>CM066728.1:11084851-12472351 GCA_033961575.1 Aselliscus stoliczkanus
ATTAGAAGTTCAAATTGTGGATATTTCCAGGGGAGATTTCATGGAGCCCTCCTCACAGCCGCCATCTTGCCCCTGTCTCTATCTTACAGTTCTTGAGGTCAGAAATTCAGTGGGCTTTACTGGGCTCAGATCAAGGTATCAATAGATCTGTGTTCCTTCTGGAGATGCTTGGAGAAAATCTGTTTCCTTGCCTTTTCCAGCTTCTAGAGGCTGCCTGTGTTCTGTGGCATATGGCCCCTTCTTCCATCTTCAAAGCCATCAGCATAGCATCTTCCAGTCTTCTCTGTCTCTGACTCTCCTACCTTCCTCTTCCATCTTTTAGGAACTCTGGTGATGACATTGGGCCCACTCGGATCATCCAGGATAACCTCCCTTTCTCCTGATCCCTAACTTGATCACATCTTCAAAGTCCCATTGCTATGTAAGATAACATATTCTCAGGTTCTGGAGATCAGTGTATGAACATTTTTGGGGAGCCATTTTTCTGCCTACCACAGCACCCAAGGTTTCTTCCACATTATTTTTTCCTTTCCCATATTGTATCCCGTATTGTGCTGGACAAACAACAACAACAGTAAAAACAATCAAAATAACACCCAACACTTGGGAAGTGCTTGCACTGTGCTAAGTACCTTCTACACATAACCTCATTAAAACCTCATTATTGTATAACATCAGTAATTGTTGTCTTAAGTTACAGATGAGAAACCTGAGGCCCAGAGAGGTACTTTGCCTGAGGCCATGCACTGTATTCTGTGCATGTACACTGGAGGTTTTCAAAAATAGCCTGATTCAGGTATAATTTACATATTGTGGAGAATTCACCAGTTTTAAGCGTACAATTTAATGATTTGTCATATATTTACAGACTTGTGCATGCATCACCACTATCCAGTTTTAGAACTTACCTGTTGCCCCAAAAAGATCTGTAGAGGAGCTCTCAGTCCATTGAGGAAGCCAGATGTTTCAACAAATTATTATATAATGTGCTAAGTTCAGGACTAGTTACTTCTGTGTACTATCAAGCACAGAGGGCAGGAATGTAGGGGGAGGAAAAGCTTTCTAGTCCTGAGAAACACCACTTTGCCCCTTTTGTCCATCTAATTAGGCAAGAGAAACAGCCACTGGGACCATGGACATCTCATTGATGAGCCCAACCCTGATGAGGCTGATGCAGTGACAAATTTCTCACAAGTCTAAGGCAGAGTTGTGCTGACAACACTCGCTGCAAGGGTTCAGGGCTCCAAAGCCTTTTCTAACTGTTCTGGTTTGCTGGGAACCGAAATCTGACACTGGAGGGGCTCTGCAGAGTAGACCAGGGGTCATGGAGCACAAAGCGCCTCAGGAGAGGGCACAGGTGGGTCCCGGGACACACACTTGCCTAGCCGACCAAAGGCCTTTAGCCTGGGGCCCACAGTGTAACCTGAGGGAGCTGCCCCCACATCCTGGTGCCTCCCAGTCTCATCTTCATAACGGTACATGTGACTTTGTGCCTTCTCTCATTTCATGGACAATATGGTTGGTGATAATCGTGTCCATCCCGGCCATCCATGTGAGCCTTGTAAACACTTAGATGGTGGAGTTTGACCTTGGATGACATGTCTGGGGGGATCCTAATAATGCCGAGGGTTGGAGCTGGTCATCTAGTTTAGCTCTCTCCCTCCTGGGCCCTTTCTTACAGTTTTATAGGTGAGGCCCAAAAGGGGAACAGAAAGGACCTACAGATGTTCTGGCCTCTGTTCCAGGTGCTTCTGTGTATTATATCATGATGTCACCCCTGAAAAGTAGGTGATGTCCTCATTTTACGAATGAAAAATTTGTGGCTCAGAGAAGCCTTGCTTTAGGAACAGCTTCCCACTGCTATTTCTTTCCCTCTGCCCTTTCATCTCACAGAAAATGTGTACAGTTTAAAGCACATGCCTTAGACTTTGTGGGTGCTCATTAAGAGTTCAGAAGCAGCAGAGTTGGATTTTCTAGCAATGAGCACATGATAGTGTGTTACAAGATGGTGTGACATTTTATGTCCTTTCAGTATAAATTCTACAAAATCATCAAGGTAGCACTGAGGGCTTGGCTTTCAAATAGAATACATGCTGAATTTTCTGTCTCCAGAGACTGGGACCTATATGGTCTTGCTGTCCAGTCAACTGGACAGCACAGTTGTGGCACAGACAACTGAAAATGACCTCTGAAACTGTCTGCTCCTTGTGAAGATTGATAAACATGGCCAGAATCCCCTGCTTACTTTTTGAAAATGGTCCTTTTGGGGTGTCATTTCCCACGCCCATCCCAGTGACTGGAAATGGGCACTTAGGATACAGTCAGTGGAGAAAGAAGAAGGTGTCACCCAGATGCTCAGTGAAGGAATCTTCCCGAAACGAAAAGGAGACATCAGTCAGCTTGTGGGGACCTGCATGGAACCACAGAGGGTCTGTGAAAGTTCAAGTTCAACGAATATCCTGCTCTTTTGAAGCAGCAGAACCAAGTCTGCCTTCAGTGCACTGGGTTTTAATTCTAAGCATGTGCAGCAGCAGTAGGAGAACTAGGTGTTTCCCGTTCTCCCTCATACTATTTGTCAAAGACCCCATCACCTTCCGTACCACTCCTAAGCCGAAGGAGCTGTTCCTTGTGCGGACTCCTTTCTCCGTTTCTAGTGTGTAGAATTTTCTTTGCTTTTCCCCCCCTCTGGGGCTTTGGAAGTCATTCCCCTGATTGTAATTCTCCAGCTAGTTTAATGATGTGCCCAGCTCCAGCCTCAATTTCAGATCAAATTCAACGCTGCTGTCCCTGGAGAGTGGAATCATGTCTTCCCTCTCTGCCTGATGCAGCCTGCCAATTACATGACAACCAGGAAACCCGCCATGCTCATTCTGTTTTGCTGCCTGCCAGGTGGACTGCTTTACTGGGAACCCATCGCTCACTGGGGAGAGGGCCGCCTGTCCCCTCTCCACAATCTGGTGTAAAGAAAGGTCCCAGAAGGTGGCTGAGAAATCGGCACTGGCTTCTCCAAACCAGGCCCCCATGCAGTAGGGCTGAGATTCTTAAGGGTGGGCACCCCAGAATTAGTAGGAACTGGGGAGAAGTTCCTAATACATGGGACTGGTTGCATGCCCCAGATTCCCACGCAGTGTCTGAAGTGCTATTGTGCACAAACAACAAATCAAACAAAACTCTTCCGTGACTAATTCCGTTTTGCACCTTGACAGCAAAGCATAGTTTTTCAGAAAAGCCTTCATCATTTTGGTTCTCTCCTGGCAGGGGTAGGTAGGGCTGGGGTGGGGTGGGACACCAGGGAGAGTCTGGTGAGGCCAACCTTAACTGGCCTGAGTGTACTGCCCGCTTTGCCTTCCAACTTGTGTCCACCTGACTGGAAGGTCATAGAAATGCCTCTGTGTTAGAACTCTGTTCTTTGTTCGTTTCTTCATTGGCATCTATTGGGAAGTAGAGAGATGTGTCTCAGAGGCAACATCCAGATGCCATGTTAACCTGGAACCAGCTTCCACGATGAGAGCCTAGTACATGCCTGGCACTCCTGCCTCAGCTCCAGGAAGGAGGCAGAGGGCAAAGGGGAAGGCACAGGCATGAGACTGAATTCAGGCCCTTCCTGCCCTCTAAGGCCTTACTGTCCAGTGGAGGAGACGTGGGACAGCTGGGAAGGTGGAAAGTGTGGGTGCTCATATCTGAGGAGGTTGGAGGGACCTTTGCCCATGACAGTTCTCAGCCTTTCTTACATAAAGCCACATGCAAAAGAAGCATGACAATTGCCGTTTTATTCCAGTACTTGATAATAACGAACCTCTTCAATGGAACCATTCTATTTTTTTTTTTTAAATCAGACAATAACAGCTCTATTACATTCAGTGTTTCCTGTTCTGCTGAAGCTGTCAGGAATTGCAGTGCTAAATTCAGTACCTGATTGTAATGTAATAATTAATCACTCCCTGCTGTCTGTGGCAACAATTTCCCTGCCCCTTTTATCCTCCCCCTTTCCATTCTTATTTTCAATTATTTTGCTTTTTTGTGTGTTCATTTTTACAGGGAAATCAAGTCTCTTCAGCCTTTGGGAAGAACATAAGGGTAGAGTAAAAATCCTAAATAAATACATTCATTGACCAGTTCAGTATCCCACAATTTTGTGTTCCTTCTTCTGCTTATTTCTTTCTTGGAGATTTTGCTCCAGGTTACATAATTCATCTCACATGCAAAAAATAAACTCTCTGTCTTGGTTAGTTGGATGGACTGCAGTCCTGAGCAGGAGGCACAAAGCTGATTCGGGTCAGATTCTGGTGGGGGGGAGGCACAGGTGAATGATAGGAGAACCCCAACTAGTGGGGCAATGCCTTCATCTTCACTTGTGCAGACCTTTTCTGTCGTCAGCTATTTGGCTGTATTTCTGCTTTCCCTGATCATAAGTAATGCCGTGATGAGCTACTGTAAGAGAAATCTCTGCCTGTATTTGTGATTGTTTGGTTTTTTGTTGTTTTTAAACCCAGACTTGTACAAGTGAAAACACTGGGTCAGAGTGTACATGTAAATGTTCTGGGTTCTTATGTACTGCCAAATTGCTCTCCTGAAAGGTCGTCTTTAATTTCTACTTCCACGAACCATGTATGAAAGTTCCCATTTCAGCACACTCTCAATATTATGTTTAGAGTTTTAAAAAAGATTTTGAAAAACTGTGGTAGTTTAAAATAATATTGTGTTTCTGTTTTACTTTGATTGCTAGTGAGGTTGCATTGTTTTTTTCTATGCGAGATTAGTCAAACTACCAGGTCTGCCAACAGATACATATGAACTTGTATTCATCTTTTGTTATTAGTATATATTGAGCATTACAATTTTAATACAGTTTTTTCCTTTTTTAAAATGTGCATACATTTTTTGGCACCCTCTGTATTTTTCTGCATTCTTGTATATCTGCACTGTTTTCGTTTAGAAGGTAGCTCTTGCTTGTTCTAGGATTTTGTTTCTCAAACTGACTGTATTGATAATTGAGCAGAGGAGATTTCTTCCATTCACATAGGACATTCTCTTAAATGTAGTTTCCTATTCCATTGCCTTTGTGTGTATATGTGTGTGCATTAGTACTGTGTGCGTGAATGTGTGTATATGTATGCATGTGTGTGTGCCATGTGTATGCATATGTGTGCATGTATGTGTATGCATGAGTGTGTGCTGTGTGCGTGTATCTGTGAATATGTGTGTATATGTGCTGTGTGAACGTGTGTGTATGTGTGTATGTCAGTGTGTGCATGTGTGTGTTTGTGAATCTCTTCATGGATTTTAATGGAAAACTGGGTCAGTGGTGCTGCATGTTGCATATCTGCTCTCCATGTTGACTCAGAAGTTCAGCCGACTCTTCAGTGAAGGGCATTTGAATCAGTTATGGATGGGTGGCTGCACAACTGCCACTGGAGAGAATTTTTTTCATATTCTGTGCTTATGGTCTGACTTAGAATGACTAAAGGTAGTGAAGAAATAGAATAGCCAAGAGCTTATTTAATGAATGCACATTTGTTAAAAGTGCATTTCCTTAGACTTGGAGTCAGTGTGGGGAAATCCGGGTGAGCACTGTTTCAGTTGGGTGCTGCCTGTAGCATCTGCAGTTTTCTGCATGTGGTTGCTCTTAAAACAGTAAACCTGTATCTCCCTCTCCCCAGGACTTTTTGCCTGTGGACCAGAACAGATTAGGTGATTTTAGCCAAAGTACCATTGAATGGATGATGAAGAAAGTCAATGGGTGGACACAGTGTCTGTTACAGACTGTATGTTTGCGTCCCCCAAATTTATGTTGCATTGCTACATGCAATTGTGATGGTATTAGAAAGTGGAGCCTTTGGGAGGACTTTAGGTCTCAGTGAGGTCATGAGGGTGGGGTCCCCATGATGAGAGTAGTGCCCTTAAAAGAAGAGGAAGAGACATCAGAGTTTCCTCTTTTCACCATGTGAGGACATGGGGAGAAGGCAGCAGTCTGCAAGCCAGGAAGAGAGGGCTCTCACCAGGAACCGAATCTGCTGGCACCTTGACCATGAACTTCTAGCCTCCAGATCTGAGAAAAATAAATGTCTGCTGTTGAAGCTCCCAGGGCTGTGGTCTTCTGCTATAGCAGCTTGAGCAGGCTAAGATGGTGCCTTACAGCTATGGCTTTGTAGGGTCACCTCACAAATGCCCTAAGAAGTACTCAATGGGCACACTACATCTACTCTTCCCAGAGTCTCCTTTCACTTCTTTGAAGGACAGTTATGTTTATTTAGACCTTGTGTACTAAAGCAAAATGATGTTTATATTTTGGAAACTTTTTCATCAAACATGCTGTTCTCTCCATGGCCGGGGTCGAGATTCCCTACAGTTTCCACCACACAACCCACCCAAAAACCGAGATCGCAACAGCAGTAGGCTGCTATGCCGGGCCGTCCCTGCCATGTCAGAACAGTCTGGTTTGGACCTAAGGATGCCTGTTACACCTCTCTTTCTTCCCCAGACCTTCCTTGGTGCCGACCTCTGAACTTTCAGGCAGCTTCTGGTCAGTGAAGTCAGCTGGCACTACTTAGTGCCTTCAGTTTGATGCTGTTTTTCAGTCTCCCACACTTGCTCTTTGAAGTGCACTGGTTGCCATAGAAGTGGTGATGTCAGGGACGGGGAGAGCGCTTTGCTGGCAGGGACAGTGCTTTATAGAGTTCTTTTCTATAATAATGTTTTGGCTGGTGTTAGACTACCAGCGGTGGGAGGCCTGGTCCCAGACCGGCAGCCTCTGCAGGCCCCTGAGTTCTGCTACTCACCAGGTACTCTGCTCACCCACCCTGGGAGTTGGCTGTGCAGCATCTTGCCCTCCTGGAACTCTCTTGCTCAGGTAGCCACATCCTACAGGGCTGTGGACATAGCCTTAGGGGGAGCCCCCAGGTGGGACAGGCCTGCATCTTTGTCTGTGGTGAAGCAAATACCTCAAAAAAGCATTTACTGCCACCTCTCTGAGTTCTTTCTTGTGTTCTCATTATTTCCTTTAACATCTTGTCACATTCACACATTGCTTTAAAAATGCTGACATTGGGCTGGCTGAGTGGTATGTTGGTTAAGAGCTGGCTTGGGATGCCAGCAGCCCCGGTTTGGATCCCACATATGAGGGCCAGTGACACTGCCCTCTACAGCTAAGGTGATGAACAACAGCTCCACCTGTAGCTGGGCTGCTCTGAGTCCCCGGGATGGCATAGCTGCAGCCCCTGCACAGTGGGCTGCCATAGGCTACAGTGAGTGGCCGGCAGCGTGAGCAGCTGGCAGCTGGTATGAGCTGCCAAGAGCTGCTGTGAGCAACCATCCAGAGGCCAGCGACCGATCTGCTTCACCAGAGAAGAGCGCAATGATGATACCAACATGGGCCAGTGAAGCAATGTCCTCCACAATTAGACCGAAGAACAAAAGGACAGCAACTTGTCTGTTCCCCTTCCCCGGTTCCCCAACACTATTCCCCTCCCCCAATTCCCCAATTTTTTTTTTTTTTAAAGGCTGACATTGTGCCTCTTTTGGAGAAAGAGCTTGGAGGAATCACTGAGCAGCAATGTCCCCTGCTTAATTCTGGTATCAGAGGAGCACCTGGCCTGACTTTCGTGTTCAGTACCTATCAGAAAGGGGCTATCCCCAGCCCTGGGATCCTTAAAGCCTCAGGAGCAAGAAGACAGGGCAGGGGAGAGAAAACGATGTGTAGGTTAGAGCCCATCACGCCATGGGGGATTCATGCTGGTCCTTCTCCACCTCCGCAGTGTCAGGGTCCTTTCCACTTGGGATATGCCATGTGATAGGCAGAATATGCCTGAACACACTCACATGGAGTTCCCAGAACCTGTGAATATATTACACGTGATGAGGGGGAGTTAAGATTGCAGCTGTAATGAAGGTTCTAGTCAACTGATCTTAAAATAAGGAGATTATCCAGGTGGGCCCAACATAATCAAAGGGTTAGAGGTAACAGAAGGAAGCAGGAGAATCAGGATCAATGTAACACAGAAGAAAGACTAAATCAACTGTCACTGACTTTGAGATAGAGCCAAGGATACAGGCAACATCCCTCAGCTGGAAAAGTCAAGGAAACAGACTCACCCATATGCGGGGGGCCAGCCCCCGCTGACCAGGGTCCCAAGAAGGTGGACACGGAGTCGGCGATACGAAAGACAGAAAATCTTTATTACAGTAAAGGCGGAAAAAAAGGTGGAGACACCGGAAAGAGGTTCTCAGAAGTGTCACACCTTATTGTTAAAGCCTAGCTCCTTTTATAGGGGCTTTTGACTATTATCTTAATTACAAGTTACGTTTCACATGACCATGATGTTTTCCCTTACTCAGAACTTTTACTTTTTTGTAATTGTATCTTTCCAGGGTACACTGTGGCCTGTTCAAGGATTTTACTTATCATCTAAAAAGTGGTTACCATGGCTACCTTACAGGGCATATACTTGAACTATTGTCAAGAGTTTAGGCAAGAAACTATTTTTATGTGATTATAATACTTAGTAGCAAAAGGAGTTTCAAACTTTTCCTATCTTACAAAGAGCTGTATGTTTTTATAATAGAGGGTAACATCTGTTTCTCAGTCAAAGCTTCAGTATCTGTTGCTAGCAATGTACAGAATAAAGAGTTAAAACAAGGCTGTTAATTAAAATAACTTATGGTCAGTAAGTTGCCTCTTATCAGAACTTTCATGGCCGAGAGACCTTGGTCTCCTGGTCTCCAAGGAAACCTTTCACAGCTGCACAGGCAAGGACGAATGATAGCACCAGTTTCTCACAGAGGCTGTCTGTTTCTCACAGACTGGCTTTTTTAGGCCTATGTGGCCAAAGGCCTATGCCTCAGTTTCCAAAGGGGCTTGAGTCCCCAATATCTCAATTTAGGGGTTCCCCACGGAACTACCGCCTGGCTTAGGTTGTCTCCCCTCATTTAGGAGATCTTACCCGTCTTTGGCTGCGTAGTTAGCTCATTGGGGTATACAGGAACTTGCCATAAATGCAGTGAGTATATCGTCTCCTGTAGGAGGAAAGGCACATGGGTTCTTAGAGGCAGGAGATATTACACGACCAACTATAAGGCAGCACCCCTAATATCCAGTGCTGAGCAGGGCAATGTGGCCTTGTCAGACACTGGGGGGCTGTCGGCTTCCCACACCCATAGTCTTCAGAAGGACGTCAGCTTGCCAGTACCTTGATATTGGTTTAGTGAGACCCATTTCAGACTTCTGGCCTCTAGCACTATAACACGGTAAATTGCTGTACTGTTTTAAGCTACCAAGTTTGTAGCAATCTGTTACAGCAGCCATTGGAAACTGCTACATACCTTTAGGTCCACTCAAAAGATTTGGCCTTCCACTTAAAGACTCTAGCCTCTTACACTTTGTCCCTGGGATACTGTCTCCTTGGGGTTCGTGAACTTCAGGACAATAGCCCCTGCCTCAGAAGTGAGAATCAGACCAATTGCAGGCTTGTGTTTGGGATGTGCACAGAAGGGGCATTGCAGTGACTTTTAAGGTCACCGAGTGTGTCAGTTGGGTCTTCATAGAGGCAGATGCTGAGATGGAGTGTGTGAGGTTTATTTGGGAGGTAATGGCTGTGAAACAGGAAGCCAGAAACAGGACTGGACAGCTGGAGCCTCAGACTGTGATGAAGACCTGACAAAGCCTTGGCCAGACCATGGGCAGCTCTGTAGCAAAGGTTGCCCTTAAAGGAGTCCCACGCTGGGTAGGTGTGACCAGGACCAAGCCCCATTGGCAGGGGCCGTCCAGGGAGAGAGTGGCTATGGTGTTACAATGGCAGGTTCTCTCTTGAAGGGAGATTCTGGTAGTGCATCCATGTGGCCATACATAGGCAGTACCTACTTTCAGAGTAGTTAGGTCTTTTAAAGTATTCTGGGAAAACAGTGATTCATGTTGAGGCTTCACTGCCTTTTCACTTCCCTGACTTGGATGTTTGAGAGGTGCTGAGCAGGCTTTGCCATTTCTGTTTGGGCCAGGCTCTGTAAGTGTGACATCATCCAGCAGTGTTGACACTGCAATATGGATGGGGTTCAGCCTCTGCACCCTGCATACCTGTGCACTTGACCTCAGTCTCTCTTGATACTGAGGTATGAGAAGCTGCTGGACCCTCTCCTGGCTCATGTGCACCCAGCAGTGCAGGGGGGGATGGGAGCTGGTGGCTGCATGCCTCTCCCTCCCTGCTGGGACACACAGATTTGGGATAGAGCACATTTAGCGAGGTGTCAGGTGAGGAGACATGGCCATGCAGTCCTTTCGGGTTGCTGTATCCCCCTCCCCTGCCACATTTCCCATTCCCTTCACTCTTGCTTCCCTGGGGATTCTTTCTTCCAATAAATGTTAGTCCTTAAGCTTTATTAAAAAATGTTGTTTTAATAAAAAGCTTTACTGAAGTATAATTTATATACCATAAAATTTGTAGCACTGCAAAACTATCACCAAAACCCAATTTTAAAACATTTCCATCACCTGGAAACAGACCTTGGGCCATTTATAGTCCTTCTCAGTTCTACTCCAGGCCCTGGGCAATTGCTAACCTGCTTTCTGCATCTTTAGATCTGCCTTTTGTGGCCCATAAACATTTGCCTCAGGCTTTCTTGTTTAAGGTCCCCAGATTAAGACACAAAGCAGATGATCCAGAAATTTCCCTCTTCTCAAAGGATTGCCACGCAGCCTTCTCTGACTCTGAGGCAAGAGTGACCATCCTGGGCAACTTGCTAGGAGTGGAGAACAAAGATTGTGAACAGATTTTGGTTACTTTTAATTAAGACATGAGATGCATTAATGGTGTTCAGAACAAGGTGTGCTGGAACCTGTGTCGGTGCCTGTGCTAGGAAGGCCTCTGCCCAAACAGCCCCACTTCCTGGAAGTGATTTTCCTTCTGATTAGAAATTCATCTTCTGATCACATGCTCTGTGAAGTGAGGATCTGGCAGCAGGCAGGGCACTCGGGTGGGGCTTTCTTCTGTGGTCTTGTTAGGTCTTTTTAATTTTTTTTGTTTCCTAGCCAAAGTTCCCCTCAAAGATTTTCTCCATGCTAGGGGTGATCCACAAACACTTTGTGCTAAGGTGTTTTGCACCACAACTATCCACAGGTTACCCTATTTAGAAATATGTTCATATTAAATCAGGTGTTCATCATCTGAACCCTGATGCATGACTGGAGATGAGGAAGATATTTTGGAATAGCTGTGGTGGGAGGTGGGGTGCTTCTCGATCAGCCCCTTAGGGCATCCCATGTCTGTTTACTATTAGGCAGCTTCAGCCCTCTATAGTAATTAAGAAAAACAAATGTTTTGTTGTGAAGTATAAAACAATTAAATGTCTGGGAACCATAAAAAAGGCTATTTGTCAAGCATCGATTCTAAGTCAGGTCTTGAATTACATATAAAGAATATATTGTGTGTTTACTCCAGAACGGTGCCCAGTGTTTGCTGTCACTATCCGCCTCAGCCCCTTAGCGCTGTCGTGTTTCCATGTTGGAGATGTGGAACCTGGCCCAGCTTGGGTGGCAGAGCATTAAGCCTGACCATTTGCAAGCCCTGGCACCTTTAGCCGGAGCCTAGACGACAAAGCGTTCAGGGCCTCACATTTTATAAGAATGGGACAAAACAAGCACATCCAGTGAAGTTTCATCATAACATCTAGCATTCATTGAACACTTACGATGTGCCAGGCACTGTTTTTGCCCCTTAGGTGTGTTATCTAATTTATTTCTTGAAAGGACCTACTGAGTAGTTTCTATTATTATCATCGTTTTACTGATGTGCACACTGGGGTTTCAGGGGATCAAGTCACCTTGCCCCAAGTCAGGTGACAGGAGACTCATTATCCCACATGGTTTCTTGCGGGTGATGAACTGGCACAATGGAGCTCCGCAGGGCACAGACGATACTGGTCAGCACTGCTATGGAGAGTCAGGACAGGTGTGCTAGCCCAGCCACAGAGGACTGGCAGGGGTTTGTTTACCGGGCACTCAAGGAAGGGAATGCAAGGGAAGGACAGTTTAGGTAGAAAGCAGGGCTTTGGCAAAAGCAAGGGTGTGTGAAACAGCATCGTGGATTTGGGAAACTGTACAAGGCTCCCCTTGTCTGGAGAATGAATGGGGCAGGAAAAGAGGTGCAAAGTCTGAGGTCTGGAGAGATGGGAAAGGGGCAAGTCAGGGAGAGGGTTAGATCATAGGGAGTCTCAGTTAATTCTGTTAGCCATGGAGAGCCTTTGGTAAGATTTAATTAGAATATAACAATCAAATTTTCATTTTAGAATTATTACCCTGACAGCACAAAATATATTAATACAAAATACTTTAGTTTTCACATTCAGCAAGACTCCCAGGGGATAGAATACACACAAGAAAAGTCTAATTAGGGTGCACATTGGGGAGACCAAAAATGGAACTGCCAGCATGCACAGAGGGCTGTCTCAGAGAACCTCTGTCAGCATGGCAGGGGGTGGGGAATGGCTGGGCAAAAAGGGGAAGAGAGAAGAGGGTACAAGCAAATTCTTTTCCCTACAATGTCCTTCTCAGTAAGGCAAAGGGAAATAGTGTGCTGAGTGGGCTGGGAAGGGTCTCCCCACAAGGTAGATGGAGGGGAGGGAGGGTGAGTGTCGCCAGAAATGAGAGTCTCAGGTAGTCACTGTTGGAACACTTTCTATGGACTTTGTTTTTAATTTTTATTATTTGGAATTTTATACTGAAGTATCCCACATGCACAGAATATGTACATTATGCACAGAACATAATGTACAACTCAGAGAATTTTCACAAAGTGGGGAGACCAGCACCTAGCTCAAGAAACAGAATGTGAGTCTTAAAAACATGATGCTAAATGAGAGGTTCCAGACATAGAAGGCCACATGTTGTATGATTCCATTTATATGACATGTCCAGAACAGACAAATCTATAAAGACAGGAGGTAGGTTAGTGGTTGCTTAGGGCCTGGGGGATATAACTAAAGGGTATGGTTTTTTTTTTGAGGTGGTGGAAATGTTCTAAAGTTGACTGCGATGATGATTGGATATGCACACATCTGTGAATATACTAAAACCCATTGGTTTGTAGAAAGAAGGAAAGAAAAAAGGAAGGAATGGAGGGAGGGAGCATGACCAGAATTTCAAAACCCTAGTGGTGGTGCCTCCAAGCCCCCAGCATCCCCCAAGGATAGCCACTACCCTTACTTCCAACACTGTATCTGCTTCTCCTACCTCTGCATTTTACCTAAAAAGAACCCAATCGTCTATTGTGTCTGACTTCTTTCACTGAACACTATGTTTGTGAGATATGTCCATATTGTGCATGCCCGTTGGCTTTTTTTATGAATAATTTTTCCATTACAAAGTAATACACATCCAACAACAACAACAAAAAAATCCCAGGATAATACAGAAAAGCAAAAAGAAGGAATAAAGACCTCCAAGCATTCCACCACCCAGATACAACCATTGTTATCATATTGGTGTATTTGTTTAACTTTCTTTTACTCTGCAATTAACTTTTACACAATTGCCAATAGGTGGTATATCCCTGTGGTTTTCAAAACACCTCCCATGAAACTGCAGTCTTCCATGGATGTGCTTCAGTGGTTGTTTTATTCACATTTAATATCTTAAATATATTCCAATATATTTAGATCTATAAAAAATAGCACATAGTCAAATATACCAAAAACCTAATTTATTAGAAACTACCAGTGTGAAAATTTGTGTAGCTTGGTTAATTTGTGAATATAAACTTAGGAATGACTTTCTCTAATATACCGTGTTTAACTGGAAAATGTCATGTGACATAACATGTGACATGTGACAACTAAAAATGACATGTGACAACTAAAACTGTTACTATTTGAATCTACTTATTTACATGAATCAGGATTTTTCTTAATATTAAAAAGCTTAGTTAAAATAAGTGAATGTAATCTGAAGCTGTCATTAAACAGAAACTTTCATTCATACTCCTTGATTTAAATTTTATTAAAACAACATTAATATTTTATTGGCTTATTTTATAAAAAGCAAGTGTTATAATATGAACTTAAACATACAACAATAATAATAAAATACAGCTTTTATATATTGGAAAAGATTTTGTTAAAAGGATTTTCAGCTAAAAACATTGAAAATGAAGAGTACATATAAAATTGCATAGTTCTTATTTTAAAATCTGCTTTTTTAAACTATAAAAGGAATATATAATGATTGTAAAATATGAAAAAATGAAGAAAAATGAAAATCACCCAGAGTCCTGTCTACCATATATAACCATTATTCACTCAAAATATTTATTGCATATCTGTTATTTACACAAAACTATTCCAGATTGTGGAGTTATAACGATGAAAAGATGAGAAAGTCTCTGCTCTTACACAGGCCTATGTTTTTGATGGGGGAGACATACATATAAGATAACAAAAAACATGATGATTTTAGTTACTGTTAAATGCTGTCAAGAAAGTAAAACAGGCTGGTGAGATAGGAATGACATAGGAGGGGGACAATTATGATGGTGAGGGAGGGACATTTGAAGGGAGACCTGAAAAACATGAAGTTGTCTGCCATGGGAATGTCTCACGGCAAAGCATTCCTTTCAACTCAAAACTTAAAAATAGGAATAAGTTTGATCTTACCTAAGAGACAGAAGGCCAGGTTGGCTGGAGCATAGTGAGTGGGGAAAAGAACAGAGGAGAAAAAACTGGAGAGGGGCTAGATCATGTAAGTCCTTGTCAGTCATGGTAGAAAGTTCAGATCTTATCAACATTTTGAAGGTTTCCTTCGAGTATTTTTTCTTTGGGGCATATTTTAGTGTTTGATATTATCGCATATATTCATATTAGAAATGATATAGGAACTGTTTCAACAACTTTTCAACAGACAATGAAATAAAGAGGGCTTAATGACAGATAATGTCTGCATTTGGGTCATTACTAGTCTTTAGCTCTTATTAAACTATAGGGGCCTAGGTTATTCAACAAGATTCTAATGATGTACACCACCCAGCTTCCAGGTGGCCAGGTGAGAAAAACATCATTAAGGGATAAATCTATTCTCACTGAAGGCTGAATAAGCCAGACTAACAAAACCCTCAGTATGGGGCATATAAAAAATCTGCAACATAAAAGGAAATACATATATCCTTCAAGAAATAAATAAAGGACATATTTGAAAAAAGATTTTTCTTGGAAAAAAAATTTGATTTAGAATGTTTTAGTTGGAAGGAAACTTAAGAAACCATAGGCTTTAAATCAAGAGAAAAATATAAGGAAGATAAATTTATATGAAAAGCTAATAGGCAAAGATGGAAATAAATTCGGTAAAATTTAGAAGAGGAATAAGGAAGCATCATTTGGAGACAAAGCTGTATGTAGTGTTAGAAACAGTAAGGAACGTATTAATATTTGAGTGAATCTGTTAAATGATAGGGAAGATGGATTTGAGAAAAACCCTAGAATGTAGAGGACAAGGACAAGAAACTAAAAGTTCTTCCCGAGGTTATGAAAACAGAGGGCGGACAGCAAAGATCCAACACATGGACAATTTATATTTTTGAAGATGAGTCCAAAAACAAATATAATAACAGCTGCTGTGTTTAAAATATAGCAACATCAAAATTCCCACTGGGCTTTTTTGGGAATGTGACAGAATTATTCTAAAGTTCATCTGAAGAATATTGCTGAGAAGAGCCAATTAAGTCATTAAAAAAACAAAACAAAACAAAACAAAAAAATGGTGAGTGAACTTGCTCTTCCAGATATTAGAATTCACTTTAAAACTATAATAATGAAAAGTGTGACTAGTGTCAGAATAGAGAGAGCAATAAAATGGAATAGAGAAGTTGGTGATATACTTGAGTTTATATAGTTAGTTTATGGCAAAGATCTGAAATCAGTGAGAAAGGATTCCGTAAGTATAATTGAAAAAATTTGTTAACATTTGGGAACAAAATTGTTAGTTTCTTTCCTTATGCTGATGTATTACGCAAATTGGATTAAAGAGTTAAACATAGACTGAATCAAGGAGAAACAGAAGACTTATGGTAAAATGGCACACGCTGTGCTAACTATCTCCCAGGATCAAAATTACAAACAATTTATACAACATTCAACCCGGGGGTCCCTGGAACACTAGATAAACAGAACCTCTAAACGAAGAACTTAAAGAAGAGGCCATGTCGGGTCTGGTAGGATGGGCAGAGACGAGAGAGGGCGAACCCCGTGAGGGAAGTCCCAGCTGTGGGGAGGCTTTTCCGGTTGGGCGAGAGACCCTCCGGCCGCACACCAAGCTCTCCAGCCCAGAGTTCCTTTGCCAGGAAGAGGAGTTCCAAGATAGCTGGCAGTAAATTAGTGAGGACTCTGTTCAGCTCAGTGAGGCAAGGAGCGGCTAGAGAATCAGTGGGGTCGGTGCACGGGCTCGCTTGCCGGTGAGCACTCACCCGGTTCTTGGTGGAGGGAGTGGTTGTGTGAGCGAGACCCAGGAGCCTGTGGGGACAGAATGAACTGTGCACCTTTGGTGCAGAAGCTGGAGGTTTTCGGACTATTGTTCCCCTGGTGTGGAGCTTGCATGCCAATGGTAAACAGGAGCGAGCCATTTTGTCAGGGTTGGGCCCTCCCACAGAGGGTCAGGTCCAGGACCTCATTGGCCTGGTGGAATTGGCTCAGGACTGCATGTGTGCATGCGCGCACATGCTACCTTGGATCCCCACCCTGCGCCCTGCTTATACTGTGTTGCCAGGGAAACGCTGGACAGGTGCCCTCGGCTCCAACAGGCTGCTCACTGAAACCAGGGAGGGCGAGCTGCTTTGGATCCCCACCCTCTCCACGGCTTGTGCTGCGTTGCCAGGGAAACGCCTGGTAGGCACACTCTGGCTCCAACAGACTGTGCACTGAGACGTGGGAGTGCGTGGGCCACCTCGGGTCCCCACTGTCCACACTGCATTTGCAGAATTGCCAGGTTGGGGATTGGTTGTCGGGCTGCTCGGCCTGACCTGCAAGCAGCTGATTGCGCCAGGCTGAGACTGGGAGTTTTCCTGGGATTGTTGCGCTGTGAGCTGTGTGCCTGCGTGATCAAGCAGAGGCTCTCCTGGTGATCTATCTAATACATCAAAGCAATCCCAGAGTGACAACCAGAATGAGGAAACAAAGAAACATGTCACAAGTAAAAGATCAGAAGAAACCTCTAGAAATGGAACTAAATGAAACAGAGGGATCCAATCTTTCAGAGACAGAGTTTAGAGCACTGATGATAAGAATGTTTAACAAACTTAGTGAGGACCTATAATAGAGAAATCATAAAAAACAACCAGTTAGAACTAAAGAATACAATAACTGAAATGAAGAACACACTCAAAGGAATCACCAGTAGAGTAGATGAAGCAGAGGAGTGGATCAGTGATTTGGAAGACAAAATAGCAGAAATCACCCAGTGGGCGCAACAAAAAGACAAAAGAATCAAAAACAATGAAAATAGTTTAAGAGCCCTATGGGACAAAATGATTCACGACAACCTTTGCATCATAGGAATACCAGAAGGAGAAGAGAAGAAGCAAGGGGTCGAGAATGTATTTTAAAAATAATGACTGAAAACTTCCCTACCCTGGTGAAGGAAATCGACATACATGCCCAGGAAGTGCAGAGGGTTCCAAACAAGCTGAACCGAAACAGGTCCACACCAAGACACATCATAGTTAAAATGGCAAACGTTAAAGACAGAGACAGAATCCTTAAAGCAGAAGAGAAAGACAGCAGGTTACATACAAAGGAGCTCCTATTAGACTAACAGCTGACTTTTCTACAGAAACTCTGCAGGCCAGAAGGGAGTGGCAGGAGATATTCAAAGTGACACAAAATAAAGGCCTACAACCAAGATTGCTTTACCCATCACGGCTATCACCTAAAATTGAAGGAGAAATAAAGAGGTTCTCAGAAAAGAATAAGTTTAATGAATTCATCATCACCAAGCCAGCATTGCAAGACATCTTAAAAGGGCTTTTTTTGACTTCCAGTAAAATGGGGCAATAGACAGATGCTGTGCTAACTGCCTCCCAGGATCACACCAAAATTACAAACAAATTATACGGCATTCAACCCTGGAGGTCCCCGGAACACTAGATGAACAGAACCACTAAACGAAGACCTTAAAAGAGGAGGCCACATCGGGTCTGGTAGGATGGGCGGAGACGAGAGAGAGCAAGCCCCATGAGGGAAGCCCCAGCCGTGGGAAGCTTGTCTGGTTGGGGGAGAGACCCTCCGGCTGCACTCCAAGCTCACCAGCCTAGAATTCCTTTGCCGGGAAGAGGAGATCTAATATAGCCGGCAGTAAATTAGTGAGGACTCTCTTTGTTCAGCTCGGTGAGGCTAAGAGCGGCTGGAGAATCAGTGGGGCCGGCGCCCGGGCTTGCTCTCCGGTGAGCACTTACCTGGTTCCTGGTGGAGGGAGTGGCTGTGTGAGCCGGACCCAGGAGCCTTCCGGGACGGACTGAACTGAGCACCTTTGGTGCAAAGGTTGGAGGTTTCGGGACTATTGTTCCCCTGGTGTGGAGCCTGCACGGGAGTGGTATACAGAGACCGCCATTTTTTCAGGGTTGGGCCCTCCCACAGAGGATCAGGTCCGAGACCTCATTGGTCTGGTGGAATTGGCGCAGAAGTGTGTGTGTGCGTGCACGCGTGCATGCGGCCTTGGATCCCCACCCATCCGGCTTATACTGCATTGTCAGGGAAATCCTGGGCGGGTGCCCTCCGGCTCCAACAGGCTGCTCACTGAGTGTGCAAGGTGCCTCGGATTCCCACGCTCTGAAGGGCTTGTGCTGCATTGCCAGGGAAATGCCTGCTGGGCGTGTTCCGACTCCAACAGGCTGCTCACTGAGATGCGGGAGTGCGCAAGCCGCCTGGGATCCCCATTCTCCGCACTGCGCTTGCAGAGTTGCCAGGCTGGTGATTGGTTGTCAGGCTGCTCGGCCTGATCTGCGAGTGGCTGATTGGGACAGGCTGAGACTGGGAGTTTTCCTGGGAGTGTTGTGCCGTGAGCTGTGTGCCTGCGTGATCCAGCCAGGGCTCTCCTGGTGATCTATTTAATACATCAAAGCAATCCCAGAGTGACAGCCAGAATGGGGAAACAAAGAAACATGTGACAAGTAAAAGATCAGAAGAAACATCTAGAAATGGAACTAAATGAAACAGAGGGAGCCAACCTTTCAGAGACACAGTTTAGAACCCTGATGATAAGAATGTTTAAGGAACTTAGTGAGGACATAAAGAAGGATAGGGAAACCATAAAAAACAACCCGTTAGAACTAAAGAGTACAATAACTGAAATGAAGAACACACTCGAAGGATTCACCAGTAGAGTAGATGAAGCAGAGGAGCGGATCAGCGATTTGGAAGATAAAATAGCAGAAATCACCCAGTTGGCACAGCAAAAAAACCAAAGAATAAAAACAATGAAAATAGTTTAAGAGCCCTATGGGACAAGGTGAAACGCAATCACCTTCGACTGATAGGAATACCAGAAGGAGAAGAGAAGAAGCAAGGGGTCGAGAATATATTTGAAAAAATAATGACTGAAAACTTCCCTACCCTGGTGAAGGAAATCGACATATATGCCCAGGAAGTGCAGAGGGTTCCAAACAAGCTGAACCCAAACAGGTCCTCACCAAGACACATCATAGTTAAAATGGCAAAGGTTAAAGACAGAGAAAGAATCCTAGAGGCTGCAAGAGAAAGATAGCAGGTTACATACAAAGGAACTCCTGTTAGACTAACAGCTGACTTGTCTACAGAAACTCTGCAGGCCAGAAGGGAATGGCAGGCGATACTCAAAGTGACACAAAATAAAGGCCTACAACCAAGATTGCTCTACCCAGCATGGCTATCACTTAAAATTGAAGGAGAAATAAAGAGATTCTCAGAAAAGAATAAGCTTAAGGAATTCATTACCACCAAGCCAGCATTGCAAGAAATGTTAAAAGGGCTTTTTTAAACAAAAGAAGGGTAAAGAAGCTAACCCAGGGAGACCAGGAATACAAATAACAAAATGGCAATACATATGCACCTATCAATAATCATTTTAACTGTGAATGGGCTAAATGCTGCAATCAAAAGACAGAGAGTGGCTGAGTGGATAAGAAAATAGGACACATGTATATGCTGTTTACAGATGGAATAAGATATTTCATGCAAATTGAAATGAGAGAAAAAAACAGCTGGAGTACCAATACTTATTTTGGACAAAATAGACTTCGAATGATTACAATAAAAGACAAAGCAGGGTACTATAACCCTAATAAACATCTATGCACCCAACATAGGAACTCCTAATTGCATATAACAGATTTTGACAGACATAAAGACGGAGATCAACAGTAACACTACCATAGTAGGGGACTTCAACACCATTGTCACCAATGGACAGACCCTTTAGACAGAAAATCAACACAGAAAGAGGGGCCTTAAATGATACTTTAGACCAGCTGGACTTTGTTGATATTTTTAGAGCATTTCACCCTGAAAAAACAGAATATACATTCTTCTCAAGTACACATGGGACATTTTCCAAGATAGACCATTTTAGGCCACAAAACAAGTCTCAGTAAATTTAAGAAGATTGAAGTCATATCAAACGGATATAAAGGAAAAACTGATGGTTGCTGGCTGGGAGGGAGTGGGGAAGAGGGAGAGGGGGAAGATCTTGGACAATGTAGGTGGGACTACAATATTGTTGCAGGGATATGGGGGCAGTTCTGGGAATGTAATTGATAATGTTGTGAAGAGACTATTATGTTGCGTGAAATAAGTCAGTCGAAGAAGGACAGATGCCATGTGATCTCACTTGTGTGTGGAGTCTGAAGAGCTGAGTGAATGATCAAAGTAAATAGAACTCGTAAATGTAGAGGAAAAACAGTGTTGCTAGTTGGGAGTAGGGTGGGGATGGGGGGAAGGCGAAGGGATTAAACAGCATAAATAAACAACTACAATATTGCCACAGGGATATGAAACACAGTTCGGGGAATAAAATAATGTAAAAATTTTGTGGCGTGTCAGATAGCCACATGTCTTGTTAGGGAGACCACTTCATGGATGAAGTAGAGGCTTGATCACTGCACTGTACACCTGAAACTTATGTTGTATAATATTGTAGGCCAACTGTAACTGAATATGTGGATGGTCACGGGATGTGTAGTATACTGTGGAGAGGACTCAGGGGAGTTGTGATAAATACGTAAGATATGGGGGGGGAGTGGGGTGACGAACTGGGGGAGGAGGGTTGTCACTTTGGGGGGTAAAGAGTATAACTATTGCCTTGTGTTGTACACCTGAAACTAATAAAATAAAGTAAAATAATAAAAATTAAAAAAATAAAAAAATTTAAAAAAATAATCAAAAAAGGGCTTTTATAAACAAAAGAAAGGGGTAAACAAGCTAACCCAGGAAGCCCAGGAATAGAAATAACAAAATGGCAATACATATGCACCTATCAATAATCATTTTAAATGTGAATGGGCTAAATGCTCCAATCAAAAGATAGAGTGGCAGGGCCGGCCGAGTGGCTCAGTTGGTTAAGAGCTCGCTCAAGAGTGTGAGCTGAGCTCTGAGCAACAGCTGTTCGAGGCCAGCCCGAGCTGAGTTGCCGTTGAGCTGCCAACAGGTGGCAGGATGGCTCAGCTAAAAAAACATAAAAATAAATAAAAAATAAAAAAGATAGAGTGGCTGAGTGGAAAAAAAAATAGGACCCATGTATATGCTGTTTACAGATGGAATCAGATATTTCATGCAAATGGAAATGAGGGGGAAAAAAAGCTGGAGTAGGAGTACTTATTTTGTACATAACAGACTTTAAAATGAAGACTACAATGAAGGACCAAAAGGGCACTATAAGCCTAATAAACATCTATGCACCCAACATAGGAACTCCTAATTATATGTAACAGATTTTGACAGACATAAACACAGAGATCAACAGTAACACTATCATAGTAGGGGACTTCAACATCCATTGTCACTAATGGACAGATCCTCTAGACAGAAAATCAACATGGAAAGAGTGGCCTTAAATGACATTTTAGACCAGCCTGACTGCGTTGATATTTTTAGAGCATTTCATCCTAAAACAACAGAATATACATTCTTCTCAAATGCACATAGGACATTTTCCAAGATAGACCACATGTTGGGCCACAAAACAAGTCTCAGTAAATTTAAGAAGATTGAAGTCATATCAAGCAGATATAAAGGAAAAACTGATGGTTGCTGACCAGGAGGGAGTAGGGCTGAGGGAGAGGGCGAAGGTTTTGGACAGCGTAGGTGGGTGACTACAATGTTACCGCAAGGATATGGGGGCAGTTCTGGGAATGTAATTGATAACATTGTGAAGAGACTATTATGTTAAGTGAAACAAGTCAGTCAGCGAAAGACAAATACCATATGATCTCACTTATGTGTGGAATCTTAAAAACTGAATGTGCAAAGTTAACAGACTCATAGATAGAGAGGGAAAACTGAGGGTTGCTAGTTGGGATGGAGGTGAGGAGAAGGGAGAAGGGGAAGGGATTAGACAGCATAGACAACTACAATATTGCCACCGGGATATGAAACACAGTTTGGGGAATATAATAATGTGAAAATTTTGTGGCGTGTCAGATGGTCACATGTCTTGTTAGGGAGACCACTTCATGGATGGAGTGGAGGCTTGATGACTGCACTGTACCCCTGAAGCTGATGTTGTATAATATTGTATGCCAACTGTAACTGAATATATAGATAGTCACAGAATGTGGCGTATACTGTGGAAGGGAGTCAAAGAATTGTAATAGATATGTATGATATGGGGGGGGGAGTGGGGTGCCGAACTGGGGGAGAGGGGTTGTCACCTTGAAGGTAAAAGGTATAACTATTGCATTGTATTGTACACCTGAAACTGATTTTTTAAAAATATTAATTTCACAATAAAAGATTTTTTTTTTTTTAAAAAAAGAAGAAACAGAAAATCTGAGCTGACTGATTACTACTAATGAAACTGGATCAGTATAAAACAAACTCCCAATAAACAAAAGTCCTGGACCAAATGTCTTCACAGGGGCATTTTATCAAACATTCAAAGAAGAATTAACACTGATCCTTTTCAAACTATTCCAAAACATTCAAGAGGAGGGACAGCCCCCAATCTCATTTTACCAGGCCACCATTACCCTGATTATAAAACCAGACAAAGACTACAAAAAAGAGAAAATTATAGGGCAGTATCTCTGATGAAGAAAGGTCCACAAGACCTCAACAAATTCAGCAATGCATTACAAAGATAATACTCCAGGAACAAGTGGGATTTATTCCTGGTATGCAAGATTGGTTTAATATTCACAAATCAATCAGCATGATGCACCACATAAATAAAATTAAAGATAAAAATCATATGATCATATCAACAGATGCAGAAAAAGCATTTGAAAGAATCCATCATCGATTTTTGATAAAAACTCTCATCAAAGTGGGGATAAAGGAAACAAAGCTCAACATAATAAAAACCATATATGGCAAACCCATAGATAAATTCAAACTCAGCAAGGAAAAGCTAAAAAATCTCCTTAAGATCAGGAACAAGACATGGATGCCCACTTTCACCATTTTATTCAACATAGTATTGGAAGTCTTAGCCACAGCAATTAGATAAGAAAAAGAAAAAGGCATCCAAATTGGATAGGAAGAAGTAAAACTATTATTTGCAGAAGACATAATACTATATATAGGGAAAGAATTCTAAAGAATCCACCAAAACAACTATTAAAACTGATAAATCAATCAAGTAAAGTAGCAAGATACAAAATTAATAATCAGAAATTGGTTGCATTTTTTTACACCAATGATAAACTACCAGAAAGAAATTAAGAAGCAATCCCATTTACAATTGCATCAAAAAAATACAATATCTAAGAATATATTTAACCAAGGAGGTAAAAGACCTGTACTTGGAAAACTATGACACTGAAGAAAGAAATTGAAGAAGATACAAATAAATGGAAGCATAAGCATATACCATGCTCATGGATCAGAAGAATATCAATGGCATTTTTCACAGAACTAGAACAAATAATCTTAATATTAATATGGAACTACAGAAGACCCCAAATAGCCCCAACAATCTTGAGAAAAAAGAATAAAATTGAAGGTATCACACTACCTGACATCAAACTGTACTACAGAGCTATAGTATAAACAACATGATACTGGCATAAAAACAGACACATATATCAGAAGAACAGAATAGACAGCCCAGAAATAAACCCACACCTATATAGTTATTTAATCTATGACGAAGGAGGCAAGAACATACAGTGTGATAAAGACAGTCTATTCAATAAATGGTCTTGGGAAAACTGGACAGATATATATACAAAAAATGAAACTGGACCACCTTCTTATGCCATATACGAGACTAAACTAAAAATGGATTAAAGACTTAAATGTAAGGCCCAAAACCATAAAACTCCTAGAAGAAAGCATTAGCAGTGATCTCTGACATTGCTCTTAGTGATATTTTTTCTGATTTATCTCAGATCTTGGGCAAGGGAAACAAGAAAAAACCAAACAAATAGGACTACATCAAACTGAAAAGTTTTCGCACAGCAAAGGAAACCATCAATAAAATGAAAAGACATCCTACTGAATGGGAAAAGATACTTACCAATGATACATATGATAAGGTGTTAATATCCAAAATTTATAAAGAATTCATACAACTCAGCACCAAAAAACCCAAACAATTCCATTAAAAAAATGGGCAGAGGACTTGACTATACATTTCTCCAAAGAGGGCATAGAGATGGCCAACAGACATATGAAAAGATGCTCAATTTCACTAATCATTAGAGAAATGCAAGTCAAAATCACTTCACACCTGTCAGGATGGCCATCATCAATAAATCGACAAAGAACAAGTGTTGGTGAGGATGCAGATAAAGGGAACCCTCGTACACTGTTGATGAGATTGCAAATTGGTGCAGCCACCATTGAAAGTGGCTTGGAGGTTCCTTAAAAAATTAAAAATAGAACTACTTTATGACCCAGCAATTCTGCTTCTGGGTATTTATCTGAAGAAATCCAAAACACTAATTCAAAAAGATATATGCACCCCTGTGTTCATTGAAGTGTTATTCACAATAGCTAAGTTATGAAAGCAATGCAAGTGCCCATTAACAGATAATTGGATAAAGAAATGTGGTAATATATACAATGAAATATATCTTGGCCATAAAAGAACAAAATCTAACCATTTGTAGCAACATGGGTGGATCTAGAAGGTATTATGCTAAGTGACAGAAGTTAGGCGAGGAAGACAAATACCACATGCACTTATATGTGGAATCTAAAGAACAGAATAAACAAGCAAATAAAACAGAAATAGACTCATAGATACAGAGAACAAACTGATCGTTGCCAGAAGGGAGGGAAATTGGGGAGCTGAGTGAAAAAGGGGAAGAGATTAAGAAGTACACATTGGTAGTTACAAAATAGTCATGGGGATGTAAATTACAGCTTAGGGAATATAGTCAATAATGTTGCAACAACTATGTATAGTGCCAGGTGGGCACTAGACTAATTGAGCGGATAACTGCATAAATTACATAAATATCTAACCACTATGCTGTACACCTGAAACTAATATTGAATGTCAAGTGTAACTGGAAAAAAAAGAGAGAAATAGATAGTTTAAAAAATAAAATAAAAAGTTAAATATAAAATATCAAATCATAAAGAACTGTCAGAGATGGCAGTGTAGGTGAAATAGGTCTAAATTTGGGTTTGGGAATGCCTCTCCGACTATAACCTCTAAGTCATAAATTATAAGGGAAAAATTTGGTAGATTTGATGTTATAAAATTTAAAGCATTAAAAAATCAAAACATTAAAACAAATGTTTGTAATAACTAATGCTATATATTTCCATATATAATGCAAATGTTTATCCCCAATACATAGTTTTTGGCAACAAGTAGAAAAATACTCCTAACAAACCTGGGCTATGAACATGAATAGGTGTTACATAGAAGAGAAAAATCAAAATGATCAATAGGTCTTCAGAAAACACAGTCAGCTTTATGTAACAGAAATGTAAAATAAGGCAACAAAATGTCAGTTTCATCTACTCTCTGAGCAGTGTTGTGGGTGAAAAAGTAGATATCCAGTGAAGGTAAGTTTGTGTGAAATGGGCATTTTCATTCTTTGTTGGTGGGATTATAAAATTATATGACTTTTTGGTGTGAAATTAGGTGATACGTATACAAGTTTAAAAATGTGAATTGCCTCTAGATCTAGCAATTCTATGTTTATGAATTTTATCTTAAAATAATTGTATAAGTTAAAAAAAGATACGTATGGCAGGATGCTCATTCCACACTGTAGCAAAGTGGACAAAAAAAAACCCCTAAATACATACTGTTGACCATGTTGCTGAGAGTGTTCTAAAGCCTTTACATGTATCAGTTCATTTAATTCACACCTCTGAACTGAGTACTGTTATAATCCATTATGCTTATGAGGAAGCAGGCACGGATTACTTAATTTGCTAACATTGATGGCTAATAAATGGTGGAACAGGATTCAATATCAGGAAATTTTGCTTCTGAACCTAAAGTTTAGTGACCTAATTGAATAGTATAATGTATAGTATAATTCCTGTAATGTTCAAAATAACTGTCCAGTGATCAGGGATTGATTGATCAATTGTGAATCAATTATTCATCGGATGGAGAGTGCTGTACAGCCATGTTAAATAATATTTTTTGATATGGGAATTTTAAAAAATCATATGAGATCTTATAAATGAAAAATACAAACCATGTATAGTTTAAATACATTAATATGAAAAATAGTACTCATAAGAGGTTATGCATGGAAAATGCTGCATGAACAATATGAAATTTAGCCCTGTTTCCTTTTGGGCTTTGGGATTATAGGTGCTTTTCCCCCCATGGCATTTTTCTGTATTTTTGGTACTCTACATACATTGCTTCTGTATTTAGAAATGTTATTAAGTAATAAAGATACAGAAAATCAGACCTCAAGTCACTTGGCGATAAAAACACCCTTTAAATTGTTTATATTGCTCTGTTTGGGGGAAGCAGAAATAAAGCTCTTTGGATTAATTCTTTTACTGTATGCAGCAGTGTAATTTAGCCTTTGCTGATTAGAATGGCACAGAGAAGCACCTGCTATTGTTTGAAGTATCTATAAAATTTAGTATGAATTATAGGGTGCAGGATGTGAGCCTGGTCCCAGGAGTTAAGAAGTAGTTAAGGCAGAAGGGGAGCAGTTCCAATGTTTTCTAGAACCTTTTGTTGCAGAGAAGCTAGGGTCAGTCTGATTTTTGTTTCTAAGTATTTTTTCTCAGATCTTTGAATGGTTCTAATTTTTCTGGTATTTTAATAAATATTTTGCCAGGGTAAGTCCGCATGAGGATCTCTTTTCATAGATATGATTTTTCTAAAGATCAAGAAAAAATATTTTCATTCCTTTTTTCTTAGTTTGTTGTTTTTGTTATGTTCTTCTGAAAAAAATCAATTATCTTTATATTGGAGTTTTTAAATTGGTTTTTACCATATCTGTTATTCTTATTAATTTCTTTATCCTTTTTCTCAGCATTCTTGGAGAACTTCTCAAGTGTATTCTTAAGATCCCTGATTTGATTTTGTGCAGTATTCATCTTGCCTCATCTCCATGTGGATATTTAAATGTATTGTGATGTCTTATCATTCTGTGTTACTCATATCCCTTTCCATCTCTGCTTGTTTTCTTTTCTCTCAGGCTGTTCTCTCACTCTGGATTTTTGCTCCTGTTTCATGAAGTTCACGTGTCCTTGAATTCTTTGGCGGCAGGCTCTTCCCCTTGGACTCTAGGATGTGGTTCTGAAATAGTTTTACATGCCTCCCTGTCAGTTTTTACTCTTCATTTCAAAGCAAGGTCTGTCCAGGTGTAGTTCATGCCAACAGACAGGATAGGGTAGGTGGGCTGTGCCAACCTGCATCTTCTGTCCACGGAAGATGGGTGCTCAGCTCTCCCTCTAAAGCCACAGTTAATTGTGATGTATAATGCTCTAAATTTAGGTCTCAGGTTTTAGTCAGCTTTAAATTTTACCTACTACAGCTACTGCCTTGACGTAGTGACATCTTGTCATTTCCCCACTGTCTGGTTCCTTCCCATTTTAAACCAACAGAGCATTTGGAAAACAGCCATTATCGTCATATACCGCTACCCAGGCTGGTATTTGCTCGGTCCCTGTGTGTTGTCCTTTACCCATAGTACCTGCACCTTCAGGGAGGCAGCATAATGTGCTGATAAACAGCCCCTAGGTTTGATGTCAGATCTCAGCCAGTTCCCAGCTCTGCCCCTACTAGCTCCACTATCTTGAGCTAGTTGTATAGCTTCTCTGAGCCTCAGTTTGCTCATCTAAACAGTAGGATTCAAAGCATATTTCTGCCGGTTAAATGAGATAATATGAGGTACTTAAGTGCTTGAAACCGGAGTGCTTACGACAGCCACACACTGTCCTGAGGACTTCACATGTTTTAAAATATGAGGCAGGTGTTATTAATATATCCAGTCCAGAGATAGGAATAGATCTCAGAGGTTCCGGTGCTTGCCTGTGGTTGTACGGGGTAGGTGGTGATGCTGTAACTCACCCTAGGCAGCGTGGCTCCATAGCCTGGGCTCCTGGCCATTGTGTGTCTATGCGTGCTGTGTCCAAATGTGTCACTGTGTCCCTGCCACTGCCTCCCACTGCCCACATTTCATATTCATTTGGCTGTGTTTGAGTTGACTTATCTGAACATTAGTAAAAAGCAAAGATTTATACGATCTAAAGAGAAACCAGAGTACTATTATCTGAAAATTAGAATGCATGAAGAAAGACAATAAGATATAGAGAAGAAGGGGGTTAAGGGGGACATTGGGGTGCAGAATGGCCTGCCTCAGCTTTCATTTCCTGGTAGCCCAGTTTTCTCTTATGTGAAGACTTGGGTGGGGGCTAATGAGTAGAAGTCCACTGAAGCATCCTGCTGACTTTCCCAGCTGGCTTTGTTTCATGAGTTTCTGTCAGACCAGCCTTATAACTTAGGGTGGGTGGGGAGATTGCATCTAGACTTGGGCTACCGTTTGACCTTTGGCTTTGTTTTTGAGGGTGAACTGAGCTCCTATCTTTTTGGGTTTTGGCCTTTCATGGGAAGCTGTGAGAGTGGGCATTAGATGCTACCAGTTAAATCTCTACTCCTTATTCTTCAGATGTTTCTGGAAAGATCCTTCCATAGGGTGCTTCCGAAGAGTACAGAGGTTGTCATAGGTATTGGAGGGCTTCTTTACCTGGGTTGCCTTCTCTGGTCGCAGCACCTCTTAGACTATTCCTGGTGATAAAAAAACCTGCCCATTCTCAAAAAGCGACCATGAGGTCATAGAATACCCATCTGCCTCTCAGTACTGACTGTACAGTGTGTGAAATGACACATTTGGTGCCTGAGGACCCTTCTGCTCTTCTCTGGCACAATTTTGATGTTGCATTTTTTTGTCTTCCTTGTTCTTTTTTAGGTTGGTGCCATGCTATAAATGTAGCAGTTGGTGGAAAGCAGAATTGGTGGGAGTGGGTTATTTTAAGGGGAGGAGTGTGTAGCAGTCAGGGGAAAATGAGACAGTAGGAGGGGTGGGAGGAAAATGGTTTCTATCTATAATATATTTGGAAATCCTGTTCTATAAGCTTTGATGTCAGGACAAAGTGATCCTTGTTTGAAAAATTACACATTATTTTAGGAAGAAGCCTGGTATGGTTTGATAACAGTGAAGTTTTTATCTAATCTCAGGTAATAAATAAAGCAAGGTACCTGCAATCCTTTGCCAAAATTCAAATGTCAAATTGATTATGTAAAAAGCAGAGGAAGCCAAGTCTTTTTAAGTAGGTTTATATATTTTTATGGCCATTCATTGTGCTGAAATAAAAAGGTTTCCAAGGATTGAAATATCTGATTACAAATGGCTGGGTTCTTCCTGCTTTTTGAATTACTGAGATGTATTCCTCTTTTAACTTCTAAGTGTGTTGCTTGCATTAATAATATATTATTGAGAAAGCCATTGCTAATAATATATTATTGAGAAAGCCATTGCTATTTTTAAAACAATTTAAGAATAAATTAAAATTTTCTTTTTTGAAAGTCATTAAACAGTAAAATAAGTTTAATATATCAGGGGAGCATTAAGCACCTCCTCTGTGAAGAGGAAATGAACCTTCTTCTCTAAAGTCCCTGGAGTTTTGACAAAAGTTGATTATACATTAGATCACAAAGAAAGTGTATTAAATCCCTCAGAGCAGAACTGTGCAGGTCACATTCTCTGGCCATAATGTAGTACAAGTCAGAAGAAGCAAAATACCATTTCAGAATGAAAAACCAACAAAAGGAAATCAAATATAGGAAAACAAATTATTTAGGCAATAAAAAATGAAGTCAGTCCAAATGACTTATGGCCAGAGGTCACTCAAAAGTTACATAGAGGTAATTTCATAGATTGAAGTACTCCCATTATTAAAGAAAATAAACAATTCACTCAACTGAAGAATTTTAAAAGGTTATCCTCCCTTGCAGAAAAGGAAAAGGAAAAGGAAAAACTCCAATATACCCACCAAGTCCATAAACAAAGCTAAGTGGTCAACAGTGTGGATTTGGGAGCTATTCTGCTTGGGTTCAAATCCTGGCTTTTCCTTTCTACTAACTGTGTGCCATTGGGCAAATGACTAGAACTGTCTGAACGGCAGTTTCTCATCTCTAAATAGAAATAAAAGTATCTAACTCATGGGTACTAAAGGAGAAAATGCAAGTAGGGTGCCTAGCATAGTAACGGCACATAGTAAGTGTTTAATATATGTTTTCTTGTTCACTTCCCTGTTCCTCACTGCTCACCTGGATGGAAATCCACCATTGGCTGGGTCTATCTCCCAGTGTTGCTCTGCTCCTTTTTTCTCACTAGTGAATCATATTTGGTTCTAAGTATGACTTTTTGTTTGTTTGTTTGTTTGTTTGTTTGTTTTAGCTGAGCCATCCTGCCACCTGTTGGCAGCTCAGTGGCAGCTCAGCTCAGGCTGGGCATCGAACTGCTGTTGCTCAGAGCTCAGTTCGCACTCTTGAACGAGCTCTTAACCAACTGAGCCATTCAGCCGGCCCTAGTATGACCTTTGTTTGAAAACAGCTTTATTGAGATATAATTCATGTACCATACAACTCACCCATTTAAAATGTACAATTAAATGCCTATTAGTTTATTCATAAGGGGTTCTGACAATTAAGCTTGTGGACTTATCCTAGAAAAAGTGCTACATACCTCATTGCTGAATATCACCATGGTCACCTTCAAAGTACTCCCCTTGGGAAACTATGCACCAACACCAGTGCATAGCTTTTTTTTTTTTTTTTGAAAGTCCACCTTTCAAAGCAATTTTGGAACTCTTTTTCTGGAATGGCCAGGAGAGCTGTCGTATTACCCTTGATGTACTGAATGTCATCAAAATGTCTTTTTTCAATATTTCCTTTATCTTCGGGTAAAGAAAGAAGTTATTGGGGGCCACCAGGTGAGTAGAGAGGGTGTTCCAATATAGTTATTTCTTTACTGGCTAAAAACTCCCTCACAGACAGTGCCATGTGAGCTGGTGCATTGTCGTGATGCAAGAGCCATGAATTGTTGGAGAAAAGTTCAGGTTGTCTAACTTTTTCACACAGCCTTTTCAGCACTTCCAAATAGTTAACTTGGTTAACTGTTTGTCCAGTTGGTATAAATTCATAATGAATAATCCCTCTGATATCAAAAAAGACTAACAACATCATTGCAACAAGTTTGCAAACTTAATTGTCAGACCTCATATAGTTGTGTGTCCATCAGCACGATCAATTTTAGAACATTTGTATTACCCCATAAAGCAACCCTGTACCCCTCAGCCTTCACCCCTGCACCTACATCCTCATGGCCACTGCCCCAGCCCTAAGCCACGAATCCACTTTCTGTCTCTGTGGATTTGCCTGTCATAGACATTTCATAAATGGGATCATACCATGTATGGTCCTTTGTGACTGGCATCTTTCATTTAGCCTAATGCTTTCAAGATTCATCCATGTTGTAGCACATATTAGGACTTCATTCTTTTTTATAGTTGAATAGTAGTCCATTGTATAGATACACCATATGATGGACTAAATATGATATCTTATAATTTATAATGACTTTGTATTTCTTCACTAATAGATATATTCATTCACCAAACATTAACTTAGAGACTATAAAATGTTAGATGCTATGTTAACCACCAAGAATGGGGTGATGAATAATATGTTCTCGATTTCAGAATATTTAGTTTCCAGCAGTGGGAGAGTTATGGATCTAAGCAGGTACTGTGTTTAAATAATGGAAGCCCATACCTAATACACTGATATAGAGAAGGCAGTGGTCATTCTATCTGAGAGGGCCATAAAGGAAGGGAACCAAAGTTTAGAAGATTAGTATGTGCAAATCACAGTAGCGATAGACAGGCAAGGCCATGGTGGCAGCATGAGCTGACACATGAAGACACTTACCAATGTGCCATGTTGGATAACAGGAACTATGGAGTGATTTGACTTAGCTACAGTTTTGGATTCGAATAGATGAGTGGTGAGAAATATGGCTGGAGACATGGATGGGGGCAGAGCATGAAGTGCCTTGTATTTTATATGGCAGAGTTGACTTTAACCTGAATGATACAGGACCACAGAAGAGTGAGGGAGAATTATGGAGTATGGAATAGAGGGAAGAACAGATGGTATAAGACTAGTTAGGAGAATCTCTTCCCTTTTGTCTAAATCTGCTCCACTGGGGAGAGTTTTGATCTTGGTTAATAGCCTTGTACTGTCAGTTCTACTTGTTTCAGTAATTAGACCCTCTTACTATCCCCACTGTTAGTGCTACTCCCTAGTATTATATCTTAGCAGGCCTTAGTACCTCCAGTCTGCCCCTGTTCCAAGCTATTTTTCATATTGCCATCAGAGTTCTTTATCATGATCTGATCATGTCATTTTCCTTCTTAAAAACCTCCAATGGTTCTTTATTGCCTACAGCATATAACTCAGGCTCTAGGCATGGCAGACGAGAGCCTTGTGGTTAAGAGACTAATGCTCTCCTCCCCCAAAGATTTTCCCATCCTAATCCTTGAACCTGTGACTGTGTTACCTTATAATGTAATTACAAGGCTCCTAATAAGAGGGAGGTGGGATGGTCAGAGTGAGAGAAGGAAATGAATGATGGAAGCAGTGGATCAGAGGTCAGAGAGCAAAGAAGAGTCTGCCCTGCTGGCTTGAAAGATGGAGGAAAGGCTGTGAGCCAAGGAATGCAGATGGATTCTAGAAGCTGCAAAGGCAGGAAGCATTCTCCCCTAGACCCACTGGAGGGAGTACAGCCCCGTCAACACCTTGCTTGCAGCCCAGTGAACCCTGTTTCAGACTTCTGACCTACCAATAAATCTGTGTTCTTTTAAGCCACTGAGTTTCTCATCATTTATTACAGCCACAATAGGGAACTCACACAGGCTGCAACACTCTGCCAGCCTCATCTGCCAGCCTCTGCCTGTGTTCTCTAGACTCTACCCTTCCTTTCTTCACACACCAGCCATTCTTCTGTCTTCTCTTGCTGCTCTGCAGCCTCTTCATAAATTGCTATTGTATGTGGTTCTCTGTTGGTTTTTAGGACCTGAAGTCTTTGAAGACGGCACCAGTTTCTCCAGGCTGTTAGTCACATTACTGTTGTTTCAGAGCCTTTATTACAGTCCTTATTACGAAGAATTGTAATTATTTGTCTATGTGTCTGCCTCACACTAGACCATGAGTTTCCCAAAAGCAATAACAGCCATTTTTCATGCCTGATTCCTGTTCTACAATAGTTACTTCAAATTCTTTGTTTAGTGAATGAATGCAAAAGACAGAACAAAATTAGAAATGAGAATGTGTATATGACAATAGCTATTCACATGAGAACATACAATTGAATGCTAGTCAAGTTTTAATCTTTAATGGAATCCATTTTTTTTTTTTTTTTTTTGAGGGCAGTGTCACGGGCCCTCATATGTGGGACCGAACCGAGGCTGCTGGTTTCCCAAGCCAGCGCTTAACCACCGTGCCACTGGGCCATCCCGGAATCCATTTTTTAACTGAAACAATTAAATTTATGAAAGTAAGATATTTGACTAGGGCAGGATAGGTAAGGCCTAAGTGAGAGTTTATAAAATTTATCAAAATACTGCCCTTTGCCATGAGACATCTGATGATGTTTCTGGAATCACAGCGAATTCTTTCAAATTTTCAAGGTGTAGGTGGCTCCCGTATTAAAAAAGATCTTCGGAAACATGGACACATTTACCAAATTTGTCCTATAAGGCAAACATAATCCAGAATCCAATCTCAGTAACAGTGTTTCAGAAACACACAAACAAAACAAACAAGTTTTGCTCTTTAATTAGCCAGCATTTTGAAAACTGGTGTTCTGCAGAACAGTGTTCTGGGAAATGTGCTGGAAAAAGTCCTGTAGTTACACAAGCCTGGGAAATGCAGCACGCTCTCCCTCTCATTGAGGGCCTCTGAGGCTCCCAGCAGTAGAGACCTGCTAACATGGTTTTAACCCACCATTTCTTGAGCTGGGGGAAAAGCCCTTTTTAAAAATCATTGCATATTTAATAACATCATGTCAGACAGTTTAGAAGATGGAGATATAGGCACAAAAGTCCAAAAGAATTTGCCAATCAACAGAATTTGTCTGTATGCATTCAGAGTGTCACATCCCAAGACGGGGAGATTTGTTGTAGAAATGCAAGAATAATTCAGTATGAAGTAATTAATTAACATGGTATATCTTAGTACTAGGTTAAGAAAGAGAAGAAAATTAATCTCAATACATATTGATAATTTAATAAAGTCCAGTGCTTTTTCCCAAATAAAACTTTGTAACTCTAATATAATAAAATCCTATTTGAAACTAGGGACCAAATGCTTAACTGATAGAGAAACAAAATCATTTTCCATAAGGTTAGGAGTAAAGCAAAAATGTCCATTATGCCCGTAATATTATAAATATGATTTTGGAATTGGACACACAGCAGAAATGATATACTACCTGGCTCTTGGGCATCACCTCCAAAGGTTGGGATGCTAATAAACATGCTAATTTCCTGTGAGGATAATCCATGATGATTCTCACTCATGACTATGTTTACACCATTTCTGAAGCTAATTTTTAACCTGATCATTTTGGGAGTTAAAACTTTCTGATTTTCAGCTCTTGTCGTATATAACAGCATCTAAGGTCCACTCATTTATTCTTCCTGATATCTTTCTTGGACTTTCTTTTTATTTTGTCCTCATGGCAGGGCCCAAAGTCTTGGTGAGAAGAATACTTAGTTGTCCCTCTGAGGCCAGGATGGGGGACCATCTATGGGTGATGGGGGAAGATGAAGGGCCTTGCAGGATGATGCTTTCTATTGCAGGTCCTCACCACTTCCCCACCCAGCTCCTATATCTAGCCTTTGGTCAGTCGCAGTTTGGAAAGCAGCATTTATCCTGCTGTACAAAGTCCCCTGCCTGGGGAGAGCCTAGCTAGTGTCAACCTCATCCTTTGACAAGTACCATGATTTGGGATCTTGTGATGCTTGGTCCGGAGGTGCTACTGTTTGCTGTCACTCACAAAGTCAGCTCCTGGGAAGGTGGAGTGGAGACAGACACACATGCCTTTGGGCTTTATCAGCGACATTATAGGTCTATCCTAGTAAAGTATTACAGGATAAAGTTTTGAAAATGTAAAATTGTTACTCTCATACAGATACAAAGTGAACATGTGTTAAAGATTTTATTTTAGTTATCAATTGAAGGAGCCAGTAAGATGGTACAACGTGTTCCAAGGAACAGCCCAAGAGCAGCATTTATAGGCAAGTAAGGAATGCTGAAGTGGATCTACAAATGGACACAAAGTGGGGACATCCTGGGCCGTGATTAGACTCCATTGGACATGACTAATCTGCATCTCCGTGGACAGAATCACTTGCTTTATCATTAGTTTTCTATAGTTCATAGATTGTATAATAACTCAGAGTTGATGAAAGGCTGGAGAACCCACAACAGAGTGCTAGACAAGACACCCAGGAATCCATTCCATCCATTTCAAAGTCTCACAATTTTCCCCTACAAAAACAAGAGTAATAATAATAATAATAATAATAATAATAATACCCTTTTGCAACTCTATATTGGCTAAAGCATTCACATTCTTTTGCAAATTCCACCAGGCTCAAATTGATTCCACTTCTATCTTATTCTGAACACCCCCACCTGTCCTGTGTCACTTTTAGCCTCTGGTTCTCTAATTTGTTTGCTTACAACTTCTGCTCTTGCTGTTTTCTCCTTGTGTATTCAGGGATTGTGTATGAACTTTGCTCCTACTCCTTCTTGTTTTCTACTTGTGTCTTTGTTTCCTATTGCTGCTGTAATAATTATCACTAATTTGGTGATTTAAAACAATACAATTGTATTATCTTCTAGTTCTGAGATCAGAAGTCTAAACTAGGTCAGCAGATTTGCGTTCCTTCTGGAGCTCCAGTAAGGAATCATGGCTTGTCTTTTCCAGCTTCTAGAGGCGCCCGCCTGCATTCCTTGGCTCATACTCATGTCTGCTTCCTGTCGCTCATCTTCTCTGACTCTCCTGCCTTCCTCTTGTTAGGACCCTGGTGATAACATTAGATCCTCCAGATAACCCAGGAGGATCCCCCATCTCGAGATCCTTAATCACACCTGCAAAGCCCCCTTTGCCACATAAAGTGACCTATTCATAGAATGTGGACATCTTTGGAGGCCACAATTCTGCTTACTACAGCCTGATTGATAAGGTGAATTCTGTGCCTCCCTCTGCCATCTTGGGGCCTTGCCTGGGAAGCTTTCTGAACAATCCTGAGCAATCTCTGACTTTTCTCCACCGATCCTGTTGTCACAGGCTCATCCCCTTTTTTTACTTTTCCTTTTTACTTAAGGCAGTCTTTAGCATTTCCAGCATATGTTCCTTCTTTTTATGAGTTGGCGTATATTTTAACAAAGAGGGAACTCTCTGCTCGGACTCTGGATGAGCTGGCTGACCCAGAAGAAGGGTCTTTAGGCCTATTGTTCACAGGCTGCAATTTCTTCACACCCATTAAGAGATACTTTGGGCGGTTCCTCCTGACTGCTCTATCCCTAGGTACCGGAGAATTCTCAGGCAATTCCTGAGGTTCCTTTGGGGAGCTCTGAGGCACACTGGGATATTTTACTACAAAATGAAGCCGACAGGAAGGAATCAGTGAGGAAAGGACAAGAAACACCATCCATTATTTGTATAACAAAGGCTGTGTGTTTACCTCTCCAGAATTGTCAGAGGACACGTGTAATAAGTAGTGCTAACCATAGCCAAGGGCTACTGAGTGCTGACTGTGTTCCAGACTGTGTCAAGCACTTTAAATGTATTAACTTAGTTAATGCTCAGAGCACTATGAGGGATGGTACCTTTATCACCTGCATTTTACTGATGAGAAAACTCAAGTACAGAGACACTAAAGAATTACTCAAGGCCATACGGATAGGGCCAGCACCAGGATTTGGGGCTAGGGCCCATAGCCTATGTGTCTTCAGTGATTATATGGTATAAGATTACAGCCCAGACAAGTCAGTCTGTTTGGGAAAGACAACTGAAAAGGTAACTGCTGTGTGAGGCTGTGCCTCCGGATTAAACCAATAAGGAGGGATGATCACTGGCTGGGATTAATCAGTGATGGGAAATAGGCACAAATACTTATTGAGGATTTTAGAAGGTCCTTGCAGAAGGTGAATGGCCCCTGCTGGTTGAGCAAATTCAATTTTCTTTAAGTGAACTCAAATCAATCATAGTTCAGTTTTTAGTTCTCCCCCTGCTCCTGTTGTAGATCTGTGGAAGACTTCACTGGAAAAAAAAAAGTCAGTTTCTCTCAGCTCAAGGGGACTCTGGTTGCTAGGCAACGTGTACCTCAAATTTGGGAATCTTCTTGGATTCTACGGATGGCGTCCTGGCATCCTGGACATTCATAATTTACTGTGAACGGAACATTAAAATTTTTAAAATAGAGATTATATATGTTAGTTCCATGAATGTATTTTCAAAATGAAAATCCTGATGAGTTTATTTCTCCAAGATTTTTTTTGCAACTTGCCTGTTTGCAAATATACTCTATATTAAATCTTAATTTTGCACTCTGATTTGGCTAGTGAGTAAGTGGTATTGCGTTTCAACTACTTCTCGTTTACACTCAGAGAACTCAAGAGTCATCCTCTATTCTTCTCCCTGACTTCTCACGTTTCCTCAGTCATCAAGTCCTGTAAGTTTCACTTTTGAAAAGCTTACTAATGTAATTTCTTCCTCCTTTTCTCTAAATGCAAATTCAAAGGTGCTCCTCTAAGCCTCATAATTTTTCATCTGGATTATAGAAGGCTGCTAACTCAACTTTTTTATTTACTTTGTCTCCATTTTTATTCATCTTCCTCCTTCTCCCTGCTTCCCTTGAATTGTCCTTTAAAAACATAAGACCTGACTTTATTACTCTCACTTAATAATGTCCAGACTCCTTGTAGAGGGATTCAGTACCTTCCCCATAGGGTCCCACCCAGCCTTTCTGTGCTACGTTTCAAACACATTCTGTCTTCTGGCCACACAAAAACCTAGAGCTGCTCTCCATACAATTGTCACAGCTCTTTGCCTTCACAGAAGCTGATCTCCCTGCCTAGAATGCCCTGTCTTTCTTTTCATCAACATGATTTTCAGTTGTTGTTCAAAGCCCAAATCATATTTACCTTTTCACTGAGATTTTTAAAAAATCATATGCTCATCTATATTCTTATAGCATTGTGAGAACATATCACATTGTGTTATATTTACTTGATGACACATTTCTCTTCCTAGACCAGTATTGTTTTTAGACCATGACACAGCTCATCAATGGTGCATATGTATGGGACACACTGCCAATCCACTGCCTGGTCCTCTGGATGGTGGGATGAATTGAGACTGGCAGCATTGTAGGGTGAACATTGAATCTGTTCTCATTTATTTTTTTAAAAAGCAAGTAATTTGGGGCCGGCCGAGTGTTGTGGTTGTTAAGAGCTGACTTGGGATGCAAGCGGCCCTGGTTCGAATCCCACATATGAGGGCCAGTGACACTGCCCTCTGAAAAAAAAACAACAAAAAACAAATAATTTGCAAACATCGCTATTGTCTATGGCAAGTAACCAATGGTTTACAACCAGTTTCCCACTCGATCCTATGGTGTTGCAATGCTGTGTGCACAAACAACAGCTCTAGTCCTCAGGCTCTTGAGTAGGGAGCATGCTCTATCTGTCTTTGTCACCCAGCCTCCTTACATGGTGCCTGGTACAGAGCAGAGATCTCAACAATTCTTATGATATTTATATATTCAATAAGCTGAATACTTGTGTTCTTAGTGACCATTTTAATGTAGGAATAAGTTTAGCTTTCATATAACCATAGATAGAAGTCATAGAACTCCTTACGGTGAGGGAGGCAGTGCACTAAGTCCTCATAAGGACTAGGAGCCACAGAAAAGAGTCCTGCTGCTCAAAATGGGGCAATGGAAGTATCAAAGGAAATAATACATGTGATTGGTAGAAACACATTGGAAAAAATATGTAAGTACTGATATTTATACATATATATTTTTCAATATGTTTTTACCTATATTTATGTATATAAATACATAACAGTACATATATAAACACATACATTTTATATATATGAAATACTTAATCAAGCAAAAGTCATCCATAGAAGAAACCATTGGATGAAAGGTGGCTGGGGAACTTTACAATGGAAATTCTAGGCCTTTACCACCTGAACAGGTTGACCATCACTGTAATAGGGAGATCTATATATTGTGGGGTCCTGATATGAAGCAACATGAAGCTCGCAGCACCAAATATTAAGTTGTATTTCTTAAACAATTGAATATGAATCTAATCACTCCACAGAGCCACCTTCCATTTGCGGGACATCTGAAAGACAGACGAGAAATAGAAATGGTATCATAAAGATGTCCAGAAAAACTTTTCCTTTACTCACATGACTACCACACTCACAACACTGAAACCAGATGTGTGGGTTTCTTCCTGTATGGACCAATTCTCCGACACCACCTGGGTGTCCTACAGTTCAATTCAGTTCTGACACTATTTATCTGGAGACAGCATCAGATGCCACAAATTAAGGGCTCAGTTCCACAAGACTGCCCCCACTTGCGACACCAGTAGCAACTCCCAGGTTGTCGTCGGTACTTTTGACTGACTAGCTATAAATTAGGGTTCCCACGAACTCTGCCTCGGGTTCAACAATTTGTTAGAATAGCTCGCAGAACTCAGGGAAACAGTTACTTTTACCAGGTTATTTTACAATAAAGGATATGATAAGGATAGAGACTAATATTCAGATGAAGAGATACACAGGGTAAGGTCTGGAAAGGTCCTGCAAGCAGGAGCTTCTGTCCCTGTGCAGTTGGGGTGTGTCACCCTCCCAGCATGTGGATACGTTCACCTACCCAGAAGCTTTCTGAACCCTATAGTTTTTTTTTTAATTTTTATGGAAGCTTAATTACATAGGCAGGATCAATTTTGAGCCCCTTACCCCACTCTGCATAACGGGGTGGGACTGAAAGTTCCAAACTTCTAATCATGGCTTAATCTTTCTTGTGACCAGGACCCATCCAGCAGAGTTGCTTATTAGAACGAAAGATGCTCCTATCACTCAGAAAATTTCAAGGGATTTAGGAGCTCTGTGTCAGGAACCATACTCAAAGACCAAATATTAGCAGGAAGTGAGGTCAGAGACATGTATACCATGAAAAAAAAATGTATATATATATATATATATATTCACAGTATGACTGTTTACAGGACAGGTGACTTCATTTCTGTAACAAGTTAACGGCTTGAGATAAGTGGGAGGCAGGGAAGAGGGTGGTTGGCTCTAGATGAAAACAGGTAGTATGTGAGCCTTTTGTTTGTGTGCCTACTTGATTATGTAAAATGACTGGGAGATAATTAGGGAGATCGGAGTATGGATGGGTATTAGATGGTACTGAGCAATTCTTGTATATTTTGTTAATGCGATAACAGTATATGGTTATGAAGAAAAAGATTTTTTACAGATGTGCACTGAAATATATAGGGGTGAAATGACATGATGTCTGAGATGTGCTTTAAAATATTTCAGCAATAAAGGGAGGAAAGGTCAGATGAGCAAATGTGGCAAAGTCCTAAAAATTATTGGATATGTGGGGATTCATTTTATTATCTCTGTAATTTTGAGCATGTTTGAAAACTATATATGCATATATACATATATATATATATGTACACATACAAAAGCATATATATGGACATGATATTTATTTTCTACTTCAGTTTTAATTTCTGTGGTGGTAAATTACATTTTTCCACAAATATACAAGGCAAGACTGTCTGTTAGAGAAAATTGGCCAGTTTGTTTTGATGGAGACCAGGGTCTGCATTAGTGTTTAATAGCACTTGCCTTAACCGGTTTGGTTTTCTGGGGCAGAGGTGGTCACCCGGGCCAGCCATTACTCTGAGTCAGTTGGGACAGCCAAGAAAATTGTATGTCCTTTAAAAAAGAACTTCTAATCTTAGGCATATTAGTCTTCATGCAAATGATTTTAATTACCCATGAAATTTATTAGTTTTCAGAGCTGTCCTGATCAGACATATACATAGAACATTTTTCTTACTACTTCCTTTTTGTTAGTGAATGCTCTTGATAGTCATAATGAGGAATTTATTTTAAAGCATCTCTAATTCAGATCAACTTTTCACCCTAACAGTCCAATTAAGGTCTAAGTTCAACTAAGAACTTACTTGCATTTGAGAAAATATCTAAATTTTATTCCGTTAATTTTAGTCTAAAAAATCATGGATTTTTACTTAGTATCTTGTTTGTTGCAAAGGAAACCATATATTGTTTTGGAGTTGGTCTTTTTAAGTAAGCCATAATGTGTAAAGACCCTCCCCACCCACGCACAGAAAAAATTAAAACATGGAAAAGCTCAGATTTTATCAAATATAATTTTTTTTATGAAATACAAGATAAAAGCATTTTAGAGTTCACTGTTTATTTTTTAATGAAGTCTGACTTTAACAAAATGAGTTTTGCAATCCTTAATTTAGATAGACATCTACGATATGCTTAAAAATATGAACCATGGGGAAAACAAAACGAAAATATGTCAAAAAACCTATTTTCCAATTAGTAATCACAGTGATTATGTGTTGGATATAACTCAATTTGATCTTTTGCACAAAGATTAAGTACAGCCTTGTATAGTGTTCATACTTCCCATTGCCTTTTCTTTTTCAGAATGTCCCTTTAATAGATAACTTTAATAATTCTCTGCTCACTGGGCCTGATCTGGATTTGCTGGAAAGGGGTCTCCCCTCCGATGCCTGACTTGAGCTTGGTTTCTTGAGGGTTCACATTCCTTTGCCCAGTATGCCTTAGACATTACTCTCCCTCTGAATAGCTTACAGATTTTTCCACTGCCCTTTCAGGATGCTATTTGGGAGAGCTAAAAGCAAATATGCCTCTCTAGTCTCCTTTCAAATTGTGGCCGAAGAGATCAATGAAATTAAAATCCTCAGATCAGGCTACTGACCTAGTGAGTTGCTGCCTTCCCTCTGTGAGTGTGAGCCATTGGCTGAAAAACCAGTGGTTGGATCTGAAGGGATTCCTTTTTTTTGCCCTTGCTGGGCACAAGGTGAAGGTGCTAATGGTCTAGTGACCAAAAAGGAGAGAGCTAGAGTGAATGGGGCAAGAAGGAGCAAATAGCTTGGCCACTTTGGTAGCTGGAGTGCTGGGGGATAACTCTTTTTCCTATGATAAGGTAAAATCTCCAGAAATGTCCATTTTAATATAAAGTTTGATTTAGAGGAGATGGACCCCAAACCTCAGGAGTATAATCAGAAATTAACAGAGACCTTGAAGTGTTTATCAGTCTAATACTAACCCTCTGGCCATGCCTGCATGAGAGTCATGTGGCAGCCTGGGAAGTCTGATTTCTAATAGGTCTCCTCCTATGAGTGTCCTCCTCCCTCACCCTTATTATTTCTTTTCTTTCTTTTTTTTTTTAAAAAAAAGATTTTATTGGGGAATTGGGGGAGGGGAACAGACAAGTTGCTGTCTTTTTTTGTTCTTCAGTCTTAGTTGCGGAGGCTGTTGCTTCACTGGCCCATGTTAGTATCGTCATTTCGCTCTTCCTGGATGAGGCAGATCGGTTCCTGTCCTCTGGATGGTTGCTCACTGCGGCTATTGGCAGCTCACGCTGGCTGCCAGCTGCTCACGCTGGCTGCCGCCACTCACTGTAGCCTATGGCAGCCCCTGCTGCAGCCTATACTGTCGCCGGGGCTCGCAACCCAGCTCCAGGTGGAGCTGTTTTTAGCTGTAGAGGACAATGTCACTGGCCCTCATATGTGGGATCCGAACCAGGGCTGCTGGCATCCTAAGCCAGCTCTTAACCAATGCGCCACTCAGCCGGCCCCCCTTATTATTTCTCATGAAAAAACTGCATTGAGATATGGTTTACACACAACAAATGAGGTCAATCACTTGAAATAATGAGAAGAGCCCACAAAGCAATTCAAAGCAAGAAGAGCATCCTGCTATATCAGAGTGCTCACATGTTCATTGAATGAATGAATGAATGAATGAATGAATGAATGAATGAATGAATGGAGTTCTTGTTGTTTTGTCATAATGCTTAAGGTTTACACCCACAGATATCTTCCATATATTGTTTAAGCAGGAGACACAGGTGTGAGTTAGATGTCACAGGAGGATGACTTTGGGAGTTATCCACCACAAATTATAATAAGTGTTTCCACTCAAGTACCGCTGTTTATGCTAACTTCAGAGAAGTTATTCTTGAAAATATGTGCTTTTGAAAAGAAGCAAAAACAAAAACCATCTATCTGCAGTAAAAGTGTTCCTGGGCCAAAAGAAAAAAAGGAATCAGACACCAAATAGAGAGGACAGAAAATTTCTCCTGAATTCCATCTTGACATTTTAATTTTCTTTGGGGAAAATCATCTGGTAAAGCTAGGTGATGTAATTTGGGTTTTTTTGTGCCAACAACAAACAACAAGGAATTTCTAGCATTGCAGAATTCTAGAATCTTCAGGTTGTAAGAAGCCTTGAGGGTCATCTCTCCCTGTCTAACAATGTTTCTATAAAGTCCTGGTCTGTTCCACAAATACCTCCAGTACAAAAAGCTCCCTTTTCACCATGCTGGCTAGTTTTTATGTTGGATTATTCTTCTTGAATAGGAAATTGTTCTTTATTTGAACCAGACTCTTGCATTTGATGGTTCTCCAAGCAAACTGGTGGCAATGATTATGTTTCCCAAGAATTTTGTTTTTCAGATGGAATGCTTTCTTACCCCCTCACTTTTATTATTTCTCACTAAAAAATTGCATTGAGATATGGTTTACCTACAATGAACTGCACATATTTCAAGTGTGGAATTCGATGAGTTTTGTCAAAGTATACACCTATGAAACTACAACTATAATCAAGACTTGGAAGATTTACATTCCACCCTAAAACTTCCTTATACTACTTGCAATTCATCAATCCATCCCTTCATCCATGCTTCCTCCTCCCTGTGCCTAACTAATCTGCATTCTGTCACTACAGATTTGTTTTCATTTTCTAGAATTTCATATAAATGGAATAATACAGTATATATTCTTAGTGTCAGGCTTCTTTTAGCATAATTATTTTGAGACTCATCCATATCATTATACATCAACACATTATTTCTTTTTATTGTCGAGTAGTAACCTACTGTATGGATATTCCACAATTTATTTATTCATTCACCTTTTGGACTTTTTTTTTTTTTGGCCAGTTTTTTACTTCTATAAATAAATCACTCTGGTACAAGACTTTCTGTAGACATGTTTCTATTTCTCTTGGGTAAGCACCTAAAAATAGAATAGGTGGTGATATAGACAATGTTTGTGTTTCTTCAAAATGCATAAATTGAAACTTAATCCCCAGTGTACTGTTATTTGGATGTGGGGATTTTGGGAGTCCTCATGGATGGGATTAGTGGTTTTTAAATGAGCACAGAGCTCTCTTGCCCCTTCTGCCATGTGAGGACGCAGCAAGAAGATGGCACCTACGAATCAGGAATAGGAATCCTCACCAGTCATCAAATCTGCAGGCACCTTGATCTTGAACTTCCTAGCCTCTAGAACTGTGAGAAATTATTTTCTGTTGTTTATAAGCCTCCTAGTATATCACATTTTATTATAGCAGCCCAAACAGACTAAGACGGGTGGGTTGTTGTATGGTAGGTGGATATTTAACTATTTAAGAAATTGCCCAACTGTGTTCCAAAGTGGTTGTACCATTTTTCATCCCACCATCAGTGTATGAGATTTCCTGTGCTCCACATTCTTACTAGCACTGATGTCGACAGTCTTTAATTTTAGCCGTTCTACTGGGGGTGTAGTAGTATATAATTGTTTTAATTTCCATTTCCCTAATGACTAATGACTTGCATCTTTTCGAGTGTTTACTGGCTATTTGTATTTCTTCATTTGTTAATTAAGCCCCTCTTCAACTTTTTTATTAGGGTTGTTTTCTTATTATTTAGTTATAAAAGTTCTTTATATAGTCTAGATATAGGTCCTTTATCTGATATACATGTTGCAAATATTTTCTTCCAATCTATAGCTTATCTTTTCATTTTCTAAACAATGGTCTTCAAAGAGAAATTGTTTTTATTGATACACTTATTTTGAAGTGTATCATTATTTTCTAATATGGTTCATACTTATTATGTTCTATCTAATGAATCTTTGAATATTCCAAAATCACAAAGATTTATCCTCTTTTTTTTCTAGTGTTTTATAGTTTTTAGCTTTTATATTTAGGTCTATGGTCAATTTTGAATTCATTTTGATTTATGACATGAGGAAATGGTTGATGTTCAGTTTGGTCGATGTGGGTATCCAGATGTACCAGCAACATTTATTGAGAAACAAACTTTTCTTTTGCCAGTGAATTACATTGGCATCTTTGTAAAATGTCACTTGATCACATATATGTAGGCATATTTCTTTTTTTTCCACCACCCATCTGACATCCTATGTAGTCTTTACAACGTTATTAACTATTTTCCCCATGCAGTATTTCACATCACCATGACTATTTTGTGACCATCAATTTGTACTTCCTAACCCCTTCATCTTTTTCACCCATTCCTCAATCCCCTCCCATCTAGCAACCATCAGTTTGTTCTCTATATCTGTGAGTCTGTTTCACTTTTGTTGTTGTTTGCTGTTTATTTGTTCTTTAGATCCCACACATAAGTGAGATCATGTGGTATTTGTCTTTTTCAGTCTGACTTATTTCATTAGCATAATGTCCTCTAGGTCCATCCATGTTGTCACAAATGGTAAGATTTCATTCTTTTTTAATGTGATACTCCATTGTATAAATGTACCACAATTTCTTTATCCAGTTGTCTATTGATGGGCATTTCAATTGTTTCTATATCTTGGCTATTGTGAATAGTGCTGCAATAAATATAAAGGTACATATATTTTTTAGAATCAGTGTTTTGGATTTCTTTGGATTAATACCCAGGAGTTGAATTGCTGGGTCATAAAATAGTTCTGTTTTTAATTTTTTAAGGATCCTCCATACTGTTTTCCATAGTGGCTGCACCAATTTGCAATCCTACTAGCAGTGCATGAGGGTTCCCTTTTCTCCACAACCTCGCCAGCACTTGTTGTCTGTTGATTTATTGATGATAGCCGTTCTGACAGGAGTGAGGTACTATGTCATTGTGGTTTTAATTTGCATTTCTCTGATGATAAATCACCTTGAGCACCTTTTCATGTATCTATTGGCCATCTGTATGTCATCTTTGGAGAACTGTCTATATTCATATCCTCCGTTCATTTTTCAATTGAATTTTTTTTTTGGTGTTTTATGACTTTTTAATGAATTTTGGATATTAACCCCTTAACAGATGTATCATTGGCAAATATGGTCTCCAATTCAGTAGGATGTCTTTTTGTTTTGTTGATGGTTTTCTTTGCTGGAAAAAATCTTTTTAGTTTGATATAGTCCCATTTGTTTATTTTTTCTTTTGTTTCCTTTGCCCAAGGAGATATATCAGTAAAAATATTACTAAGGGTAATGTCTGTGAATTTACTTCCTACATTTTCTTCTAGGAATTTTATGGTTTAGGATCTTACATTTAAGTCTTTAATCTGGTTTTAGTTTATTTTTGTATATTGTGTAAGACGGTGGTCCACTTTCATTTATTTTTTGCATGTATTTGTCCAGTTTTCCCAACTCCATTTATTGAATGGACTCTCTTTACTCCAATGTAAATTCTTGCTTTCTTTGTTATAGATTAAATGACCATATAAGCATGGATTTATTTCTGTGATTTCTATTCTGTTCCATTGATTTGTCTGTTTGTTTTTATGCCAATACCATGATATTTTGATTACTATAGACTTGTAGTATAGTTTGATATCAGGCTTTGTTTCTTCTCAGGATTGCCAGGGCAATTTGGGATCTTTTATGGTTCCATATAAATTTTAGTATTATTTGTCCTAGTTCTGTGAAAAATGCCATTAGTATCTTGATAGGGATTGCACTGACTCTATATATTGCTTTGGGTAGTATGGACATTTTAACTATATTTATTTATCTTTATCCATGAGCACACTGTATCCTTCCATTTATTTGTATCTTCTTTAATTTCTCTCTTTAATGTTTTATAATTTTCCAAGTATAGGTCTTTTAATTCCTTGGTTAAATTTATTCTTAAGTATTTTTCTTTTTGATGCAGTTGTAACTTGGATGGATTATTTTTAAAAATTTCTCTTTCTAATAATTTTTTTGGTATATAAAAATGCAACCAATTTCTGAATATTAATGTTGTATCCTGATACTTTACTAAATTCATTGACTAGTTCTAATAGGTTTGTTTTTTGTGTGGAATCTTTGGTGTTCTCTCTATATATTGTAGTATCATGTCATCTGCAAATACTGACAATTTTACTTCTTTTTTTCCCATTTGCATACCTTTTATTTCTTTTTCTTGTCTCATTGTGGTCGCTAGAACTTCCAGTATTATGTTGAACAGAAGTGGTGAAAGTGGGCATCCTTTTCTTGTTCCTGAGGTTAATGGGAATGCTTTTAGTTTTCCCCCATTGGGTATGATATTAGCTGTGGGTTTGTCATATATGGCCTTTAGTACGTTGAGATATGTTCCTTTTATTCCCACTTTGCTGAGAGTTTTTATCATAAATTGATGCTGGATTTTGTCAAATGTTTTTTCTGCTTGTATTGATATGGCAATATGATTTTTATTTTTCATTTTTTTAATGCATTGTATCATATTAATTAATTTGTAGATAATGAACCAAGCTTACATACCAAGAATGAATCACAATTGATCGTGGTGTATAATCTTTGTAATGTATTGCTGACTTTGGTTTGCTAATATTTTGTTGAAGATTTTTGCATCTCTGTTCATTAGGGATATTGGCCTATAGTTTTCTTTTTTTATAATGTCTTTGTCTAATTTTACAATCATGGTAATGGTAGCCACGTAAAATGAGCTTGGGAACCTTCCCTCCTTCTCTTGCATTTTTTGGAATAGTTTTAGGAGAATATGTGTAAATTCTTTTTTGAATGTTTGGTAAAATTCACCTGTGAGGCCATCTGTTCTAGAACTTGTGTTCGTTGGGAGCTTGTTGATTACTGATTCAGTTTCGTTGGTAATAATCAGTCTGTTCAGATTTTCTGTTTGTTCTTGATTCAGTCTTGGAAGATTGTATGCATCTAGGAATTTATCCATTTCTTCCATATTGTCCAATTGTAATATTTTCTTTAAATTTTTTTGTGTGTCCATGGTGTCAGTTGTCACTTCTCCTTTTTCATTTCTGATTTGATTTATTTGGGACCTTTCTCTTGTTTTCTTGATGACTCTGGTTTTATTTATGTGAATGTCAATTTTGTTTACATTTTCAAGAAACCAGCTGTTGGTTTCATTGATCTTTGTATTGTTTTTTTAGTCTCCATTTCATTTATTTCCCCTCTGATCTTTATTATTTCTTTCCTTGTAATAACTTTGGGCTTTGTTTGGTGTTCTTTTTTTCATTTTGCTTATGTGTAAAGTTATACTATTTATTTGAAACTTTTCTTGTTTTTCAGGTAGGCTTGTATTGCTATGAATTTTCCTTAGGACTGCTTTCACTGTGTTGCATTGATTTGGGGTCATTGTGTTTTCATTTGTATTTGTCTCAAGGTATTATTTGATTTCTTCCTTGAACTCATTGTTGACGCATTCATTATTTAGTAACATGCTATTTAGTCTCCAAGTGTTTGTGTGTTTTTTAATCTTTTTCTAGTGATCATACCACTGTGATCAGAGAAGACACTTGATATGATTTCAAACTTCTTAAATTAAGACTTATTTTGTGGTCTATCTTGGAAAATGTTCTATGTGCACTTGAAAGGAATGTATATTCTGCTGCTTTGGGGTGAAATTCTCTAAAAATATCAATGAAATCAATCTGGTCTCATGTGTCATTTAATTAAGGCCACTGTTTTCATGTCGATTTTCTGTCTGGAGTCTCTGTCCATTGGAGTCAGTGGGTTGTTCAAGTCCCCTGCTGTGGTTGTGTTACTGTTGATGCCTGCCTTTATGTTCGTCAACATTTGCTTTATACGAGGTCGGACAATTAAGTCTGTGGACTCATCCTAGAAAAAGTGCTCCATATCTCATTGCTGAATATCACTATGGTCACCTTTGAAGTACTCCCCTTGGGAAGCTATGCACTGATGCCAGCACCTAGTCCACTCTTCAAAGCAATTTTGGAACTCTTTTTCTGGAATGACTATCAGAGCTGTTGTTGTATTCCCTTGATGGCATCAAAATGTCTTCCTTTTGATATTTCCTTTATCTTCGGGTAAAGAAAGAAGTCACTGGGGGCCAGATCAGGTGAGTGGGGAGGGTGTTCCAATACAGTTATTTGTTTACTGCCTAAAAACTCCCTCACAGACAGTGCTGTGTGAGCTGGTGCATTGTCACGATGCAAGAGCCATGAACTGTTGGAGAAAAGTTCAGGTTGTGTAAGTTTTTCATGCAGCCTTTTAAGCACTTCCGAATAGTAAATTTGTTTAACTGTTTGTCCAGTTGGTACAAATTCATAATGAATAACCCCTCTGATATCAAGAAAGGTTAATAGCATCATTGCAACAAGTTTGCAAACTTAATTGTCAGACCTCGTATATTTAGGTGCTCCTATGTTAGGTATATAAATATTTTCTAGGGTTATGTCCTCTTGTTGGATTGAGCCCTTTATTATTATGCAATGTCTTCTTTGTCTCTTATTATAGTCTTTGTTTTAAAGTCGATTTTGTCTGATATAAGTATTGCTACTCCAGCTTTTATCTTTTTTTAAAATTTTATTTATTTTTTTATTAGATTCAGGTGTACAACACAATGCAATAGTTATACTCTTTACCCCCCAAAGTGAAAACCCTCCTCCCCCAATTCGCCACCCCACTCCCCCCCCCATATCATACATATCCATCACAACTCCCCTGACTCCCCTCCACAGTATACTCCACATCCCGTGACCATCCACATATTCAGTTGCAGTTGGCATACAATACTATACAACATCAGCTTCAGGTGTACAGTGCAGTGATCAAGCCTCTACTCCATCCATGAAGTGGTCTCCCTAACAAGACATGTGACTATCTGACACGCCACAAAATTTTTACAACATTATTATATTCCCCGAACTGTGTTTCATATCCCTGTGGCAATATTGTAGTTGTCTATTTATGCTGTCTAATCCCTTCCCCTTCCCACCATCCACACCCACCCTCCCAACTAGCAACCCTCAGATTTTCCTCTACATCTACGAGTCTGTTTACTTTGATCGTTCACTCAGCTCTTCAGACTCCACACACAAGTGAGATCACATGGTACCTGTCCTTCTCCGACTGACTTATTTCTCGCAACATAATAGTCTCTTCACAACATTATCAATTACATTCCCAGAACTGCCCCCATATCCCTGCGGCAACATTGTAGTCCCACATACACTGTCCAAAACCTTTCCACTCTCCCTCTTCCCCACTCCCTCCCAGACAGCAACCATCAGTTTTTCCTTTATATCTGCTTGATATGACTTCAATCTTCTTAAATTGTCTCTCTGGGTTAGCTTGTTTACCCCTTTCTTTTGTTTAAAAAAGCCCTTTTAACATTTCTTGCAATGCTGGCTTGGTGGTAATGAATTCCTTAAGCTTATTCTTTTCTGAGAAGCTCTTTATTTCTCCTTCAATTTTAAGTGATAGCCGTGCTGGGTAGAGCAATCTTGGTTGTAGGCCTTTATTTTGTGTCACTTTGAGTATCTCCTGCCACTCCCTTCTGGCCTGCAGAGTTTCTGTAGACAAGTCAGCTGTTAGTCTAACAGGAGTTCCTTTGTATGTAACATGCTGTCTTTCTCTTGCAGCCTCTAGGATTCTGTCTCTGTCTTTAACCTTTGCCATTTTAACTATGATGTGTCTTGGTGTTGACCTGTTTGGGTTCAGATTGTTTGGAACCCTCTGCACTTCCTGGGCATGTATGTTGATTTCCTTCACCAGGGAAGGGAAGTTTTCAGTCATTATTTTTTCAAATACATTTTCGACTCCTTGCTTCTTCTCTTCTCCTTCTGGTATCCCTATGATTTGAAGGTGGTTGCGCTTCACCTTGTCCCATAGGGCTCTTAAACTATTTTCATTGTTTTTTATTCTTTGGTCTTTTTGCTGTGCCAACTGGGTGATTTCTGCTATTTTATCTTCCAAATCGCTGATCCGTTCCTCTGCTTCATCTACTCTACTGGTGATTCCTTCGAGTGTGTTCTTCATTTCAGTTATTGTATTCTTTAGTTCTAACAGGTTGTTTTTTATGGTTTCCCTATCCCTCTTTATGTCCTCGCTAAGTTCCTTAAACATTCTTATCATCAGTGTTCTAAACTCTGTCTCTGAAAGGTTGGATCCCTCTGTTTCATTTGGTTCCATTTCTGGAGGTTTCTTCTGATCTTTTACTTGTGACATGTTTCTTTGTTTCCCCATTCTGGCTGTCGCTCTGGGATTGCTTTGATGTATTAGCTAGATCACCAGGAGAGCCCTGGCTGGATCAGCAGGCACACAGCTCATGGCCCAACACTCCCAGGAAAACTCCCAATCTCAGCCTGTCCCAATCAGCCGCTCGCAGATCAGGCCGAGCAGCCCGACAACCCATCACCAGCCTGGCAACTCTGCAAGCGCAGTGAGGAGAGTGGAGACCCGAGGTGGCTTGTGCACTCCCACATCTCAGTAAGCAGCCTGTTGCAGCTGGAGCACGCCCACCAGGTGTTTCCCTGGCAACGCAGTACAAGCCGGGTGGAGGGTGGGGTCCAAGGCCGCATGAGGGCGCGCACGCACACACATACTTCTGCACCAATTCCACCAGACCAATTAGGTCTCAGACCTGATCCTTCGTGGGAGGGCCCAAGCCTGACAAAATGGCGTCCTCCCTACACCACTCGCGTGCAGGATCCGCACCACGGGAACAACAGTTCAAAAACCTCCAGCCTTTGCACCAAATGTGCTCAGTTCAGTCCGTCCCCACAGGCTCCCGGGCCCAGGTCACACAGCCACTCCCTCCACCAGGAACCAGGTAAGTGCTCACCGGCGAGCAAGCCTGGGTGCCAGCTCCACTGATTCTCCAGCCGCTGTCAGCCTCAGCGAGCTGAGCAAAGAGAGTCCTTACTAATTTACTGCCAGCTATTTTAGACCTTCCCTTCCCGGGAAAGGAACTCGGGGCTGGTGAGCTTGGTGTGCGGCTGGAGGGTCTCTCCCCCAACTGGAGAAGCCTCCCAAGGCTGGGACCTCCCTAACGGGGTTTGCCCTGTCTTGTCCCCGCCTGTCCTACCAGACCCGACGTGGCTTCCTCTTTAAGTTCTTCGTTTAGAAGTTCTGTTCCTCCAGTGTTTTGGGGACCTCCAGGATTGAATGCTGTATAATTTGCTTGTAATTTTGGTGTGATCCTGGGAGGCAGTTAGCACAGCATCTGTCTATTGCACCATTTTACCGGAAGTCCTCCAGCTTTTTCCTTGTTTCCGTTTGCAAAACGAGAAAATATCTTTTTCCATCCTTTTACTTTCAGTTTGTGTGTCTCTTTTGATCTGAGGTGGGTCTCTTGTAGACAGCATATGCATGGGTCTTGTTTCCTTATATAGTCAGCTTCCGTATGTATTTTGATTGGAGCATTTAATCCATTTACATTTAAAGTGGTTATTGATAGGTTCATAGTTATTGTCATTTTATTATTTGTTTTTCTGATCTTCATCTATTTCTCCTTTCCTCTGCTTAACGAAGTCCTTTTAACATTTCTTGTAATACTAGCTTGGTGGTAATGAATTTATTTAGCTTTTCTTGCCTTTATTTCTTTTTCAGTTTTAAATGATAGCCTTGCTGGGTAGAGTAGTTTTCATTGTAGGCCCTTTTTTTTCATTACTTTGAATATTTTCTGCCACTCCCTTCTGGCCTGCAAAGTTCCTGTTGAGAAATCCACTTATAGTCTTTTTGGAGCTCCCTTATAAGTAACTAGTGGCCTCTGTTTTGTTGTTTTAAAGATTCTTTCTTTGACTTTAACCTTTGGCATTTTAGTTTTGTAGTGTCTTAGAGTGATCCTATTTGGGTTCATCTTATTTGTGACTCTCTCCACTTCCTAGGCTTGTATGTTTGCATTCTTTACCAGGTTAGAGGAGTTGTCGGTCATAATTTCTTCAAATAGGTTCTCAATATCTTGCTCTCTCTACTCACCTTCTGGTACCTCTGTGATGCAAATGTTGTCAAGCTTGGTGTTGTCCAACAGGTCCCTTAAATTATCTTTGCTTTTTAAATTATTTTTCATTTGTTGTTCTGATTGGGTGTTTTCTGATACCTTGTCCTCTAAATTGCTGATTTGATCCTCCTCTTCATCTAATCTGCTGCTGATACCTTCTAGTGTATTCTTCATTTCAGTTATTGTGTTCTTTATTTATGACTGTTTTTTTTAATGGTTTCTATGCCCTTATTTATGCTTGCTATCTGTTTGTTGAAATTCTCACTAAGTTCCTTAAATATCCTTATAATCAGTTTTTTGAACTCTGTCTCTGATAGGTTGGTTGCCTCTATTTCATTTAGTTCCATTTCTGGAATTTTCTCCTGTTCTTTTATTTGGGACATTTTTTTTTTTTTTTTTTTTTTTTACTCATTTTGGCTGTTTCTCTGTGTTAGCTTCTATGTATTAGGGAGATCTATGTCTCTCAGTCTTTGCTGGGTGGCCTTATGTAGTAGGTGTCCCGTGTGGTCCAATGGTGCAGTCTCCTTGATCTCCTGTGTTGCAGGAATGTCCCTTGAGTGTGTTGTGTGTGATTTCCTGTTGTAGCTGAGCCTTGATTGCTTTTGGCGCATCAGTGGGTGGGACTGACTCCTAGGCTGACTGTGATGATTGGCTACGCCTACAGTGGGCTGCTGTGTGGGGGCTGACCCATCAGAGGAGACTTCATCCCCCCACTGCTCCTGTGCTTGTTGAGACTCCTCTTTGGGTGTTCCTCTTGTGGAGCTAACCAGGTAGTGCTCTGATGTGGTCTGAAGCTGGCTTCTGAGTGTGTTGTTTCTGGTATCTCTTGGGAGGGGCTCCATGCAGGGCAATTTTAGCCTTGCCAGTTACTGGCCTTTGGCCACCTGGTAGAAGCCACAAAGCTATATGTTGTTGGTTGCTGCCTGTACTGAATCTGGAGGTATTTGAGGGTGTCCTAGTTGTGAACTGAGGCTGGCTGCAACCAGTATGAGGCCTGAGGCAGCTTAGCAAAAGGCCCAGGGCACCCTGGGCTGATTGCCATTGACCAGCTGCCACTATGGCTCATTTGTTGAAAGAGGCTCCTTAGGTGTATGGGCCAGGCTAGTTGATCTGGTGTTAAGAGTGTCCCCATTGATGCAGCACTAGCTGTGCAAGGTATAGTCCCAGGGAGTCAAGAGATGCAGCCAGTTGTTTTTATGAAGTTAATAAAGATTCAATTCTTGTGCCAGTGCCTGGCCTGTGACAACTTTGCACAGATCCCTGAGAGCACTGCAGTCAGCCATGGCTCACCTCGGGGCAGTGGTTGACTTGTGACCACTTCACAAAAGGCCCTTACAACACTACAGATAGCCACCACTTGCCTCGGGCTTGCAAATCCCTGAGAGCTGCGTACAAGAGGATGTGTCACAGGTTTTGGGTCACTGTCCACCACCAAAAGCTTGCCGAGCTGTCATGGGCCACCTGCTGTGGTAAAAGGTTTTTGTGGCCTGTGGGGTGGGAGTGGCCTCCCAGGAACCAAGAGTGCCCCTGGCAGTGCAGCTCTAGGTGGGCAGGGTGGTTTTCTAGGTTTTTGGGAGCAAAGGGGTGTGGGCAGTGTTTTCTACAAAGTCAATGCAGCCTTGGTTCCTGCACAGTGTCGGGCCTGTACCCATCTTGCAAAAATGCCTTGAGAACACCATGGCCAGCCACTGCTCACTTCAGGCCACAGATCCTTAAGGGCTACCCAAGAGTCATTGTGGCATAGACCCTGAGTCACCCACCACTGCCATATATTTCATAGGCCTCTAAGGTCTGTCTGTCCCTGCAAAGAGGCTTTTGCACCCTGTGGTGGGTGGGTCCAGCAGTTGAGCAGTTGAGTGTCCCAATGATGCAGCACCAGCTGTGCAGGGCAAGGACCCAGGGTGTGTGCACACATGCAGCTTCCACCAGACCAGTGTGGTCCCAGACTTGGCCATTTGGGGGAGGGCTTGACACCTCCCCCAAAGTGGCACCTTCCTGTAGGCCACACATGTGCCAGGCTCCACACAGGGACAGCAATGGCTCCTGTCCCTCCAGCTCCTGCCCTGCAGCCACACAACTCAGTCTTTCCCCACATAACTCTGCATCTCCTGAGCCACTGTCCCTGCACCAGAGACCAGGTGAGTGTTTGCAAGCAAGCGAGTCCATGTGTGGGCTCTACAAGAGGGTGGGTTATGTGGATCTGTTCCCTGTAGGTTACTTTCACTGATGAGTCTGCGACTGTGTTGGAGGATAGTGGTGGAGCCAGAAGGCAGGGACACTACTGAGGTGTCTCCTGATTCTGGTTTTGGCTGTGCTACCTCATAGCTATGTGAGCTATGACAAACTTCTTGATCTTTCTGAACCTGAATTTCTTTGTCTTTCATAGAATAATGATACATTCCTGGTAAGGTTGTAAGAATCAAGATAATGTATGTGTGAGAAGGTCTGTGTGTGCATAAATGGTAACCTTTATTAATATTTCAGTATTTAAACTCTCTGAACCTTAGATGACTTATATGTAAAATATATATAATTATGTGTAAAATGCAAATGATCCCAGTGTATTTTGAAACTAAATGAGGAAACTGCCTAGTACACAGTAGATCCCCCCAAAAGTTCTTTCTGTCCTCTCCATTCCTACTTGACATTTTAGGCCTGGATGTGGACATCTTTTTGTAGGTCAAAAAATTTGTACTAAGAACATACTAGGCTCAACAAGATAGGTTTTAATATGTTTTTCATTCATTAATTTATCCATTTATCCATTCAGCCATTTATTACAAATCTTTTCTAGATCAGTCACCACACATTTTAGGAATGCACTTTAGGAGACTTTCAATTATTTGGAGATTTACATCTGTAATTAATGGCTCACAAATGAAGTTGGGTTTGCTTAGAAGCAAGCTTATCTTTTGGGGTTTGGAGCGAGAAGTTTAAACCTGTCAATACCTAATCTTGACTATGTGGAGTCCTGTTCAGTTTTCATCATTCTGCCTAAAAGTTTCCACAGGTATGAGTTACCAGTATTTATTCTTAGCTCCATTATCCAGTTCTTCTAAATCTATGATAAAATATAATAAATAGCTAATCTCTTTCTTTGAGTAGATAAAAGAATCTGATTATATGTAGATTTCTTAGTGGTTCTGAACCCTTGGTAAAGACATGGCAGTATCAGATGACTAAAATTCAGCTGAGAATTGCTCAAGATGAGAGACCCCATCTTGGAGCCTAGATTCTGGGGCTCTTCCTCATGCCTATTTTCTGTTCTCTGAAGGAATGACAGGGATGATGCCACTGAACATAACATCAGCCTGACATTCCTGAGACTCTGATTGAGTTACTTAAAAATGGTCATCAACTTTTTTTTAATCCTTTTAAAGATTGTTTTGTAAGTGGCTGCAGTTGCTCCTTATCTAGTAGGCTTGGGGTGGACCTCTTCGTGATCAAAGACTACGTGATGATTGGAATACTTAACTAGTTTCAGTCATTAACACCATACATATACAAGAGAGTGGAACTGAGTGGCAACAAAAGAATAAGTTAGAGGGAGAGTGAGGGTGCAAACAAGAGGTGAGTCGGGGCAGTAGGGAGTGAATGGGAAATTTTACTTTTTGGAGGGGTAGCATTTTACTCCTTGAAGTCCTTTTGGTAGGAGGGAAATGCAAGAATTCTGGTCCTTCATTCAAAAATTAGTTATTTCTCTCCCACAAGAAATGTAGAGGAGAGGATAGTAAAGAAGATGTAGCTATCATTGCCTGCAACCTTGAAGAATTTATCATAAAAGGGATACAAAACATACCACTATGAAACTGGCAAGTGAAGGATACTATGGTAGTTTGTATTGGCAAGTTTATAACAAAGAAAAATATGATAATAGGCTGAACTAGATTGGGAAGGAAGCAGAACACTCTCCCTTCTAATTTTCTAGTTATAGTCCCAAATCTGGTTTTGAAAATATATTGAAACAGACTGATGGGCACAACGTCTAGATTCATGCAAACATTATACATAAAACATTTCTTGTAATCCTTGAAACTTTGTTTGGTACATTTTAAATGATCTATATTTTAAAGCTTTGAGCTGTAGAGTCACTAGAAAAATGTAATTTCATTACTGATGCTAAACATAAATATATATCCATGTAATTTTCTGCAGCTTGAATAACTTTTTTTTTTTCAATTTATTCAGTGTCTACCTCAGAAATAATCAACTTTTCCATCTTCGCTCTGAAGATTATTGACTTTGTGGATTGTCTATGTGAATATTTCATCTCTGGCCCTCTTCCCAATTTATGCTCTAAGTCTCTTTCTTTCTTTCTTTCTTTCTTTCTTTCTTTCTTTCTTTCTTTCTTTCTTTCTTTCTTTCTTTCTTTCTTCTTTCTTTCTCAAAATAAAACTGTGTTGAGAAAAGGTGAACTAATTTTAGTGTTGACTTCAGTGGAGAAATAATTTTGCTTTCTTAAAAATACTATCACTCGGGCCGGCCGAGTGGCGCAGTGGTTAAACGCTGGTTTTGGGATGCCAGCGGCCCCGGTTCGGATCCCACATGAGGGCCAGTGACACTGCCCTCTACAGCTAGGAACAGCTCCACTTGGAGCTGGGCTGTGCGAGCCCCGGTGATGGTGTGGGCTGCAGCCCCTGCTGCAGCGGGCTGCCATAGGCTACAGTGAGTGGACCGCAGCCAGCATGAGCGTCTGGCAGCCAAGCGTGAGCTGCCAATAGCCTCGGTGAGCGACATCCAGAGGCCAGCGACAGATCTGCCTCATCCGGGAAGAGCGCAATGAGGATACCAACAGTGAAGCAACATCCTCTGCAACTAGACTGAAGCAAAAAAAGGACAGCAACTTGTCTGTTCCCCTTCCCCGATTCCCCAATGCTGTTCCCCTCCGCCAATTCCCCAATAAAATCTTTTTTAAAAAAAAATACTATCACTCTATCCACAAATGAAATCAAAATGGTTTCTGACATTAACATAGATTGTATAGATATGACAATAAGCTCACTTCTTACCTGGACAATAATTCTTTAAGTTTATAGTTTCTGTATTAGCATGTCGAAAGTACATAGGAAGTTATTATTGTTACTGACAAAATCCTGTCTTCTATATCCTGCCTTGATCATTTGTGGCAAGGGTTTGGAGCTTGTGGTAATCAATTGCTATAGCTCCTTTGACATGACCATGATGTTTCCTAAATATTTCATGAATTCTTATACATCTAGCCAAATTACTGGAGTCAGGCTAAAAAGGTTGAAAATTAGAGTGTTAGATCTCAAGTGGACCCTCTGGATAATTTTCTCCAACATTTGTCTTTAAAGGAAGAAAAATTTTCCCAGAGATATTAAGTGATTCTCCAAATTCATTGAGCACATGAACAGTAGTATCAAAACTAGAATGCTTATCTACTGATTCTCAGTCTAGTACTCTTTTCTCTATTACACAATTTTGGTAGCAACCCTAGGTACTTGGTTGACTCTAACATGCTTACTGGTGCTGTTTCTTGACATGGTACAAGTGTTTCCATCTGAACTGATAACGCAATGCATATAAAGCACTTAGAACTTGTTAAGCCACCAATATAGATCAACAATTCTTATTTTTCTTCTCTTCCTTCTTCTCTTATTATTTACTGCTTTACTTTTTTAAAAAATATTTTATTGGGGGAATTGTGGGAGGGGAACAGTGTTGGGGAATCGGGGAAGGGGAACAGACAAGTTGTTGTCCTTTTTTGTTCTTCAGTTTAGTTGTGGAGGACATTGCTTCACTGGCCCAAGTTGGTATTATCATTGTGCTCCTCCTGGATGAGGCAGATGGGCCGCTGGCCTCTGGACGGCCACTCACCCTGGCTCTTGGCAACTCACGCTGGCTGCTGGCCGCTCACTGTAGCCTATGGCAGCCCACTGCAGCAGAGGCTGCAGCCCACACCGTGCGGGCGACTCATAGCAGCCCAGCTCCAGATGGAGTTGTTGTTCACCATCTTAGCTATAGAGGGCAGTGTCATGGACCTCATGTGTGGGATCCCAACCAGGGCCCCGCTGCTCAGAGCTGGTGTCCCAAGCCAGCTCCTAACCAATGCGCCACTCGGCCGGCCCAACTGCTTTATTTTTACTTTAATATTTTCATGCTAGAGGTTGCCAAAAGTAGACTTAGATCTACTCATAGCCTTTGAAGAATATTTGTTATATTTACAATTCATTTGCCACCCCCTCTATTGCCCATCTTTCTCTCTTGTTTGCTAGAACTCGTAATGTAGGAGGGATAAAGTTGTTAGTTTTATCAGTTAGGAATGCGTTTTACAGCAAGTAGCAGAAGTCTTGATCAATGATGGCTTATATCAGAAAGATAATTATTCTTTACTTAATAAATTTGAAAGTGGACAGGTTATAACAGATGCAGCAACACATTGATGCCCTTAACTCTTCAGGCTTTTTCCAGCTGTCTCCCTTATCACAAATAGCTGTTGGCGTTTAGTCTTCAAGTTTGGTGCTCCATGGTCTCAGGATGGCATCACACAAGCATCTGAAGCATCAGGAGAAAAACATAGGCAGACACCTTTACCTCCTGAGACACTGTTTGAGACTAGAAGCTTTCTCCTAATGCTTTTACTGGCCAGAGTGGTAAGACATGGTCACTTGCAGACCTAACTGCAAGTGAGGCTAGAAAAGCGAATTTTTATCTTTTCAGCCTCTGAAATAAAGGATGATAAAGGAGAAGGAGGTTAGGAATGGCTGCTAGGTCAGCCATCACAGACCATGATGGTGGATGCCTGGTGTAAAGCACACCCTTCCTTCTTCCCTGAATTTTATCTAGTGTGCCGTCAAACCTCCTATGATGAGACACCCCACCCCTCACTGTGGAGTTCTATTTATTTCCAGGCAATTTTAAAGTGAGTACTATAGCTAAAGATCTTACTTAGATATAATTTTTAAAAAATCTGATGATTCTTATCCGTTCCTATAACTTTCTAGGTTCTGTCATCCTTTTTAGAACTAAGTTTATGGGCAGTTGCCTTGAAGAAATTTGAAGCATTAGGTTTTGGTAGGTTGATACCAGGCTGAATCTGTTTTTGTTTTGTTTTGTTTTGTTTTGCTACCAGGGCCTCTAATTTCATACCTTGGTAAGGCCACTCCTTTTTTAAAACTTTTTTTTTTTCGCCCTACCGATTTAGAAAAAGTGAAATGCACACATCTTTAGTGCATGCTTGATGAGTTTTGGTAAATGTGTGTGCCCATGTACCCTTGTAAATACGTGTACCCCTGTAACCACCACTTGTATTAGTTTCCTAGGGCTGCTTGCTGTCATGAAGTACCACAAGTTGAGTGGCTTAAAGAACAGAAATTTATCATCTCAGTTCTGGATACTAAAAGTCTGAAATCAAGGTGTGAGCAAGGACATGCTCCCTCTGAAACCTGTAAAGGCAAATCCTTCCTTGCCTCTTCCTAGCTCCTAGTGATTTCCAGCATGCTTTAGAATCCTTTGGCCTGCAGCTGCACAAACCAGTCTCTAACCCATCATCATATGGCATTTCTCCTGTATCTCTGTCTTCAGGTGGCTGTCTTCTTATACTGACACCAGGCATTTTAGGGGTGCACCCTACTCTAGTATGACCTCCCCTTAACTAATTACATCTATAGTGACCCTATTTCCAAAGGAGGTCACATTCTGAGGTCCTGGGAGCTAAGACTTCAGTATGTCTCTTAGGGGACACATAATTCAACACATAACTCCATGTAATGCCATGTAATAGGTTACATAGAGGAATAGGGGCAACAAAGTTTTCTCTGTAAAGGATGAGATAGTGAATACTTTTTTCAGGATTTGTGGGCCATACTCTCTATTGCACCTACTAATCTGCCTTCATAGTGCAAAAGTAGCTATACAAGGTATGACAATTAAGTTTGCCAACTCATTCTAGAATAAGTGCTACATACCTCAGTGTTGAATATCACTACGGTCACCTTCGAAGTACTACACTTGGAAAGCTATGCACTGATGTCAGTGCCTAGTCCACCCTTCAAAGCAATTTTGGAACTCTTTTTCTGGAATGGCCATCAGAGCTGCCATTGTATTACCCTTGATGTCCTGAATGTCATCAAAATGTCTTCCTTTCAAAATTTCCTTTATCTTCAGGTAAAGAAAGAAGTCATTGGGGGCCAGATCAGGTGAGTAAGGAGGGTGTTCTAATGCAGTTATTTGTTTACTGGCTAAAAGCTCCCTTACAGACCATACTGTGTGAGCTGGTGCATTGTCGTGATGCAAGAGCCATGAATTGTTGGCAAAACGTTCAGGCTGTGTAACTTTTTCATGCAGCTTTTTCAGCACTTCCAAATAGCAAACTTGGTTAAATTAACTATTTGTCCAGTTGGTATAAATTCATAATGAATAATCCCTCTGATATCATAAAAGGTTAGAACATCGTTGTAACAAGTTTGCGAACTTAATTGTTACACCTTCATAGACAATATGTAATCAAGTGAGTATGGTTGTGTTGAAATAAAACTTTTATTTATGGAAATAGGAGGGAGGTAGGCTGGATTTGGCCAGTGGGCCATAGTTTTCTGTCTCTTATATTAAGACACTTCCATCACTCCAGAAAGTTCCATCAGTCTTCCTTCCTGCTCAGTCCTTACCTCCAATAGGCAAACACTGTGCAGCTTTCTATCACTATAGATTAGTTTTGCCTGTCTTTGATCTTCATGTAAAGGGAACCAAGCAATATGTGCTCTTTTGTGTCTGTTTTCGTTCATACAATATAATGTCTATGAGATCCAACTATGTTGTTACGTGTATCAGAACTGTATTTTTTTGTTTTTCCAGCTTTATCGAATTATAATTGACAAATAAAATTGTAATACCGGGGATGCCAAAAAATGTATACATGTTTTAAGAGATGTTAACACTTTGGTCAATGTTGCTCAAGCAGTAGTTCACCATAATCAGAAGTGTCTGGACGCTCTTGTAATTGCAGAAGTCAAATGTGCCTTGTATTAATCTTTTGTATTGGTGTATATTAATACTTTTTGGCACCATTTAAAGTGTACAACATGATGATTTGATGTATGTATATACTGTGAAATGATTAACACAATCAGATTAATTAACATATCCACCATCTCACATAGCTACTTTTTTTTGATGTGTGTGTGAGAATTCTTAAGATTCACTCTCAGCAAGTTTCAAGTATATAATACAGGATTGGTAACTATAGTCACTACACTGTACATTGGATCTTCAGAACTTATTCATTTAATAACTGAAATTTTGTATTCTTTGACCAGCATCTCCCCATTTTTCCCCAACCCCGGCCCCTGCCAACTACTTTTGCACTCTGTTTCTGAGTTCAACTTTTTTGTTGTTGTTGTTCAGATTCCACATGTAAGTGATACCATATAATATTTGTCTTTGTCTGGTTTATTTCACTTAGCATTATGCCCTCAAGTTCCATCCATGTTGTTGCAAATAGCAGGATTTTCTTCTATCTCATGGCTTCTTTATTCATGTATCCATTAATGGATACTTAGGTTGTCTCCATATCTGGGCTACTGTGAATAATACTGCAATGAATGTAGGAGTGTAGATAGCTCTTTGAGATAGTGATTCCATTTTCTTCAGATATACACCCAATGTATATTGGTGGGATTGCTAGAAGTGGGATTGCTAAATCATATGATAGTTTTGTTTTTCATTTTTTTGAGGAACCTCCATTCTATTTTCCATAGCGGCTGCACCAGTTTACATTTCCATATGCAGTGATATCTCATTGTGGTTTTGATTTGCATTTCCTTGATGATTGGTGATGTTGAGCATTTTTTCATATACCTGTTGGTCATTTGTATATCTTCTTTGGAAAAATGTCTTTGTCCATTCAGGTTCTTTGTCCTTTTTTCAATTGGACTATTTAATGTTTTTTGCTATTGAGTTATGAGTTGCTTATGTATTTTGGTTATTAACCCCTTATTAGATACATGGTCTGAAAATATTTTCTGATATTTGGTAGGTTGCCTTTTCATTTTGTTGATTGTGTCTTTTTCTGTGCAGAAACATTTCAGTTGATGTTGTCCCTCTTGTTTATTTTTGCTTTTGTTTCCTGTGCTTTTGGCATCAGATCAAAAAAACTGCTGCTCAGAGTGATGCCTTGGAGCTTACTGCCTATGTTGTAGGAATTTTATGGTTTCAGGTTTTACATTCAAATTTTAATCAATTTTCAGTTAATTTTTGTGTATGGTATAAGATAGTGTTCCAGTTTTATTCTTTTGCATGTGGTTGTCTAGTTTCATTGGAATTTTAATAAGGATTGTATTGTATCTATAGATCACCTACGGTAGTATGGACATAAAAATAAATGTTAATTTCTGTAAACAGTTCTTCCAATCCATGAATGCAGGATTTTTTTTTTAATTTACTTGTGTATTCTTCAATTTTATTTATCAGTGTTTTATATTTTTAACTGTATAGACCTTTCACCTCCTTGGTTAAATTATTCCTAAGTATTTTATTCTTTTTTGAAGCTTCTGTAAATGGAATTGTTTTCTTAATTTCTTTTTTAAATAGCTCACTGTGAGTGTATAGAAATGAAACTGATTTTTTTGTATGTTGATTTGCATCCTGCAATTTTACTGAATTCATTTATTAGTTCTAACAATGTTTTGGTGGAATCTTTAGAATTGTCCATATACAAGATTGTGTCATCTGCAAACATAGAGTTCTATTTCTTCCTTTCTGAATTGGATGTCTTTTATTTCTTTTTTTTTGCTTTATTGCTGTAGCTAGGACTTCTAGTACTATGTTGAATAGAAGTGGTGAGAGTGGGCACCCTTGTCTTGTTCATGATACTGGAGGAAAAGTTTTCATCTTTACGTTATTGAGATGATGTTAGCTTTCGGTTTTTCGTGTGTGATTTGAAGTTTACTTCTTCAATCTCTAATTTTCTGAACTTTTCTTTAATCATGAAAAGGTGTTTAATTTTGTCAATTGCTTTTATTCATCTATTTAAAATATCATATGATTTTCATCTTTTTTGATAATTTTTCCTATTATATTATTATTTTATTTTTATTTTTAATTTTTGAATTAGTTTCAGGTGTACAACACAATGCAATGGTTATACTCTTTACCCCCCAAAGTGACAACTCCCCCTCCCCCAGTTCGCCACCTCACTCCTCCCTCCCATATCATACATATCCACTACAATTCCTTTGACTCCCTTCCACAGTATACTCCACATCCTGTGACTATATATATTCAGTTACAGTTGGCATACAATATTATACAACATCAGCTTCAGGTGTACAGTGCACTGATCAAGCCTCTACTCCATCCATGAAGTGGTCATCCTAACAAGACGTGTGACTATCTGACATGGCACAAAATTTTTACAACATTATTATATTCCCCGAACTGTGTTTTATATCCATGTGGCAATATTGTAGTTGTCTATTTATGCTGTCTAATCCCTTCTCCTTCCCCCTTATCCCCACCCCACTTCCAACTAGCAACACTCAGTTTTTTCTCTATATCTATGAGTCTGTTTACTTTGATCATTCATTCAGTTTTTCGGATTCCACATATAAGTGAGATCATATGGTACTTGTCTTTCTCCGACTGACTTATTTCACTTAATATAATAGTCTCTTCACAACATTATCAATTACATTCCCAGAACTGCCCTCATATCCCTGCAGAAACATTGTAGTCACCCACTACACTGTCCAGAACCTTCCCCCTCTCCCTCATCCCCACTCCCTCCCAGCCAGCAACCATCAGTTTTTCCTTTATATCTGCTTGATATGACTTCAATCTTCTTAAATTTACTGAGACTTGTTTTGTGGTCTAACGTGGTCTGTCTTGGAAAATGTCCCATGTGTACTTGAGAAGAATGTATATTCTGTTTTTTCAGGGTGAAATGCTCTAAAAATATCAACGAAGTCCAGCTGGTCTAAAGTATCATTTAAGGCCACTCTTTCTGTGTTGATTTTCTGTCTAATGGGTCTGTCCATTGGTGACAATGGGGTGGTGAAGTCCCCTACTATGATAGTGTTACTGTTGATCTCTGTCTTTATGTCTGTCAAAATCTGTTATATGTAAATAGGAGTTCCTATGTTGGGTGCATAGATGTTTATTAGGGTTATAGTGCCCTTCTTTGTCTTTTATTGTAGTCATTTTAAAGTCTATTTTGTCCAAAATAAGTATTGGTACTCCACTTTTTTTCTCTCATTTCCATTTGCATGAAATATCTTATTCCATCTGTAAACAGCATATACATGTGTCCTATTTCCTTATCCACTCAGCCACTCTCTGTCTTTTGATTGGAGCATTTAGCCCATTCACATTTAAAATGATTATTGATAGGTGCATATGTATTGCCATTTTGTTATTTGTATTCCTGGTCTCCCTGGGCTAGCTTGTTTACCCCTTTCTTTTGTTTAAAAAAGCCCTTTTAACATTTCTTGCAATGCTGGCTTGGTGGTAATGAATTCCTTAAGCTTATTCTTTTCTGAGAAGCTCTTTATTTCTCCTTCAATTTTAAGTTATAGCCGTGATGGGTAGAGCAATTTTGGTTGTAGGCCTTTATTTTGTGTCACTTTGAATATCTCCTGCCACTCACTTCTGGCCTGCAGAGTTTTTGTAGACAAGTCAGCTGTTAGTCTAATAAGAGTTTCTTTGTGTGTGATCTGCTGTCTTTCTCTTTCTGCTTTTAGGATTCTGTCTCTGTCTTTAACCTTTGCCATTTTAACTACTATGTGTCTTGGTGTGGACCTGTTTGGGTTCAGCTTGTTTGGAACCCTCTGCACTTCCTGGGCACGTATGTTGATTTCCTTCACCAGGGTAGGGAAGTTTTCAGACATTAGTTTTTCAAATACATTCTAGACACCTTGCTTCTTCTCTTCTCCTTCTGGTGTATTCCTATGATTCAAAAGTTGTCGCGAATCATCTTGTCCCATAGGGCTCTTACACTATTTTCATTGTTTTTGATTCTTTGGTCTTTTTGTTGTGCCAACTGGGTGATTTCTGCTATTTTGTCTTCCAAATCACTGATCTGCTCCTCTGTTTCATCTACTCCAATGGTGATTCCTTTGAGTGTGTTCTTCATTTCACTTATTGTATTCTTTAGTTCTAACTGGTTGTTTTTTATGATTTCTCTATCCTTCCTTATGTCCTCACTAAGTTTGTTAAACAGTCTTATCATCAGTGTTCTAAACTCTTGTCTCTGAAAGGTGGGATCCCTCTGTTTCATATAGTGCCATTTCTAGAGGTTTCTTCTGATCTTTTACTTGGGACATGTTTCTTTGTTTCCCCATTCTGGCTGTTGCTCTGGGATTGCTTTGACATATTAGATAGATCACCAGGAGAGCCCTGGCTGGATGACGCAGGCACACAGCTCACGACCCAACACTCCCAGGAAAACTCCCAATCTCAGCCTGTCCCAATCAGCCTCTCACAGATCAGGCCAAGCAGCCTGACAACCAATCACCAGCCTGGCAACTCTGCAAGTGCAGTGCGGAGAGCTGGGACCGGAGGCAGCTTGCACATTCCCACGTCTCAGTGCGCAGTCTGTTGGAGCCAGAACGCGCCCACCAGGTGTTTCCCTGGCAACGCAGCACAAGCCATGCGGAGGGTGGGATCCGAGCTGCCGCTGCGCACTCCCAGGTCTCAGTGAGCAGCCTGTTGAAGCCGGAGGGCACCCGCCCATCATTTCCCTGGCAACGCAGTATAAACCGGGCAGAGGCTGGGGATGCAAGGCCGCTTGTGCACATGTACATGCACACACGCAGTTCTGCTCCAATTCCACCAGACCAGTGAGGTCCAGGACTTGACCCTCTGTGGGAGGGCCCAACCTTGACAAAATGGCACCCTCCTGTACAACATTCGCGTGCAGCCTCCACACCAGGTGAACAATAGTCGAAAAACCTCTAGCCTTTGCACCAAAGGTCTTCAGTTGAGTCTGTCCCCGCAGGCTCCTGGGCCCGGCTCACACAGCTACTCCTTCCACCAGGAACCAGGTAAGTGCTCACTGGCAAGCGAGCCTGTGCACTGGCCCCACTGGTTCTCTAGCCGCTCTTAGCCTCACCAAGCAGAGCAGAGTCCTCACTAATTTACTACTAGCTATCTTGGAAGTCCTCTTCCCGTCAAAGGAACTCTGGGCTGGTGAGCTTGGTGTGTGGCCGGCGTGTCTCTCCACCAACTGGAGGAGCCTCCCCTCAGCTGGGGCTTCCCTCATGGGGTTCACCCTCTCTCGTCTCCACCTCTCCTACCAGACTTCACGTGGCCTCCTCTTTAAGTTCTTCGTTTAGTGGTTCTGTTCATCTAGTGTTCCGGGGACCTCCGGGGTTGAATGCTGTATAATTTGTTTGTAATTTTGGTGTGATCCTGGGAGGTAGTTAGCACAGCGTCTGTCTATTCCTCCATTTTACTGGAAGTCCCTGATTTTCATCTTTTATTCTGTTAATGTGGTGTATCACATTTATTGATTTGCATATGTTGAACCGTTTTTTGTATCCTAAGGATAAAGTCCATTTGATCATGGTGTATGGTCCTTGTAGTGTGCTGTTGAATTTACTTTGCTAATATTTTTTTGAGGATATTTGCATCTATGTTCATCAGGCATAATTTTCTATTCTTGTAGTGTCATTTTCTGGCTTAAGTATCAGGGTAGTGGGCCTCATAAAATGAGCTTGGAAGTGTTTCTTCTGCTTTGAGTTTTGTGGAAGAGTTTGAGAATGTTTGATATTAATTCTTTAAATATTTGGTAGACTTGACCAGTAAAGCCACCTGGTCCTGGTCTTTTCTTTATTGGAAGGTTTTTGATTACTGATTCAATTTCCATGCACATTATTTTTCTGTTGGATTTTCTGTTTCTTCTTGATTCAGTCTTAGTAGGTTGTTTTTTTTTAGGTTATTCAATTTGTTGGTGTATAATTGTTCATAGTAGTCTCTTATAATCCCTTGTATTTCTGTGTATCAATTGTAGTTGTAGTGTCTCTTGTTTTCTGATTTTATTTGACTCCTCTCTTTTTTCTTAGTTTAGCTAAAGATTTGTCAATATTGTTTATCTTTCAAAAAAACTCAACTCTTAGTTTCAACTCTTTTCTATTATCTTTCTAATCTTTATGTAATTTATTTCTGCTCTGATTTTTGTTATTTTCCTTCTTGTAATAATTTGGGTTTTTTTTTTTTTGTTCTTCTCTTACATCTTTTGCATCCTCTTTCTAGTTCATTGAGGTGTAAAGTTAGCTTGTTTATCCCTATAAACTTCTCTCTTAGTATTGATTTTGCTGTATTCCATAATTTTATTGAGTTTCCATTTTTGTTTGTCTCAAGATAATTTTTGATTTCCATTTAAATTTCTTCTTTGAGCCATTGGTTGTTCTGTATCATGTTAATTTACACATTTGTGAATTTTTCCAGCTTTCTTCCTATCATTCATTTCTGATTTCATACCACTGTGATATGATTTCAGTCTTCTTAAATTTGTTAGAACTTGTTGTTGTGTGGCCTAACATATGATCTATCCTGGACAATGTTCTATGTGCAGTTGAGAAAAATGTGTATTCTGCTGCTGTTGGATAGAGCATTCTCTATATCTGTTTGGTAAAATTTGATCTAACATGTAGTTGAAGTCCAGTGTTCCCTTATAGATTTTCTGTCTGAATGATCTATCTATCCATTGTTCAAAGTGGGATATTGCAGGCCTCTATTATTATTGTGATACTATCTATTTCTATTCAGGTCTGTTAATATTTGCTGTATACATTTAGGTGCTCTGAAGTTGGATGTATGTTTCTCTCCCTTTTTTCTTCAACTTATGAGTAGTATTCCATTGAATGAATAATGCAAGTCATTTGTTCATTCTCCTCATATCGGATATATTGATTCAATTTGGGGCTGGTATGAAGCAAACTGCTTTAAACATTTTGATACATGGATTTTTATTGTTGTTGTTTGGTAGATATGTATTCTTGTTTCTCCAGGGTAAATACTCTCGGGATAGATTTGCTTGGTAGGTACAGGTACATGGTTGATTTTATAGGCAACTGTCAAATAATTCTCCAATGATGTATGATTTTATACTCTCACCAGTGATTATGAGAGATCCAGTTGTTTCACATTTTCATCAGTTTTTGGGGTTGACTGTCTTTTGAATTTTAGCCAACCAATCTAGTGGGTTTATGTTGATATTCCATTGTGATTTTAATTTACATTACCATCATAGCTAATGATATTGAGTTGATTTTCTCTTGTGCACCATTTTACATGCTCTCTCTCTGTTCCTTTGTTTTTTTCTCTTTCTTGTCTTCCCTCACTTTTCTCTTCCCTCCCTATCTCCCTTCCTTTATTTACCCAGAAATCTTTTTTTTTCATTCATTATGTATTCAAATAATTATTCTTTTCTGTTCTCTTTCTCCTTTTACTTTTGAATTTCAATTACATGTGTGTTAACAATTTCCTATTCCACAGGTCACTGATTCTCTTTCAATATTATTATGTATCTTTTCTTTCTGTTTTCAGATTGGATGACTTCTGTTGTCTATCTTCAGTTCAATGATTATTTTTCCATGTCCAATCTGTTGTTAAGCCCAGCAAATTATTTTTATTATTGACATTGTACTGATCAGCTCTAGAATTCTTTAAGATGACTTTTTAATTTTTAAATTAGTTGATATACAATATTGTATTAGTTTTAGGGGTACAACATAATGATTAGATATTTATATAACTTACAAGGTGATCGCCCTGATAAATCTAGTACCCATCAGATACCATGCATAGTTATGACAGTATTATTGACTATATTTCTTATGCTATATTTTACATTCCCAGGACTATTTTGGGGATAGTTACCAATTTGTCCTTCCCCTCTTTTCACCACTCAACCCCTTTCTCATCTAGCAATCATCAAATTGTTCTCTGTATCTGAGTTTGTTTCTGTTTCATTCTTCAGATTCCACATATAAGGGAATCATATGGCATTTGTCTTTCTCTATCTGTCTTACCCCACTCAGCATAATACCTTCTAGGTCCATCCAAGTTCTTGCGAATGGCAAGATTTCATTCTTCTTTATAGCTGAGTATTCTATTATGTATGAGTATATGCACCACTTCTTTACCCATTCATCCACTGAGAGCACCTAGGATGCCTTCATATCTTGGCTATTGTATATGATGTTGCAGTGAACATATGGATGCAGATATCCCTTTGAAGCAGTGTTTTGGGTTTCTTTCGATAAATACCCAGAAGTGCGATTACTGGGTCCTTCTATATCTCATGTAATGCCTTTATTTTAAAGTGCAATTAGTCTGGTATAAGTATTGCTACTCCAGCTTTTTATTTCTTTGTTTCCATTTTCATGAAATATCTTTCTCCATTCCTTTACTTTCAGTCTGTGTATGTCTTTACTTTCAGTCTGTGTATGTCTTTTGATCTGTTGTAGACAGCATATGTAAGGGTCTTGTTTTCTTCTACATTCAACCACCTTATGTCCTTTTATTGGAGCATTTAATCCATTTACATTTAAAGTAATTGTTGATAGATATGTAGTTATTACCATTATATTATTCATATTTTCAATCTTTTTATTTTTTCCTTTTCTTAAAGAAGTCCCTTTAACATTTCCTGTAATACCAGTTTGGTGGCGATGAAGTCCTTTAGCTTTTTCTTGTCTGTCCTTTGATTCTAAGTAATAACTTTGCTGGGTAGAGTAATCTTGGTTGTATGTTCTTGCTTTTCATCAATTTGAATATTTTATGTGAATCCTTTCTGGCCTGCAGTTTCTGTTGAGAAATCAACTGACAGTCTTATGGGAGCTAAGGCTTGTAGGTAATTAACTGCTTTTATTTTGCTGCTTTTAAGATTCTGTCTTTGTTGTTAATCTTTGGCATTTTAATTATAATGTGACTTGGTGTGGGACTCTTTGGGTTCATCATGTGTGGGACTCTCTGTGCTTCCTAGGCTTATATGTCTATTTTCTTCACCATGTTAGGAAAGTTTTCAGTCACTATTTCTTCAAATGGGTTTTCAATTCCTTGCTCTCTTCTCCTTCTGTTACCCCTGTGCTACAAATGTTTGTATGCTTGATGTTATCCTAGAGGCCCTTTAAAGTATTCTCATTCTTTTTTGGATTTTTTTTTTTCTGTTCTAATTGGGTGTTTTATGATACCTTATCTTCCAGATCACTGATTCAGTCCTCTGCTTCATCTAATCTACTGTTGATTGCCTCTAATGTATTCTTCATTTCAGTTATTGTATTCTTTATTTCCTACTCATTCTTTTATGTTTTCTATCTCCATTTTTATGTTTCCTATCTCTTTGATAAAGTTCTCATTGAGATCACTGAGCGTCCTTATAACCAGTGTTTTGAACGCTGCGTCTGGTCGATTACTTGTCTCCATTTTGTTCTGTTCTTTCATTTGGGACATGTTTCTTTGTCTTCCAAATTTTGTTGTCTTCCTGCATTTGTTTCTATGTATTAGGTAGAACTGCTATGTCTCCTGGTCATACTGTAGTGGCCTTATGAACAGGGTGTCCTAGGGGCCCCTGTGGAACAGTGTCCCTGGTCACTTGAGCTGGGGGCTCCAGGTGTGTCCCTTGTGCAGTTTGTGTGTGCCTTCCTCTTGTAGTTGAGCCTTCGTTACTGTTTGCATGTAAATGGGAGGGATTGACTTTCTGGCTGATTGGTGGTAAGGCCTGGGTGATTACAGTTGGAGGTGCTGCTGTACCAGGGCTGACCCTATGGAGCAGTATTTAATATAGCAGGGCTCTAGGTCCTGCCCAGTCTTCCCTTGGGTTTGTCATCTGGGGAGGCAGCTGGGTGGTTCTTTTGCTCTGTCTAAAGCCAGACAGTGGGCATGCTGGACCCTAGGGCTTCCTGGAATAGGCCAGAAAGCAATCTGCAGGTGGCTGCAACCTGTTTTGGGCTTGGAGGTACCTGGAAGAGGCGAAGCTGTGAAACAAGGCTGCCTACCATTAAGGCCCAGCTGGGAGCTGCTTTGCAAGAGGTACAGATCACACTGAGACCAAGTGATGCTTGCTTTCAACCCTTTGAGAATGCTAGAAAGTCCACAGCTTGAGTCAAGACAGTCCAATTGTATGGAAAAGCCACCGAAAATGGCTTGGGTGGGTCTGCAGTTGGGTGGAGTGGGGTCTTAGGGAATCAGCAGGTTCGGGTAAACATTGTTAGCCATGTTGATGGAGACTCAGATATGGTGGAGAGTCAGATATGCATCTGCACAGTGGGAGGGGGAGGGCTCAACCAAAAAACTGTGGCACTTATGTCTGGGTGAAAACTGCCCCTCCAGCCCTTGTCCTGGAGCCAGACAGTTCTTCCCCAAATGTCCCTGGCACCTTTTGGGCTGCTGCTTCAATGCTGGAGCTAAAAGCGAGCAAGTCCATCAGTGAGTAAGTCCATACATGGGCCCCTTAAAGGGAATACCTGGGACTCCAACTGCCTTCCATCTCACTCAGTCACACTCTCTGCTGTTTTTCACAGCCAGAAGCTATGAGGACTTCTCTCCATGGCTCTGTAACCCTGAGCTGGGGAGCCTGGTATTAGGGCCAGGACCCATTGCTCCTCAGGAGAGACCTCTGCAGCCAGGATATCCCTCCCAATTTTTACCACCACACTTGCTTTTATGACCAACTTGTTTCTCATCTCTGCCTCTCCTACCAGTCTTGAAGTGGCTTCTTCTGTATATCCTTAGTTGTAGGACTTTTGTTCAGCCAGACTTCACATGATTCACAATAATGGTTGTTCTGTAGTTATAATTTTGAAATGGTCATGAGAGGTGGCAAGCACAGCGTTTACCTACTTCACCACCTTCTCTAGAATTCTTATTGTGTTTATTTCAGTTGCTTTTGTTTTTTTTCTGGGATTCCTTGTCTGTTCATTCATGAAGACATATTTTCTTCTGAGTCTTTGAACTTATTTGTAATTACTGTTTTACAGTCTATATCTGCCAGTTCCAACACCTGGGTCATCCTAGGGTTTGTTTCTATTAACTACTTTTTCCCTTTACTGTGGGACATTACTTTTGTTTCTTTGCCATGTCTAATAAAATTTTTTTGGTATAATGTACATGTTGGAAAATGTATTATGGAGGCTTAATTATTTTCTTTTACTTGAATAATATTTTTATTCTAGCAGACAGTTAAATTATTGGGTAATCACTTTGAATGTATAGAGCTTTGCTTTTATGCTTTTTTATGGCATTTCTATTTCAATTTTTTCATGGTCCTAGGACGAATCCCTTTGTACTGGGTTTAGTCATTACTTCAAGGGAATAGCCATTGTAGGGTTTCAGTGGAAATTCCAAGCTTTTTACCAATATCTTCCGTTAGACAGTCCTTAATTCCAAACTGTGTCCCTCATCCCACCCCTTTTGGAGGGCACAGCTGAAATCTCTGTTCAGCTCTTCCAGTCTTCTGGCAATTTTGTTCTGTTGAGATCCCTAGAATATTCCTTATGCCTGGGCAGGTCATAGGTAAGCCATGGATTTGAGAGTCTTTACTCTCTGCAGCTCCCTTTTTTCCTAGGATATTCTCTTTTTATTTTCAAGTTTCTGGTAGCTTCAAACTTTGTATCTGACACCTGAAGCCATTTAGACTTTCAGTTATTCTTAAGTTATAGTTACCTCATTACTCATAGAGACTCAGGAGTATCCTCAGAAGAAAAACTATATAAACATGTGTCACTTCTTATGATTCTTTTTTGTTTCCTGAGTCCCATTTCCTTTAGTTTCCATCTGCTTTGGTCATGAGGCTGTGCATTGAAATATTTATATTTTATATTTTGTTTGGAACTTATTGTTATCTATGGGAGGGTTAGTCTGATAAAAGCTACTTTGCTATTACCAGAACCAGTACTCTTGTCACTATTTTTACATATTTAGCTTAAGGCACAGAAGTTGGCTTTTAAAATCCAGGGTGATGAATTATGTGACTTCCAGTGAACTTTGATTCCAAGTTGAAGGCAGAGAAAGTCTTCAGGAGCAAAGCTGTATTTTATTCTTACTCTGCTATAAGAACAGCTACCTCTAGTATAAGTTCATCTCTTCCTTATAAAACTTGGATGAAAACTTCAAGAGCAAACTAACATATACCAGTATCTAGAATTTTTCCACCATTCCTCTCTCTCTCTCTCTCTCTCTCTCTCTCCCTCTCTCCCCCTCCCTCCCTCCCTCCCTCCCTTCCTCTATACACACACACACACACACACACACACACACACACACACACACACACACGGTGCCAAAAAAATGTATACACATTTTAAAAGGGAAAAACCATATTAATATTGTAATGCTCAATATATACTGATAACAAAAGATTAATACACGTCATGTTTGACTTTTGCAATTACAAGAGGTGCTCAAAGTGGTTACCATCAGCATCCAAACACTTCTGATTATGGTGAACTACTGCTTGAACAATGTTGACCAAAGTGTCCAGTTGTATTGCTGCTCATGCCATTTCAATTTCTTCCTGAAGTACCACCAGTCTAGCCATTTTTTTACAGAACACCACATCCTTTAGTGTCCCTCGTATATAGAAGTCAAGGGATGTTGAGTCAGGAGAACGTGGAGGAAACTCAACCGCACCTCTTCATCCTATCCATTGTCCTGGCAAATTCTCATTGAGGTAAGCTCTCATGTCTCAGTGGAAGTGCGGTGGGGCATCAACTAGTTGGAAATAAAATTGATCACTCCCAAAAAGTGTACAAACTGCAGGTAAAATGGATGTGCTAGCATGTCTAAGTACACTTGACCAGTAATCGTACCTTCAGAAAAAAATGGTCCAATTAGTCCCCTTAATGACACTCCACATCAGATATTGAGGCCCTGTACATTGTCTTCTTCCACATGAATGTGTAGATTTTCTGGAGCCCAATACACACAATTATGTCAGTTCACTGTTCCATTGAATTTAAACTTTGCTTCAACAGACCAAACCATTTTACCCACAAACTCCTCCTCCTCTCGTACCATGTTTTGGAACCACTCACATACTGCACCCTTCAATCAGGGTCATCTTCATTCAGGGCATGTAATAATCTTGGCACGAAAACTTCCATTTTGTTGTTTTAAGAAAGTGTCATATACTTGTTCTGCTAACTCCTGTCTCACATGCACATTGTTTGGTAGACCTCTGTAGTGAGCATGTAAACTGTTCCAACACGCAGCAGAAGAAGCAGGTCCTGTTGCTCTGCGAGGCCTCCTGGACCTTCTCTTGTGCACATCACACAGAGTACCGTGCATCTCAAACTTATCACAAATGCATGCAATTGTTAGGTGTGTTGGAAGTTCTGTTGTAGACTCACACTTCCATTGTCATAGTACTTGTACAATATTCTCAAATTTTAAATACCACTTCAAAATGGCCTTGTGCTCCTCAAATGACCACCATGCTTCTGCCATTTTCTTTGACTGTCCTGCCTGTTGCATGGTGACGCTAGCATTCATTTGATTAATGCCATCTTTTGAGTGAACATCATACTACACATTGCTACCGTAATTCATTTCAACTTCAGGAAGTAATACATAGGTAACATCTCTTAAAATGCATTCACATTTGTTTGGCACCCCCATATAAAACACACACATATACACAATATACAATCCTTATAATTTGGTAAATACAAATGTAGGACCTGAATCTGTATTGACTGAATTGTCTGATACACACACACACACGCGCACACGCGCGCGCACACACACACACACACACACACACACACACACAAAGTCGGACAATTAAGTTCATGAACTCCTCCTAGAAAAAGTGCTACATACTTCATTGCAGATTATCACTATGGTCACCTTCAGAGTACTCCATTTGGGAAGCTTTGCACTGATGCCAGCTCCTAGTCCACCTTTCAAAGCAATTTTAAAACTTTTTTTCTGGAATGGCCATCAGAGCTGTTGTTGTATTACCCTTGATGTCCTGAGTGTCATCAAAATGTCTCCCTTTCAATATTTCCTTTATCTTCAGGTAAAGAAAGAAGTCATTGGGGGCCAGATCAGATGAGTAGGAAGGATGTTACAATACAGTTATTTGTTTACTGGCTAAAAACCCCCATACAGACCATGCGGTTTGAGCTGGTGCATTGTCGTGATGCAAGAACCATGAATTGTTGGCATAAAGTTCAGGTCGTCCAATTTTTTCATGCAGTGTTTTCAGCATTTCCAACTAGTAAACTTAGTTAACTGTTTGTCCAGTTGGTATAAATTCATAATGAATAATCGCTCTGATATCAAATAAAAGGTTAGCAACAGCGTTGCAACAAGTTCGTGAGCTTAATTGTCAGAACTCTTGTGATTGTGCGTGCATGTGCGTGCGCGCGCGCACACACACACACACACACACACACACACACACAGATGGTGCCAAACTATGTATACACATTTTAAGAAAAGAAAAAATTGTATTAATTTAATACTCAATATATACCGATAACAAAAGATAAATACAAGTCAAGTTTGACTTATGCAATTACTAGAGGTGCCCAAAGTGGTTACCATCAACATTCAGAAACTTCTGATTATGGCAAACTACTGCTTCAGCATAGCTAACATCTCTTAAAATGTGTATACATTTTTTTGGCTATACATATAATAGTACTATTAATTATGTATTATTGTATTTTTATATACAATACTATAATATAATATATATTATATATATATTAAACTATAATATAATGTTTTAATATAATATGTATTTATATATTATACTATCATAGAATAATACAATACTCTTATAATGGTATATAAATATAATATTGTAGTACATACTATATTTTATGTATGGTATTAATCCCACCATATATACATATATAGTATATATATATATATATATATATATATATATATTACTATAATGCTATACTATCTACCATGTATTATGCTATCTGTAATATGTTATATATAGCACATATAATGAAATCTAGGAGCTGAACCTGTGTTGACTGAACCTGTGTTGACTGGTTGTTATCCTCCTAAGTTGTTATCCTAAGTTGTTATCCTCCACATTATAAGGATCGTGAATTTTGAACCCTAAATAATTAGCTCTTCTCTGACTCGCAGTGTACCTCTTCATTTTGCCAATTCCATATTTTAGGGTCTGTTACCTGTAGCATTTTAAGTACTAAATTCTAGATAATTGAAAATTGTTCAAGCTATGTTTAGCTGTAAGTAACCAATTCCAGAGTCTTAAATAAATTGGACGGATTTTTCTTATATGAGAAATCTGTAGGCAGAGGTTAGTAACTTGGGTTTTACTGATCCTCAACCCCATTTAGGCCTCTCTCCATACTTTTCCACCACTCACTTATGTCATCCTTTCCTTTCCTTTGTTTTTTTTTTTGGGCATGTCTCCTTACGGTCACAAGATGAACTGTTAAAGTTCCAGGCACGATGACCTGTCTCTGTAGAGAGGAGGGAGAAGGAAAATGGAAAGTGGTCATTTGTCTGTCCTTTTTGTAACAAAAGTAAAAGCAGTCACAGAAGCCCCTTGCCAGTATCTGCTTAAATGTCATTGATCACAACTGAGTTCCATGGTGAGCCCTACATAAAGTGGAACCATAGGACACTATGGTTCTGGGGTGAAGGGGTGTGGAAGGGAGGATGTGAGAAAGGGTTTTAGGTCAGCCTAGCATCAGTGCTGCCCTAGTGGAGATTCTGCTTTCTTTCTTCACTCAGGGACTTGCTACAGCATCATGGCTCTCCCAGGCCTTGGGATCTCAGGCTCTAGGGAGGTGAGATGTATCCCCTTATTATACCAATGCTTTGGGTCTATATATTTACTCTATTATTAATCAGGTTTTGAATGGATTCAAAATGTCCATGTTGGACAACAACTAAGCATTAGAGGCTAACTATAGTGCAGTGTAAAAATAAAGTGCTCTTTAATGCTGGTGAACTTGACTGGTGTCCCCTCTTCCTTGTCTATCATAAGCACTCAGGGGAAGCTAATACTTTGATGGTGGCCTCATCACTTACTCATTTGAAGAACAATGTTCTTGTGTTTGGTTGCCCTTGTGTAATTTGTAGTGCAGATCGATGAGATGGGGGAATGCCAATTGGATTCCATGCCTTTCTGTCCATTCTCATCCAGCCTTCACTTGAACATCTCAAAGGAACCTCCAAATTGTCCATGTCTGCTCCTCTTCCTATGTTCCCTGACAGTGAATAGCTGTTCACGTGTCTAGCCTTTGAAGTAAAAAACTTCGGAGACATTTGTTTCTCTACTAACAGTTAATGACCAAGCCCTGTTGTTTCTTTCTCCTAAATATTACTTTCACCTACGTGTTTCCTCAAAATCCATTGCCAACATCATAGCATTACACATCAAGTCACTGAAGCTGGTTTTGGTTGCAATAAATAGAATACCTCCAAAGTAGCTCACTCTAAAAGAGAACTTTTTCTTGTTTCTTTTTAAATCTCACATAGTAAGAAGCAAGAGTTTCAGAAACTTCCAGGGCCAATTTAGTGAGTTATAAATGTCATAGAAACTCAGGTACTTGCAAACTTTCATTCCACTATGCTTAATGTGTCAGTGATGTCACCTGCTTGGAATGACAAGATGGCTGTGACAGTTATTGGCATCACTTGCAGACACAGCTAAATCAAGCAAAGAAGAGGGACATATCCTGTTGTGTGTCACTTTTTTTTTTTTAAATGAGCAAGGAACACCTTCCTAAGAAATCCCTCTGCAGCCTTTCTCTCAGGTCCCACTGGTGATGATTGGGTCACTTGTCCATGCTGTAGCTAAAGAAGGTTGAAAAAGTGAGTTTCTGGCATGTTCATCTGCTATAGTGGAAGACAGATTCTGCTGGACAGAAGTAAGGTTGGGATGAAGGGTGTAGAAGGAGGGAATGATTTTGGAGAGGGATTCAACAAAGTGTGCCACATATATACTCATCTCCCTCCTGGACTATGGTCAGAGCCTCCTACTTTCTCCCTGTTTCTAGTTTTATTCCCCTTCAATCCATTCTCCCCACACTCCAGAGGAGTACTTCCAAGTTGATAGTTATCTGGTTAGTTTATTTGCTTACTTGTTTATTGTCAATATCTCCATAATTATGCAACTGCATGAGGGGAGAGACCTTGTTTGTTTTGTTCACAACTTTGTATCCTACAGGGCCTTGCACATCAGAGGTACTCTTTAGATATTTGTTGGCTGGTTAAATGAATGAAATGTAAATCTGATTCTATCAATCCCCTCTTAAAACCTTCAAATTGTAGGGAGTCATGTCAAGATGGCCGAGTAGGTAAATGCTGTGCTCGCCTTCTTCTATGACTACATTAAAATTATAACTAAATTATAGAACAGTTAACCTGGAAAACCATCTGAAGTCTAGCTGAACAGAAGTCTGATAACTAAAGATAACTAATGAAGACTAATTGAGACTGGTAGGTGGGGTAGAGATGTGAAATGGGTTGGCTTCACACCTATATGTGGTGGTTGAGAATCAGTAGGGATATTTTGACTGTGTAGGTTCCCTGAGAGGAATGAAGTGTTGCAGCTCCACACTGGGCCCCCCAGTCCAGAGTATCAGTCCCAGGAAGAGAAGCACCCACAACATCTGACTGTGGAAAACAGTGGGAATTCTGTACATCTGGGTGAGATCGAAAGCTGCTGGAAACTGAGTCACCCTCTTAAAGGGCCCGTGCACAGAGTCTCTCACTCCCAGATATTCAGCATGTGATCCGGCAGACAGAAGGCAGCTCAGGAGGTGCCAGTGACTTAAATAGAGAGGCTGAGTTGTGTGGCTTCAGGGTGAAGGCTAAAGGGACAGTTGAGATTGTCCCTGTGTTGATCCCTTCTCCCTTGCATCCCACAGGTGGATGCCATCTTTCCTGTTTTGAGCCCTCCCCATACAGGGCCAAATCTGAATTTGAATTAAAGTGGTGAAATCTGCTCATGCCAATCTGGTGACTCCCTGGGACTCTGCCCTATCCAACTCGTGTACCACCAGAGTCACTTTAGGTGACATGCAGCCAGTCCCAATGCCCCCACACAGTCTTTCTTGAACAATATTTGAGGATTTGCAGGCCACAGGCTGGCAGTGGCAGCTGACCTTAGTGTGCTCTGAGGCCTTTGCTGAGTGGCCCCACGCTCAGCCCTGGCACCAAACCTTAACCTGCATTTACCTGATGAACAAAATTCACCTGCCCTGATGACTCCTTGAGACCCCATCTCCTCCAACTCATGTACTGCCTGAGGCTCTTTCAACAGCTGAACCTTATGGGCAGCTGGCAGATGGCTGCAGGCCTTGAAGTGACCTGGGCCTTTTACTTAGTGACCACAAGTTTGGTAGTAGTGAGAGCCAGCTTCAGTTTGCAGCATGGCCTCTCCTATATGCCTCCAGGTCCAGCATAGGCAGCCACCAACTGCAGATCACTTTGTAGCTCCCACCAGGTGGTCCCAGGCCAGTAATAGGCCATGGTTGAATCTGGCTGGCATGGGAGCCCCTCTGAAGAAGCCCCAGAACCAACACACCCAGAGGCATGTTTTGGACCCCAATAGAGCATCACCTGATTAGCTCCACAACAGCATAATCACTAGAGCCTGCTGGAACAAATCCTGCTACCTGAGGTCAGTGCCCCACAGTAGCACATATGGGGTGGGTGTGGCCAATCCTCACAGCCAGAAGGTCAGTCCCATCCAGCAACATACCAACAGCGATCAAGGCTAACCTAAAACAAGAAGGTGCACACAGCTCACACTGGGACATACCTGGAGCAGGTTATTAGGGTGACTACACCACTGGGCCCCACAGGACACCTACCACATAAGGCCATCCTACTAAGAATGGGAGACAAAGCAGCTCTACCTAATACATAGAAACAAATATAGGGAGGCAACAAAAATGGGAAGACAAAGAAACATGTCCCAAATAAAAGAACAGAACAAAGCTCCAGAGAAAGAACTAAACAAAATGGAGACAAGTAAATTAACAGATGCAGTGTTCAAAACACTGGTTATAAGGATGCTCAATGATCGTAGTGAGAATTTCAACAAAGAAATAGGAAACATAAAAATGGAGCTAGAAAATATTTTTAAAATGAGTCAGAAATGAAGAATAGAATAATTTTATGAAATTAAGAATACATTAGAGGGAATCAACACTAGATTATTTGAAACAGACGATTGAATCAGCAATTTGGAAGATAAGGTATTAGAAAACACCCAATGAGAAGAGCAAAAAGTGAAAAGAATCTTTTTCCCCCCAAAATGAGGGTAATTTAAGGGTCTTCTGTGACAACATCAAACTTACTAACATTTTGCATTATAGGGGTACCAGAAGAGATGAGAGAGAGAGAGAGAGAGAGAGAGAGAGAGAGAGAGAGAGAGAGAGAGAAATGGAAACCCTATTTGAAGAAATAATGGTGGAAAACTTTCCTAACCTGCCAAAGGAAATAGACATACAAGTGAAGGAAATTCAGAGAGTCCCAAGCAAGATGAACCCAAAGAGGCCCATACCAAGACACATCATAAGTAAAATGCAAAAGATTAAATACAAAGACAGACTCCTAAAAGCAGAAAAAGAAAGGCAGCTAGTTACTTACATGGGAGCTCCCAATAGGCTCTCCACTGATTTCTCACCAGAGACTTTACAGGCCAGAAGGAATTGGCATGAAATATTCAAAATAATGAAAAGAAAGGACCTACAACCAAGACTACTGTACCCACCAATGCCATCATTTAAAATTTAAGGAGAGATAAAGAGCTTCCTAGACAACAAAAAATTAATGAGTTCATTACCACCAAACCAATGTCACAAGAAATTTTAAAGAGACTTCTTTATGGAGAAGAAAGTGGGGTGGAAGAACATAAATATGAATAATAAAGTGGCAATAACTATTTACATATCAGTAATCACTTCGGATATAAGTGGATTAAATGCTCCAATCAAAAGATAGAGTAGCTGAATGGATAAGGAAACAAGAACCATACTTATACTATCTATAAGAGACCCACTCAGATGGAAAGACACACACAGATTGAAAGTAAAGGGATAGAAAAAGATATTTCATATGAATGGAAATGAAAAAAAACAAACAAACTGGTGTAGCAATTCTTATACCAGACAAAATAGACTCTAAAACAAAGGTGATATATAATAAGTCACAAGGAGGAACATTACAAATGATAAAGGGGTTAATCCAAGAAGAAGGATGATATAACTGTTGTTAACATCTATGCACCCAACATTTGAACACCTGAATATAAAACAAATATTGACCAACACAAAGGAAGAGATCAACAGTAATACAATCATAGTAGGGGACTTTACCACCCCACTGACACCAAAGGACAAATCTTCCATACAGAAAATCAACCAGGAAACAGTGGCCTTAAAGGACTCACTAGACCTGAGAGACTTAATTGATATTTTTAGAGCATTTCACCCCAAAGCAACAGAATATACATTGTCAGGTGCACATAGAACATTTTTCAAGATAGACCAAGTTAGGCCACAAAACAAGTCTTAATAAATTTAAGAAGATTTTAATATAAAGTGTTTTCTCCAACCAACCACAATGGAACTAGAAATAAATCACTATAAAAAAATGGAAAAACACTCAAACACACAGAGGATAAACAACTTTCTACAAAACAGTGAATGGGTTAACAATAAGATCCAAGAAGAAATAAAGATATCTTGAGACAAATGAAAATAAAATCACAATGACCCAAAATATGTGTGACACATTGAAAGCAGTCCTAAGAGGAATATTCATAGCAATTCAGGCCTACCTCAAGAATCAAGAAAAATCTCAAACAGTCTAATCTCACATCTAAAGGAACTATAGAAAAAGAACAGCAAGCAAAACCCGAACTGAGTAGAAGGAAGGAAACAATAAAGATCAGAGTGGAAATAAATGAAATAGAGTGTAAATAAAAAGAAATCAGTGAAATGAAGAGCTGGTTTTTTGAAAAGATAAGCAAAATTGATAAACCTTTAGGTGGAGTCATCAAAAGAGAGGACCCAAATAAATACAATCAGAAATGTATAGAGGACAAGTGATAACTGATGTGACAGAAATACAAAGGATTATAAGAAAATATTACAAACAACTATATGCCAACTAGTCAATTGGAAGAAATGAATAAATGCCTAGAAATGTACAATCTTCCAAGGCTGAATCAAGAAAAAACAGACAATCTGAACAGACCAATTTCTACTAATGAAATACAGTCACTAATCAAAAACTCCTAACAAAAACCATGGACCGGATGGCTTTACAGGTGAATTTTACCAATCAAAGAAGAATTAACATCTATTTTTCTCACATTACTCCAAAAAATTCAAGAGGAAGGAATGCTCCCATTCCCATTCTATGAGCCTTCATTAACCTGATTTGAAAACCAGGCAAATACATTACAAAAAAGAAAACTATATGCTTATATACCTGATGAACATAGATGTAAAAATCCTCAACAAAATATTAGCAAACTGAATTCAGCAATACATTAAAAAAATCATACACCGTGATCAAGTGGGATTTATTCTTGGGATGCAAGCCTTGTTCAATATCCTCAAATCAATTAATGTGATATACCACATAAGCAAAATGAAAGGTAAAAATCATATAATCATATCAATCGAAGCAGAAAAAGCATTTGACATAATCCAGTACCTATTTTTGATAAAAACCCTCAGGAAAGTGGGAATAGAGGGAACATACCTCAACATAATAAGTGCCATATATGACAAACTCACAGCTAACATTGTACTCAATGATAAAAAGCTAGAAGAGTTTTTCTTAAGATTAGGAAAAGACAAGGATGCCCACTTTCATCACTTTTATTCAACATAGTATTGGACATTTTAGCCACAGCAATAAGACAAGAAATAGAAATAAAAAGCATTCATTGGAAAGAGAGAAGTAAAACTGTCATTATTTACAGATGACATGATACTGTATATAGAGAGAAACCTAAGGATTCCACCAAAATAGTATTAGAACTGATAAATAAATTCAGTAAAGTAGCAGGATAAAAAATTAATATTCAAAAATTGGTTGCCTTTTCATATACATAATTAACTGTCAGAAAGAGAAATTAAGAAAACATCCTATCTACAATTGCATTAAAAAAATAAAATACTTAGGAATAAATTTAACTAAGGAGGTAAAAGACCTGTACTCAGAAGATTATGACACTAAAGAAAGAAATTGAAGAAGATACAAATAAGTGGAAGCATATACCATGCCCATGGATAGGACGAATTAACATTTTTAAAATGTTCATGCTACCCAAACCAATCTATAGATTCAATGCAATCCATATTAATATACCAAAGGCTTTTTTCACAAAACTACCACAAATAACCCTAAAATTTATATGGAAGCACAAAAACGCTGAGTAGTCACAGCAATCTTTAGAAAGAAGAACAAAGTTGGAGATACCATGCTACCTGATATCAAACTACACTACAAGGTCATAGAAATCAAACCAGCATTGTACTGGCCTAAACACAGAGACATAGATCAATAGAATAGAATAGAGAGCCCAGAAATAAACCCATACTTATATGGTCAATTAATCTATGACAAGGCAAGAATATACAATGGGGTAAAAACAGTACATTTAATAAATGGTGATGGGAAAACTGGACAGTTATACATGCAAAAAAAATGAAACTAGATCACCTTCTTACAGCATATACAAATATAAACTAAAAATTGATTAAAGACTTAAATGTAAGACCTGAAACCATAAAACTACTGGAAGAGAACATTGGCAGTAAACTCTTGACATTGCTCTTAGTAATATTTTTTCTGATCTGTTGCCTTGGGCAAGGGAAACAACAAAACAAAAACAAAGAAAATTGAAGTATATATCAAACTAAAAAGTTTATTGCACAGCAAAGGAAACCATCAACAAAATGAAAAGACATCCAACTGAATGAGAAAAGATATTCTTCAGTGATACATGTGATAAGATGTTAATATCCAACATTTATAAAGAACTCATAGAACTCAATCCCAAAAAACCAAACAATCAAAATAAAAAATGGACAGAGGACCTGAATAGACATTTCTCCAAAGAGGACATACACATGGCCAATAGACAAATGAAAGTAGCTCAACCTCACTAATCATCAGAGAAATGCAAATAAAAACCACAATGAGATACCACCTCACTCCAGTCAGAATGGCTATCATCAATAAATCAACAAACAACAAGTGTTGGTGAGGTTGTGGAGAAAAGGGAACCCTGGTGCACTGTTGATGAGATTGCAAATTGGTGTAGCCATTATGGAAATCAGTATGGAGGTATCTCAAATAATTAAAAATAGAACTACCTTATGACCCAGCAATTCCACTTCTGGGTATTTGTCTGAAGAAATCCAAAACACTAATTCAAAAAGATACATGCACCCTTATGTTCACTGTAGCTTTATTTACAATCGCTAAGATATGGAAGCAACCTAAGTGTCCATCAATAGACAATTGGTTAAAGAAGAAGGTTACATATACACAATGGAATATTACTCAGCAATAAAAAAAATGAAATCTGACTGTTTGCAACAATATGGATGAACATGAAGGGTATTATGCTAAGTGAAACAAGTCAGACAAAGATAAATACCATATGATCTCACTTATATGTGAAATCCAAAGAACAGAATAAACAAACAAATAAAACAGAAACAGATACAGAGAACAAACTGGTGATTGCCAGATGAGTGGGGGTTGGGAGGCAGGGTGAAAAAGGGGAAAGGATTAAGAAGTACAAATGATAGTTACAAAATAGTTATGAGGATGTAATTTATAGCATAGGGAATGTATTCAATAATATGGTAATAACTATGTATAGTGCCAAGTGGGTACTAGACTAATCAGGGCATCACTTTGTAAATATATAAATGTCTAGCCACTATGCTGTACAAATGAAACTAATATAAAATAATACTGAATGTCAACTCTAAATGAAAAAAAAAAAAAGGAACATATTAGACTTAAAAAAACCAAAACACTCTCAAATGTTTTCCTTTTGTCTCAGTGATGAAATCACACTTTCTGGAAGTTGTAAGGCCTTTTGTGAAATGATCTGTACCTACATTTTTACCTCTTCCCAGTCCTTCCCACTCCTCCACTCTGTTCAGCTTTCTGGAACTTCCTTCAGTTTTACAAATATACCATGTATTCTCTTCCCTCTATGTACTTCCCTCTGTCTGCCTAAAATTGTTTCATCTTCTCACTTTGTCTGACTAAGTCTTTCTCTAGAAGTGAATTTCAGTTTAAATGTCACCTCTTCTGGAAAATCTTCCAGATGTTTCTTTCTCAGTCCACGTTGGAAGCCCCTAAGTATCCCCATAGCACCATGGACTTGTCCATCTTAGAAATCATTACATGCTATTGTGACTTATTCAAAAATGTTGTTTCTCTATAGTAATGATTTTTTAAAAATCAGCTTTATTAAGATATAATGCACATTTCATCCATTCACTTATTTAAAGTGCACAATTTACTCATTTCTAATAGAATTGTGCGACTATCAGCACAATCAATTTTAGAGCATTTTAATCACTCCGTTTTCCCTCCAAAATACTTGTACCCATTAACAGCTATGCCTCATCTCCTCCCAATTCTCTCAGACCTGGCCAACTACTAATCTACTTTTGTGTCCTTGGATGTGCCAAATCAGGTATTTCGTAGAATGGAATTCAACCCCATGTGGTCAGGGATTGTGTCAGTCCTGTCACCACTGTATGTCCAGTTCCTAGGAGAGAGCCTGGTATATATATGGTTAGTGTTTCAGAAATAGTTGTTGAATGACTGGTTGATTGAATAATTGAAAATTTAGACATCTCCAAAGCCAAATACTTTCTTTTTTGTGTATCTATTACATTTGTATACGTATTGCTGTTATCCCCCAGCATTGCTGTTTTCATGTACTTGTTTTCTTCCTAATCAAGAGCTCCTTGAGATCAAGAGCCTGATTCCTCTTCGTAGGTCTTTGGTTAAGTGCAGTACTTGGCATGCAACATGTTTGGCCAGAATTTGCTGAATGGGTAAATGAATGAAGGAATTAGTTGTGGCCACTTGTTCCCATATCATCAATCAATGTCTCCCACTGGGACAAGTGGGCTCACTTCATTTGTTTGTTTATCCTGTCAGTGTTTATTATCAAAGTAGGACATTATTTTATACTTCCCATCAGCATTCTGTGAATATCCATCTCAGCCATTGTAGTCACCCTCTCTGTGGGCAGAGGCTGTGTCTCAGTGATCTTGCTGTCCTCTCAAGGTCCTGCATAGCCCCTCACACAGACTTGGGTGATCACCCAATATTTTGTGGCTTAAAGTCCATGTCTAGGAGGCTCTGAGGCCTGGAGGTCAGGGACAGGGCTGGCATGCCAGATGGGGTCATGATGTTTAGCTCCATCATCCTCAGGCACTTTAGTAGGAATTGGTAGAGCCTCTGCCACCCAGGAGACTTACACCAGGGGAGGTCAGTCCCTCAAAGTGAAGCGGTTATTACACAGAGAACAGTGCCCAGGTAGGGCACCTGTGTCTGTATGATAGTGGGCATGTCCCCATGTGTTGGAATACCTGGCTTGGGCTCCACCAGAAGGTCGCCACTGTGGTGAAAGGGAACCAGTGGGGCCTGTTCCTACCTATTGGCTCTCTGCCGGCTTCCTGTTAAAGAGCTGATGCCTCCAGCCTATGAGTGTGGGGTGTTAGCCACGATTTGGAGGTCCTGGTGCCTGTGGCCCTACTGCCCATGATGCTGCTAAAGAGTGCCTCCTGCAGCCTGGCCTGAGGATACAAGGGCTCTTCCCAGTGTCCTGTGCACAGGAGTCCTCTTTAAGCAGCTGGTCCTGTTTTGTCAATAGTTCACCTGATCCTGGGTTCCCTGGGAAATGATCTGCCATAGTCTGGTAAACCTGTGCCCTGAGCTGCACCACAGGGGCCCATTCCTTGTCCTTGATGGCCTCACAGTCTCCTGGTCCCCTGGGCTTTGGCCTTTTGGACAATCCTAGAATGTGCTTGTAGACCACATGTTGCCTGTGATAAGCTGAATAATGACCGCCCTTACCCCAATATTCATGTCCTAACCCTGGAAACTGAATATGTTATTTTGCATGGTGAAAGCAACTTCGTAGATATGATTAAGAAATTCTTCTGGGTAACCTGGGTTAACTCAATGTAATCACAAGAGTCCTTACAAGAGGGAGGCATTTTCTTAGAAGATGTTACACAGCCAGCTTTGGAAGTGGAGGAAGGGGCCATGAGCAGCCTTGGGAAGCTGGAAAAGGCACAGATTCTCCCCTGGAGCCTCCAGAAGGAACCTCCCCTACTAACACCTTGATTTTAGTCCTGCAAGACTCATTTCAGGCCTCTAACACCCAGGACTGTGAGAGAAAAATTTGTATTGCTTTAAGCCACTAGTTTGTGGTAATTTGTTGCAGCCAAAGTAGGAAACTAATATATTGCCCCCATTTTAGTGTTATAGCTAGCCCTAGTATGAAGCGTTAGTGTCTGGACACATGGGAACATCTACCTATTGAACCCAAAGTGAGGTTGTAATAGTCAGCTTGGGCTGCCATATTTCACAGACTGGGTGGCTTCAAGAACAGAAATTTATTTTTTTACAGTTCTTGAGGCTGAAAGTCCAAGTTCAAGGTGTCAGCAGGGTAGAGGGCTCTTCCTGACTTGCAGATAGCCGCCTTCTGGGGAGGGCTCTTCCTGACTTGCAGATAGCCGCCTTCTTGCTGTGTCCTCACAGATCCTATGCTCTGTGGGTGAATGCACAGGGAGAGAAGGAAAGCTCTGGTGTCTCTGCCTCTTTTTATAAGAACTCCAGTTCCATTGGATTAAGGCCTTACCTTGTGAAAGATTTAATCCTAATTACCACTTTAAAGGCCCTGTCTCTAAATATTGTCACAGTGGGCATTAGGGCTTCCACATATGAATCTAGGGTGGACACAATTCAGCCCATAAAACAGGCGCTCTGCAATTCTATCTGTGCAGAAGGCTTGTCAGGCATCTGCATCCCCGGACACAATGCTCTTTGCAAGTGAGAACAGTGTGTGTGGTTTGGATGCCAGCACACCGGTGGCTTCACCACACTAGCCCCCTCTGAGCATACCCAGGCTTCTGTCACCCAGCACTTCACAGACTCCTTTGGGTATTTGAGGGTTTTTCACTGCGCTCATTTGGGCAATCCTGCCCTATAGGCAAGTATGACCTTCTGGGGCAGTCCTCAGAAATGTATACTGATAGCAATGGTAACTAGGGTATGGAGTTCTTGGGTGAAATTCTACTTGGCCAAGGCGTTTCTCATGGTCCTGGACAAGGTGGCCGCAGCTTTTTGTTGGTTTGTTTTTTCTGTTGCTCTCCTTAGTAAAGGAAGTGTTTTTCTGGTCCTTAATGTGATTTCATCTTTCTAGGAATTAAAACCATTTTATATCTTCATACCCCAGGCTTTGCTCAGCTAGCCTCATGCTGTGTTGTTCAAAGGATGTTTTCAACACCATTCCGAGGGACACCTCCTCATGGGACCCAGTCCTAGCAACCTCCATCCTAATGTCGATTCATGAAAAGGTTGTTTTTGGCCAAGTTCAAGCCACTGAGCTGGGATGTAAATTGTTAGTGTTTCAGGTGATCAGGAAAACACGAAACACTCATCTCAGGAGAGCCAGGCACTGTAAAAGTGGATTCTAGACACCGAAGCCTGGCTTAGCCAGGACAAGCTCCCAGGCTGACACTGGGCAGAGTGCCCTATAGCAGCAGAAACTGCTGAGTTGATGTCCTGTGATGGGAGCCGCAGCTCTGGGGGACTGCAGAGATGCCCCTACTCTAAGAGTGCCTCTTGTCTGACAAGTTTCTAGAAATCCAGCACTGGCAGCAGGCAGACAATTCCTGATCCAAAATCCAGCTCCCCCAACACCCATCTCAGAGGTTCTTAAAGGGCAGATCTTAAAGGGCAGAGTACAAGCAGGGCGTGTCCTGCTGGAACAGTGGAGCACATTTCCTGGTAGGGGAGCCTACACCTAGGTGTGGTGGACCTATAGTAGTGTCACACTGGTGGGTGGGACCACTGGAGCTCAGAGACCTTTGGGGCATACCCTTAAATATACTTTTTAAACAGAATTTGGATCTACAAGCATTAAGTGTCAGTCTTAACATTCACCATTGGAGACTGATTCACAAGGAAACCTGGGAAGCCTGATGTAAGCACTGAGTCTTCATCCTGCTCTGGTTGAGTATCTTGATTTATCCTCAGCTATGAAGGGACATAGCTCCAGGCACTGAGAAAATAGTTGTGTATTTGGGTTTATTTTTCCAAGTAGCCAGGAACAGTTTGGGGACAAACAATGCCTTATTTGGAGTTGTTTATTCTTTCTGTACCTCTCCCCCATGGGATGACCTCAGATAACCTTCCCCAGCTTGGGAAGACCTTAATCAGCTTATGTACAGCCTAAAGGAAATTGTGTGTAGCTTGGGGAAAGCTTCCATCACCTTCAGAACCCTAAGAAAAACTCCCAAGGACTCCAATCCTGTCCTGGTCCCTTTCCCTTGGCTGTTGGTGGGCAGTTGAGTCCCAAGGCCCAAGGTTTTCCTCAGGATCTCCTGCTTCCTTCAGGGCATCCCGTGTGTACCCTGGCAGCACCTCAGATTTTCACTTCCGGGAACCATGGATTTCTCAAGGATGTCTCTGTGACTGGGCTGCTGAAGTAATGCAACCTGTGGTTCCTGAGAGTTTTCTAGCAGGTAAATAAGTTGTATCAAACTTTGTCCTTAGCCACTGGATGTTGGTGGGGCATTGGATGGATAGAAATGTTTATGGAAGGTTGTCTCCCATTTGTTGCTCTCTTGGACCATGCAAGGCTCAGTTTTGTGAAGACTGTGGCTCAATGGGGGCCCCCACAGGAAATTGGGCATCTACAGAATTAGGTGGTAATTGTGATGGTGACTGTCTAGAAGCCACAGCCACCTGGCATAAGCAGAATGTCCTGTTTTTCTTCACAGGGAACACTGGTCTCCCTCTAGGGAATGCAGAGAGACTGATGAATTCTCATACAGCTTTGGGTTTGGAAAGAATATGTATCTGCTGGTCAGAAACATGGGCTTGTGTACCTGGTTGGTCTTGCAGTCACACTCAGCATGTTCTCTGGATGGTCTGAAATGTGTGTTTGAGAACAGAAAGTGGGAGTGGGGAATGACATTGGACAGGGGACCTGCATGTGTGACGCAATGCTGATGGCAGAACCCCAAATGTGAGGTGTGGGTTTGTTATGGGTTGACCCCCCCAGTACCTCAGAATGTAATCTTACTTGGAGAGAGGGTCTTTACAGAGGCAATTTTGGTGGGTCGCAAGCTAGTATGGCTAGTGTCCTTATATAAAGGGGAAATTGGGACAGTCACACACACACACACACACACACACACACACGGAGAACACCAAGTGAAGATGAAGGCACAGATCTGCAAGCTAAGCCCCACCAATGATGGCCAGCGCACCACCAGGCCAGGGGAGGGCAGGGGGCAGATTCTTTCTTGTAGGCTTTGGAAAGTACCAACCCTGCTGACACCTTGATCTTAGACTTCTGGTCACCAGAGCTGTGAGCCAATAAACTTATATTGTTTAAGCCAGTCAGAGTGTGGTTTTCTTACAGATCTAGCTAGTGGATATAGGGTCTTACAGGCAGTGATGAACATTGACAATCCAACCAGGAAGATGCCAGGGACCAGAAGGCAGTATGGGCCAAGGGTGATAGGAGGGTCTGCTCTATATAGTGCCTAATGTTTCTGTCATTGAGAATGCCAGCCTCACAGGGCAGGCCCATGACAATATCATCACAGTCATCATCATTCTTGTCATTGTCACATCTGATGCTTATTGAGTATCTACTATGACACACATACTTTACATGCCTTATATCATTGAGTCCTTACAACTTACAAGGCCAATGTTAGTATTATTCTCCTTTTACAGATGAATAAACTGAGGCACAAAGAAGGAAGTAACTTGCCCCACAACTGATAGGTGCACAGTGATGTGTGTAGCCACTCTCAGCCCCACTCACTGTGCTCCAGTCCACACATGTTCCCGCTGTTCCCTCATTGTCAAGCTCACCTGCGCAAGATCTTTGCGTTGGCTTCTTCCCTGCCTCGGTTACTTTCCCACTGGAGTTCCACATGGCCGACTCCTTTTGCTATTGGGTCTCAGTCCTGATGCTTCTTCTTCAGCAAGAACCTTTCTCAGCCATCTCAGCACATTGTTGTTTTATGTATGTATGTATGTATGTATGTATGTATGTATGTATGTATATATGTATGTATGTATTTTTACTATCTGAAACTTCCTTCTCTCTTACTTGTGAGTCATCTGTCTTAACCCCATAGAACGTTAAGTTTTATGAGAATGGGGATCTTGTCTGGCTTCTTTAATTCTCCATCACAGAACCTGGATCTCTTCCTAAAGCAGAAAAAGTGTTCAATAATTTGTTTCCCACTACTTAATTATTCAAATAATTTGGGCCCTCTCATCTTAACTGGGGCTTGGGCACCATCTTGCATGTTCAACAAACTCATGAGGGTTTCCTACTAAACCCAGGCAACTGCTGTCTGTCCATCTAACACTTTCATAGTGCCAAGGAACAAGAGGAAGCTAACATTGGGCTTCCTTGCCCCTCCCCCCTGCCTCTCCCTTGGGTCTGTAGGTGGAACAGAGAGGCAGGGAAACTGAGATTTTTCATTGGATGATTGGTGCCACCACCACCCCTGTCCCCACCCCAGGAGGCAGAGAGGCTGCATCCAGTGACCATGGCCTTGGGTCAACTGAGCAGTGCAGGACAAGGTCAGGCTCAGTCTGTGGAGCCTGAGTCTCCCATGGACAACATGGGAGGCAGGTATTCTCTACCCTCCCTTGTAGGGACTTATCAAATTATAGTTTTTCTAAGTCCATCTTTCCTTCTACATTTATTGGCATTATGCTGTAAGCAAGAGCCTTTTCTTCTTTCATTCATTCAATGTGATTGACTCATCAATTTCCATTTTATTCAGTAGATCATAGTCTCTTCCTGTCATTATTTGTTTATTTATTTATTTATTTATTTATTTATTTGAGGGCAGTGTCACTGGCCCTCATATGTGGGACCCAAACTGGGGCCGCTGGCTTCCGAAGCCAGTGCTTAACCACCATGCCACTCGGCCTGCCCTTGTCATTATTTATTTTGATGTCAGCTGTAGTCAGTCCCATCAGGCTGGTTCCTGGATCTTTTTGGTATAACCTCTTCATTAAAACTGATGATCACACAACACAGAATGTTAAAAATGTATTTTGCCACTTGATAATAAATTATGAACATTTTTCATGTCACTAAGACTCTATAACATTATTTTTAGTAATTGTACAGTGTCCATCAAATGTACTTAGTGCTTTAGCTTTCCAAGCAGCCGAGATAATCTCGGAGAGACCCATCTCACTGGTGAGGGCCCTCACTTCATTTGCAGGGACACAGAATGTTATCAGAAACAGAGTTTGCATACAAAGCAGGAGCAAGTCGAGTGTAGTTGGGTGTATTTTTTTCCTGGCCCCTAGCTTGTGCTGTGCAGCTGTTAGAGAGAGGCACTGTCTACACAAGATGCAAGAATACTCGTTGTGGGGATTCCTTTCATATAAAAAAAAATTGTCAGCATTATAAATCAACTGGAGAATGGGCTATTATTATATTATAGTTAAAACAAACTAGTTATATGGATATATATATATATATATATATATATATATATATATATATATATCCTTTACATTATATATTCTGTTATACCCAGCAAGTAAGAACAAACTGAAACAGAGTCTTTTTAATAAGTTTGGAGTTTATTAGTGGCGACTGTGAGTGGGCTCATTCCCTGAATAAATCCACAGCCCCGAACAAAAGAAGAGAGGGGTTTATACAGACAGAAATTGCAAGCAAAGTAAATTACAGTTTACAGATGGTTTCCATAAATTTTAGACAGTTTTGACAGCATCAAATACAGCACGCAAGTTACAGAAGTCATAAAATGTGTTGTAGTTAATTATATTAACAGCACTAAATGTAGCAAGTCAGCACTAAATGTAGCAAGTCAGTGTGACAGCACTAAAATATAGCAAACTAGTGTGATAGCACTAAAATATAGCTAGCCAGTGTGATAGCACTAAAATATAGCAAGCAAGGAAATTACAGGGCCATAACTAACTGATGGGAATGTTTAGACAAAAAACATTCAGGTCTTATGGTCTTATCTGGATAAACACAGCTGGCCTATGTCACGTTTAGATAAGAGGTAGTTAAAACTTGTGGAATGTAGCAAGCAGTTAAAGGAATCTATTCTTGGTCAGTCTAAGGGCAGCTCTAACAATTCTTTAATATAGAGAGGCTGGGGGTGCGGGCCAGTAGATGAGGGTCTCGTTACTTCAATACACACACACACACACACACACACACACACACACACACACACACACGTGAATGAATATGTATTTAGAATAAAGATAAAAAAGTCCAAGGCAACAATAAGTACTGAAATCATGATAGTGGTTCCTGTTGGGATGGAAGGAGAGGAGTAAAAGGAAAGATCTATAAGGAGTTTTAAACTGTTATATGTAAATTATACTTCCATAAAGCCATTTTAAAAGAAGATCTGGGGCTGGCTGAGTGGCACAGTGGTTAAGAGCTGGCTTGGGACTCCAGCGGCCCCGGTTTGGATCCCACATGAGGGCCAGTGACACTGCCCTCTTAAAAAAAAAAAAAAAAAAGTAAGGTTTTGGGCCGGCCGAATGGTGCGGTGGTTCAGCGCTGGCTTGGGAAGCTAGCAGCCCCGGTTCAGGTCCCACATGAGGGCCAGTGACACTGTCCTCAAACAAAAAAAACAAAAAAAAACAAATCTATTTAGGGCCAGCCAAGTGGCCCGGTGGTTAAGCGCTGGCCTGGGAAGCCAGCGGCCCAGGTTCAGTCCCACATATGAGGGCCAGTGATACTGCCCTTAAAAAAAAAAAAAAAAAGATCTGAGGTAAATATGGTGTAATGCATAGGCTTTATAAGGCTGGGTTAGGTAAACACATGTTTATTATATTACTCTCTTTTCTTGACTCTTATAATTGAGATATTTTATGATAAGAACTAAAGAGCTTTGAAAACATGAATGGGAATGATAAATACCAAATTAGAGATAGTGGTTATATCTGAGGACTGAGAGAAATGGGATCAGGGAGACAACTAAGGAGTTTCATTTGTATTTGTGATGTCTAATTTCTTTTCATTTTTCTAAAAAAAATAAATCAAAATGGCAAAATGTTAGGATTTGACATAGCTTGTGGATTTACAGGGGTATCAGTTATATCCTTCTCTAGGCTTTGCTGCATTTACAAAATGATATGCCATAGAAGTGAGAGAATGACAAAGATTGAAGGTCTCTGGAGAGGAAGGAAGTAATGGAATTCATAGTATGCATGGCATGTTTGGCTGGAAAGCAGGTCCTGAGGCAATGCTTAAATGCTGATGTCTTTGAGGAGGTACAAACCCATGGCAGCACACATGAGGGAACAGAAAGTGAGAGAGGGAAGGAGAGCAACACCAACTGATGCACTGCTAGGCTGATTGCTGTTTCAGGAGGTCTCAGCTATGCAGGATGTCCCCAAACAGGCTGCAGCAGATGCTGTTTGGAGACAGTCCATTGGAAAGTAGAATAGAGAGGCAATTTATTTCCTAGCTCTTTCCTTTCTTTTTCCAATTGGTCAAAATTGAATTTTCAGGAAGTAAATACACTTGAGTTTCTGGAGTGTGCCATCTAGCCCATTTGGCCAGCACTGTGGAGGCCAGATTGCATACATTCATCCAAGTTTAGAAATTATGGGGAAGTGAGAGATCCCAGCCTTGGGGTCCACTGGCTCTATAGGAGTCTGATTTGAGTCTCCATGCTGGCAACAGCTACAGCAAAGCAAGTTGCCAAGGGTATAAGAGATGAATGAAACAGAGAGAATTTGGAGTCCCATTGAATGAGTCTGATACAGATGGAATGGGATACCTCTTTTGTCTAAAGTGAGGAAATGAGAACGAATTTTGCAGTAAGTTTAAAGGGTGAAAAATTAAAACTGTTCTAGACTGATAATCTTTTTTTTTTTCTGAAGAGCAATTGGAGGACGTTATTCACTGAGAGTTTGGAGATGGATTTGAGAAGTAGGATTGGGAGTTTGTGGAGGATCATAACAACTGTAGGGAAAGGATTTTGTGTTGCTACAGAAGTGGAGAGGCTGCTTGGAAGGCATAGCAGGAGGCTAGTAAGGACGTTGGAAAGAGCTCCATGTAACTTGTCCTGTTGGGTTGAATGGGAAAGCAAGACTCTGGAGGGCTGATGATGGGGAGAAATGCTGAAGAGCGACAGTCTCAGAATATTGAAGAGCAGCCAATAAGAGTGACAGTTGGTGTCGTCACCGGGGGGGGGGGGTTGTAGGGGAGGGTTCAGCGGTGAGATGCCCAGCATAAAGAGGCACATGGAGCCAATATGAGGAGGAACCAGCGTCTTTAATCAGCAATAGCAACCTTATATAGTGGTTTGGGGGAGGCGAGTGCATGGGAGTGTGCATGCTCCCTCCTGCAAGTGCAAGTCATGCTTACATAAGGGCTTCTGTAACCAGAGCCAACTCACCTGCACAGCAGGCTCCAGGGTCCTGTCCTGTCCCCCAGCCTGCACATATTTGGACATACCTGGGTCTCATGTTCTGGGCTTCTGCTTGTGTGTGCCTAAACGTGCTTGGGCCCTGTCAGTCCACCTTCTGCAGGGTGGCGGCTCGGGACTTGACCATAAGAGCATGTCCCTGTGCACAAAGCCTGCAACAGCAATACATGAAGCAACAGAGGACCACAAAGCTGGCAGAGATACCTGCCAAGATAAGGCCTGCCCATCACCTAAGGGCCAACGGAGTTCCACCAACGTGTAAGGGGGTCACCTTGCAGGGCCTGGATCGCCAAAACCTCGGTGTCTATTTCCTGCAAGGCCTCTGGTACCTTTTGTTAGTGGTCTGGGATGTAAACACAGCATTCAACATGCAAGAGGGCACATGTCCCCCCCTGCGCAGCTGTTAACAGGTCTAGGGCCATCCTGTTCTGCAGTACCACCTTTCTCACTTGGGTTGTTTTGTCAAGGAGCAGGGCTAAAGATGCTTATGTGATGTTCAGAGTGTTTGTGATGTGTTGGGCAAGGGCTTCCACCTGTAGCTCTATGTCCATCACTCCATCCCCTGGCAACAAGATGGCTAGGGAGTAAAACCACCAGGCCACCCCCTTTTCCCAGTGCCAACGATGGCAAACTGGGTACCAATTTGTGGGCCTTTTGGATAACGTGCGTAGGAGGCAACTGTGAATAAAGGGGTGCCCCAAGTGCAGTGACGCCAGTCCATCAGCCGGCAGATATGGCCAGCCGTAGCAACCACAAACCCAGATAGCATCACCTGGCAGGAAATCAGTGAGCTTCGTTCTCACTATATATTGTCCATCCTCACCAGTGGGTAGGGTTTGTTACAACAGTAATGTTGAGACAGAGCTTCTCGGGCAACCAACCCACCGTATGGTTTGGAACCATGGGGCATCATTGTTCGACACACAGAGGAGCACAATGAGACAGTCCAACAAGCACCCCCAGCCATTGTCCACAGCCTTGCCAAGGAGATGGGGGTTGTTGTCGTGGTGTTTCTGAATGATGGCTTGAACAGCTCAGCAGTGAGCATTTCCCTCCAGACTATTCCAGTCCTAGCACTGGAGGTCTGTCCAGTTGGTACCAGTGGTAGGGGCACCTCGCCAGGGCAATACATCAGCAGTCTCTGCTGGCAGCTTGATGCACACCCAGCAGTGTGAGGTGTTGTGTACCCGGGCAAAGGTGTGCACCCAGGGCAGTACACTGTTTCCTGCTAACCTGGGTGACAAGACAGAGCAGATAAAGAGACCATCATGGGTAAGTCATGGCCTTCTGGCAAAATGCAGGCTACGTGCTCATCCTGCAATAGCACCGTAGCCAGTATGGGGGTAGCTCCTGGTTGGTGGTACCACACATGTGTTCTGTGGGTCATCAGTAGGGGGCCAGGGGTTAGGTCCACTGTGTACAGGGGTATGGGCAAAAGGCATAATGCGGGGGTCCCTCATAAGAGGGACCCGCTTGCCTTGGCTGGTAAAGTTACTTGAACCATGAAGGGCCAGTGCCCAAGTTAGGGCGTAACCTCCAGGCCCTTCTCTAGACCCTTATTCCAGGGCTCAAGCAGGGTGACTCAAGGTTCTTGGGTGACCTGAGCCTGCCAACGCCAGGTCCATTCCTGTGTTTCACTGGGGGCTACGGTGGATGGAGCAGGTAGGATTACCATTCTCCCCCCCTTTAGCCTGGGCTGTACCTCAGGGTCTCCTGACTCCTTGACCCCATAGGAGTCTAGGGAGTCCCTCGGTTATCTTATCCAATGGGGCCTTACCAGTCTTCCATGGCTGCTTGTTCAACAGGTGAACAACTAGCAGTACCTGGTTTTTCTAAGGTTTCCACTGGGGGTCTATAACTTGCCCTTCAACAACCTATTAAAGCGTTCAACCATACCGGCAGCTTGGGGTCGGTAAGGAATGTGTAGTTGTCATTGGACATCATTGTCCTTTGCCCAGGTTTGAACCTGTGAACCTGTAAAGTGGGTGCCCCAATCACTGGCAATAAGCAAGGGCCAGCCATAGGTGGCTGACAGGTGCTTCTATGCTAAGAGTGTATGTTGTTGGTCTGCCTGGGCCACAGGGTAAACAAAACCCGCCCGGTGGCAGTGTCTACTGCCATTAGGGCATAGTGGGCAGCTTGGTCTGCATGAAGAGGCCCGATGTAGTCTACCTGCCAGTCTTGTAGGGGATGCGCCCCCTGAGCAATGGACCCCATGAGGATGGGCAGACACCGTCTTCTGCGGCAGTGCTCTGCACACCAAGGACACTGTTGAATGGCTTGTTGTGCCTCGTTAGTGGCAAGCCCCAATGGGTAGCCACCAATCCCATGGTTTGGGCACCCACATGGCCCAGCTTTTTATGGAGCCACGCAGCCATGGCAGCAGGCTCTGGGGACGCCGTAAGCAAGCATGCTTGCACTAAGACATCAACCGCGTCATTGCTGGGTGCCTGCAGTGGCCGGTGGCCTGAGATGTGATGTACAGTGGTGCCCGTACCCAAGCCCCATCTCCAAAGTTCCTCCCAGAGATCCCTGCCTCATAGCAGATGGTGGCAGATCAGCCAATCTTGCGCTGCCCATTGGGGCAGCCACAGTGTTGGATCTTTATACATGGCCTAACTGTCAGTATAAACGTGTACCGGGCCAGATTCCTTGGTTAGAACCATCCAGACCACCTGTAACTGGGCCCATGGAACGTCTGGTACCTGTGTCATACCAAAAGGTATCAGTGAGGGGTTGTAAGGCTACAGCCGCCTATGTAGGGGGCTGCCTTCAGCAATACCCATCCATGTACCAGGCGTCCGCCAGGAATAGGGGCTTGCTCTCCTCAAAAGGGTTCAGAGTCTCCCCCGTTTCCATGGGGTTCTCTGCTGTTTCACAGCAGAAAGCGATGGGCCCCAAAAGAGCATGTAGCTCCTGGGTCAATGGGCTAGTGGAGAACTAAGCCCTATGTTCTAAATGGAGTCCCCATTTCATTAACAGCATTTGTGCCATGGCGGTTCGTGGCCTTGTAGCCCAAGAACAAAGCCAGCCTTCCACTTTGCACCGTGACCAGGTGTGGACCTGTGATGCTTTCACAGGCCAACAATGTGGCGTACACCGCTTCTAATTGCTTTTCCACCAGGGAATACTGTTCCTCTGCTCCCTTCCAGAGCTGGGACCAAAATCCGCATGCTCTGTTTTTGCCAGAGACCCCAGTCAAACCCAGAGTCCTCCATTTGGACAGTCAGGAGGAATGTCAGGGTTGGGTCAATGATCTTTAGGGTCTGGGCCTGTGCTATGGTACATTTCATCACCCCAAATGCCTGCTCGGCTTTGGGGGACAAATCCCAGGGCTCCCCTTTGCAAACCAACCTGTGCAAAGTCGCATTAGCATCGCTGAATGTGGTATGAGCGTTCGCCAGAACCCCAGTAGCCACAGGTAAGTTTGTAACTTCTTCTCCTTCTTTGGTTGAGGGTATGCTTGAATCTTATCTATAACCACCTCGGTTATTACTTTTGTCTTATCTGACCAAATAACTCCCAAGAACTTGACAGAGCAGTCAGGGCCCTGGACTTTGTCCTAATTGATGGCCCACTGCCAACCCGTTATGGCATCTCAGAGACTGCGGGCAGACATTTCCAAACCTGTAAGAGAATCAGAAGTTAACATTATGTCATCTATATAGTGAAACAAGCGCACGGTCCGGGGCTTGATCCAGGAGGCTAAATCCTGTGCTACCAGCCCATGACACAGCGTTGGGCTGTGTAGGTAGCCTTGTGGTAACACCTGGAAGGTCCATTGTCTGCCTTCCCAGGTGAAGGTGAATTGTTCTTGGCTGGCAGTGTTAATATCAATGGAGAAAAAGGCTTTGGCCATGTCTATCACATAGTGGAACTGTCCGAATTCCTGCGAGAGGTGGTCCATCAACTCTGTGATGTTTGGAATAGCTGCGTGCAGTGTGTGTGCATGTGGGTTGGAGGGGTGCGGGTCACCTTGTTTAGCTCCCAGTAGTCCACTGTCATCCTCCAGGAACCGTCAGGTTTCCATACTGGGCAAACTGGAGAGTTGAAGGAGCTATGGTGGACCGTATGACACCTGCCTCTTCTAACTTCAAAATAGTATACCCAATCTCCTCGTGATCCCCAGGCAAATGATATTGTCTGATGTTAACCACTCAGGTGGCCTGTGGCAGGTGGAGGGGTGCATGCTGGGGATGTTCTTTAACCACCGTTTTCACCACGCGCACCCCCCAAACAGAATTCCCCCACCATCATAATAATGGTCAGTCCCCTGAGCACGTCCACTCTGAGGATGTATTCAGCAATAGGAGACACATAGACCTCATATGTCCTGAGGGGGACACGTCCGATGCCCATGGTGATGGAGACTTTACGTACCATGGTGTGTCTGCCACCATACCCCTCAACAGTGGCTTTCATGCCCTGAAAACAGTCCGGATTGCTGTATATGAGGGTGCTGTCTGCCCCAGTGTCCACGAGGGCCAGCACCTGCTGTACGTTCCGGGGGGACCAATATATGGTGAGTTCAATGTGCGGCCTCAGGTCATCTGGCTCCCCTGTTAACTGGGTGTCCCAGCTTGTTCCCTAGTCTGGGAAGAAGTCAGTTAGGCGCAATTCCTGGACAGTCACCTTCTGTTCCTTCGGGGGGTAATGTGGTGAGATTCTGCTCAGGCCATAGCTTCTGCCAGAGGGCCAAGAGGACCTTGAGGGACTGGCCATCTAATTTCTCCTTGGCCAACCCAGTGGCCACCAGGTCAAACCACATTTACCGGCAGCTCACCTTAATAGTCTCCTCCCCCTCGCCCTGGCCCTTGGGCGTGTTTTTTGTAGCCTGTTTCGAGGGATGGGGGTGAGTCATGCCCTTTCCGGCCACAGTCCGCACCTGCACAGTTCTGCCTTGCTGGTGGACTTCTACGTCTCCCAGTCTAGCCAGCCAAGGCCCCTGTGACCTTGTAGACAGGCTGGTCTGTATAGGGGGCTAATAATGCATCTATGATCACAAAGGAGCCCGGTGGGCCATTAGCAAGGATAAGGTCTTTCATGCGGGCTGTGAATATCTCTTCATTGGGACTGTGATACTGTAAGGCAAGCATCATCTGCCACATGCCCATCTCCCGTATGACTTGCACCAAGTCCAAGTAGGTGGTCTACTTACTCACATGGTCTGGCAGGTCCCCTGCATTGTCCCAGACTGTGCGGGCAGCAGCCATGACCCAGTTAATTAGGGCCTGATTACTGGTCTGGGGGTTGGTCTGGGGCAAATTTTGCAAATGATGCCACAAGGAGGGCACCGTGATGACACTGGCCAGCTGTGCCATTTCGGTGGGGCTTAATTCCATATTGTCCACCCTGTCATCCCATAAACACAACAACCAAGTGGGAACAGACTCATCCAGGTGCTGTTCGCATTGCTTAGTGAGCTCTCACAGCTTGATGGACGTGTACATGGTGTAGGAGGTATGTCAAGTGGACTGCTGCAGTCTGGCGGCCTCGCCTCCAGGAGCCAGTGGCTCCTCGACTTCCACCTTTTGCTGCACCACTGGTCAGGTGCACCGCACTGACCCTGATGGGCTGCTAGCGTGGGAGGGCACCTCTGACTCGGGGGACCCTTGATGCATGTAGTCAGCTGCTGCCAGGCGTTGTTCCAGATCCTCTTCCCAGCGCTGTAACTGCTGCACCCAGCCCACATACTCCTGAATGTCATGACTAGCATGTCGTAAAACTGCTAGGAACACCCAGGTCACCCGGCCGGCCGCCTCCTGGTGCGCCGGTGGGACTTTGGGCTCCAATGCCTCCAGGGCTTTCCCAACGTCTTCCTGTCAGGGGCGCATGACATCCCAGTCTTCCGGCGGAGTCCAGGCAAGCAGGTATGCCGCAACTGGGTACCAAAAGGATTTCGGGGACCACCTCCTGTCTACCTGGTGCAGTTCCTCTGATGGGGCAGAGGGGGCCCTCATCTCATCCTGCCATCTATGCCATGTGTCATCACTGGAGGGTCGCAGGGGAGGTTTTGGCAGTGAGATGCCCAGCGTAAAAAGACACATGGAGCTGACATGAGGAGGAACCAGCGTCTTTAATCAGCAATAGCAACCTTATATAGTGGTTTGGGGGAGGCGAGTGCATGGGAGTGTGCATGCTCCCTCCTGCAAGTGCAAGTCATGCTTACATAAGGGCTTCTGTAACCAGAGCCAACTCACCTGCACAGCAGGCTCCAGGGTCCTGTCCTGTACGCCAGCCTGTGCATATTTGGACATACCTGGGTCTCATGTTCTGGGCTTCCGCTCATGTGTGCCTGAACGTGCCTGGGCCCTGTCAGTTGGAAAAATATGAGATCATAGTATGAGAGTGAAATTTTAGAGTTTAAGATTTCAGAGCAATGTTAAACGCCGACCAAGACCAGAATCTGGCCACGTGGGGTTTTCTTGAGTTGAATGGAGGTAAAAGCTGTTAGAGAAGTAGTGGTTAAAGATGTTCAAGTCTCCTAGAATAGTAGCAGGAGTCTGGGAATAGATCAAGATTGATTTTCTGATATATGGTCAAAGGTTAGAGGTATGAAGAGGAGTGATAAGTAAATTTAGCTCAACTCTGCACTGGAGAACCAATGCAAATGATTAGGAACTGTTTTCGTGCTGAGTCACCAAGGGAGGCCAATTAACAAATTGGGTCAACCTTTTTGTCCTTGACACTAAACTGAATCATCACCATATAATCTTGAATCCAATTACCATCCATCTTTAAGGATCTTATACATTTCCCTACTAAAAATCGGTTTCCTCCATGACTCTCCTTACTGTGTCCCTGAAGTTTTCTTAAGTTATAGCACTTACCACATACTGCTATAATTGCCTGTTTGCATTTCTGTCACTCCCCCCACTTGCCCCATAATGAGTGCTTTAAGGGCAGGGCCAGATCTTGCCCAGCATATCTTTACCCTAGCCTGGTCCCTGATGAACCGTGGGTGCTCAGAGTGCTGGAAGGAAGGGGGCTGTGGCAGTGTCAGGCAATGGGAAGTCTGTGGCCACCTTCTGTTTGATGATTGAGACAAGCTCTTTTATTGTCATTTTCTGCTATTTCTGCCCTTTCAAATATAACCTTCTCTCTTCCCCCCAAATTACTTAAGAAATACATGTTCCTTATAGAATATTTGGAAAATAATAATAACCACCCATACCCCATCCTTTAGCAATAACCACTATTAATGATTTAGTGTATATTTTTACAATCATACATTTATTTATTTACTTAATGTATAATACATTAATGATACAAACTTCAAAAAGTAAAAAAGTATATATAGTAGTCCCCCATATCCACGATCTCACTTTCCACAGTTTCAGTTACTTGTGGCCAACTGTGGTCTGAAAGCATTAAATGGGAAAATTCCAGAAAAAACACAATTCCTAAATATTAAATTGAGTGCTGTTCTGAGTAGTGTTGTGCTCTATCCTGTGCAGGACATGAATCATCCCTGTGTCCAGGATCTCCACACTGTAGTTGCCCCTTGCCCATTAGTCACTTAGTAACCATCTTGGTTATCAGGTTGACTATGCTGGTATTTCAGAGCTTGTGTTCACATCACCTATATAGTAACCCAAAGGTACATCACAATGCCTATGTCATTCACTTCCCTTCATCTCATCATATAGGCATTGTATCATCTCCAATCATCATGAGAAGAAGGATGAATACAATACAATAAGATATTTTGAGAGAGACACAAAATGTCACATAACTTTAATTACAGTACAGTGTTATAATTATTTTATTTTATTATTAGTTTTTATTAATCTCTTATTGTGCCTACTTTATAAATTAAATTTATCATGAGCATATAAGTGTAAGAAAAATCATAACATATACAGGGTTCAGCATCCATTTGATGGGTCTTGGAATGTATTCCCCACAGAGAAGCGGGAATGGCTATGTAGAGAAAGTGTCCCCCTATGCCCTTCCCTCCTCCCCCACTTAGTTCCTTTCCCCAGGAGAATCATGGCTATCAGTTTTCTATATATTCATCCAGAGATAACTCTATACATTTACAAGCAAGTTTTTATAGTTTGTTTTTCTTCTTCTTCTTCTTTTTTGAGGGCAGTGTCACTGGTCCTTGTATGTGGGACCCGAACCGGGGCTGCTGGCTTCCGAAACCAGCGCTTAACCACCACGCCACTTGGCCAGCCCTGTTTTTCTTCTTTTTACACACATGATAGCATTTGATGCAGACACCTTTCTGTATCTTGCTTTTTTCCCTTTAACATCTTGTAGGTCATTCCACATTGTGATATAAAGAACATTCTTATTCTTTTTCCAACTGGATACTCTTCCATTGTTTGGGTATACTATAATTTATTTAACCAGTTTTCTGTTAATAGGTATTTGAGTTGATTCTGATCTTTTTAATGTTTTATTATAGAAAATTCAAGTGTAATGAATACCCATAGTTGTTATAATTCTCCACAAACTCCCAACTCTACTTGTGGCTAAGTTTGTTATATCTATACCCCATCTGCCAGCCTTCTTCCTCCTTCTGTTATTTTAAAGTAAATCCAAGATATGATATCATTTCACCCATAACCATTTTAATATAGAACCAAAAAATGACTTAAAACACAATACCCATAATCACACCTAACAGTTAACAATAAGAGAGATGCCTGGCAGGCCAGCTGAGTGGCACGGTGGTTGAGCACTGGCTTGGGATGCCAGTGGCCCAGGTTTGGATCCCACATATGAGGGCCAATGACACTGCCCTCTTAAAAAACAAAAAACAAACAAAAACAACAAAAAAAAACCCAGAGAGATGCCTGGGGTGTCCGAAGACATCCTCTAGAAGAATCCTAAGTGGTAACCAGAAGTGGAGAAGGTGTGTGCCAGAAAATAACAGTGCACTAGAGGGCCTCTGGGGAAACCACGACTTGGGCAAGGCGGGATCCTGAATCTTGTGTGTGTAGTGAGATCAATTTGGCCTACTGTAATGTGCAGAAAAATAAAAAGAAGAAGAGAAAAAAATAGAGTAGGAGATACCAGTGTGCTACTTATGGAAAGGGGGTGTACTATTTCAGGAAGTGTGTGTTTGAAGAGGTAAAGTATGAAGTTTAGGAGTGAGGACTCTGGGGCCAAGACCTGGGTTCAGATCCTTTCCCTGACACCTACCACCACATGGCCTCGATGAGGTTTATGACAGAACCTACCTCATGGGTTGTGGTGAGGGGTACGGGTAGATGAACTAATACACAGAGTGCTTAGAGCAGTGCCTGGTACTCTGTAAGCACCTAATAGATGCTAGATGCATAGTAGCTGGCACCAGAAGAAATTGCTGATATGGACCATTTTTTTACCTATACAAAAGCAGTTTTATATGGTTCAACCTAATGTACACTCTTCCATGTATATCACAGTACGTCATGCATCTGTCATGATGTGCAGTGCGTTTCTCACTCTTGGGTTGGAATAAAAAGTCTGTATGCTATCCTGGGGATATGGGAGTGGATATGAGGCATTGATCTTAATGACCAAATGTGATATTTCCCATGGGGCTTTTGCTCTTCAGGGGACCCATGATGAGCTGTTTTGCTATTTCTGTCTACCCTTCTCCTACGTGTCTTTTAAGGCTGGGCTGGGTGCTGGGATTCCTAGTGGCTCTCTTACCAAGTGGTGGGTCTCTCTGGTAGGCCTGAGTGCCTCACCATGGACCCCAGGCCTCCTTTCCAGCTCTTCTGGAGCCTTGTACACTGGGCTTCATGGAGTCTTCTCCCTTAGCGTGGACTGAGAGAATCAAAACATAGCTGCATTGCCTTCAAAGATAATCTTTTTCCTCATTGAAAAACAAAAACAAAAAGAGCCACTGATGTATTTTTGGATTTCATTGTTGGTCTTATGTTACAAAGTTCTTTTCTGTTTCCAGCCTAGAAGAGATTTGAGAGGTCAAGGAAAGACGTGGTTTCTGGAATAATAATACTCTTCTAGGGCCAGAGAAAGAATCTGAGTTCCAGCCACCAAACTGGCCCCATAGTCCCTTCCCACTTTGGGCTCAGGGTGGCCCCTCTCTTCTTGCTCAGTGTCCTGTTTGCTATTGTACCTTGGTCTCCTGGGACCTGGCCCCCACCACCTAGAATGGTGTCTGACACACAGTAGATGCCCAAGAGATATTTGTTGGATTGAGATGAATTGAATAATCCAAAGAAGAATTTAGCTTCTCGAGAGGATTCCCAAGACCCTGGGAAGGGGAGAGGGTGTGAGCCGGCCCTGAGAGGTCCCCTCCATCTCTCCACTCAGTTTGCCTCTGGTTTAGTTTTGGGACTCGGACCTTGGTCTTTTGGCCTCCATATCGGTTCTAAGTCCACAAAATGATTTTGTTTTCTCAGATGTCGAGTATTCTCTAATTTCAGAATATAATAACGTTTACAACCTAGGAATCATGCGACTTAGTGAAAAAACATTGTATTGATTGTTACCATGTTGTTCATGGATAAATTCCACTCAGTTTACTGCTTGCAGGACATCCATATTGCCTTATGTGCCAAATGATATGATGCCTACTTTCTGCCTTGGACCCTGGGCCCTGATTTCCCTGAGAAGGTGCTTATTTCTGAGAAATGGCTCCTTTTGTGGAGAAATGCCAGGCTTGTCTCCATAATGCTGTCTGGTCTGTTATATCTTGGGAAATGGTCCATCTCCTCTGAGGACAAACTAACCAGGTCTTGCCTTGGAAACAGTCCCAGCCTGGTGTCAGGAGTATGGGACTCTCCCCACTCACCCCTCCTCCTGCTCTGTAAAGGGATCTCCCTTTCACCTCAGCTCCATTTGAGATGTGCATCAGCTCCATCTCAGCCATGTGTGGGCTGAGTGTTGAATGGGAATCCATTCATGGTCCCATGAATACCCTGAAGGTCTTTTTCAGGCAGAATCAGAATGTCTACCTCTCCTCAGAGGCTCCCTTTGTAATCATTTGGGCTTGAACTCCAGGAACTATTGCCTAAGTGATAGCTGGATGAAAGGCATATTTCTGTGCATAGAAACAGTGTGAAATGGAGGATTGTGCTAATTGATACTGCCTTTTTAGAGGGTGTGATATTGCGATTTAATAGGAAATATATATTGATCTTCCCTGATTCTTGGCACAGAGCTCTTGAAACCCTTGGAATCTCTAGAGTGGTGACTGGGGTCCTTAGATAGCTTTAGGATGTGGGCTAGTTGCCAGACTGACCAAGGAATGATTAAAGGGTTGAAACTTTTAGCCCCATTCTCCAACCTCCAAGGGTGGTGATTGAGTTCAGTCACCAATGACCAATGACTTAATCAATCATGCTTAAGTAATGGAACTGGCATAAACCCCTAAGTGACGGCATTTGGATAGCTTCTTGGTTGCTGAACACAGTGAGGTGCTGGGAGGGAGTTGTGCCCAGAGAGGGCATGGAAGCCCCACACGCCCCATACCAAGCTATGCGCATTTCTTCTATTTGGCTGTTCCTTTATCATGAACTAGTAAATGTAAGTGAAGAGCTTTCCTGAATTCTATGAGCTATTCTAGCAAATTATCGAATCTGAAGAGGGGTGGTTAGAAGCCTGATTTTACAGGCTTCGGTGAGAAGCACAGGTGGCTTAGGCTTGTGACTGGCACCTAAGGGAGGACAGTTTTGTGGGCCTTAAACCTGTAGGGCCTCACTAACTGAATAATTAGTATCGGAACTAGATTAAATCACTGAACACCCAATTGATATCCAGAGAGTTGGAGAATTAGTTGGTGTGGGAAAACACTCACACATTTGGTGTCAGACGTACGTGTTCAGAGTAGAAACAGTAGAGGGCAACTTGGCAATATGAGGTAAGTGCCTTAAAAATGTTACCACCCTTTGACCCAGTGGTTCATTCCTAGGATATCATCTTAAGCAACTGATCATCAAAATACATGCAAATTGATGTACAACAGTTCCCATTGCAGCATCATTTAAAGCTGGAAATGATCTAAATGGCCCACACTAGTTTGTTGAACTCAATTTGGCTGTAGCCCTATTATGGAACACTATGTAGCCTTCAAAAATGATGTATTGAGTATTAGTAAGCAATATGGAAGATTGAAATGGAAAAAAAAGATAAATGAAGTAGAGATTTTTTTCTTTATGCTCTTTGGGAGCATTTTTCAGAAGAAGCATAAATTAATGTATAACCTGAAAAAATGTAGCATTCCTGTGTAGGTCTACCTCTGGTTTTGAGGGGACTTTCCTCATCCCAGAGGTCAGGTCCGGAACCCTCGAGACAAAGAGAACTATCCCCCTGTTGGATGCCTCCTTCTCTTCCTTCACTCATCACTTGACTTTCTGTATGAGGCCCTGCAGCCCTCCTCACCCTTATACATATTTCAACCTAATTTAATGATTTTCCTTTAAGTCCTGCCAGAGCGTGTGGTTGATCACAGGGTGTTCCTGGCCTGTTCTTTCACTTTTGGGGATTTTTCCATTAGCTTGGACTGACCTGGCATGCTGAAATCCATTCAGTTTAGTCTATTGAGATATAAAATTTGGAGACAGATAGACTGTCTTCTAGCTCCTAAACCTTTAGAAATGCCCCTAGCTTTCTGATGACTGCCTCATGCCACCCTATTTTAGGAAAGAAATGATTATTTTTCATGACTTGTAATACTGAGTATTTATCTGTATAATTTCATTACCTAGTAAGTTGCTAAAATGCTTTTCTTTCCAATGTTAGCTAAGGATGGACCTAGCTCTACTTTTGAATTCAAGTTGTCATTTGAGCCCTGAGATAATGAAAAGCCAGGAGTGTGGAGACACCTGAGACATGCAGTATGAGCATTGCATCCCTGACCTACCAGCCTCAATCATGGCCTTTGAACCATTTTAACACTGCCTCTTGCCTGCTCCCTGGTTAACAGCGACTCATGGTGAGTCGGGGCTGGGAGCTTACTGGAGCCCTTCTTGAGCCTGGATTCAAACCTTAGTCACAGAGGCAGTTATGCTCCCGGGGAGGGCCGATGACTACTGCCAGCCTTATCCTTCTGCAGACACTTCCGTACAAGGCCCTCACTTCCAACCAAGGGCCTGGAGACCCTAAATGCAGCCCTTTCTCCCCTCCCCCCGTGTTCTGCCCTGCTGGAAGCCTCAGTTGCATTGATTCCAATCCTCAGCCTCCATCTGGGTTCTCTTAAGTCTCACCTCCTCTTTGTATATTTTCCCAGTGTTTCCTATTTCATCTTCTCCCCTCAAACTCCTATGCATTCGTCTCTTTTTTTCTCAGGTAAATTTTAATTCCTTTAAGCTTCCTAAAATTGTTTGTGAAACAAGAATTGATTAAAACCAACCAACCAAACAAACAAATAACCAAACAAACATATTCCTCGGGGTTAGGAACCCCTCTGACGTGGCTCTTTGGTGTCCCACTGTAGCATTCATTACAATTTGGGCCTGGATGAAGCCCAATTACTTTGTTGAAATGGATACAGTCACACCTCAAACAGCATAAATACCCCAAAGTGAGAAACCCTTTGAAAGTATACCAAGAAAAAGAGCCCGGCCCCCACCTGTGTGGTCCATCCCCAACTGGCACTATTAGTTCTGTGTTCTGCCTCCTCCCAGCACATCCGTCCTTGAGGGTCTTGCTGTCTGAGCTCTCACCTCTGTGTTCCGCAACTACTGGAATCAAATGGTGGTTTTTGTAGACTGGTGATAATAAACTGGAACGCATTCACATTAAAACCCACTGGGACTGAACCACTGTCTTATATGCAGATGTGGTCATCCTATTCCTATGTTCTCCAAATACCAGCTGCATATTTCCAAGTGCTCGCCGACCGACATTTTGGGTATCTCTGAGGGTCCTGTACTCTGTGTGGCCAAAAGTCCACTTCCCTTCCCTCCCTGAAAACCTGTGCTTTCTCCTGAATTCTCGTAGATAACCTGCTCACTTCTCACCCCAGGAGGCACACTAGAACTTGTCCTCAGATCCTCCTGTCCCAGACTCAGCACACCTGAGTGCCGTCCACTCTGGGACCTTCCTGCCAACTCCATGTTGCTTAGCTCCAGGCTCCTCATTTCCCCTTTGACTCTGAGGACTCTGCTTCTCATCTCCTGTCATTCTAATCTTAGCCACCATGTTGTCAGACAGTGGGCCCTTCTCAGTGCTATGTCCAGGTCCTTGGCTTCTTGAGCAAAGAATTGAACGAGATACTGAGGTAAAGTAGTGAAAAAGCAGTTTATTAGAAGAATTAGAAGAGATAGTACATTACAAAGAAATAGAAGTGGGTCCAAGAAATAAGAGAATGGCTCAAGGGCCCATTATTAGAAGAGAAATTACACTCCAAGAATTTGGAGCAGGCTGCATGCAAAGGCGAGGATCAACAGGCTCAAAAAAAAAAAAAAGGAAGGCGGGCCAAGGACTTTCCAGAACTTGGAGTTTTTATCCCTTTTTCTCTAGAATGTGCTGTTCCCCTCTGGGCGTGGGACCACCTGATTGACACCTTTGATAGACAAGGAGGCTATAATGGAGAGGGGAGGTCTTTTGGGCGGTGCATTCTGTAGGACATGCATGAATACAGAGACCCTATTGCCTGTCGCTAACTGCCTGCCTTATCATCCCTTTGAGAAATGTGATCCCCATAAAATCTCTATGAGAAGATGAGGGACAGGAGGTCTCTTCTGTATCTGCTTCCTGCTGGTCTGGGGCATAGAGCTGTCCCTGCCTATTGGGGATTCACAGAACTCTCACTCTAGCTGATCTCAGATGAGAGGAAGGGGTCTCGAGCTCCACCTGGAAAATGGTGTTGGTTTGTTTGGTTGTGACTGGAAATCTTGCTGGGGTACCCTCTGTATCCCCAAAGCCCCTGAATGAGGAAAAACAGATTTTAATTAATAAATCTGTTAGCTCTCATGGATCCTGTGGCCATTCAGCCCATCACTCAGGTGGCATCAATTGTCTGGGTCCAGAATGGATTTGGAAAGAATCATTAGGTTCACTGGCCTGGGGAAATGTTAAAACATATTTAGTCTCTGGGATGGAATTGTCAAAGAGTTTGGTCAGGGATGGCTTGGGAGATTTTGGGAGGTCACAGGCTTTTAAGTAGTTATCTGAAGCAGAGGTAGGAGATTTCTAAAACAATCTATTGTTTAGGATTAAGAAAGTGATTTACAAAACAATCAAGAAGCAGGTGGATAGGAGAATTCTATGATTCAGGCTAGGAGCAATCTTTAGTCTAGGATTCACAAACTGATTAAAAGAGTAATCAAAGACAGGGGCTAAGGAACTAAGACTTAACATTTCTATAGGAAAGAAAACTTAAAAGTTTTTCATTGGGGGGAGTGCGGGGGAGGGGGGTGGAGGGCTACTCACCTGGCTGGTAACAACCATGATGCCAGAACCCTCAGATTAAAAATCGATCTGATCCCTTAAAATTTTTTTTTTTTTTAATTTGAAACTAATGAGGTCCCTCTGTGGCCTGCAGCAGCGTTCTCAAACTTTAACTAGAAAGGCTAGAGTATAACTATTTAGGCTGTGGACCAAATCGTCTCTGCCATAATTTCTCAATTTCATTTGTATAGTACATAAGCAGTAGACAATGGACAACAGACAGACAGTATGTAAATGAGCTGTTGTGTTCCCAACTTTATTTCCAAACAAAGTTGGTGGAATGTTTGGCCTCAGGCCACCTTTTGCTGAGCCCGGCCTGCAGGGTGAAGCCCAAATGGCTCAGAAGGTGACTTCTAGTCCTAGTGCTCCTCACCCTCATCTTGTGATGTGATGTTTCCACACCCACCGTGTGGCCAGTGTGTTAGACAGGTCCATCTTGGCACATTCTCCCACTCTGCCTCATTTCCCTTCTCTCCAAGGTCTTCAGATTGCAAGGATGCAAGTGTGACCCTTTCACAGAGTTGTCTCTCTGCCATGTTTCACCCTGGGAGGGACTTCCATGGGATTTTGTGTAGACTTGTATTACTGCACCTGTCATTCTCTGTTATGAATATCTGGTCCCCTCTGTCTTTCCAACTAGGATATGAGCTTCTCACAGCCTAGAAAGTTTCTTTTGCTACCGCTCTATTATGGCACAGCATCTGGCCCATAGAAAGTGAACAACTCTTCCTTAAATGAGGGCTACATTAATCATCTCTATATACTCATTTGTGGTCTTTAATAGAGAAGGTGGAAACCCTTCTAAGTCTCTTTTATCATTGGCTCAGTCCCTGTCATATTATTTCTTCTGAAAAGTGGCCTCTACATGTTGTCCTTCCATTTTCTGGTGTATTGTATTGGTATTTATGAGCAACCTTGACCAGTCCCGCAGAGCTGTACCTGTTGTCAGAGAGTGGGCCCTTCTCGGTGCAAAGTCCAGGTCCTTGGCAACTCGAGCAAAGAACTGAACGAGATACCGAAGTAATAGTAGTTTATTAGAAGAGATAGTACATTTCAAAGAAGTAGAAGTAGGCCTGAGCAGTAGAGAATGGCTCAAGGGCCCATTATTAGAAATTACATTCCAAAGAGTTTAGAGCCTGCCATGCACTAACTGAGTCTCCAAAGGCTCAAAGGTAGGAAGGGGGTCAAAAGGGAAGAAGTGAAGTGGTCCAAAAGAAGTGGTAGACTTCCCAGGACTTGGGGTTTTTATCCCTTTTTCTCTAGAATGGGCTGTTCTCCTCTGGTTGTGGGACCACTTGATTGCAAGTTTTGGGTGCAGAGGGGAGGTCACCCGGGCTGTCACACTATGTGGGACATCCAGGAATGCAGAGACCCAATGCCTGCCTCTAACAGCCTGCCTTGTTTTCCCCTTGAAAGACGTGATCCCCACGAAGTCTCTATGGGAAGTTGAGAGACAGAAGGTCTTGTCTTCTGTATCTGCTTCCTGCTGGGCAGGGGCTTAGAGCTGTCCCTGCCTATTGGGGGATTCACCGATCTCTCACCTTAGCTGGTCTTAGATGAGAGGAAGGGGTCTCGAGCTCCCCCTGGGTGACCACGCTGGCTTCTTTGTCATTGGCAATCTTGCTGGGGTATCCTGTATCCCCAAGGCCCCTGAATGAGGAAAAATAGATTTTAATTAATAAAATTATGAAACCTGTGCCCATTCAGTCCATCACTCAGGTGGTATCAGTTGTCTGGGCCCAGAAAGGGTTTGGCATTTAGCTTACTGGCCTGGGGGGCATTAGGAAGTCACAAGCTTTCAAGTAGTTATCTGAATCAGGGGTAGGAGACTTTTATTGTTTAGGATCCAGAAACTGATTTACAAAGTAATTAAAAGCTAGGGGGATCTTTAGTCCAAGATTCACAAACTGGTTAGAAGAGTAATCAAAGCCAAGAGCTAAGAAACTAAAGAACTAGGGAGGAGAATTAGCATTCCTATAGGAAAGAAAACTTAAAAGTTTCTCAGTGGTGTGGGAGTGCTGCTCAGTTGGCCAGTAACACACCTACCTCCAGTTTTGCAGTTTCTCAATGACATATATGAACAGTATTCCTCTCTCTCTTTTAAATTCTTTTATTCTTTTATTGTGAAATAAACGTTTTTTTAAATTAGCTTCAGGTGTACAACACAGTGCAATAGTTATACTTTTTACCCCTCAAAGTGACAACCTCCCTCCCCCAATTCGCCACCCCACTCCTCCCCCCCATATGATACATATCTATTACAATTCCTTTGACTCCCTTCCACTGTAGAATCCACACCCTGTGACTATCTATATATTCAATTACAGTTGGCATATATTATACAACATCAGTTTCAGGTATGCAGTGCACTGATCAAGCCTCTATTCCATCCATGAAGTGATCTCCCTAACAAGACATGTGACCATTTGACACTCCACAAAATATTTACATTATTATATTCCCCGAACTGTCTTTCCTATCCTTGTGGCAATATTGTAGTTCCCTATTTATGCTATCTAATCCCTTCCCCTTCTCCCTCATCCCCAACCCTCTCCCAACTAGCAACCCTGTTTTTCCTCTATATCTATGAGACTATTTCTGTTTACTTTGCTCATTCATTCAGTTTTTCAGATTCCACATATAAGTGAGATCATATGACATTTGTCTTTCTCCTACTGACTTATCTCACTTAACATAATAGTCTCTAGGTCCATCCATATCATTGCAAATGGTACGATTTCATTCTTCTTTTTAGTGGAGTAATACTCCATTGTATAAATGTACCACAGTTTCTTAATCCAGTCACCTACCGATGGGCATTTCGGTTGTTTCCAAGTCTTGGCTATTGTAAATAGCACTGCAATAAACATAGAGGTGCATATATTTTTTTGAATTAGCGTCTTGGATTCTTCTGGGTAGATACCCAAGAGTGGAATTGCTGGGTCGTACGGTAGTTCTATTTCCAGTGTTTTGAGATACCTCTATACTGATTTCCATAATGGCTGCACCAATTTGCAGTCCCACCAACAGTGCACCAGGGTTCCCTTTTCTCCACACCCTCGCCAGCACTTGTTGTTTTTTGATTTATTGATGATAGCCATTCTGACTGGAATGGTGGTATCTCATGGTGGTTTTTATTTTCATTTCTCTGATGATTAGTGAGGTTGAACATTTTTTCATATGCCTGTTGGCCATCTGTATGTCCTGTTTCGAGACATGCCTCTTCATATCCCTGCCCATTTTTTAATTGGATTGTTTGGTTTTCTGGTGTTGAGTTTCGTGAGTGTTTTATAAATTTTGGATGTCAAACCCTTATTAGATATATCGTTGGCAAATATCTTCTCCCATTCAGTAGGTTGACTTTTTGTTTTATTAATGATTTCTTTTGCTGTGAAAAACTTTTGTTTGATGTAAACCCATATGTTCATTTTTTCTTTTATTTCCCTTGCCCAAGGGGATATATCAGTAAAAATATTACTCAGGGTAATGTCTGCAAACCTACTCCCTATGTTTTAATCTAGGAGTTTTATGTTTACATCTTTAATCCATTTTGAGTTTGTTCTTGTACATGGTGTAAGTAGGTGGTCCATTTTCGTTTTTTTGCACGTGTCAGTCCAATTTTGCCAGCACCATTTATTAAGTAGACTATCTTTACTCCAGTGTAAATTCTTGCTTCCATTGTCATAGATTAAATAACTGTATATAGATGGGTTTAATCCAGGGCTCTCTATACTGTTCCATTGGTCTATGTGTCTGTTTTTATGCCAGTACCATATAGTTTTGATTACTGTAGTCTTGTAGTATGTTTTGATATCAGGTAGTGTGATGCCTCCCACTTTGTTCTTATTTCTCAAGATTGTTATGGCTATTCGAGGTCTTTTGTGGTTCCATATAAATTTTAGGATTCTATGTTCTGTTTCTGAGAAAAATGTCCTTGGTAGTTTGGTTGGAATTGCATTGAATCCATATATTGCTTTAGGTAGACATTTTAACTATATTCATTCTTCCTATCCATGAGCATGGTATGTATTTCCATTTATTTGTATCTTCTTTGATTTCTCTCTTCAGTGTCTCATAATTTTCTGAGTACAGGTCTTTTACTTCTTTAGTTAAATTGATTCCTAGATATTTTATTGTTTTTGAAGCAATTGTAAAAGGGATTGATCTCCTGATTTCTTCTTCTGATAGTTTATTATTGGTGTATACAAATGCAACTGATTTCTGAATATTAATTTGTACGCTGCTACCTTACCAAATTCGTTTATCAGTTCTAGCAGTTTTTTTTGTGGAGGCTTTGGGATTCTCTCTCTATAGTATCATGTCATCTGCATATAATGACAATTTTACTGCCTCTTTTCCAATTTGGATGCCTTTTGTTTCATTTTCTTGTCTAATTGTTATGGCTAGAACTTCCAGAACTATGTTAAATGAAAGTGGTGAAACTGGGCAGCCTTGTCTTGTTCCTAATCTTAAGGGGAAAGCTTTTAGCCTTTCCGCATTGAGTACAATGTTTGCTGTGGGCTTATCATATATGGCCTTTATTATGTTGAGATATGATCCCACTATTCCCACTTTGCTAAGAGTTTTTATCATAAATGGCTGCTGGATTTTGTCTAATGCCTTTTCTGCGTCTATTGATATGACCATATGATTTTATATTTCATTTTGTTAATGTGATGTATTACGTTAATTGATTTGCGGATATTGAACCAACCTTGCATACCAGGAATGAATCCCACTTGATTGTGGTGTATGATCTTTTTAATGAGATGTTCAATTCGGTTTGCTAGTATTTTGTTGAGAATTTTTGCATCTATGTTCATTAGGGATATCAGCCTGTAGTTTTCCTTTTTTGTAATATCTTCGTCTGACTTAGGAATCAGGGTGATAGTGGCTTCATAGAAAGAGTTTGGGAGCCTTCCCTCGTTCTGTATTTTTTGGAATAGTTTGAGGAGAATAGGTATTAATTCTTTTTTGAATGTTTTGTAAAATTCACCTGTGAAGCCATCTGGTCCAGGGCTTTTGTTTGTTGGAAAATTGTTGGTTACTGATTCTGTTTCTTTAGCAGTAATCAGTCTGTTCAGAGTTTCTGTTTCTTTTTGGTTTAGACTTGGTAGATTGTATGCTTCTAGAAATTTATCCATTTCTTTCACATTGTCGACTTTGTTAGCATATAGTTGCTAGTAGTATTTTCTTAAAATATTCTGTGTTTCTGTGGTATCTTCTGTCACTTCTCTTTCTGATTTTATTAATTTGGGTCCTCTCTCTCTTTTTCTTGGTGAGTCTGGCTAAGGGTTTGTCGATTTTGTTTATCTTTTCAAAAAACCAACTCTTGGTTTCATTGATCTTTTGTATTTTTTTTTTTGTTCTTTATTTCATTTATTTCTGCTCTGGTCTTTATTACTTCCTTCCTTATACTCCTTTTAGGCTTGTTTTGCTGTTCTTTTTTGAGTTCCCTGATGTGTAAAGATAGTCTGTTGATTTGAGATTTTTTTCCTTCTTTAGGTAGGCCTGCACTGCTATAACCTTCCCTCTTAGGATTGTTTTCACTGCATCCCAGAGAATTTGGGTCGTGGTGTTTTCATTTTCATTTGTCTGGAGGTATCTTTTGATTTCCTCCTTGATCTCATTTTTGACCCACTCGCTATTTAGTAGCATGTTATTTAGCCTCCATGTATTTATAAGCTTTCCAAATTTATTCTTATAATTGATTTCTAGTTTCATAACATTGTGGTCAGGAAGGCACTTGATACGATTTCAGTCTTCTCAAATTTGCTGAGACTTGTTTTGTGGCCTAACATGTGTTCTATCTTGGAAAATGTTCCATGTGCACTTGAGAAGAATGTATATTCTGTAGCTTTGGGGTGAAATGCTCTAAAAATATCAATTAAATCCAGCTGGTCTAAAGTGTCATTTAAGGCCACTATGTCCGTGTTGATTTTCTGTGTGGAGGATCTGTCCACTGGTGACAACGGGGTGTCGAAATCCCCTACTATGGTAGTGTTACTGTTGATCTCTGCCTTTATGTCTGTCAAAGTCTGTTTTATATATTTAGGAGCTCCTATATTGGGTGCACTGATGTTTACTAGGGTTATGTCCTCTTGTTGAATTGATCCCTTTATTATTATGTAGTGCCCGTCTTTGTCTTTTATTGTAGTCTTCATTGTAAAGTCTATTTTCTCCGAAACAAGTATTGCTACTCCAGCTTTTTTCTCATTTCCATTTGCATGAAATATCTTATTCCATCCCTTTACTTTCAGTCTGTGTGTGTCTTTTGATCCGAGATGAGTCTCTTGGAGACAGCATATCCATGTGTCCTGTTTTCTTATCCACCCAACCACTCAGTGTCTTTTGATTGGAGCATTTAGCCCATCCACATTTAAAGTGATTACTGATAGGTGCTTATGTATTGCCATTTTGTTATTTGTATTTCTTGTCTTCCTGGGTTAGCTTGTTTTCCCCTTTCTTCTGTTTAAAAAACCCCTTTTAACATTTCCTGCAATGCTGGCTTGGTGGTAATGAACTCCTTAAGCTTATTCTTTTCTGAGAAGGTCTTTATCTCTCCTTCAATTTTAAGTGATAGCTGTGCTGTGTAGAGCAGTCTTGGTTGTAGACCTTTATTTTGTGTCACTTCGAATATCTCCTGCCACTCCCTTCCGGCCTCCAGAGTTTTTGAAGAAAAGTCAGCTGTTAGTCTTATAGGAGTTCTTTGTATGTAACCTGCTGTCTTTCTCTGGCTGCCTCTAGGCTTCTGTTTCTGTCTTTAAGCTTTGCCTTTTTAACTATGATGTGTCCTGGTGTGGACATGTTTGGATTCAGCCTTGTTGGAACTCTCTGCACATCCTGGGCTTGTATGTCAATTTCCTTCACCAGGATATGGAATTTTTCAGTCATTATTTCTTTAAATACATTCTCAGTCCCTTGCTTCTTCTCTTCTCCTTCTGGTATTCCTATGAGTCGAACGTGGTTGCGCTGCATTTTGTCCCATAGGGCTCTTAAACTATTTTCATTGTTTTTTATTCTTTGGTCTTTTTGTTGTGCCAACTGGGTGATTTCTGCTATTTTGTCTTCTATTTCGCTGATCTGCTCCTCTGCTTCATCTGTTCTACTGGTGATTCCTTCCAGTGTGTTCTTCATTTCACTTATTGTATTCTTTAGTTCTAAGAGGTTGTTTTTTATGGTTTCCCTATCCTTCTTTATGTCCTCACTAAGTTTGTTGAACATTCTTATCATCAGTGTTCTAAACTCTGTCTCTGAAAGTTTGGATACCTCTGTTTTATTTAGTTCCATTTCTAGGGTTTTCTTCTGATCTTTTACTTGGCACATGTTTCTTTGTTTCTTTGTTCTGGCTGTAATTCTGTGAATGCTTTGATGTATTAGAGAGATTACTCAGAAAGAAGAGAGAAGGAAAAAAAAGTGGTGGGGGGGCTCTCCGTCCTCTTTAATCTGCAGACCACTTCCTCAACAATAGAGAGTCTCTAGGTGACTCAGCACCTGCTATTGGGGGGAAGAGCCAGAGGGCATCCGCCCAGCGTTTCCCTGGCAACACAGCACAAGCAGGGCGGAGGATGGGAATCCAAGGCTGCATGCGCATGCACACAGGCACGCACTCCTGAGCCAAGTTCTACAGACCATTGGGGTCCTGGATCTGACCCTCTGTGGGAGGGCCCAACCCTGAAAAAATGGCACCCTCCTGTATACTGCTCATGTGCAAGCTCCACACCAGGGGAACAACAGTCCCAAAACCTCCAGCTTCTGCAGCAAAAGTGCTCAGTTCAGTCTGTCCCCACAGGCTCTTGGGCCCGGCTCACACAACTACTCCCTCCAACAGGACCGGGTGAATGCTCACCGGCAATCCACCCATGCGCCAGTCCCACTGGTTTTCCAGCTGCCCTCAGCCTCACCGAGCCAAGCAAAGAGAGTCCTCACTAATTTCTACTGCCCGCTGTCATAGAACTCCTCTTCCTGGCAAAGCAACTCTGGGCTAGTGAGCTTGTTTTGGGGCCGGAGGGTCTCTCTTCCAACCGGTGAAGCCTCCTCACAGCTGGGGCTTCCCTCACCAGGCTCGCCCTCTCTCGTTTGCACCCCTCCTACCAGACTTGACGTGGCCTCCTCTTTAGGTCTTTCATTTAGAGGTTCTGTTTATCTAGTGTTCAGGGGACTTCCGAGGTTAAATGTTGTATAAATTATTTGTAATTTTGGTGTGATCCTGGGAGACAGTTGGGAAAGCATCCATCTATTGCGCCATCTTAGCTATCTCCTTCTCAACAGTATTCCTCTTATTCATTAACAGAGCCATCACTTTTTGTGGTTAAAGCCTGCAGTCTTCCTAAAGATACATTTCTGTGGAGAATAAACAGATTTCGTATGTAATGGGGACTGAGGTGAGAAAAACTATTGTTCTGCATTACAGTAAGTCCCCAACTTATGAACATTCAAGTTGCAAACTTTCACAGATATGAACGGACCTTGTATTACGAACATTCGTAGATGCGAACATATCACGGAAGTAGCTTGTGTGTCTGCCGGACATTGTCACAGTTGTCCTGCTGTGTGTGTACTGTGCAGTGCAATAGTGTACAGTAGTACAGTGCTCAATCAGAGCCCAGGATGTCCAGAAGCAAGAGGAAAAGCAGTGGTGATGTGGAGGGGACTGCTAGCAGTGTCAAATGTGTATAAAATTCATTTTGTCGGACTTAACAACCGAATCCAACTTACAAACATTCTCCTGGAATAGAACTCATTCATAAGTCTGGGACTTACTGTACTAATAATCTCAGATTGCAAATTAGCACTATGAATTTAGCCGAGTCTTCAAAGCCAGACCACTGATCAATGAATATTGACGGGCTGGGGTCTGGGTTTCGTCTGGTGCACACTGTGTCAGGGCTGTTTCAGGCATCTGCTCTGTGTGGGAGGTGTGCGCTTGTCCTTGTTATTGCCTGGATTTGCTATGTCTGGAGAGGGCATTATGGAACTGAGGCTTAGTTCTCGCAGGGCGCTTGGCAGGCTGCAGGTGGTACCAGTGTTGGCTGTGGCTATGTTGATGAAAATAGACTTGCTGGCATAATGAGAAGTAAATCTCTTGGACTCTAGAGAGGACCATGTCTCACACAGGCCTTGCTGGTCTCCAGGACATCAGAGTTACTCCAGGAGGAGAAGCCACAGCCCTGTGGGAATGCAGACTTTGGGTCTGTTATGTTCCTTATGCAGAGAGTGTATTTCTTTGTTAGAAGATTGTGTTATCAAGTTTCCTTCAATACTCCATGCAATGACTGTTGGACAGGCTCTGATCACCATTGCAGATGCCTCTTCTGAGGTCCACTGAGGCATCTTGGGGATGGTGGAATTGCCATGCTGGTTCCTGATGTGCCTGTGTTGTGTGAGGTTGAAACTGAATTAAAGACCAAAGCACGGCATGCTTACATAATTCTGAAGTGCAAGAGATGGTAGCCCAGGGAGGGGATGAATTCCAGTGAAAAGCACACCACATTTCTGAGTTGTTCCTGAAAACTTGATCTGTGGTCCTCACTTCCCAAGGATGTGGAAAGTGGCCAGAGCCTCTTTGTAGTGGGAGCAGGATGCCTATAGCCCGAGGCAGAGGGATCTGGCCTGCTCTCGCATGTCTGCTGGTTTTAATGGCTTATTTCTCACACTCTGTTCTGCTCTTGAAAATAGAATGAAGTACACATCACATGTCTCAGACTGCAAGACTCGTTTCCTTCTAGTAAGCTTCTAATTTGCCTAGGCTTCCCCTACCCTAATTCTCCAGAGGCTCCCATTATGGTTTTCTAGTTTCGTGTTTTTCTTTGTTTTTTCTTTTCTTTTTTTGACTCTTTGCTATTTTAAAAGAAAAGGAAGTTAGTGAGATTTATCCTTGGAGCCAGGAGCACATATTCCATGCACACAGAAGATGGCTTTGTATCACTTATCTGGGAGATGCAGAAAATAGAACTGAGTTGCTATGTAGCTGCCTGCCCTGTCCTGGGCTGGGCAGAGCTGGCCTGGTTACCAGCTGCTGAGGACAAGCCATGGGGTTTCGAGGTCTCAAAGAGTATGTTCACAGCAGGGCAATGCTGGGGTGATCCCCACACTGTGGCCTGCCTTGCTAAATCCAGTAACCCCAGGGTGACGCAACTCTGGGAATAACCCAGGCATCTGGGTGGGGTTCATCAGGCACACATGCCAAGGCCCTCATTTCCATGCTAAGTTCTCAAATACCCCCAACACATCCCTTACACTGTGTAACATCCCTTACACTGGGATGTCCAGTGTAAGGATACAGTCTCATTTGTTGGTAAGATCTAGGACATGCGGGTGACCACAGGAATGAGGCCAGGCCCTGTCGACAGAAGGGGATCACCCTCTCAGAGTGATAGCACCAGCCCAGCGAGCGCAGGATTGAGTCAGAGTGATAGAAAGTGAAGATGGTGCCTTAGGAATGGAGTGGTCCACAGAATGTGGGGCAAATCTCTGCCTGCAACTGGCCCTCCAGCTGGCCCACGTGGGGTCCTAGCCTCTTCTGTGACCCCAGGTGGGGTCTTTGTCATCATTTGACATTTTCTACTGTTGTATGGTATGTGCCAGCTCCATGTAAAACCCTGTTATACAGGCTGGAATAAGATCCAACCCAACTGATTTTTCAGATAAGGAAATTGAGGCTGGGTGAAAAGCCTGCCTCAGGTTGCAGGGCAGAGACAGATTAGCCTCCTTGTGGGCTGACTCTCACCTCAGGAGACCCAGTCTCTGCATCCTCCTGCCCTTGGTGTCTGGGTATCTGGGCCCAGGTGAACCAGTTGTCACTGGCCCACTGTCCTTGAGCAGTGTGCTATGACCTCAAGATGAAAATTGGCTCTAAACTCTTTACAGGCCACTGGGGACTTGGAAGGAAAACAGTGCTTTTTAGGTGATCTTGGGCATGTTTCATGGATGAGACAGCCTAAAAATGCAGACAAACCCCTTGATTCAGAATTTGGACTGGATTAAATTTTTTTCTGTATCATCAATGTAAAAAAGAGGGGTGTTTGAACAGCAGATTAATGGGGTATGAAAGAGAACACAGGATTCCTGTTCTTCTTTTAATCACTTTAATGATGTCCAGAGATCCACAGAAAGGAGGGCTGAAAGGACCTTAGGGATCCTCACTGCTAAACAGCTCGTTTTGCACATGCACAAGCTAAGGCCTCAGGGTTTGGCTGCAGACTTAATTAGCTAATATGCCTGGCCATGAGCCTAGGGTTCCAGCTCACAAGCTGGTCTCTCTGCTGGAGCCCACATTTATTCACAGAAAGCATTCAGTGTGCTGAATTAGTATCGATAATGAATTTGCTGCCAATAAATGATTCTTATTTATTCAGACCCACCATCCACTGAACAGCTGCTTGTCTAGTGCCTCCTTCTGAGTGTGGGTGGGAACATACAGAGATGAATGAAGTGTGTGAGGAGGAGCCATGGTTTCTACACTCATCATTCTATTTCTAGATGGTTCATGCTAGATGTCATGTGAAAAGAATGAATGACCTGCTGAATGGTCGCATGAAGAGAGATGACTTTGGCTATGGTAAACAAAGACTTTTCTTGGATTCATGACCCTTGACTGGCTTTGAAGGACTGATTTGATTTGGGCAGGTGAGAAGAAAGGCAGTGTATTTCCGGGGACAGTGCAGGAGTCTGTAAACAGCCCCCAAACGTATCAGGTCCTCATCTCTGGAACCTGTAAATGTTACCTAGGAAAAAGGGTTTGTTTGCAGATGTAATTAAGTTAAAGATCTTGAGATGGAGAGATTATCCTGGGTTGTCTAGGTGGCCCCTAAATGCAAACACTTGTAAGAGGCAGGCAGGGAGAGGTCACAGAAGAAGAGGAGGAGGCAGTGCGACCACAGTGGCAGACACTGGAGTGATGTGGCCACAAGCCAAGGAATACGGGCAGCCACCAGAAGCTGAGAGAGGCCAGGAACAAATTCTCCCGAGAACCTCCACTATCCTGGTACACACCTTGACTTTGGTCCAGTGGTACTGATTTCAGATTTCTGGACTCCAGATTGTAAGAGGATACATTTCTGTTGTTTTAAGCCAGCAAGTTTGTGGTGGTTTGTTACAGCAGCCACAGGAAATTAATACAAATAGGAAAGGGCAAAACATGTTAGGAAAAGGGTGTGATTCAAAGTATATGATAGAAGCAGGTTAGATATTTAGGGATGCAGTAACTAAATGGATTAAGGCCAAGTGTCTTGTATTGCTTTAAAGAGTTCCTGCCATTTCTGTGTGGAGCTCCCCTTCCTGATGAGAGTGTAGGGTTCTGGGAGAGAACCACGATGCCCAGTGGATAATGGTTGTTTCTGTGTGGTACCAACAGTGTGCTCCTCAGGCACACACGGCCAATGCTTGTTGAGTGGCATGATGAATGTTGGCAGCTGCCACACCTGGGCTTGCACCATATTTATTGATGCAACATTAAAGCTGGCCATGTCTGGTGCTCAGGTATGATTGAGGAACCTCCCATCTTCAAACTGTGGTCTCAAATTTACCATGTCATGCCTCAAAGGGCATGGTGTGTTCAGAAATGCTCAGCTAACCCTGAACTAACAGGCCACAGGGGCTCTGAAGGGAGCAACTGGGTGGAATGCAGAGCAAGTCTGGCTGGGTAAGAGGATGGGAGATCACCTGCTGAGTGAAATGGCCTTATTGATAGCAGTGTCAAATTCTCTGCCAGCCCCAGAGAAAGTGATTAAGGAGGCCTTTTGGGCTTTTATGACACTCTTATCAATCTGAGGTTGTTTATAGTCATAAAACAAATGTAAATTAGAGGAATGAAATAAAAACAGCAGGACACTTAAGTCCTATCCTACTCTGAGGTGTAAGCAGCTTCCTGCCCAGCTCCTGCAGCAGCAGAGAGCTGAAACAGAAGTGTGTACAGGAATCGCATTCTTCTTTCCTCCTAATGGCCAAAGTTAAGCGGTGGCTTTCTTCTCACACATGAAACCTAATCCTCTTCACTGCTTAGGAAGTGTTCTGCATTCACATGATTCTCTGTTGGGGCCGCCATGTGATTGTGTTTCTACTGTAGTGTTTTAGGGTGCTCAGGACCAGTCACCTCCTCTTCCAAAGCTCTTTCTCTGCCTCTTCTCCTTCCCTCCCCTCCCCTTTTCTCTCCTCCCCTTTCTTTTCTTCCTATTCCTACTTCCTTTTCTTTTGTTCCTCTTTTGACCACTCTTCTATTGAATGAAGGAGTTTTGACATACAGTAATAAATACCTTGGTTTGCGAGCATAATTCATTCTGGAAACAAACTACTCGTATTGCAAGATATTGCTTGTTTACCACATTAAAATGTATTTGGTTTGCAAGCATAATTCATTCTGGAAACAAACTACTCATACTGCAAGACATCGCTCGTTTACCACATTAAAACGTATTAGAAATATGTGCTTGTCTTGCAGAACACTCACAAACCAAATTACTCACAAACCAAGGTTTTACTGTATCATGATTTGTAGAGCAGTGAGGCATTTTCCATAGACAGTCATCAGTGATGTCAATGTGCTAGAGCAAGCCCTGTGACCATTGGACTTTCTCTGCTTTTTCCTTGTAGAAATCCGAGAGGCCTTTCGGGTTCTGGACCGAGACGGGAATGGCTTCATCTCGAAGCAGGAACTGGGCATGGCCATGCGCTCTCTGGGGTACATGCCGAGTGAGGTGGAGCTGGCCATCATCATGCAGCGCCTGGACATGGACGGTGAGCCCAGTCCGGTGACATCTCCCAGAGATGAGCTGGCTCGTCAGCAAGACTTCTGGTTTAGAGGGGCTCGCATGTGGAGTCAAAGGACTCGGGGTCGTGTCTGTTAACATTTGAGGAGTCGGAATTTGGACTAGATCAGGGTTTTTCAAATAACATGCCATACAGATCTAGGGGCCTGCAGAGGTGGTTCTGGGGCCAGTAGCGGGAGCTGGGTGAGGGAGGCCTGACTGGCAGAGCAGTGAGAACAGCTCTGTTTGGTTGTTTGGTTGATTTGGGTTTTTTTATGTGTGTTTTTAAAAGACAGCTTTATTCAGATAGAATTCACACACCATAAAATTCACCCTTTTAACCTGTACAATTGAACGGCTTTTAGTGTATTCACAGATTTGTGCAACCAATGCCAGAATTGATTTTATAACATTTTCACCATCCAAAAAGAAGCCCTACACTTCTTAGCTGTCGCTTCCCAATCCTACAGTCCCCACCTCAGTCCTAGGGAACCACTGATTTGCTTTCTGTCTTTATGGATTTGCATCTTCTGGACATTTCATACAAATGGAATCATGCAATACGTGGTCCTTTGTGCCTGGCTTCTTCTACTGAGCATAATGTTTTCAAGGTTCATCCAAGTTGTAGCGTTTGTCAGCACTTCATCTCTTTTTATGGCCAAATCATGTTCCATTGTATGGCTATAACAGTTTCTCTTCTCTCTGTTTTACATACTGGATTTCTACCTACAACCTCATGGGAGAAGAGTTTCACTGTGCTTAAAAATATTCTGAAAAACAACTGCACCAGATAATCTCTAAGGTTATTTTCCACTCTAAAACCCTAAGAGTCTATCCCAAACTGGCTGTGATCCTCCTGACATTAAGAGCCTGCTTTGGGTGAAGGAGGAAGGAGCCATCTTATTGGGATTTCTTATTGGGATTTTCCTACCCCCTTCCCAAAAAGCAGCTTGATTCCAGGCATAAGGGCCCCAGAGTGGTGGACTCTTGGGACTCTTGATAGAACATGGAGTATAGACTGAGTGAAAGAAAGCAGGAGGAGACAGCACGTCTTTTTGGACAATGCCCCTGTGGGGAGCTGTTCTTCTGGCCACCTGGCTAATTGGAAGAGTGGACTCTTTCTTAGTATCCTGTGGAACTTGTTGGAAGCCTGACAATGAGGTTGCCCATATGGTGGATGAACCCTAGCACCACCCATCAATTGCAGCTTGAACATTTCTTGTCTGGTTCAGATAGAGGTGTTGTATCAGGGATGTTCAGTTGTGTGAGCAGACCCAGCCTTGTCCTCACAGCTTTTATTGATTGTGAATCATCCCAATTTTGATGGCTCGATTTGACTTTGTTTTGATTTTTAGAGGTATTTCTGAAAAGCTGGAGCAAAGCACATATTGTATAACAAAATCTCTTTCCCATTTTCTCTCATCCTCATTTCAGAGATATGTTTCCAGAAAAAAAGTTTCCTCTTTATTTTTATTATTATTATTATTTTTTTTTTTTTTGAAGGCAGTGTCACTGGCCCTCATATGTGGGACCCGAACCGGGGCCGATGGCGTCCCAATCCAGCTCTTAACCACCGCGCCACTCGGCCGGCCCAAAAGTTTCCTCTTTAAAATAATAAAAGTCTTAATCTATATCTGTGTTTAAGAACTATGCAGCTTTTGTGCTTTGATTCTCTTCCCACAACTCCTATAATAAAACGTAGTCAAATGGACTAAAACTAATGGAATTAGCAACATTTAATAAAAAAGGAGCTGGCTATTTATGGAGTTACTCTTAGGGGTCTTAGGAGTCTGCAGAGTCTTCATCAAAGTCCAACCTGGGGCTTTGTAATTCACTCATTAGACCTCAGCTCACAGGGAATTTTCCCGTTTTTGCAAATCTGATGCTGGGAGGCCTAGCATCCCAGGGGATGGCATATGATGGTTATTGGAAGGGCTTATCAGGACTCCACAAACACTCCACACAGGATGCAGTTTAAGAGGCTTCAAATTTCAGGGCCGGCTGAGTCGTGTGGTGGTTAAGCCCTGGCTTGGGAAGCCAGCGGCCCTGGTTCGGGTCCCACATATGAGGGCCAGGGACACTGCCCTCAAAAAAAAAAAAAAAGAAAGAGGCTTCAAATTTCACCACTTTACTTGCATCTTACCCTAGTCAGATCCCAGTGCTCCAAGGCAGAGCTTACAAATAAATCTTACAGGGAATTTGTATTCGTTCCTTTAAATAAAACCCAAGTCAATAGGTATTTCTTGGTGACCATATCAGGTAAAAACACATTTACTTGCTTTTGAAGTGCAGCTTCTTCTAAGTTTTGTTGCCTACAGGAGTTAGTACAAAACAAATGAAAACAGTGCAGCAATGTAGGCAAAAGGAATTCCCTCACAATCTATTAAATGTCTGAGTGTGTAAATAGCTAAGTGAAAAACACCCAGTCTGAGGCTGAAATGTGTGTCTTTAAGTGTTGTGTAAAAGACACTGGGAAGTGAAATATCTGGGGTGCTGGGCTCTAGATAGGACCTGATGGACTGTTTTTCAGTGTCCTTCTTTTAATGGGATCTTTTGAGCTGTTCTATTAAAAACAAAAATGTCAGATTCTAATAATATCCTTCCTTCCCAGCTTCTGTAACTGGGAATTCTCCACGGAGATTTGACCCTACCTAATTAAGTTTCTCTTTGGTGTGAAACTTGTGGAATGACAGAGATTTTTATGGGGATGATGCCAAAAAGATGGAATGTTTGGGCCAGAGCTTAGGATTCTTAGCTGTGAGATGACTGTGCCTCCTGCCCCCAGACCCTGACCCCGCGTACCAGGGGTGGCAGGAGAGAATGACACTGCCTCCCTCTATCCCAGCTGGTGGTGACTAGGAGCAAATCTGACCCACACACGACCTTCTCCCTCTGGGGTCTACGGTTTTCCCAGACAGTGAGGTCATGCCTTGAGCTTGAGGCCCAGCTCAAATTAGCCTGAGTGTGTCTGTGCAGACTAAGTTAGCACAGGAGGCTTTCATTAGGTGATCGTTGGGCATGGGGTGACCTCCCTGGGGTTTCCTGGACACAGAGCCTGCGGGGGCCAGACAGTTACAGTCTCTGTGGAGCTAGTTCTCCAGAGGACAGAATGGAAGACAGACAGAAGTGTTTAGGTTGCTCTCTTGGCCCATGGCCAGTTTGCCTTTGGTGCTGGGACTATGTGTGCATGCATGTGTGTGCATGTGCATGTGAGTGTGTGTGTTGCACGTGCACGTGCGAGTGTGAGTATGAATATGCACGTGTGAGTGTGTGTGTGAGTGTGTGTGCATGTGCATGTGTATGTGTGTGTATGCACGTATGTGTGTGTATATGTGAGTGTGTGTGCACATGCATGGTGAGTGTGTGTGAGTGTGTGTATGGCATGGCCGGACTGCTCAGTTAAATACTAGACAGAAAACCCAAACTTTTGCTCAGTGCCTAGGGCTTCCCCTTTGGCCCATTATTGCAAAGGTTCTTTCTTGGAACTTTAACTCAGTTCTGCACACTCTGGTGCTTATTCTCCCACTCCTCTTTTATCAGCTTGTGCAACTAAGGTAGTTGGGGACCAGGATTCACTCTTCCTGGATGCTTTTGGCCAGGATCTCTCCTTCAGCCCAGCTTCTGGAAACCTGCAGCCCTCTCAGGCAGGCTCTGGGAGGCATTAAGGCTGATGTCCCAAGGCACTCCTTGCTTGTCAGGAATCAGCTTCTCTCCAGTGCATCATGGACTCATTATGCACCCTCTTTGGAAGGACTGATAAAATAGTCACTCAAAAACTATCTCCAAAGATTAAATCTTTTATAGAAGTGCCGTGTCCCAGCTGCTGTACTCAGCTTCCTGCATCATGCACTGGAGAATATGGACTGGGTATCTTCAAGACCCAACAGATATTTTTGACTGCTTTCTGAGGTCACACCACTGTGGCATTCTGGAGTGAATCCAGCTATCTTTTCAGAGTTTCCTGAAACAAACAGGAGATGTGTTCAGCAGTCCTTGGTCTTTCATTACCCTGCTGGAGTTTCCTAATGCAGTCCCCTTCTCTTCTGAGCTTCCATTACCTCTTTAGCACTTAAAAAACAATCCCCTCTTTGAAACAAATTCAGACCTTGCCGTTTTCCTTCTTAATTTTCCTTCTGCCCCTCCAAGATGCAGAATCTTGTGAAATTCCAACAAATTTTCGGGTTTTGAAATGAATTCTTATCTCTCAATAGGTTTGTAGGGGTTTTGTTTGTTTGTTTGTTTTGTTTGTTTGTAGATTCACCACTCCCTATATAGTGGGATGGGTTTGGTTCAGTTTAGTTCAATTTAAAAAAGATTTACCTGGTGTCCATTATGTGGGAATTGGCTTATTTTTATGGTTGGCAAGATTCACTATGGGGTCATTTTGAGACAAACAACTGAGCCACAAAGAACAAAATGATGGCCAGAGTCACATGAAAGAGTTAGCAGTGTCCCGCTGTTAGCATGTGTGTAAACATAACAGCATGTCCACGTCTTCCCTCTCTCGCTACCCATTCACTGCAAGGTTTAGTCCTATGATTATGACTTTTCTATTTTCTTTTGTGATCTAGAAGACAGAAAAGTGTATGCTTAATTCTGAGCAGCACTCACTTCCGTTTCCCCTTCAAGCACGTCAGCATACTGATTGGGGCTCTGGAGCTGGCATGGCCCTAGTTTGTGAGCCAGAATGCACACTTTCACCTCACACCAGGCAGATACCCACAGACTGCATGATTGCAATGACCTGGTGTGAGGTGGAAGAAGTTGGAGCTTTTTAGCCAAAGCAAAGAGGTCCCAAACCTGAGTGGACATCAGAAAATACCCAGGGAGCAGATTAAAAACAAAAATAAGAACAACCCTCCCCTCCCCCCAAAAAACCTCCAAAACAAAACAAGAAAAAAAAAAACAGGCCCATAGAACCAGAATCCCAGAATTTCCACAATGGAGCCCAGGAGCTGGCATCCTTTAACAGCTAATCAGGTTATGGACAGCAATGGGTGCATTGACATACCTAGGGCACCTTTGGTTAAAGGAAAAATCTAAAGCTAAAGAGAAATCTCCAAGCCTATGAATTTTTGTATGAGCAAGAATTGAGTAGGAGGTAAATGCCTGACAGGCAGATAAGGAGTTTTCCTGTGGTAATCTGATGAAGGAAGTAGGCAGTCTGTGTTCGGTCAGCCCTGCCCGAAAGCCCGTGGCCCTGGTGCTCACACATGTAGAGGTCTCAGTTTCCTCCCTCCTCCAGCTGTGGTCCAGGCACCTGCAGACTTGGCATCACCTGGGAGCTTGCTGAAAATCATGAATCTCAGGCCCTCCCCAGACCTGCTGATTTGGAGTCCCCATTTTAACAGGGGTCCCAGGTGATTCACAAGCACCTTAAAGCCTGAGACGTGCTAGTCTAAGGTACACTTTGAGAAATGGGAAGCAAGCTGACCCGTGCTTCCTCATTTGAGGACCTCTCCAACACAGTACAGCTCCACCCTTGTCCTTTTCCATAATCAACACACGGGATTTGTAACTTTAAAACCTGAAAGTATTTCACAGAACCAAAGTTCTGGTGAAGGTCAAGTATAGGAAAATATCTGTCCAAATGTTTGCATTTGTGAATAAGCATGATTGGCATCAGAGCATGATGATTAAAAATGTAATTCTGGGGCTGGTCGAGTGGCACAGTGGTTAAGCGCTGGCTTGGGAAGCCAGCGGCCCCTGTTCGGGTCCCACATATGAGGGCCAGTGACACTGCCCTCAAACAAACAAACAAACAAACAAACAAACAAAAAAATGTAATTCTGTGGCAGTGAGTTATTGCTGAATGTACGTTGATCTTACTGTGGGAAGTCTTAACTGGGTGACAGTAATGATAACTAACATGCAGTGCTTGCCGTGCCCCAGTAATAACATCCAGTAACAGTAATATTAGCCAGCACATTATAGAGTCTTTACTGTGGGCCAACCACTGTTCTAAGCACTTGATTTTTAAACTTATTATGTCCTCATAACAGCCATAGGTGGTTGTCTCATCTATAAAATAAAATGAGCTTCATTTTATAGATGAGAAAAATGAAGCCCAGAGGTTTCAAATAACTTGCCCAGGTCACATTACAAGTAAGAGCCATATAAATCTAAGATCTGAAGCACATATCTCATATATATGTGATTTTAGTGGATATAGGTCACTTAGGGTGACAACAGGACAGTGACGCAGTGACTGAACGGAACACACACACACACACACACACACACACACACACACACACACACCCCATACACTAACACTCCCGAGTCATGACATTACCTATATGTAGTGTTCTGCTTACCGGTCATTGTTTCAGACAGCCTCCTGCTACCACCTTTGTCTGGATGAAGGACTCCAGCCACTCCCCAGGTTATCCTTACATGAGTCCAGCCTGACTCTAGATAGAGCGCAATTATGAACTGAAGATGGTGTCTTTGGGTTTCTTGTTGCTTTAGCAAGGGGAGACTCCAGTAGGCCCCTTTTGGATATGTAGTGGTGGTGCATGTTTGTAACAAACCCACTCTAGCATTCCTATTTCCCTAAGTAATTCTTGCCTCTATATTGTGCCAGGATATGTCTTCATCTTCGTCTCATTGACAATTGATCACATTGAATCAGTTTCAGCTAAAGACCAAATTTAGCCATTTCCAGCTACTTAAGCCAACATAATAAACACAAAATTTCTGGTATGTGCACCCATTTCAATAAGACCAGCTAATATATTCTAGCTCCCTGTTTTAACTCCCTGGAATCCAACCTATACTCCAGGTTAACACTGACATAAATTAGCTACATCTTGCAACTCTGTGTGCTCCCATATCAGACTTGAAATTTCTCCTCCTGAGATGTGACAGTCTGATTCTAGTCAGGGGATTAGAGGCAGTGAAACGTGGTAGGCGTGGATTTTGAAAATAGGCTTCTCTTTTCAAGGCAGCTGCCTCCACTGTGTTTATTACAGGTATTCAGGGTCTGCAAGGTCTTCAAGCTGGTTTTGTCTGACCTCAGGGAGACATCAGAGAGACTTGGGCATTCAGTTTTCTGAATCCACCCAGAGGTCCCCATCCCAAGTCTCAGATCTCACTCCTTTCCAATCAGTGCCCTAAATTTCACATGAGACTCGATGAGTCTATGATTTTAACCTATATTATAATTCTACAGACCACACAATTAAATTTGAGGTCTTCTCTGAAGTTGTAAGAAGTAAGTGATGATTTTGGGGCCACCCTAGAAATACTCTAGTTATATGTGACCCGAGCTGAGAGTTAGAAGTTTCAACACCTGAGCTTGTTTTTATTTTCTTTCAAGGGCATACAGAAGCAGCCATCCCTCCCACAGCCCTTGTAGTCACCATTGGTATCCCTCCCACAACTCTTGGGTAGTCACCATTGCTACCATCACGGTCAAACACAGGAGCTACATGGGTCTTCCAAAGCCTGGCATTCAATAATTATTTTATCCCAAGACACCAGAGATGGCATTTAATTCATTATGATAATAGACACCATTATCCCATTTTTCAGGAGCAAGAATATCTGCACTTCATTTAAATCAGAGATAAGCAAACCAATCTCAGAATCCCACTTAGGAAGTTTGTTTCTTCCTGGTACCGCATATTGTGTCATCATGAAAACAGAGACCATGCTGGATTCCTATAAGCAAGAGTATTATGTGAATGATAAGAACCTGCTAAAACCCTTCATACATAAATAAAGTTTCTGTCGGGCGAGGTTTACTAAAAGGAATATATGAGAATGCTCATTCCAGGACCCCCTGACCAGTGTTGAGTATTACTTAACAAATCATGACTAATATGATTGATGAAAAGTGGGAACTTATTTTAACTTATAAGTGAAATAATGCATTTATTTTGTTTTTATTTTTTATTTATATAAGACTTTAATAAATGTAAAATATATGCAATATAAAAGAAGTACAGGCAAGTATTGGAGTCCCAAGACACTTTTTATTGACTATATTCCTGATGCATTACTTTACATCCCCATGACTATTTTGTAACAGCTGATTTGTACTTCTCAATCCCTTCACCTTTTACCCTGCCCCCTAAACCCCTCTCATCTAGCACCCCGATAAATCTAGTACTTATCTGATACCATATGTAGTTATTAAAATATTACTGACTATATTCCTTATGCTATACCTTACATCTCCATAACTATTTTGCAACAACCAATCTGTACTTGTTAATCGTTTCCATTTTCACCCAACACCCTCAACCCCTCTCCCATCCAGCAATTATCAAAATGTTTTTGGTATCTATGAGTTAGTTTCTGTTCCTCTTGTCAGTTCTTTAGATTCCACATATAAGCAAAATGGTGATATTCTATCTCCATTTTTATGTTTCCTATCTCATTGTCTGACATACTCCACTCAGCACAATACCCTCCAGGTCCATTCATGCCGCTGCAGGTGGCAAGAACCCATTCCCTTCCATGGCTGAGCAATATTCCATTATGTATATGTTCCACCTCCTCTTTATCCATTCTTCCATCAATGAACACCCAGGATGCCTCCACATCTTGGCCATTGTAAACAATGCTGCAATGAACATCTGGATGAGCACAGTCCGTCCAAGCAATGTTTTGGATTTGTTCAGATAAATACCCAGAAGTAGGATTACTGGGTACTTCTTTGACTCTTGTTATAGCTTTTTTTTTTTTTACTTAACAAACAAACTTCTCTCACAGTCCTGGAGTTTGGAAATCTAAGATCAAGGTGTTGGCAGGTTTCATAGGTTTCTTTATTTTTTTTAATTTGTTGGAGTGACATTGGTTAGTAAAATTATATAGGTTTCAGGTGTACAATTCTACAATACATCATATATATTGCATTGTGTGTTCACCACCGAAAGTCAGTTCTCCTTCCATCACCATATATTTGACCCCCTTTTCCCTCTTCTACCACCCTCCTCCCCCCTTACCCTCTGGTAACCACTAAACTATTGTCTATGTCTGTGAGTTTTCATCTTTTTGTTCATCTTATTCCTTTGTTGTTTTCAGTTTTATATTCCATAAGTCATATGGTTCTTGATTTTCTCTGTCTGACTTGTTTTGGCTGAGCATGATAATCTCAAAATTGTATCATATTGTCACAAAAGTCAGTATTTCATCATTTCTATGGCTGAATAATATTGTGTATTTGTACCACATCTTCATCCAATCATCTATTGAAAGACATTTTGGCTGTTTCCACATCTTGGCCACTGTGAATAATGCTTCAATGAACATATGGGTACATACATCCTTACAGATAAATGTTTTCAGATTTTTGGGGTAGATACCCAGAAGAGGGACTGCTGGGTCATATGGTGATTCTATTTTTAATTTTTTGAGGAACCTCCATACTATTCTTCATTGAACTGTATCAATTTCATTCCTACCTGAAATGTATGAATTTGTCCTTTGTTTTAAAGTTTATTTTGTCTGGTATAAGTACTGCTACCACAGCTTTTTATTTTATTTTATTTTCATGAAATGTCTTTTCCCATCCCTTTACTTTCAGTCTGTGTGTGTCCTTTGATTAGAAGTGAGTCTCTTGTAGCACATATGTAAGGGCCTTGTTTTCTTGTCCATTCAGCCACCCTATGTCTTGGGTTTTTTTTTTTTGAGGGCAGTGGCACTGGCCCTCATATGTGGGACCTGAACCGGGGCCGCTGGCTTCCCAAGCCAGTGCTTAACCACTGTGCCACTCGGCCAGCCCCCACCCTATGTCTTTTGATTGGAGAATTTAATCCATTTACATTTAATGTGATTGGACGTGTTTGTTGTCTCCCCATTTTGGCTGCCTCCCAGTGTTTACTTTTATGTATTAGGTAGGGCTGCTATGTCTCCCAGTCTTCATAGAGTGGCCTTATGTAGTAGGTGTCCTGCAGGGCCCAGTAGTGCAGTCTCCTTGGTCATCTGATGGGTGCTCCAGGTGTGTCCCTTGTGTGGGTTGTGTGTACCCTCCTTTTGTAGTTGAGCCTTGGTTGCTATTTGCATATCAGTGGAAGGGATTGACCCTCAGGCTGATTGGTTGTGAGGACTGGCCAAGACTATAGTGGAGGAGCTGTTGTGCAGGGCTTGATCCTATGGAGCAGGATTCCCTTTAGCAGGGCTCTGATGCCTGCCCAGTCTTCCCTTTGTGTGTGTCATCCTTGGAGATGGCCAACTGATGCTCTGCCTTGGTCCAAAGATGGCCACTGGGTGTGCCAGCTCTGGGGCTTTCTTGAACAGTCCCCCTCCCTACAGGCCAGATTCAGCTGCAGCCTTTGCTCTGCCCAGGGCCACTTGGCACAAGCCAGAAAAAAATCTCGCAACTTGAGTGCAACTAGAGATGATGTATTTTTTATGTGTTGATTTGGTTATCCATTTTTTTTTTTTTTGCAAATTGTCTGTTTTTTTTTTTGTGTTGTTGTTGTTATTGTTTTGATCTGTTTCAGTAGGGATAGACTAAGTTATGCTGTAGTAATAAATAATTCCCTCCCAGATATCAACAGCTTAATGTCATAAAATAAAAGTTCTTAGTTGTGCTGTATACCCATTATAGGCTCACTGGATATTTCCTCTTTGACATCCTCATTCAGGAGTCCTGGCAGATGGAGGCATCTGTGTCTGTGTTTCCATGATAGCTATGGCAGGGAAAGACACTGAGTGAATCACATAGTGATTCTTGAAGTTTTGTCACTTCTATTCATATCTTATTTGCTAAAGCAAGTCACAGGCCTGTACCTAATATCAAGGGGTATTGGGAAGTAGAATCTGACTCCACACCCAGAAGAGAATTAACTGGAAATATTTGGTGAACAACAGTACTTAAAGATTTTAGACTTAAAAACAAAATTAGAATGTCACATTCATTGCAAATGTTTTATCTCAGGAAAAGCTTTTGGAAATACTATGAATAGCGGCAAAATTAATTGTTATGGGAGATTTTCAAATTGATCAAGTAGATAAAACTAAGTAACGTAATTTGATGACATTAAATATGTGTGCATATGAGTATGTGTGCATGTGTGTGTCTGTATAATGTAAATTGTGTACTCTTATGAAGAGAATACCCTTCTCTTTAAGTGATTCTGGAACATTAAGAATACATGGCTATGTTTCTTTATCTTAGCTATTGTGCAATAAACAGGGGTGCGTATATTTTTTTGAATTAGTGTTTTGGATTTCTTTGGATAAATACACAGGAGTGGAATTGGAAACAACCAAAATTCCCATCAATTGGATAGATTATTGGATAAAGAAACTGTGGTACATTTATACAATGAAGTATTACTCTGCCATAAAAAAGAATGAAATCTTACCATTTGCAACAACATGGATGGACCTGGAGAATATTACACTAAGTGAAATAGGTCAGACTGAGAAAGGCAAATACCATATGATCTCACTTATGTGTGGAATCTAAAGAACAGAAAAGTGAGCAAACATAACAGAAATAGACTCAAAGATATAGAGAAAAAAATGATGGTTGCTAGATGGGAAGGGGTTGGAGATGGGGTAGAAGGTGAAGGGATTGGAAAGAACAAATTGGCAGCCACAATGTAGTCATGGAGATATAAAATACACTATAGGGAATAATCAATAATGTTGTAAAGGTTATGTAGGGTGTCTGGTGGGTACTAGACTTGTCAGGGGGATCATTTCATAGATTGTGTAGATGCCTGACCACTGCGCTATACACCTGAAACTGAAGTAGAATAATATTGAATGTCAAATATAATCAAATATATGTATATATAGTCACAGGATGTAAAATACAGCATAGGGAATTTAGTTAATGGTATTGTAACAACTATATACGATGTCAGAGGGGTAGTAGATTGGGGGAGGTATTATCACTTTGTGAGGGATGTAAATGTCTATTAAGTTAGTTTGTACACACACACACACACACACACACACACACACACACACAACAGTACGTGCCTATGCATTCAGCTACAAAGACAACTTACCTAAATTCTTAAGGACAAATATTACAGACACTTTTTTGTTTACATGCAATAAACCAGAAATAACAAAAGTTTGAATAAAAATCTCACCTACTTGGAAACTTAAAAATTAAAAACTAAAAACCTTTCAATTTAATGAACAGATCCAAGAGCTGATTCTTTGGGGAGGGTGGGAGGCAGGAAGCAATACATTGGCAAACATAGCATATTTAAGAATTAAACGGTTATCATTAAAATAAACTAGAAATGAAAAATATGAGAGATTTTTAAAAAGAATACTTGATACAGTTTTGTGCAAGTGTACTTGAACATCTACATGAAATGGAGATTTTCTGGAAAAATATATTACTGAAATTGTTTCAAGCTGAAATAAGTAGTCTAAATCGGATGTTACATATTTTCAGCCTCCCAGCCAAATACAGCTTATAGCCATGCTTTATTTGGCTTACACATCATTTTATAAAGCAGAGAATCTCATATTAAACATATTAATTTCTCTCTCTTAAAATATTGGTGAATTCGTTGGAACTAGATCTGTATTCCTTCACTGCAATAATTTGGTGGAGCTAAGTAGCTATGCTTTCTAGACAGGGCAAATGCCACAGTCTCTGCCATTCCTCACTGTCTTACACTTACCTGCTCCTTTTCGATGGGCTGTCTTTCTCCATATGGACTTTGGAGTTTGTTGTCTGCCTAAATGGACCAGTGAGTGATCAGTGTATCTTCTAGTGTTGTGGCAATTCATCTTCATTTCCCATAGTTTTAATTGTATGGTGTTTTTGTGTGTGTTTTTCCTTTTTTTTTAACTCTTCTGCTTATTGTCATTTCTAGGAATGATCACTTATTTTATTTTAATTCCTCATTATTTAATAATTAAGCCAACAAGGATGAGAAATTGAGACTATGAAGAGTTTAATAATGTCTCCCAAATTTGATGGTTTTGTTTCATTGTTTTCTTTACAATATTTTATCATATTTTTAAATTCCCTTTGCTATTCTACCTTTTTTTTTTTTTAGAAATTACTTTATAATTTCCACGTCACTGAGATTTTAATTTTCTAGTTTACATTTAAATTTTCTATTTTCATTGTATATTTGAAAGTAAATATGGCCTTCTGTTTGCTAGGATTTTCTTTGTAAGCAAGAATAAGATGAATTTTTAGGAAGTTATTTCCTCTGTAGTGTAAGGCTTTTATATAAACTTAGAAGTTATGTACATATTGCCTATATTCCCTCCACCTGTATTTTTGGTTATTTTATCCAAGATAAATTACTGTGATGTATTGAAGTGTCCCACTGCTACTACACTGCTTCCTAAGTTTATTTCTAATAGTTTTTATTTTAATTTTCAATGTTCTGTCTGCCTTCATAGTGGATTTTACCCTTTATCAATGTAAATGTCCTTTAAATGCTTGTGAGTTACGTTTTTGCTTTCTGTTGAATTTTGACATATAACCTTTTTGACTGTGTTTGCATAACTTTTATTGTTATATTTGGTCATTGGGGAACATTCACAATTATTCAGCTTCTTCCAGGAACATGGTACACTGTATTCCTGCCCTTTCGGTGTGATTAAATTAGATGTAAAACTTACACAATATGTGCCATTATGTTTTAATTTTTAATTATTCTAAGAGCCGTTTTATTGGCAAGTTTTAGTCCATCATTTATTTCATAAATTTCAGTTGGGTCTTAATTTTGGCATTTTGTTTTTCTCTGGTTTCCCAGTGTACTTACTATTGAATTTGTCTTCTTTTTCAACTCTAGTGGGTTTAAAAAATATATATTATTCTCTCAGTTGTTTGGAAGTTATACATTTTACTATCACTTCTTCTAAAAACAGCCATAAAGTTTTTGTGAACTTATCTGTAGCTCCTAGCATCAGTTATAAATAATAATGCTGTCTTCTATAGAAGATGAGAAATTAAATGTTTCTCCATTTCTCTTTTATATTCTTTGTTAATTTCAATATATGGTTGGTATAAATGTAACAGCCTTCCTTCCCTCCCTTTTTTCACAATTTTTATTTTCAATTAAAAAAATATTGTCAGTTTCAGAACCATATTTTGAAACACTTATTTTGTCTATACCTTTTACTGGATTCAGTGCCTAAACCCTACCAATACTTAGTTCATTTTCTGCTTCTTATTTTAATTAATGTACATTTGTTCTGGCATAAACTTTCCAAAATTTCTTTTCTTTCTTTGTCAGGAAAGTTTACCTCAAAGTATTATAAATCTGAGAATATTTTTCTCTTGACACATATAAATGTCAACTTGATTAAGGTATAGAATTTTTGGGTTACAGTCTTTTGCTTTTAACATTCTATGATTGCTACTCCATTATTTTTATTAATATTGTGAAGAAGCACATAAGCAACCTCTATTTAGTCTTTGTGAACAACCCAATTTTTTTTTTTTTTTTTAGTATCTAATCATAGTCTGTGAAGTGTGAACACTTCACCAGTCTATTTCCTTCTCTGTGCTGTCCTTGTCAGTGGTGGTTGGTGTTATGGTTGTCCTTGTTCGTGGGGTTTCTTACAATGTGGTTCACGCTCTCAATTTTTAGACTGAATTTCTTTTCCTAGAAAACATTTCTGTGAACCTTTTCATTTTCTACTTTTGCTCCATATTATTTCAGTGTCTCTAGTCTTATATGCAGGTTAGATCCTGGGCTAAGGTCTCCATATCTTTCCCTTATATCTGATATATATATATATATATATATATATATATATATATATATATATATATATATATATATATATATCACTACTTTGAGATTTTCCACTGAACAGTCTACTGATTTTATTTCTATACCAATACCTTCTCATTTCCATGTAATTTTTCCTTATCACTTTTCTAATTTGGTTGACAAAGCATCTTCTCAATGTTGTTGAGGATGTAAAGTAGATGTTTTTAGACAATCTTCGGTAAATCTGTTTGAGGGCCAGGCAGTTGCTGAGCTCTGAGACAGTTGGTGGTGACTTTTGAACTGCACCATTCATCCATAGTCTCTTATTTTCTGAGTAAGGCAGATCCAGCTTGCCTGATGCAGGCAATAGACTCCAGCAGAGATAGATGTAGGACAGCAGCCAGAAGCCCTTCTAGCACCAAAGGAAGGATTGGGGAGATATGACGGAATTATAAGCAGCAACCTAGGAAAATTGAAGAAGCTGAGTAGGTGCCTCGTAAAGTCCCAGTATGCATGGAATCCCTGTTAAGAGAGGCTCCCTGAAGTTTCTGGGTCTTTGCTATGTGGGGTACCTCTGATTTTCCATTTCTGTTTTATTTCAGTAGGTAAAACTTGTAGATCGAATAATAATGGCAATTTCAGACATTTTTTCTTTCTGATTTTAATGGAAATGTCCCCAGTTTGAGCTTAAATTTGCAAATGGCATTGATTGCTGTTTGAGATAGATATTAGTTATTATGGTGAGCTAATAACCTATTTGTGGTTTACCTTTTTTCTTTTAAATCAATAATACTGTTGAGTAACTTTTCATCACATATAGAGATAATCTATAGTTTTTATTATTTTACCTGTTGATGATATGCATTTATCTGGATTTTCTTAAATTAGAAAACTCCTCCAGTTATTGAATGATTCTTAGTCAGGATGAGTTTCTCTCACAATACTCAGTTGTGTTTGACTTGCTATTGTTTTATCTTTTATTTAGACTTTTGCATATATACCCATAAAAAATAATTGATCCATTGCTTTTTCTTTCCATTTGGCAAGTTTTTATATCAGACGCATGCACAGTTAAAATGATTATATTTTCTTCGTAAGTTGATACTTTTATCATTATGAAATGTGTGATAATACTCCTTGTCTTAAAGTCTATTTTTATGATATACATATACCCACACCAGCTATATTGCTTAGCGTGTCTATGGCTTACATTTTCAACTGTTTTACTTTCAAGTTGTTACTGTCTTTATATTTAAAGTCTGCTTATTATAAGCTGCAAATAATTGGGTTTCCCCTTTATGCAGTCAGCTGATCTTTTTTAAAAATTAGTGTCTCTGTATGACTTATTTAATTATTTATAAGATTGGATTTAATCCACCGTGTTGATATATACTTTTTATTAGAACTGTTTATTCCGTGTTTTTTGCTTCCTCCTTTCCTGCCATCTTTTGGGTGAAATGAGAGTGTTTGAGTATTATATTTTGTCCCTCTTACTACCTTTTAAACTACATATATTGCTTTGTATATGTATATTTGGTGGTTACTGTAGAGATTATAATATGCATCTTTAACTTACTACATTTTTTCTTCAAATAATCTTATTCTATTTCATAAATAGTCTAATCATCTTATAACATATGAAAATATGTTGTCGTATATTTTACTTGTCCATATGCTACATTGTATGTATCTCCATTTTACCTTTTCTGGTGCTCTTTTATTTCTTCTTGCATATCTGAGCTTTCATCTGATTTCATTTCCTTTCATCTTAATGGTCTTCTTTTAGCATTTCTTTTACTGTAGTTCTACTGGAGAGGAATAATCTCAGCCTTGACTGACAGAAAAATATCTTATTGTTAATTTTTGAACTTTTTATTGTGATAAAATATATAATGTAATATTTGCCATTTTAGACATTTTTAGGTGTACAGTCCAGTGGCATTAAGTATGTTCACATGTTGTGCATACATCACCACTATCTATTTATAAAACATTCCCATCATCCCAAACAAAAATTCTTTAACCATTGAGCAAATAACTCATAATTACCCCCATTATCCCAACTGGTAATCTCTAATTTACCATCTCTATGAATTTATCTAGTCTAGATATTTCTTATATGTAGACCCATACAATATTTTTTCTTTTGTGGTTGACTTATTTGATTTAGCATACTCTTTTCAAGATTATCCATGTTGTAGCATGTATCAGAACTTCATTTTTTAAAATGGATGAATAATATTCCATTGATGAATATATCACAGTTTGTTCATCCATTCATCTGTGAATGGATTGTTTCTACCTTTTGGCTGTTGTGAATAATGCTGGAATGGGCACTGGCATTCAAGTATCTGTTTGAAGGAAATGCTTTTATTTTGTCTTCATTTTTGAAGGACATGTAAAAGATGGAAGATTCTAAGTTAACAGGTTTTTTTTTATTTTTTATTATTATTTTTTTATTTTGGTACTTTGAGATATCATTTTACTATCTTCTGTCCACTGTGGTTTCTGGCTGCCATTATTTATAATGTTGCTGCCTTTTATTATCTTCTCTATTGTGTGTCTTCTCCGTTGGCTGTGTTTAAGACTTTTTGTTTGTTTTTGGCAATTTGTGCTATGCCTAGATATGTTTTTCGTTGCACCCATTATATCAAGCTTCTTGTATCTATGGGTTGATTTCTTTCATTAATTTTGGCAAATCCACAGTCACTATATCTTGGGATATTTCTTTTTCATTATTCTTTCTCTTTTCTTCTTCTGGCACTCCAATTACACACTTATTAGGCCATTTCATATAGGTCCTCAGATCTTCAGTGCTGTGTTCTGGTTTTTTTTTCAGCATTCCCCTTTTTATGTCTGTTTAGACAGATCCTTTATATTGACAAATTCTTTTTTTTTTTTTTTGCTGTGTAATGAGTCTGTTTTTAAGTCTATGTAATGAGTTCTTTATTTCCGTATTGTACTTTTTTCTATTTCTAGCATTTTCATTTGCTTATTTTGTCAAATTCCAATGTCCCTGCCGAAATTCCCCATTTGTTCACATATTTTCTATCATTACCACTAGTTCCTTTAACATATTTATTGTAATTATTTTATTTTATTTTTTTAAAGACTTTATTGGGGAATTGGGGGAGGGGAACAGCGTTGGGGAATTGGGGAAGCAGAACAGACAAGTTGCTGTCCTTTCGTTCTTCAGTCTAGTTGCAGAGGACATTGCTTCACTGGCCCATGTTGGTATCGTCATTGCACTCTTCCCGGATGAGGCAGATCGGTCGCCTGCCTCTGAACGGTTGCTCACCACGGCTATTGGCCACTCACGCTGGCTGCCGGCCACTCACTGTAGCCTATGGCAGCCCACTGCAGCAGGGGCTGCAGCCTACACTGTAGCCGGGGCTCGCGCAACCCCAGCTCCAGGTGGAGCTGCTGTTAGCTGTAGAGGGCAGTGTCACTGGCCCTCATATGTGGGATCCGAAGCAGGGCCGTTAGCATCCCAAGCCAGCTCTTAACCAATGCGCCACTTGGCTGGCCCTTATTGTAATTATTTTAAAGTGTGATCTTTAAAACACGTGGGCCATCTCATAGACCTGCTTCTGTTAAATTTTCCTCTATGTACCATCAGTCACACTTTCTTGCTTTTTATCATAATTTTTATTGAATGCCAGATATTGTGTGCAAAAAATCCCCCATAAGACTGAAATATACAAAATTTACCCCTAGAGAACAGCAGGACCCTCCTTCTGCCAGGTACTACTGTCAGGGTCATAGTCAGTCTGGACTATATTTGAGCTGGACTTGGGCTTTGTTTCAGTGTTACTTCGATTTGGTTGAAAGTGACCACAAAAATTTTGAGAGAGGTATCAGACTTTCTAATTGATAGGCCTGTGATCTGAGCACTGATGAGACCCTGCAGATCTCTTTATGCTTCACGGCTGAGCTGCCAAGCTTTCTGAGGCATGCCAGCTTTTTGGTCACTGAGGAGGAGTTGCCTTTGCTCTCCAGTTCCACCCTGGTATCTGAGTGTTCAGCTCTCTCTCCATTCTGCCACCTGTTCCTGGTCTTTGGAGAGCAGGTGCAGACATTCCATGAAGCCTGGCGGGCCTCAGAAGGATTTCTCTCAGATCTTCTGAGCTGCCCCCAGCGGTCACTTTGGACAGAGGGCGGGACTGGAGTGCTTTGTCCCTGGGTTCCCCAGGATTCACAGGAGCTCAGTGCAGCTCTTACAAGTTTGCTAAAAGTTAGGCTGAGTCTTCATGCACACCTCATTGACCAGGAATGAAAGCTGTTGTCAGTCACTTTTCTCCTAGGAAGGTCTCATTACCTTCTGTAATTTAATTCATTTGTTTGATTCCTCAGCTCTTTGATGAATTAAACAGGAAACTACAATTTTGTGACTCATCCCACTTGTTCTTAGTAGGTGAGGAAGATTATTGTGATTATTCTGTGATTATTTACATTCAACCATAAGTGCTATTCTCCTAGTCTCTTTCTGCTTGTCTTTTATAGCTTATGTTTTCTAGGAGTTTCTGAGAACATGAAGTACATTCTTTTAAAACATTTCTTGTAGTTTCCATAGTAAAATTTGTTTTGAGGGTACACTGATTCTGAAGATTGTTTTCTGTATAGCAAACTATTTTCATAAACCCCCCAGGTATGACACTACCACTGCCATACATTGGTCCTTGAGTGAGAAACTAATGACTAGGCCTGACCTGACCATTTGCCCAAAGAGAGGCTGTGTGGATTGCTCTTAGCCCACACTGATGGTGTCTCAGATCCCAAGCATGGCCTTTCTCGCATCCCCGGACTGGATAGAGCTCATCCAGAGAGCCTTGATGCTTTGAGTGGGTATCTTTACTCTCTATCCAAATCAGGGAGAGCAACGTGTGATGCCTGCCTGCTCCCGGGCACCTCCAGCTTACCCAGTGCTGCAGGCACTTCTTCAACCTCTGCTGACATCTCTCCTGTGCCAAGTGCCCCAGGACATGGTACACTTGTGACTGTCCCTGTTACTCTCCTCACACCCCACTTCAGAATTAATAACGAATTCATCAATCCCACAAACATTTATTGAGCACCCTCTATGTGCCCCCTACTGTTATAGACACTAGGTACAAATCTATGGATCACAGAAACAAAGCAAATCCCAGCCTATGTATAGCGCTTACATCCTAGTGGGAAAACTCATTTACCCATCTTCACTCATTTAGTTCTCGTAATAACCTTATAATCTAGGTTCTTTTATTTTTCTCATTTTCCAGATGAGAATGGAAGCACAGGGAAATTAAGTACATTGCCAGAATTCTGTGGATGGTGATTTTTGTGGGAACAGAATTTACTTACAGTGCAGGAGGGGCTGTTTCCTTCCCAGTACTTGCAGCTATTGAAGTTTCCTGACCCAGAGCACCTTCTCTGGGCAGCATGGCTGCTTGGCAGTTCATGGATCAAGCTCTGCTTTTCGCTTGTCCTCAGTTTAAGTTGTTGTTGCCAGTTTTTGTGTGTTTATGGATTTTCAGGGTGTTTTAATTAGGAATCAGAAGGGTAATTCAGACACTGTTTATCTGCAGCCAGGACAGCTTGGAAGTCTCTTAAGCCTTACCTATGGCAAAACCTACCCACGTGGACCCAAACTGGGACTTTCTGCTGGTGATAGAAATGTTGGTTGCAACATTCTCTGACAGACACAGAGTGCAGGTAGCTTGTCCCATGCATTTTTTTTAACAATTAAAATAAAATGTTTATTTGTAAATTATATACAGAATACATTACTTTACGACAAGGAAATGGGAGAAAGAGCCATCACCTTCCCACCAACGTGGCTCGGCCTCTCTGTCAGAGATGGAGATGACTGTCTTTCTTGGAAGCAGATGCACAAACCAGTCTGGATTTCTCTCATTTCTGCTGGCCAAAGAGGGAAGAGGGTGGCTGCTATCACCGCAATCACAAGAATTAATCCCATGACAAAGGTTTTAAAGTGAACTGGGTCATAGATCCACACATATACCTCATTTCCATCCAGAAACACTTGATCATCGTGTGGCTCAAGCTTGAATTTTTTCTTAGTTTCCTTCTTTTTGGGAGTTCCTGGAGTTTCTTCCTTTTTGGATTCTTCCTTTTCACCATCTTTTTTTTTTCTTTTTCCTTTTTTGTCTTTTCATCCTTTAGATTTTCTTTCTTGCTCTTTTTATCTTCTTCTTTTCCACTTTCAGCTTTTCCTTTCTCTTTTTCTTTTTTTATGTCTTTATCCTACTTCATTTTCATTACTTTTAGTGCCCGGTGAAAAAACTGTTTCTTTAAAAGCCAATAAAATAATCAACCCTGTGACCCATCATATTGGTGGACTTTGTTGGACAGTTGAATCGAAGGTACTTGGCTACAGCTTTCTCTTCTTTAGATGGCTTACCAACTTCCTGAATCCGTTTCTTGTGTCGACTGCGTTCCGCCATGTTGGCCGCTCTGCCCGGTTCCCTCTGTCCCATGCATTTTTGCTTGACCCCATTCCCTTCTCAGGGAGCTGCAGATAAAAATCCCTTTATGAGACTATCAGCAAAAATAATCATTTCTCATGGTGACCTCTGAAAACAAACATTTAACCAAAATTTTGCTAAATATATGCTTTTCTAATATCCCATCTTCACTCTCCGAAGCTCAGAAAGGGCAAGCACTTAGCACAACTGGCAAATGATAAATAGTCTTCCTTCATTTACATGCCTTTTCATCAGCTAAGATTGTCATGGCAACTGTGCCTACCAGACAGGCCCAGCACAGCTTTATATTGGAAAATGCCTGGAAGCCTTGTCCTACTCTCCTAGTCCTTGATGAATAAAGAGAGTTTTTATGGGGCACGAGCCTCATAATGGGGTTTCTAACAGCCTATAGATGATAATTACTTATAGTCTGTAAGTGGACATAGAAAAGACAGCATTTTGCTGGAAAACAGTCTGCAAAACTGTAGCTTTGTTTCCCTGCCTTTCTGTCCCTGGTTACAAGCTAGCCAAATGTAAGCACAGTGGGTGCACTTGATTTCACCATTATCATTTCCCGCAGGACACATGCCTACATCACACATGTGGGAGATCCGGTATACACACACACACACACACACACACACACACACACACACACACACACATCCCTACAGAAATTTTCCAGGGAAGGCACAGTTCCTTTTGAGGAAAGGAAGTTTGAGATTGGGAAAGAGTGGGAGACAGAGAGAGCTGGAGCCTCTTGGAGGTGTGTTCTAAATGTTTTCCTGTCTCTGGCTGGTCCAGGTCCAATTCAGTGGCCTGGAAGCCTGTTTCTCTCAATCTGGAAATGGTTCCAGCTCTGCAAATGAGAACTTTTGGAGGGAGAGCAAACAATCTCCAAGGGGCAGCTGCCTGATGTTGTCTTCTTTGATACTCTGGAGAAGGGGGTGGCAGCTGCAGAAACATCTCAGAACCAATGTTTTTTTGCTGCAGTTTTGCATTTTGAAGTGAGGTCTTAGCCAGCCTAAGTTTTCCATCCTAGAAGATTTTCACTGAGCTTGATGATCGATTAGCCTAGAAAAGAACCTGGCGTATTATAGGTGCTCAAGGAGTATTTATGGAATGAATGAATTAGCCTTATCCACACTGGGCTTTTCTTTCCTCTCCTCCTGACACCCTACCTCTGTATGCTGCATCTTCTGGCCATAAATCCTGCACTATGCTCTGGAGAAACCTCTGCCCTGTGATCCTTGAGTACTCCCACCTCCTCACGTTGGTTCTCTCTACTGAGCTTAGCTTCCTCCCACATGCACATTTCTATGTCTGTTGCAATCTCACCCCTGATGGCTTGAGGCAACGGGGTTGGCTCAGGTTGCTTCTGAGACCTGGCAGGGAAGCCAGGATGTAGGGCTGGATGAAACTATGTGATGGAGAATCACACTCAGCAGTGACTACCAATGTTCCATCCAGGGAGTCTGAATGAATCAGTACACAGAGAGAGCTACTCAGGGGCTGGGCCAGGCTTGGGCAAGGTCTCCACGAAAGGCAGGGTCCATGCTGTCAAATGCTGGACTGGGCGGCGGAGGGCACTAACTTCCCCTCAGGGTTTACTAATCTCTTTCTCCATAGTCTTTGCCCTTCTAGGTGGGCTATAGATTGGTAAGGCATAGGCTCAGCAGGTAGACAGAAAATTATGATAAAATGGTAAAGCTCCAAAACTCTAGAAAGATGAGGAAACTTTGCTTTAGCTGAACTACAGCGTGGAATGTGTCCAGGGTGTGTGTGTGTGTGTGTGTGTGTGTGTGTGTGTGTGTGTGTGTTTATGTTCCTCCCTGTTTGCATTCATTTCCACTTACGATGGTTAATTTTATGTGTCAACTTGACTGGGCCGCATGTACCAGATATTTGGCAAACATTATCCTGGTGTGTCTGTGAAGGTGTTTCTGGATGAGATTAGCATTTGAATTGGTAGACAGAATGAATAAAGCTCATGAACCTCAGTCATCTGAAAGCCTGAATAGAATGAAAAGGCTGACCTCTCCCACCAGTCAGGAGGAGCGCTTCCTGCCAGGCTGCCTGTGCTGGAATGTTGATATTTTCCTGTTTTTGGACTCAGATTGAGACATCAGCCCTTCTTGGGTCTCGAGCCTGTGCATTTGCACTGGAACTATACAATAGGTTTCTTGGGTCTCCAGCTTGCCAACTACAGACCTGGGGGCTTCTTGGCCTCCATAATCATGGGAGCCAATTTCCTTATGTACCATATTTTGGCATGTTAATGTGCTCCTGTATATAATGTGCACCATTTTGCCATAAAGCATAATTTTTCTTCTTTCTTACAATTGAATAATATTCTAATATATCACTTTATCCATTTTGGATTGTCAGCTTCTTAAGGGCCGGGACCTAGCATATTGACATTTCATTTCTTCAGTTCTTAACTGGCTTCTCATATATAGTAGATGCTCAACAAATATTTGTTGAAAGAGGGACTAAATGCAATTTTAATCCAAGCTCTTGTGTTCCCAGAGAAACACTCTTATGATTCCCTTCCCCACCCCAAGCTAATGTTAATGCCCACACATACGATCCGGAAAATTAGGTTCTTGAAGCCACGGTGAGCTAGAAAGAAAGCAGGACTAATTGGAGGCTCTCCCTCTATTTCCATTTTGACTTTCTAGCTGAGTTTAATCAGGCCTTGAAATTGGAGGTACCTCAGTTTTATCTCACAACAAGGCTTTATGAAACAAATTTCCAATAGAACTTAAGAAACTGAGTCATGGATGGGGAGAGGCCTTACTAAATCATACAGCAAAGTTTGCTCCTCTCAGAATGAGGATGAAAAGGCTAAGAGGAGACAAGTAAAATCTACAATGCTGTGATTTAAGACTATTAATGTAGGATTGACATCAAACTTTGAAATTGATGATTTAGGGTCTTGAATGACAGGTTCTAGATACAAAAAGCTAAGTTCCACTTCATAGGCACATAATAAGCTCAGAGAACTCTTACCCCTTGAAGGGGAAAGAAAGGGATAAATGGATTCCAAAGGGGTGCAAGCAGATTCATGAATCACAAATCGCTATGCAGAGCAGGTGGGAGATAGTTAATGTTTGAGTTTTCTATAGGAAAGGAGAAACTGGCTGAGTCCTAGAGGCCTCGATGAGCAGCAGAATGCTGGGCCAGGTAGCGCCTCATGAGCCCGAGGAGTCAGACAAATTTTCTGTTTCAGAACATACTTCACATGTTCAGGTATGGCATCCTGGGAACACAATGTAAAAATGTGGACCTAGTGCACATTTTCGCCTAGCTTTTTTGAAATGAAAAATGAGGATGTAATAACTTCTGCATTCTTGACAGCATTTCAGAAACTACATCTGCCCTTTCCCTTCATATGTGTTGTGGTTGATCCACTAAACTGGTATTTACAGAGAGGCTATTTGTTTTGTAGTGACAACAGTTTTCCCTAAAGCAAATAGAAAACAGCAGGTGGGAGGAAGAGGAGAATAAGATTGTCCAGGGTCAGTGGTGGTTGCCTGGAGATACTGGGTACTGGGCTCTGGGAGTCTTACTCTGTGCCCCACAGGCTTTGGGGGTAGAAGCTGTCTTCATGGGAAGGGTTACTCCTTATGGGGGCCTCTGTACATCCCAGGAGGCCGTGGCTGGGCTCTCCCTCCTTCTCCAACTGCTTTTACACTCATTATGCCACTGATATAACACCTCACTTTATTTGTGCTGAATGCTTTTGTATATGCAGAATCTATAGGGTCATGTAGGGTACAAGCAAACTAGGGAGAAGTATGGTAAATTGAAAACTGGCTCTCCAGAGGTTCTGACTTTTAGAACCTTTAAATGTTAAGGTCTTGAGCTGGGGAGGTTATCCAATATTATCAGGGTGAGCCCTAAATGTAATCATATGTAGTCTTATAAGAGGGAAGCAGAAGAGATCTGACACAGAGAAAGTCATGTGAAGACACAGGTGGAGACTGGAGTGATATAAACCCAAAACAAGGAATACAGGCAGACACCAGAAACTGGAAGAGGCAATGAATAGATTCTTCCCTGGAGTGTCTGGACACTGTGCTCTTGGTTTTGATTCATTCATACTGATTTAGACGCCTTGCTTCAAGAACTGTGAAAGAATAAGTTTTTGTTGTTCTAAGCCACCAAGTATGTGATAATTTGTTATAGCAGCCAGAGGAGGCTAATAAAGGGTGTTGCTTATTACAGCCAGCCACACAGGCAAATGTCCCTCTAAAGTGGTCTTTGATGGATGTTTGCCTGTGCAACCCCTGTTTGTACCTAGTACTTTCTATGACAGCCCATTCCTCTGTCAGAGTTCTCATGAATGAGGTTGGGGTGGTTCTGGTGAAGTCTGTAATTCAACACATGGGTTCTCAGCTACTCCTCAGTGTCACCTGACCTCCCGTGTGCATTTACATCTGCTGCTCTTGTTGACTAGTCAAATTGTCCTTAATCGGGAAGTGGTTTTTACTGTACAGTCATAAGTCACTTATCAACAGGTATACATTCTGACAAATGTGTCATCATGCGAACATTATAGACTGTACTTCCACAAACCTAGATGGTACAGCTTACTACACACCTAGGCTACATGGTGTAGCCTATTGCTCCTGGATTGTGAACCTCTACAGCATGTTACTCTACTGAATACTGAAGGCAATTGTAATACATGGTAAGTATTTGCATATCTAAACACATCTAAATATACAAAATGTAGAGTAAAAATGCGGTATAAAAGATTAAGTGTGTGTGTGTGTATGTGTGTGTGCGCTAGTGTGCACATCAGCACATTGGAGGGCAGGGAAAGTGTTGTGGAGGAAGGAGGCACATTTGGAGGGAGAGTAGACCTCAAGACATGGGAGGGCGGAAGGGAGAGAGGGAAGGAAGAGAAGAGAAGAGAAAGGGAGAGCAGAGATTGAAAGAGACCTAGAGAGATAAATCTTGAGACAAGAAATAATGAAGAGAGAAAGAGAAATATGGATATGGGATGGGACTGGGAGGAAAGAGAGTGAAATAAAAATGGAGGGAAGTGAGTTTGTGTACAGGTGTGTACACACATGTGCATGTGCAGGGGTGAGCTTGGGCAGGCTCCCAGGCCCCCCTCCAACTCCACCCTCTCCAACTCCATAGGCTCCAGTCCTGGACAGGCACACGGCTGGCAGGTGGACGGCATGCTGAGCCTTCTCATCTGTTTAAACCACCAAGAGCTAGAAGTAAATTCAATATCAAAGTTGGATTCAGACTTTTCTTTCAACACTGCAAACTTTTTGCTTATAATCCATATATGTAGTCTGTCTTGATGAAAACATCCTTAGGCAGAACATGACTGTCCTTGAAAATGCTTCTGAACTCTACTGCAGATTAGGACCAGTCTACTTCTGAGAATGCTCAGTGTATCTTTCCCCCCAGCTTTTCTACATGTATAAATAAACATGATAATAACAATAGCACTGTTTTGCACAGTTTCATCCTTTTTGGAGATTTTTATACCATTTCCCATGACATAGCTAAGTGAGTATTATTACAATATAAAAACATGGAGGGCCGGCCGAGTGGCACGTTGGTTAAGAAGTGGCTTGGGACGCCAGCTCTGAGCAGCAGGGCCCTGGTTCGGATCCCACATATGAGGGCCAGTGACACTGCCCTCTACAGCTAAGATGGTGAAAAACAGCTCCACCTGGAGCTGGGCTGCCGTGAGTTGCCGGGGTCGGCTTAGGCTGCAGTAGGCTGTTGTAAGCTACCATGAGTGGCCGGCAGCCAGTGTGAGCTGCCAAGAGCCGCTGAGTGACAATCCAGAGGCCAGCGATAGATCTGTCTCACCTGGGAAGAGCACAATGATAATACTAATGTGGGCCAGTGAAGCAATGTCCTCCACAACTAGACTGAAGAACAAAAGGACAGCAAGTTGTCTATTTCCCTTCCCCAATTTCCCAACACTGTTCCCCTCCTCCAATTCCCCAATAAAATCTTAAAAAAAAAAAAGACATGGAAAATGGGGCACAAAGAGCAATGACTCAACCCAAGCCATGATTAACATCTGGCATCCCTTCAACTTCATCATGGTGTATAGCAATGGGCTCCAAAATGTGTGTATGAAGTCAAGGAGGTGTGGAAAGCACCCACTGAGTTGTGGGAAGAAAATGCTAAAACATCATCATGTCTATTTCTAATCTAAAATTAAGGGGAAAAAAAACTGAAATAAGCGAGTCCTGGTCAAAACGGCACAGTAGGCAAACACTATGCTTGCATCTTGTAATGACCATGTCAAAATTACAACTAAACTACAGAACAACCATCTTTGAGAATCGCCTGAAGTCTAGCTGAACATAAGTCTTATATCTAAGGATATGCAAAAGAAGCCACATCAAGACTGGTAGAAGGAGCAGAGACACGGCATGGGCTGGTCTGATACCCACATATGGGGGTTAAAAATTAGGAAGGATATCTCAACTGCAGAGGTCACCCCTGAGAAGTGAGGGATCCCTGACACCACCAGACTCCTCAGCCCAGAGCTCCAGTGCTGGGAAGAGCAGTCCCCACAACTTTTGACTGTGAAAACCAGCAAAGATTGCGGCTGAGTGAGATGGAGGGCAGCTACAGTCCCACGCTTTCCTCTTAAAGGGCCCATGCACAGACTTACTTGCTGATGGACTCACTTGCTCTGAGCTCCAGCTCTGGAGCAGCAGATTGAAAGGCACCAGGAACATACAGAGAGGAACTGAATAGTTTGGCTTTAGTGTGAGGGCTGGTAAGGCAGCCTTGAACCAGATAGAAGTGTTGGCAGAGGCCATTGTTCTTTTGTTGAGCCCTCCCCACCACCACCACAGACACAGCATGCACTCAGGAAGCTGCCATATCTGAATCTCCATCAACCTGGCTAATAATGTTCATCCCACCCTGGTTATTCCTTGAGACTCCACCTCACCCAATTGCCAGCCCACCAAAGCCATCTCCAGTGGCTTTACTCTACAAATGGCCTGTCTTGGCTCAAGCTGTAGATATTCCTAAAATTTCTCAAAGGATCACAAAACCCAAACAAGTAGCATCTGGCCTTAGCATGCACCATATCTCTTGCTAACTAGCCCCAAGCCCAGCACTAGCAATAGCCAGCCTTAGTTCACAGTTTGGCCTCTCCCACGCACCTCCAAGCCCAGCACAAGTGACAACTATCTTCAAGATCACTTTGTAGCTCATAGCAAGTGGCACTGGGCAGGGCACAGACAGCAGCTGAACTTGGCCTGCAACAGAGCCCCTCCCAAGAGACCTCATTACCAACATACCTGGTGGCCAGTTTCAGAACACACCAGAGCACCACCCAACGACCTCCACAAAAGACATACATGAAGGGTAGAATGGACAGGCACCAGAGCCCTGCTAAAGCAAATTTTGCTGTGTAGGTTCAACTCCTGCACTACAGCTCCTCCACTGTAGTCACAGCCTGTCCTCACAATCAATCAGCCTGAGGGTCAATCCCCTTCATTGACATGCAAACAGCAACCAAGACCCAACTACAACAGGAAGGCACATACAACCCACACAAGGGATACATCTGAGCACGCAGCTTAGGTGACCAGGGAGACTATACTACTGGGACCCACAGGACACCTACTACATAAGGGCCTTCTACTAAGAATTGGAGACATAATAGCTCTACCTAATATATAGAAACATAACACAGGGAGGCTGCCAAAATGGGGAGATAAAGAGACATGTTGCAAATGAAAGAACAAGTCCCAGAAAAAGCAGTAAACAAAATGAAGACAATCTAACCAATGCAGAGTTCAAAACACTGCTTATAAACATGCTCAATTATCTCAGTGAGAACCTCAACAAAGAGATAAAAAGAATGTGTTAGAAGTGAGGAATACAATAGCTGAAATGAAGAATACATTAGAAGTAATCAACAGGACATCAAATGAGGGGAGGGGTAAAAACAGCACATGAAATGAAGCAGAAGATCAAATCAGTGATTTGGAAGATGAGATAGCAAAAAACACCCAATCAGAAGAGCAAAAACAAAAATCCCCCAAAATCCCCCTCCAGAGAGAGAGAAAGAGAGAGAGAGAGAGAGAGAGAGAGAGAGAGAGAGAGAGAGAGAGAGAGAGAGAGAGAGATCAAGCTTAACAATATTCACATCATAGGGATACCAGAAAAAGAGAGCAAGAAATTGAAACCCTACTTGAAAAAATGATGACAGAAAACTCCCCTAACTTGGTAAAGGAAATATGAGTTCTGACAATTAAGCTCATGAACTCATCCTAGAAAAAGCGCTACATGCCTAATTGGTGAATATCACTATGGTCACCTTCGAAGTATTCCCTTGGGAAGCTATGCACCGACGCCAGTGCCTAGTCCACCCTTCAAAGCAATTTTGGAACTCTTTTCCTGGAATGACCATCAGAGCTGTCGTCATATGACACTTGATCTTCTGAATGTCATCAAAATGTCTTCCTTTCAATATTTTCTTTATTTTCAGGTAAAGAAGTTATTGGGGGTCAGATCAGGTGAGTAGGGAGGGTGTTCCAATACAGTTGGTTTGTTTACTGGCTAAGAACTCCCTCACATATAGTGCTGTGTGAGCTGGTGCATTGCCATGAATTGTTGGTGAAAAGTTCAGGTCATTTCCGACTAACTTTTTCACACAGCCTTTTCAGCACTTCCAAATAGTAAACTTGTTTAACTGTCCAGTTGGAACAAATTCATAATGAATAATCCTTCTGATATCAAAAAACATTAGCTACATCGTTTTGACTCTTGATTTGGACTGACTGAACTTTTTTTGGTTGTGGAGAATTGGCTGACTTCCATTGTGCATTTTGACACTTTGTTTCAGGGCGTCTTATTATACCTACATTTCATCACCAGTGGTAACACTGCCCAAAACATCGTCTTGCCTCTCCAAAAGGTTTTGGCAAACTCCGACTCTCCTTTATTTTGGTTCATTGGTAAGCTCCTTCAGGACCATTTTTTTTTCTTTTTAAAGATTTTATTGGGAAATTGGGGGAGGGGAACAGCATTAGGGAACTGGGGAAGGGGAACAGACAAGTTGTTGTCCTTTTGTTCTTAATCTAGTTGTGGAGGACGTTGCTTCACTGGCCCATGTTATCGTCATTGCACTTTTCTCTGGTGAAGAAGATCAGTCGCCAGCCTCTGGACAGCCGCTCACAGTGGCTCTTGGCAGCTCACACTGGCTGCCAGCCACTCACACTGGCTGCTAGCCATTCACTGTAGCCTATGGCAGACCACTGGGCAGGTGCTGCAGCTATGCTATCCTGGCGACTTACAGCAGCCCAGCTCCAGGTAGAGCTGTTGTTCACCATCTTGGCTGTAGAGGGCAGTGTCACTGGCCCTCATGTGGGATCCAAACCAGGGCGGCTGGCGTCCCAACCCAGCTCTTAACCAACGCGCCACTCGGCCGGCCCTTGAAATTCTTAATACATTGGTTTTTTTTTTTTTTTACTCTTTCTAAAATCACTTTTTAAATTGTGGTAAAATATATATAACAATAAAATGTACCATCTTAACCACTGTTAAGTACACAGTTGAGCAACATTAAATACTTTCTTTTTGTGGTGCAACTATCACCACCATCCATCCATAGAACTGTTCTCATCTTACAAAACTGAAACTCTGTTCCCATTAAACACTAACTCATCATTCATTTTCCCCTCCTCTCAGCCCCTGGCATCCACCATTCTACTTTCTGTCTCTGAATTTGTCTACTCTAGGGACCTCCTATAAGTGGAATCATATAGAAAGATTTATACAATCTGAAGAGAAACCAGAGTATCAGGACCATTTTTGTACACACCTTTCTCATGCCAAGATTTTCAGTTAAGATTTTCATAACTGTTTCTCTATCAGTGTTTACTTGGTCTGCTATGCTTCTTACAGCCAGCCAGTGATTTTGACACACAATTCGACAAATTTTTGCAATGTTTTTGTCAGTTCTGCAGGTTACTGGCTGCCCTGACCCCTCTTCATTAATGAAGCGTTCTCTCCCCTCAGAAAAACATTTAATCCATTTGTACACTGCCGTTTTCTTCAGGGCATTATCCCCATAACCTTGGACTACCAGGTCACTGATTTCAGTTCCACTCTTGACAAGTTTAATAAAAAATTTAATGTTTTTTTGTTGCTCTAATTCAAGCTCAGACATTTTCACGATGGCAAACAAAAACATGCAACAACAATAATGAATGTCACTCAGCAAGACACTGTCACGTTGACACGAACACAGCTGTGAGATACAGATATACCAAGGTCCTGAAACTTTAGCGAGCTCTTTATACAGTGTTGCCAATGTAATCGCACAGTGGCAAGCTCGTGAACCTAATTGTGAGACCTCATGGACATACAAGCCCAGGAAGTGCAGAGTCCCAAACAGGATGAACCCAAAGAGGCCCACACCAAGATACATCATTATTAAAATAACAAAGGTTAAAGACCAAGAAAGAATCTAAAAAGCAGCAAAACAAAAGCAGTTAATTACCTACATGGGAGTTTCAATAAGACTGTCAGCTGATTTCTCAACAGAAACTTTGCAGGCCAGAAGGGATTGGCATGAAATATTCAAAATTATAAAAAGCAAGGACCCACAACCAAGATTACTTTACCCAGCAAAGCTATCATTTAGAATCGAAGGACAGAAAAAGTGCTTCCCAGTCAAGAAAAAGTTAAAGAAGTTCATTACCACTAAATCAGTATTGCAAGAAATGTTAAAGGGACTTATTTAAGAAGAAGTAGAAAAAGTTAAAAGAAATAAACAATAAAATGGCAATAACTACATATCTATCAACAATTATTTAAATGTAAATTAATTAAATGCTCCAGTCAAAAGACATAGCGTAGCTGAAAGAATGGAAAACAAAACCTTTACATATGCTGCCTATAAGTATCTCTAATCAGATCAACACACACACACATACTGAAAGTAAAGGGGTGGAAAAAGATATTTCATGAAAATGGGAACAAACAAACAAACAAAAAAGCTTGGGAAGCAATACTTATATCAGACAAAATAGACTTTAAAACAAAAGTTATAACAGGAGACAAAGAAAGACCCAGTAATCTCACTTCTGGGTATTTATCTGAAGAAACCCAAAATGCTACTTTGACAGGACATGTGCATCCATATGTTCATTGCAGCATTGTTTACAGTAGCCAAGATGTGGAGGCAGCCTGGGTGCCCCTCAATGGATGAATAGATAAAGAAGAAGTGGTACATGTACACAGTGGAATATTACTCAACCATAAAAAAGTGAAATCTTGTCAACTGCAACAATGGATGGACCCAGAGTAAGTCAGACAGAGAAATACAAGTGTCATATGATTACATTTATATGTGGGTCTAGAGAACAGGATTAATGAACAAACTAAACAGAATCAAACTCATAGATACAGACAGCATTTTGATGGTTCCTGGTTTGGGGGTACTCAAGGGAAGGGTATAAAGGGTAGGGGATTAACAGTTACAAAATAGGCATGGGGAATATAATCAGTAGTATGGTAATAACTATGTGTGGTGTCAGATGGGTACTCGATTTATCAGGGTGATCACTGTGAGTTATATATTTGAGTATATCTAATCACTGTATTCTATACCTGAGACCAATATAATAATATTTTATGTCAACTGTAATCGAGCAGTAAAAAATATTTAAAAAGAAAAAACTGAACTTTGCTAATATTTGACAATAGTATATGCATATAATTTATGAATAAATAAATATCATGTATGTCTTAAAATCTTTTACTAATTGAAGTGTATGGTCTTTTAAAAGTAGGGGCATTTCTGTTCTTCCCCACCATTGTCCTTTTTCAGCTAAAACTGATGATTTGAAGTTTGATTCAGGATGATATTTTTGCATGATCATGTAGACACAAATTGGTTGGTGATAATGGGATTACTGAATTCCTGTAGCTTAACTCATTATCTAGTAGTGGAGTGGATGTGTAAACAACAACTAGTGTATAGTGCATATAGAAGCAGAGAGAGATGGACTGGTTCACTTTTGAAAAATTAAGATAATCCACATAAGTGGAGTAGAATCAGCTGACTTTCTTTGACCTTGACCCCTGATTTGTATCTGCTACTTTATAAAGATGAAAGAGGCAGTGGAAGGTAGCCTGAAGTTGGCCTCTGCTGGACCAGGGCCCATACAGACAGTGTGCTGCCATGGACACATGACAGCGGCCAGCCTTTTAGTACATCACCAGGCAGCCCATTCCAGTTCCACCTTAGCAAAGTGATTCATTAACCAATTCCCCTATATATTACTTTTGAGAGGTATCTGATACAAGTTTTAAAAAATTCTCTATAAAACATTGCTCTTTAGAGTGCTTTGAAGCTTGGGAGAGCCATGGATAGGTTGCGAAGGACTCATTTTGGCCCTGTAGATGTCAGGCTCCCATTGAATTTCTGCTTCAATTTCCACATCTCCCAATCACTGGACCAAAGCGTATAAGTAACCTCTCCTTCCATTTCAGACCAGTCCTACTTGAGTCCTATTTAAGTAATTCCATTTCAGGGGCTCTTGAGTGCTCTGTGCCTCATTTTCTCATTTGTAAAATGAGGGATAAAAATGGTACCTACCTCATAGTGTTGCGTGGATTAAGTGAACTGGATGTTTAAATTTCTTAGCATAGTGCCTGCCACATAAAAAATGTAAAAGGTGTAAGCTAATAACATTGCTGTTTGCAAGGTGACTGATAAAGGTGTAGCTCTAGCACTGACATGCTTCCTAACTCTTTCCATTTGTGGGTAACCCTATTCCAGAATAGGTGCCTCGAGTTCTCTGAACCTGAGCTCCTCAGATACTGCATCCTCCAGCCCCTTTCCACTGCTGATGTGCAGTGTCCATAATGACCCTAAAGATTCCTTTCAAATTTCTATGTGTCATCAGGCACCCAGCACAAACCTATGTCCTTAGAGCAGAGGTGTCTCAAAGGTTGGCTCTACTGACTTCTGGCACTTCCACTGGTTTTTGCAGAAGACAGATCACACAGAATTTCATCATAATTTTAGTATTGTTTCTGTCAAAGATTTGAATCCTTATTGAAATTCAGAGTGATTGTCACCAAAGGCAGATGGAGTCATGCATGGTTGTATTTGGTCATACAGCAGTAAGCAGAAAAGGACACTTGGTCTCTGGAAACATTTGTTTTTATTGAAAAAATATATATCTACTGAAATGTAGTGAAAATGTCTGCCCTAGACAGAATGTATCTGGATTTCACCAAGGCATTTGTGCAGTTTACTTTTAGCATGTGAAAGTAAAAGACAAAAGTATAGGCTGGATGCTACTACAATTAGGTAGATTTATAACCAGGTGAATAACTATGTTCAAAGGAAGCCTTCTAGTAACATGCCACAGGGTTTAGTCCCAATTTTATTTCGTTTAAAATTTTAGCTGTTATTTGCTGAAGCCAAGGCATGATGTAATTAGGATCCAAAAAGGTCTTGACAGGCTGGAACATTTAGGCTGAATCCAATAATCTGATATTTAGCAGAAACAATTATAAGGTCTTGTACTTCTGTCCAAACAACCAACTATATAAGAATAGGAGGTGAAAAGCATGACAAAAGAGGGACAACTTTCAGCACAGGTGCAAATGCTTGGTACTGAGTTTGACGTGGATCCACAGGATGATGGAATTGTATATCTAGGTTGAGCTGTTAGAGGTATTATATCACAATGAGAAAAGTAATTATCTCCTTCTGTCCTTGATGTTTAGATCACAGATAAAGTATATGGTTCAGTCCTGGTCTTCTGACCAGAGAGCACATGAGGAGGGGAGAGCCAGGATCCCCATGGATTCCAAATCATATTATGTAAGGAATCATGGACCAAGAATGCTTGCTTTATAGAGAAAATTCCAGAAAGACATGATAGTTGTCTTCAAATATTTTAGGTTGCCACTTGATATTTGAAAGCTATCATGCTAAGAAAGAAGTAAAGGGTTTCTGAGGTAGGGGTGGGAGTCAGGACTAGAACAGGGTTAATGGGTAGAGGCAGAGTCTGAAGTAAAGTGAGGAGTGTCATTACTACTAATACTTCCAGCAGCCCACTGGATTGGAATGCAGTGGGAATGTGCCTTCGATCTCTTTGTTAAGAGCTGAGACTGCTGGCTAAAATTTAAGGATACATTGTGTTGTGGATTTAAAGGTGGCTCATAATTTTTTAGATTCCAAATGTGTAAGTGACAAAATCATTAAAATGTAACAGATGTGTGTTCATGCCCAAATATATAGTGGCCCCAGAATCACATAAAAGCGAGGCCAGGATGATTTTTTTCCTAAGATAAGTTTGGGGTCAGCTAAATGCTTGAGCAAGTTCTCACTCAGCAGTGAGGAGTCCTACATCCTGAAATGTGAGGTTGACGACCTTCAGTTAGAAGATTTGATGCCAGATTTATAAACACCCCTTTCTATGTTACAATGATATAGCAACATTTTTAAATGGGATCACACCATCATAGCTTATTGGGATGAGCTAGCTACAAAACCCTTCCCCACCTAACTGAATGAGGTACTCAGTCTAACAGTTGTTTAGAATTGTCCATCTGGAGAACAAAGGTACCTGCCAAAAGTGATTAGTTTTATGTTATGTTAATTAGCTTTGAGAAGTTTTCTAAGTAAAAGGTTCAATTGTACCTTGATGGGTCATAGAATCTTCATAGAGAAAAACTGTTGGTTTTTTTTTGTCTTTGCTATTCACAAGAAGGCATGTGTCCAATTCATCTATAGAAGCTATGTAAAGTAGTTCAAATATACATTCAGATATACTATCAAACGTAGATATTTTTCCTGCCAGTATGTGAAATGGTGTAACTTTATTAACTTTCATGACAACTCTGGAGGTACTTGGCTGATATCTCCAGAGTTCTTGGCTGGTTAATTCAGCCACTCAAGATGTCAGAATTTAAAGTCAACAACTCTGCGATTCTCTTGGCTTCTCCTCATGGAGACAAGAGAGATGCCACATATCACATCTTTACAGGACAACATACAAAGCAAGGTGTGTTTCCTTTTAAGAGAAAGGAAAACTTTTTCTAAGAGATTCCAACTCCCCTCCCTTACTTTGCATCACATGTCATACCATTTTGAAAGATTATTACATGGCTTTGCAGATGTTGAAGCCTGCCAATGCATGAAATCTGAGAGTTATAGACCTAGAAGATTTCATTTCTTTTTATTTTGATTTTTAATTAACGTACAGTACAATTGATTTTTGGGGGTATACAGTTGTATGAATTTTAACAAGTGTAGATTCATGTAACCACCAACACATTCAACATCAGAACAGCCTGGTTGTCCCCAAAAGCTCCTCATGCATTCCCTTTGTGTATTAGTTTATGAAAGTTATTGGGCTCTGTATTTTTTTGTTTTGTTTTATATTTTCTTTTAATGTCTTTGACTGGTTTTGGCATCAGGGTAATGTTAGCCTCATAAAATAAGCTGGGAAATGTTCCTTCCTCTTTTATTTTCTGGAAGGGATTGTGTAGAACTGGTATTATTTCTTCTTTAAATGTTTGGTAGAATATGCCAATAAAGCCATCTGGGATTCAAGATTTCTTTTTCAGAAAGGTTTTAATTATGAATGCAATTTCTTCAATAGGACTATTCAGGTTATGTCATTATGTGTTTCATCTTTGGTGAGTTTTGTGTTACCTTGAGAAGCCAGTCCATTTACTCTGTCATTCTTCCTCAGAGTTTATATACTATATTCACCTACGTCAAAACTACATCAAACGTGTTATAACTTTTGTTTTCAACCATCACACATTTTTTAAAGAACAAAACGGGGTAAGAATCATGTATTATATTTATCTAGATGTGTATCATTTCTTCATTCCTGGTATTATAAATTCCTTTCTGAGATCATCTTCTTTCTCCATGAGGAACTTCCTTTAAAAATTATTTTATACCAGGCCTTGTGACAATGAATTTCTATGCTCTTTTCTATCTGAAAATTTCTATGTGTTACCTCCATTCCTGAAGGATGTTTCACTGGATATAGAATTCTGGGTTGAGAGTTCCTTTCTCTTAGCACTTTAAATATGTTGTTCCACTTTCATCTGTCCTCTCTGTTTTATGATGAGAAATCATAGCCATTTGAATCATTGCTTCCCTATTGGCAATGCATCCTGTTTTTCTGCCTGCTTTCTGGATTTTTTTTCTTTTTATTTACTCATCAGCAATTTTAAAAAATAATTTTTATTTTTCAATTATAGTTGACATACAATATTGTATTAGTTTTGGTTGTACAACATAGTAATTAGACATTTATATAACTTATGAGGTTATCACCCCCAATAAATCTAGTACCCATCTGACCCATACATAGTTATCATGGTATGATTGACTGTATTTCCTTCCTATGCTGCATTTTACATCCCTATGACTATTTTGTAACTACCAATTTGTACTTCTTAATCCCTTCCCTCTTTTCACTCAACCCTCCAACTATTATCCCATCTGGCAACCATCAAAAATGTTCTCTGTATCTATGAGTTTGTTTTTGTTTTGTTCGTTTATTTTGTTTTTCAGATTCCACATATAAATGAAATCACATAGTATTTGTCTTTCTCTCTCTGACTTATTTCACTCCATGTTGTTGGAGATGGCAAGATTTCAATTTTATATGGCTGAGTAATACTCCATTGTATATATGCACCACTTCTTTATCCATTTATCTATTGATGGACACTTAGGTTGCTTCCATATCTTAGCTATTGTAAGTAATGCTGCAACAAACATATGGATGCATATGTCTTTTTGAATTAGTGTTTTGGGTTTCTTTGATGAATACCCAGAAGGGAATTGTTGGGTCCTTCTTTGTCTCTTGTTATAGTTTTTGCTTTAAAGTCTATTTTGTCTGATATAAGTATTTCTACCCCAGCTTTTATTTTTCCCATTTTCATAAAATCTTTGTCCATTCCTTTACTTTCAGCCTGTGTGTGTTTTTTGATCTGAAATGAGTCTCTTATAGGCAGCATACTCGTATGTAAAGGGTCTTGTTCTCTTTTTTTTTTTTTTTTAGCTGAGCCATCCTGCCACCAGTTGGCAGCTCAACGGCAACTCAGTTCGGGCTGGCATCAAACCGCTGTTGCTCAGAGCTCAGCTCGCACTCTTGAGCGAGCTCTTAACCAACTGAGCCACTTGGCTGGCCCTAGGTCTTGTTTTCTTATTCATTCAGCCACCTATGTCTTTTGATTGGAGCATTTAATCCTGTTACATTTAAAGTCATTGTTGATAAATATGTAATTATTGTCATTTTTAAAAATTCATATTTTTTATCTTTTTTTTTCTTCTTTCTCTTAAAGAAGTCCCTTTAACAATTCCTGTAATATGGTTTGGCGGTGATGAACTACTTTAGCTTTTCCTTGTCTGGAAAGCACTTTTTCTCCCCTTCAGTTCTAAATAATAACTTTGTTGGATAGAGTAATCTTGGTTGTAGGTTTAGTTTTCATCTTTGGATATTTTGTGCCAATCCATTCTGGCCTGCAAAGTTTCTGTTGAGAAATCAGCTGACAGTCTTATGGGAGTTCACTTGTACATAACTGATTTTCTCTTTCTACTTTTAAGATTTTCTCTTTGTCTTTCAGCTTTGGCATTTAATTGTGATGTGTCTTGGTGTGGGCCTCTTTGGGTTCATCTTGTTTGGGACTCTGTGTGCTTCCTGGGCTTGTATGTCTATTTCCTTCTACAGGTTAGGGAAATTTTCCATCACTATTCTTCAAATAGGGTTTCAATTCTGTACTCTCTGTTTTCCTTTTGGTACCTCTGTGATGTGACTATTATGTTTGATATTGTCCCATTTTTAAAGTTTCTTTTACTTTTTTGCTGTTTTGATTGAGTGTTTTCTGCTACCTTATCTTCCAAATCGCTGATTTGCTCCTCTGCTTCATTTAATGTACTGTTGATTACCTCTAATGTATTCTTCATTTCTGACTGGTTCTTCTTTTTGTTTTGTACCTCCATTTTTATGTTTCCTACCTCTTTTATGAAATTCTCACTGAGATCATTGAGCATTTATATAACCAATGTTTTGAACTCTGCATCTGATAGATTGCTTATCTCCATTTTGTTTAATTCTTTATCTGGAGCTTTGTTCTGTTCTTTCATTTGGGAATGATTCTTTGTCTCCCCATTTGGGCTGCTTCCCTGTGCTAGCTTCCCACAGCTAGTTTCTGTGTATTAGATAGAGCTACTATGTCGCCCAATTTTGGTAGAGTGGTCTTATGTAGATGTCCTGTGGGGCCCAATGGTGCAGTCTCCCTGGTAGATTTGATTTTTGTGTAAGTTGTGCATGCCCTCCTATTGTAGTTGAGCCTTGGTTACTGTTTGCATATTAATGGGAGGGATTGATCATCAGGATGATTTGTTGTCAGGACTGGCCATGACTACAGTGGAGGAGCTGTTATGCAGGGACTGACTCTATGGAGCAGGATTCACTTTAGCAGGGCTCTGGTGCCTGCCCAGTCTGTGCTATAGGTGTGTCATTTATGGAGGTGGTTGGGTTGGGTTCTGGTGTGGTCTAATACTGGCTATCAGGTGTGTTGCTTCTAAGGCCTCTTAGGAGGGGATCTGGTGCAGGTTAAGTTCAACTGCTACCTGTATCCTTCCTGGGACCACTTGGTGTCAGCTACAAAGGGATCTGCAGATGGTTGCAAATTGTGCTTGACTTGGAGGTCTCTGGGAGAGCCTAAGCTGTGAACTGAGGCCATCTGCCAATAGTGCTGGGCTTTGGCCTTCTTAGCAAGAGGTATGGGGCATGTTGAGTTCAGATGCTGCTTTTTGGGTTTTATTAAACTTTGAGAGATTTTGGGAAAGTCCATAGCATGAGCTATTTCTATGGAAAAGCCACTGGAAGCCACTTGGGTGGGTCACCAATTTGAGTGAGGAAGAGTCTCACAGGATCATGAAGGCAGGGCAAGCGGTGTCAGTCAGGTTGATGAAGACACAGATATGGCAGCCACATGCATCTGCATGCTGAGTGGGGGCAAGGATCAACAAAGGAATAATGGCTTCTGTCAGCACTTGTGTCTGGAAGAAAGTTTCCCCTCCAGGCCTCACCCTGAAGCCATATAATTCAGTTCTACCCCATCTGCCCCTGTTCCTTTCAAGGTGTTGCCTCAGTGCTGGAGCTCAGATCAAGTGAGTCCATCAGTGAATAAGTCTCTGTATAGGACCTTTAAGAGGAGCACCTGCGACTCCAACAGCCCTTTGTCTCACTCAGCCACAATCTTTGCTGGTTTTCACCGCCAAAAGTTGTGGGGACTTCTCTTTCCGACACTGGAACCCTGGGCTGGGGTGCCTGGTGTGGATCCCGTCTCAGAGAGGATGTCTGCAGTTGAGATATCTGTACTAGTTTTAACCTCCACATGTGGGTGTGGGATTGGCTCATTCCACATCTCCATCCCTCCTGCCAGCCTTGATATGGCTTCTTCTGTATATCCTTAGTTATAGGTCTTCTGTTCAGCTGGACTTCAGTGATTCTCAATGATAGTTGTTCTGTAGTTGTAAATTTGATGTGGTTGTGGGAGGAGGTGAGCACAGCATTTACTCCGCTTTCTTGACTAGAAGCCTCATCAGCAATTTGATAATGATGTATCTGGGCATGTATTTCTTTAGGTTTATCCTGTGTGAGTTTCATTGAGTTTCTTGAATCTGTTGGTTTGTTTCTATTTCTATTAAAATATTTGGGAAGTTTTCAGTTGTTTTTTGAAAAATAGTTTTTCTTCTCTGTAGCCTTTCTCATCTTATTTTGTGACTCTGATAGAGTGGACATTAAACACAAAAGGAGAGGAAACACCCATAATTTATATTGATCTCTCTTTGAATTTATGAATTCTTTCTTCTGTCATTTCCATTTTGAAATTGAGCTTACCTATAGAGGTGTTTTGTTGGTGGTGGTGGTTTTTTTTTAAAATTCCAGTTCTAAAATATCTATTTAGTTCTTATTTATATCATCATTTTCTTTCTGTCATTCTATTCTTTTCAAGAGCACTTGCCCTCGTTTGTATTTTAATAATGGTTTTATTAAAGCTTTTCCCCCAATAATTGCAACATATGTGTCATTGGCATCTATTGATTGTGTTTTTTTTTATCAGGTTGAAACTTTCTTAGTTCTTCTAATGCTCAGTAATTTTGTATTTTACCCTGGACATTTTGCATACTGTGTCATGAGACTCTGGGCCTTTTTAAAATTCTCTGAAGAATGTTGATATTCTTTTTTAAGCAGGCAATTGATTTTGTTGAGTTTAAGTCACAAATTCTGACCGCCTTTCTTTGGGTTGTGATTCCAATGTCTGTTTTATTTTCAAAGCCTTTGCAGTGCTATGCAGATTATTCCATTTGTGCTCTACCCTCTGGCCATTCCGGGACATGACTAGTGGTGGTCAGTACTGTTTTCCAGGTCAAGCCTATGGTATGCTGTTTAGGGTGAGATTCATGCATGAGCAGCTTGTGGTGAGCCCAGGGTTCCATAAACAATATTATGGGGAAGCTTGGTCTAGCTCTTCACTCTCCCAGATCTGTTTGATATTTTCTAGTTCTTTTCTTTTTTTATTCCTAAAGCAGGGATCTGGGGTTTTATCTGCCCCATTCTGCTCCACACTTTCTAAGGCTGTGCCAGCTTCCTGGTCCAAACAAGAGAGCAGAAAGAGAAAAAGAGCATCACCAGTTTTCTCCTTTTTGAACCAATGGTTTCTCTGGTCAGAGGAAAATGTTCTCTTCCCACAGAACTTTCAGGTGCCTACAGAATACCATAGCTTGGGACTTGAGGTAATGAAGAAATGCAAAAAGCATTACACATTTCCCCCCACTCTGAGCATTGGCAGACCCTTTTCCCACCCATGAAGAGCTAAAACTTGAGGGCTTCATGGAACTTCTACTGACTACATGAATGCCCATGCCAGGCATCCCATGGCACTACATCTAGCCTGGAAGTACCAGGGGAAAAACACAGGAAACTCTTTGATGGTTTGGTGGTACTTAAAATTCAAGTCTTCTTCCCCGATTCTCCTGCTATGATTTACCTTTCTGAATCTTCAAATAGCTGCTCCATGCATTCTGTTCAGGTTTCATAACTGCATTCAGTACAAAAGACAGAATGGATTGCTTTTTCATCTACCCATAACCAGAAATCCTTGGAAATTTTTGACAAAAGTTTCCTTTAGCCTAAGTGGTTAACTGAATGTTCTGTCATAAAAGAGGTCACTATATCTGAGCTATGGAGAATCAGGAGTCTATAAAATACTGAGTGAATACCACAGAACTCAACCGAAATAGGAATATCAGCTGTCATGAGTCTTTCTCTGTCAAGTACGAGAGCAACATCTGGGTTCGTGATTGACAACCATTCTCAATCTTGATAGCTAAGCTTGGAAATCTATTATAATTCAATTTCTTTTTTGAAACATTGTGCTTATAATAATATTTCAAAGTAAACTGATTTTCATATAGTTTCCTTTAAATTTAAAGTACTGATTTTACTGGATTTTCCTTTCAGGAAGCTTCTGTCAATGTAAAAATGCTTAGGGAGCTTCCTAAGTATAAGGAGTGTCAGGAATTTTTGGTCAATCTGCTCATCTTTCATTGGCATGCTTTGTTAAAGAAACTTTCATCTGTAATATTCTCATTTGAGTTTTGCTTTTGTACACCATCCCTGCTGTAGTATTGCTAAGGAAGAAATGGTTAGTGTCAGGAGGAAGTGATCTTTCCTGACCTAGGAAAGATCTTGGGAAGATCTTTCCTGACCTTAGGGGTCTAGATCTTGGGAAGAAATAAATGGAGAAAGATCTGAAGACAATAGATTGGATGACACTCCTAAGACCAGTTTTGTCATTTTTCTGATAAAGATTTTTAAGAGACCATTTAAAAGAAATAAATTCTAAATGTTTCTTGTATATCCTAGAATTCTTTGAGCTAATTCATATACTACTAAAGTTTCAGTTAAAACATATAAATGAAATTGGATATTCACAACCCAGGAAGCATAGCACTTAGGTTTAAGTCCAAATCTGAAAACTCGAATCTTCAATGAAATGGAAACATGTCAAAATGATTATGTTTCTTCCTGTTGACAGCCATATTTTAAACCCAGAAAGTCCTAGGAGTTATTTTCAACCTTTGTTTGTTAATGCAGAATGCCATAGCTTCTTTTGCACATCACTGTCTCTTTGTATTACGTCATCTCTCAATGTGCCCAATACCTATGTTCTACATGGGACAAAGGCATATTTTTCATAGGGAATTTGATGAAGTTATTTTTCTCAACTATTTCAGTTCAAAAGTCACCATAATCTAAAGTTCTGGACCCTTGGTCTCTTGTTCAGTGTGTGGATATGGTATTATGGAGACACTCATGGGTGTGCTCCAAAGATTCCAGGTAATTTCAACCTTCATCAGCCCCACACAATATTTACTCCTACTTTGTACTCAAACATGCTAATAATTCTGGAAGTAGAACAACTGAACTTACTATCACCCAAGAACTCACTAGGTAGAGATGTGTAGCACATATAGATATTTAATGAGCTGTGATTTTAAAAATGCGTGTATGTGTTATAGCAATAGGGGCCCAAAAGAGCAATTTTCTATACAATTCTAATTGTGAGTGAAATAATCTGGGTGGTGGTTGTATAACATTCTGTATAAGATGGGTTTGTGTCAAGTGACATCTTACTTCTGTATGACTTGGAAAGCTCTGATATTCCTTAGAGGAAGTCCTCAGGGTTTAGCTGTGCTCTTGGTCCAATAGAACCATTACTGCTTTAGAACTATTTGATAAGGACACTTAAAAGCATTTAAAAATAGAAATTACTTGGGTCCGCCGAGTGGCGTGGTGATTATGCGCTGGCTTGGGAAGCCAGCAGGCCCAGTTCAGGTACCACATATGAGGGACAGTGACACTGCCCTCAAAAAAATAAATAAATAATAAATAAATAAATAAAAATAGAAATTACTTACTCTTTTATTACAACCATATTACATGCTATTACAGAAACAATCAGGCCTTCTAAAAATAGGGGATTGATGGCGAAAACTATAGCTCCCTGTAAGGGAGCTATATGACCAAGTATGTTTTAAAGATTTTGAATAACTTGAGAAATGTTCGCAATAGAATGCCAAGTAGAAAGGACAAGAAAATATTATCTCAATTATCTTATTTATTTGCATAGAAGAAAATACTCAAGTGTTATTTCTGGGTGGAGGGTTGATTTTTAATTTTGTATTTATTTTATTTTCTTTGTTCCTTTCCATTTTTCACTATTATAAACAATGCTGCAGTAAACAACATGGCCCAGAGATATTTTTCTAAATTTCTAATTAATTCCTTTGGACAGATTCCAGAAAAGGTATTATTGAAACAAAGGAAAAGAACATTAAAAAGGACCCCTTTATCTAAATGGCATTGCCAAATTAATATCCAGAAAGTCTGTGCCAAAGCCTGTTCTCATCAATCAGAAGTCCCGGCAAACTGTGCACAGTCCATTTTCTCACTTAAAAATGAAATCTTTGTGTACTTGGGATGTGGGAAATGCTATCTCATTATTGCTTTAATTTGCATTTATTTTCATACTAAACATTTTTCTCATGTTTAACAATCATTTCCTTTGTGAATTATCTGTTTACATGCTTTAGCATTTATGTCTTTTAATGAATTCCTTTGTATTTGAAGAGTATTATCCCTTTACCATATTCATTGCAAAGTTTTCCTAGTTTTTTGCTAAATATTTAATTTAGTTTCTGATGTTTTTAAAATACAGGATATGTTATCAAGTCTATGAAACTTTATTTTTCTGCTTTTATTTTACTGAATTTAAGCTTAGAAAACTTTTTTCTTATTTTACCTGTATATTCCTCTAATTTGTATATTTTGTGTTTTGGAATAAAATATGAAATGAGGAGCAAAATTGAATTTTTCTTTCCAAATTCTGAACCTATCTTCTTATCACAATTTGTCAAATAAACCTATTTTCTATTCAATTATTTCTATTTATTTTCTATATTGACTGTGGCTTATTTGTGAAAAGTCCTGTTTTATTTATCCCCTATCCATTCTCACATCAGCACTTTTTTGACTACTGTAGTTTTGTAACACATTTTATTTTGATATATAGCATTACTGTTCTTAATTTTTTAAAAAATTTTTTTTTAGCTGAGCCATCCTGCCACCTGTTGGCAGCTCAGCAGCAGCTCAGTTTGGGCTGGGCATTGAACTGCTATTGCTCAGAGCTCAGCTCGCACTCTTGAGCAAGCTTGTAACCAACTGAGCCACTCGACCAGCCCTTGTTCTTAATTATTTTTAAAGCTTTCCTTGCCTGCTCATTCTTTCAAATGATCTTAAAAGTCATTGGGAAAGCTTCAAAAAAAATTCCTTGGGGATTTTTATTGGAATTGTATTAAACAAATAAATTATTTTGGGTAGAATGAACATTTTTACAATAATCTTTCCATCAAGAAAGATTTGGTATTATTTGCTATTTTCTTTAAAGGCTTTTTAATATCTCACTGAAGTTCTATAGGTTTCTTCATATGGATTCTAAATACTATTTCAGGTTTGCCCCTGCTTTGTTTGTCTCTTCTTCATGGTATAAATTAGAAACTTTTTAAATGGGGATCATTTTCTTTCTTATTTATTTATTTAATTGTTACTGTTCACCATTGCTGGCTTTGTGACTAAAATTGTGGACGCTGAGGCCAGACTGCCTCCTTCAGACCCCATTCAGCCCCAGGCCCAGCCAGTGCAAATCAGGCAGAACCTCTGCTGGTTTCTGCTTGCTGTATGGGATGTGAAAGAAGAAGCCCTGCACTATAAATGTGCTCTGAGAGTTAAGTGAGGCCTTTCAGATAATTCTGAGCACAATGCCTGGCAGATGGAAAATGGTCAATGAACGTTCACTAGCTCCCATGAATAGCATGTCTCTCCCAGCTGCTCTTTCTTTGGAATGCCTGTTCTTCTCAGGTTAGGTTTCAGGGATCTAGGTCCAGGTCCGTTCTCCTTTACCTCCCCCTCCAGGCTGCTGCCTCAGCTCTCCATACTTACCGGTCACCATTTTGGTGTGTTTGTGAATTTGCATCTTTGGAAATCACACTGTTTAGTTCCTGAGAATCTTCGGTATATTCTAATTCCATTCTGAGAGCTCATATTTCTTCCCTTTTTGTTTTCATTCTTCTCTAAGTTCTGGTCAGGTCCTTCTTCCTCCAGCTGCAGTTTGGTGGGAGCCAAGTGCTCTACAGACTCAATTTGGTCATCTCCTCTTGTCAATGCCCCCCCTGGAAATGAGCTGCCTTTTCTTTGCCTATGCTTTTCTGTCCAACTCTGCCACCAAGTCAGGGCCACCTGGGCAGTGGCAAAGCTGCAGGTAGAGGGAAGCCCCACAGTTACCATCTTGTGGCCAAGCAGGAAACAAGTGCCTGACCTCTGAGGCTGCAGGAGGAAGCCTTCACTGCCTGGGGTCACCCCAGCCCACAGAGCAGATTTTCTCCAGGTGCTAGGGTGTCAGTGAGATCAGGAGCCACCCCACAGCCTGCTCATGTGGACAGGTCATGCAGGCTCCCTTTCTGTTGGCTGTGGGGTGCAGACCCTCCCCAACCTCCCTCTGCCTTCTCAAGGAGCCCTGCCTTCAGGGCCTGTGCCCACTGCACAGGAGACTTGCCGGGGCGGCTGGGGGAGGGGCGAGTAAGGGGTCCTACCTCTACCTGCTCAGAAGTCCCTTGGCTCTTCTGTTAAATTTTCTAAATTGCTGCCACACAAGAAAACTATTGATTTTTAAAAAATGTTTGCTGCTGTTCCTAAATTCCCAGAAATACAGTTGTGTCATTTGGTTTTCTTTTTTTTTTTTCTTTTTTTTTGTTTTTTGTTTTTCATTTGGTTTTCTTAAACACACAACACTGCTTAGGAATAGAGATCATCTTGTCCCCTCCATTCCTGTGGACTTATTTCTCATTTATGGCACGTCGTAATATCATCAGCATGTTGAGGACATATTCCATATGAGAGATATTAAGCATCCTGGGTCTTGCTTCTCTGGATGGGCATTCATCCCTGTATGTGAAGTCTGCTCTTGTCTTGCCATAGTTCACTCTTAGTTTCTTAAGGAACTATTATTCTTTTCCTGGTTAAAAAAAAGTCCTGAAGGAATATCATATTTGACTAAGCTCTTTTGCAGTATCCATAGAGATCACCGCTTTTTAAATTGTACCTATTGATTTATCATATTAATTGACTTTCCTAACATTAAATTGTACTCAAGTCCTGGAATAATCTGTACTTGGTTATATTTGAGTATATTTTAATCGAGATTTTTCAGTTCAAACTTTAGGATTCTTGCTTGTAACTGTAAGTGAGGTTCGACAGTTGTTTTCCTTTCTCATATTTTGTTATCAGAGTTACACTGACTTTTCCTCTTTTTCAGTTTATGTACATGAGGAGTATCTACTTCTCAAGAACATAAGAAAACTCAGTATGATTTTTTTATTTATATATACTTTTAATTAGCTTCAGGTGTACAACAAAGTGCAATAGTTATACTTTTTACCCCTCAAAGTGACAACCCCCCTCCCCCAATTCTCCCCTCCCACTCCTCACCCCCATATCATACTATCTATTACAATTCCTTTGACTCCCTTCCACCATATAATCCACATCCCGTGACTGTCTATGTATTCAATTACAGTTGACATACAATATTATACAACATCAATTTCAGGTATACAGTGCCGTGATCAAGCCTCTACTCCATCCATAAAGTGGTCTCCCTAACAAAACATGTGACCATCTGACACCCCACAAAATTTTAACATTATATTCCCCGAACTGTCTTTCATATCCCTGTGACAATACTGTAGTTACCTCTTTATGCTGTCTAATCCTTTCCCTTTCTCTCTCATCCCCACCCCTCTCCCAACTAGCAACCCTGTTTTTCCTCTATATCTATGAAACTATTTCTGTTTCTTATGCTCATTCATTCAGTTTTTCAAATTCCACATATAAGTGAGATCATGTGGTATTTGTCTTTCTCTGACTGACTTATTTCACTCAACATAATAGTCTCTAGGTCCATCCATATCGCAAATGGTACAATTTCATTCTTCTTTATAGCGGAGTAATATTCCATTGTATAAATGTACCACAGTTCTTAATCCAGTCATCTACCGATGGGCATTTTGGTTGTTTCCAAGTCTTGGCTATTGTAAATAGCGCTGCAATAAACATAGGGGTGCATATATTTTTTCAAATTAGCGTCTTGGATTCCTCTGGGTAGATTCCCAAGAGTGGAATTGCTGGGTCATACGGCAGTTCCATTTCCAGTGTTTTGAGATACCTCCATACTGATTTCCATAATGGCTGCAACAATTTGCAGTCCCACCAACAGTGCACCAGGGTTCCCTTTTCTCCACACCCTCGCCAACACTTGTTGTTTGTTGATTTGTTGATGATAGACATTCTGACTGGAGTGAGGTGGTATCTCATTGTGGTTTTTATTTGTATTTCCCTGATGATTAGTGAGGTTGAACATTTTTTCATATGCCTGTTGGCCATCTGTATGTCCTATTTGGAGAAATGCCTCTTCATATCTTCTACCCATTTTTTAATAGGGTTGTTTGTTTTTTTGGTGTTGAATTGAATGAGTGTTTTATAAATTTTGGATATCAACCCCTTATCAGATATATCATTGGCAAATATCTTCTCCCATTCAGTAGGCTGCCTTTTGGTTTTATTGCTGATTTCCTTTGCTGTAAAATAACTTTTAAGTTTGATGTAATCCCATATGTTCATTTGTTCTTTTATTTCCCTTGCCCAAGGAGATATATCAGTAAAAATATTACTCAGGGTAATGTCTGCAAACTTACACCCTATATTTTCTTCTAGGAGTTTTATAGTTTCAGGTTTTACATTTAAGTCTTTAATCCATTTTAAGTTTGTTCTCATATATGGTGTAAGTAGGTGGTCTATTTTAATTTTTTTGCACGTGTCAGTCCAATTTTCCCAGCACCATTTATTAAATAGACTATCTTTACTCCAGTGTAAATTCTTGCTTCCATTGTCATAGATTAAATGACCGAATATAGATGGGTTTATTCCTGGGCTCTCTATTCTATTCCATTGATCTATGTATCTGTTTTTATTTATGCCAGTACCGTACTGTTTTGATTACTGTCGCCTTGTAGTATGTTTTAATGTCAGGAAGCGTGATGCCTCCCACTTTGTTCTTATTTCTCAACATTGCCGTAGCTATTCGGGGTCTTTTGTGGCTCCATATAAATTTTAGGATTCTATGTTCTATTTCTGAGAAAAATGTCCTTGGTAATTTGATTGGAATTGCATTGAATCCATATATTGCTTTAGGTAGTATTGACATTTTAACTATATTAATTCTTCCTATCCATGAGCATGGTATGTATTTCCATTTATTTGTATCTTCTTTAATTTCTCTCTTCAGTGTCTCATGATTTTCTGGGTATAGGTCTTTTACTTCTTTAGTTAAATTGATTCCTAGATATTGTATTGTTTTTGAAGCAATTGTAAAAGGGATTGATTTCCTGATTTCTTCTTCTGATAGTTTATTATTGGTGTATACAAATGCAACTGATTTCTGAATATTAATTTGTACGCTGCTACCTTACCAAATTCGTTTATCAGTTCTAGCAGTTTTTTTCTGTGGAGGCTTTGGGATTCTCTCTCTATAGTATCATGTCATCTGCATATAATGAGAATTTTACTTCCTCTTTTCCAATTTGGATGCTTTTTATTTCATTTTCTTGTCTGATTGCTGTGGCTAAAACTTCCAGAACTATGCTAAATAGAAGTGGTGAAAGCAGGCCACCTTGTCTTGTTCCTGATCTTAAGGGGAAAGCTTTCAGCATTTCCCCATTGAGTACTATGTTTGCTGTTGGCTTATCATATATGACCTTTATTATGTTGAGATATGATCCCACCATTCCCACTTTGCTAAGAGTTTTTATCATAAATGGCTGCTGGATTTTGTCTAATGCCTTTTCTGCGTCTATTGATATGACCATATGATTTTATATTTCATTTTGTTAATGTGATGTATTATGTTAATTGATTTGTGGATATTGAACCAACCTTGCATACCAGGAATGAATCCCACTTGATCGTGGTGTATGATCTTTTTAATGAGATGCTGAATTCGGTTTGCTAGTATTTTGTTGAGAATTTTTGCGTCTATGTTCATTAGGGATATCAGCCTGTAGTTTTCCTTTTTTGTAATATCTTCGTCTGACTTAGGAATCAGGGTGATAGTGGCTTCATAGAAAGAGTTTGGGAGCCTTCCCTCGTTCTGTATTTTTTGGAATAGTTTGAGGAGAATAGGTACTAATTGTTTTTTGAAAGTTTTGTAAAATTCACCTGTGTAGCCATCTGGTCCAGGGCTTTTGTTTATTGGAAGATTGTTGATTACTGATTCAATTTCTTTGGCAGTAATCAGTCTGTTCAGAGTTTCTGTTTCTTTTTGGTTCAGACTTGGTAGGTTGTATGCTTCTAGAAATTTATCCATTTCTTCCAGATTGTCGAATTTGTTAGCATATAGTTGCTCATAGTATTTTCTTAAAATTTTCTGTATTTCCGTGGTATCTTCTGTCACTTGTCTTTCATTTCTGATTTTATTAATTTGGGTCCTCTCTCTCTTTTTCTTGGTTAGTCGTGCTAAGTGTTTGTCGATTTCGTTTATCTTTTCAAAAAACCAACTCTTGGTTTCATTGATCTGTTGTATTGTTTTTTTGTTCTCTATTTCATTTATTTCTGCTCTGGTCTTTATGATTTCCTTCCTGATGCTCCCTTTAGGCTTGTTTTGCTGTTTTGTTTTGTTTTTTTATTTCCCTGAGGTGTAAAGAGAGTCTGTTGATTTGAGATTTGTCTTCCTTCTGTAGGTAGGCCTGCACTGCTATGAACTTCCCTCTTAGGACTGCTTTCGCTGCATCCCAGAGATTTTGGGTCGTGGTGTTTTCATTTTCGTTTGTCTCAAGGTATCTTTTGATTTCCTCCTTGATCTCATTTTTGACCCACTCACTATTTAGTAGCATGTTATTTAGCCCCCATGTATTTGTAAGCTTTCCAGATTTCTTCTTATAATTGATTTCTAGTTTCATAGTATTGTGGTCAGAGAAGGCACTTGATATGATTTCAATCTTCTTACATTTGTTGAGACTTGTTTTGTGGCCTAACATGTGGTCTATCTTGGAGAATGTTCCATGTGCACTTGAGAAGAATATATATTCTGTAGCTTTGGGGTGAAATGCTCTAAAAATATCAATTAAATCCAGCTGGTCTAAACTGTCATTTAAGGCCACTATGTCCGTGTTGATTTTCTGTGTGGAGGATCTGTCCACTGGTGACAACGGGGTGTTGAAATCCCCTATGATAGTGTTACTGTTGATCTCTGCCTCTATGTCTGTCAGAATCTGTTTTATATATTTAGGAGCTCCTATATTGGGTGCATAGATGTTTACCAGCATTATGTCCTCTTGTTGAATTGATCCCTTTATTATTATGTAGTTCCCTTCTTTGTCTTTTATTTTAGTCTTCATTGTAAAGTCTATTTTGTCCGAAATAATTATTGCAACTCCAGCTTTTCTCTCATTTCCATTTGCCTGAAATATCTTATTCCATCCCTTTACTTTCAGTCTGTGTGTGTCTTCTGATCTGAGATGAGTCTCTTGTAGACAACATATGCATTGGTCCTGTTTTCTTATCCACTCAGCCATTCTGTCGTTTGATTGGAGCATTTAGCCCATTCACATTTAAGGTAATTACTGATAGGTGTATATGTATTGCCATTTTGTTATTTGTATTTCTTGTCTTCCTGGGTTACCTTGTTTTCCCCTTTCTTCTGTTTAGAAATGCTCTTTTAACATTTCCTGCAATGCTGGCTTGGTGGTAATGAACTCCTTAAGCTTATTCTTTTCTGAGAAGGTCTTTATCTCTCCTTCAATTTTAAGTGATAGCTGTGCTGGGTAGAGCAGTCTTGTTTGTAGACCTTTATTTTGTGTCACTTTGAATATCTCCTGCCATTCCCTTCTGGCTTGCAGAGTTCCTGAAGAAAAGGCAGCTGTTAGACTTATAGGAGTTCCTTTGTATGTAACCTGCTGTCTTTTTCTTGCTGCTTTTAGCATTCTGTCTCTGTCTTTAACCTTTGCCATTTTAACTATGATGTGTCTTGGTGTGGACCTGTTTGGATTCAGCCCGTTTGGAACTCTCTGTACATCCTGGGCTTGTATGTCGATTTCCTTCACCATGGTAGGGAAGTTTCCAGTCATTATTTCTTTAAATACATTCTCAGTCCCTTCTTTCTTCTCTTCTCCTTCTGGTATTCTTATGACATGAGGGTTGTTGTGTTTCATGTTGTCCCATAGGGCTCTTAAACTATTTTCATTATTTTTTCTTCTTTTTTCTTTTTGCTGTTCCAGCTGGGTGATTTCTGCTATTTTGTCTTCTAATTTGCTGATCCGCTCCTCTGCTTCATCTATTCTACTGGTGATTCCTTCGAGTGTGTTCTTCATTTCAGTTATTGTATTCTTTAGTTCTAACAGGTTGTTTTTTATGGTTTCCCTATCCTTCTTTATGTCCTCGCTGAGTTTCTTAAACATTCTTATCATCAGTGTTCTAAACTCTGTCTCTGAAAGTTTGGCTACCTCTGTTTCATTTAGTTCCATTTCTGGGTTTTTCTTCTGATCTTTTACTTGGGACATGTTTCTTTGTTTTTTCATTCTGGCTGTCGTTCTGTGAATGCTTCAATGTATTAGATAGATCACTTTGAAAGAAGAGAAAAGAAAAAAAGGAATAAAAGGGAAAAACAAAAAAGAGAAAGAGGTGGTGGGGCTCTCCATCCTCTTTAATCTGCAGACCACTTGCTCAGGCTTGCAGTGAGCTTTCCACAATTAGCTGCTGTGTACTCTGGAACCGAGCTCACTACCAAAAAAAAAAATATGTCTTCACAGGTTTTTGCTTGTTGTCTGCTACTGAGTTTCAGTGAACAGACTGATGCAGCTGGAGAGCTCCCACCCTGCGTTTCCCTGGCAACGGAGCACAAGCAGGGCGGAGGGTGGGGATCCAAGGCAGCTTGCACACTCCTGCATCTCAGTGAGCAGCCTGATGTAGCCGGAGGGTACCCGCCCGGTGTTTCCTTGGAAACACAGCACAAGCAGGCTGGAGGGTGGGGAACCAAGGTGGCTCACGCACGTCTCAGTGAGCAGTCTGATGGAGCTGGAGGGCACCTGCCTGGCGTTTCCTTGGAAACGCAGCACAACCAGGGCGGAGGGTGGGGACCCAAGGCTGCTGGCGCACTCCTGAGTCTCAGTGAGCAGCCTGGTGGAGCCGGAGGGCACCCGCCAGGCGTTTCCCTCACAACGCAACACAAGCAGGGTGGAGGGTAGGAATCCAAGGCCCCATGCGCATGCACACACATGCACGCACTCCAGCACCAAGTTAACCAGACCAATGGGATCCCGTATCTGATCCTCTGTGGGAGGGCCCAAACCTGAAAAAATGGCGACCTCCTGTACACCACTCATGTGCAAGCTCCGCACGAGTGGAACAATAGTCCCAAAACCTCCAGCTTCTGCACCAAAGATGCTTAGTTCAGTCCCTCCCCACAGGCTCCTGGGCCCAGCTCATGCAACTACTCCCTCCGACAGGAACCAGGTGAGTGCTCTCCGGCGAGCGAACCCATGTGCCGGCCCCACTGGTTCTCCAGCTGCCTCAGCCTCACCGAGTCAAGCAAAGAGAGTCCTCACTAATTTCTACTGCCCACTATCGTGGAACTCCTCTTCCTGGCAAAGCAACTCTGGGCTAATGAGCTCAGTGTGGGGCCGGAGGGTCTATCCCCCAACCAGAGAAGCCTCCCCACACAGCTGGGGCGTCCCTCACGGGGCTCGCTCTCTCTCTCGTCTCCGCCCGTCCTACCAGACTTGACATGGCCTCCTTTTTAGGTCCTTCGTTTATAGGTTCTGTTCACCTAATGTTCAGGGGACTTCTGAGGTTAAATGTTGCATAAATTATTTGTAATTTTGATGTGATCCTGGGAGGTAGTTCAGAGAGCATCCATCTATTCCACCATCTTACCAGAACTCAACCTCATGAAGTTTTAATAGCACAGATATGCTGTGTATCTGTTTATGTACTGTAGCCCCAGGAGGGCCACATACCATTGTAATATCTAAGATTGTTTTTGTCCCCTAAGAATCACTTTTCACTTAATTGAGTGTTATCCTGTCTCTACTGAAAATGCATAGTTTAGTCTGAGAATTGTTGGCCCTCCAGCCCCAGCTATACTAGTAGGGGTAATTTGGGACAAGCAAGAAATAAGGAAGACCAGGTACAAGACAAATTGACTCCATAAAAGAAGCCATGAGCATGAGTCTACAGAAGCTGAGCAGGGATATTATGGACAGGTCCCTGTGGACATCACTCATTCATAGGGTCTTCAGGAGTTGGAGCCAACTCAGTGACATGTAATGCACACACAGAGGGTTAGGCGTGTGTATAACAAGTGTGCTTGTCTGAGACTTGGAGCCACATGGATCCAGCTCAGGGTGAATTCAGGGAAGACTGGGCCATTCTCTTTCTCCAACTTCCAATTTTCCATTTTCACAAATATTGGATGACTACCTTTAGGCAAATGTGTTGTCTTAATTTAAGATCATCTTTTTTTTCTTAAAAAGTAGTTATTATGTCAAAAAGAACCAGTATGTTACAGCATCTGAAATACTGCCAGTCAATATCCAAATGAGCGGAATGCAGAAGACAGCTTATCTTCTTTCTGGATCTCTGCCAGCATTGAGCAGTATTCTTTTTAGAAATTTCGCTAATTTGACAGGCAAGATAGTAATTCATTGTTGCTTAAATGAACTTTCTTATGGTAACTAGTGAGGGTGAAATACTACATCCTTTTATTTTGTTGAATGGTGAGAGATAAATTAATTTCCTCTCAGTAGTCCACTGATTGCCCCACCTCATTTGGTGGCTAAATCTTTCTTTTCCCACTGACTTTTCATGCCTCCTTTATCCTCTAGAAAGTTTTATCTGAATTATTGACATCTTTATGATGACATCTGCTTGGCTTTTTGAAATAGGTTTTGAACGAGGGCTCTTTAAAGGCAATTGCACTCTGAGAGTGGATTGAGGTGTCTGCACTTCGGTGAACTTGTGCATAGACACCTGGGCCGTCTTTACTGGCTGGGGCCAAGATGTGGTGAGCTCTTGGTGGAGACTTGCTCTTAAGCAGTCCTAAGGACGGAGAATGCCACACTGACAAGTCATTGAGGCTTGGACAATACCTTGAAGGTCTGCTTTTGTCTGAGTTGGAACAGGTCCACCTTTTGGTCAGTGTCAACCCTAGCATGAAAGATCCAGTGGATGCCGACATGAACAAAGAAAAAAGCAAGAGACAGCATTCGTTCATTCTATAAGTATATACTGAGAGCACACCACAGTGCTGAATATACAAAGAAGTTTCAGAGTAGGTCCCTGACCTTGCAGAGCTCAAAGTCCAGGTAGGAGATAAGCATGCAAACCAGTGATTAAGATACAGGGTGATAAGTTCTATAATGGATGCACATTAAATTAGTAGGAGAGATGGAAGAAAGTTTGTCACTCTGTCTAGTGAGATGAAGAAGGGCAGGAAGAAAACAAAAAGGGAGCATGATATTTAATGACCCTCTTAAAGAACAAGATGGCGATCACCAGGTAGACAAGTGGGGGAAAGCATCCTGGATGTGCAGAAGAATGGAGCTCTCAAAGAGCATGGCATTTTGTGCAGAGGCTGGGAACAAAAGGTGGCAAAAGGCATAGTGGGACTTGAATGCTCTCCTGAGGTGGTTTCCTAATTTTCGAAGATGCCATTGATTTTTAAAGCATGGTTAGATATGCTTTGAGGGAAGTAAACTCAGAACTGTCTGGAAGATAGTGTGGAGGTGACAGTGTAAGGGTAGGAAGCCATCCTACTAGTAACATTGTAATTATAACTAGGAACATGAGTTCTTGGAATCATTTTCCCACCATAATCTTTAATAAGGAAAATAGAGCAGCCACAGCAGGTATCTTGGGTTGTCGGAAAAGTAATGACGCATTTTTGCAATGAAAGACATAGAAAAAATACATCATGACTTTTCTGATAACCCAATAAGAGATGAATTTAATAAGACTTGAAGACTAAATTTATATGTACGCAACAAAGATAAAGGAAGAGATAAGGATGAAGTCACAGTCATGTATAGCTGGGCAATTTGAGGTCTAGGAGGTATAGCAGGTGAGATGTGTGGTTATTTAAGGAGGAGGTGCTGGTTGGGTATTGAGATAGAAATACTGACAAATAATTAGGAATATGTGATACTGGATGTGCTAAGAATCCCGATAATTTCTTGTGTTCCTTTTGGTATTTTAAGAATGTTTCACAGTTTTCAGTAATGTTACTAGCTCTTTGTTTATTGAGGTCATGCCAAGGAGAAAATCCTGGAAATGTTTATTTCATGGGGTATAGTAAGTCAATATCAACTTTTCTATTCATATTTATATCTTCTCCTTTTAGGGGATGGCCAGGTGGATTTTGATGAATTCATGACAATTCTTGGCCCTAAGCTGGTGTCTTCAGAAGGTCGTGATGGTTTTCTTGGAAACACAATAGATAGCATATTCTGGCAGGTGAGTACAATTTTTTTTTAAAAAATTAAGCTTGATAGTAAACATGTGTCTGGGACTAATTTTAAACTCTGAGTTCTTGAGCTTCTGTTCGGCACAAGAAGATTTCTTCTGGGCTAGAGTGATATATATTTATTGACATCTAAATTGAGGTCCATACTAGGTTTTCTGAATCAAGAATAAAAACTATACTCATTTAAGGGTTGGAGGAATAAAATATCTCCCTGTTTTTTTCTTATATCAAAAAGTTTTACATTTTAGAGAAATGAGATTCCTTTACTTCTGATTTACAAGTCTTTTCTTAGGGACACTTAAAAAAGGACAAATCCCTATTAACTAATCCCAATTCTGTTTCTGGTTCGAGGAGACCCTTGCTGAGAGGATGTCATGGTTGTCTTGTGTGTTTGGATTCTATCAATACTCTTAATAAGATGATTTTGTCTAAGAATTTGTGTTTGATGCTCCTCAATTTGCTCCTATTTCTGTCTTGTAAAATCTCTTAGGAAATTCCAACTATCTACCTTTGAATTATTAAAGTGCTATAAATCATTTTTAATTAATTCTTTCATCTTATAATGTGACTATTATTTCATGATTATGCAATCTGGGAAAGAGGTTATCAATCATTATATTAAAAATTTGAGTCAAATAATTTGACAAGTTAAATTAAATTATTGGTTAGGCATATAAAACACCATTCAAACATTGCATGGTTTCTTTAATTTCTTGAATTGTTTTTTGTTAACCGAAGATGTTTCTATAACCTAGAAAAGGATTGCAGTTGACTTGTGTCTTTAGTCTGATTCTGTTGTCCATCTTGCATATAACTAACAAGTAGTAAGAACATGTTATGTATTCTGTAGTCTAACAGCCACTGTGGGTATTACAAAAGGCATTTAAAACACAGTCCTGGGTATTTAAGAATGTGGTTGGGGAAACACAATTAAGACAGAAAAAACAAAGAAGCGATTAATTGGTGTGGTGGTTACTAGACTTGAATCTCCTTGAGGCCAGAAGCTTCATTGTTGCAGTGCCCCGGCACCTGGCAGGTTGCACACAGCAGGCTGTCAATAACAATTATCTTGAACAGAACAAAGAGAAATTCAGTAAAGGAGACAAAAGTGGTCTTGAAGGGTCAGATAAGGCTTCAGGAGATGAGGACTCTTGTTTTAAACCTTGAAACATGGGGTAATTAAGTGAGCAAAGTAAGAAAAGTGAGCATTCCAGGCCTGCCATGGTAAAGGGTATGAAAAGGGTGGAGATAATGAGCATAGGAGAGCCATATGCCATAATCGAGGTTCAGTTTAAAGAGTGAGAGAGACCTCAGGACCACTGGCAGGTTGAATTTAGGTTCCTGAGGAAAGCGAAGAATCGAGATAACTCTATGCTTCCCAGCTGGCTTTTATTGACAGGAATAAGATTGTGGAGAAAAGAAGTCTTTGCGGAGTTGAATTCTAAATTGGACGTATTGAGAGTAAGGTGAGGGTCAGATAACCAAGAGGAAGAAGTTGGTGCACAGCTGAAATCAGGGTTGAGTCATGGACCAGGGCTGGAAACCCTGGGATTTACCCGAGCTGGTGGATGAAATCATAGGCAGGGGTGAGCTCACCCAGGAGGGTGCATGGATGAAGATGAGCCGAGAGATAGGACCTATTCCTGGGTCATCCAGAGGTAGGGGACAAGGAGACTGAGTCTCTGACCTTCATGCTGCTGAGACACATCAGGAGAATAATGTCTCCTCGAACTGTGGTCATGATCAGTCCTGAGTCTCCCGAGAGAAGGACCTCCATGACCCTACTTGCCACTTGATGAGACTATTGCACATGCAATGTCACAGGTAACCCTTCAGTTATGACTTCATACTTGGAAGGACAATAGGTAGAGTGCCCTGGCAGAAATGAAAAATAAACACATAGATAAGAAGTTAGAGAAATACTGCTTCCCACCTGGCCATCTTCCAACCCATACAGACCCACTTTGGACTGCTATCAGGAGTTCTTTCTCTGCCTGGTTTTCCTTCTCTGCTATCCTTTGTTCCCCACTCTGAATGCTTTCTACCCATTTGCCTCTCTCTGTCCTCAGGGCCCATTCTAGCCACCGAGAATGCTTCAAGGCCTTCAGGCTCTCAGCATTCTTCTTGGTCCCCATCCTGGAGGGGAAGGAACTGCAGGTACTTACAGTCTCATGTCTTCCAGGTTCTTCATCATATACATCTACACAGCAAGGAAACATTTCTCTCATAATATATTGAGTGCCTCTATCATATTTGGACAGACTTTTATACTCACAAAGTTTCTGTGTTTTTGTCTTACCAATGACACCCCCTCCTTACTCAGGGCGATAAATGGGATGGGAAAATGAGAGTAAAGCACAAAAATTCCATTCTGAAATATTTAAACGAATGCGGGAATGCATGACTGGGGCTTTCCTCTCCTGCTGATGCTCACTCAGCTCCAAACTTTATTGCTAGGAAAGGAGAACAGACATCTGTCAATCTCTGTAGTCAGCTGTCCCTTCCCCAGCCATCTGTCCATTCAGAGACAGTAAAAAATGGTACTAAAACATTCAGAACAGCAGATTCTTCCTGCAAAAAGTTCATATTCCCAGTGCTTGAGTGATTCAGTGATTTTTCAGGTTTAAAAGAATGTTGTGTGCATGCATATGTGTATATGCACATGTACATATGTGTTTGCTTTGCCACAGCAGTGAAGATAATATAGAAGAGCAGCAGAAATATCAAGGGATATCAATATCAGGAGGTACCAGTATTCTAGAAAGGAGATCATTCATTTAAGGTACTCTGACAAAGCTTCTCACCAGGGACAGAGTCAAAGACATAACGGTACCCCTAGCAGGGTGCATTCATGATCGGTTTGCTGCTTAATACATGACACCAAAAGCTAGTGATGTGAAATGATAAATATTTACTATCTCACCACAGTTTCTGTGGTTCAGGAATTCGAAAGCAGCTTAACTGGGTGGTTCTGGCTCAGAGTCTCATGAAGTTGTCATCAAGATGCTGGCTGGGGCTGAGATCATCTGAAGGTTTGACTGGGGCTGGAGGATGTGATTCAAGGTAGCTCACTCACATGGCTAGCAAGATGATGCTGGCTGTTAGCAGAAGACTTTAGGTCCTTGTCACACAGACATCTAGATAGTGCTGCTCGAGTGTCCTCATGATGTGGCAGCTGGCAACTGATCCACGAGAGGACAAGACAGAAACTACACTGGCTTTTATGTCTCAGCCTTGGAAGTCAAACCATCATCTCTGCAGTGGCCTCTTGGTTATTATATATACAGGTGATTCCTGTTCAGGGTGGAAGAGAACTAACTCTGGAGGTGAAGGTCATGGGGGCCCTCCTGGAGTCCAGCTACCACAAAACGTGAAGATTCTGTAACTGGGCTTCCACTGCTGATCCAATGCTGCTGCCATTGCCTTTCATTCACCCCAGGCTTTGGTTTCTTCCCATCTTAGAGGAAAACTGTGACCATGCTGTTCTCTGTGTTCTGAGAAGTGATCCTACCAGGCACTAGGCTCATCTTGCTAATCCAATCTGTTTCCAGTGCCCCCTCCTACTGGCTTTCTACCCTATAGTGCCCAGGTGAAAATAAAATCAAATGAATTCTGCACAGAAATGAATTCTGCACAAACAGCTGTTTCTCAGTTGGTGCTAGTCCCAAAAGTTATGAGCCCTTGGCTCTTTGCAGGAAATTGGTATCAGTGAAGGCAGAAGGTACTTGGCTCTGATGCAGCCTCGCTCCTAAGGAGGTTGGTTGGAGGGCTGTGTCTGGAGCCTCCGTCCTCCCAGGGTACTCAGCCTGGTGTGAGGCTCACAGATTTCTTGGCAGCCAGTTCAGAACCTCTCTCTTATATAATAATAACCTGTGAAATTATTATTGTGTTCTTATCCTTCACTCATCAATTTTCTCTGTGTTTGCTGTCACTGCAGTGATATATTGGGGAAGAAATGTGAAATTATGTTTGAAGTCAGCCTTAGGACTTGGTGTATGTTGATGGTAGAAAGGAGTGAATGGGATATGGAATGAGGCTGGGACTCGGGATTGGGGGATGGCTTTCATGCTCAGTGCTTCAGGTTGATTGCAACTGCTGATAAGTGGAGTCCTCAGAGTCACCGTTGTTCTACCATTCATTCACACCACACAACTTTGTCCAGTTGTACCCAGAATGAGAGTCTTTACTACAGTGGATGCCCCCACTGGCAGAGGAGAAAGCCCCACTGCTGCATCACAAGTTTTACCCATGTTGCCATGGTGGCCCTAAACTCCTGCCCTGGGCACTGTCTTCTCACTGGCTGCAGACAACACCCCATGAGAAGGGTGGTGACAGAAATCATGGGAGATCGGCAGCTCTGCTGAGCTCAGGGTCCAGCTGACACTGCTGTTGAGCTCTTTTCCATCTGAAGAGAGAAATGAGTCCACAGTTTGATGGGAGAGCTGAGCTGTGTGTATGTCTTACTGTAGGTACTGGAAGGCATGAATAAAACACTGGCCACCATGACTCTGAAAAACATCAGATGGGTGCTCCAGAACTGGGCTCCTTTGCTCACATTTTCATCTTGTTCACAGTCAAGCCTCATTTATTAAAATGTGACTAATTTAGTTTCTGTCTTAAGAAGTGAAACACATTAATATTTAAGCGAATGGATTTGTTCACTGGGTGGTGCTGGGTGTGAGGAATGTGTCTGGGGCTGGAGGTCAAGAAACAAGGGCCTGATCTCCGTGTGTGCTCCCAAGTGTTGCCTAAATGTCCTGAGCCTTTTGGCCCATATGTATGGGTTATCCTTATAGCTACTTTACCCTACAGCTGTGTGCAAGGCCCAAGATACTGTAAGTTATCCTAGCATAAAAATATGGGGAACCCATCCCCAGACTTGGCCCAGATCAGGGCATGTTTGTCATACTGACTTCTTCATCAATATACCTGCTCAGCATCGTCTCCTGCTGTCCACTCCTCCCCATCTGCTGCAATAACAGCAGGTATAATAAAATACTTCTAGCTGCTCTCCAGGAATCATTCCAGGCTTGTCCACTGTCCCTCCATCCAAAATTCTTGCTCTGGTGTCATGTCTTTCCTGGTTTTCCATTTCTGCTATAGTTCCAAACTCTTGATTTCTGTCGCATGGGGTCATGTATGTTCCGGCCCCAGGGCCATGGCTGAGGTGGGTGAGGACCTGGACTTAAACTTCTTGACTTGTGGGCAGTTGAGGGCACTTGATGTTCCTTGTTCATGATATGAGAGAAACACTGCAGGAAGCTACATGTACAGTACAATCCAAATCTGTTACTCTTAAAGGGACTGGAAAGAAATATATCAAAAGATCGACAGCAATTTTTTTCATGTGTGGTAGGATCATGAGTGATCATATCTCTCTGTATTTTCCAAAATCTTGACAGTGGGCATATGTTACTTCTATAATCAGAAAAAGAAAATTAAACCAAAGAAAATGCATTCCCCAGCTAGTCAGGTATCTATGAAATATCTATAATTTTTTTCATCTCTAAAACTGGAGATTACCTGTCCCACGAGGTTGACTGTTGATAAATCTTGCAGAGAAAGCAAATGAAAAAGACAGAAGAAATCATCTTCATTCCTTTGCGGCATTTTTGCAGGTGGTCAGGACATAGAAAATATCAGGACTTCTGTTCTTTTTATTTTAAGGATAACTGGCGTCCCAGCGGGCAGAGTCTCTCCTCACATCAAACCCGGCTCCCATAGGATTGTTCTCCCTCAATATTTTGTCAGTGTGCCCCTCTATCAGAACTGTGGATCCAAAGCTGCCGCTTCTCAGGCCTTCACCACCTAATGGAACCTAAGTAGCTTTTGGCAGGGAGGCCAGTCACGAGGCCTGTTAGACTGACAGCAAGTGCTTTAATCCTCAGAGCAGTTTTACTGCAGGTAGACATGGAGGATGGAAAGCACTGGTGTCAGCAGGAGGTCTACTCCTGTGGTTCTTGACCGTGCAGCTGCAGCAGCAGCAGCAGCACCTGGGATCAGTTAGAAATGCAAATGCCTGGGACCCGCCCCAGAAATTCTGAATCCAAAGTTCCCCTGTGGGCGAGCCCAGTAGGATGGGTTTCCAGAAACCCTCTAGGTGACCCTGCTGCCCTCTCATGAGTCAGAGTCACTGAGTCCCTGAGATTTCAGTGAGTTGTCCTACAAGGCAGGCATCTAGTCAGGCTCACAGGTCTGCCCCAGACTGGAGTAATTTGGTTTTTTTACAGATGTATCCATATTTATGACTGCCTTTGGCTTAGCCTATGTAACACTACAGGCATACCTTGGAGACAGTGCAGGTTCAGTTCCCGACCACCATAATAAAGCGACTATCACAATAAAGTGAACCATAAACTTTTGCTGGTGGAGGGTCTTGCCCTCAGTCTGTAAAAAAATGCAACATCTGTAAAGTGCAATAAAGTGAAGCGCAATAAAACGAGGCCTGCAGGTACACGTTTTAACTGTTCCTAAAAGGAGAAGAAATTGCATGTCGGTACGTAACACTTTTCTAACTTGGAAATGCCTTTCTAAGCATTAAAGCAATGAAAGAAATCATAAATAAAAATTCTTAAACAATTAAATTAAAAGGCTATTTCAAAAATGAACAAACAGGAAAAAATATGGCAATTGATAGTATAAAGCATATGTGAAGAGCATTTCTAAAGCAATATAGAAACCTCTTAACATGACAATAGAGAAATGGGATAAGGAACAATAGACAATTGATAGATACTTTTAATATACATATCAAAACAATTCAACCTCACTGGAAATCTAAGAAATGTCAATTAAAATTGTAACTGGATAACATTTGTCTTCTATCAGATTAGAAAATAATAAAATAGATACTAATACTCAGTGCTGTCAAGAGTGAGATAAAATATGCAAACTTGTATACTACTGGTAGATACGTAAATTGTAAAACTTTCCTGAAAACTTTCTGGAGATACTTAGCCACAACTTTTCAAATGTTTAAACCCCATAACTAAACATATTTCTATGTCCAGGACTTTGTCATTTGAAATTAGTCAGAGATGTAGAAAATGCAGTTACAAAGATGGAATATTGTACAATTATTGAAAACAGTATTTTCACTTTACAGTCTGTAGAGATTGACTTTATAGTACAATTACATCGCTGTTCTATATCTATTATACATCCATTTATATTCACAGAAAGACAAAAAATGGAGAAAATGTCTTATAATAATAATTCTGGTGATACTAATTATTATGGATTGAAATACATGTGAATTAATTTTTTCTTTATCCTTGTTTTTATTTTCTGAAATTTCTACAATTAGGTCATATGATCTATTCTGTTATTTTTCAATGGAGTTAAAATCTCAAATGAACAAAATCACCTTCTAAAACAACAGCTTTCAGTGGCAAAAATGTGATTAGAGTTTCTAATATGCATGCTCATTATGTAAACAAAGCACAAAGTTGATATGAGAGTATAAAAGCATATAATCAGTTATAGAATTGTACACTTGAAACCTGTGTAAGTTTTCTAAGCATTGTCACCTCAATAAATTGAAAGAAAAGCATATAATCAGATCGCAGCCCCCAGCTGCCAGGAATAAGGAAACTCTTGTGAGTCCTCAGAGGAACAGCCGCCCATCCAAAGCTGCTATGTGGCCCTCTGCGGAGGAAGCCACCAGTACACTCAAGACTTGCTGCAGTCTCCAACTTATCAGTTACCTTATATCAATTAGTGTGCTTAAAAGTCACATTTTAGGAGAACGAATTGATTTTATAATCAGAAACAAATAAATTTGAGTAATTTTTGAAATCCCTTCTAAATAAATTCATGACTGGCTCCTGAGTCTGTGGTGAAGATGGGCTGACAAGTGACTGCAGCAGGAAGAGGAAGAAGTCCCTGATTATATTAACAGGAAAGTCTTGGCACCAGCGGCTTAATTCATATATGCAATAGCATCTTCCCAAATTTTATGTAAACTTATTTACGTAACACACAGGGTCTGTGTACAACATGTACAACTTAGACTGTCAGGAAAGCAGGAAGTTTTCATCCCAAATTACCTAAATGAAGTGGACAGGAGGAAAAGGAAAGATGGTTGGACTGATCCTGTCAGGGGTTGAATCTCGCATTCCAGGTCAGGGGAACACAGAAAGGACCAAGGGATATGTGAAAGCCATTAGAGGATCCTTGGGGTCAGGCAGACAAATCCTCTAAAATCCATAACAAACGGCACCCACCCAAAGGCAAGTTTCTGAAGGGGACTGGCTGTGCTTCAGGGATGGTGTCCTGGAGACACTTAAAAAAAATGTACATATTGAATTATGATTGACATGTAAAAAGCTGTACATTTAAAGTATACAATTTGATGAGTTTGGGGATAAGTAAGCATCCGTGAAACCATCACTATCTTCTAGGCCATAGGCATATATATCTCCTCCCAAAGTTTCCTCCCCCTCTATATTATTATTACTACAATCACTGCAATTGCCACTATTTCATGTGTGATGAGAACACTTAACATAAGATCTACCCTCTTAGCGAATATAAAGTATACCATATTGTTAGCTATAGGCTCTGTGCTGTTTAGCAGATCTCCAGAACTTATTGGACTGGTCTTAGACAACTGACTATCCAGAATAAAGACTAACAATGGAGAACTGTGGTCTCAGATTTATTATTATTTTTTAAAGATTTTAATGGAGAATTGGGGGAGGGAACAGCGTTGGGGAATTGGGGAAGGGGAACAGACAAATTGCTGTCCTTTTGTTCTTCAGTCTAGTTGTGGAGGACATTGTTTCACTGGCCCATGTTGGTATTGTGATCATTGTGTTCTTCTTGGCTGAGGCAGTCTGTTGCTGGCCATTGGACAGACGCTTATGGCAGCTCACACTGGCTGCCAGCCACTCACAGTAGCTTACAGCAGCCCACTGCAGCCACAGTGCAGACTACGCCATCGCTGGCCACTCACAGCAGCCCAGCTCCAGGTCGAGCTGTTGTTCACCATCTTAGCTGTAGAGGGTGCAGCGTCACTGACCCCTGTGGGATCCAAACTGGCAGCCCTGCTGCTCAGAGCTCGGGTTGCCAAGCCAACTCTTAACCAATGAGCCACTCTGCCAGCCCTATGGTCTCAGATTTTAAAACTGAAGTGCTCTGTCTTGGGTCCCATCCAGACTAGGAGTTTGGATATGGCTTATGCTGCAGCAGTACTCACTGGAGTGTTTTAAGCAGTGGAGTGGCATGTGGTTTACATGCAAATGACATCACTGCTGCTGTGGGGGAGGAGTGTAGGGAGCAAGAATAGAAGGGGGGACTCGGAAACTATTTCAGGAGTCAGAGAGATATGCCTTTGGTTTACATAAGGGTGGAAATATATATGAGCTTGTGAGAAAGGGACAGATACAGGCTTTATTTGGGAGGGAGAGCTATTCATTAATAAAATTGCAATGTTTTCATTATGTATTCATTATTACCACTTATACAATACCTATAAATAGCCTTATTGGCCCATCCGCTAGTTTTATCTTGAATGCTCCTTTTCTGATATTAATACTAACCTCATCTCATTTTCTTTTTATTTTCTTTACTGGGTATATTCTTACCCATCCTTTTCCTTTAAAAAATTCCACTTTTGTAGGTGTCCCTCTCTTTATAAATATCATAGTGTCAGATTTATTTTTATAAGCCGGTGTGACAGAATTTGTTTTTTAATAGTGTGTTTTAATCCACTGCCAATCTTTTTATAACTGGTGTTTGTTCATAGTTCAATAGTGCAATACTATTCTTTTTGGTTCTAAGTTATGTCCTTTGTTTTCTGTATTTTGCAATACTGATAGTTTTGTATGCTTTATCTTCTAAATTAAATACAAAGATAGTGCTTCCAGTTATAATCCTTTCACTGATTTTTACCTTTAAGAAATATGTACTTAAAGTGATATTTATCAGAATATTAAAGCCAAAGGAATAAATAACTCCTGACTTTTCCTAAAAGGAAATTTGGCTTTTGTTTATTCTTCCTTCACTTTCCAATTACTGTTAATCTCACATTATATATTCTGGGTTTTTTTTGTTTTTGTTTTTGTTTTTTTAGCTGAGCCATCCTGCCACCTGTTGGCAGCTTAACGCAACTCAGCTCGGGCTGGGCATCAAACTATATATTCTGGTTTTTAAAAAAGTTATTGAAATGGTTGTAGATTGATATGCAGTTTACAAAACAGTTCAGAAAGACCCCATATGCAGCCTACCCGATTTCCTCCAGTGATAACATTTTGCAAAATCATAATATAATATTATAGCAGGATTTTGACTGATAAAAATCAACCAATGTTCTTAGGATTTCCCCAATGTACTTGTACTCACATTTGTGTGTGTGCATGTTTACTGCTATAGTTCTATCATGTGTGTAGGTTTGCATGTCCACCACCACTTCCATTGCATCCCCACAGCTTCACCCCAACCCTAACTGCTGTCAGCCACTAATCTGTTTTCCATTTCCAAATTTTGTCATTTTAAAAACCTTATGGAATCATATAGCATGTAACTTTTGGAGAATGACTTTTTTTCACTCAGTATAATGTCCTTGAGATTCATTCAAGTTTTGTGTATCAATAGCTTGCTTCCTTCTATTAATGAATAATAATATAACATGGTATGGATATTCCATATTTTATTTAACCATTCACCTGTGAGGGACATCTGGGCGGTTTCAAGTGTTGGGCTATTACAAATAAAACTGCTATTGACATTCGTGTACAGGTTTTTGTGGGAACATAAGTCTTCATTTCTCTAGGATAGATGCCCTTGAGTATAATTACTGGGCCATAAGGTAGTCGGGTGTGTAGTTTTATAAGAAACTGCCCAACTGTTTCCTAGAGTGACAGTAATAGTTTATAGTCTTACCAGCAACATGTGAGTGATCCAGTTTCTCTGTATAATCACCAGCTTTGGTCTCGTCATTCTTTTTATTTTAGGCATTCTGATAGGTGTGTAGTGATATCTCATTGTATAATTTGCATTTCCCTGATGGGTAATCTTTCCCAGTGCTCGTCTACCATCAATATATCCTCTTCTTTTCATGTCTGTTCATGACTTTTGCCCATGTTCTAACTGGACAGTTGTTCCTGTTTTGTTGTACCATGGAGATTTGATCATTCTTTACATAATCTAGGTACTACTCCTTTGTTACATATGTTTGCAAATACATTATCCTAGTACATAGTTTATCTTTCATCCTCTTTACATGGGCTTTGGAAGAGCAAAAGTTTTTAATTTTGATGAGGTCCACTTGACCAATTTTTTCCCATTACAGATCGTGTTTTTGGTGTTAAGTCTAAGAACTCTTTGCCTAGCACTAAGATTTTCTCCTGTTTTTTTCTAAAAGTTTTGCATTTTACATTTAAGTCCCGGTATCATATTGAGTAAACTTTGGCAGAAGGTGTAAGGCTTAAGTTGCATTTTATGTTTTTGCCTGTGGATGCCCACTTGCTTCTCACCATTTGTGAAAGAGGCTGTCTTTTGTCCATTGGATTGCTTTGACAACTTTGCCAAAAGTCAGTTAAGCATATTTATGTGGGTCTATTTCTGGACCTCTGTGATGCTCCATTGGTCTCTACATCTATCCCTCTTCCAGAACCACACTGCTTTGATTACTGTAACTGTATAATAAGTCTTAAGATCAGGTAAGTGATTCCTCCTGCTCTATTCTTTCATGTTGAGATTGTTTTAGCTATTCTAGGGTTTGTGTTTTTCTATATAAATTCTAGAATAAGCTTGTCTATGTCTACTAAAACTTTACTAGGATTTTGATAAGAATTACACTAAACCTATAGATGAATTTAGGGAGAATTGATGTCTTTGTTATGTTCGGTCTCCCAGTCCATGAACACGATATATCTCTTAATTTATTTTTGTCTCTTTGATTTCTTTTATCCACATTTCATAATTTTCAACATACAGATTCTATCCTTGTCTTGACAAGTGTATACTTAGGTATTTCATCTTCTTTGGAACAAATGTAACATGTCTGTGGTTAGTAAATAGAAATGTGATCTTGTATTTTGAGATTATGAGGTGGTCTGCAAACAGAGACTTATTACTTCCCTTCCAATCTGTATGCTCTTTATTTCCTTTTCTTACCTTATTAAGCTGGCTATATTTCCAGTATTATGTTGAATAGCAGTGGTGAGAGAAAACATCCTTGGCTTATTCCCAATCTTAGCAATGGTGAGAGAAAACATCCTTGGCTTATTCCCAATCTTATGAGGAAAGCATTCAGCCTTTTCAGCCTTTCACATTAAGTATGATGTTTGCTGTAGGATTTTTGTAGTTGCTCTTTACCAAGTTCAGTCAATTCTCCCTTTATTCTTAACTTGTTGCAAGTTTTTATCATGAATGATCTGTGTCAACTGATATGAATATATGATTTTTATTCTTTTTTTGTTTTGGTCTCAACAAAAGTCACATTGTTTTTATTAAGGATAATATACAGTGTTTAATAAAAAAGTATAACCTGAATTTGAATATAATTAAGGTTTCTTAGCCCAGAGCTGCTTGAACTTTTAAAAAATGTGTTGATATTTTTAAATTTAATTATAGTTGACATACAATATTATATTAGTTCGAAGTGTATAACGTAGTGATTCAACATTTATATACCTTACAAAGTGATCACCACAGTAAGTCTAGTAACCATATGTCACCCTACGTAGCTATTATGACATTTTTTACTCTCTTTCTTATGCTGTGCATTACACCTCCATGACTTATTCTATAAGCGGATGTTCTATAACTGCATGACATGTTGCCTGTTGACTATTGAAGTTGCCTTGCATACCTGAAATGAATTTGTGGTGCATAATTTTTTATACATTATTGGATTGAGTTTGCTAGTACTTTATTAGGATTATATCTCATCAAAGATATTGGTCTGAAGTTTATTCTTTTTTGGTTCTATCTTCCTGGTTTTGGTATCAGGCCTCATAAAATGACTGGAGAAGTGTTGCTGTCTCTTATTTTACAGAAGAGATGATATAAAATTGATGTTAATTCTTATTTAAATGTTTGGTAGAATACTGTACTAAATCCATCTGGGCCTAGAGATTTCTTTTTTTCAGGGCCTTTTATGTTATGAATTCAGTTTCCTTAATGAGTGTTGTTCTATTCAGATATCTATTTTATCTGTTTGAGTTCTTGGCAGATTTGTGGTTTTTGAGGAATTGGTCCATTCTTATAAGTTGTTGCATTTATGAACATAAAGTCACTCATAGTATTCCCTTAGTATCTTTTTAACAGTTGCTGGATTTATAGTGGTACTCCCTATTTCATTCCTGATATTTATGATTTCTGTGTTCTCTTTTTATTTTTTTTTCACTCTTGTTAGGCTTGCAAATTTTTTTTTTTCAAAGAATCTGCATTTTTGTTTCATTGATTTTCTCTACTGTTTTTTTGTTTCCAATTTTGTTGACTTCTACTCTTTATTATTTTCTTCTTTCTGCAAACTTTGGGATTTTGTTGTTGTTGTTATTGGTTTCTTCTTTTTCTAGTTGTTTTTTTTTCCTGTAGGAACTTAAATATTGATTGATGTTATATTTTCACTTTATTCAATTCTCTCTCTATTTTTTTTTTTTTTTTGAGGGTAGTGTCACTGGCCCTCATATGTGGGACCGAACCGGGGCCACTGGCTTCCCAAGCCAGCACTTAACCACTGCGCCACTCAGCGGGCCCTAAAACATTCACCAATTTTTTTTTTTTTTTTTTTAGAGGGCAGTGTCACTGGCCCTTGCTGCTGGCATCCCAAGCCAGCTCCTAATCTTAACCACTGCACCACTCGGCCGGCCCCAGTCCTCCATATTTTTATTTATTTTGAGTATTCTCTTTTGAACCATGGATTATTTAGAATTATATTGTTAAATTTCCATGTATTTAGAGGTTTTCTTAGTGTCTTTCTGTTACTGGTTTCTAGTTTGAATCATTGTGGACAAAGAACACACTCTGTGTGATTTCGGTTATTCAAATTTTTGAGGTTTGTTTAATAGTCTCAGATATGGTCTATCTTGGAGAATATTCCATGAGCACTTTAAAATATGTGCTTTTCCATGTTGTTGGGTGGAGTGTTCCATATATGTCAATTGGATTCTACTGGTTGATTGTGCTGTTTAGATCTGGAGGTACTTGCTTATTTTCCTCTTTCATATTTTATCATTTGCAGAGGGAGGTATTGAAGTCCTCAACTATAATTGTGAATTTCTCTATTTCTCCTTTAGTTTCTATTTATTTTTGCCTCATGTATTTTGAGACTCTGTCTTTTGGTATGTCCACGTTTAAGATCATACGTCCTGGGGGCCGGCCGAGTGGCGCATTGGTTAAGCGCTGGTTTGGGAAGCCAGCGGCCCCAGTTCGGGTCCCACATATGAGGGCCAGTTACACTGCCCTCAAAAAAAAAAAAAGCAAAAGAAAACATCATGTGTCCTATTATTGATTCTTTCAATGGATTGATCCTTTTACTGTTATGTAATGTCCTGCTTTTCCTCTAGTAATTTTCCTGCTCTAAAGTCCACTTCCTTGGATATTAATATGGCAACTCCTGCTTCTTAAAATTGTTGTTGAATTTGAAGTGAGTTTCTTGTAAGCAGTATAGTGTTGGGTTGTGTTTTTTATTTACTCTGTCAATCTCTGTTTTTTGATTGACAAACTTAGGCTATTTACCTTTAAGTTAACTATTGAAGTGTGTAAGTGCTATTTTTATTATTTGTTTTCTGTTAGTTTCTTCTGGTTCTTGTTCCTCTTTCATTCTTGTCTTCTTGTGAGTTATTTGAACATTTTTAAGAATCCCATCTTGATTTATTTATAGTATTTTTGAGTGCATCTCTTTCTCTAGTTTTCATAGTGGTTGCACTGGGTAATATGACTTACATATGTGACATCACAATTTACTGGTATGAGCATTTTTACCTCTTTGAGTGGAGTGTGAGAACAGCACTTCCATTTAGATCCTTTTACCTTCCCACTTTTAAATATTATTGCCTTGAGTATCACATGGAATTATAATTTTTGCCTCAATCTTATATATGATTTATAAAACTTATGAGGAAAACGATAGTCTGTTATATGCACCCAGATTTCTACTGTTTCTGTTATTCCCTCTTTCTTCTTGATGCTCCAAGATTCATTCTTTTACTATTTCCTTTCTGTTTGAAGAATTTTATTTAGGCAGTCTTTAAGGATAAGTCTGATAGTGATATTCTTTTAGTTTTTCTTCTTTTGAGAATGCCTTGATTTCCCCTCATCCTGAAAGGTATTTATGCCACTTATATACTACAAATGATAGTTTTTTCTTTTTCAGAACTTAAAAAATTTGCCAATTCCTTTGGTCTGCATGATTTTATATGAGCAAACTGTTGTAGCACATCATTCCTCTCTAGCTGCTTTCAAGAATTTTTCCAAGTTTTTAATTTTTTAAAATTTAATTATCATATGTTTTGAAATGGATTTATTTGGGTTTATACAGTTGGAGGTATGATCAACTTCTTGAATTTGTAGGTTTGTTTTTTGGAAATTTGGAAATTTTTGGCCATTGTAAGTCCTTGAATACTTTGTGTCTTCTCTCATGGAACTCTGATGAGTATTGGAACTTTTCTGTTGGCCCATAGGTCCCTGAGGTTCTGTTCTTTTTTATTTTTTAAATTTAATTAATTTATTTTTTACAACACAGCACAATAGTTATACTTCTTATCCCTCAAAGTGACAATCCCCTCCTCCAATCTGCTGCCCACTCCTCCCCCATATCGTACATATTACAATTTCCTTGACTCCACTCCCACACTGTACTCCACATCCCGTGACTATATATATATACATTCAATTATAGTTAACATACAATATTATACAACATCAGCTTCAGGTGTGCAGCACAGCAATCAAGCCTCCACCCCATCCAAGAAGTGGTCTCCCCAACAAGACATGCAACCATCTCACACCCTACAAAATATTCACAACATTCATTATTAATTATATTCCCCGAACTGCCTTTCATATCCCTGTGGCAATATTGTACTTACCTATTTATGCTGTCTAATCCCTTCCCCTTCTCCCTCATCCCCACCCCCTCCCAGCTAGCAACCATCAGTTTTTCCTCTATATCTGCTTGATATGATTTCAATCTTCTTAAATTTACTGAGACTTGTTTTGTGGCCTAACATATGGTCTATCTTGGAAAACGTTCCATGTGCACTTGAGAAGAATGTATATTTTGTTGCTATGGGGTGAAATGCTCTAAAAATATCGATGGAATTTAGCTGGTCTAAGGGGTAATTTAAGGCCACTCTTTCCATGTTGATTTTCTGTCTGGAGGATCTGTCCATTGATGACAATGGGGTATTGAAGTCCCCTACTACAATAATGTTACTGTTGATCTCTGTCTTTATGTCTGTCAAAATCTGTTTTATATATTTAGGAGCTCCTATGTTGGGTACCTAGATGTTGACTAGGGTTATGTCCACTTGTTGAATCGATCCCTTTATTATTATGTAGTACCCTTCTTTGTCTTTTATTGTAGTCTTCATTTTAAAGTCTGTTTTGTCTGAAATAAGTATTGCTACTCCAGCTTTTTTTCTCATTTCCATTTGCATGAAATATCTTATTCCATCCATTTACTTTCAGTCTGTGTGTGTCTTTTGCTCTGAGATGAGTCTCTTGTAAATAGCATATATAGGGGTCCTGTTTTCTTATCCACTCAGCCACTCTGTGTCTTTTTTTTTTTTTTTTTTGAGGGCAGTGTCACTGGCCCTCACTTGTGGGACCAAACTGGGGCCGCTGGCTTCCCAAGCCAGCGCTTAACCACAGTGCCACTCAGCCGGCCCTACTTTGTGTCTTTTGATTGGAGCATTTAGCCTATTCACATTTAAAGTGATTATTAATAGGGGCATATGTATTGCCATTTTGTTATTTGTATTCTGGTCTTCCTAGGTTAGCTTGTTTACCCCTTTCTTCAGTTTAAAAAAGCCCTTTTAACATTTCCTGCAATGCTGGCTTGGTGGTAATGAACTCCTTAAGCTTATTCTTTTCTGAGAAGCTCTTTATTTCTGCTTCAATTGTAAGTGATAGCCGTGATGGGTAGAGCAATCTTGGTTGTAGGCCTTTATTTTGTGTCACTTTGAATATCTCCTGCCACTCCCTTCTGGCCTGCAGAGTTTCTGTAGAAAAGTCAGCTGTTAGTCTTATAGGAATCCCTTTGTGTGTAACCTGCTGTCTTTCTCTTGCTGCTTTTAGGATTATATCCTTGTCTTTGACTTTTGCCATTTTAACTATGATGTGTTTTGGTGTGGACCTGTTTGGGTTCAGCTTGTTTGGAAATCTCTGCACTTCCTGCGCTTGTATGTCGATTTTCTTCACCAGGATAGGGAGGTTTTCAGTCATTATTTTTCAAATACATTCTGGACCCCTTGCTTCTTCTCTTCTCCTTCTGGTATTCCTATGATGCAAATGTTGTACTTGATGTTGTCCCACTGGTCTCTTAAACTATTTTCATTGTTTTTTATTCTTTTGTCTTTTTGTTGTTCCAACTGGGTGATTTCTGCCATTTTGTCTTCTAATTCGCTGATCCGATCCTCTGCTTCATCTAATCTACTGGTGATTCCTTCGAGTGTCTTCTTCCTTTCAGTTATTGTATTCTTTAGTTCTAACTGGTTCTTTTCTATGATTTCTCTAGCCTTACTTATGACCTCACTAATTTCCTTAAACATTCTTATCCTAAGTATTCTAAACTGTGTCTCTGAAAGGTTGGATCCCTCTGTTTCACTTAGTTCCATTTCTAGAGGTTTATTCTGATTTTATTCTGATTTTCTTTGTTTCCTCATTCTGACTGTCCCTCTGGGATTGCTTCGATGTATTAGATAGATCACCAGGAATGCCCTGACTGGATCATGCAGGGGCACAGGTCATTGCCCAACACTCCCAGGAAAACGCTCAGCCTCAGCCTGTCCCAATCAGCCGCTTGCAGATCAGGCCGAGCAGCCCGACAACCAATCATCCTGGGAACTCTGCAGGTGCAGTACGAAGAGTGGGGATCCAAGGCAGCTCTCGCACTCCCGCATCTCAATGAACAGCCTGATGGAGCTGGAGCATGCCTGCCAGGCATTTCCCTAACTATGCAGCACAAGCCGTGTGGAAGGTGGGGAGCCAAGGCAGCATGTGCCCACGCACACACTCACTCCTGTACTGATTCCTCCAGACCAACGCGGTCCCAGACCTGACCCTCTGTGGGAGGGCCCATCCCTGACAAAATGGCACTGTTCTGTACACTACTCATGTGCAAGCTCCACACCAGGGGAACAGTGGTCCCAAAACCTCCAGCTCCTACACTAAAGGTGCTCAGTTCAATCCTTCCCCGCCGGCTCCTGGGCCCCACTCACACAACTACTACCTCCACCAGGGACTGGGTGAGTGCTCACCAGTGAGCAAGTCCATGTGTCGGCTTCACTGGTTCTTTAGCCGCCCTCAGCCTCACTGAGCAGAGCAAAGAGAGTCATCACTAAATTCTACTGCCCGCTATCGTAGAACTCCTCTTCCTGGCAAAGTAACTCTGGTCTGGTGAGTTCGATGTGGGGCCGGAGGGTCTCTCCCCCAACCCGAGAAGACTTGCCACTGCTGAGCTGTCTTTCATGGCGTTTGCCCCCTCTCATCTCTGCCCCTCCTACCAGACTTGACGTGGCTTCCCCTTTAAGTCCTTCATTTAGTGGTTCTGTTCATCTAGTGTTCTGGAGACTTCCGAGGTTGAATGTTGTATAAATTATTATTTGTAATTTTGGTGTGATCCTGTGAGGCAGTTGTCACAGCGTCTTGTCTATTCTGCCATCTTACTGGAAGTCCCCTCTGTGCCCACCCCTTTTTTTTCAGCTGCTCCATCCTGTCACCTGTTGGCAGCTTACAGGCAGCTCAGCTTGGGCTGGGCATCGAACTGCTGTTGCTCAGAGCTCAGCACGCACTCTTGAACAAGCTCTTTACCAACTGAGCCACTCAGCCTGCCCTCCCTGTTATTTTTTAAAATCTATTTTCTTTCTGTTGTTCATCTTGGATGAACTCTATTCATCTATCTTCAAGTTCACTGGTTCTAACCTCGTCATCTTTACCATTCCATCCGAAACTTTTTAATTTCCGCAATTGTATTTTGCAGTTCTGTAATTCCCATTTGGTTCATTTTTTTATCTTTTTTCTTTTTTTTTATTACGTTCATGTGTACAACACAATGCAATAGTTATACTCTTTACCCCCCAAAGTGACAACCCCCCTCCCCCAGTTCGCCACCCCACTCCCGCCCCATATCATACATATCTATTACAATTCCTTTGACTCCCTTCCACAGTATACTCCACATCCCATGACTATCTATATATTCAGTTACAGTTGGCATACAATATTATACAACATCAGCTTCAGGTGTACAGTGCAGTGATCTAGTCTGTACTCCATCTAGAATTTTTACAACATTATTATATTCCCCGAACTGTGTTTCATATCCCTGTGGCAATATTATAGTTGTCTATTTATGCTGTCTAATCCCTTCCCCTTACCCCTTATCCCCACCCCCCTCCCAACTAGCAACCCTCAGTTTTTCCTCTATATCTATGAGTCTGTTTACTTTGATTGTTCATTCAGTTTTTCAGATTCCACATATAAGTGAGACCATATGGTACTTGTCCTTCTCTGACTGATTTATTTCACTTAACATGATAGTATCTTCACAACATTATCAATTAGATTCCCAGAACTGCCCCCATATCCCTGCGGCAACATTGTAGTTACCCACCTACGCTGTCCAAAACCTTCCCCCCTCCCTCATCCCCACTTCCTCCCAGCCAGCAACCATCAGTTTTTCCTTTATATCTGCTTGATATGACTTCAATCTTCTTAAATTTACTGAGACTTGTTTTGTGGCCTAACGTGGTCTATCTTGGAAAATGTCCCATGTGTACTTGAGAAGAATGTATATTGTTTTTTCAGAGTGAAATGCTCTAAAAATATCAATGAAGTCCAGCTCATACAAAGTGTCATTTAAGGCCCCTCTTTCTGTGTTGATTTTCTGTCTAAAGGGTCTGTCCATTGGTGACAATGGTGTTGAAGTCCCCTACTATGATAGTGTTACTGTTGATCTCTGTCTTTGTCTGTTAAAACCTGTTACATGTAATTAGGAGTTCCTATGTTGGGTGCATAGATGTTTATTAGGGTTATAGTGCCCTTCTTTGTCTTTTATTGTAGTCATTTTAAAGTCTATTTTGTCCAAAATAAGTATTGGTACTCCAGCTTTCTTTGTTCTCATTTCCATTTGCATGAAATACCTTATTCCACCTGTAAACCGCATATACGTGTGTCTTATTTTCTTATCCACTCAGCCACTCTCTGTCTTTTGACATTTAAAAATGATTGTTGATAGGTACATATGTATTGCCATTTTGTTATTTGTATTCCTGGTCTCCCTGGGTTAGCTTGTTTACCCCTTTCTTTTGTTTAAAAGAGCCCTTTTAACATTTCTTGCAAAGCTGGCTTGGTGGTAATGAATTCCTTAAGCTTATTCTTTTCTGAGAAGCTCTTTATTTCTCCTTCAATTTTAAGTGATAGCCGTGCTGGGTAGAGCAATCTTGGTTGTAGACCTTTATTTTATGTCACTTTGAATATCTTCTGACACTCCTGTCTGACCTGCAGAGTTTTTATAGACAAGTGAGCTGTTAGTCTAACAGGAGTTCCTTTGTATGTAACCTGCTGTCTTTCTCTTGCTGCCTCTAGGATTCTGTCTCTATCCTTAACCTTTGCCATTTTAACTTGGTGTGGACCTGTTTGGGTTCAACTTGTTTGGAACCCTCTGCACTTCCTGGGCATGTATGTTGATTTCTTTCACCAGGGTAGGGAAGTTTTCAGTTATTATTTTTTCAAATACATTCTCGACCCCTTGCTTCTTCTCTTCTCCTTCTGGTATTCCTATGAGTCGAAGGTGGTTGCATTTAACCTTGTCCCATAGGGTTCTTAAACCATTTTCATTGTTTTTTATTCTTTGGTCTTTTTGTTGTGCCAACTGGGTGATTTCTGCCATTTTGTCTTCCAAATCGCTGATCCGCTCCTCTGTTTCATCTACTCCACTGGTGATTCCTTCAAGTGTGTTCTTCATTTCAGTTATTGTATTCTTTAGTTCTAACTGGTTGTTTTTTATGATTTCTCTATCGTTCCTTATGTCCTCACTAAGTTTGTTAAACATTCTTATCATCAGTGTTCTAAACTCTGTCTCTGAAAGGTTGGATCCTTCTGTTTCATTTGGTTCCATTTCTAGAGGTTTCTTCTGATCTTTTACTTGTGACATGTTTCTTTGTTTCCCCATTCTGGCTGTCGCTCTGGGATTGCTTTGATGTTATTAGATAGATCACCAGGAGAGCCCTGGCTGGATCACGCAGGCACACAGCTCATGGCCCAACACTCCCAGGAAAATTTCCAGTCTCAGCCTGTCCCAGTCAGCTGCTCGCAGATCAGGCTGAGCAGCCCGACAACCAATCACCAGCCTTGCAACTCTGAAAGCGCAATGCGGCGAGTGGGAACCGAGGCTGTTCCCGCACTCCCATGTCTCAGTGAGCAGCCTGTTGGAGCCAGAGCATGCCCACCAGGCATTTCCCTGGCAACGCAGCACAAGCCGTGCGGAGGGTGGGGATCCGAGGTGGCTTGCACAATCCCGTGTCTCAGTGAGCAGCCTGTTGGAACTGCAGGGCACCTGCCCAGCGTTTCCCTGGCAACGCAGTATAAGCGGGCAGAGGGTGGGGATCCAAGGCCGAATGTGCGTGCACGCACACACGCACTACTGCGCCAATTCCACCAGACCAATGAGGTCCTGGACCTGATCCTCTGTGGGAGGGCCCAAGCCCGACAAAATGGCACCCTCCCCACACCACCCGCGTGCAGGCTCCACATCAGGGGAACAACAGTCCAAAAACCTCCAGCCTTCGCACCAAAGGCACTCAGCCCAGTCCGCCCCCGAAGGCTCCCGGTACGGCCCACACAGCCACTCCCTCCACCAGGAACCAGGCAAGTGCTCACCAGCGAGCAAGCCTGTGTGCTGACCCCACTGATTCTCCAGCCGCTCTTAGCCTCACCGAGCTGAGCAAAGAGAGTACTCACTAATTTACTGCCAGCTATCTTAGAACTCCTCTTCCCGACAAAGGAACTCTGGGCTGGTGAACTGGGTGTGCGGCCGGAGAGTCTCTCCCCCAACCGGAAAAGCCTCCCCACACCTGGGGCTTCCCTCACGGGGCTCGCCCTCTCTCGTCTCCGCCTGTCCCACGAGACCCGACAAGGCCTCCTCTTCAAGATCTTCGCTCAGTGGTTCTGTTCATCTAGTGTTCCGGGGACCTCCAGGGTTGAATGCTGTATAATTTGTTTGTAATTTTGGCGTGATCCTGGGAGGTAGTTAGCACAGTGTCTGTCTGTTCCACCATTTTACTGGAAGTCCTGGTTCTTTTTTAAGTTATATTTTTTGTTGAGATTTTTCTCATTTTTCATTTTCTTTAAGAGAACTTTAGGATGTACTGTTGAAGGAGTTTTATGATGCCTTCTTTAAAACCCTTGTCAGATAATTCCAACATCACAGTGGTGTTGGTATCCATTAAATGTCTTTTCTCGTTCAAGTTATGATTTTCTTGGTTCTTGATATGATGTGTGATTTTCTATTGTATCCTGGATATTTTACCTAATATATTAGCAGACCCTATATTCTATTTAAATCTGGTCACCCTGTTTGGGATTAGCACACAGGTCCTGGCTTTGGGTCATGGGCCATGGTTCCAATGACAGCTTTATTTCAGAGCTCGTGTGCTGATATTTTGGTCTACTTGATGTACTTGTTGCTCTGAGGGCTCCCACTGCTCCCCCCGTGTGCTGTGTTAGGGCTGGAAAGGATTTCCTTAGGCCAGGATGACAGGAGTCTGTCCTTGGGGAGAAGACCCTCAGGCAAGAATGGAGAGGCTCTGAGCCAGGTCCTTCTTGTGATGAGATTGTCTCCTGCATGTGGGGAACAAAGATTGCTTTCCATGTGAGATGCTTATTGAAATATATTTGATCTAGTAGATCCATGATGAGATCCATTCTGCTGTTGCGCCAGTTTCTTGGGAGGAGAGGAGATTCTCAGGCCCATTGGGAGAGAGGCTTCCTGGGCTGGGCCATTTGTTTGGGTGGAGGTCTATCTTGCTGAGGCCACTGTGTTATATCATCATGGGGGAGAGGAATTTCAGGCTTTCCAGGGAATGAGAGCACTCCTCTTCTGTGTTTTTACTAGTGGGGCTCCCAATACATCCCCATTGTCCATTGTGGGCTTACCTTGTGTTGTCTGAGAGACTCCCATTCAACCTGCGTGAGGAATGAGACTACCCAGGCTGCCTTCTATTGCTAGGTTGAGGGACAGGAAACGTCAGACCTGGGTTGCCGTGTTGTTCCCCCAGTGCTGGATGCTGAACTGGATCACCTTCCTCTTAGTACTTTTCAGAGTTCCCTTTTGGTTACTTCTTACATTATTTCCATGAGTTATAGTTGTACTTGGCAGGGAAGCAGAGAAATATGGGTCTACACTATGTTTTCTGGGCTAAAAGCCCCATTATTATTAAGCAGCTCTTTTAAAAATCTTTTTAAGCATTCTGTTTTCAGAATAGTTTTGGTCTTCATATTTAATTTTATATCCACATTTACAAAAATTAATTTTACTTATCTCTAAACAGTTTTTATTTACATTGTCATTCAAATATCAAATCTTTATATTTGTATTATTGATTATAATACATCTCTTAGTTGGCTGGCAAACTTTTCTCATAATTTTTCATAGTAAGGGTTTGGGGATTACTCAAGAGATATGTTTTTCAAGCCCTTTGCAGATCTGAAAATGTCCTTCTGTTAACTTTGCTCATGAAATAAAAATATCATTGAATATAGAGTTCTTGGGTCACAAAATCTTAACCTCTGTATCCTATAATAATTTTTCATAGTATTTTACATAGAACCCAACTTTTTCAGATGCGTCCTAGAGGGAAAGCTAAAGTTCCTTGATGAAATGAATTGTAGAAATGCTTCATACTTCATGGAGTTCATCTCTTGAAGATATATAGTGTACAACAGTATAGTGAAAACTCTGATATAACCTTCATTTGAGAAACTTGTTTAATTTTGTGTAAGCTGTGGTTTCTCAAATGATGCAATGATGATAATGGAATCCCTTTTTGTCCTTTTCCTATTATTATTTATATCCTCAATGCTTTCATTTATGAGTTACAGAAAACCTAACCATAGATTAAATAGCAAATACATAGATCTAACTTAATAAGTCTGGGTGGCTATAGGGATGGGAGCAGAGGCTCATTCAGTCATCCTGGACATCTGAGTCTCACTCAGTCTTTCATTCTGCCACTCTCAGCCTGTTGAAAGATCAACTTCATCCCTGTTTCCTTCTGACTGCAAGATGGCTGCTACATCTTCCAAAACCAGAACTGTATTTGGAATGGGGTAGAGGTGACAGAAAATGTCTTTTTTCTGATAATGGTCCCCCTTCTTATAAGCAAAGGGAAGACTTTCTCAGAAGGCTCCTAGCAGATTTTCCCTTTAAATTTCATTGGCCAAAGCAGAATCATGTATCTACTCCTACCTGTAGGGGAGACTGAGAAGGTGGGTACCTGACAAAGAGAAATGTGATCGCTTGATTAGCTTAGATTTGTTATGACCCACCCTTGTGGCTTGACCCACTGTTCTCCCAAATAAATCAGGTTTCTTTAGGAAAGGAAGATTGGAGGTAAGTGGCTGCTGGGTATGTCACAAATGGTGCCATCACAACCTTCCTGTAAAGTAAAATGGCAGGCAAATATATCATTAGAAATACATTTAAGAATCTGCCCATTGTTTTTGTACTTTGTAGAGAAATTGGAGGACAGCTTGATTATATTCCTTGTAAAGAACCTCTTGTTCTGATAATTATAATCTTTCTTATTTATTTAAAATCATATATTGGGAAGAATATATTTTTTACAGTAATTTTGTTACTTTGCCTGGGTCTCAGAAAGCTCTTCTGATATATAGACTCAGGCCTTTGTTCCATCCAATAGTTTTTTTTTGTTTGTTTGTTTTTTAAGATGCCTTGTTTAATTTAATTTTTTTTTTTTTTGAGGGCAGTGTCACTGGCCCTCATATGTGGGACTCGAACCGAGGCCCCTGGCTTCCCAAGCCAGCGCTTAACCACCGCGCCACTTGGCCGGCCCCATCCAATAGTTTTCTATTATTCTCTTGTTAATTATTGCTTCTGCTCTAATTGTTGCTTTTTTCCTGTGCAACAGATAAAATTCTTAAGCTGGACTTTTGTTCTCTTTCTTGTTATTTGTCAACTTCTCTATCTCTCTTTCATTCCTTTTCCATTTTAATTCTGAGAAATTCTAATGTTGGTCCACTGCATATTAATTCTGGTTTCTGGAGTGTATGGTCCATTGTGTATGACCTTCAATGTAATTTTAGTTTTGCTCTTGGCTTTTGCGTTTCTTAACATTTTCTTCTCCCTTATTTAAATCCGTTTCTGTTCCTTCCTTTATTTCAACATTTTTCTCTTCTCCTGGCTTCCTATTTCTGTTCCATAGTGACCAAATCCTCTTGGATATTTTGAAGCCTCTAAACTAAGATATTTTAAACTACATCATTTTCTGTGAATAGTGTTTTGTTTTTGTTTTTTCTCCAGTTATTTTTCTCCCTCTAATCAGGGTAATGTTTATTTTCCCTTGCTCTTCATTATCTTTTCAAAAGTTCTATGTTAACATTTTTTCCTAATCCACATTGTCCAGTGTCCTAGGATTTGTCATGGAGCCCAGAGGTTATTTACACATGGTTTCCCAGCTTCTCTCGGCCTGTGTTTTCCCTCCTGTGGTGCAGAGGATAGAGTTGGTATTTTCTTTCTACATTCATCCCCAGGAACATGGTAACTAGTGGAAGTTCCCCTCAGATTTTGGCCTGTGGTCTTCTCTTATCTCCAGTTCACAGCTGGTACTAACTGTCTTTCCTTTTTATTTATTTCTGTGTGTATTCTTTGGGGAAATTAGCACGGAAATCTAGTCTGAGTCCAGGCCAGCACTCATCCAGTTGGTGTACACCTGGGAGATTCCCAGTGAGGCGGTATGGAGTCCTAGGAATAAGCAGAGGGCTTTCAAGGTGGACAGTCTTCCTCCTGGCTCTGCCTTTGGCCTGCTGTGTGATTACAAGACCATTGCTGCACCCCCTTGGAGTCTGCTTCCTCGGCTATAATAGGAATATCCATGTGACAAGGCTGCTATGAGGATAAAATGGATGCCACAGGTGAGGTGTCTGTGTGTTACATCCCCTCCCTCCTATTCCCGATGCTCTACATAGAAATGGCATGAAGTCCAGCATGAAGTCCAGTTTCTTGTCAACCCTGCTCTCATGGCCCAGATCCTGGCCTGTGTCTGGACTCTGCTCACATAGCCTAGGCCTGCTTCATGTGCAGAGACATGGTCCACATGGACTGTGGGTTTGGGGTGCAGAATGACCTTCCCATGAGACCCTCTACCACCTTTCCACTACCTGGCAGGATGTTCCATTTCTGTTTCTTCCCTTTTTGAGAGGCAATGGTTAAAATCACAGGCTGCTTATGAATCCCAGATCTGCCCCTTAGGAGCTGTGGGACCACAGTGAGACTCCTTTTTCTTTTTGCTTTACTTTCCTTATCGTTCAAATGGGGATACTGACATACCTGCCTCATAGAGTTATCTGAACTGTTCAGACCTTAGAACGCTTTCTGACACATGGTAAGCATGGAATCAGTGTTTGCTGCAGTGATGATGATGATGATTACAACCATCACTGTCATTGTCATTAGACCTTCCTGCTCCAGACTGTCACATCTGACACATTGCCTTCTGCCAACCTGCTGCAGCCTTCCATTGTTGCAGCTGAGTCTGCCACCCCTTCCTTGCACCACTCCCCACCCCCCCACACACACACCTGTGCCTGTTGAACCCCAGGAATTGGATTCCCTTTCCCATCTGTCTTGCCCTATGGCAGTCACCTTCCCCACTCTCAGCTATATTTGCTCAACACTATGGTAGATGAATGATGGAGACTGCGGAGTCTCTGTCCTTGGAGACATTGAGAAAAAGACAAGCCCACCATCTAGAAAAATTTATACATTTATCTGCCTAAAGGAGAGAAACTGCACTGGGTGATCCTTCAAGGTCATGGCTCTGCTTAAAATTTTGCAGACTCTACTTCTCCCTCAGGACAGAATCAGAATTCCAAAACCCTTGATAACCTGCCCTGCTTTCTTCTTTAGTCCAGTCCCTCACAGGCATTCTCTGTAAGCCTCCAGAATTACCCACTTCCTTGTACCTCCACACTGTGCCACTGACTCTCACCTCTGCCCAGACAGCCCCGCCCTAACCCTGGGGGAACTCTAGTGCTCCCACCCTGTGGTCTAGCCTGCATATCATTCACCGAGGACACAGACCCCCTGCCTGGTCCTAGGCCCTGCTCCCCCATCTGCACAGCATCCTGTCTTGGCTTATGTAATAGCACTTGGGCCCCATGCCTTAAACCAGTGGTTTCTAATAACAGGACGTTGAACAAGCACCACTTGTCACATCATCAAAGCACAACTTTATTTTTGTCCTTCTTTGCCCCTTTAAAACATATCCAGTCACAGTCATGTTACTCTGCCACTAGATGAAAACACTGGCAGGCCTGGGACTTTTTTGTTCATGAGACTTTTAGGAATTAAATATTTTGCTCATACAGGAAAGTACAGAACAAATATAAGAAACACGATGTTATATAATAAATTACCTGTATTGACCAATTGGTATCATGATACAATATTTACTTCAGAATTTCTTAAGAAATTAAATCTTACAGACTTGGTCTCATGTCCCTCCCTTTCTCCCATTATGCTAAAGTTGTTTTTTACCTATTCTATCCACATTTTACACTTTTCCTATGTATGTATATTCTGTAAGCAATGATTCATTTTATAGCTTTACATAAAAGATATCCACTGGAGGTGGTGTCTGCAAATCCCTGTGATGCATTTTAAGACCAAGACTTTTCTCTCCATTCAGATTCCCATGTACTCTGTGTGTCTAGAACATGATCTTGTCTTAAAATTTTATCTAAATGGTGTAATACTGCAATTAGCTTGGTTTTTATTTTTACTCAAGATGCTTTTAAAGGTGTTTCAATGCTGATGTGTATATATCTAGATCATTTTAAATGCTGCAGACTATTCCGCAGCATTTTTTGTATCAGTTGTATTGTCACTGATATATTCAGTCACATACCATTGGTCATTTAGAGTGTTTTTGGGTTTTTGTTATAAGTAGTGCCACTATTAAAATCATCTTAAGATCTTGTGCGTGAGCTTCTCTGGGGCACATCCCTGGAAGTGAGAGGCCCCGTGTGGGGTGCACATCTCCAGCGCCGCGTTGACCTGCTCAGGTGCTGTTTAAAGAGCTAGTTTCACTTTACAACATCTCCAGTACTTTATGTGAGCTCCTGCTTACTTGCATTCTGGTGGCTTAATATTTGCTAAAATGCAGCGGGTAGAATTGTATTTAATAGTTGTTTCAGCTTATTCTGCCTTAAATACTAGAGAGGGTGAACATTTCCCTCGACATGTATTGGCCATTTGGGGTTTCTCTTTTGTGATTTGCCTCTTCAGATTCTTTGCCAACTTTTCAGTATGGTGGTGTGTATTTTTCTGATTGGTTTGACTCACTGTTCTTCTCCTTCCCCTTGACAACAGTGCTTCTGGGTAATAGTGAAGATAGAGAGAACAATTTAAGCCCAGATTTCTACAAACTCAAGCCAATTGCTTCATGCTCAGGAGAAAGAGAGAGAGCTTCCATCTCTCCCCAGCAGAAGAATCTAGATGAAATAAGTAAAATGGTCCAGATAGTGTGGCTGTACAGCTGCAGCTTTGCACTCCATGGCTTGTTTCTTACACTGGTTTAGCCAGTATCACTGGATGCTGGAACAGGTCAGAATTATCCAGATATTTTTCTGAGTTTTCGGTGGCAAGTTAACCCTTCTACATATAACTTGGGTTGTTTTCCTTTATAACATCATTCTTGCTATTTTTGCTATTGTGATTCTTAAGGGGAACTCACTAAAACTCTCTTCATATTACTGTTTATCCCGTGGGGTGAGTGGGTCCCGATGCCAGAGTGACCTAGCAGGGGCTATACACCTCACAGCCTTGATCAAGCATTTTACTACTTGGCTGGATTCCTACTATTTTCCTGGCCTCCTCATTTCTGTGGTCAAAACTGAATCCGAACCATTTCACACGTGTGCCTGTGCCCTCTTGCTCTCTTCTAGACAGCTGTTTCTCCTGAATCTAATGACTATACTGGCTAGGTAGTCATGATGTTTTTCTCGATTTTTTTGTAAGAAGTTATTCCTCTGATTGTTTATATTTAATAATTTGTAGAAAAATTTTGAGAAGATTAGCTAGAGATCCATCCATTTTATTAATCTTCTCAAACTATTATCTTTTGGGTTGGTTTATTATCTCCAACTTTTCAGATAATAATTTATTAATATCTGCTGTTTAACATAGTTCCATTCTGCTTATTTTCAACATTTCTGTGTATTATTTTCTTGGGTTTTTCTTTGTAAGTAGCATATGACTGGATTTAAAAAATCCAATTAGATAGTCTTTGTCTTTGAACAGATCAATTTAATCCACTTCCTGTGTGTGTGTGTGTGTGTAAATGTGAGATTAGACACTTTTGGACTAATGAGTGATTTCACTAATGAGATTGCAAGTGTCTGCAGTCTCACATGTATTAGCCTTATTTTGTGTTTTCTGTTTACCATTGATAGGTTACATTGTTACCTGTTTAACAGATTAACCCCTCCCCCATTTTTTTCTTTCCTGATTTGGAAGCTATACATTGTATACATTATATTTCTATTATTTTACATTTAAAATGTATACCTTAACTTCTTCCTTTTTTTTTTTTTTAGCTGAGCCATCCTGCCACCTGTTGGCAGCTCAGCAGCAGCTCAGCTCAGGCTGGGCATTGAACTGCTGTTGCTCAGAGCTCAGCTAGCACTCTTGAGTGAGCTCTTAACCAACTGAGCCACTCAGCTGGCCCTACCTTAACTTCTTTTATGAAGTTTGAAATGATTTAGCATCTTTATGCTTTTCATAAGTAAGAGAGTGGCCACCACCCTCATGTCCTTGGGGGTTACTGTCTGGAATTTGGGTGACTGAGGATATCGTAGATGCAATGCGACTGCCAGGGCAGCCTGGCCCCGTGTCCTGGCGTGAGATTCGTCTGCTTCCTCTACCTCAGTCTCAGGGGTGGTTGTGACTTTGTGGCCTCCTTTCCTGAGTAGCGGAGCTGGATCTCGGTGCCTTGTCTCAGCAGTGAAAGAGCTCAGGCCCCTCATTTCATGTGGGACAGCTTTACCTCTTAAGCCAGTGGTAGAGGAGTGCCTCACCATCTACCTCTGTGTGTTTCTGTACCTGAAGTGAGCAGGCCCTCAGGTCCAGCACCATATTTTGCATTGCATTTGGGTTCCATCTTGGGCCCATAGACATGATTACTTTGTTCTTTAGCAGGACTGTCTTTCCTTTTCCTTATTTACACTGGAGCGGGGCAGGGAGTAGTACTCAAAGCATGCATTTTTAATGCCAACTAATTTCCTGAGGATAAGAACTGTATGTCGCTATTGGGAGCATTGTGCCAGCTTTATAGAGTAGTGTCAAGGATTGAGATGGGTCTGAGATTTTATACTATTTGTGAGCTGGCAACGGAGCCTGCCACAGTTTCATGGATGCTGACAGAGACACGAGGCACCTGGTGAGAGACAGGCCTATGCTGACAGTGATGGCAGGAGCCAGAGGATCATCACTGTAGCTGGTTCTCTGAGCCCCAGTTCCCATGAGGTGACACCAGGAGGGCCTGACACAGCCTGAGTAAAATTTTAGGAGAGGATCCCTGGGCTTCAGGAAATTGAATTTTTATGATAGTAAAACTTTGTCCTGGAGAGATGGCCATCTCTACCACACTGGACCATAATCACACTTGGATTAAAAGGGAGATATACCTGCAAAGGCTGTTCTCGCTGCAAACATCCTTGAGAAGACAGTCCTGAGCAAAAGCAGGCAGGGCCTGTTAGACATGCAGAAACGTGAGGCCCAGGGAGCATTGTCTCCCAACAGGCAGCTGCTCAATCAAGTCTTCCCTGCAGCTCCATGCCGTGCAGTAACGGTGGGGCAGTAAGCAGAACAGGCACAGAAATGGAGGGGAGATCTTCAGTGTTACATGTGTCTCTAGTAGTACAAGTCATTGGATGTGGGGAGAATCTGGTCTCTTTATGTGCAGTACGACGATAGGCAGTAGGACCAGGCCTGTCAGGGATGAGCCCTTTAGGACCTCATGACCTCTGCTGCTCAGCCCTTCATCTGCAGCTCATGTGGCCTCCACCTCCAGTGCTCGGGCCACTGCTACTCCTCTTCCAGCTCCATAAAGTCCCTGATTTTTTGCAGCGCTGGCTCAAGATTCAAGATCCTGCACGAATGCATCTTGCTGGATAGACCTTAGGCACAGAAGCTGATGTTTTGAGGATTTATTCTGAGAAGTAGGCTCAGATTCCCACCAAGATGCTCATGGTGGGGAAGTTTCCAGACATAAGAAAGGATTCAGATGCTGAGCCCGTACTTTGCTTCAGCACCTATGTTCCTACATGCAGACTCAGGGAAAAGCCCCAAGACTGAAAGGCTATTTCTATAAGCAGAGGGCAGGGAAAGACTGAAGAAAGAGGCTGGCCACTCCAGTCTGGTCATTAATATAGAGTTTCTTAAAGGAAACCTCATATATATGAGGCATGTGTTGGGTGACTAAAAGACAAAATGATCCCCACACCACTTGGCAGGTGGCAAAGAATTATGTGGGATGGGGTGGGGCTGTATCATTACAGGTAGCAGTACGTGAATGCTACCAGCATGGGGAGTTACTTTATGTATTTGACCAGGTCAGGACAGCAACCTGTTTTAAGAACTAACACATAGTGGGAGTCAAAGGCTGGGGTGGGGGGGATGTGCTGATTTATGTCAGAATGCACATGAGTTATGATCAGACAATCTGTAAGCAGTGTTTGTGGGAAGCAGCCTCTGTCCTGGCCTGGGTCCAGCTTGTGGGACAGGCGGCAGTCACATCAAGTACAGCCTGTCCTCCACAACACATCTGTGGGATCAGCTGACATATGTGTGAGTCTGCTTTGCTTTGATTCAGGATTTGGCTGACATGAAGCCAGATGATTTTGATTTTATTTGTGTTGCTTTCCATGAGCACCACAGCATATACATGTATCAGGTAAGCCGCTGGAGGCATCCATCACTCATGGAACAGACCTCTCAGGTTGAGTGCCATATGCCAGCCCTTCTGGCTAAAAGTCTTATGGGAGGAAGCAGGTAACCTCTACCTGCACACAAGTCCTCATCAAGCACGTGTTTCCAAATACTATAACCACCAAAGGCAAGACCTTGTTTACCTCCCATCTCTTAGACACATCAGCCCTTCACTCACCTGAGCCTCTTTTCCAAGCTGGTTTGGACCTGGGCCACATTCTATGTGGGCATCTGTAAAGGCAACTGTTGCTCAAGGACAAAGTCCCCCAATATTTCTGCATTTGGGGAGGGACAAAGTGCAGAGTTCAACACCAGGGGCATGTGGCCCCAGGCCCTCCCCATCAGTTATCTTTCTGAAGGGAGCTCTACCTTGGATGTCCTGTTGGGTTGCCACATTGGCTTTTTCCTCTGGTTCCTCAGTCAACCCTGCTTGGGACATTATGGAGTCATGACCTCTTAGTCATTGCTATGACCAGGTGGCAGCCTTGTTATTTATCCTCATATGTGTCAGTCCACTTTATCCTATGAGACTCTTCTGTTCTTGACTGAAATCATTGTCTAAACAGAGTCAGTGGTTGACCTGGGCCCAAATACCCCTCCCCGCTAAAAAAAAAAGTGTTTATCTTGAGAATCCTCTAAATCAGTTGCCCATGATTGGAAATTATCTCTCATGGAGCCCTAAGTCTGGCATCATTAAAATGTACTTGAGATCTCAAGTAGAAACATCGTAATATAGCTGATAATATTGTGTTTCATGGTAAAACTGATACCATGAAAAAAGGGTGAAGGAGCAAGAGCATTTAAAAGTGCATGGGGAGCTGGCTGAATGGTGTAGTGGTTAAGTGCTGGCTTGGGAAGCCAGTGGTTCTGGTTCGGTTCCCACATATGAGGGCCAGTGACACTGCCCTGAAAACAAAACAAAACAAAAAAGTGCATGGGAGGGCCGGTCGAGTGGCTCAGTTGGTTAAGAGCTTGCTCAGGAGTGTGAGCTGAGCTCTGAGCTACAGCAGTTCGATGCCCAGCTTGAGCTGAGCTGCTGCTAAGCTGCCAACAGTGGCAGGATGGCTCAGCTAAAAAAAAAAAAAAAAAAGTGCATGGAAAAGGGACCAAGGGGCATGGAGCCTTCAGGAGCACAAGCATTTCCCATGAAGCACGTGGTAGATGTTGGATATGAATCATGTGAGGAAAATTACCAGAGGGTGGGAGAGGGAATACAAATATTGATTCTGACATTAGACTTAAACTTTATTCTTTTTCATGTTTTTATTGAGATTTAACTGATATATAACATTATATTAGTTTCAGGGGTACAATATAATGATTCGTTTGATATTTATATGTATTGAAAAATGATCACCTTATAAGTCTAGTTAATATCCATCACCACACATAGTTATAATTTTTGTTCATGGGGTCAGAACTTTTAGGATCTCTCTCAGCAACTTTCTAATATACAATAAAGTATTATTAATTAAGTCATCATCAGCATATCATGACTTATTTATTTTATAACTGGACATTTTTACGTTTTGATCACTTTTACCTATTTTGCCCATTCCCCAACTCCTGCCTCTGGCAGTCATCAATCTGTTCTTTGTATCTATGAGTTCAAGTGTTTTTTGTTTGTTCATTTTTAGATTCCACATATAAATGAGATCATATGGTATTTGTCTTTCTCTGTCTGGCTTATTTCACTTAGAATAATGTCTTCAAGGTCCATCCATGTTTTTGCAAATGGCAAGATGTCCTTTTTATGGCTGAATAATATTCCGTTATATATAGGTATACCTCATTTTCTTTATCCGTTCATCCATTGATGAGCACTTAGGTTGTTTCCATATCTTGGCTACTGTGAATAAAGCTGCATGAACTAGGGTGCAGGTATTTTTTTCGAGTGGGTGTTTGAACTTTATTCTTTTAAATGACTGAGAACACAGATGCCACCCCCCAGGGAACCAGAGAAGTGTCAGACAGGTGGCACAAGAGGCTAACCCATGGCTCTAATTCCCTTCTAAATGTGTGCCTCTGCTGTAGCACCTCTCTCTGGGCCTCCTCGTCTGGGTGGGTCTGCCCAGAGAAGTACATCTGTGTGTGTATAACACTCCTCTTTCGATGAGAGCAAACTGAGCCAGTGGCTAATTGGATTCAGTGGAAGCACCCGCTGATATGCAGCCCTGTTGTGGGTGCACAGCTGGAGGACAGGACCTTCCTCTCCCAGATGGAAGGTTAATGAGTACAGAGAGCAAAACATCTTAGGAGCTTTGAAGAGCCCCACAATTGCCGCCCAAATGGAGCCTGTGCTGGCTTCCAACCTGATCGTTAATCTGCGCAGAGCTGCCCCAGGCCAGGCAGGAGCTGCAGAGCCAGGAGCAGAGCCAGGACTGGGCTGTTACCAGCTCCATCCAGTCCAGCTGACAGCGGGGCTGGGAGAGGACATCTGCTCCCACACTTTCTGAGTCATAGCTGTCTCTGATGATGGCTTGTGCCTTAGAACTTGCCAGTATGTGCCTACTTATTCTGGCAACTCATCCAGGTCACGGAGTATCATAGTTGTCACTGTTGTCCCCCAAATGCCACCCTACAGCCTTCAGGCACAGAATGATAAGTTAGTAAGAGAAGAAAACACCCCAGGGGATAAGTGGAGCAAGTGCCCAAATTGGGAGAACCTGGCCACTCATTCCTTCCCAGGTGACAAGTAAATGATCTAAATTTATACAGGTGATGGTGTTGTTTACTGCCTATTTGCTGCAACTGCATCAATTCAAACTACATAGGGAATGTCAGCCTGCATAGTCAGAGATATCTCATTACTCAGGCATTTTCAAGAAACAGGATTTATCACAGTATTTCCCCACAATTTTTGTATATCTAAGGTAATTGAATTAACTGCTACTTTAAAAAAGTGCTTTTAAACAGAAGCTCTGAGACACATTGATAATTAGCATCCTTTCACACCCTCAGTTAAACTGCCAAAGTCCCTAGCAGTTTTCTGTTTTCTCAGTTACTTAAATAGAGCTCAGTAATTTTGTTTACTCTATTTGTTTGCCCAGGCAGCTCTTTTTCAATGATAATGAAGAGGAAGACTTAGGCCCTACTCACATCAAATGATCATAAATTCTAAATTTGCCAAGTCCAGATTCTTAATGAGGATTTACAGTTTATAAATGCCTCTTTGGTTTTAAAAGCCTACATCTTGAGCAAGGAAAAGACACATTTCTGCTCTAACCACACAGCAAGTCTGCTATATATTGGCAGACCCATGCTTTCTGTAGTGTAAACATCAGAAATAGGGAACACTTGTAGCAGAATTCAATTTTCAGGAAATGTGTCTGTTAAGTAGTGCAGGATTATTTTTTTTTTTCCAAAAATATATTTGGCACCTTCTGCTGGGCGCTAAGAAACCACCGACTGGAAAATATCAGCATCTGCCTTCAAAGACCCACCATCTTGTTTGGGGATGATGTGTGGGGTTCAAAGGGCATGTGTTGTTGTGACTCCCCAGGCACCTCCTGGGGTTCAGTGCTGGCAACCCTGTTGATCCCTTCATGAGTGAGCATCACACAACTGTTCTGAGCTGTAAAATCTAGGGAACAAATGAGAGCACAAGAGATCACACCACTGCCTGCACTTTGCAGGTCTCCAAACCAGCTTCTCCTGATTGAAGCTGAGATAGCTGATGTTTGATTGTTTTAATAGACTCAAATTAGGGGAGTTAAAAATGCCTATCAATCATTGCCAAGCACATGTGCAAGTAAAGCTCGAAGTCCAAATCTGTATGATAATCAATGGAGAGTAACTCATTAAAATATATTAAATTCCCTACTTTGGAAATGGACTGTACACCTCTTAAATCTTGCCTGACAGCTTTGTCTGACATAATTTATCACTTGTGACAAAATCCTAAAAGAGTTTGGTCAAATGATCACACCTTGGCTCTATTTTTTTTCTGCATATGTGGGGTTGACTGAGCTTTCTCTTAGCAGACAAAGAGAAGAAAAGGTAAAAATGGTCTCCTTTCAGCTATAAACTAAAACAATACCAAACAATAGGTCAGACTTCTATATAATGATTCCCCACAAAGGCCACATAACTTGAACTCCTTCAGGCAAAACAACTTTGAAGTCAGATGTGAATTAAGCATCTTTTCCCCAACCACACATCAACAGACAAACACCCAGCACTGACGCATCCTGTGGGAAGTTCAGAACCAGCTGAACATCATCATTAAGCTTTGGAGCTATGTACATCGGAGGGCTGAAGATTTCAGAGGGATATGAAAATTACAACATATCAGAATCCAGATGTCTGCAGGCCACTGTGTCCATTTGTTGGATTTGTTTGTGGATAGTAAACCTATATTCACCAATTTTTAGTTGCGTTGAACTTGGACAGATGGCTTCAGAACCTGTGTTTCTTCACCTGTATCATGGGGATAATAACTTGACTGCTTCTCCCAATTGTGAGGATCAAATGAATAATGTACATAAAATACCTAGCTTGGTACTTAGCACATAGTAGGTGCTCAATAAATATTTGTTATTTTGAGTTCTTCCTACTTCTCCTCTAAAGTACTAATATTGCAGTGGGACTTTCTAACTTCAAATCTATGAAATTCCTGACATAAAATATCTTTACCATGGAGGGTTTTCTTTTGGGTTTGGGGAGGTTGTTAATACCTGGTGAGGTAGCTAGATGCATTCCGATGTCATAAATTGTCTTTTCTTTTTGGACATCCGCCCTCTCCTGCCCCAGCTTTATTGAGATATAATTTGTATATAACATTGTGTCAGTTTAAGGTGCACAAAGTGATGACACATATATATTGCAAAAAGGCCACCACAATAAAATTATTTACCACCGATAAATAAAATTATTTATCATCTCATATAGCTACTTTTGAAAATTTTTTAACTTTTTATTTTTATTTTTTAGATTTTATTGGGGAATTGGGGGAGGGGAACAGCATTGGGGTATCAGGGAAGGGGAACGACAAGTAGCTGTCCTTTTGTTCTTCAGTCTAGTTGTGGAGGATGTTGCTTCACTGGCCCATGTTGATATTGTGATCATTGCACTCTTCCCAGCTGAGGCAGATTGGTCTCCAGCCATTGGATGGCCACTCATGGCAGCTGACGGAGGTTCATGGCAGCTCACGCCGGCTGCCGGCCACTCACGGCAGCTCATGGCAGCCCACTGCAGCCCCACTGCAGCTTCACCGTCGCTGGCGACTCATGGCAGTCCAGCTCCAGGTCGAGCTGTTGTTCACCATCTTAACTGTAGAGGGCGCAGCGTCACTGGCCTTCATGTGGGATCCAAACCGGGGCCCTGCTGCTCAGAGCTGGTGTCCCAAGCCAGCTCTTAACCAACACACCACTTGGCTGGCCCTATAACTACCATTTTTTATTGTTAATTTATGATAACATTTAAGATCTACTTTCTTAGTAATTTTCAAGTATTGTTAACTTTAGATAACAGGCTGCACATTAGATCCCAGAACTTATCCATCTTACATCTGGAAGTTTGTGCCTTGGACCACCTTCACCCATTCCGCTGCCTCCAGCCCCTGGCAGCCCTCTGCTTCTATGAGTTCAGTTCAGAGAGTGAGATCATACTGTGATTGTCTTTCTCTGAGTTAACACACTCAGCATAATGTCCTCGAGGTTTATCTATGTTGTAGCAAATGGCGGTGTTCCCTTTCCTTCATTGTGTTTGTGTGTATATATATAATTATTATTATTCAGCCATATCAATATCATTAATGTTAGTGAGCCATTAAAAAGTTTGTTTACATAAGAAATTTATGTTTTCTTTATCCATTTATCTGTGTATGGACACTTAAATTGTTTCCATGTCTTAGCTATTGTGAATATTGCCACATTGAACATGGGGGTGCAGATAGCTCTGCAAGATCTTGATTTCATTTCTTTCAGATATATACTTGAAAGTGGGATTTGCTTTTTTAAATGGTAGTTCAATTTTTAATTTTTTGAGGTAGTTATATTTTAATTTTTGAGGAACCTCCAAACTGTTTGCCATAGTGACTAGACACATTTACGTTCTCACCAGCAGTGACCAAGGGTTCCTTTTTCTCCGCATCCTTGCTGACATTTCTCTTGTCTTTTTTTTTTTTTAATTAAAGTTTATTGGGTTGACAGTTTTTTTTTCTCATTTGTAATTTTAATCAAAGTATTGCTAATTCACTTTTTGAACTTTCTTATAAACACCAAATTTTAATATCTACATCAATTAATTTTGAGGGAGAGAAACACCATCAAGAACTTCCTCCAGAACAAAATAATGATGCTTATTCCTCCAAACAACCAAATTAAAAGTCTACCAAAACCAAAACCAAAAAAGCCCACAAGGGGGGGAAAAAAGTAACAAAAATCACATTCTAGGGGTTCAGTGCATTTAGCAGCCTTCACTATGCTACCTAATCATCCTTCAGTTGACTTTCAAAAAAATAACACCCTAGCTCATCAAAATATACATTTTCCATTTGCTTTTTTAAATTAAAAAAATAATTAAAAAAAGAAAACTTGAAGGAATTCACAATCAATTGCCTGACTCGTTTTGATGTCACGTACAGCATATGAAGGTCAGGAAGGCGATTTGCAGCACATATGATACGGGGACATTGATCTTCAAGGTTTAGCTTTCTTCCAAACAGTGTAAAATACCCACATTTCCAAGTACGAAGGGGCACAGACCATCTCCTTTAAAAATTCCACAGGACAATACAGGCACTCGAGCTGTTCTTCGTAGAGTGACAGGGCTTCTGTCAAGTTGACACAGTTTCCCTGTGCAAAGTATTTCCCATCCTGTTTCAGTACTTTCATGGAGAGGTCAAGAATCAGTCTAAGAAACTCCCATGTGGAATCTTCTTTCGGAGATGTGGAGATTGGAATAGCTGTCAAATCATTAGTCACATAATCAAATTCTCTTCCTTCTTTGGCGTACCTCTTCAGTACTGAAATACAGTCTTCTATTAGAACCTGATAGCAGTCTCCTTTAAGATTGTCTAAGACGTCACCACATGTTTTTGACATGTATTTCTTACACCCATCAATCACCATCTGGTCAATCTCTACCATAGTGACCATCTTTGGTTTCAGTTTGACTATTTCACATAGTATGCTCCCATCCCCACCTCCCAGGATCAGCACGTCTTTGCCAGTGTAATCTTCTTTGCCGCTGCCCATGATGGCCTGGGTATATGTCAAATCACTCTCCGCCAGATTAACATCCCCACTAAGGATGAGGATATTTCCAAATTGCTTCGAGTGTAGGATTTTAATGTTCTGATAAGGTGAATCTTCATCAAATGCCACTTCATCAATGTCATACTCAACCAGGCGACCATCAGCAGTGCGCCAGTATCTATCAATGGCTCCTCCTCGAACTATGAGTGGTAATTGCTTTACACGCCCAGTGCTGTCCTGACTCAGTTCTTTAATTTTTTCTTCTACTTTGTTCAAAAGACTGTCAACTTCTTTGCCTTCTGCATCACCGTCATAACTCTGCAGGTCCAGCAACACCAATCCATGTGGGTAAATTCTCAAATTGGCAAAGCTGCCATTTTTGTTTATGTAGGTCGCTAAATAGCCATTGTCCTGCCAGGTGTGCACCGACTCGGTCATCCCCCTGGAAAATGGACTGCAGGCCTTTTAGAATGGTCTTGCGATCAGCTTTGGCTCCAAGCATGAAGTCAAGCGTGCTGTGCCATGCTGCTGCCATAGTGAGGCAAGGCGCTGGGCCATGCCTGGGGGAGGCGGCCTCAGGAGACTGGGGGGCCTTGCAGCAGGTTAGGCTGTGGCCAGTTGGGACTCAACAATTGTTAATAAATATACATAGGTTTTAGAGGTACAATTCTGTAATACATCATCCATATATCAAGTGTGAGGTGATATTGCATTGTGGTTTTGATTTGCATTTTCCAGATGATTAGTGATGCTGAGCATATTTTCATGTACCCGTTGGTCATTTGTATGTGCCTTCTTTGGGAAAATGTCTCTGTGGGTCTTCTGTTCCAAGCCTTTCTCTACTGTGCCTTCCAATAAACGCACTCATTTCCCCCCCATGTACCAGTCTTGTTTTGTAGCTCTGTGTCGGAATTCCCAGTAATGACGCAGGATTGCTTTTACTTTTTCCTGTGTTCAGTTCCTAGTTTGGGTATCAGACCTAAAATGCCTTCAGGGTGTTTCTCTCCAGTTACTCAGTTTTGGGAATGCTGGTGAACCCACACAGTCTTGGAACCCAGGCATTCAAGCCAGCCTGAAATTGGTTCTCAGTTTGACAGAACCATCACCCTCAGGTCCCTAATGCTGATGGAAGTGAGTTTTAAATCATAGGTAAGGATGCATGGCAAAGACTAGATTGGGAAATGGGAAATGCTGAGATGGTGCTGCCTTGAGCTTTTCTGTGAATAGGAGCACTTGTTTTCTCTGCTTTTTATAGAGAATGTCAGGAGCTTTATTACCAAAGTGTTAAAGCACAAGAACAAAGCGGGAAATCACTGAAACATCCATTCAGAGTGCTGCATTTCCTGCGCATTTCCAGAGAGCAAAAAAGCACAGCTGGGTGTGCAAATACAAGTCTCTAAAACTCTATTTACAATTTTGTTTCATTTTTAAGAGCCTAATCCTAGAATAGTTGTTAGAATGTCTGCTTGCTACAGACTTTTTACTTGTTCTAACATATTGGGATTATGCTACAACTTAATATAATAAAACCAATCGATAAGTAAGAAAGTAGTGGTGTTTGCTTAGTCAAAATAAGTTTGTTTCATGTTAGAAGGGTACTGTTTTTTCATAGGATTAAATAACTGTTGAATCTTGACATTAGAAGGAAGCAACCATGTATCTAAATGAATTTTTGTATGTGATCACAGCTAAGTGATTAGCCAACAATATGTTTGGTTATGTCCATTGCCAGAAACTTTTCTCAGACAGTACATTTCATCTGAGCTGTGCTCCATTAAAAATATATGTTTTATAGTAAGCCTCCATTGGTCCTGGGATAGCCTGCACTCATAGGTCCCACTCCTAATTCAATAGGACAAGTCAGAAGTAATTCATCTCTGCTACATGACTGAATGGTTCGCTGAGGAGTGAAAGTCTGAGGCACATGTCCAAACCAAGCAGCTTTATTTGCCTGTCGGGGCTGAGCCTAAAACTGGAATCGGCAACCTGCAGGCATTTGCGGGGGGTGAGGCGCGCAGAGGTTATAGGGTAAGGGATAGGAGAAGTAATTGCAAGCTTCCATGAGCAGTTATAATTGCAGAACAGGTACTGCCAAGAGATAGGGGAAGTATCCATGAGCTGTTATAATTCCAAAACAGGCACGGCTGCAGAAATTTTCCGTTGACCTTTACAGTCTTGCTATGTCCCATTTCTATCAGGAAACCTGTGGTCAGATGTGCGCTATTTTTACAAAAGAGGATGTCTGGCAGCTCTTCAGCAAGGATGGGGTGGTTGCCTCATTCCTGGTGCCCCTAGAGATCCCTTACATCCCAGCCGTTGTTTATTATAATTGTTAAGGAAAGTGGGGCACCATGTCTCTCTTCTGGAGCTCCTTCCAGCTGGGAGGGGACAGTGTCAGGGCTATGGTGAATGGTTGGGTGTAGAAGGGTCCCAAGGCAGGGGGACAGGCAGTGATAGTCAGTGAGGAGTAGTATTTCTTTTACTGTACCATCGGTGAAGTCCTGAAGGCGATCCTGGAGGAAGCGAGTTAAGAGGCGTAACAAGCAGGGGCCGAATGCTAAGGTTAAAAATAGAAAGGTTAGAGGTCCAATTAAAGGAAGGAGCCAGGAGGCCCAATTGGTGGTCAGCCAAGAGCTCCATTGGTTTTGTCTCTCCCCTTTTCCTGAGAACTGTGGCCTATAGGGGATGTGAAGCCTGGATGTTCAAAGCCTCAGATGCCTGTTGTATTATTTGGGAAGTAAAGGCAGAGCCATTGTCTGACTGAGCTGGTGTGTGGGAAAGGATGGAGGCCAGATGGCCTGTTGTGGGGAGACAGTGGAACATAGTGCAGGCATCAGTGATTTCACGGAGAAGGGTAGGAAAATGTTGACAGGTTAGTAGAGGCCTTAGAAGATGGTGTAGAGGCTTGAACCTGATGTGGAAGGATTGATGAATGACTGTTAGGATCTCCCTAGCCTGGGCTTGGGGGAGGATATATCACCCACCAGAGAGGAGCCAATCTCCTTGGAGAACATTTCCTCGGGCTAATAGATGCTCCTGTTCAGACGGGGAGTAGTGGGGCTGTACCTGTGGTATGACTAGGAGCTGAGTAACAGGGGCAGGGAGTAGAGAAGCATGTTTTGTTTCCTCATCTGCCCTGGCATTGCCCATTGAGATGGGGTCCATTCCCTTCTGGTGCCCCTTAACAGTGTATGATTCCAACCCTGTCAGGAAGGCGGGCCACTTGGAGGAGATGGAGAATGAGAGGGGCATTTGTGATGCGGGACCCTTTTGTGGATAGGAACCCTTGCTCCTGCCAGATGGCTGCATGTGAGTGTAAGCATATTTGGAATCAGTGTAGATATTGGCCTTCTTTCCTTTGGCCAAGGTGAGGGCTCTAGTGAAAGCAATGAGTTCTGCCATCTGTGAGGTGGTCCCTCTGGGGAGGGGATTTGCCTCTACAGTGGTTGTAAGGAAGATGATGGCATACCCTGTTGCTTTTGTGTCATCCTGACTGATGGAGCTCCCGTCGATGAACCAGACGAGGTGTGGGTCTGGGAGGGGTTCAGTTACAATGTTAGGAAACTGAGGTTTAAGATGTTCTAGGATTTCTACACAGGAATGTGTGACGGAATTTGAGGTGTCTGGAAGAAGCGTCTCTGGATTGAGAGGAGGGCTTCTGCCTACCTTAAAGTTGGGCGTTTCTATAAATATGGTGTGAAACTGCTGTACTCCTGATGGGGATAGGTAGCTCATAGCTTTATAGGAAAGGAGGTCCTGTAGGTTCTGTGGGTAATAGATAGTGGTGTCCTGTCCAAAGGTTAGTTTCCTACTTTCCTGTGCTAAGAGGGCAGCTGCCTCCACGGTGCATAGACAGATGGGCCATCCCTTTACCATACCATCTAGCTGTTTGGACAGATAAGCTACAGGTCCAAAGGTGGGCCCCTTATTTTGACCCAGGACCCCGAAGGCAATACCCTGTCTTTCTGTTATATAGAGGATAAAAGGCTTAGACAAGTCAGGGAGGGAGAGGGCAGGGGCAGAGAGGAGAGCTTGTTAAAGAGCTCTGAAGGCTGGGAAAATATTGACAGCAGTGTCTAAAGGCTCTGAAAGGGGACCCTTAGGAGCCTGGTAGAGCAGGCGAGCTAAGAGACCAAAATTAGTGATCCAGATGCAGAGAAACCCTGCCAGTCCAAGGAAGGAGAGAATCCCACCCTTTGTGTTAGGAAGGGTAAGGTCCCTAGTGAGAGCTGTGTGATCTGCAGTGATAGCCCTCTGGATGGGGGAAAGCTGAGTTTTAAAGTAGGTGATGGTCGGTGTGGACAGCTGGGCTTTGATGGGAGAAACCTTGTATCCTTTGAGGCCAGGAAGTTCAGTAGGGAGGCGGTGAGCCAGAGGGATAAGGCATGTGAGGGACTACAGAGAAGTAGATGATCTACATATTGTAGAATTGTACTGGGGGCTAAATGGAGGAAGGTCAGATCTGAGGCAAGTGCCTGGCCAAAGAAGTGAGGGCTGTCACGGAAACCTTGTGGGAGGACCCTCCAAGTAAGCTGTCTGGATTGTAGGGTTTCAGGATCCATCCAAGTGAATGCGAAAAGGTCCTGTAAGTCTGGGTGGAGGGGGATGGTAAAGTACACATCCTTGAGGTCGATAACTGTGAAATGAGTGGTAGTAGAAGGGATGGAGATAGGAGCGTATATGGGTTGGGGACTATGAAGTGAATAGGAAACACCACGGAATTGATGACTCGGAGGTCCTGGACCAACCTATATGTCCCGTTGGGCTTTCGTACTGGCAGGATGAGGGTATTGTATGGAGAATGGGTTGGTCTCACGAGGTTCTGGACTAGGAGTTTAATAATGGGTTTGAGTTCCTTTTGATGGGGGGTGGGAGTGGGGTATTGTGGCTGGTTTGGGAATTTAGAGGGGTCCTGAAGCTGAATCCTTATGGGAGGATGGTGTTTGGGGACAGAAGCAGTCGAGGTATCCAAAACGAGGGGGTTGACCTCTGAAGTGGGCAGAGGAGGTTGGAGGGGAGATGAGGAGATGGCGGGATTGAGAAGGAGGAGTAAGGCCAGCTCTGGGTTTGGGAGATGGAAGGAGAGTGAGGCCCTAAACTCGGAAAGGAGGTCCCTCCCTAGTATAGCAGTGGGGCATCAGGGAAGGATCAGAAAGGAGTATGAAAATAGAATGTTAAAAATGGTGTATTTGGGCCGGCCAAGTGACGTGGTGGTTAAGTGCTGGTTTGGGAGGCCAGCGGCCCTGGTTCGGGTCCCACACATGAGGACCAGTGACACTGCTCTCAAAGAAAAAAAAATGGTGCATGACAGTAAGGGGGTTGAGAGAGGCTGAGATATTAGGCCATCAACGTCCATCACAGAGATCTGGGAGGGGTGCGTGGAGCCCAAAAATTTGGGCAGGGTGGAAAACGTGGCCCCTGTATCTATTAAAAAGGAGATGAGCTTATCTTACACTAGAAGCGTTACCCTGGGATCTGAGGTGGTGATGGGAGATGGGACCGGGGGCCCTGGGCACCGTCAGTCTTCAGCGGCGAGGCCGAGTAAGTTCGGCAGGGCGAGATGAGACTTGTCTTCCGCGGGTGGAAGGGAAGTGCCTCTTCCCTGGGAAGGACAGTCAGCCTTCCAGTGTCCCCTGCTTCCGCAGGAGGGACAAGGCCCTGGCGGGGGCCGCAGACTGGGGCAAGGTCATGCCCAGTGGCCTTCTTTGCCACACTTGAAACACGGTCTGGGAGGGCCTTCTGTGGGCCCCTTGGTGGCGGACCTGGGTCCCTGGTAGGAGCTCCCTTTCTGTTGGAGCCCCTCATAGCTGCGGCCAGCAGCTGGCATTTTGTCTGATCTCAGCTGGCCTTTTCTAGTTTCTCCTGTTCCTCCCGATTATTAAAGACCTTGACGGCCAGGGCTAAAAGGTCCCATTGTGGGGTTTGAGGGCCCTTCTCAGCCTTTTTGAGTTTTTTCCGGATATTTGGGGCAGATTGTGAGATAAAATGGGTATTGAGGATGATAATGCCTTCCTGAGATGTGGGATCTACCTGGGTATATTTTAGAAGGGCCTCCGTGAGGCAGGACAGAAATTGGGCTGGATTTTCATTGGCCTGTTGGGTGATTTCCTTCATCTTTTCAAAGTTAACTGCCTTATGTGTGCCTTTTTGGAGACCAGCAATGAGGCAGGTGACCATATGGTTTCTGTGGGCCCTTTTGGGATCATGGTGTTGGTATTCCCAATGGGGCTTCTTGCGGGGCATAGCCTCCACACCAACAGGCTTTTGGGGGTCCTGCTGATGGAGTTCATTGGCGTGTCCCTGGGCAGCCAGCCAGACTTGCTCCTTCTCCTCCGGTAAGAAGGTTGAGGAGAGGACAATGTAAAGGTCGTGCCAAGTAAGGTCATAGGACTGGGTGAGATATCTGAATTCCTTAATGTAGGTTTTTGGTATTAAAAAAAACAGTTGTTATTGTTTATATTGGCTTATATCTGACATGAGAAGGGTGCATGAACACTAGTAGTCCTAGAATACAGAAGCTTACAGAACTATTAGGAAAACTTAGTTGTTAGGTTTAGTTTTTTAGTAACCAAGGATCTGATTAAGATAACATAAAACATAGAAATTATGGTGATAACATATATAATCTTTGTTTTTTAGGTAGAAAACTTTTGTATAATATTACTAGTAGACCAACAGTCTGACAAAATTTGTTTTACTTAGTAGAGAAAACTCAACTCGAATTTTGTACTAGCTTCACAACCTTAAGCTTTACTGATAACCAAAAGCAAATAATTACCACTTTCTCTGGTAAATCGAGGGATATGTTTTATAATCTTCAAAAGCATAGGCTTTTGTAATGTAATATATGATATATGCATTAACAGATCTTAATTTATCTTTTAGCATTCCTGTGACAAGAAGCTAGAAATAGATAAACTCAGACCTATTTAATAATTGATATTTCAGTATTTCATTATTTTGAAATATCTAGATAGTTAATAACTTTTATCATTTACTATAACTTAATAAAACCAAGAAACCAGCCTTAGTATCAAATATTTTCTTAGATCACATAACTTCAGGAGGTTGTAATAAGCAGTGTGTGGGGGGTGCTTTTAGTGGGCAAAGAGGATTTGGATTGACAGAGAGAGGGTCGTGAGTAGAGAGTGAAGAAGACCTGGACATAAGGGATCTCGGACCATTTTCCATTGCAGTGGCAGAAATTGTCCAAATTCGGAGTGTTAAAATCGAAAGTACCATTTTCTGGCAATTGAGAGAAGGGCCAGTGCCCACGGTGTGGGGAATGAGGTGACAAAGAGCTGCAGAGATGGTCATGAAGGGCGAAGGTGTCCCTGTCACCAATGAGACCACCGGCGAGAAACGGGCGACTCATCCCCAACGTGGGCACCCCCCAAATTGGAGGAGTCAAGGCCAAAGGACCGAGGAGGTACCCCTTGGCCTAGTGCTAGGACTTCTGAACAGACATGAGAGAGGACAGGGGGACCGAGAGACAAGAGGCGGCAAAGTTGTCACTCACCCCAAGTAGATGTCTCCAGGAGGAAGTCAGAGAGCCAGCAATGGAAAATGGGTATCCCCAAGAGTCTCTTTAACAGGCTCTAGAGGGGGCGAGTCCCTGGTGCAGATCAAGCCCGGAGGGGAAAAGGGAGGACGATCCAAGCGCAGTCCGGAGTCATAACCCCCTCCCGGGTTTTGGCACCAAAATAAAAGGTTCTTGGAGGAGTCAAGGTCTGAGGCACATGTCCAAACCAAGCAGCTTTTATTTGCTTGTTGGAGTTGAGCCTAAAACTGGCATTAGCCGCCTTAAGGTGTCTGCAGGGGGGTTTTATAGGGTAAGGGATAGGGGAAGTAATTGTAAGCTTACATGAGCAGATATAATTGCAGAACAGGTATTGCTAAGAGATAGGGGAAGTATCCATGAGCTGTTATAATTCCAGAACAGGTACTGCCGCAGAAATTTTCCACTGACTTTTACAGTTCTGCTACGTCCTGCTTCTATCAGGAAACCTGTGGTCAGATGTGCATTATTTTTACCCAAAAGGATGTCTGGCAGCTCTTCAGCAGGGTTGGGGGGGTGCCTCATTCCTGGTGCCCCTGGGGACCCCTTACACTGACAACTTGTAAAATATTTGAAGGCAGCTTTCACATTTGCACCAAGAAAAATTCTCTTCACCAAGAAAAATTCCTTTAGTTTTCTGTTTCCTACCTACCATCCTGTTCACTTTTTCCCAATAATGCTGTGTTTGATACTCATTCCTCGTAAAGGGAAGCATCCAGAAATGAATAAAACATGTTAGGGATTACACGATAGTATCTCTTAATGAGTTAGGATTTTACGGCATACACTTTTAATAATGTGTGTCAGGAGAAGACATGATTTATTTTATATTCCATGATGTATTTATTTATTTATTTGGTTATATACACTGGACATTTATGAAAAATACTTAGTCTCTGAAAAGTGCATAAACCAAATAAAGGTAAAACAATTTGTTAGAAAGAAATCAGGTCAAAAGACAAATGAAAGTCGGAGAAATAAATGATGTCAAGGGTAAGATTAATATGCAAAATACATGTTGGACACCCAGAAATGAATAAAACATCAAAGAACTAACACTAGCCAGTTATATGATTCACAGTCTCCAAAAGATAAAAACAATCCAATACTCAAGAGAACTGTAACCATTTCCAGTACTGACACAGTTCTTCTGTGGCTCCATGTGAAAAGGACACTGGATGGAGTATTTTGGGGTATAATTTCTAAAATGTCTCTTTGTACAGTTCTACGAATTTTGAAAACTTACACAGCCATGTAACCATCATCTCAATAAAAATGTAAAATATTCTCATCAATCCCAAAAGATCCCCATGCCTTTTGGAGTCAACTCCTCCAGTCCTAGCTCCTAGCACTACTCACCTCATCTCACTTCCTGCAGTATCACCTTTTCTATCTTGCCACAAAAATAGAATCATACAGTGTGTAACCTTTCATCTTGCTTCTCTCATTCAGTGTGATGCTTTTGCAATCATCCATTATCAGCGGTCCCCTCCAGTGTCCCACTACAGCTGCACTCCTTTTGTTTATGTCTGCACCAGTTAGTGGCCATTTGGGTCGTTTCTAGTTTGCAGTATGTCTTAGTCCATCTGGGCTTCTATGATAAAATGTCACAGACCAGGTCACTTATAAACAACAGGGATTTTTGTTCACAGATCTGGAGGCTGGGAAGCACAGGATCAAGGCACTAAGCAGATCTGGTGTCTGCTGAGGACCTGATTCCTACTTTGTAGATGGCTGTCTTTTCACTGTGTTCTCTCACCACAGAAGGAACAGTGAGCTCTCTGAGGTCTCTTCCATAAGGCATTAATCCCATTCACCAGGGATCCTAATCATCTCCTAATACCATCACCTTAGAGGTTAGGGTTTCAATATAGGATTTGGGGGGACAAAATCACTCAGTTCATTGCACAGTGATTATGAATAAAGTGGCTATAAACATTCATATACAAGCCTTTATATAGATATATGTTTTCATTTCTCTTGAGTAAATAACTCCGTGTGGAAAAGCTGGATCATACATTATAATAAGTGAATGCTTAATGTTATAAAAATAAAAACTGCCAAAAAGTGGATGTACCACTTTTCATTCCCTTTAGCAATGTGTGAGTTCCAGTTGCTTTATATCCATGTCAGAACTTGATATTCTCAGCTGTCTTTTTCTTTTAAAATTTAGACACTCTAATAGGCATATAGGACTAGTGATATGTCCTTGTGACTTTCATTTGTTTTCTTTTTATTTGCTTAATCTTCTTTAGTGATATGTATGTTCATGTCTTCCAATTTTTTACTGTATTGACTGTTTTCCTATTATTGAGTTTGAGAGTTCTTTATATATTCTGACAGAAGTTTTTTTAAACAGGTGTTTGTTTTGCAAATGTTTTATGCCAGATTATGGCTCGAGTTTTCATTGTCTTAAATATGTCTTGGGGGAAAAGAAGTATTCAATTTTTGGGAAGTGCAATTTGCAATTCTTTCTTTTATGATTCACATTTTATGTATCTTATCTAAGAACTCTTTGCTCACTCAGCCTCCTACGTTTTCTTTTATGTCTTATTGTTTTAGTTTTAATATTTGGGTTGTGTCAACTTTGAACAATTTGTCCATTACATTATTGGAATAAACATGTAAATGAGCTTCAAATATGTCTTTTTAAACAGTTTTTAAAGGAAGCCAATGACATGTGTCAAAGAATGTTCCAGAAACAGCTTCTATTAGGGAAGTTGAACCAAGGGCACAATTTCTCTGTTGTTCTCACATAACTTAATTATAGATTATAGAGTATCCAGAAAAAACTTATTGACTTGGGGGTTTTAAACTTATACAGTTGCACACAGAATTAATCTAGTTGAATTGTTCTGAAGAAAAGAGCTATAATTTTCATCAGACATTCAAAGGAGACAGTAACCACCACTTGCCTCACAAATGTTAAGAACCATTGACCAGGAGTCCACAACCTACTGCTAGGCCAAGCCTAGACTTCCCCTATTTTGTGAAGAAAGTTTACTGCAACATGGCCATACTGATTTGTATTATCTATGACTACTTTCTCACAATAACAATGAAGCTGAGTTGTCAGGACAGACACTTTTGGACCCATAAAACACAAAATATTTATTATCTGGTCCTTTCCAGGGGAACAGATGAACTGCGCATCCTTTAGGTTAACCAGAAAAATAGGAATTGTCTCAGCTAGGTTTCTATTAAGTTTTATTTATATTGAAATCAAGGTTACATATTCAGATAGTACCTGGAGAGAGAGCAGATGTATGTTGTTGAAGGTTATATGCAGAACTCCATCTTTCAACAGTAGGAAGCTCTAAGAAGCTCACAGTCTTCATTGGAACGTTACCTTCCTTTTCCCCAGAAATAAGACCAAGGAAGATTAGAAGGAAGCTTGTAAATATCAACTTATTTTTGCAAAATTGTTTAGAGATCACTCAATGGAGTGGTCCTGGTACTCCATTTGATGTCACAGAACGTGGCTGCAATAATATTACATTGGGAAATATTTTAAGTGGTCATTACCATATACTCGGCATTGAACTTTGAGCAATGTAGCTTTTGGATGTAGATATAACGGTTGAAAAATGGGCCTCTGGGAAATGAATGAGGTGACTTACTTAATAGGAAGTTAGCTATAAGCGATTTAAACACATTTAGTGTTTCTTGTTATTGCTTTTTAATAGTATGTCTGAAGCCTTTCTTTCTAGAATGTATTTGATGTTTGTTAAAGCTGCCCCTGACTTGTGATGGTAAAATCACATTGTCTGCCACTGGGAGGAAGTTTTCAGTTTTCCTTTATAGAAAGAAAGTTGGAGGAAAGGGCACACACAACGAATTGAGCTTTTCCGCAAGTAGCATCTAAGCAATTAAAGGGACACATAAAAAAAAAAAAGTGGGCTGGCTGAGTGGCACGGTGGTTGAAAGCTGGCTTGGGATGCCAGTGGCCCCGGTTCGGATCCCTTGTGAGAGGGCCAGTGACACTGCCCTGTAAAAAAAAAAAAAAAAATCTTTAAAAAAAAAAAAAGTGAGCCAGAAGACATATTTCTTTTCCCTTGATTCCTCAAAAACTATTTCTACCAATTCAGACTCTAACGATGTTTTTAAGGTGCTGATTCTGAGTCCAACCCAATCTCTAAAACCATCTTATTCCTTACAGGTTTTTTCACAGGGTAATAGAATATCGCATTGGTCAATATTGGAGGAGCCATATCTAAAGACCACCTCCTTGAGAATATTATTTGAGAAGCCCAGACTTGTGATCTATACAGAGGAGAACAGGCATACACTTTTAATATTTAATGTTAAATACATTTATACTTTGGGAGAGAATAAAGAATTTCCTTTCTGAAAATAATACTATAGTAACAGGTAAACTAGACAGGGCCATAACCATTTCCCATGGAGCTGATGGAAACACTGTTTTTGTACCTCTAGACCACCTTCACCCATTTTGCCTCTGGCAACCACCACTTTGCTCTTTATAGATAAGTTTTGGGTTCTTTCAGATTCCACATATAAGTAAAATCATACAGTATTTGTCTTTTCTGTCTGACAGAAATACTTTTAAGTTGGCAAGTACTAGACCCTAAGCTCACTGTGGTTAGGCTTCACTTCTTTCATGTTCATGCTTGTAGCCGCAGTTCCTAGCTCAGTGTCTGTCACATAGCAGGAATGAGTGAATGAGTGACTGAATGAATGAGTGAATGAATGAATAGATGTGTAATTTAATATTTCCTGGACCCAGTAAAAAAGTTGCTTGGGCAATCTGTTAAGTACTTAATGACATTAAGTATGCATATGCCCAGAAATTCCATGCTGGTTGTTCTTCCTACAGACATTCTCACACACGAATATAAAAGGGCATGTAGGCAGATGCTGACCGCCTATTTGTGGCACTAAGATGAGCCTAGGTGTCCATCCCTAGGGGAAGAAGTAAGTATATATGTATGATAGGATACTTTGCAACAATTCAGATATACTTATATAGCAATATTATCCACAAATGGAGTCTAGTCAGAAAAGTAAGAAGCACGATGAGATTCATAGCTGACACATTTATGTAGGTTAAAGTACATGGACATTTAAAACTACAGCTATTTGGAGACAGTGTGTCAAAGGGGAAAAAAGATCGTGGATTCTAGAGCCAGACTTCATGGGTCCAAATCCCAGTTCTACTACTCACTGTTTATTTTGGGCAAATTACCGAATTTCTTTGTGGCTCAGTTTTCTTATTTGTAAAATGATGATACCTTATTGTGTTGTTATTCAGATTAGATGAGTTAATGTATGTGAAACATTTTGCACATATGTGTATCTTCATACAATTGAATAAAAATAATGATGAATCAAACAAATCATAATGAAATGCCACTATACGCTTAACCATCTGCATGGTTAAGATGAAAAAGGGTGGAGATACCAACTGTTTGCAAGGACGCAGAGCAGCCAGAGCTCTCATTTCCCAGAAGTAGGGGTATGCATTTTTTGGAAAGTTCCTTGGCACTGTCTCCTTATGCTGTGCTTACCCATACTCGAGAGCACCTCCCACTGTGTATCCTACAGAAGAGAGCAGACAGTGCCAAGACCCATGCATGAGTACCGGTATTTAGAGCAGCGTTATCCCAGCTCTAAACTGGAGACAACCTAGACATCCATCAAGGAGAGTGAAGAAATAAAGCATGGTGTACTCAGTCCCTGGAATATTATACTGCAATGCAAAAGACAAATACTGCAGGAGATGCAGGGTACAGTAATACAAATATCATCAGTGCATACTTTCCAACTTACCAGGCAGACACCAAATGTATCACATTAGATTCAAAGAAAATTTTTTCAGTCTGAAAGTGAGAACACTGCTGTTTTCTCCCTTGGTCAAAAAAAATCAGCAACAAAAAAAATGCAGAGTATCAACTAGCTTGTTTCTGTCAAAGTTATCTCCTGGAAATTGCATTCATGTCTGGGAAATGAAGTTACTTAATCATAGGCTTGTGGTTTATAAGCTGAGGAAGGCATTTCAGATTTGCTGTGATCAGTGCAGGATGGTCAGTGGGCTCAGGGCCTTGCAGGAGGGTGGAAAGGGAAGGACAAGGTTTGAGGGGCAGTGTCATTTTGGGGTTTAGGTTTTTGGAGGATGAACTATTTCATTCCTGAGTTTCCTACTGCAAGACTGTCTTAGTTTTATTTTTCAAAACTGTTTTAGTTTTCCAAATTGTTTTACTTTTCATGCTTTTAGATGAGATTTTTTTTCATGTTTTCACCTTTCCAGAATCAATAATGATAAATTTCTTGCAGTCAATAAAAATATTAGCTTTAACCATGCAAAGAGCCACAGTCCTATCCACCTAGTAACAGCCTTGTCAAAAAGAGTAAATAAAAATTATTCCACAGAAAATGAGAGAAGATTGTCAATCAAAGCTGAGAATGGCTGCTAGCTTGCTCAAGTATCCAGACCATGACTTGCACTGAGATAAAAACAAGATGATTCATTTAAAGACTGTCTCAGTATCTCATTTAGCTTTCCCCACTCTCCACCAATTCATAAAGTTCCCATAAAGGGAGATGAAGGGACTGACTATCAAAAAAGACAATATAAATGCCCCTGGCTCGCCATGTCTGCAATACTAAGTTCAATTTAGACTTTGAATTGGAATAACACAGAATCATAAAATTGTCAGACACAGAATCTGCAGTCTTCCCCTTGGTTTCAGCTCCTCCCCCGCAGCATACACAAGGCTCCAGTCAACCCATCCATCACAGAAAGTGTTCTGCACTGCTATTGGAATCCCAGAGACATGGAAGGTTTGGCCTGCTTTTCCCAGGTTGGGGGCTCAGAGAAACTGCCTGCCCTGGGATCAACTGGGACCCTGGGCTGCCGACTCCACAGCTGCCTTTTAATCTTGAGCCCCCAAGCTCTCCTGAAATGTACTTCTGACCCTCCTCCACAGGGGCAGCTATCCCCACAAGTGGCCTTGCCTACATCATAGAGGGATCATGCTAGAATCTGTCTCCCAGACTGGGTTGTCCTCCTGGATTCCAGAGCATCACAGCCTATTGAGCCTGGGCACCCTGAATCCCTTCAGTTCCTCCTGTATCCTGCCCAATCCTGATGAGTTTGGAATGTAAGGACATCATTGTGCACCTTCCATTTCCCACACAGAACAGTGGGGAAAGCACTCACCATGAGGTCCAACAGACCTGGGTCTGAACCCCATCTGTGCCATTTACTATGTAATCTCTAAAGTCACTGATGCCCAGTCCTCACGTATAAAGTAGGATCATGTCTACCTCATTGAGCATTGTGATGTTAAGAAAACGAACATATAAAATGTTCACTGATCTCTCCCTCTCCACTGTGTCAGTCACACTAGGACACAAACATACAAAGACAACTTTATTCTAGAAAACAAGAAACAAAACCCTGCTCACGCCTCTGTCCCCCCCAGCTTATAACTCATTTCCCTTTTCCTCTCTAACCTTTCAAAGAGTAGTCTATATCCACTCATTGCTACCGATTTTCACACTGACTCCAGAATTCACACTGATTGGTTAGATTTCCATTCCTACAGTTACATAAAGTGCTCTAGTCAACGTCACAGATGACCAGCGTGTTGCTGAATGCAACCGTCAACTCTTTATTTATTTATTTTTTTAGGGCAGTGTCACTGGCCCTCAAAATCGGGACCACTGGCTTCCCAAGCCAGCGCTTAACTACCACGCCACTCGGCCGGGCCCTACAACCATCAATTCTTAATCCATATCTTCTTGGCTGCTCAGCATCCCTGACACAGGCGGCCACACTGCCCTCCTGGAAACACTCCCTCACTTGGCTTCTGGGACAGAATCTGCTTCTGTTCTGCCAGTTGCTCTCTCATCTCCTTTTCTGTGTCCTCCTCACCCCTTCTTCTAAACCCCAGAGGCCCTGACTGTTTTTGCCCAGGACTCACATCATTGTAGATCTCACCCAGGACCACAGGTTTAATACTTCTGTTTGATGAAGCCTCACAAATTTACACATCTAGACATTTCCCCTGAACTCCAGACCCCGAGACATCGTCACTGCTGCTTTTGTGTCTCACACATGCATCCAACCCATCAGCATATCCTATTGAAACAAATCCAGACTTGAGCCACTTCTCCCTACCTCCTCCTGGTCCAAGCCACCATTGGCTCTTGCTTGGTCTATTGCAATAGCTTCCTTGTAATCTTCCTGCTTCTGCCCTTGCTGGCCTCCCTTTCACCAATACAATCAGAGTCATCATGTCACAATGCGAGGCAGATCATTTTGCTCCCGCTCTCAGCCTGTTTAAAAAACAAAACCCTCGGGCGAGCAGAGTGGCTCAGTTGGTTACGAGTTGACTTAGAGGGAGCTCTGAGCAGTAGGGCCACAGGTTGGATTCCCACATGGGCCAGTGAACGCTGCGCCAGAGCTGAGCTATCGCTGAGCTGCCAATGGGTGGCAGGATGACTCAGCTGGTGTAACAACAAGATTGCCTGTTCAATGGTTGGCTATGCCCACCTGCAACTAGGACTGAACTCAGCACCTTAAGCTGAGCTGCCACCTAGATGGATCAGTGGATAGAGCGTGCACTCTTAACAACACTGCTGGTTCAACTCCCATATAGGATGGTGGCTATGCCCACCCGCAACTAAGATTGAACACAGCACCTTGAGCTTAGAGGCCACAAGCTGCTGACGGGAAGCCAGATGGCGACTGGCACCCTCCACAATGAAGATTGAAGACCAACAACCTGGCTGGTCCCCTTCCCCAATTCCCCAATAAAATCTTTTTAAAAAGCAAAAAACAAAACAAAACCCTCCATGGCTTGCCTCTGCTACCTTTCCTTCTTCTCTCACTGTCATTCTGCTGAAGCCACATTCAACAAGTTATGAAACCCACATCTCAACTTCCTGTCTAACCAAATGGGGGTAAAAAGTCCATTTTCTATAGACACCCACGAGAACATTGTTTGTAGACAGGATAATAGATATAGAAATACACTGAAAATAATTAAAATTGTTACCCAAATGTAAGGAATTAATTCTATCATCATCATTAATGAAGAAGATTCTAGGGTGTTCTTGCTTCTACTGTCTTTGGGTACCTCCTATGGAAAGGCTTTTCCTTCTTACAACTGGAGAAGAAACCCAAATCTCTCTTCACATTCAACAAACAGGATAGTCAAAGCTGTTGAGGAGCCTTGTAGGCCAGGAAATGGGATGAATGGCTGTGTGCATGGCTGTGAGCAAGTCAAAGTGTGTTTCAGGAACTTAGTTTCCAAAATATGCCATATATAAATATAAATATAAAACTTCCTCTGTCATGGCTCTCAGAGTTGTTAAGTTCAAAAGGAATGCAAATGCTTGGTTTACACAAAAGTTCCATCAAAGGGACTAGATGCAGACTGCTAAGGCCAACACCTTCTAGTTGCCTAACCTATAAACTTGGGTAAATTATTTTATTCATCAGTGCCTCCGTTTCATCAAGCAAGGTGCTGGAACAACCTGTCTCTTGGGGTTATAGTGTGGTTATCTGCAAATCACTTAGAATATTATTTGGATGTACTAATAGTTACCTATCTTTATTATTCAGATGTATATATTTAGATTGAAGCAAGAGAAAAATGATAGAAAAATGAAAGATATAATTTAAAAGTCTGTAAAACATGTGTAATAAGAGTATGCAAAAGACAGTTGAGAGTGAATTGGGCAGAAGCAATATCTGAAGCTCTACTAACTGAAAAATTTCCAAAATTGATGAAAACCACCAAGTCACACTCATAAGTCACCTCCCTTCTTTGGGTTGCAGTTTCCACATTGCAAATTTGAGAGTAATTATAACTTTCCTAACAGTTATTATAAAACAGAAAAAAATAGACTGTCTTAGACTGAAAGACACTAAAGGTAGATTAAATTATTAAGTGCACATTGGATGCTCAGATCTTAAGAGGAGACTGAAAGATTTTCTGGAGAATATGTCCAGTCAAGAAGAAAAAATATACAGATATTGACCTCAAATATTTCATAAATAAATGTCCCAGCCAGGTCACTGTATGGTGAACATACTCCACCTAAGTGCTTGAAGTTTCCCATCACTATTAGTTTTTCACTTTTCAATATGGGTAGACAGCCAAGAACCACCATTCCCTTGAGGATATCTTCTAACCTGATATATAGAGACCAAAACAAATAAACAGGAAAAAATTAATTTGGATAAAATAGTTTGTTCAAGAGAAGGAGAAGTTAAAAAATAACTATTAATATCCTTAGAGAAACAAGAAAAGATATCACACCATGAAACAAGAATACAATGCCATTTCTAAACAAAAATTCAGAGAATATGAACAATTGGAAATTTTTGAAATATGACAGCAGGAAAAAAACAAACTCAGAAGAAGAAATGGATATAGAGTTGGGTATATCTCCCCTCAAAATAGACCCAAAAAAAATCAAAGATATAGAAATAAGACAAAAAAAATATATATATATATTTTAAATTATAGAATCAGCCCAAGAGGCACCTCATCTTACTAATGGATTTTTCAAGGGGTTGGGGGTAAGAAGGGTTAAGAAGAGGGGAAATACCCATCAGAGGAAAAATCCAAGAAAGTTTCCCAGAACTAAAGAATATGAGTTTGTTAATTGAAAATGTTTGCTGAATGCCTGGCATAATGGATGAACAACATGGGTGAATCTTGAGATTATTATGCTAAGCAAAATAAATCAAACAAAAAAATTCAAGAACCATAAGACTACACTCATATGTGGGATATAAAGCTGAAAGCAACAAAGGAACAAGACAAAGAAACAAAAACCTCATAGACAAAGAAAACGATTTAGTGGTTACCTGAAAGTTAGGGGCATGGGGTGGGGGAGGGGTGTGGTAGAAGAGGAAAACAAGATCAAATATATATTGATGGAAGAACTGACTGGGTGGTGAACACACAATGCAATATATAGATGATGTATTATAGAAATGTACACTTGATCATTATGTTGTTTTATACACCTGAAACTAATTTAAAAAATCGAAAAAAGAAATGTACACTTGAGGCCTATATAATTTTTACTTTTTTTTTTTTTTTAGAGGTAGTGTCACTGGCTCTCATATGTGGGATCCGAACCGGGGCCTCTGGCATCCCAGGCCAGCTCTTAACCACATTGCTACTCAGCTGGCCCGAGGCCTATATAATTTTATTAACCAGTGTCATCCAATAAATTTTAAAAATAAACAAATAAATACCAAGTCACATCATTGTAAAATTTTAGAATAGTGGGAATAAAATAAAGATCTCACACACACAAAAAGCAAACATAAACGGTCAGAAATCAGAATGGCTTGATTATTGATAGAAGGCAATGAAGTAATGCTTTCAAATTCTAAAATTCACTCCCAACTGAGACTATTATACCCAGCCAAATTATCAGTAAAACATGAGGGTAGAATAAAGTCATTTCAGACATGTTGTCCCAGCCAGCTTTTGCTGCATAATGAACCAGCACAAGCTCATAAGGCATATACAAAATATATTGTTATTCTTGATCACATGTTTTTAGATTAGCAGAGATGACTCTCCTTCAGGCTCTGAGTCTACAGGTCACCTGGTGAGGCTCTGATCCATGTGTAAATACTGAATATCAATCTAAACAAAATTATAATATAACTATAGTTGGAGAATGAGGGGATGGAAAAGAGGAATATATGTAATGGGACAGGAGAGGAAAGAGAGCTAAAGCCTTACTCTGGAGACAGAGCAGCATAGTAGAAAAAAATTTTTTTTTTAAATAATAACTGCCCTAAAAATGATAGCAGTCACTCTCCAGTCCCATCCTATCTTTGATTCTTTCCTGATAATTAATTAATTGCAATTGTTCCAATAAACCAGATTCTCTTACCTTTGGACCTGGGTTGTGTTTTTTTCTCCACTGCCAACTACAACCCCATCTTGCCTGGCTATCTCCTTCCTTTCTTTCAAGTCTGTCCCTAGCTTTCACTTCCTCGGGGGAGGAGGGAGGGTCCCTCCTATGTACTCCTATGGAAACACATGCCCTTTCCCTTCAGAGCACTTGCTACATGATATGAAAATTGTTCCTACACTTGTCAGTTTCTGTCATAAGCCTGCAAGTCTAGCTAAGAACTGGACCCCTGGTACCAAGCACAATGCCTAGCATTTAAACAGCAGTCAACATAGTTATTTCTCAGGACATTTTATGTTCACTTATTCAAAAACACTTTTACACACATCTTGGAAGAATTATTATGCAGATAAAATGTCATAACAGATGTGAAAATGCCTTAGAAAATAAATACACTATGAAAAAAAAATATATGTTAACAATGGAATACATGTTTCAGAAAATCCTTGACAATGTATAGAGACAACCATATCTTTTCCTCACCAATGATACGGATATTTTATGGCTAGAGTGATCATTTAACTCCTTTAATACAATAGACCCATTCTCTTAACACAAGTGTGTGTTGGTAGTAAATACTTAAACAGGTCAGGGCACAAGACTGTGTGAAGGATACAAAGGTGAACAACGAAACGGAGGAGATAAACCACAGGCACCAATAAGTCAAGGTGGAAAGTATGGAGGACTGAGACACAAAAAAAGTGAGAGGCATTTATGGAAGTACTGCTTACCACTAGAGGTATCAAAGAAGACTTTCCAGAGATGATGTGAGGGATGAGTAGAAGCTGCACAGATTCTGATGGACTGCATTTTTAAAAATATTTTTATTAAAATATAGCTAACATACAATATTATATTAGTTTCAGGGGTACACTTACTTAGTCAGCATTTATATGCCCACAGAAATGATCACCATGATAAGTCCAGCAACCATCTGACACCGTACCACAATATTATTGACTACATACCTTATGCTGTATATTACATCCCCGTGACTTATTTGTGTTATACCTGGAAATTTGAACTTCTTATTCCCCTTCAGCTCCCCCCCTTTTTTGTACATTTTAAAATTACAATTGACATTCAATATTATTTTATATTAATTTCAGGTGTATAGCATAGTGGTTATAGACATTTATATAATTTAAAAAGTGATCCCTCTGACTAGGCTAGTACCCACTTAGCACTATACATAGTTATTACCATATTATTAACTATATTCCCTATGCTTTACATCCCCATGACTATTCTGTAACTACAAATTTATACTTCTTAATCCCTTCCCATTTTTCACCCTGACCTCCAGCCACCCTCCCATCTATTACCCCTATAATTCTAGTATCCATCTAACTCCATACATAGTTATTACAATATTATTGATGATATTTCTTATACTATAACCTACATTCCCATGATTACTGTGTAAGAACTAATTTGTATTCTTAATCCTTTTCCCTTTTTCATGCACCTCCCAATGCCCCTCCCATCTGATAACCATGAAAATGTTCTCAGTATGAATTTCTTTATGTTTTGTTTGCTTTTCTGTTCTTTAGATTCCACATGTAAGTAAAATTACATTGCATTTGTCTTTCTCTGTGTGACATACTCCACTCAGCACAATACACTCCAGGTCCATTCATGTTGCCGCAGATGGCAAGAACGTATTCCCATCCATGTTCAAGCAATATTTCATTGAATATATGCAACACTTCCTCTTTATCTATTAATACATTGATGGACACCCAGGCTTCCTCCACATCTTGTCCATTGTAAACAGTGCTTCAATGAACATATGGATATACGTGTGCCCTAAAAGTAGCATTTTGGGTTTGTTCCAACGGTAGGATTACTGGGTCCTTATAGCCTTTGTTTTAAAATCTATTTTGTCTGGTATAAGTATTGCTACCCCAGCTTTTTTTTATTATTATTATTCCATTTTTATGAAAAATCTTTTTCCATCACTTTACTTTCAGTTTGTATGTGTCTTTCAGTATGCAGTGAATCTCACGTAGGCATCATATCTAAAGGTCTTGTTTTTTTATTCATTCAGCCACCCTATCTTTTGATTTAATCCATTTACATTTAAAGTAATTGCTGATAGATATGTAGTTATTGGCTTTTTTAAAAAAAATGGGGGAATTAGCAGAGGGGAACAGTGTTGGGAAATTGGGGAGGGGAACCAGCCAAGTTGTTGTTCTTCAGTCTTAGTTGTGAAGGGTGCCAGTTGCCATCTGGTTGCCCGTTGGCAGCTTGTGGCCTCTAAGCTCAAGGTGCTGTGTTACAATCTTAGTTGCGGGTGAGTGTAGCCACCATCCCATGCAGGAGTCGAACCAGTAGCCTTGTTGTTAAGAGCACTTGCTCTATCCACTGAGCCATCTGGGTGGCAACGCAGCTCAAGGTGCTGAGTTAAGCCTTAGTTGCAGGTGGGCATAGCCACTATCCCATGCGGGTGTTGAACTGGCAGCCTCATTGTTAAGAGTTCATGCTCTATCCACTGAGCCATCCAGGTGGCAGCTCAGCTCAAGGTGCTTTCAGTCTTAGTTGTGGGTGGGCGTAGCCACCATCGAACAGGCAGTCTTGTTGTTATGAGCACGTGCTCTCACCAGCTGAGTGGCAGCTCAGCTTGGACGCAGCATCACTGGCCCATGTGGGAATTGAACCGGTGGCTCTGTTGCTCAGAGCTCACACTCTTAAGCTAACTCTTAACCAACTGAGCCACTCAGTCGGCCCAGTTATTGCCATTTTTATCTTTTTCATTTTAAAGCAGTCCCAGTTATGTTCCTTTTAATACTGGTTTGGTGGTGTTTTATCTTGTCTGGGAAGCACTCTATTTGTCCTTGAATTCTAAATGATAGCTTTGCTGGGTAGAGTAATCTTGGTTGTAGGTTCTTGCTTTGTATCACTTTGAATATATTGTGCCAATCCCTTCTGGCCTGCAAAGTTTCTGTAGAGAAATCAGGTTACTGTTGTACAGAAGCTTCTTTGTACGTAACTAACTGCTTTTCTTTTTGCTGCTTTTAAGATCCTTTTTTTGTCTTTAATTTTTAGCATTTGAGTTATTATATGCTTTGGTGTAGGCCTCTTTGGGTACATTTTGTTTGGATCTCTGCACTTCTTGGACTTGTATGTCTATTTCCTTCACCAGGTTAGGGAAGTTTTCTGTCATTTCTTCAAATAAGTTTTCAATTCTTTGCTCTCCCTCTTCTCCTTCTGGTACCCCTATGATAGAATTCTTGGTATGCTTGAAGTTGTCGCACAGCCCCCTTAAACTACCCTAATTTTTTTTTACTCTTTTTGTTTTTGCTGTTCTGATTGGGTGTTTTCTGTTACATAATCTTTCAAATCACTGACTCTATCCCCTGCTTTATTTAATCTACTGTTAATTGCTTCTACTGTATTAGTTATTTCAGTTATTATATTTTTGCATTTCTGCCTGGTTCTTTTTATGTTTTCTACCTCCATTTTTATGTTTCATAACTCTTTGTTGAAGTTCTCCCTGAGATCACTGAGCATCCTTATAACCAGTGTTTTGAACTCTGTATCAGGTAGACTGCTTGTCTCCATTTTGTTTACTTCTTTTTCTTGAGCTTTGTTCTATTATTTCATTTGGGACAGTTTACTTGTCTCCCCCCTTTAACTGCCTCCCTGTGTTTGTTTCTATGTATGAGGTATTAGGTATTCTGTGTATTAGGTTTCTGCTGCTATGTCTCCTATGTTTTCGTTGAGTGGTCCTGTATAATAGGTGACCTGTGGGGCCCAGTGGCACAGTCTTCCTGGTCACCAGAGCCAGATGCTCCAGGTGTGTCCCTTGTGGGGGTTGTGTTTTCCCCCCTGTTGTTGTTGAGCCTTGGTTGTTGTTTGTACATCAATGGGAGGGATTGACCTTCAATCTGATTGGCTGTGAGGACTGGCCAAGACTGCAGTGGCTGACACAACAGAACAGGATTTGCTTTAGCAGGATTCTCGTGCCTGCCCAGTCTGCCCTTTGGGTGTGTCATCCTTGGAAGCTGCTGGGAGATGGTGGGCCCAAAGCTGGCCACTGTGCGTGACAGCCCTCAGGCATCCTGGGAGGGGCCCTGCTGCAGGCCAAGTTTAACTGCAGCCTATGACCTGACACAAAGAAATTCACAGATGGCCACCACCCATGCTGGGCTTGGAGGTGCCTCAGAGGCCGAGTTGCAACCTGAAGCCAGCTGCCGCTACTGCCATACTTGAGGCTGCTCAGCAAGAGTTACAGGACATGCTGAAGCCAGATGCTGTTTGTTTGGGTTCTGTGAATCTTTGAGAGATTTTAGCAAAGTCTGCAACATGAGACAAGACAGGGTATTTGTATGGAAAAGCCACTGGAAGTGGCTTAGGTGTGCCTGAATTTGAGCAGGGCAAAGTGTCAGGAAATCATCAGTGTGGGTGAACATTGTTACCCAGGTTGATAGAAACTCAGATATGGTGACTACCTGCTTCTGCATGTTGGGAGAGGGGAAGGCTTCACAAAGGAAGAATGGATTCTGTCAGCACCTTTGTTTAGGAGAAAGCTGCCCCTCCAGCCCACCCCATGAACCCAGACAACTCAGTACTTCCTCATATATCCCTAGTGCCTTTTGAGCTGCTGCCCCAGCACTAAAGCTCAGAGAGAGTGATTTCATCAGTGAGTAAGTCAATGTGTGGACCCTTTAAGACAAATGCCTCCAGCAGCCCTCCATCTCACTCAGCCACAATATCCACTGGTTTTCACAGCCAGAAGTCATGGGGACTTCTCTCCCTGGCACTGGATCCCTGGGCTAGGGAGCCTAATATGGGGCTGGAACCACTCACTCCTTCAGGAAAACTCTGCAGGCAAGATATCCCTCCCAATTTTTAATGGTTAGATGGGGGTGTGCGACCAGCCCATTCTGAGTCGCTGCCCTTCCTACCAGTCTCCAGGTAGCTTTTTCTGTATGTCCTTAGTTGTAGGGCTCTGGTTCAGCTAGACTTCAGGTGATTCTCAATGATGTTTGTTCTGTAGTTTAGTTGTAATTTTGATGTGGTCATGAGAGGAGGTGAGCACAGCATTTACCTACTCTACCATCTTGGACGGAAATCCCTGATGGACTTTAAATGTGAAGATGAAAAATGATTCTTGGAACCCACAGTGCTAAGCCAAGAAAAGCATGGTGGGGACTTGGTTTTAGAAAGAATAATCTAGCAGGCTGTCCATGGTGGACTGGTCTGGAGCTTGGAGCATTGGTAAGGATGCTCCTGTCATAGTGCAGGTAAGGGCTGAGAGGGTATCATATAGATGGAGACAGGGGATGAAAGGTACAGATGTTGGAAGCCACTGGGAGGATGATGAGGCATTAGGGGTGGAGTCAAGAATGTGAGGGACTGAGCAGGAGGATTTCATGGCTCAGGAAGTTGCTGTCAAGTTGCTTCTGACTTCTTCAATTTAGCAGTTGCAGTCAGCATATCCAACTCAACAGATCAGTGACTTGATTGAGACAAGGAAGAAGCTCTTAGAATGGCTAGGCTGTTTATTTTTCATGCTTCATCAAGCAGTCATTTCCTTTCTCGATGCCCCAGAAAGCTGACTTCATTCTGGGGTGGTCCTGCCCTGCTTCTCCCTCTGCAATCAGCAGCTGCATCTGTTAGTTTTGGGCAAGTGATTGATGGGTTGAGTTTTCCTCTCAGGGGAGGGAGGGGGAGAAGGCTGCAGCAGTTTGACAAACTGGAGCACAGAAAAAGTCCAAGAAGGAAGAAGATTCACAATTCTTCAGGTCACTTGACTGCATTTCAAAGTCAAGTGCTTTGATTTCAAATGCTGGCTCAAGGTGAACCAGTCAGAGCAAGCCAGTGAGCCAAAGCTGCTCCCTTCTCTGGTTATTATATTGGCATGAGACACCTTCAAATCCAAAGGGTATATTTAGAGGGGCTATGACAAACCAAACTGCTCACTGAGTTTTCTCCAAAGCTGAAAAGACTTGTTTCTGTTATTTACTTGTTCACTAGAAATGTTTTTCTGAAACTACCTAGTGCTAGAGCTCTGATCAAATCCAGCATGCCATCCGAAAAAGGTGTGTTGTGCCATAGTGGCAGCCACAGTAGTCATCTTTAACAGGGTGATAAAACACAGAGTTATTAAGAGCCTACTCTGTGTCAGGTGGGCTTCAGGCACCAGCAGTGAATGAGACAGAGGGAGAGACAAATAATAAACAAACAAGCAAATGTCATTTGCTGATAATTGCTATAGTGAAAATAAAACGGTGATAGGATAGAAACTGGGGACAAATTGGGAATGGCTAGTTAGCGTGAGCTTCTTGGAAGGGAGAAATAGCTGGGAAAGGAATAAGAGGGTGGGGCCAGGTTGATGAAGGGAATGGCATTCTGTGCAGAAGGAACAGCACGTATGAAGTCCTAAGGTGGGAACAACTTGACATATTCTGGAACAGCATGAAAGCCAGACAAGCTAGAGCACAGTGAGGCAGGCTGATGGACCGGAGCAGGTCATAGGAGAGTACAGGCCACCGCACAGAGTTTGGATTTTATTCTTCCAAACTGGTGGTGGGAAGATGCTGTGAGTTTAAACAAAGGTGTGTTTTCATTGGATTCATGGTTTCAAAGGCTGACTTGATGGCTGTATGGGTAGGGGTGTGAGGGGCAAGAGAGTGAGCAGGGAATAGGTATTTTTGGCAAGAAATAGTTAGTAATATCAAAAGGCATGGTAGTGGGAATCAGAAGCCTGAATCCTATTTTTAACCTTTCTACCTATCCACGTGTGACTTTGGACTAGCGCCTCTGCCTCAGTTTTCTCATCTGTCAAATGATGGAGTTGGAGCAGATCACATCCAGGATTCCTTTCCATTCACCCTGTCCTGGGCTGTATGATAAAACTCGGGGGCACAATTATTCATATGGTGCTCCCTCTCTGAACAGTCAAGGAACAGCTTCCTTTTTCTGAATGTCCATCATATCTGTGTCCTTCCTCCCACCCAGAGCAGAGTCCACGCAGGAGAATAGCCCTTTCTCTGCAGACATTCACCCTTTCCCTAGACCCACTGCTAAGTTGCCATGGTGCCTACCATCTCCCTAAGGGGTGCTTACTCAGCGTGCCCTTTCTGTCCTCCTCCATTACCATATTGTTTGTGAGTGTGGCAGACTTATTATCACCGGAACAAATCTTAGTGTCTGTCCCCAGTGAAATGTACTAGTGCTCAGTGCATCTGTCCTTTTCTCTACTTCTCTAGAAAGGGAGGGGGGGAGAAAGCACATCTACCATCTCTCTGAGAGGCAGCTGCTTTATGAAGCTCCTCCTGTCTCTATTGCATACGATTCCTTTGGCCTTCCTTTCATTAGTTCAGGTGCCTTGCTTTGGGACTAGATATCTCAAACTCATCCACCCATCTGCTCCTTTCCATCTTCCTTCTAAATCAGTCCTAAATAAAAAGGAAGGCGAGGATCCTATGGGCAGCCTAGAAATTTCCTCGGGAGAGGGATTACTGTAGCCCAAACCCAAGGAAGAGCAGATGCAGAGTTTTTGAGGAGATAGAGAGGGCACAAGACCCATATGGCTATGACAGTGGGTTCTGGAAACTGCCAAGAATCATTGGGGAAAGCTAGCTTACCTAGTCTGTCTAAATAGTGGTCCTTAGAATAGTGGTCCTTTAACAGTAAGAGATTGGTAATACCAAAAGTCACCAAAAGGGGTTAATTTGAAAAGGTACAGAGCATTTATACACAGTGATTTTTTGAAAAAATCGTCATTGTGTTATGGGAATAGTATTATAAGGCAGCCTGATTTATGTAGAGGTTTTTAGAGGAAAAAATAGTTCCAGTACAATTTTTTTTCTTTTTTCTTTATTTTTTTTAAATTAGTTTCAGGTGTACAACACAGTGCAATAGTTATACTTTTTACCCTTCAAAGTGACAACTCCCCTCCCCCAATTCGCCACCCCACTCCTCCCCCCCATATCATAGATATCTATTACACTTCCTCTGACTCCCTTCCACAGTGTAATCCACATCCCGTGACTATCTATATATTCAATTACAGTTGGTATACAATATTATACAAAATCAGCTTCAGGTGTACAGTGCAGTGATCAAGCCTCTACTCCATCCATGAAATGGTCTCCCTAACAAGACATCTGACCATCTGACATCCCACAAAATATTTACAACATTATTAATTATATTCACCTAACTGTCTTTCATATCCCTGTGGCAATATTGTAGTTGCCTATTTATGCTGTCTAATCCCTTCCCCTTCTCCCTCATCCCCACCCCCCTCCCAACTAGCAACCCTGTTTTTCCTCTATATCTATGAGACTATTTCTGTTTACTTTGCTCATTCATTTAGTTTTTCAGATTCCACATATAAGTGAGATCATATAGTATTTGTCTTCTCCGACTGACTTATTTCACTTAACATAATAGTCTCTAGGTCCATCCATATCATTGCAAATGGTACAATTTCATTCTTCTTTATAGCGGAGTAATACTCCATTGTATAAATGTACCAGTTTATTAATCCAGTCCGATGGCATTTCAGTTGTTTCCAAGTCTTGGCTATTGTAAATAACACTGCAATGAACATAGGGGTGCTTATATTTTTTTGAATTAGTGTCTTGGGTTTTTCAGGATAAATACCTAGGAGTGGAATTGCTGGGTCAAAAGGTAGTTCCATTTCCAGTTTTTTGAGATACCTCCATACTGACTTCCATAGTGGCTGCACCAATCTGCAATCCCACCAACAGTGCAGCAGGGTCCCCTTTTCCCCACAGCCCCACCAGCACTTGTTGTTTGTTGATTTATTGATGGTAGCCATTATGACTGGAGTGAGGTGGTATCTCATTGTGGTTTTTATTTGCATTTCCCTAATGACCAGTGAGGTTGAACATTTTTTAATATGCCTGTTGGCCTTCTGTATGTCCTCTTTAGAGAAACGTCTCTTCATATCTTCTGTCCATTTTTAAATTGGATTGTTTGTTTTTTTGGTGTTGAGTTTCATGAGTGTTTTATAAATTCAGATATATCGTTGGCGAATATATTCTCCCAATCAGTATGCTTCCTTTTTGTTTTATTGATGGTTTCCTTTGTTGTGAAAAAACTTTTAAGTCTGATTTAATCCCATATGTTCATTTTTTCTTTTACTTCCCTTGCCTGCAGGGATGTATCAGTAAAAATATTGCTCCGGGTAATGTCTGCAAATGTATTCCCCATATTTTCTTTTAGGAGTTTTATGGTTTCAAGTCTTACATTTAAGTCTTCAATCCATTTTGAATTTGTTCTTGTACATGGCGTAAGGAGGTGGTCCAGTCATTTTTCTGCATGTGTCAGTCCAATTTTCCCAGCACCATTTATTGAATAGACTATCTTTACTCCAATGTAAATTCTTGCTTCCCTTGTCATAGATTAACTGTCCATAAATGCCTGGATTTATTTCTGGGCTCTCTGTTGTGTTCCACTGATATATGTGCCTGTTTTTATGCCAATATCATACTGTTTTGATTACTGTAGACTTGGAGTATGTTTTGATGTCTGGTAGCGTGATCCCCCCGACTTTGTTCTTATTTCTCAGGATTGCTGAGGCTATTCAGGGTCTTTTATGGTTCCATATAAATTTTAGGTTTCTATTTTCTATTTCTGTGAAAAATGCCCTTGGTAGTTTGATAGGAATTGCATTGAATCTATGTATTGCTTTAGGCCGTATGGACATTTTAACTGTATTAATTCTTCCTATCCATGAGCATGGTAGGTGTTTCCATTTATTTGTATCTTCTTTTATTTCTTCTTCAGTGTCTTATAATTTTCTGAATACAGATCTTTTACTTCTTTGGTTAAATTTATTCCTAGGTATTTTATAGTTCTTGAAGCAATTGTAAATGGGACTCTTTTCTTAATTTCTCCTTCCGGTAGTTTATTATTGGTATATGCAAATGCCACTGATTTCTGAACATTGATTTTATATCCTGCTACTTTACTGAATTCATGTATCAGTTCCAAGAATTTTTTGATGGAGTCTTTGGGGTTCTCTATATACAGTATCATGTCATCTGCATATAATGACAATTTTACTTCTTCCTTGCCAATTTGGATGCCTTTTATTTATTTTTCTTGTCTGATTGCTGTGGCTAGAACTTCCAGAACTATGTTGAATGAAAGAGGAGAAAGTGGACAGCCTTGTCTTGTTCCTGATCTTAAGGGGAATGGTTTTAGCTTTCCCCCATTGAATATGATGTTAGCTGTATGTTTATCATATATGGCCTTTATTATGTTGAGATATGATCCTTGTATTCCCACTTTGCTAGGGGTTTTTAACATAAATGGCTGTTGGATTTTTGTCAAATGGTTTTTCTGCATCTATTGATATGGCCATGTGATTTTTACAATTTTATTTTCATTTTTACCTCCAAGAATATTTTCAGGAATTCCAAAACAGACTATGCCATAGAGAAATTTTTGAGAGTCTGAAGCTTAAATTCCTATTTAATTTTTATTGTATGTATTGAAACTTAAACAAGTTTCTTAAGCTTTGTGATTCTCAGTCAATGTCTATAAAACTGGCTTAGTTCATGGTGCGGTGACATTAACTGAGATACAGTAGTACCTTATGCATAGTTTCACTTTTCACAGTTTCAGTTACCCGGGGTCAACCAAAATCCAAAAATATTAAGTGGAAGATCCCAGAAATAAAGAATCCATAAGTTTTAAATTGCTTATTATTCTGAATAGTGTGATGCAGTCTCTTCCCATCCTGCTCCATCTCTGTGTCCTGCATCCCCACACTGTAGATTCCCCAACCGTTAAGTAACTTAGTAGCCATCTCAGTTATCAGATTGGCCATCATGGCATCACAGTGCTTGTGTTCAAATCATCCTTATTTTATTTAAAAATGTCTTATTTGCATAGCTTTTAAGGCAGTATGTTATTATAATTTTTCAATTTGGCATTGGTATTAGTTATTGGTGTTAATCTCTTACTGTGCCTAATTTATAAATTAAACTATCATAGGTATGTATGTAAGGAAAACATGGTAAGTGTAGGGTTGGGTACTATCTGTGGTTTCAAGCATCCCCTGGGGGTCTTGGAACATATTCCCTGTGGATAAGGGGGCAGCTGTAATGAACATAAGACTCCGAACAAAGAGTTAGCGCATAATCGATACCAGTGGATGGCACTTATCATTTGTAATGGCAGCTGCTCCTGTCAGGTTTTAGATTACTGAAAACTAGAAGTTTCCTTACCCTCACACACTGCACTAGATTCAAAATCAGGAGGCCCGGATCTAGCCTACATCAGGAATAGCCCCTATTCCTTAAACCCTATTTTCTGTGTCACGAAAAAAAAAAAGGCATTTCAATGCTTGCCTCAGTAAGACAGGTGGGGAAAAACTTGTACTTGTATCACAAGTTCTTGGAGCCCTCTGGAAGGAAGATAACAAATTCAGGCTACCTTTACCATCATTGTTATTTGTATATACACTAGATTTTGTTATTCAAGGTATTTGGAAACAGACAAAAGTAGAAAGGTATAAAGTTTTCCTGATTTCTCTCCTTTAGAGGGACTTTTTTCTTGTTATGTTATTCAGCTAATTTAAAAAAAATGAACCCAGAGTCTTCCACTTCCTCAGAGCCTACTATTTCCAGGGATGCTTTTGGAAGCTGACCCATCTAACTGATCTCCAAAGGTGGCATCCTGGCCTCTGCCATGGATCTTTCCAAAGAGGTCTGTACCCTGAGCTTCCTATCAGCACAAGTCCGTTTAGTGGATACACACTTTAGAAGCAGCCCAGGGCTTCACCTGCTAGCGTCTCTGATCTCTTGGAGTGCTTCCATTCTGGACTATTTGTTTTCATGCTCACTGTGTTCTCCCTGTCTCAATATTTAACTGTGCCATTTGTGTATCCTGTATACTTTACTAGATTTCAGCATGGTCACCTCTAAGGGAAGCCATTAATGTGTTTTCTCCCATCTGTTCCAAAGGTGCTTGGAGGCAGGTACCAAATTGGTATCCGTTTCTTCATGAACACAGTTCCAAAGATCAGAAGGAATAAAAGATTCTTGAGTTGGAACTTATTAAGTAATTGATTAATAATTATTAACTTAATAAGTTAGTTTTTTTTTTTTTTTTGAGGGCAATGTCACTGGCCCTCATATGTGGGACCCGAACCGGAGTCGTTGGCTTCTCAAGCCTGCGCTTAACCAGCGAGCCACTCGGCCGGCCCACAAGTTAGTTTTTTTAAAAGAATAACTTACTCAGACATAGTAGGCAAATTATCACATGAATTTACTAAGCAAGCTTGTTTGTTCAACACCACAGATATGTCCCACAAGTGAGATTTTGGTTTAGGCAGCTGAGCAAGCCCCTCTCAGAAGATGGTAGTAACAATTTACTGCTCAGTAATGGCTGGTACATGCCCCAGAGCTTTCCTCTGTTTTGAGTGTAACTCTTTCAGGTTTGAGGGAATCTCAGGCTCAGAAAGTTCAGTTAATTTATTCTTATCAGTTCAGGGCCCAGCATTACCAGCAGCCCATGAAAGACCCCTCCCATTGATTTATTTTACTATTTTTCATCTCCATCCTCACTCTCCCATTTTCACCCTAACTGTGTAGACCCACTCCAGAAGTCTGAATCAATGTGTTTGAAAACAATACAGATGATTCCCAATTTACAATGGCTCAACTTACAATTTTTTGACTTTATGAAGATACGAAAGCAGTGTGCATTCAGTAGAAACTGTACTTTGAATTTGATCTGTTCCCAGACTAGCGATATGCTGTAAGATGCTGTCCCATAATGCTGGGCAGAGGCATCAAACCACAACTTCCAGTCAGCCACATGTTCAGGAGGGTAATCGATACTCTATAGTGCAATATGTTGTCAGTGTTTTTTGGATATTGTGTTTTCATATCCCATCATGTCTACAAAACACCCATCTGAATCTCTTGCTTCTGTGAGAAGAGGAAAGTAATTACTCTTCAGATGAAACTCAAGATAATTGCCCAACTGTAGGCTTATATAAGTGTCAAAGCACATTTAATGTAAGCTAGGCTAAGCTATGGTGTTCAGTAGGTTAAGTATATTAAATGCATTTTTGACTTATGATATTTTTATCTTATGGTAGGTTTATCTGATGTAACCCCACTGTATGTCCAGAGGTGTCGGTAATTATTGCTAACTAATGGGATTTAGCAGCTCCCTGTTCTAAGCACTTTAATCACTTTTACATACATTTTCTTGTTTAATCCTGCCAACCACACTATGACATATGTTCTTATTTCTATTTAACATATGAGTAAACTAAGGCACAGGTACGTTAAGTAACCTTCCTAAGATCACCCATTTAGTACAGGGCAGAGTGAAGACTAAACCCAGGAAACCTGCATGCAGAGCCTGAGCTCCAGACTGTCTCTATTACATATTTATGTTTTAAAAATGTATTTGAATACTATCATGCTGCTATAGATCTCTTTGTATATTTTACTTTGTTTCATTCTACATTTTGTTTTAAGAGCCTAAACAATTGGTAAATGTACCTCTAGTTTATTGGTTGCCACAAGCATTCCATCATACACATCCATCCCAGTTAACTCTTTTATTTCCTTAGGGATGAACACTAAAAATGTCCCCAAATCTCTAATCCCCAAACAACGTTGACATAAACATCTTCATACATGTACCTTATAGGCCTGTGTGAACTTCCCTAGAGTATTTTCTTTTAAAAAAAAACACAGGATTGCTGGGTTATAAATTACATACTGCCTGTCAGATTGATTTCTGTAATGTTGATTCCAACCCTCCCACCAGCAGTGTAAAAGGTTTTTTCTTCCCCATATTCTCATCAACATTCACTTGACTTTCTAATTTTTACCAGTTTGATGTCATAAAATAGTATAACATTATTGCTTTCATTTACATTTCTCAAATCACTCAGTAAATTGAACACACCTTCATAAATTTGATTTACTGTTCTGTGAATTGCTTATTTATAATTTTTGCCATTTTTTTTAATACTGGATCTCCTATCTTGTTGTGTCCTAGGTTCTAGCTGTTTGTTAGTTTTACAGGTTGTGAATATTGCCTCTCATTCTTTCACCTATCAGTTAACTTTGTCTGCAGTGTCCTGTGTTTAAGAAATTCCCAATATTGATATAATTATATCCACTGATATTTTTTTTGCCTTTATTATTTGAACTTTGGATTATGGTTTTAAAAAATAATTCCTTTAGACATAACTTTTGGATATATTGGAGTAATTTTTGTATGACTAAACTTCTATCACAAAGAACTGTAAAACATAAATAAAGAACAAAAAAATCAGATGTTTGAAGGCATTGGAAAGTAACCAAGGCAACTAAGATCTGAACATCCAAAAACTCATAGAGAAGTGTAGTGCATTGAAGTAAGTCTGGTATTTGCCACAGCATTTTACCTCTAGGGAATTTACTACAACGAGTGAAAGGTTAAATAGAAAGCAATGACTTTGGTCTTGTGGTAGTCCCACTGAGATGAATATACAAAATTAAAGTTGAAGCCTACCAAGTCAGCCTGAACTTGAAGGACTACTACCCAGGAAAAAGAACTGCATGAAATTTTACTTCAAGGCATTTGCCAACTCCTAAGCTATAAATATGTGAGTTTAATGTATCTTTGTTTCTATGTGTTAAGAGGATAAAAAGTTAATCGTAGATTAAAATCAGAGACTTTGTTAGTCTCACAGTGCTGGATGGACAAAAATAGGGGTTCAGGGACTGTAAAGAAAGAGGATCCCTGGTGACTGTCTGAGGCTTCCGGACGAGACCCTTAAAGATATATGCCATAGAAGTAAGGGAACACTGGAGATCAGCATAAAACTCATCCTTGCCTGGATTGAGACATTAGTCCATGCTTTATCTATGTGACAGGATAAAATTAAGTCCTCTGTGAATCAAAAATAATTAGACATGGCAAGAAATTGGGTTAAATGACTAAAATTGATACTAAATATAGACAATGAAAACAGACTCAAAAGTTAACTAGATCTGAGTTATGAGACATGGCTTGAAAATAACTATAATTAATATGCCCAAAGAAGTAGATGAAAAGATAGAAAAATTTACCAAGGGCCCAGAATTTTTTTAAATAAAGATGCAAATTAAAATTCTGGAAATGAAAAACACAATTACTGAAACTGATCATTGAATAGGTTTAACAGCAAATAGGACACATCAGAGAATAGGATAGATGAACTGGAAGACAAATGAGAGAAAATGTCCAGATTGAAGCAAGAAGCAAATTATGGAAAATATAGAAAGACATAATTTGAAAGTCTATAAGTTACATATATATAATTGGAGTATCCAAAGGAAAGTTGACAGAGAATTGGTCAGAAGCAGTATCTGAAGAGCTACTAACTGAGATTTTTCCAACATTGATGAAAACTGTCAAGCCACTTACGTATTTAAAGCTTAGAAGTTAGCTAATGCCTTGAGGCAAAATTTCATGCAGTCCTTTTTTCTTTTTGGAAACTCTATGAGACTTACCCAGGATAAATACAAAGACTATCATACCTAGGTACATGATAATAAAACTGATGAAAACTAAAGACAAAGAAAAAAATGTTAAAAGCAGAGTAAGAAGCCACGTATCTTCAGAGGACTCACAACGACATACAGCTAGCTTCTTGATAGAAACGATAAAAATCCAAAGACAATGAATGGAATCATTAAAGTGCTAAAAGACAGAAAAAAAATCATTGTAAAAATCTTCACCCGTAAAAAGTATCCTTCAGAAAGTGAAATAAAGACATTTTCAGACACACAAAAACTGAGAGTTTTTTTTTTTTTTTTTTTTTGCTAGCCGACCTGAACTAAAAAGAAACACTAAAGAGAGTTCTTTAGGCAAGAGAAAAATGATCCCAGATGACAATATAATAACTTAGAAAGGATGAAGAGAACTAAAAAGGATAAAAATGTGGTGGATACATGGGTAAAACTAATGAATATTGAATTTTTTAAACAATTGGTAAAATAATATATTGTTGGGTCTGCATATGCATAACTAAAAGCATGGTAACAATTGTACAAAAAGGAAAGGGAGTAGATTGGGTTAAAGTGTTGTAAGGTCCCTGCATTTTCTCCGAGGTGCTGAGTATACAAATTCAAGATCATCTTTTATAACTCAAACATGCAATTAACACGATATATTTAGGCCCAAAGATATCAGTAATTACATTAGCTTTTAAGTGGAGTAAATATTCTAATTAAAGATATACCCAGCAAACATGAGCCAAAAGAGAAGTGGTGTGGTTATATCACTATCAGAGAGCTTAAGACAAGCATTACTAGAAACCAACAGAATGATGATTGTTGAAAAATTCTAAATTTATGGGTACCTAATAACATAGTTTCAAATTTCATAATTTGAAAACTAACTTGACTAAAAAGAGAAATAAACAAAACCACAGTCATATTTCTAAACTTTAACACACTTTTCAGGAACTTGTAGAACAAGCAGGCAATTAATCAATGAGGAGATAAGAGCTTTGTGAATCATGAATAACAAATATGACTTAATTAGTGTATAAAAATATTCATCCAACTGTGGATTGATTATACATTGTATTCTAGTGCATATGGAACATTTACCAATATACACCATATGTATGGTGGAATTCAAAGCAAGTCTCAACAAATTTCAAAAGTGGAATAATAAAGCATGTTGTAGATCATGTTGGAATTAATCTAGAAAACAATAACTAAAAGAAAAATTTAAAATCCCTAATACATTCCTAAATCAGCCATAGGTTAAAAGAAACCACAATGGAATTAAAAATATTTGGAACTGGGCTGGCCGAGTGGCGCATTGGTTAAGCGCTGGTTTTGGGATGCCAGCGGCCCCGGTTTGGATCCCACATATGAGGGCCAGTGACACTGCCCTCCACAGCTAACAACAGCTCCACCTGGAGCTGGGCTGTGCAAGCCCCGGCGACGGTGTAGGCTGCAGCCGCTGCTGCAGTGGGCTGCTATAGGCTACAGTGAGTGGCCGGCAGCCAGCGTGAGCAGCCAGCAGCTAATGTGAGCTGCCAATAGCTGCAGTGAGCGACATCCAGAGGCTGGCGACTGATCTGCCTCATCTGGGAAGAGCGCAATGACAATACCAACATGGGCCAGTGAAGCAATGTCCTCCACAACTAGACTGAAGAACAAAAAGACAGCAACTTGTCTGTTCCCCTTCCCCAATTCCCCAACGCTGTTCCCCTCCCCCAATTCCCCAATTTAAAAAAAGAAAAATATTTGGAACTGAATGAAAATTAAAATGTGGAGGATCAAAATATGTGGAATCCATATATTTAAAGACATTTTTTTTTCTCTGAACTGTGAGTTTGTATCTTTCTATTGGTTTTTGGTCTATGAATGTATAGGAGCTCTTAATATGATAACTAAATTAATGCTTTTTATATAATTTAAGTTGCAGATTTTTTCCTGGTTATGTCAGTTGCTTTTTGAGTTTTTAAGCACATAGCAAAAGTTTTTATTAAAAATGTTTATGTAATCTTTCTTTCATGGCTTCTGGATTTTGTATCATAGTCAGAAAATCCATTCTCACACCATGATTTTCTAGTATTTTTATATTTCTTTACATTTAAATATGCATTCATTTGGAATTTATGCTAGTATAGAGGGTGAGATGTGTATTCAGTATTTTTTCTCTAAGTGACAACCCTTTTATCCCGTTACCATTCTTTTATTAATGAACATAAAAGTGGTTCCCAGGATTTTTTAGTATTACAAGCTCTTTGAAACAATTAACCTTGTACTTATGTCATTTATATATATATATATATACAAGCATAACTGAAGGATACATTTGTAGAGGTAGATGTGTACATTCATAATTTAAATCCAGTGTTGTACCTAATAAGTATGATGCCAATACAGTCCTTGCTCCTGGGAAATCTCCAAGAGGGATTCAGGAAGGAAGCCAGCAGCCCATTTTGGATTTCCATCTTATCAGCAGCCAGAACCCCACCCTGGGATCTCAGTGTATTGTTTTCTAGAGGTGAGATCTGGGACTGTGGAACCAGGAGACTCAGCATGAATCCCAAGCCCTGCTCCACCACTTCCAAGCAGTGGGACTGGAGCAGGTTACCTACTTCTCCTACCTCAGTTTCCTTATCTATAAAATAGAGGGAATTTTCATAACAGTTGTCACTGCCATCTATAAATACTAAGTGTTAATACCGTAGTCACTTCTGTCTCCTTAGCATTTAACACCACATCTGGAGCATGGTAAGGGGAGAGAATAAATACTATCAATTACTAATATTAATTCCTGAGCTGACTTGCCTTTGTCTATCGTTTATGTAGCAAGAAGCTTACCATTTATACCTGCCTTTACTCTGTCCTCTTATCCTTTCATTAGAACTTGGCTGAAACCTCTTTGTTTGTTTTTTTCTCTTGTGTCACGTTGTTTTCTTTCAACATTCCATTATAGATTCAGTTGTTCATTTATTCATCCTGACATCCTTGGTTAAGTGCAAATATTTGGCTATCTCTTGCTCCTAACAAGCCTTGGGCCATCCTGCTGCAATCCTACCATGTCTCTCTCAGTTCTCATAGATACATGTGCCAGCTCCATCCTTATGCTGTTCCTCTCATATCCCTCACATTCTCATGTGTCCACCTCCCCCTGAGACACACACATTTGGGCTATCATGCCCCTAAGGGGAAGCCCTTGGAAGATAATAAATGACTGTGCCCTGATTCCTGCCCTTCTTATCACTGATTTCACTTCTTTCATTTGTTCGTTTATTTACCAAATATTTATTGAGCATTTTCTGTGTTCCAGGCATTGTTGTAGGCACTGAGGGTAAAGCACTGACCAAACAAAAATATCCCAGTCCTCATTGTGCCACATCTGTCTCCCTTTCATTCTGGGATTGGTAGGGACAGTTACTTATCTCTATCGGGAAATCACTGATATAGAATGAACATCCATCCAGCATTCCTGGTGGAGGGTAACTCAGAAGTTTGGCCCCATGGCACCGGGAAGGGATGAATGCAATCCTCATACCTGGGATACTATATATATATATATATATATATATATATATATATATATATATATATATATACAGAATATTATTCAGCCAGGAGAAAGAAGGTAATCCTGTAATCCTACCATTTGTGACAACATGGATGGACCTTGAGGGCATTATGTTAAGTGAGATAAATCAGACAGAGAAAGACAAATATTATGTGATCTCACTTATATGTGGAATCTAAAAAGAAAATGAACTTCTAAAAACAGAGACTAGAATTGTGGCTACCAGGGGCTGAGGATTGGAGAATTGGGGAGATATTGTTTAAGGGTACAAACTTGCAGCTAGTAGATAGATTTGCATTCTGGGGTGGCATGCAGTCTGCTGGTGTCGATCATGACACTGCTGCTCTGATTCTGGATCTGGGTGTTGTGGAGACATCTTCCAGAGTCATTTAATGGCTTTTGGAATTGGCGTTTTCCCTGTCATGCTGGAGGCAAGAGGTGCTTCAGAAGCCCAGGTCTGTAGCAGATACAAGGAATGCTTCTTAAAGCTGGGCCTTTCCAATAATCCTGTGAACTCTCTACATCCCCTAATAAATCTTTTTAAACTACATAAAGTAGAACCTTTCATCAACAACCTGTAGATACATAATAGAATTTAGGGATGCACAGAAAATTCTTACAAGCTACTCCCACTGAGAATTCCTACTTTTCATAATTCCAGATAGTGCATGTATCATGTTGTAAAGAAATGGTAGGCTTTCTTATTTCTCCATTAGACTGCAAGCTTTTGGTTGGCAGGCACTTTATCTTATTCAATCACCTCTGAATCAGTGGTTCCTAACAGTCAGTAAAAGCTCAGTAAAATGTGTGAAATGAATGCGAAGGTTGGCTGTGTAGGCATTTCTAAGTTTTTATGTTCTGTAATTAATTTCACTCTAAAAATATTAACTTATTTCCTACTTAGAATGTAATCTCCTTTGAGTTGAGACTTTTAAAGTAAAATCTTCTAAGACAAGGCTCACAGCAGTCTTGCTAGTTACCGGCTTTGGAAGAGTCATAGGCTGTTAACTCCAGGGCCAGGCAGATATCACAGTGGGTGAGATGGGGTGAGTACAGAACAGCGGAGGTAGCAGCGATTGAGTGAACTAGAAAGCCATGCCCATCCAAAGGTAGCAGCTATGCTCAGCTCCATCGGGGGTTGCCATGCAGGTATGCAGGCCTGTTCTTTTCAGAACAGCTCATCTGAGTTTTTATATAGAATCACCCTATTTTAAAATGTTGTCAACCAATTAAAAAATATTTAACTTGAATTTGCAGACAAAATAGGGCTGCAGGCTAGATTTGGCATGTGGGCCAATAGTTTGCAACCTTTGTCTTAAATACTTCTCATGACACCCCAAAATAACTTGAATTATCAAAGAAATATTATAGTCAACGAGAATTGCTCTTTCTTATATCTTATATCTAACATTCTATTGCCTGGAATAGATGGACACCCTGGGGAAGGTAGCTAGTTCTCATGGGATATGTGAAGCCAAGGTCACAGTGTAGCTGTTGTCACCTCTGGGTCTGGGCTGGACACAAAGGTTTGTGAGGTCCAAGACAAGGAGCAGGGGGAGGGTGGGGGATTGGGTGGGAAGCTTTGCTGGAGAACAAGCAGACAGGGCTGCTAGCATTTGTGTCTGTCTGTCAGGGGAGTTGTTTCAGCTCTTCCTAGACCAGAGAGGGTTGAAATGAAGAAAAGAGAGCAGGATGCCCCCAATAGAAATGATTTACATGAATGAAAGGGTGATAAGGAAGTCAAGGCAGGCTGGAGAGGAATGGAGAAACCCCTCTTCCTGGGGCAAGGCCGACTGGGGAATGAATCAGCAGCTGTGAGGAGTGAATGAAGACACCCGTCCTGTCATACACAAGGGCATGCAATTCCCCTCTGGCTCCTGTAGCTGTGAATGAAATGAAGATACTCGTCTGCCCAGCAGAACGGAGGTTTGAGGACTCCACCACAAGATGCAGTCTATCTGTTAATTGTGCACTCCACTGCAGTTCCTGCCCTTCATTGAACTTGCTCCCATGACCTCACTTTGACAATGCAGGACTCAGGGACTGTTGACTTGTCAGAGGACTTGAGACTCCCAGGTGTGCTGGGTGAAGTCGTGCAAAGGATTGGGATGTTCTTTAAATAATACCCTGGAAGTTCTTCTCTGCATGACCAGAAAGCATGTCAGGCCTCTAATAGCATAGCATGCTGAGTTAGAAAAAGGCTTCCAGCAACCACAGGTTTAACCTAACAATGAATGGTTTTCCAGGGCCTCTTAGGCATAGCTGTGGAAATCTGACTGCTTAAAAATAGGTGTGCTCAGAGCTTTGCTCTGCTCTGTTGGCACTGAACGCTGGGCCGGGCCATGGATACTACTTGAGCCCTTCTCTGGGATTTTTGGGGAGTTTTGTTGGAGGCCAGCATGGACCCTGGGCTCCAGAAGACAGGGAATCTTCATGTTAGGTGTGGGGCTGCGACAAAGGTTCAAAAGGGACATTTGGGCTTTGTCTACTGAGCTGCCCTTGTTCCCAAGGAATCCTGCCCCTGTCATCTACCTTCCTGATAACATTTCCCAATGTTGTTCTCCAATCCCAAACTCCAGGAGGCAACTCTTTAACTCTTTGAAGGCTGTATCCATGTCTTCTTCCTACCTTCTCTTCTTCAAGAAAAAAAAAAAAATCCAGGTCCCATAAACCACTACCCAAGTGAAAGAGCAGCCACGCTTCCACCAACCTGGTGGCCCCTTTTCAGAACTGCACTTATTTTATCCATGTCTGTATTTATTCACCAGATTTATATAGCACCCAAAGAGGTGCCTTGGGGCAGAAGGAAAGTTTAACATTTTAGGTAGCATCTGAGTTGGGGCTCGTAGAGTGAGAAAGAATTCAGCAAAGAATTGGTAATGTTCCCAAGAGATAAAATATTCATTCATTTTGATATATATATATATATATATATATATATATATATATATATATATATTCAAAAGAGGAGGCCTGCATATGTATATATATATCTTACATCTTCTTTATCCATTCATTTGTTGATGGACAATTTGGATGTTTCCATATCTTGGCTGTGGAAAATAATGCTGCAGTGAACATGAGTGTGCAGATATCTCACGGGGATACTAATTTTAATTCTTTTGGACATATACCCAGGAATGGGATGCTGGATCATGTGGTAGTTGAATATTTAAGTTCTGAGGAACTGTCACACTATTATTCATAATGGTTGTGCCAATTTACATTGCCACCAACAATGAATAAGGGTTCCATTTTCTCCACATGCCCCATTTGTTATCTCTTGTTTTTTTTTTGTTGTTGTTTTTTTTTGGATAAAATCCTTCCTAACAAGTGGGTGATATCTCATTGTGGTTTTGATTTGCATTTCCCTGATGATTAGCAATGTTGAGCATCTTTTCATGTACCTGTCGGCCATTTGATACCATTTTTTTTTTTTTTTGAGGGCAGTGTCACTGGCCCTCATATGTGGGACCTGAACCGGGGCCGCTGGCTTCCCAAGCCAGTGCTTAACCACCGCACCACTCGGCCGGCCCACCTGTCGGCCATTTGAATATTTTCTTTGGAAAAATGTCTATTGAGGTCCTTTGCTCATTTTTTAATGGATTATTTGCTTTTTTGCCGTTGAGTTATATGAATTATTTATATATTTTAGATATGAACCCCTTATTAGGTATACAATTTGAATATTTTCTCCCATTCTGTAGGTTGCCTTTTCAATTTATCGATGGTTTCCTTTGCTGTGCAGAAGCTCTGTAGTTTAATGTAGTCTTGCTAATTTATTTTTGTTTTTGTTGCCTGTACTTTTGGTGGCTTATCCAAGAAATCATTGCCTAAAACAACGTCAAGAATATTTTCCCCTATGTTTTCTTCTAGATTTCAGGTCTTACATTTAAATTTTTGATCCATTTAGAGTTAATTTTTGTGAGTGATATAAGACGGGGTGCAGTTTCATTCTTTTTCTTGAGGATATACAGTTTCCTAACCATGTTTGTTGAAGAGACCATCCTTTCCTCATTGTGTATTATTGGCACCCTTGTAAAAAAATTAGTTAACATATATGTGGGAGTTATGTCTGGGCTCACTATTCTGTTCCACTAATCTGTGTGCTTGTTTTTTTATGCCAATACCACAGCTTTGTAATAGGGCTTGAAATCAGGAAGTGTGACGTTTCATGCTTTGTTCTTCTTTCTCAGGATTGCTTTGGCTATTTGAAGTATTTTGTGGTTCCATACAGGTTTTAGGATAGTGTTTTGTTTTTGTTTTTTATATTTCTGTGAAAAATGCCATTGGAATAGTGTGGACATTTTCACAATAATAATTCTTCCATTCTAAGGACATGGGATATCTTTCCATTTATCTGTGTCTTCTTCAATCTTTTTTATCAATGTTTTATAGTTTTTAGTGTATAGGTCTTCATTTCCTTGATAAAATTTATCCCTAAGTATTTTATTTTTGATACTGTTGTAAATGGGATTACTGTTCACTGTCAGTATAGCTCACTATTAGTATATAGAAATGCAACTCATTTCTGTATGTTGATTTTGTATCTTCAACTTTACTGAATTCACTAACAGTTTTTTAATGGAGTCTTTAGGGGTTTTCTGCATATAAGATAATGTCATTTATAAACAGAGATAATTTTACTTCTTCCTTTTTGATATGAATGCCTTTTATTTCTTTTTATTGCCTAATTGCTCTAGCCAGGACTTCAAGTACTGTGTTGAATAGAAATGGCAAGGGTGGGCATCCCTGTCTTGTCTCTCATCTTAGAGGAAAGGATTTTAGCTTTTCACCATTGAGTATGATTCAGCAAAAGTTTTTAACAAATTTCTAACCTCTGAGTGAGGACTAGCATGAGCATATAGATTTGCACCCACTCACAGGTTCTTCACATGGACCTCCAACACACACCCACAAGAAAGATTAAGGATGGGGCAGGAGATTAAAGAAATCCTTCCTCAGTGTTGAAGGCCTGGCAGAGATGAGTGGCTGCCTCTGTGAGAAAGCGCAAATTTTCAACAGGACCCTTCTTTTTATGGATCAAATGCCTGAAGATGCTGAAGTAGGAGCAGCACACATTGTCACCACCAGGTATAGGTAAAGACCACTACTACACGGGGTAGGTAAAGGGAAAACCGCTGAGTGTTGGACCCAAGCCATTAATGGTTTCCTACCCCTGGAGGAAGGGCAAGAAACTCTCCCAAACATAAGACCTGCCAAAGATTCAAAGTATAGCTTGGCTGCCACAATGAGGAGGGTCATAATTACAGGAAGCCTCATGCTCAAGGCCCAGAGACACAAGGTCTGACTAAGACCAAGGCTGAACCAGGATTACGAAGACCTCTTCCTCCCCTCCTATACACCACCACTAGACTAGCAAGGAAAATAACAACAGCAGTCTACCACTGAGAAAAGAAATAACAGCATGAAGAGAGATACTTTCTGAAGTGCAGGCACACAGGACTGACAAAAGCTAAGGGTTTACCAGAAATATCAGAAAAACTTTGTAGCAACCCAACCACACCCAAGGCATAAAGTAGCACTAAAAAATGTGAAACCGGTGGTGCACTGAAGGTAACCATAGCAACAACAAAAACCATACCCAACTCAACTTTTAACTAACTTTTCTCATTCTCCCATCCTAACAGGCTAGCAACACAAGAGGCATGTTGAGTTCACAGCAAAAACACTATTTACTTCAGTCTCCACTGTCAAACATAACTAAATACCACATCATACAAAAAGTTGCAAGACACATAAAAATGCAAGATAAAACATCCCAGTGTCAAGAGTCAAAGTAATCAACAGAACCAGACTAAGAGGTGACCAAGGTATTAGAACTATCAGGCAAGGATTTAAAATAACTGATTAATATGTTAAAGGCTTTCTTCAAAAAGATGGACAACAGGGCCAGCCGAGTGGTGCGTTGGTTAAGAGTTGGCTTGGGAAGCCAGTTCTGAGCAGTAGGGCCCCAATTTGGATCCCACATGAGGGCCAGTGACGCTTCGCCCTTTACAGCTAAGATGGTGAACAACTGCTCAACCTGGAGCTAGGCAGCCATGAGTCGCCGGCAATGGCATAGGCTGCAGCCCCTGCTGCAGTGGACTGCTGTGAGCTACCATGAGTGGCTGGCAGCTGGAGTGAGCTGCCGTGAGCCACCATGAGCGGCCATCCAATGGCCGGCGAGTGACTGCCTCACCTGGGAAAAGCGCAATGGTAATGCCAACATGGGCCAGTGAAACAATGTCCTCCACAACTAGACTGAAGAGCAAAAGGACAGCAACTTGTCTATTCCCCTTCCCCAATTCTCCAATTTAAAAAAAAAAAAAATGACAACATGCATGAACGGATGGGGGATCTCAGCACAGAAAGGGAAGCTGCAAGAAAGAATCTAATGAAAATGCTAGAAATAAAAGATAACAGAGATAAAGAATGCCTTTGATGGTGTTCTCAGTAGACTTAAGACATCCAAGGAAAAAATTTGTGAAATTACCCAAAATGAAACACAAAGGAAAACAAAAAGTAAAAATATTAAAAAACAGAGTAGCCAAATGCAATTGGCCAATATCAAACAGTCTAAAATGTGTGCAATTCGAATGGCAGGAGGATTAAAAAGGGAGATGGGGACAGAAGAGCTATTTGAAGAAATAATAGCCAAGCATTTTCTAAAAATAATATATCAAATCACAGATCCAGGAAGCTCAGAGAACCCTGTATAATATGGTTTTAATCAGGAGATAGAAACTACACAGCAGATAAACAGGGTGAAGTTTAATACAAAACATTATTAATTATGGTAAAAGAGTAACAATAAGATAAAAGGGAACTCTCTACAGTACCCTAGGACAAGAAAGAATACCCAAAGAAGTTCAAATGTAGAAGGGATTTAGACTTCATTGGAGAAAGTGTGGTCCAGCCACTGGGCAGCACAGAAGTTCACTGGTTTGGCTAGGAGTGGTCTGGAGTATTAGAGAATAATAGATGACCTTCCAGAATGTAGGCGGGGGAACAGGCATACAGTGGGAGCCTGGGTGCCTGCAGGCGCAAAAGGCCTTCAGAGCCCATGGGCCATGTATGGAAAATGGGAGGACTTGCAGGAAGAATGACTATTTGCTGTGTGACCATCCATGATGGATGCAGCTGTATGCAAAGTGAGAACTTGCCGAGGGAGCCCAGGCCAGCAGCTTCATGCAGGCAGGTGGGATTTGGCTTCCATGTTGAAAGGATGTACAAAGGTTATTGTCAGGCTGAGGCCGCCAGGTCATGGAGGGGCCTCTCTCTGAGCAGTAGGTTTCTATCAGATATACTCACAACTGGATGCTGATCCTTCCTGGCCCACCCCACAAATTGTGGGAAGCCTCTTCTTCCCCCAGTGTTTCTTAAGCACCCTCTACTGAGAAAGCTTAACATTGCCTAACTTTAAAGGAGAAATGCTCAAAGAAGTCCCATTGTTTATCACAGAGTAAATAGTGGAGGATGCATTCAGAGCTGAGAGGCAATAAATGGATAACTGACCCAAACCCCAAGTAGGATAAATACCTAAATCTCTCTCTCTCTCTCTCTCTCTCTCTCTCTCTCTCTCTCTCTCTCTCTCTCTCTCCCCCTCCCTCCCCCCATATCCCTCTCCCTCCCTCTCCCTCTCCTTCTCCCTCTCTCTCTCCCCCTTTTCTCCATCTCCCTCTGCCTCTTCCTCTCTCTCTCTCTCTCTCTCCCCCCGCCCACCCCAAAACACATACATATCCCCTTAGATACATCATTTGGTATATAAAAATGATGACATACTTCTTGTCAGAAACTATGCAGATACAGGAAATAATGAAGTGACATCTTTAAGGTGCTCATAGAAAAAAGAAAATTGTTCATCCAGAATTCTATGCCCAGTGAAAATATTTTTTTATTTTATTTTATTGGGGAATTTGGGGAGGGGAACAGCGCAGTGAATCTGGGAAGCGGAACAGACAAGTTGCTGTCTTTTTGTTCTTCAGTCTAGTTGCGGAGGACATTGCTTTACTGGCCCATGTTGCTATTGTCATTGCGTTCTTCCCAGATGAGGCAGATCAGTTGCCGGCCTCTGGTTGCTGGCCTCTGGATGGTCGCTCACCGTGGCTATTGGCAGCTCACGTTGGCTGCCAGCTGCTCACGCTGGCTGCCGGCCACTCACTGTGCCTATGGCAGCCCACTGCAGCAGTGGCTGCAGCCTACACCGTCATCGGGGCTTGCACAGCACAGCTCCAAGTGGAGCTGTTGTTAGCTCCAGAGGGCAGTATCACTAGCCCTCATATGTGGGATCCGAACCAAGGCTGCTGACATCCCAAACCAGCTCTTAACCAATGTGCCACTCGGCTGGCCCTGAAAATATTTTTTTTTGAAATTAAAGGCAAAATAATGACTTTTCCAGACAAAAAGGGCCTTGAGAATTCATTACCAGCAGACCTGTACCATGTAAGAAATGGCAAAGGACATTTTTAAAGTAGAACACTAAGATAATGAGAGAAATTTGGATCTACATAAAGAAATGAATATTTCCAGGAGTAGTTGAATTACAATATAATTTTAGTTTTTAATCACTCTAAAAAATATTGTCCCTTTAAAGAAAAAATTGTTGTACGGTATTGTGTGTAGCACATGTAAAGTTAAATGTATGACAACAATAGAATAAAAGATGGGAGGAAATAATTGGAAGAATACTATTTTCAGCTTGTTACATTACGTGTCATGTAGCATTGTATTATTTGAAGGTAAATACATCATAGTCAAGCTGCTGAAAATTCAAGGTAAGGAGAAATCATGAAGGCAGACATAGGGAAAAAAGAAACATTATAAAGAGAAAAACAAAATAAGGTAGGCAATTTAAAAGCAAGGGATTAGAAACAAAGTTTAAATATTGTTTTATCTGAGATAGTATGCAAGAAGATGGGGTAGGGAAGATTCCCACAGGTAAATTCAAGAGTATTTGTCCTATCTCATTTTTAAAATGGATAATGAATTCAAAGGCATTGGTTTTATTATGGTTTACAGCTTTGTAAGAAATATGCATACATTCTTTATTTTTATTAAAATATAGCTAACATACAGTATTATGTTAGTTTCAGGTATACACCATGGTTACTCAATATGTATATACCTAAAAAAGTGATCACCATGAGAAGTCCAGCAACTATCTGACACCTTACCACGCTGTCACAATATTATTGACTATATTCCCCATGCTGTACATTACACCCCCATGACTTACTTGTTTTATACCTGGAAATTTGGATCTCTTATCCCTCTTCATCTTCCCCCCACCTTTAAATGTTTTTTTTCAATTACAGTTGACATTCAATATTATTTCCTATTAATTTCAGGTGTACAGCATAGTGGTCAGACATTTATATAATTTAAGAAGTGATCCCCCTGACTAGTCTAGAACTCACCTGGCACTATACATAGTTATTACCATATCATTGACTGTATCCTGTATGCTTTACTTTACATCCCCATGACTATTTTGTAACTACCAACTTGTACTTCCTAATCCCTTCAACTTTTTCACCCTGCTCCCAAAGCTCCCTCCCATTTATCACCCTGATGAATCTCATACCCATTTGACACCATAATAAATAATATATTGAAAATTTGAGATTATTCAATGTTATACCTCCCACCTAGAAAATGTATTCTGTATCTGGAAAAGCAGGTTGTGAGTTGGGGGTGAGTTGCACCCCCTGCTGCAGAAAGACCTGGAATCCCCATCTGGGAAGGAGTGTTCCTGATTACCAGCCTATCAGAGACAGTGCTGACATGAGTGACTTAAAAATCAAGTGGCCATTGGGGTGAGCGGTTGTCTTTGTGACTCTCTAAAAAATATGTGCATCTCTGCCTAGCTCTCTCCAGGAGGAATGTGAATGTCCTTATGTGCACCTTCTAATTTTTCATAGAATCTGATAATTATATGAAAATATTATCCCTGAGCCAGGTCATTTTTAAAATCATCTTGGCACTGAGAGAAACAATGAGTTAGCTCTTATTTAAATTAGGTAATCACACTGTCTGTCCCTCAGAATCAAGGAAAGGAGGGAGAAAAGTGTGGACTGCAGCTGAAATTAGTTTAATGAGGGATTTGGAATAATAGAGTGGGTCTTCGTCTAGAATGACACACCACTGAGGTTAATTGGACAAGCTGCACATATTCACTTGCTCCTTTAATCACAAGTGCATGGGGGAGCCATCATTTCCCAAATAAAATGCTTCTTCCTTTGAGCTAGCTTGAGTTCAGAGCCATTGATCGTATTGGTGTTTTGACAGGGCCTGAGAGAACCAAGTACCCACAGAACACAGAAGTAATTGGTCTGAGGTTGGCTGTGGACTTTTACTGTCAGAAAGAGCAGATGCACCCAAAGAGTGCCCTCTGTGCCTCGTGCAGTAGTGCATTAGGAAGCCCAAGGAGAGGCAGCCCACTCCTTTACCTGCAGAGAACAGCAGGCAGGCTGGGCCGAAAATCAAGAAAGGGCTCCTAATACCTTCTTTAGGCTTGGAAATCAAACAGCAAAATTGATTGGATGTGCTGGCAAATGTGTGTGTGTGTGTGTGTGTGTGTGTGTGTGTGTGTGTGTGTGTGTTCTCCCACTTTAAATGAAGGTAACACCTGAAATTGTCATAATTACTTGTCACCTTAGGCAAGCCCTGTGTGTCTAAGTTTTAACTCACTGAATTCATTCATTCATTCAGGAGGTACTATATGCTCAATATATACAGGCACAGTACTCTGCTGAGTTACACAAATGTGAATCAGAAATTATAAGCAAATACTTCATAGCAAGGTAAATAATTAAAATACAACCCCTTTGACTCTCTATTATAATATCTCTTTTATTCCCTCTGGGCACTTTCTCAGTTTATAATACTTGGCCTGTTTGCTGTCTAAGGTCCCACGAGAGCAGGACCACTCTGTTTGGCTGACAAGTGTGTCTCCAGTTCCCAGGCACAGCAGCCACTCAGTAAGAATGCATTAAATGTCACCTAATGGAAGTACACGGATGGATGCTGCAAGAGCCCACTGGGTGTTATGTAACACAACCTGGAGGGTCAAGGACAACTTTATAAAGAAAGGGTGACTGGGCGGAGTCTTCACGGATGTGTGGGAGTTTTCAGGGGGGCAAAGTTAAGGAGACTTTTCCAAGCCCCATCTGGAAAAGAGCAACTTCCTCACCTGCTTTTGAAAACCTGCAGATTGATTCCATTCAGCTCTCACATGTCATAAGCTTAACCCTAGCATGGTAACTATTTCTATTTTCAAGACTGCATTTCATATGGCTTATTTTTTAATCACTACAGGGCATTGAGTTACTCTGAACATTATAATACCTCACTTAAAAAAACCAGTTCAATCCTGATAATGTGCATATTAAGGTTGTTTTTTCTTCTTTCTAGTCCCATTTTTATTATTGCAATATTTTAGGAAATCCTTTTCTGCTGAGGTTTGAGTATCAGTAAACAAGAATCTTTGGAGAGCCACTGTAAAGAATCTGTGCTAGAATGCTGAGAGACAAACAAAGCTGCCTAACTCATAAGGCTCTTACAGCTAACTCAACTGACATTAGATCATAGCTGTTAGCTAATGATAATGAGAGGAAATTCTTTAAGCATATATTATGTGTCAGGGGGAGGTGCTCAATAAAACTCCCCGATGGAGAAAGAATATTATATACCCAATTTGCACATCAAAGATTTAAGTAACTTGTCTAAGGTCTAACAGTGAGGAAGTGATGGAGGAAGATTCACAGCCAGCTGTGCTTGTCCCTGAAGCTCCTGCCTTCGTGCAAAGGCCAATACAGCTGTGCTTAATGAGTGAGCAGAGGTACAGACCAGTGTTTCCAAAACTGTCAGTCATCCAGGAAGTACATGGTGGTGTCATTTTCTTTGAGTAAATAAATTCAGGACTCTTTAAACAGCTAGTTTTAGTGCAAGACTTAGCAGAATCTTTAAAATGCTTATGAACACTGTAGTTTTCCAAGATGGAGGGGAACATGTATTTTCTTTGCAAGCTTTTTTCACCACAGAACATTTTTTAAAGTTTTTTGGTCCTCATGGTGATCTGCTTGATGCCTCTCAGAACTGAGTTCAGGAACGCAAGTTGAAAAATATTGATCTGGGTAATAAATACCACTTCACATACCTCAGGGTTCCCTTTTAGTTTGAGTTCAGCTTCTACTAGTCCTTCCTGAACCACTTCTAAGTTCACACCATGTTCTCATAACATCCTTAGTTTTTCTACATATTTTTTTTTTCCCTCTCTGTCTCAAATGTCCTGTTTACCTCACTGCACCATCTTGGAAAACCATCTGCCTTCGTCCCTTTTCTGCCAAGCCTCGCCTGATTCCCCAGGCTAACTTGATCACTGTCTCTTCTGCACTCCCAGTATCTCCTCTCACTTAGCATTGTCATAGGCCCTTTACTTTTTGCCAACCCACTAGATAGTAACTGCATTGGGATCAGGGACTGGCTTTTTATATAGAGATCCCTACCACCTAACACAGTGACTGGCACATAGGAGACAGTCAACCCGTGCTTGATAAATGAATGAATGAGTGAATGAATGAGTGGATGAATGAGTTACCCAGCCTCACTGGTTTGGGAATGGGTGGGTTAGATTCATTTAAATGGCTAATTGGAGGCAACTGGTGGAGTGCCTTACCTTTAAGACTTTGAAGTTTTTCCCTTATTCAGTAGGTAGTGAAGTCTTTAAAAGATTTTTGAGTGGGAAATTTAAATATTTTATTTAATAATGGTTTTTAAAGAAGATGAATTGGAGAGGCCAATCTACAGGCATTAGGTGGTGGCTGCAAAGATTGCCCTCATTGCTTTTTTATAGGATTGGCTTTAGATGGCTGAGGAGGTGAGAGTTTGAAATATACATCATTTGAAAAGCAGATATCATGAAGGAGCAGTATAAGGGACACAGAGATGAAAAATACACACTGCTTGCTCTCCAGAGTTTCATAAGGAAGATTGATCCAAGATGCACCCAAATAATAAACTGTGGAAAACTGTAAGTGTGCTACATAGTGGGACAAAAAAAAAAAAAAGGTGGGAGAACTAGAGAAACCAAGGAAATTCCAACTGAGGAGGTCTAGGAATGTATCAGAAAGAAGGGAGGACTTGAGCATGGCCTTAGGGATGGATGCAATTCCAAGGGGTTGGGAGCTGGACTGAGCATCTGGTGAACACCAAGAGGGACGTCTCTCTGTTGACACTCAGTTGGTGTCCTTGGTATAGGCGGATTCAGGTTACCCTCACCCTCTGGGGACATGCATTTCCTGCCTGGGAAGCTGAGGGGTTTCTTTGTCCAGAATACCTCCTTCAAGAATTTCAGGCCTATGGCTCACTACCCTTTACCCCCAACCCCCAGCCAGGTTTTACCATTCTGATGTTTATGTGCAAAAAACAAAAGGGCAAAAACCTCGACATACTTCGGTTCTCCTGGTGAGAAAGTAGTCCACATATACCACTTCTTTTATCGTCAGAAACCCAATGAGGGTAGAGTTACTGTTCCAATTTTATAGATCAAGAAACTTAAGGCACCGAGATGTGAATGTATTTGCTCAGTGTCGTATCAGCCGATATTGAGGAGTCTGGATTCACACAGATACATCTTTTCAAAGGGAACAGTTTTGTCAGTAACCTGCCTGACAACCCCTTAAGTATCTTGAGCTGGACAAAGATGGCAAGAGATACTTTTTCCCTCAGGTCCCCATGAAAATAATTCACCCAGGTAGCACACAAGGGCATGTCTGGTGTTTTAATATTGGTGACAGTGGTGGTAAGAACATTGATTTGTGTACTTTACAAACATTGGTCCATGCATTATTGAATTTCATCCTGACACTATCACTATCTTATAGATAAGTCAGAGGTTGTTAGCCACATTTTATAGATGAGGAATGTGGAGCAAAGTGAGGAATCAAAGAGAATCAAACCCTAAATGCATTTGCTCCTAAGTCTGGATTTTCAGATCCTAGAGTTTTTTCAAGTTCCCCAGCTCTCCATCCCAGCCCCAGCTGTGCCACAAGTCAGTGCTTCTGCTGCTCCTGTCTCAAAGTTTCCAAATCTCAGGGAAGCACCTTCTGAGCAAGCTCGGGTCTCCCTTTTAGGCTGTGATTTCCATTATCTTTAGAGTGAAATGTCTTGGTTTTTGCCTACTCCACTGTGTATAAGGTGGGACATGGGACCTTGTGTCCCTGGCTCCCTGGTGAGGCCCTCACAGTCTGCTATGGACCCCAGCTGCCCCCAGACAGTGGGGTGGCCCAGGGAAGAAACTCAGTGTTTGTTCAGTACTCACACTGCTTTCCCCCAAGCCTTTCTTTCCTCCTTGGTCTGCTCTCTCCCTTTATGCTTAAAACATTCCCATTTGCTTCAACCCTGTCCTCTGCTTGACTGCAGTTGACACACTGTCTCCTCTGGAGAAGGGATCACATTTTACCCCCCAGAGCCTCTCTCGTCCTGGACTGACAATGATTGACTCACCACCACATATGTTGGTGCTTCTCATACAGACTCAAGGTTGTCTTTCTTATGCTGCTATCCTTGGCAACCTTAATAAGCACAGCCCTTTGGGCTCCTGAAACTCAAGTCCTATCTTGGCTCAGGTGTCACATCCAATTCAAGAAAATAACCCTTCTTAAGCAGTGATTTCCATGTATATTCGCTATGGTGACAATCTTGAGATTTGCTGAGCTGGAGGCAGGGTGGAGGGCCAGGCTGAAGAAGAGAAATGCTATTGCACTATTGCTCTAATTCATCCCCAGAATTGATGTGACTTGGCTTGTCTTTCTGGCTTCTATACACGTGTTGCTACAAATGTATAGTGACAATGGTGCCCTCTATTTCTGGAGGTTGGGAGGATGTTTCTGGAAAAAGCTGTGCTCCTGTTTATCCCATGCAGTCTCCTAAAGGTAGAGCGCCCTGTTGTACCTCTTGGTCAGATTGGTGTTTCTTACTTTTTTTTTTTTGTAGGTGCTAGACATCTGCCAGGCTGTGTCCCTGCTTGGTTTTGGAGACTTATATGATTATTTTTAGGGGAAGAAGTGAAAAGGGAGATAGGCTGTCAAAAATCTAATTGGTTCATCTCTCTTCAAAAGGATGTGCCGTTGAGATGGCTTCATATATTTCCTCATGTCTAAGGAAGGAAGTACCCGTGTTGCTTGGAGTTAATCCTTGCTCTGTCTCTTCTTGTGCTGAGGAGTTTGAGCCTGTAAGAAACTGAGATTTAGGCCTAAAATAGAGAATTAAGATTATGAAGAGGAGACAACATAGGCCTTGTAGAAAGTTGTCCACCAGAGACCCTAATCCCTGTATGATTTTGTCTTAAGCAGCTACACAGATGTAAGCACGTGCCTATGTCCTGTTTCCACTAAACTATATGCAGAGTATATACAAATATGAGTATATATCCTTAGTAGCTGTTGAAGGCATTTTACAAACTTGATTTTTGGAGAAACAGTGTGGCAAATTAAAGAATTCCAGCTCTGCCCCTTGTTATCTGGGGCCAGACACATGGCATCAGCACATCAGCTGTCTCACCTGTGAACCAGAGGCAGCTGATTCCTGAGCCTAAGCCTCACGGGCCTGTGGTGAGGACCTAACGGACAATGCGCACTGAAACCTTTTGCAACTCCCAAAGTACTGAGATATCGAGTGGCTCTGCCGCTCTGGGCCAAAAAGACTAGCCAGCCCCCGAATTCTGTAACTGGTACTTATGCAACAGACACTGTCTCTCTCCTGAATTGAAACATTGTCCCCAGGGGCTTATTGACCCTTGATCTTTGAAATAACTCCCTACTAGGAGAGCTCTCAGAAGCCAGATCTCAGAATCCTGAGTCACTTAGCCTCCAAGACACAGAGACCTCCCCTATGGAACAGTTAAATGACTGGCTGCTGGAAGTGGAAGCTGACAGAAGCCAGCCCCCACACCTGCCTAGCAAGCCCCCCCCGCCCGCCCCCCCCCTGCTCTCTTCACCTCAGCCCTTCACCTGTCCTTCCTGCTGGTGGGAAGCTGTCAGCTTCCACAAGAGATGGTCTGCCCTCACGGACTGCACATCTGGTCTGAGCATTGGACTTTAATGGGAAATGCTCTTCATCTGCGAATGTGTGTGCTGAATGCTTCTCTCACCTCCACTGTGTAGGTGCTAGCTCACCCCCAGCTCAGCACCCCACGCCTTCGCTCCAAGACTTCTGCTTCAGTTCCTGCACTGGCTTAACTGACACTGCTGGCCTGTGATAATCTCATGTGCATTGTTTTTCCAAGGTGATGTCCTGGAACAGAGCCTTGAAAAACATAACTCAGAGCTGCCAGGTCCAGCGTTAAGGCCGTAACAAATCACAGGACACTGGATTCCGGGATTCAGAGGGTCTGCCCCACCCCCAAAGCCGCAGTATCCTGAGTCAGCTGTGTTGCCTCTCCGGTTGCAGGGACATAGCCTCCGTTCTGCCAAATTCTTGGGTTCGTTCTCTCCCGCCAAGGTCAGCAGGAACTCAGTTCATGTGCCCGGTGAGTCTAACTGAGAACCAAAACTGGGAAAAGCAGATCATTTAAACATCCCCTGCCTTGCATTAAAGACACCACATTTCAGACAGCAAACACAGTGGTGCACCTATTTTGCAATGGGTGGTTTCTCTGTTTTTAAGTTGCTGCAAGTATAACCATTGCAACTGTATTAAAAAGGCAAACTGGGGCCGGCCGCGTGGCGCAGTGGTGAAGCGCTGGCTTGGGACGCCAGCGGCCCCCGTTCGGGTCCCACATATGAGGGCCAGTGACACTGCCCTCAAAAAAAAAAAAAAAAAAAAAGGCAAACTGCATTTGAAACATGTGAAAACTAGAGTACTAAAGCACGCCCTCAGATTGCCAAGCACTTTGTTGACAGAGCACAGAGTCTGCTATCCTCAGATGAGGTCAGAAGTTCAGAAAAGCATTTGCTGGGCACATTCCATAAGTACTTTGTGCCTAGTAGAAAGCTACAGATTTCACACAGGGGGCCCTTGTCAGGACCTTTTGGAATCTCTGGGCAACCAGACCCGTCTTCTGCTCAAGCCTTTTTTTTCTCACCTCATCCAAAGAATAACACACACTGCAATCCACTTTAAAATGTGGGCCTACTTGGTTAGTCCTGGGGTGTAGGGGCCAAGATCCTAGATATTGAGCCCTGTCTACTCAGGTAGCTTTGTAGAGGGGGAAAAAACCCCCACAACCAGAGGTTGCTCTCTGACCACAGCCTGTGGGACCAGTGGCTTCTCCGGTCCCCTGGCCATGGTCGCCAGGACTTGGTGAAGCCCCCTGGTGCGTGTGAAAGACAAAATGTCACCAGTAGAGCTTGGTCTTCATCCTTACTTCCCCAGGGCAGGATATGTTGAAAAATCCCTTTTTAAAAATAAGTATAAGAGCTAGAGAGAGTCTGCTTTGGCTAAATGTAGGAAGAATAATGTGTACAGAGAAGCTCTTCTAATATAGTGAGTCATTCATATCTCAGTGCATCACCCTTTTATCCTGGACAGAACTGCAATCAGAGGTGAATAATCGTGGGGAAAGTCATCTACTTGTTCATCTGTGCACACACTTGCTGAGAAATACTTCGGATTTTCTCTCTACTCAACTCCTGGGCTTCTAACAAGAGACAGAGAGCTGGGGGTTTTGTAATCATTACTTTTATTGATATTACTATATCACAATGTTCTGGAAATGTCAGGTTCTTCTTCCTCTTGGGTACTAAGCTGACATATAAATTAAGGACCCCAAATAATCTCAGAAAACTAAAGGACGTAGTGCCCAGTAAATAGAAATCAGATGAATAATGAACCTGATCACTTGGCCACCCCTGGAGCTGAGGCAAAGTTCCAGGGTACATGGGTGCATTTGAAATGTGAAATATCAGCAATCTGTGATTTCCTAAGCTAATGTGATTCCAAGCAAATCTGTAGAGTTGACAGGTTATTTATCAAAGTGTGGGGCCTAATTTTGGTTTCAATCAGAGACCAAAATACAGGGTTTGTGCTTGTTTCAGCAAACCCCAAATGACACAGTCATGGTCCACTGAAGCCAGGTAGGACTTTAAAGATCAGCTTGTCCCTGATCCTATTTTACAGATGATTTTTTGGGGTTTGTTCAAGTTCACACAGCAAGACGAGTGACAGAGCTGAGATGGTAATCCAATTTTCCCAGCTTCAAGCCTGGTGTCCTTTCCCATCCCCCCTGCAATTGCAGACCCATTGGTGTATGTCAGTATCTGGCAGATCATATCAGCTGGGCATTTTGTTTTCAGCTTTTATTTTCTGTTTGGAAAAATTTGGGGTACAAGTAAAAAACACCAACTCTAACTAAGCAGAAAATAAATATATTAAGAGAGTATTGTTAACCCTCAAAATTCATAGGAAAGCTAAAGAAACAGGCTGAGCCAAAAGGGGCAGAAAGCAAGGATAGCTTCAGGGTGACTGGGCTACAGAAAATAACTGACAGCATTAGCAGGGGAGACTGCTGGAATGAATGAGCGTAACTCCATTCAAGAGCGAAGGTCCCTGGGAGACCTTCATCTCCAGGCCCAGCTAATTCACTGGTGTTGCACGGTAAATAAATGTTGTTTGGGATTGTCCAGCTGAAGAGTTTGGTGCATTGGACTTCCTGGAGAGAGTATCCAGTTGGCCCAGGTGTGGATCCACCTGCCCATTAGGTGTGGATGCTGAACAGCCAGAACCAACAAATGTCCTACATGTAGACACTGTTAATGTTCTCCAATATTCTATGCACTGTTCAAACTCCAGCCCACAGGAGGAAGACCTCTGTCATCCCCTGGAAGTTAGACATAGCCATAGGGCTTGATTTAGTTGATGAAACTTGAGCAGCAATGATGTTTGTCACTTCTGGGATGGAAGCATTTAAGAGCCGGTGTGTGACTCTGCACAATTTTCCCCCACCATGCAAGCCCTCAGGCCTTGTGTTGACACGGCAGCACATAAACTAATGGAAACTCTTACCTGGGTTTCTAAGTGTGACCCAGGTCATCAACCGAGACCGTGGTTGTTACAGCAGCATGACCTAACTCTCTAACCAGTGCATACAGTGCCCTTCAGAGTATTTTTAGAAAGCGAGCCTAGCAATGGCCAGTGTCCCACCATGGAACCTGGGAAGGAATCTGGCTGGCAACTTGAAGCATCAGAAGTATGATGAAAAGATGGGTAGTCTGTCATTTTATCCCAATCCTGCTGAGAAGCGTGTCTGCCTAATTTCATCGCATCAATCTGAGATGCATAGATTTAGAGGATTAGTATGTATTGCATAAGGAGCCCATGAGCCTGGGATGTCAGACGTACAATGCCTCAAAAGCAGCCAGCTTGTTTTTCAGCCAGTGAGTATATGTATAGAGGAAGAATCGATAGTGGCTTTGCATAAGGAACACATGTCTATCCCCACATATATGATTTTATCTCAAGGCAGTTATGCCTGATAAATAAAGCTTGTTTGGAAGTGCTGGATCTCCTAAAGGAGAAAAAAACATACACATGTGGTGTGGTGTGTGTGTGTGTGTGTGTGTGTGTGTGTGTGTGTGTGTGAAGACCCTCTGATTTATCCCTGAATCAAAAGACTCAGTTGATTCATTGGTAAGGGATGGTCATGCGTGACTCCGTATTGCGCAGCTCCAGCATCCGGGCTGACGTGGTTCAGTCTCCTTGCAAAGGGCAGAATGAGTAGGACATTTCTGTGCCTGTCTCTTTCCTACTTCTTCAGACGTAGGAGAGAGGGTTTTGAATTAAAATCAGTTATATTGCGTTGTTATATTTATTTTTCATTGCCTTTCACAGTGTCCTTTTAATATGCCTGCTTTTCTCCTAAATCTGAGGGCTTTTCATCTTGCAGTCCTGGCCAGACCTCCCAGGTCACCGTTTGGTTTGATCTTTCCCAGGAGCCTCAGAAACCTTTCAGTGTTAATTTTTAATTTCAGTCCTGTCTCCATTTGTCATGAAAGTAGCTATTCTTTCCTTTTTTTTTTTTAATTGGCGAATTGGGGAGGGGAAGTCAAGTTGTTGTCCTTCAATCTTAGTTGTGGAGGGTGCAAACTCAGCTCTAAGTCCAGTTGTGACTTTCAATCTAATTGCGGGGAGGCTCAGTCCACCATCCCATACCGAAGTTGAACCAGCAACCTTATTAAGGGCAGGCGCTCTCACCAGCTTAGGCACAGCTCAGCTCACTGGCCCATGTGGGAATCCAACTGGTGATCCTGTTGCTCAGAACTCCTGCTCTTAACCAACTGAGCCACTCCAACGACCTGGAAAGTAGCTATTCTTAATCAGACTCTATGCTCCGTGATTGGGTCTAAATTGGAAGGAAGATAATTCCCAAATAAAATCGTATGATTTAAAAAAATTACATGGTGTATGTATAGGAGAAAAGCTTTGCAACTCCTGAAACCCAGCTTTGTTGGAGACCAGAGCTTCAAATGGGATAACTCTGGGTGGAGGTTGGCAAGAATGTGGGTCACTAGGGGACAACGAGAATACAGGATTCGATTGGAGTTAAGATGTGAAGTGAGAAGCCAAGAAAAATCATGTGTCTAAAGGGTAACAGAACCAAGTAAAAAATGATTAGGACAATAATTGGAAGCCTAGACCTACAGTCCACAATAATCTGGGATAGGAAACATTTCTAATTCAAAACAGCATTTTTTTACAGTCTGCATACACGCACAGACACTTTTTAGTAGTCTCTTATCTCTGGTGACAGAATATCACCAGATCTAACACTTCTGAATACAAAATGTGAGCAGGACAAGTCATCTCATAGACCGGTAGAAGACTAGCAGTGTGCACTCTGCACCATCCATATCTGAGCTCGAAAATGGGCATTGAATAGTTTTCACCTCCTGGAACGTTTACATGTGAGAATGGACCGAGTCCTCCTACCTTTTGTATTGGCACATGAATGCTCAATATAGGTGAGCTAGTATCGTTATTACAAAGTCATTTAGTTCTCAGCAAGACCTGGCAAAGTGGCTCTTTAGTCATGAGGAAACCAAGGCCCCAAAGTCACAAGTCAAGGAACGGAAATTGGAGTCCCGGTCTTTTTCCAGCTCCAAACCCGGTTTTTATCCACTACGTTATTCTAATGACGTTGATGGCCTCGGTGGTGTTCTTCTAGTGTAAGAGTGGACAGTCACGGCAAGTGAGATAAAGCTGCGGTTCGAATTCCCTCCCAACGTGTCATTTTGTTTTGCTACGTGAAAGTGTAATGATGGCTTCACGGGGACAGAAGCGCCCCAAGACTTCATTAAGTTTTTTTTTTTTTAAACCTCATTTCTGTTTAAAAATAAATTAATTTAGCAATTTGTGCAGTGCCTCCCTGGACCATGCTTATGTAATGGAAAAATCACTGAAGTGTTCAGGTACCCGCGGTAGAAAAGGCCGGAGGAAGCACGCACAGGATCACGCAGAGCGCGGCGCTCCCTGCAGGCGACAGGACCTGGCTCAGGGAGCCAGCGCAGGAAGACCCCTTAGTCACCCGCACCAGGCCTACACCCTCCCGGTCCACACAGCAAGCACCGAGGCAGAACGTGGAGCAGAGCTGCGGGCACAACAGCACACACAGCAGTTTCTTTCCGCAGAAAGGTACACTGTGCACGCATTTGCCCCTGAGGAGCCGAATGGGCACCTCCTTGCCTTCTGTTTTACTCTGTAAAGTGGGACCGCACCCTAACTTTCTCTGTGCTGTTTATTTCCTTCATCACACTCATGAAAACTTGCATTTTATCTGTTGGCCTTCTTTATGTTTGAGGAGCATTTTAAAGCAATTTTCCAGCCTCCCCCAACACCATTAGCCCCTCTGTGCTGGACTAACTACATCAGTCTTGTTACTGACGTATTCCCGGCATTCACTCCGTAGTATTTGCTGAGTCAGTGAATGAGCTCCGCTTTAACATGCCATCATTCTATGCTGTCTTCCTGGCTCGGGACCCAGGCTATGTGTGTGTTTAGTGTTTTTTGTTTGTTTGTTTGTTTTTTATTGTTGTAAGAACGCTTCACATGAGATCGACCCTCTCAAAATATTGTAACTATACATTACTGTTGACTGTAGGTACAATGTTGTACAGCAGATCTCCAGAACTTAACTCATTTGTTTAGGAAACTTTGTGCCGGTTTGATCTTAACCTGACCTTTACCTAGGCTCCTGTCCTGGGCTTTGGAACTCCAGTGACCTGTTGTATTCCTCCCTGAGTTCTCAAACCCAGTCCCCACACATTCCATGTCTGGTTCCGTGTCTGAGTGCCCCCTTACCGCCTGCTGGCTCTTGGTCCCGGAAATACGTCTACATCTGAACTGCACTTTCAAAGCTTGGGAAACGTAAAGTTATGCTTAACTGCTGCCAAACTCCACAGCATAAAATATTTCTATTATTGATTGACAGAACATACCAGACTCTTCACCAAGAACACTGTCCCCAGCAGCCGTTGAGAGTGTCCATTTAACAGCATTAAACATTAGAGTTTTTTAAAAAGTTTTGCCAATTTCATATTTTTTAAAGTTTTTTGTTTAAATCTGCCAGTTTTTAAGATAACTATAACTATTTGCATTTTCTTTTCTGTAACCTTGTTTTTATTTATTGATCTATAAAAGTAACTGTTTTACTTATTGATCTATATCCATAAAACGCTAGTACTCAGGATGTTAAATGTTTGTCTGTCACAGTCAAGGAAAACATTTTGCAAGTTTTCCTTGTGTTTTCATTTTGTTTCTCATGTTTTTGAGAAAGTTTTAAAAATTTTAAGTTGACAAGCCTAGAAATTTTTATTTGGTTATTTACTCCATTGCTGTTATGACTAAAAGGTCTTTTCCTGTCTAGTGATTAGTTTATACCTTACCCATCCTTCAAATTTGTAGTCTACAGTTTGATTTAGTAACATTAAAATCTTCAATCCTTCTAGAATTTACCTTAATTTATCCAATGGGAATTTCACTCAACTTTTTCACCAGAGAATCAAATATCCTAATGTGCCTTATGTAATGTCTAGACATGTTCTGTGCCATGGGTACTTATGTAGATTATTTTGCTGTCGCCACATCATGTCAATTATTCTGAACTATATTATATGCTTTAATATCTGGAGATCCAGTCCTCTCACAGTATTTTTCCCTGTTTATTTTTCATATGAACTTCAGAATATTTTTTTCTAATTCCAAAATAAATATCATTGGGGTGTTTATTAAATTACTTTAAGGGCTGACACCTTTAAGATATAGGTTCTTGCCATTCAGGAACATAGAATGGCTCTCTAAATATTTACTTTTCCTTTACAAATTCCAGTAGAGATTTTCACTATTTTCCATAAAAGTCCCATACGTTTCTTGTTAGCATTATTTTTTGACATTTTATAAAAGGCGTGTGGGCGGCGGGGCGGGGGAGTTGTCTGAGAGGGAGAGAGAGAAAACCTGTGTGTGTTGTGAGTGAAGTTTTTTCATTATGTTTTAGTGTTGGTTGTAGAGAAGCCACTCAGTTTTGTTGAATTTTATTAATCCTATTGAAACTGAGTCTCTCAGGTTTTATAGATATATGATTATATAGAGTTCAATAATTACAATTTAGTCTTCTAATTTCTGATAGTCACACCCCTTATTTCTGGAATAAATTTCTAGGCAACAGTCCCATCCTCATTATCAATGTGACAATATTATATTTTCTTCTTGCTTCTATTGTTGCTAAGACTACTGTCTGTCTGAATATTATTTCTTTGAAGATACTCTGTCAGCTTTCGGTCTATCTATTGCTTCTTTGAGGATAATCTCAATTTTTTTCTCTGGCTGCTTTTGGGGGATTTGTTTCATCTTTGAATTTTGCAATTTTATTACAATGTGTCTTATTGTGGACTTCTTTTTATATATCTTCCTTTGGATTTGCAGGGCTTCTTCAAATCCTGAATTCCATACCTCAGCCTTTAAATCCTCATGTAGTACCTCTGCCCCATTCTCTCTCCCCTCTCCTTCTGGAACTCTGGAATTAACCTTGTGTCAGATCTTCTCATTGTGTCCTTCATGTCTCTTATACTCCCCTACATCTACCTGTTTCATTCAGGAATATTTCTTCTGACCTGTATTTCAGTTCATAAATCTTTTCATCAGCTCTGTTGAAGCTGCTGTTAAACCCATCCACTGAGTTTTTAAGTTTTGGTTATTATAATTTTTAGTTTTATCAGTTCTTTTTCAAATTTGCAGTGTCTGTTATTTTTGATAGTTTCTAATTCGTTGCCAAAATTGTCAAGCTTGGTTTATTTTACCATGAACATTGTAAGCCTCATTGTTTTATAGGCTGTAACCTCAATATTAAAGCCCCTGCTGTTCTCTGTTGTTTCTACTGGTTCTGGCTCATGGTGTGTTTTCTCTTCATGCACCACACTGCTTTTGATTATTGACTGGATGTTGGATTTGAACAGAATTTTGTACAGAAATATTTGAGGCCTGCAATGATATTATCTTCCTCAGTCCCTCTCCTCATTTCCCAAAGAAGGTCTCCTTGCATCTTGTTAATACTGAGCAAATGCAAAAATTCCTTCCTTCTGTTTCCTTAGGAACTCAATATTAAAGATATTTGCTTACTCTGAGTACCCACAATTATGTTCTCTACCTTGGGTTACAGTAATGCTCCATAGGTTCAATGTAGGATTTTTGTTTTCTTTTTTTTTTCTTCCCCATCCTTGAACAGGAAGAAATGCAAGCAGAGCTAGTATTTACCACCACACAGCCCTTGTGGCAAATCCTTGGTTCTGCTTCCTGGCCCTTTGGGTGCTTAGTGGAGCACCCCAATATATCCTTGTTTGGGGGTTGCAATTAATTCCAGAGCTGCTTGCAAATTTCCAGGGTTTTGTTTTGGTTTGTTTTTTAACAAATGTTTACCCACTAGTGTTCTGCTGGACTGCGATGAGGTCTTTTTATGGACTGATTTCCTGGTTCCCTAAAAAATAAAAAAGGTAAAGTACAAAAAGAATCTGTGCCCTAGCATATTCCACTCTCCTCTTTGGCTCATATGCAGTGCTCCACAGGTGAGGACCCTTCTCCCAGAAAGCCTGCCAGTCCTCCTCTACTTGGGAGCAGAGTGTTACCTGGGAGTTGCAGGCTCTATATGGACAGAGAGAAAGAGGTTAAGGTGGAAGTGAAGGTGGGGAGGAGCCAACAGACATCCCCCCCCCAAAACAAACAACAACAACCAAAAAACAAAACAAAACAAAAAACCCTAAGGTGTTGGGCCAACTTTGCCATTATTTTACTCTGTGGCTCCCATGGCTTGAGAGAGATGCTGAGGGTTTTCCAAAGCCGTTTCCTCTTTCTTCTCATCCTTTAGAGGAGGAAAGTACACAAAGCCTCTTATTATGTTTGATAATCCAGTACTACAGTCTTTCCACTGTGAATTCCTTCAAGATTCTGGTCCAGTTTCAGTGTATATAGTTTTTGTTCTTTCACAGGTATTTTATTATTTTTTTTATTTTTTATTTTTTATCTTTTTAGAGGGCAGTGTCACTGGCCCTCATATGTGGGATCCAAACCAGGGCTACTGGCGTCCCAGGCCAGCTCTTAACCACTGCGCCACTCGACCGGCCCTTTCACAGGTATTTTAGTGAGAATTTGGGAAGTGTTGTATCAGGACTTGTACGCTGATTCCATTTTAACTGGCTCAGCTATTTTTTTGAAATGTAGTCTATTAAACATTAGGAAATTCTGAGCCTGCAAGAGAGAAACAAATTCTCTGGGGACAGACACGCTGAAACAATAGAGAGCTGATAATTAGTGACAAATCAGCCCTCAATTGTTGAGTAAATAGAGTCACAGATTTTCAAGTATTCATAGTGTCTGTGAGGCTCAGTGTCCTGCAAAGAAATGTGACATTACCAATCAGGTCACATCCTTTCTAACATCTGGGAGATGACTCCAAATGAATATTCTGTTTTTTAAAAAAGTTTTAAGCATCATCATTACATCATTATTTTCAAGAAATAAGCATATTAAGATACTTTTATGGCCAGTGTGGTTCCATGCTTGTTAATCATTTAAATTTGTAGCATCTCTCCAAACAGTTTAGAACTAAGTTAATGATGTTGTAGAACTATTTATGTATTGCTTTGACCTCGATTTAAATGGTTGTCTCATGGTTTTCTGGATGGAAGGAATCCCAGCCTCAGTGGGTGCAGTTCTGGAAGGCTTAGTTCTTCTTCTCAGATCTCTCCTTTTAAAGGTAATTTGGTTCCCTTCATGTTATTTCGTTATTCTATCACAGCTCTTAGAGTTCTGCTGACCATGTATTGTAGCATGAGTGTGTTTATATCAGAATTCAGTCCCCATAAGAGAAAATCAGATTTTCATCAGGGAGAGGAAAATCAACCTAATCAAAGATGATGCCCAGAAGCATTCCCACCAAAACCAAAGCCAAAACAAATCATTAGTTGAATGAATGAAAAATCAAGAGCATCATAATTACTTGACTTTCTTCTAAAAGTTCTACGCAATTCAATGAAATAAGAACAAGAGGAACAATTAATATGAGATCAGATTGTCAAGAGAACCATTAGAAATAACACTACAATTAAAAATTCAGCAAGGTAGCCAAACACAACATAAATATTAAAAAGTCAATTTTTCTTCTATAGCAAAGATCCAGTCCAAATATGGAAAAATATTTTATTTCTAATAACATCAAAAATATAAAGCACACAGGAATAACCTGGATAAGAAATATACAGAATTAATGTAAATTAAACTAAACTACTGAGAACAAAAATAAAGATTGATTAAATGAAGAAGCATATCATGCTCTCAGAAGGCAAAATAAATATAGTAAAGATATGGATTGTTTTTCAAGTTAATGTGTAAGTTAATGCAATCTGACTCAAAATTTCAATGGAATTTTTTTTTTTTTTTTTTGAGGGCAGTGTCATTGGCCCTCATATGTGGGACCCAAACTGGGGCTGCTGGCTTCCCAAGCCAGCGCTTAACCACTGCGCCACTCGGCCAGCCCTCAATGGAATTTTTAATGAAATAACAGATGTATCCTAATTCCATCTAGAAGAATAAAAACTTGTGAATATGAAGAAGAAAAATTTTGGTTGAGTAATTAAGATTTGTTTATGTTTGTCATTAATTTTTTTTTTTTAAAGATTTTATTGGAGAATTGGCGGAGGGGAACAGCATTGGGGAATCGGGGAAGGGGAACAAACAAGTTGCTGTCTTTTTGTTCTTCAGTTTAGTTGCGAAGGATGTTGCTTCACTGTTGGTATCGTCATTGCGCTCTTCCCGGATGAGGCAGATCGGTTGCTGGCCTCTGGATGTCGCTCACCGCGGCTATTGGCAGCTCACGCTTGGCTGCCAGCCGCTCACGCTGGCTGCGGGCCACTCACTGTAGCCTATGGCAGCCCACTGCAGCAGGGGCTGCAGCCCACACCATCACCGGGGCTCGCACAGCCCAGCTCCAGGTGGAGCTGTTGTTAGCTGTAGAGGGCAGTGTCACTGGCCCTCATGTGGGATCCGAACCGGGGCCGCTGGCATCCCAAAACCAGCGCTTAACCAATGCGCCACTCGGCCGGCCCTATGTTTGTCATTAAAGCTGAACTTTTAAAGAAAAGAAAAAGATTTGTTTAACAGGATATTAAAATATAAAACTATAGTATTTAAATCAGTGAAGTCAGCAGAACAATAGGTTAGTCCAGAAATAAACCCCTATGTAAATAAAAGCATAGGATATGACTAAGGAGAGCTGTGTCAGTAAGGGGAACCCCACAATTAGGACTTGGAAATATGGTTAAGATATCACGTACCAGGACCCAGTTTCAGTAGCTATGGGATTTTGAATCCTGGAGAGCTTGACAGAATTTGAGACCCATTCTTCCAAGCTTGATACATCTTGGAAGATTTTATCAACTTTATAATGTTTATCTGGGCAACACCCTGGGAGGTAGACCACGCCTGATCCCCAGAGGAAACACTCACAAACCCCTCCAAGATCACCTTTGGTCCAATATTATTTCCTCAGGCTCCTCTCAAGTCTGCCCTTCCATTCCCAGGAAGTCTCAAATCCTGAAATGAGAAGAATGAAAGAAGCTCAGAGGCGACCCTAGGTGCATAGAAAGAGATCAGGGAGAAAAATACTAAATGTTATTAGTAGTTATATCTGGATAAAATATGATGGATGCTTATTTTTCTTAATAATTTTCTCTACTTCATATAATAAGCATGTGTCACTGGTATAATAAAGGTTTAAAGACGTTAACAAATATTGATAGAATAAAGGAGAAACACAGCATGGAGAGAGACAGAGGGTATCAGCAGCCCAGGGCCTGAGGAAAGCAGGACAAGGAAGCTGAGCCCCACCTTATGTCTGGCCAGGGAGCCAGAGCATGAACTGGACCCCAGAGTGACCTCCCAGGCAGCTTCTAGTGGATGTGCCTATCTTGGAGTCTGTTCCTAAAAGTCTGTTCTTATTCCCACTCCCCTCATTTAGGGTGAAGAGAGGAGAATTCAACTCAGGCACTGTTGTAGCTTTCCCAAAGTGTAGACCCTAAAGTGATCCAGTTCTTTCTAAGGCAATCAGGTCTCCCTGTTCTCAGTGTCTCCGAGTCTCAGGCTATGGGGTGCAATTCTTGCCTGGGCCCCCTGCCTGTACCTTTCCTACCCTTTCCATTGTAACTGCTACTCCAGGCTTTACTGTTGCTCCTTCCTTCTCAGTAGAGGCCTCCTTCCTACAGGTCTCAGAGTGGTCCCGGGCCCTGGATTCCCCGCCCCTCTCCTCCTTTCTCCTTTGGGATTGTGTCCATGGTTCATCTTCTCTCTGTCACTTCTCTTCAACGTTCTACCTACGGTCGCCTGATTCCTGACCTATAAACTTGTCATTGACAGACTGACCCTAAAAACAATGATCTTTCTTCTCCTCCAACCCGTTGCCATCAGGCTTCTGTCCCTTCACTCTATGGTGCCACCTTCACTGTCCTCAGTGGCCAACGCAAGCTCTCTTTCTGGACCTTTGGCTTCGTGTCATACTGACTGCCTTCTTTTTCTACCTTTCTCCTTTTTGAAAAATAACAATTTTATTCAGATGTAATTCACATGCCATACATTTTACCCATGTAAAGTGTGAATGAAATTCATTGGTTTTTTAGGATATTTACAGAGTTGTACGACCACTACCCCAATCATTTTTAGAACATTTTCATCACCTCCAAAATGAACCTGTACCTGTTAGCAATCACTCCGTTTTTTAGTTTTTAACATACTTTTCTGCCCTGGTTATCCTAAATTGTCTGGCTGTTCTTTCTCACTCTTCTTGTCTTCTTCCAGTGTCTCAAATATTTCCATCCCCAGGCCCTGCTCTCAGCCCCCTCTTCATATTACTCCCAAATTCAAGGAGGCCTTATTCAAGCCCGTGGTTTGAACCTGGCACTTCGGTGACCCTCACAGCTCTGCCTACCCCAGATTTCAGTCCTATGCTTCAGTCTTCTGGTTGCCCTTCCATATACACATACCCACCCAGTTGTCCTACAGACACTTCAAATTCTGAGGTCCCAAATTGAACCTCTCTTGCCCTTTCAGCCCACTCACCTTTTCTGCTATCAGACATACTCTTCTCCTGACACAATACAGCCTGTACACACATCATGAGTAACATTGCTCACTCTGTCACTCAAGGTGACCCTCGTCCTCCTGTACTGCTCCTTTTCCCTCATCCTGCATATGTGGCCTGTCACTGAGCTCTGATGTCTCTAAATTCCTATGCATGTTTCATCTGCATCCCCCGTCTCTACCTGCACTGCTGCTGTCTGAGTTCACGCATTTTTTACCTCTTGTTTTGACTCTTGCAAAGTCTGGTCTCCCTTCTTCCAAGAACTTTCTCTTCCTAAACTACAGACATAATCATGGCCTCACTGGCCAAAGGACCATCATTGGTGTGTGGCCAGTGTATGTTGCCAAAGGGACCAAGCCCAAACCCTTAAGTGGAGTTTTGAGGTCCTGCAGGAGCAGAACTATCTGCCTTGGCCGCACACAGCTGTCCTCCTACTTGCCAACCCCACTACAAACCCCTGGCCTTCCCATCCACGCCACCCTTCTTTTTTTTTTTTGAGGGCAGTGTCACTAGCCCTCATATGTGGGACCCGAACCAGGGCCACTGGCTTCCCAAGCCAGCACTTAACCACCACATCACTCGGCCAGCCCAATGCCTCCCTTCTTAGACCTTCACATACTGGGGACTGTTTGGAATTCCCTCAGTTAAGAATTTCCCTTTAGCAGCATCTCTCTCTTCCTCTAAGATCCAGGTTGAGGTAGATTCTCTCTTCTCAGTTCTCACAGCGCCTTGTAACTAATTGTATTTTGGCATTTCCATATTTTTGTTGTCCTGTTACATGTTTCTCTGCCATAGTTGTGAATTCTTCGAGAACGAGTGCTCCTTCACAGTCGTCTCAGATTCTCAGTGCCTGCACACCCACAAAATAGACACACAATAACTCTTAATTCATTGCATGAATGAATGAATAAATGAATCAGCAAATGAAACTTTATCTTAATTCCTTTCAACATAGGACATGACTTGCTAAGGAAAAGCAAGAGTGGTTGACACATTGGACACTGAAAGGAAAGGCTGGCTCTACCAAACCCGTAAGGGGCGCCTCAGGCCAGCTGCTCCACTTTGGCTGTCATGACTTTGAGTTGTCATGTGGTCCCAGATGGATTTAATAATGAAGTTTCACAGGGGACATTTGCCTCCAGGGTGAGAGCTTTGTAGGTCACCTGAGATGATGAATCACTCCTTTCAAAGCAGAGAAAACTTGCTCCTTTCTTTTATAGGTGTGTTAAAATTGTGTTGGGTTGCTTGTTAGGACTTGGCACCCATCCTGAACTTCTGAGCTCGCTATTTCTTGGACCCTCAGATGGACTTCACATTTTAAAATTGTGGCTATGTTTGCTGGAATAGATCAAATCAACTCATTCTACTGGCAGTGTGGATGGTTCTGAGCCTGTTACTATGGAAATGAATTAGTTACTTCTGTCTTCCTTCCTGATTTTGAGGCTGCACAGCAACATTTGCAATGCTTCTGTGAATTTCTCCCCAAGGAAAAGAATGCATGAAAATAGATTCTTAGGGATGGACAGCCAGGGATTTGTAATAGTCAGAAACATTGGGCAAATGCCTTTGCTCCAGGTCAGCACATCTCACTCTTGTTTATTTGTTTTGTTTATAGTTTATGCGCTAAGCTCAGCACTTCCCTGAGCTCACTCGCTCTGCCCCCACAGAACTCACTTTATAAGAGAAAGATAATATTATTTTTAAAAAGTGACTGTCTCCAACGTATCCACCTGGCCCAAGTTGGGAGTATGGTGAAGTCATGGCCCCAGTGCCCCCTCCCCCAACCCCAGGGTCTATGGCCTTTATCATTTTCCACTCTATTGATTTTTGTGGCATTCTGTGGCAGGGGAGGAGAACACTCCAGCCCTGTCCAATGCCTTGATGGAGGGAAGGAAAGCAGGGAGCTCACATTGCCTGAGGTTCCGGGTCATCTCCACCACTGCATGTAGAAGTTACTTAGGATACATTACCTCTTGCTCACTGTACTCCTAAGAATAAATAGGAGGAAGGGAAATGGAGAAATTTACAATTTAGGAACTTAATATGCTCCTGAGTTCTGAGGCCTTTGAAAGGTGGCTTCTCATTCTTGTTGCCATCTTACATAGTTAAACAACAGGGTTTAATTCGTTTATTATACTTTTGAAGACCTATTTTGTGCCACACGCTTTTCTGGGCACTTGGGATATGACAGTAAGCAAACAAAATGTGTGTGTGTGTGTGTGTGTGTGTGTGTGTGTGTGTCTAACCACTATTCTCATAGAACTTAGTGTGATAGAAAAAAGAAAATGATCAAATAAATATGTAACAGGTAAATGATAAGTGTTATACAAAATGGAGTAGGATGAGGAAATAAAGTGGAGGGAGTATTATTCTAAATTGGATGGAAAAGAAAGATCTCTCTGAAAAGTTGGCAGCAATCTAGAACAAGTTTAATATATCCAGGATTGGCAAGATGGCCTAAGTGACTGAAGCCAAAGAGTTGAAATGGGAAGTTGGAGTTAACCAGGTGTGGTAGGCTGAATAATGGCCCCCTCAAAGACATCCATGTCTTAATCCCTGGAACCTGCAACTATATGTTACTACATGGTAAAGGGGCTTTGCAAATGCCTTTAAGTTAAGACCCTGAGATGGGGAATGATCCTGGATTCTCCGTCTGGGTCTAGTATGACCACAGAGTCTTTATAAGAAGGAGGCAGAATGACCAAGTAGACAAAAAGAAGATATGAGGAAGTAGAGACTAGAGAAGAGAGAAAGATGCTATGCTGCTGGCTTTGAAGATGGAGGAAAGGGAGAATCAAGGAGGAATGCAGGCAACCTAGAGAAGCTGGAAAAATTCAAGGAAACTGATTCTGCCCTGGAGCCTCCAGAAGGAATGCAGCCCTACTGACAACTTGATTTCTAACCCCCAACATATTGGAGAATAAATTTGTACTGTTTAAGCCACTGCTTTTGCAGGTAATTTGCTACAACAGCAATAGGACACTAATACAGAGGTCAAATTATGGAGCGCCTAGTAGAGCCTTGTATCCCTGTTGAACTTCAATAAGTATGAATCAAAACCATGGGAATGTTCTGAGCAAAGGAAAGCCATGACCCAATTTGTGTATTTGCATAGTCATTTTGGCTTCTGGTTGGGAGACAGACTCAGAGAGGAAGAAGTTAAGGTATGGAGACCAGTTAGGAAGAAAAGTGATGATGGGTAGTGTGGAGACAGTGCAAAGAAGTCAGATCTGGGATGTTTTAAAGGTAGAGATAGCAGGACTTGCTGATGAACAAGCCTGAAGAAATGCAAGGAAGAGAAGTAGTGAGTATAACTCCCAACAGATAGCTTGGGCACCTGGTGGAGTGGAATTGCCAATACTGAAACACAAAAGGCTGGGAGGTAAAGAGTGGATTGGGTTAACCATTGGTCATTTAATTTTAAAAAGGAAATTTTTTTGCTATTTTACAGAATGTGAAGGTTTAAGAATTATGTTTTGGACATAAATTTGAGATGGTCATTACATGCCCAAACGAGAAGTTTAGTAATCAGTTTTACATACAAGTGTAAAACTCAGGCATGAAGTAATAGAAAATACGTAGTTTGGTCTCTGTCCCTGGTTCCTGGCACAGAGCTTCTAAAACCCTTTTAATTTCCTAAGTGTTAAGAACAGTAGGGACATTTTTTGTTCTAATATTTTGTCTTTGACCCCAGTTTCTAACACAGACTCTTTGTGATTTCCTAGGTGATAGGAGTGTCTTTTGTTCTAATGAGGTAACTCTGGGTGTCTCCTAGATGGGTCCTGGTCACCAGAAAGACCAGTTCCAAGATTAGAAGCTTAGAACTTTCACCCCATCCTCAACCTCTGGGAAGGCTAGAAATTGAGCTAATGATCAGTCATAGTTACCAATTTTGTTAATGATCAATGAAGCCTCCATAAAAATCCCAGAGGTACAGGGTTCGGAGAGCTTCTGGGTGGGTGAACATATCCACATGCCAGGAGGGTGGCATACGCTACCTCCAAGGGGACAGAAGTGCCTGTACTCATGACCCTTCCAGACCTTACCCTGTGTATCTAGCTGTTCACCCATATCCTTACCACATCCTTTATTATATAATAAAATAGTAAATGTAATTAAGTGTTTCCCCAAGTTCTGTAAATTGTTCTTGCAAATAATTGTATCCAAGGGGGGTAACCATGGGAACTTTCAATTTGTACCCAAGTCAGACATAAGTTGTGGGTAACCTGGGGACCTACTACTTAACATCTAAAGTTGGGGGCAGTCTCGTGGGACTGAGCCCTTAACCTGTGATTTGCACTAACTATGGTTACCGTCAGAATTGAATTGTAGAACTCCCAGCTGGTGTCACAGACAATTGCTTGTGTCAGAAGTGTTGTGAGTGTGGTAGTCATGTGAGAGTAAAGGAGATATAGGAGGAGAGGTTGGACCAGAGAAATAAATCAAGGGTCATCCAGAGATCCAGACGGGAAAGGAAGGAGGTGAGGAGAGGCAGAATGAGCCATTCCGGAATGCAGAAGCAGCCTGACCCACACAGCCACAGAAGGGCAGAGCAATGTGCACTGAGCAGCATGATGAGGTATTATAATTACGTACATTTCTCTAGAGCCAGAGTCCATGCTGGTAGAGGAAATAGAATCAAGCCTAGAAGAATGAGATAGACTGTGGAATTAGCACTGTGACAGGTTAATTTCATTCCCAGCCTCACCTTAGGTTAATGAGCTATATTTAAGGATCAAACTCATCAACCTTGAGCAGTTGTGAAAATCTCTAACCTCTGCTTTTTGTGGCTTTTGCTTACATGCTCAGAGCTTAGATAGACATAGCCAAACTAGGTTGTCTTCCTGATTGGCTATGAACTCACTTCACAATCACAATGAATCCGGTTAGTTTCCCTAACTGGAGTGAAGAAAGTTCACCTCAGTCATGTTTTTGGAGCCCCTCCTCATCCCTAGAGGCATGTGAGAATCCATGGCACCTGGAGCTTGGGTAGGTTCCTCCCGGCCCTGCTGGGGGGACACTCAGGGGCTTCGTCTCTGCCATCTCTTGGGCCTGGTTGCTCCTCAGAGGATCCTCTCCATGTGGCCCTCACCCCTTAAGCCTGAGAAAAGCTTGGCCAGCCTCACAGCTATGCTTCCTTGCCCCATCTGGGGAAGAAGATACAGCGGGGCCAGGTCTCTCCAACTTACAGAAACCCCACACATCCTGTCCTTCTTCAGCCTCTGCAAGGCAAGCCACAGGAGACAATTTGCACCCCTACTGCGAACAGAAGATTGTGTCCCTTCCCCTAAACAGGCGTGGCTTGTCCCACAGAGCCTTCAGAGGGGAGGTGGGCAGGGTTACCTTCTGGATGCTAGACAGGTCCATCTGTGGTTCTGCAACCCTACAGCTATTAATGGCCCCCAAGATATGACGTCCCTACTCAGAGCACAGAGACAGTATGCTTCTAACAGGAGGAGGAAAGTACGTCTCAATTTTTTTTTCCGATTACCGTTTATTTAAATATTTTACAATTTTATGTGACTCTTAATTTGAACAAATACACTTGAGATTAAGCAAGTCTGTTTTTGTCTCCAAGTGGCCCTTTATTTTATTCTTCCCCAGCCATCAGGGGAGAATATAGGCAGATTTCTCTGGCCACTCTTAGACAGTAAACATGGTCTGTGCTATGGTCACTTTAAGTCACATAACACAGTCTCAATTCAGTTCTTAAAGTGCCTGACCAAAACCGCAAATTTGACTTAATGTTACCATTTCTACTGGCCCCCCCGGCCCTGCCCCAGGTTGTAGGGGGAAACAAGCAGTTAGGAAGGCCGTTGGCATGTCTGTCTTTTCCCACCTTCCTCCAGCACAATTGCTGTGGTTTCTGAGTCACCAGGGGCTGGCGCTGGGGTGCAGCAAAGGAGTGGAGTCAATTCCTGTTGGCTGGCACTGCTGCACTGTTGTGTCTCAGCTCTCCAGACCTGGCAGCTGGCTCAAACCTCCTCTTTCTCATGTGGGCCTTTGTATGTTGTTCAGGACACTCCTACCCTCCATTCCTCAGGGCCTCTCCGCCTGTCAAGTCAAATCCACCTCTTCCAGCTAGTCATTGCTGTATTCATCACTCCCTAGGGACTTGGTGGGACCTCTACTCATAGCTTCTCTGCACTGAGGTCCTTTGTTCCCTCTAGGTGGCTGTCTAGGAAAGCTCCCTGTTTCTCCTTCACTGTCAAACACACTTCTAACACCAGGTGTGTGGGTTTTCCACACCACACAGTTCTGGGGAAGGCATCAGATCCCACAGGCTAAGGGCTCAGTCTCATATGACTGCCTCACTCCCTTCTGATGCCAATCACAAGCCTCAGATTGTCTGTCACCTGCACTTCTGACTGAGCACCTTTAAATTCGGGTTCCCATGACCCCCTCCTCATGGTCAGTAATTTGCTAGAGTGCCTCATAGGACCCAGGGAAACAGTTTACTTACTATTGCCAATATGTTACAAAAGATATTAAAGAATACAGGTGAACAGCTATTAATAAATGACAAGATACATAGGATGAGATCCAGAAGGTCTTGAGTGCAGGTGCTTTTGCCCCCACGAAGTAGGGTTGTGTCACCCTCCTGTCAGGTAGATGTGTTCACCAACCTGGAAGCTCTCTGAACTCTGCACCTGTGGGGTTTTTATGGAGGCTTCATTATACAGGCATAGTCAATCATTAACTCAGTTTCCAGGCTCTCCCCTTCCTGGAGGGTGGAGGGTAGGGCTGAAAGTTACAAGCTTCCAATAATGGTGTGGTCTTTTGTTAAAAATTTCCATTATTAACATTTTCTTCATCACTTTCTTTTTTTAGCTTTATTGAGGTATATTTGTCAAATAAAATTATATTGTACAATGTGATGATTTGATATACATACACATTGTGAAAGGATTCCTACCATGTGTCAATTAGCATATCCATCACCTCACATATTCACCTTTGTGTGTGTGTGTGTGTGAGTGAGTGAGTGTGTGTGACAGAGAGCAAGAGGGAGAGAAAAAGAGAGAGAGAGAGAGAGAGAGAGAGAGAGAGAGAGAAAGAGAGAGAGAGAGAGAGAGAGAGACAACACTTGACTTCTACTTTCTTAGTACATTTCAAGTATACAATACAGTGCTATAAACCATAATCACTATATTATACCTTAGATCCGCAAACCTTTTTCATCTTATAACTGAAAGTTTGTGCCTTTCTACCAACCTGTCCCTATCTCACCTCCCTAGCCCCTGGTAACCACCATTCTACTCTGTTTCTATGAGTTCAACATTTTTGGTTTTGTTTTTAGATTCCACATATGTGATATAATACAGTACTTATCTTTGTCTGACTTATTTCACTTAGCAGAATGCCCTCCAGATTTATTTATGTTGTCACAAGTAACAGGATTTCCTTTTCCAAGTATAATACAAAGTTCTGACAATTAAATTCATGAACTCATCCTAGAAAAAGTGCTACATACCTCATTGCTGAGTATCACTATGGTCACCTTCGAAATACTCCCCTTGGGAAGCTATGCACCAACACCAGCACCTAGTCCACCCTTCAAAGAAATTTTGGAACTCTTTCTCTGGAATGGCCATCAGAGCTGTCATCGTATTACCCTTGGTGTCCTTGTATTGTCATGTTACTTTTTCACGCAGCCTTTTCAGCACTTCCAAATAGTAAACTTGGTTAACTGTTTGTCCAGTTGGTACAAATTCATAATGAATAGTCCCTCTAATATAAAAAAAAGGTGAGCAATATCATTGCAACAAGTTCGCAAACTTAATTGTCAGTCCTTGTAACATTCCATTGTGTATATATTCCACATTTTCTTTATCCATTCATCTGTCAGCAGACACTTAGGTTGTTTTCATGTCTTGGTTATTGTGAATAATGCTGCAATGAACATGAGAACACATTAACTCCAGATAGTAATTTTGTTTCCTTTGGATATATACCCAGATGTAGGATTGCAGGATTATGTGGTAGTTTTATTTTTACTATTTTGAGGTATCGTTATACTGTTTTCCACAATGGCTGCACAAGTTTACATTCCCAACACTTGTTATCTCCTGTCTTTGATAATAGACATTCAACAGGTGTAAGGTGATATCTCATTGTGGTTTGATGAGTTGATCTTTCTGGTTCTCAGCCTCCATTCTGAAGCTACCCAGGAGACCACGAGGAGTTGCCTCATTAGAGTAAAAGGTGCTCCACTCACCCAGGAAATTCTAGGGGATTTAAGAGCTCTGTGTCAGGAGCAGGAACCAGGATCAAAGACCAAACATTAGAACAATAGATATTCTTATTTGTCTTATCACTTAGAAAATTACACAGGTTTGAGGAGCTCAGTTCCCAGAACAGGGGGCCGAGAACAATATGAATATTTCCTATTATTTGACAGTGGCCCTCTACACAGCCCATACCAGCCTTGTCTCGTATGGCCATCTGGACCATGAGAAACTCATCCTGTGCCTTCAGAAACCATACAGCCAGTTTGCCCAGGATCATGCTGTTCATGGCTGTTTTTCTAACATAATACTGTCATGTTCATAAGTATCCATTTTGGATGGACATTCTGTCTCTTTTCTACAACTTCTGGGAGTGGAGAGTACCATCGCTCCTTCCTTCTACCATGCTCTACCACTTAGCAAGCCACAGTTCACTCTGCCTGAGCTGCCGGAATCCACTAGAGACCCTTCTTGAGGCTTGCGAGGGGTGGGAGCTCCCCACTCTCCTTCTCAGTGGGAGGACTTGCAGCCTGCTGATGATGCTCTCTGAACATCTCGGTGGTGCCAGCCCTGTGATGTGGGCCACTGTTAGGAGCCCAATAACAAGTTTCCCTCACCTTCTTTTTGGTCAATTATTCATGGTGCAGATCCACTACGTGTGAGCTACTGGAGAGGGAGGGCTTTATTTTGTTTGCTTGTCTAGGTCAGAGCCTCGTACAGAGTAGCTATTTAATATTTACCTGTGGGAGTGTCTGGCATTTCACTTTGGAATGTAATTTCTATTGTCTTTGGATCTCAGCTCAAACTCCATTTTCACACTTGGTTAATCATGACCATGTGTAATTTTACACAAATGCAGCAATGTGATAATACCATATACACAAATTTTTTTAGTGCTGCTTTTTTCTTTTCTTTTTGGCTGAACTCTTCTACACTTCCTCCCCTCTCCCATCTTCATTTCCCTCAACCCATATTAACCATGTATATATAAATTATTATACATATATCTACACACACGCACACACAGCATTGTATTTTCTTTGAGACCATGTTATACAAACTTTTATGCATCATACTTTGCTCAGTCACACCTCATGGATATTCTTTATTTATTAAGTACATATATTAGGCTCATTTCTGGCTTCTCTAGCCTATTCCACTGATTTATGTGTCTGTTGGGTTTTTTTCCTGCCAATATTATGTTGATTTGTTATGGTAATGGTCCTCAAAGAATATTCTCTGGACCAGCAGCATCAGCATCCCCTGGGAACTTGTTACAAAGGCAAATTCCTGAGCTCCACCCAGATCTGCCACATTAGAAACTCTGAGTGGGGCCCAGCGATCTGTTTTCACAAGCCCTCCAGCAGATTCTGAGGCAGACTAATGTTTGAGGATGCCGTAACATGGCTTTCTCAGCTGTGTTTATACATGTGTGGCACTTTCATAAAGCAAATTCCCCCTAATTAGGCTTTTATGTCAGACTATCTTGGTTCTTCTTGAGCATTTGTTTTCTTTCAAATGAGCATCAAAATAACTCCATCCAATTAAAAACAAACAAACAAACAAACAAACAAACAAACAAAATGCTTGTGGTTCCAATGAGAAATTACAATAAATTAAATATCAATGTTGGGATAATTGGCATTTTTGTGACATTAGTATTTATATTTGAGAATCTAAAATGTCTTTTCATTTATCATAAATTAGTCTCCATAGGTTTATTTTCATTAAGATCCCCTATTTTCTTGCCAAATTTATTCACAATTATAGTTTGAGATCACTATATTGGATTAAATACTTTTCCCATTTTTATTTCTACATTCTCATTTCTAGAATAGAGAGAAAACTGTAACTAAACATTTTCTTACATGTAGTCACTTCATTAAATTCTCGTGTTAATTTCAGTAGTGTGTGATTTTCAGCAATAACATTTTCAACAAAAAGATAATTGTTTTTCCTGAATGTATACTCTTCTTGATTTCTGCTGTGTTCACTAGAACCTGCAAAGCACTGCTAGAAAAATAAAAAATAAAAAAACCAAACAAACAGCAAAAGCAAACACAACTGTCAAGTTCCTGATTTAATTTGAAATGGTTTTACTGTTTCAACATTTAGAGTAGTATTTCCTATTGGGCTTTGGTGGCTGTTAATGCATTTGAGCGGTTTCTTTCTAGTCCTATTTTAATTAGGGTTTATATTAGCTATGGATTTTTAACAAATGTCTTTCAGCATCTATTGATACGTTCCTGTTTTTTTTCCTTTAATGCATTGTTCTCATTCTTTTGAGTGTCCTTCTATAACAAGAACAGAACACAAATTACTGTCTCAATCATTTTCTTCTGTCTTATTAGTTTTACTTTGTTTGTTGCTGTTCAAGGATTCTAACTGCTTACTTGGATAAGTTATCTGAAGCTAAGAGGCTGGGAGAATACAACACGGTCTGATAAGTTAAAATATAAATGAAGGCACACCTAGCTCTTACATCTGTTTCTGCTTTGACCAGCTCAACTAAGCAAAACTAATATATATATATATATATATATATATATATATATATATATATATACACACACATATTATTTGAGACTGTAACCGTGTACTGGGTCAGACTGTGAGTTTCCACGTCAGACAGAGCTAGGTTCTGACCCTTGCAAATCTGGCAACTTTGGGTAATAAAAATGAATAGCATTTATTGAATTTTTTCTGTGTTTTTCTAACATTTTACATGGATTCATTTTGGTTACTTGCTTCCCCTCTCTAAGTCACATTTTCCCCCTTTACTCAACAGAGAACATTGTATTGACTTCACAGGGTTGTTTTAATATGCATTGCAAGGAATACAAAAAGTTAGCTCCATGCCCAGCTAAGGATTTTATTCATAAAAATACTTTTCTTTTTCCTTTTTAACTGCCAAAAATTAACCTACCATGAAGCAGAGGGAGTCACTTATGTGGTTTCTTGGCCAAACATCCAAACCTCTTAACTGATCCTAGGTTCCAAGGAGGTAAGATGGACATGTCCTTTTGCCTCCTGGCCTTGAGCCTGTGCTCATTGTCCGACACACCTTCCCTACTGACCATGGTCCATGGGTACTGCCTTTTCTTCATCAGGAAATAACAAAAGTGCCAGAAGACCACGTTCTCCCCATGGATTCTCCTGGGGACAGAGACGTATGGGGTCCCTGGAATTAGAGCCTGTTCAGTCTGTGGGGTGAAAACCTCCCCTGGGCTCCCTTAGCCCTCCTCCCCCCTTCCCCACTTTCTCACTTTTGAAGTCAAGGTGGACAGCTCCTTCATGACTCATTCTCCAGGTCCATTCTCTGTGTGCCCCTGGCTGTTGCTCATTCGGCCACTGAGGCTGACTTGGGGCACGCTATTCCACCCCTCTTCCCAGTGGGGTGATCAGCTTCCTGTCATGATCTCCCACCACAGGCTTATAACTGAGGACCATACCCTTGACCCAGACCCTCGGTAACCGGCTTATCATGCTGTAGTTCAGCTCTCCCTCAGTGAGCTTCCTGCTGCATTTCCCCAGGCTGCCGGATGGTTTATTGCTCTGCACCCAGCCCTGGGTGGACTTCATCTCCTGCTGGGCATCCAGGCTTCCTTGTAAGCTGATCTCTGAGATCCTGTGGCAGACTTGACCACAGCCCTGGCTTTGAGGTGGCTTGTCCCAGTTCTGGTGGAACTCCAGACTCCTGCATTACTCCTTGCATTTGTATATTTGCAAACACAGCTGCCAGTCCTTAGAGACCTCACATTACCAATCTCCCTTTCCCCCCACCACACACACACCCCAAACACATGCAGCTCTCCTGACTGTGCGCACCACCTTATTTGTTTGGGCTTCTGTGTCCCCATGCACTCGGATGTCCCACTGAACCCTGGTCTCCTCTGGAACTGCCTTTTATCACTCAGTCGCTTTTCCAGGATCTCGCCTCGGTAAAAATGCCCTAGGGAAAAACAGAAAAAGAGAACTGTTCTCTTGTTCTCTGGGCTTAGCTGCTGCAGGGCCTGGTGACTGTACACAACACCGAAACTCAAGGCAGTCCCAGCCCACACACCTACCGAGGCCCTCATCACAAAGTTATTGCATGCCCAGGAACCAGGCTGGAGAATGTGGGCATGCCAGCAGGCACACGTACTGCTTTTGCTGCAAATGACCTTGTTCAGCTCAAAGAATAGTCACCTTTCAGATTCCCGTTATTAGTCTTGATGGCAGTGATATCCTCTCAGGTCTTCGTACTTGACGAATGGGCCTCTCTGTTCCCCAGGAGACAGTGAAAGAATCTACAAATATTTTTTGACCTATAATGTGTCATTGAAACACATTTTGTATTGATTTCATCTCTACTTACAGTACAGTACAGTCAGATTAGTTGACATGTTTATATATCAGTGCTTAGGTTCCTCATCTGGTCTGCAACAGAATCAGTTGTTACAAATTTAGCATCATTCTTTCCCCTACAGAATAAAAACAAGGTAGCTTATATTTCTATTCAAAAAGTAAACAGCACAGCGGGTCTCAAACTCTGCTATGCATTAAAACTATAGATTTCTGGGCCCTGGTGCCCCTAAAGTTCTGATCCAGCAGATTTAGGGGGAGCCCACCACAGGTGTTTTTTTTTAGATGAGTTTGAATCACATTTTTTTTTTTTTTTTTGAGGGCACTGTCACTGGTCCTCATATGTGGGACCCGAACCGGGGCTGCTGGCTTCCCAAGCCAGCGCTTAACCACTGCTCCACTCGGCCGGCCCTGAACCACATTTTTGAGAAGAGTTGGTTTATATGAGAGAACTTTGAACTCAGAGGAAAACACTTGGGTTTTAATTCTAGCTCAGTGACTTTAGGTTTCAATTCTTTGATTTTCATTTTCCAATCTATAAAATGGCAACACTGCCATTTTTCTTATTACAGATATTATTTTCTTGTAAGTTGTTTTATGTATAGTCAACTAACTTCTCTGACAGACTATGAATGTATCCACAGCAGAAGTCATCGCAAATCTTATGCGTTTAACTCTGTGGGGGAATACAAGTATCCTTGAGTCTTCCAGTTATTTCTGTTAAAAAATAAATAAGGCACATACTAGAGACACCAGCAAGCAAAAATGATAAACAGTCAGTAGGTAGACAGACTATAAAAACCTAGCAATCTTGTTCAGTTAATGAAGGGCTGACATTAACGGTCTCTGAGAACTCAATTTATTGCAACATAACAATTTATGTACAGAAAAGTGACATCGAAATTGCAAGGAAACAATATATTCTGGTAGTAAATTAAGAAAAGAACATAATAAAGAGCTGAGAACAATTTCTAAAATTGTTTAAAATAAAGCTAACTTTGGAACTTAAACTGATAAAGTTGAGGTAAATGTTGTTCATTCAGCAAATATGTATTTATTGAACACCTATTATGTATCACGCACAGACGAAATTTGCCTTCATGGAACTTGCTTTCTAGTGGACAAGATGAGTAAATTATGGATATTATTGTCATGAAGTCATATTTACAGGCAACCAACTTTTGAACAAAAGTGTGGGAAGATAAGTAAATTACAGTAAAGTATAAGTAAGTTATAGATTTACTCTGCCCAACGCAGTAGCCACAAGCCACATGCTGCTATCTAAACTTATTAAACACCATTTGAAGTTCAGTTCTTCAATTGCATTAGCCCCATCCAAGTGCTCAGTAACCACATGTGGCCACCCTGTTGGGACAGCATAGAATTGACATTTCTGTCATTGCAGTTCTGTTGGACAGCACTGATCTAGACTATGTAGGAGATGAAATGTATGATGGTGGAAAGTAAAGCAGGGCAGATGACAGGCCATGCTGGGAATAGGGGAATTATCACTGAGAATGTCTCTAAAATGGTGACATTTGAGGAAAGACATAAAAGAGAGGAGAGTAGATCATAGGAAATCAGAAGGAAGAGCATTCCAGGAGAGGGAACAGAAAGTGCAAAGGTCCTGAGGAGGAGATGAGTCTGGGGTGGTCCCTGTGGAGTGGGGGAGGTGGAGGGGAGGGGAGGAAGTCAGAGAGGTGAGGTGGGCAGTACCACCTTACCTGCCCCAGTGACGTAGGTAACTGGCTTTACCATGCTGCAGTTCTGTGTGCCCCTGGCTGTCATCCTGTTTTGTTTGAAGAGGGATGGAGAGACACCCTGCTTTTTTGGTACATAGACTGAAAGAGGACAAGAGCTGAAGCAGAGACCAGTTAGGAAAGTGTAACAGTGGTCTGAATACGAGATGATGGTGACTTGAACCAGCATGGTAGAAATGAGGTGGGAAGAAATGCTCAGATTCTGGATATAATTTAAAAGTGGGGACAGGAAGGTGTCCTGGATATAAGGTGTAGGGGGAAGAATCAGGGCTGAGCCAGCAGGAGTTAAGGATTTGGGCCTGAGTTAGTGGCAGGACACACTTGCCATTTGCTGAGATGTGCAAGACTTTGAAAAAACAGATTCGATGAGAACAATCCGAGGCCTATGTTAAGACTGGAATGCTTAGGAGACCTCAAAGTGGAGAAGTGGATGGACTACATGGGTCTGGAGTTCAGAGGAAAGGTCCAGGCCAGAGATAGAGCTCTGATAACCATCTCTACCTTGGCCATGGGACTGGATGAGGTCACCCAGCAAGTAAGGGCACATTGAGAAGAGAAGAGTTCCAAGTACCCACCCAGGCATTTGAACATTATAAGGTCTGAATGATAAGGAGGGGGCCCAGGAGTGTGGTGTCCTGGAATATGAAAGAAAGAAGGATTTCAAGGTGTTAGAAATCTTGACAGGCCAGATAACCATACCTCCTTCCTGATTTGCTGGACCAGTTTCTGGAGTCCACCTGCTATCCTGTCACAATTATTAATGGTATCCTTTCTCATTCTTAAGATTCACAATACAACAAATTATAAGATATTGTAATATCTTATATTACCCCCACTGACAGTTCAAGTGAGAAATGGACCATTGCATTGGGCAACAAGGGGCTCACCAGTGACCTTGGCCAGGGTATTGAGTGGCATGGTGGGATGGGTTCATGAGAAAACAGGGGAAGAGACTTTGGAGACTTAGGAGAAGTTCTGATGAGACAAGAAATAGGGTGGCAGCCTGAAGTGAAATGGGGTCAAGACAGGTTTTAGTTTTTATTCTTGTGAAATAACAGAAACAACCACTTACTCATATGTTGATGGGAAAGATGCAGTGGAGAGGAAAATTGGTGATGCAGGACAGAGAGGGCTTCCAGAGGAATGAGTGGGGCTAAGCTATGGTGTACAAGTGAGGGGCTGGATGGCAGGGCCAGGCGTACCGGCCCAGGCACAGGGCAGTGGGGGTGGGGGGTTTGTGGAGGTTCTCTTCTGTCTGCTTTAATGCTTTCTAAAGCAAAAAGTTCAAATCTTAAGTTGAGAGGAAGGAGGGAGGAATGGGTGCAGGGGAGGGGAGTGAGGGCAGAGGGAACAGTGTGGATCGGTTGTCTAGGAAAGTAGGAGAGCACGGACAGGTGGCTGGGCTGCAGCACAGCTGCTCCCGAGAATGGGGCTGGTGATGTCCGGTGAGACCAGGCACCCTGGCCGGTGTTTTTCCCCAGCCACCTTCAGCTGCACAAGTGCAGGCCTGGAGTTGGTGGAGAGCTGAATATGCCCAGTTTTCCCCTGAGAAAGTCCTACAGGCTACAGATGGGGGGAAAGTCGGACTGTATGATAATTCACACTAATTGAAAAAACAGGTCAGTCAGTGTTAGCAAATACACAGTATTTTTTAAAGCTCTTTTACTCATTAAAATTTTATTCTGTAATTGATGTTCAGCTGGATCTTGCTAAAACAAATAAATAAAGCTGTATTTAATTAGCTACAATATTTACATTTCAACACTTAATGAGCTAGCTGCTATTAAAACAGTTTGTTCTCTTAAGTAGATTGAGACTCTCCCTGCAATTTTGCTTTTACCATTTTTGCTGAATCATTCCTTCAACAGATGTGGGTTTTCAGCTAGTCAAGGACCCAGAAATTCCTGGAATGGAGATTTCCTGGAAGGAGAAACCATAGATGTAGGAAACATGTGCCCTGCCTGGAGGAAACATGTGGTTGGTCTACAGGATGTAATAAGAATTCAGAATAGAATGCCACCTGGTACTAATAAGTAATTCTGTCTTCACCAGTTGTGCAAGGTCTGACCCAATTGTCCACTAATTAATTGGAATAAGTGAAGTACAAAATAATGTGATTTAACCACATTTTATGCTTTGTCATTGCCTTTTTCACAAGCCATTTTATCAGCATCACCCTTGATCCATTTTCCTTCTTGGTTCATTCCTATATATCTCAGTTGATTAGTTATATGAGGTTAAAATGGGATTTCCTAGTTATAAAAGTAACAAAGACTCAATATAAAATTTTTGGAAAATATAGAAATTTAGGAAGGAGGAAAAAAAATACAGTTCTACTAGTTTAAGACAAGAACTAATAATATTTTGTCTTTTCTAAAAGGCTAAAACCTTTTTTTCTTAAAAATTAATCTTTTAATTATGAATCATTTCAAACATACAGACAAATATAAAACAAATAATTAATGAGCAACCCAGATTAGCAGATGTTACCTTTTTATACTTGCTTTAGAGGACTCTTTGTTTTTTTGTTTTTTTTAATAAATCAAATTCTGTAGTTTCAGGTAAAGCCTATGCCCCTTCTTCGCCCCTCCTTCTCTTCCCAGAGGTAACTACGGCCTTTTGCTATGGCCTCACCAATGACCACTAGGTTTTGGTGTGCTGGTTTTCACGATGTGAAGAACCTCGGGGGTCTGGTTAGCAAAGCTGAGGCCTGGCCCATGCAGATGGTCACCTTACCCCACCCCCACCCCCAACACTCTTAGAGCAGTCATATACCTCACTCACTTACCTTTCTATGACATCTTCCAACTGTATTGCAAAATTCCATTTTCTCCATTTTCTCTCTCTGAATAGCTATAATCAGAAAGAAAGCTAATAATGAGTGTGAGCAAAATGTGGAGGAGTGGGAACTCTCATACATTGCCAGGTGGGATTGTAAGGTGATCTGACCATTTTGAAAGTTAGTTTGGTAGTTTCTTAGAATGTGGGACATATACCTGTCATGTGATCCAGCCATCCTGCATCTGGATATCTTCCCAAGACAAACAAAAGCATATGTCCATACAAAGAACTGTATAAGAATGTTCATTGCAGCTGTATTTGTAATGGCCCCAAACTGGAAACAACCCAAGTGTCCATCAACAGGTAAATGGATAAACAGGTTATGGCATATCCATACAATGAAATCCCACACAGCAACAGAAAAAAAGAATCATTGATAATGCAACAACATGGATGAATCTCAAAATCATTCTCAGTGAAAGAAGCCAGATATAAGAAGCTACACATCATTTCTATTTATATACAACTCCAGAAAATACAAACTAATTTGTATTGATAGAAAGCAGATCAGGGATTGCCTGGGGATGAAGATGAGATACAAAGGGATTACAAAGGGACACAAGGAGATATTGGGGGTAATTGATGTATCCACTATATGGAATAATGGCTATGATTTCATGAGAATATACATACGTTAAAGCTTAGCAAATGGTGCAATTTAAATACATGCTGCTTGGTATATTTCAGTTATTCCTCAGTAAACCTGTTTTAAAAAATGGACTCAAATACAAATTAAAAGAGAAATAAGGGAAAAAAGAAAGAAGGGAGGGAGAAAAAAGAAAAGAGGGAAGGAAAGAAAAAACTAGTCACTACCATTGGGCATAACAGGTAGAGGGGAGTTTGGGGCTGGGTGTGGGAGAGCAGAAAGAAGATGTGGATGACTTTTAAGACAAAGCATCTATGGGGCTTGGTGAAAAGGACAAAGAATAGTGAAGGGTGGTCCTAGGAGCTGTTGTTGTGCCAGTCTCTTGTGTAACACAGTGTGACAGGCCAAGAGGGGCAGGATGATGGCAGAACTGAAAGTCATCGCAGAACATCGCATCCTTTCCCCCAAAATGAGACCCTCTGAGGAGTGAGCTCTGACAGTCACCTCTTTTCCCAGCCAAACCCTCACTGGCATAGTCAGGCCTTGTTCTGATCCCTGGGAAGCACTAGCTAACTCTCTGGGTGTGGCTGTAATGCCTGCAAATGAAAAAGGAGATTGCACCACCAGTCCCCACACACACTACCACTGGCAAGGTAAGAGGAAGTGGGCTCAGTGAAGAAAACACACAAGTGGTGTGGAATCTTGGGGAAACTAAATTCCAGTTTTTCTCAGCCAATTTAAGGATGTGCATATGCATATATGTATATATTCCTTAGGTGCTCTCATATTAAAACAATTCTGTAGTTGCTAGGTTTAAGAAAAATATCTCATTGTTATTTTTACTATTATTAGTTTGACTGTTTTTGCATACTGCCTAAAATCTCTGGGCATACCTTCTTTAATATATGTTTTTGGTTGGGTTTTTTTTTTTGCCATTTATTTTTAGAGTCATCTTATATTTTAATGGGAATATCTGTACACTGACTGAAATATTGTTTTTTTATCTTCTTTTAATATTAATAGGGAAAACCTTTCTGTCTCCCTCTTCCCAGTTATTCTGATTCTAGGATGAGGATACACTTTGAAAGCATAAATATTTTTTATCTTATATTTTCCCAATTTTTTTATTGTGGTAAGATACACATAACATAAAATTTACCATCTTAACCATTTTTAAGTGTATGGTTAGTTCAATGTACTACATTCATAATGTGCTACCATCACCACCATCCATCTTCATAATTTTTTCAATTGTAAAACTGAAATTCTATACTCATTAAATAATAACACCCCACTTCTCCTCTCCCCAACTCCTGACAACAACCACTCTACTTTCTGCCTCTCTGATTTTAACTATAGTAAGTACCTTATATAAGTGGAATTATACAGTATTTGTCTTTTTGTGACTGGCTTATTTTACTTGCATGAAGTCCTCAAGGTTCATCCATGTTGTAGCATAAGACAGAATAGGCTTCCTTTTTAAGGCTGAAAATATTCCATTCTATGGATGAACAGCATTTTGTTTATCCATTCATCCATCAATGGACACTTGGGCTGCTGCATTTTAGCTATTGTGAGTAATGCTGCATGAACAGGGGTACACAAATATCTCTTCAAATGTTTTCAGTTCTTTTGAGTATATAACCAGAAGTGGTATTGTTGGATCAGGTGGTGTTTCTATTTTTAATTGTTTCAGGAACCTCCATACTGTTTTCCACAGTGGCTGCACCATTTTACATTTCCACCAACAGTACCCAAGGGTTCTAATTTCGTCATATGCCTGTCGATACTTAACTGTTTTATGGCATGTTTTTTTTTTATAGTAGCCATTCTAACAGGTATGACATGGTATCTCATCATAGTTTTGATTTGCATTTCCCTAATGATTAGTGATGTTGAGCATCTTTTCATGTGCTTATCTTTTCATGTGTATGTATTCTTTGGACAAATGTCCATTCAAGTCCTGTGCCCATTTTTGAATCGAGTTGTTTGTTTTTGTTGTTGAGTTTTAGGAATTCTCCATATATTCTAGATATTAATCACTTATCAGATACATGATTTACTAATATTTCTCCCATTCTGTGGGCTGCCTTTTTACTCTGTGAATACTATATTTTGATGTGCAAAATTTTAAATTTTCATGAGGTCCAATTTGTCAGATTTCCTTTTGTTGTCCAGGACTTTGGTGTCACATCAATGAAATAATTGCCAAATCTAATATACAGCTTTTGTCCTATGTTTGCTTCTAAAAGTTTCATTGTTAGATGTTACATTTGGGTCTTTGAACCATTTTGAGTTAATTTATTTTTGTATATGGTGTCAGGTAAGGTTCCAACTTTATTCTTTTGTATGTGGATATTCAGGTTTCCCAGCACAATTTTTTGAAAAGACTGTCTTTTTCACAATGAATAGTCTGGAATGCTTGTGAAAAATCATTTGACCACATATTTAAGGGTTCGTTTCTGGACTCCCATCTTCCATTGCTTTGGTCTATGTGTGTGTCTTAGGCCAGCACCACAATGTTTTGATTACTGTAACTTCGTAGTAAGTTTTGAAATAAGGAAAAGTGAATCCTCTAGGTTTGTTGTTTTTCAAGTTTGTTTTATTTGGGGCCTCTGGAGATTCCATATGAATTTTAGTATGGGTTTTTCTAATTCTACAAAAAAATCATTGAGATATTGCTAGGGATAACATTGAATTTGTAGATCACTTTGGGTATTATTGACATTTTAACAATATTCAGTCTTCTAATCCATGAATATGAGCTGTGTTTCCATTTATTTATGTCTTCTTTAATTTTTTCAACAATGTTTTACAGTTTTTATTGTATAAGGCTTCTACTTGGTTAAGTTAATTTCTAAGTTATCTTGTTCATTTTGATGCTATTATAAATGGAATTGTTTTTATAATTTTATTTTCAGATTGTTCATTGTTTATATGAAGTAGTACAAATGAATTTTTGTGATGACTTTGTATCATGCTAATTTGCTAAATTCTTATTTTAAAAAAAATTTTTTTTTTGAAGATTTTATTGGGGAATTGGGGAGGGGAACAGCATTGGGGAATCAGGAAAGCGGAACAGACAAGTTGCTGTCCTATTTTGTTCTTCAGTCTAGTTGTGGAGGACGTCGCTTCACTGGCCCATGTTAGCATTATCATTGTGCTCTTCCCGGGTGAGGCAGATGGGTAGCCGGCCTCTGGAAGTTCTTTCACAGTGGCTATTGGCAGCTCACTCTGGCTGTCAGCCACTCACTATAGTGTATGGCAGCCCACTGCAGCAGAGACTGCAGCCCACACCATCACTGGCCATCTTAGCTATAGAGGCAACCAGGTGGAGCTGTTGTTCACCATCTTAGCTATAGAGGGCAGTGTCACTGGTCCTCATAAGTGGGATTCGAACTGGGGTCCCGCTGGTCAGAGCTGGTATCCCAAGCCAGCTCCTAACCAACGCGCCACTCGGCCGGCCCAAAATTTTTTATTGTTAGTTTCAGGTATACAAAACAACATAATGATTAGACATTTACACAGCTCATAAAGTGATAACCACAACAAGTCTACCAGCCATATGACATTGTAAATAGCTATTACAATATCATTGACTATATTCTCTATGCTATACTTTACATTGTTTGAATATATATATATATATATATATATATATATATATATATATATAGCAGTTGACATTCAATATTATTTTATATTAGTTTCAGGTGTACAGTGTAGTGGTTATGCATTTATATCACTTATGCAGTGATCCCCTGATTAGCCTAGTACTCATCTGACACCATATATAGTTTTTAAAACATTATTGACTATATTACCCATACTGTATTTCACAACCTCGTAACTGTTTTGTGACCATCAATTTGTACTTCCTAATCCCTTCACCTTTCTCACCCATCCCTCCAACCTCCCTCCCATGTAGCAACCACCAGTTTGTTCTCTGTATCTATGAGTCTATTTCTGTTTGTTTGTTTGTTTGTTTGTTTGTTTATTCTGTTCTTTGGATTATACATATAAGTGAGATCAAATGGTATTTGTCTTTCTCCGTCTCACTTATTTCACTTAACATAATAACCTCTAGGTCCATCCATATTGTTGCAGATGGTAAGATTTCATTCTTTTTTATAGCAGAGTAATACTACATTGTATGTATGTACCACAGTTTCTTTATTCAATTGCCTATTGATGGGCATTTTGGTTGTTTCCATATCTTGACTATTGTGAATAGAGCTTCTGTAAATTAATGTTTTGGATTTCTTTGGATAAATACCCAGGAGTGGAATTGCTGGGTCACCTGGTAGTTCCATTTTTAATTTTTTGAGGAAACTCCACACTGTTTTTCATAGTGATTGCAACAATTTGCAATGTCACCAACAGTGCATCAGGGTTCCCTTTTTGCCATATCCTCTCCAACACTTGTTGTTTGTTGATTTATTGATGATAACCATTCTGACAGGAGTGAGGTGTGGTTTTTATTTGAATTTCTCTGATGACTAGTGATGTTGAGCATCTTTTCATATGTCTATTGGCCATGTGTATGTTCTCTTTGACAAAATATCTATTCAGGTTTTCTGCCCATTTTTTAGTTAGGTTGTTTGCATTTTTAGTGTTGAATTGTATGAGTTTTTTTAAAATAAATTTTCAATATTAACCCCTTATCAGATGTATCATTGGCAATTATCTTCTCCCATTCAGTAGGATGTCTTTTTTTTGTTGATGGTTTCCTTTGCTGTGAAAAAAATTTTTTAGTTTGATGTAGTCTTTTTAGTTAGTCTCATTTGTTTATTTTTGCATTTGTTTCCTTTGTCTGAGGAGATATATTGGTAAAAATATTACTAAGGATAATGTCTGAAAGTTTACTTTCTATATTGTCTCCCAGGAGTTTTATAATTTCAGGCCTTACATTTAAGTCTTTAATACATTTTGAGTTTATTCTTGTATATGCTATAAGGTGAACCAGTTCATTCCTTCCTTCTTTCCTTCCTTCCTTCCTTCCTTCCTTCCTTCCTTCCTTCCTTCCTTCCTTCCTTCTTTACTTTCTTCCTTCCTTTGTTTTTTTTGTATGTGTCTGTCCAGTTTTCCCAGCACTATTTATTAAATAGACTATCTTTATCCCAATGTACCATATTTTTATTGTCTCCCAGTTACCATTGGTCAGAAATCTGGACATGGCTCAGCGGGCTCCTCTGCTCATGGATTCTCAGAGGGTCGTTTGCACTGTGGTGCTCATTTGGGGTCCAAGCTCATTCCAATTTGTTGTCAGAATTCAGTTCCTGTGGCTCCAGAACTTATGTCCCTGTTTTGTTCCTGGCTGTAGGCCGAGACCCACTCTCAGCTGCTAGAGGCTGCCCACCGTTCCTTGCCAGGTGTGCCTCACAGCCATTTCATAACATTTCACCAGCTTTCTCCCAGGCCAGCAGGAATATGTCCTGCTGGCTTCATCTTCTTTTGAAGGATCCTCTGATTGGGTAAGGCCCTTCTCATTTAATTTCCATTTTGATTAATTTAAAGTCAACTGATTAATAAGCTAATCATGGAAGCAATATCCCACACTAAAGGGGAGGGAATTGTAGAAGGGTGCAGGTCATTGCAGGTTATCTTAGAATTCTACCTGTCACATATGGAAAGAGACTGTATTTTTTTCAGTTTACAATGATAAGCTGTTTGAAGGATTATAATCATAGAGTGGGAGATCCGATTTAAACATTAAATAAAACTAACATTAGTAAAGGGTCTATAAAGAACAAAGCTACCCAGGTGGTATATGGAGAATGGAATAGGATTTTGGCTTCAGTAATCAGAAGGAAGATGGCATCATTTTCTGAGATCAAGAAAAACATGGAGGTGGAAATGAAAAGTTCAGCTTGGGACATGCTAAACTTTAGATTCCTGTTCTGCTCTGTTCTTTTTAGACACCAACAGAGAGTTCACATATATAGAGAAATGCATATATATTGAGTTCAAGGGAGAGATCAGAATTGGAAACGTAGATTGGGAAATTATCAGCTGGGATAGAATGTCAACTCCAGAGATTTTGTGAGAAAACTAAGTGAGGATATAGAGGGCCAGCAGATTGCTACAGATGCCATGATTTCTTAAATTATAATTATTAGTCATATCATCAATCACACAGACAGATCCCTGCTTCAAGGCATCCTAGAAGTGACCCCATTGTTTTGCAATTTATTTTCTAGGACATCAACATAGGGCTTTGTTTTGTTTTGTTTTGTTTTGTTTTGTTTTTCCTTTATAGATCCTCTATTAAGACAAGTTCTATCCAAATTGAGTTCTTGTCATCGAATGTGGCTTGTTCTTCTCTTTCAATTTGATTGAACTGGAAGCCACCTTACATTCTACCTGAATTTCTGCTCCTTAGTAGGTTCTCATCTTGGGCAGCCCTGATGTGCTCACTATGGCTAGGTTCTTTGATAGGCTGAACCAATAGAATCATAAGTAGTCACAGTGCCTTATTTAGAAGAAACTCTGAGCAAAATCTAGGAATTTGGATCTTGCTTAAGATAATGTATCCAAAGATATGACCATGTCAAGATTGCTTAAATCTTCCTGGCAATTATAGATCTATATCTGGAATAGATTTGCCTGTCTATTTTAGCTGAAGATGCTTGGCCTTAATAGTATATAATAAAGTCTCTAGCATGTGTTAATCGGGTTCCAGCCCAACCCTTGGTTGTTCAAGGGGAAATAAGCTTTGCATCAGGAGCTGCCCACAGCCGGTATCTTTGCTGATTATGAGAGGCAAGTTGCTCCTGAGAATTAGGCTCAGGATCTCTGCCCAGTCTTAAAAGTTTGAGTAAAGATCAGGTGATCACATCTTAGACAGAGTTAATGGTACCTTTTGAGGAACCAGGCACATCATACAGGTCAGAAGCTTCGATGTGAAACTCCCCCATTCCCTGCTTCTGCCTATTAGGATCTCTTGATGGGTTAGAATTTTCACCTATGAAACCTTCAGCCCTGGAAGCCTCTATGGAAACTGTCAGTGCCATGAGAGATCTGAAAAGGTTCAGATTGAGTTAAAGTGAAGTCCCCAAGACACTAAACCCAATCAACATATTTGGAGATTACTCATGAACACAGGTTTGATAACCTAAAGAATCCTTCTGAGAGTGGAATTCCCAAATCCAACTTTCATCTAACACTGTTAAATAATAGCTGAAGGGATTCAAAAGGGGATTTTATAAGGACAATAAAATTAAGTGAAGAGAGCTTATTTCAAATCATGGGCTGAGCAATCATGGGCACGTTGAAGTCAGGGAATGTGTGCTTCTTTCCATATCCAATCTGGTGCCCAATTCAAGTAGAAACACAATGGATGTTTATTGACTGATTTATATTTGCATAAGCAACACACACACACACACCAATTTGCTTCATACATGCAAAGTGGTGTTCCATACATGCAAAGTGGTGTCAACCATGTATCCCCATGCACTAGAATTAGAGAAGCCCTTTTGGAGATGCAGGTAGGAAGTGTCCATTCTATCTGACTACTCTTCTTTCCTTGTTTTGTCTCTGTGTATCTGACCCAAATGGTACTCTTTGAAGACCCACACGGGACCATGTGTTAATCTAAAATGTGAGCTACCTTGAACTAGATGTTTTCTTTTGTCACTGTTAGTAATTAAGCTCAGGCATTAAGTGCCCTTGATGGAGGACTCCTGGGAAGCTTCCTTTTGTGCACACCCATTGCTCTTAAGACTTCCTCACTGTCTGTTCCCTATCTTTCACTCCCACCTGCCTCTCCTAGAAGTGGTAGGTGGCCTTAAAAGCTTGCAGCATGTTGACCTGGTGACCAATGCCATGCCATTTCTTGTGGGTTATATCATAACTACAGGTCTGGTCAACATGGGCTCAATTAAGATGAACTACCATGGATGGTTTTTCCATTCTATCATCATCCAAATACATTAGTGGGGCAGTGCCAGTTGGCCAGGAAGGGCAATATTCGATTTGGTTCCTGGTTTGATATCCTTCATTGATGTGGAATCTTTCATTTGAAATGAGAGGCAGAGCCAAATTAGATGAGTCTAGAGTACACCTGGATACAGGAGTTACTGCTTAGTCTTACAGTCATATCGCCGAGTGTTGACATAAATTGGAAGTCAATGGTTGAAGCAGAAATCAAAGTTCATAGGGACAACTGTTTGGAACAATCCACAGCCTTCCTTTCAAAGACAGCAGTGAGTGGCAGGGACACAGCCACACAGATGTGGGCTGAGACGGACTGGGTGTCATGAGGTAAAGATACAAAGGGAAAAATGTTTCCAAGGAGAGGAGCCCTGCCACTTTGAGCTCAAGGAAGCTTATTCAGTGTAAATCTTCTGTACCATTTTTATCATTGCCTGATTTCTGAGGCCCAGGACCCTACAGCTCTTTGGGAAGCTTCCTTGATACTAGAAATACAGAATGAGCAGTGTTCTCATGCACGCAGGGTGCTCTTTGGAGCCTCTGAATCATGAGGAGCTTAGCGATTCCTTACTATTTCCTTCCCCTTTCTAATTATGGTTTTGTATTTTCATCAAACATCTAGGTTAAAGATACGTTGGTCCTTCGGCCCTTCTCCAGAGGAAGGAGTAAAGCTGACAATTTACTTTTCATTAGAATCAGTGAAGGAGTGTAGCAGAGCCCTTTCTTGGGGTGGTCAGCCGCTGTCACCCGCACAGCCTCGGCCACTGGCCTGATGAAGTGTGGGCAACACAGCATCTGAGAGAGAGGTCAGAAGAAGGAGTGCAGTCATTGAAAAAACCAGTTGGCTGGAGACAAGATTGAAAGAATGGATGGGGGCAAACCTCGCCAATCATTTTCAAGAAGATCAATCCTTTGAAATGCTCCAGGCAGCACCTCTCAGCCAGAATGGGTGAGAGCAGCCCCAGCTAGCACCTTCAGCCCCTTCATTTAACTTTCTTTGATTCACATACTGAATCCCTCTTTTGCAAATTTCTTACGGATTCATTATATTGAATTCTTAACTGAGCAATATGTCACTTGTTCTGACAGCCCAGAGGCATAAAGGCACATAATGAACATTTCTTCGAAATTCTATTTCATAGCCATATCAAACAGATTCCAGAGTATGGATGCACCAAAAATTTTGTAGCTATTGTCCATTTGTGAGATTAACTCATTTCATTTGTGCTAATTGCAAAGAACTATAATAGATATTTTTGACATAAATCTTTGTGTAATTTTCTGATTTTTAAATAACAAGGTTGCTCCATTTGAAATAACATGATTTCTACACATAAGTCTTGACAAGTTTATAGTTTACATCACACACACACACATACACCATGATCCTATCCAAAAATAAGAACATTTTTATAATTTTTTCATTTAGACATTAATGTATATTCTTGGGGAGACAAATATTAAAATACAGAAAAGTGAATGCTAACACAGAATAAATAGTCTGGTCTATTTTGTCCAGACTTTTTTTTACTTCCACATACAGATGTATGTATGTTCATATAAATGACTATTTGTTTTAAAATCCTATAATGCCTCTGACTCTAAAATATACCATCAATGTGAAAAGAGCCTTCAGATGGGAAAAAATCAAAATAAAACCAATCAATAAGCACTGCATTGAGTGCACATATAGTGAGGATGCCGGAGGCCAGCCACAGAGCTCAACTCTGGCTAATTTAAGCTGATTTAAATAAAAGAAATGTATTATAGAGATTCTGGGCAACTCATATAATTGTTAGGAAGGCTGATGGGCCGGGTTTAGGGAAGGTACAGGAAACAGGTGAGACAATGCAGTTAGCACCAGAGTCTACCTCCCACCATGACACTGCTCCAGTGAGGGCCCTGCTGGAACCCCGGCAGTGAGAGTGCCACCAGGTACCACGACATGGCTGCCCAAAGTCAGGTGGAAACTCCAGACAAACTTCTCTGGAGCACTAGCTCCGGATTGGAACCCGGCAGTGATACATCTGACTGGCCAAGCCTGAGTCACATGCCAAAATCCCAGTTGCACGGGAGGCTGGTGACATTCATGTTCTTGGGCGCTTTTCAGATAAAGTAGGTGATACCTCCCATGGCTCATAAGAGGGAGGATTCTCTAAACAGAGGAAGGAAGCTTAGTACCTGTATTAGTCAGGGTTCTCCAGGGTAACAGAGCCAATAGGAGATAGAAATCTTATAATATAATAAATTGCCTCATATATTTTGTGTGTGTGTACACAGAGTGTGCCAAAAAAATGTATACACATTTTAAGAAAGGATAAAACTATTAAAATTGTAACACTATGTTAGCTATATTTTAATAAAATTTTTAAAAAAATACACAAAACAGCCCCCCCAAAACTGTAATACTCAATACATACCAATAACAAAAGATGAATACAAATCACGTTTGACTTCTGCAATTACAAGAGGTGCTCAAAGTGGTTGCCATCAGCATCCAGACACTTCTGATTATGGCGAACTGCTGCTTGAGCAACGTTGACTGAAGTGTCCACTTGTATACATTTTTTTCACACCCCCAATATGACAGTGGTCCTATAAGATTATAATGCAGCTGAAAATTTTCTATCATCTAGTGACATCATAGCTATTGTAACATCACGGTGCAATGCGTTCCTCACGTGTTTGTGGCAATGCTGTGTACACAAACCACCTGCCCTATCAGTCCGCAGCAGGTATAGCAGGTACAATTATGTACAGGATACAGTACTTGGTAATGGCAATATAGTAACATAGTGGTTTATGTATTTACCATATTATACTTTCTATCATTTCAGAGTGGATTCTTTCTACTCATATTTTTAATAGTTTTTTTGTAAAACAGTGTGCTGTCAATTTACACTTGTGTGGCTGGTTGGAGCCTCACCAGAGGCTCCACTGCTGTAGTGGTTTTGTTTCTTTTTCCAAATAAACCACTTTTGGATGGGAAACAAACAAACCAAAAAAAAGTATGCCATGTTACAACAGCAGCAATCTCACACGTCTCGTGTTTACCATGTCTCTTCATTGCATCATTTTCTCTTATGCTTGATTTAATCTCGTGTTGTTTTGTACAGTAACATGCTGTGCAGAAGCAATGTGCTACCCCATAGAGCCTAGGTGTTGTAGGATGGTACAGCGCTGCAGGATGCTGTGCACTCCAGGATGTCTGCACAATGGTGACACCGCCTAACAATTCATTTTTCAGAACGTCTCCCAGCCGTTAAGTGGTGCGTGATTGTATACATATATCTGTATGTGTGTGTGCATGCGTGCATGTGTATGTGTTTACACATGTATATGTGCACGTATAAAAGGTTTATTATAGGAATTGGCTCATGCAATTATGAAGGCTGTATATGCTGTCTGCGTGCTAGAAGCCTGGGAAAGCTGGTGGTGTAATTCAGTCTGAGTCCAAAGGCCTGAGAACCAGGAGTGCTGATGTCCAAGGGCAGAAGAGGGACGTGCAGCTCAAGCTGACAGCAAATTTGCTCTTTCTCCTTTTTTTTCTATTCAGTCACTCAGGGGCTTGGATTATGCTTGCCCATGTTGGAGAGGACCATCTTCTTTACTGAGTCTCTTAATGCAAATGTTAATATCTTCCAGAAACACCTCACAGACACACCTAGACATAAGGTTTTACCAGCTATCTGGGCATCTCGTAGGCCAGTCAAGTTGACACAGAAAATTAACCATCACAGGTTCTGCATAATTATAAAGAAACTGTCAGATTTCCACTAGAGCAGTAATTCTTCACCATTAGCAAAAAATCCCCTGGAGAGCTTCATAAAGCATGGCTTCTGAGCTCTGCCCTTGAGATTGAGTAGGTCTGGTGTGGGGCCTGGGAATCTGCATTCGTGGTCAGTGCTCACGTGATGCTGATGCTGCTCCACAGGCCACACTTTCAGCACCACAGGGGAGCTCCCATTTGTTTTTAGCTGACCATGGTACACACCAATGCTTGCAATTATATATCACTTTCTTCTTTATTAGCACAAGTTTGACTTTAAAATGTATTCACGTTTGGTGTAAAGAATGTTCTCAATCACTTTGGGTCAATCGGCAGTTTTTCATGCAGAACCTCAAATAACACACAGCTGTTTACAACATATGCCCTTTGTCATGACAATGTTATCAGTGTTTCGAATTACAGTATAATGTTGAAATATATCAAAGAATTCTGAGGTTTTATGCTACTCATATTTAGGTGAAGCCATAGTTTCTTTTCTTTGCTTAGTTGAATTATGCTTAGCTTCGCATGAAGTAGTTTCTTTTTGAAAAATTAGCCTGAAGCTTATGGCAGATATTACTCCCTGAGTGACAGGCATTCACAGCGAATCAATCAGCCAGAGAGTCTCTCAAGTTTGAAAATTCCTGTGATCTTTTGAAAGAGATTTGGCAATTTTTACTGCATTTAATTGCATTGTCTAACATGAAACTGCTAAGCTTTGTTCAAAGTAACATTTTTATTGCTGTATCATGATGTATTCTTACCTTTTAATTATGAAAAAACATTTAAATATGAAAAAGAACAGGCCTTTGCAACAAACACCAAAGTAGCCATTATGCAAACCTAACAAACATCACCAACTTCCTATAATTGCTTCTGACTTTTTCTTTCCTCTTAAATTAAATAACACATTATTGATCTAGCTGATATCCCTTTTCTATGCCCTTTCAATCCTTCTCCCCTCCATGCCTTTTCAGAGGAAACCACTGTCATAAGTTTGGGGTGTTTTCTTCTAGCCTATGTTCAGTGGTGAAACTTTTTAAGCAAAAACCAAGAACCTAATTTAGGTTAAAATTCTACCCTCTTCCTGGCCCCTACCTCACACCCTACACACACACACACACACACACACACACACACATACACACAAATCAATTTAGTGTAATTCATAGATCCAAAAGGCCAGAACTACAAAAAGTCTAGAAGAAAACAGGAGAGTATATTTATAGCCTGGAGACAGGAAAAGGTTTTCTAGACAGAACACAAAAATCACGTACGAGGAAAAACTTGATACATTGAATTTTATCAACATTTAAAACTGTTGCTCTTTAGCAAGAACCACCAAGCATATGAAAAGAAAATTCATGGAGTACGAAAAAATATTTTCAATACGTATATCTCAGTAAAGACTTGTACTAATATATAGTATATAGTTTATGGTTTATGGTATATAATATATGATATAAGGTATATAGTATATAATATATAATATACTTTTGTACAATTCAATAATAAAAAGACAAATAACCTAATAAAGAATGTACACAGTATTTGGGCACTTCACAAAAGAAAATATACAAATGGCCAATGAGCACAATAAATGTATAGATGTACAACATCATTTGTTTCAGAGAAATTGCAGGTTAAAACACCCATGAGTTAACCACTCCTTGCCCACCAAAAAGGCTCATGTTTAAAGGGCTGGCATTACCAAATGATGGCAAGGATGTGGAGAAAACAGGATCCTCACATACTACTCATAGTGATGTAAAGTGGTACAACCACTTTGGAAAAATGGCCATTTTTTTATAAAGTTAAATGTATAGTTCCCTACAACCCAAGCATTCCTTTCCTGGGTATTTTCCGAAACAAAAAGTGACAATATAAGTTCATGACATGACATGTACAAGATTGCTCATAACCCCCTTAATCTTCATAGCTACAAACTAGAAACAACAAATGCCTATCAACAAGAGAATGCATAAACAAAATTGTGGCAAACGCATACCCGTACAATGAAATACTGTTTGACCTCAAAATGAAATGAACTATCAAGTACCGTCAGCATGGATGACTCCCAACCACTGTGTCTGTTCCTCAGGATTCCACATTCATGAAGAACTGCTTAGAAACCCTTGTCTCCTATGGTGCACAGGCTTTGTCTTTTGACCCTGGGATTCTGCAAGGAAATCAAAGCCATGGCTTCCACTCATGAGACGTGGGCAGAACCTCTCAGGAAGAAAGCCAGCTCAAAGTTCTTAATTCTCTGGATTCCTGCTTGTACTCAGAGTTTGCCCTCTCAAGTATCCTTGCTTTCCTGTCAGTTCAGAGACATCTTTGTTTGTTTGTTTGTTCATTTCTGTGCATCAGGTACAGAGCTGAACTAATTATATTCTTCAGTGTATGGCACAACAACATCTTAGATCCATACAAAGCCCTCTTCTTATTTATGTATTCCCTCTTCTCCTTATTCCTCACTCCTGTTCCACCTCTATTCGATTTTATTGTGCATCCGTTGGGACAAAGATTGCATTTTTCTTTTGAGTGTATGTACCTTTAATGAACATAATGGTATTATGTTTTGTCATTAATTTATCAAATATTTATTGAGTGCCCATTATATGCCAGGCACTACTCTAATCACAGGGACACAGCACTAGACAATATTGACCAAATAGATTTCATTCTGTTCCTTTAATCTTTGCTTTTAAGAATTAGCAACACGAGACCAAATCTGAAGAAACTGAGCCTCGCTTGAAACCATTTTCAGGGGAAGAGCAAATCGGGCTCTGGCAATGACAGTCACATCTGACAGGAGAAGAAATGGAGCCCATCATAAAAGGAATCACCCCAATTGTGAGGTTTCAAAAGTACTGCTTTTGCACCCCAGGAAAATCAGTCCTCTTTTTGTAGCCCATCCTACACAGAAAGAAAAGACAGATCACATGTGCTCCTGGTGCAAACATGACATAACTTTCCCACCTTGGGTGTCCATCTCTACAAATGCCAGAATGCCCAAGGCAGACCCATCAAAGCTGCTGAGATCAATTCCTGAGTAACTTGCATTTTAGCATCTTGTCTGCTGCCCTTACCCCACTTCCTCTCCCTTAAATACCAGTTCAGAAAATAAAGCATGCTGTGATAAATCACTCAGGACATCTGTTGTGCAGCTTTTGTCCCTGCATGAGAAGAAAGGGGAGACGGGGTAGAAATTAACATTTATCGAGGGCCTGCTGATGGATGGCACTGTGCAAGACATTTAATGCACTTTATGTCCCATAGCCCATACGGTGAGGGCAATGTATTAGATCCATCTTAGCCCATTTGACAAACAAGGCAATTGGGGCTTAGCTTCACCATGAGGAATTTAGCTTAGCTGTCTTTTGTAAATACAAATAATTTAGTACTTATACAGCAGATTCTAAAATAACGTTGTTTCATTATAACATTGAGATGCTGTAGGAACTTAACTCTCGTTTATATCAATTAGCCTATGGTAACATTGGTTTGATTATACACCATTTTGCTTGAAGTCACAGAACATATCGAAGACTTTGAGGTCTCACTGTATCACTTACTACACATGGGTGTCAGGCACTGTTTACTTAATACTCACAGCAGTCTTACATCATTATTATTATTATCCCCATTTTATAGCTGAGAGCACTGAGGAACAGGGAATGTAAAATTACTTGTCCTAAATCACAGGTGAGTCAGAGTAGAGCTAAGATTTGAATCCAGGAATTCTGGCTCAAGTGCACTCTTCACCACTTAACAATACCATAGTATTTCTAGTTACAAAACTGTGCTGTTAACTAGAACAAATGTTCACTAAATAGCAAGTGATGGAGCCAGAAGTTTATCTCATTTATGTCTTACTCTGCATCAAATAATTAAGAGCTGGAAAAAGTGAAAATTCAAAGACCTGGTCACTCGAAAAGTGGGTTTATATGACAGGTAACATGGTTTGGCATGCCCTGTGGCCAGACCTGTCATCAGATTTTCGTTACCGGGGATTATCACCCTCCGCAATTCTCCCTGAATCTTTACAGGAGTCAGTGAATAAAGATTCTTTGGATTCAGAGATGCCAGACTCCCTAGTAACTCCAGTGGTGACATAATTCTCGGCCTACCCAGAAGAACCTTATCACAATGGTTTGAGATTTTCTTTCCTGTCCCCTCAAGTGTTTTTGGAGCTAGACCTGTCATCACCACTCACTGATGACAACAACAACAAAGAGAGATATGGATTGAGAGGGTTATGTTTCACTCCCAGATCATGGCTGTGATACCAGGAAGCCCACCTGATCCAGCTCAAGTAAATGGCAACTAGCTCTGGGCTCATCCTATTCTGTTTTTTGTCCTTTTATGGAAGGAAGACAGACTGTGTATAATATAGAAACATTTGACTGCCCATGAGAAGATTAACTACAATGCCATAAACACATAGGGTCTTTTTCTCACCTAAGGCAATGATCAGAGGGGTTAGTTTTTGCTGTTGGTTCAGCAGTTCAAGATTTTCAGGCTGAGGTTTCTGAAGTTTGCTTGCTCTTTCCTTCATTGTCTCAAGATGGCTGCTGCAGCTCCCACCTTCAGGGCTAGGCAGGAAGAAAGAGGAAGGAGGGAGGAAAAAGGATGCCTCATAACTGAGTAACCTCCTATTCAAGAACTACCCCCAAACTCTACTCACTACTTTTGCATATGTCTATAAGGGAGGCTGGGCACCTAGCTACCCCAGTGATATAGGACAGAGAGAATAATATTGCTTAGGCAACAAGCAATCTCTGCTACAAATTCCTGTTGACACAGGTCTAGGGTATCATCGCCTCCAGAATCTCAGTACTCTAGGTTTCTGCTGCCCACTAAAAAAGCTCTGGGCACGATGAGCTACTTTAGCATCCTTGCTGGCTTGGACCATCATTCTAGGACTTAGAGAGCTTGGTGTAGAAATGCCTAAATGAAGCAATCTATATTTCTAAAACTTATTTTTAAATGGAGAAAGGACTAAATTAATTTTTTTTTTTTTTACTCTTACTCATTGGTGTGATTGGCTGCCAATTTCTGTATTTGAGAGTCAGGATGGTAGTCCAGTGCATCTATGAGCTGCCCCACCTTGTAAGAGATCTTCAAGAACCACAGAAAATAAATAATACTTAAAGATGGAAGGTCAGGTGACTGTCTCCTTGTTAATCAAAGGGAAGGGAGAATAAGATGTGGAAATCATGATGATCTGATTATATAAATGATGTTTTTACCCGCTTTTCTTACTTTGAGTATGTCCAGTTCCTATTCCCACATTTCTATCTTTATCAGTCAATGCCTATAGCAAAGGACAATTTAAAAAGCAGCCTCTCACCATCGTAGAATTCTGGGTATCCAGGATTTTCCTTTGCTGATTTTCTAAGAAACAGTGTAAAGCAGGTAAAATCTAAATAGATTGTAGTTAGGATAAAACAGTACTGTGTTACATTCTAATGCAGTTGTATTAGAATCGAAATGCAATTTCAAGGAGGTATGACTTCCAATTTAGGTAATGCTGGGGGTGCAGTGAAGGACCTGTACAGAATACTCATAATTATGGGTTCGAGGCCAGGAAAGCTCCAAGAGGCCCTATTATTTATTTTTACCTTGCTAATTGCATCAGCACCTCAAGCAAGCACTCTGCAACAAGCTCAGCTTGCAGGCATCGTGAAGGCTGCAAGTGGATGCAGAGGAGCTAATATACCAGTGCATTTCTCTGACTAGATTCCAGGCTGCAATGAGGTTTTCTTAATCTAAAATTGACTGTAAACATGCTCTTGTGCCATCAACCATGCTGCCAGCATCCTGGGAAGAAATGAGCTAAGCCACAGGGACAAAATACCAAGTGCTCTGACTCACCCCTCGATTTTCTGAAACAAGTGTTGAGTCCCCCAAAGATGGATTCTGAGTCTGTGGGAATCCACACAGACTGACAGCTGTCAACATCAGAGGAGACATTTGGCAGGGACACCCAGCAAACCAGAGTTGGCACCTAGGACAGTGCAGAGCCCCCACTCGTGTACTCTCTGGGAGGGATGTGGGTGGAGGGGGGCACAAGCACCCCCAGCAAGGCAGCATGGCATTTCTTTCTTGAGTCATCCAAGTTCCTGTGCTCAAGCTGTGATTCTTCAAATGTCACACTCGATGAATCCAGTCATTGTGAGCAGACACGTGACTTGATGCATCTAACCTACCCCCAGTCCCTCTAACTGAAGGATGAGCCATGCATATCCCCCTCCTGTCACAGACAGAACACAGGGATCTTTGACCAGGATGTGTCCATCTTGTTGGAATTGACCCTCAGTGATCCCATTCAATCATTGTTGGCATGAAGTACATGGTCATGCTGAGTCCTTCACTCCATGTGTACAGAAAAGTGGAAAAAGTTGAGAGTCTTGAAGTCCTAAGGGTGGGGCGGTGGACTTCCAGGTGGGGGGGAGTGGGTCTCATGTTCCGCTTTCAGTGGTCTTATCCGTCACTTCCTCTCCTAGTATTCTGTGCACGCCTTTCTCCCTTGTATCTTTCCAAAATAGCCCCTATTTGTTGTAATCCAGTTTGGATGGATTTCCGTTTTTTGCAAAATTTCTACACTAAAATATTGAAGATTATTTTGTGACAGATGCTTCCCTGATTTTTTATTTTAAAAGGGAATTCTTTTAGATGGGGAGATTAGTTCAATAAGTACCTAACACCCTAGCAAAATGTAGAAAAGATATATCCTAAACGTGCTTTTCCCCTAGATACTGCCATATATATATAATGGTTAAAGTGTGCTAGTAAAGTCTATGATTTATTGTTTTCTGTGCCAGGCACAACAATAAACATTTTACAAATGATGGTTCATTTCATCGTCACAGTAGTAATTAGCATTACTATTCCCACTATACAGATAAGGACACTGAGGCTCAGCTCTGAGAGGTTCAATAAGTGCCCAAGAAGACTCAGTGATCAATTCACAGGTCTCTCTTACCTGAATGTCTGCATTCTTTACCAGGACACAAGCACTGACCTGACAGTTTACACGCTTGGCTCTGAAGATACTAATAGCTGTTTGTTTCTGTTAGAATGCTGTTGTTGCAAGTAGCAAAAACACAAATTTGAACTGGCTCAAAGGGCAAGGGAATATCTCAGAAAACAGAAGTCCAGAGGTGGGAGAGTTTCAGGGTTGGTTGAGTCAGTGGCTTTGGCCCTCTTCCTCTTTCTGATTGTTTACATCTGTGCAGATTGTATTCTCCAGTTGTGGCCACAGCACCACAGGTTCTGTGGTACCACCTTGCAATCCTCCCATAGACAGCGGGTCCACATTCTCATCCCTTGAATCTGAGTGGGATTGTGACTTGTTTTAACCAACAGAACGCAACAGAAGTGATAGTGCCTGCTCTCTGATGCTAGGTCAGAAAAAGCCATGCAGCGCCTGCCTTGTGTGCTGGAACACTGGCATGTGGAGCCCTGAGTTGCCATATAAGAAGTCTGAAAACCTGAGGCTGCAGTGCTATGGGGAAGCAGCCACCAGAGGAGCCACAGTCAGGCTCTGTCTTTGGCAATCTTAATCAGAAGCTCCCTAGCCCTAGCACCAGACTTGTGAAAGAACAAGCCTTCAGAGGATTCAGCGGAGCTGTCAAATCACCCCCAGCTTTCGAGGTTTTCTAAGCGAGGCCTCAGACATAGCAGAGCAGAGACACACTGATAAGTAGAACAATGTCATTATCATGCCAGTAACAAGATGACTGTAGCTGTTTCAGATATCACATCTAGACATGACAATACCTAAAGCTTAAAGAGGAGCCATGCCTTTCTGTGACTCTCACTTTCTCTCACTCTCAAGGACAAAATGCTTTGCTAGGCCCCTCAGCAGACACCATAGCATGTCTCTGGTCAAAAGTGGGTCGCGTGCCCTGCTGGCATGTGGAGGACAACCTCAATGTCTGCTACAGTATGACCTGAGAAAGGGTTTCCCTGTTTAATTATTGATAAACACTTGTCTAAAAATTTCTTTAACTACAAGATCTGTCAGAAACATAGTTGCTAATTATATTTTTCGTCTTCAGTAGCAGAAATCATATGCCATATTTCTCATTCATATTTACTATGAAAGTGGTTTTGTTTGTTGGTTTGGTTTGGTTTGGTTTTGATTTTTATGAAGAGCACTTCATTTCCTGAAATGATTTTCTATAAAAGAAAATTTGGAAAAGACAGCACAAATATAGCCTCTAAAGAAATTTCCATTAAAATCAGAAACATGATAAATATGTGTTAACCACAATTATCATTTAATATTCATCTAGTAACCAGCGCAATTAAATAAGAACTTTGCCCAATTTAAATAAAGAAATTAGCACTTTTTTCTTCCTTCTTATTCCTCCTGTCTTTATTTTTCTATCTTTGATTTTTCTGTTTGAGATATAGATCCAATTTATTATTGTGAAATTATTGGTTTTTCATCATGTGTCTTCCCTTTTAGGAAGCAGCCACCTACATTGCATTTTGTTCTATAGTCATGTTTCCCACATCTCTCTTAAATTATATTCTAGGTTTGGATGGTTTCAGTTCTCAAAAACAGTTCCTTTATACCTTGTGTTCTCCATTCATCTCTCAGTGGACTGATGTGCATTTTAAATAATTTATTTAGGAAGAGTGGTGGATTTTATGCTTTCTGAGCTCTTGCATAGCTGGTTTATGTTCTGCTACATTTGTAAATGAATCATAACCTTGCCAGGTGTCAAATTCTTAAGGAAAAGCGCTGTCCCCTAAGAACTCAGTGATATCTTCTCACTGTGTCCTGGAGTTTGGGGGTGCACAGGACATGTCCAAGAAGACCTGGTTCTCTTACCCTGTAGTTAACCTATTTGCTATGCCAAGGTGTTTGGATAATTTTTTCTTTATTCTTGCATTTCAAACACATCATCAAAGTATGCCCAAGTGTTGCATCTTTCAAATTATGTTAACAATAAGCCTTAAAGGTCTGGAGAAATGAATTTTCAGGAAGGTTTTATATATATATATATATATTTTGAAAATTGCTTCTGTTTTACTGCTTCTTGGCTCTTCAGAAATAATGATTTTTGACATATCTCTATTCTATGCTCTTCAAATTTGTCATCTCTTCTCATATGCGGTTCATCCCTGAATCGTTCCCTCTGCATGACAAAGCTAATGGTATTTATTTTACCATCTGAATCAATGAGTCCTTTCTCTACTATAAATTTTGTTCATTACTGCTTCTGTTGTCATTTATACTGTGGCATGATTAGATTTTTAAAATATTACTTCTTATATATTAGCTAGTTTTCTTCTAATCAACAAATGTATGTCTACATGAAAACCATAGGGAACACAAAGCAATTGCTATGTAAATTTTACTTTTGTTTCCTATAAATTTTTTTCAAAATTATGTTGTCTTCAGTGCTTGGTGCTCCTGCAGTTTTTATGACTTGAGTACTCTTCACAGGTTGCAAACTTTGTGTTTTCATTTCCTCTCTTACACTCGCCTTTTGCATAAAGGAAGATAAATAATGGAATAGAATTTGCCATAAATTAGTACAAGTCTCAGTGAGCTGGCAACATTTCTCGAGTGTGGTAGGGGTAGTTCATCTCTGTGGGGGCTGCTTTTCTATAAAGGAGAAGCCAGTGAGCCTGGGTCAGCTTTTCTTCTCTTGTTTTCTGTTGGATCTGACCTCTACTCCAGAGCCACGTCCAGCCATGTGGTCTTTTTCTTTATGCTGCTTCCTGCTTCCATAATGTGATTACTCTTGTCCTAGGAAATTCCAGGCATATCAACCAATGTTGCACAATGATGCTGCACAACAGATCGCTCATGACCTATAGCAGGAAGCACTTATACTGATGTTCATGGATCAGGAAGTCAACTGAGACTCATCTGATCTGCACTGAGGCTTGCTGGGAGTCTCTGTTCCTAGTGCAAGTTGGGTTTGGGTCTGCCCCCATGTGCTCATTCTGGGACTAAGCAGCAGAAGCTCTGGGAAAGTTTTTCTCATTGGGATGTCTTTGGTACGAGAGGGCATGTGCAACCACCTCTTCTCAAGCCATATCCATTAATATTTCATTGCCCAAAACAAGTCACGTGGCCAAGCCCAACACCACTGGGGCAAGAACATACTCCAGTTGCAGTACAAATGGGGGAAGCAAATATTTGCTTTGCAATAATTCAAATTATAACTAACACCCAGGTCTTCCCCAATGTGATGATCTACAATGGCAAAGAGCTTAAACTGAGATGTCCTTGGTCTCTCCCATCGCAGCCCTGATGCCCTCACATTGCCAAATCCGGCAGGGTGGGTGTGTTTCCTCAGAATCTCTCACCTTGACTCCCTAACTTCCTCGACAGGATTGCAACCTGCCTTTTTAAGTGTTCATATGGAGCTGGTGATTTTATGACCTTAGTTATCTTGTTTCTATAAAAGGTTTGTTTTTCTTTAGCTAACAAAATTTCACAGGCAACAAATACAATTTAAGAAAGATGAGGCTGGGATGTATAATTGAAATTTTAAAATGCAGCATTTCATAGTTGAGCTGTGTGCTCAATTTGTGATCTGAGAGGCAATGCCACCTGCCATACGTGTGATCTGTTTATTAAGAGGGAGAGGCTGTAGCTTAACTACAGTCTGAGTTTGTTGTCTGGTTCCTAAATTCAAAAATTCTACCACTTACTCATGTGCCATGTTTGTGATTTGGTTACGAAAACAGAGAATTGTAGTTCCTGATCACATCCTTTCTTTGTGATTTGGTAAGGCAACAAAAGGGAGCATGAATTAGCCAAGTTCCATATTAGTGATCTGGTTACTAAACAGATGACCATTCAGCTCAGCCTCATGTTGTTTTTGTGATCTGTTACTAAAGCAGAAGGCCAAGGACTTAACCAAGGACTATGTTTGCCATCTAGCTACTAAAGCAGCATGCTATACCACATTCCCACACACCATATTTGGGTTCTGGTTACTAAAACAAAGGGCATATGGCCAGCACAGTCAGCATCTGTGAGCTGGTTCATGAACAGAGGCCCATGGGCCTAATCCTGGACTCCTGGTTTCCTGGAGGAAAAAGACCCTCTCTGAACTATGTGGGGTTTCCTGTGGGAACCAAAATTGGGTCAAGGATATTCTAACTAATCTGGGTTTCTAAAAAAAATAATAGCCACCTTAATTTCACTTCTCAGAACAAAGTATTTTAGTTTTCTTACTTTTAACCATTGATGCTCATATCCCGATCGCACAGACGGGACACACAGCCCTACACTGCCGTTCTTTCCTGTCACATCTATATACTCATTTCTTTCCTACTCTCCAGTCAGCCAAGGCCTGGTTGGTTTTGTTTTTCTGATTCTTTAGCCTCTATTTGATCACCTTTTCTTCCTCTTTTTTCATCCACTTTACATCCCATACTTTCTATTCTTTTCTTTTTTTTAAAGATTTTATTGGGGAATTGGGGGAGGGGAACAGCACTGGGGAATCGGGGAAGGGGAACAGACAAGTTGCTGTCTTCTGGCTCCTCACTCTAGTTGCGCAGGACATTGCCTCACTGGACAACGCTGGCATCGTCATTGCGCTCTTCCCAGACGAGGCAGATGGGTTGCTGGCCTCTGGATGGTCACCCACTACAGCCATTGGCAGCTCACGCTGGCCGCCAGCCTCCCATGCTGGCCACAGGCCACTCACTGCAGCCCACGGCAGCCCACCGCAGCAGGGGCTGCAGCCCACACCGTCGCCGGGGCTCACACAGCCCAGCTCCAGGTGGAGCTGCTGTCAGCTGTAGAGGGCAGTGTCACTGGCCCCCACATGCGGGATCCAAACCGGGGCCGCTGGCATCCCAAAACCAGCTCCCAACCAATGCGCCACTTGGCAGGCCCTATACTTTCTATTCTTAAAGTCTCATAATTGTGACTTAACCATGACACAGTTTGTTGAGTATTTCCATGTGCCATGGGTTTCTCTTTGTGCATGGGGATTTTCCTCAGTATATTGGTTGTTTTGCCCATTTCTCAAGAAAATATGCACTCATTCTTTATTCAACAATATCAATCTAGGGCTAATGTTAGGTAGGTATTGTGGAGATAAAACTGCCAACAAAACACATCCCTATCCTCAAGGGTCTTCGGGTCTAGTGGACAAAACAGAAATGTCATTAGGCAATTTTTATACACTACTGCAGGTGCTGTGATAAAGTCAGGAATGAGATACATAGATCACATGTGAAGGGAGGCACATTCAACCTCAAGGAACTCAGGAGGACTGCCAGAGGAGTGTCAGGGAAGGTGAAGCCTGAAAGAGGAATTTGGGACAAGGCGTGGGTCAGAGAATGGAGTTGCAGACAGAGGGAACAGGAAAAAGCCCAGAGATGAAAGAAACTTTGATGTATACAGCAGCCTCTGAGGAGCTCAAGATGGTCGGCATGTGAAGGATTCAGACATGGGGAGGAATGAGGCAGGACAGATGCCAAGGCCAGATGATGGAAGCACCTGAGAAGCTGTGTGGAAGAGTCTATGATAAAAACACTAGAAAGTCTCTGAAGGGTTTCCACCAGGTCACCTTGGCTTCTGGGACCTTGTTTCAGAACAAGTACTCATTTCTAGATAGCTCACAGTCCTTGCAGGCAGAATCAATGTAGATCCAAACCTCACTCATTTGTCCAACTCAAGCAGATCCACATTTCCTTATGGATAGTTCCAGTTTGTTGCTGTTTCTTTCTTTTTCTTCAGTTCCCACCTCTTCAGAGATAGCTTTTGTCTCTATCTAAAGAAAGTCACTAAGGGGCCGGCCGAATGCCGTGGTGGTTGAGCACTGGCTTGGGAAGCCAGCGGTCCGGTTCGGTCCCACATGTGAGGGCAAGTGATACTGCTCTCAAAAAAAAAAAAAAAAAAAAAGAAAGTCACTAAGAATTACTCATCTAGGGCCATGGGTGTGGTAAAAGGAACTGCAGAATGAGACAAGTAATGCAAGGACATGTCATCCTATTGCTTTGCTGAATGCCAGACAGAAACTGTCAAGAGAATCCTGAAAGCCTAAATGAGATTCTTTAAATGAGAGAAGAGCAGGTGTGCTCTAGCCACAAGGACCTTAAATCTCACTGTTCTCAGGAAGAGTGATGTGTCAGCCAACTTCAGCCTCCAGCCTAGAGCAGAGATGGTTACTATGAGCCAAATACAGAGATGATATTGGATATCTCATTACTAATAGTCCTATCAAACTTATGTCTCCCGTTGGTATTACCTTGTATTTTTCATTTAAAAGAGTTAATATTTCTTATTTTATTTGATACTCACAAAATCTTTATGAGGTCAGTAAGGCAGGTGTTCTTCTTTCCATTATTGATATCATTATCTCATTGTTAACTATCCTTCTTTCTTATTTTTATTATTACTATTATCTATTAAATGGATGAGGAAAGATATTATGAGCTATTGATACTCAGCTAGTTAATCGCAGAACCTGCCCTAGATGACAGTTCCATCAACCACCTGCTCAAATTCTCCAAACCACCTTCTGCATTTGTTTGCATAAGGATGGTTAACTCAGCTGATTAACCTCATTTTCAGGAACTGCTGCAGTTGCCAATGAAGGTGTGATGAGAGCGCTCTAGATGTGGAATCAGGGTGTCAGCTGAGTCTTACCTCTGTGATAAATAACAAATGACTTGGGTTCCACTTGTCATGTGTGTGCCACAACAAAACTAAGGGTCAGGGAAGCAAAATGTAAGTACAAGGAACTGTGCACTGTAGAATAAAAAGTTTTATCCACTGAACAACCCTAAGATATAAATAATATCATCTCTATTTTTCGTAGGGGAAAAGTTTAGTTCCCATTTCCACATCCTCACACACAGTAGACTGTAGACAACTCCCAAGGGTAGAATAGAGTGGGCTCCCTGTTGGTACCCTCTCCCTATGTCTCATGGGGACCTGCCCTGTGGGAGCTTTCACACATTACCCTCTGCCCCAATCTGGGCAGCCAGTGACAGTGCCACCGTTGTCTGACTAACCACAGTGTACCCAGACTCTCCAAGATGAGATGGGTTCTTCCCAGACTCAATGAACTCTTGGCAAAAATGCCTTTACTTTATAAATAAAAGCTAACAGATACTTATTGCTGCCATAAAAAGTTACCACAGACTTTGTGGCTTAAAACAACACAAATGTCTTCCCCTAGAGTTCTGGAGGTCAGAATTCCGAAACCAGCTTCCATGGGCTAAAATCATGGTGTCAGCAGGGCTGCATTCTTTGTGGAGTCTCTGAGGGGAGAATCTGTCTCCCCGTCTTTTCCAGAGTCTGAGTTCTGACTATGTTTTGTGGCTTGTGGCCCTTCCTCCATTTTCAGGTGCATCGCTCTGATCTCTACTTCCTTCGATCACTTTGCCTCTCCTTAGTCTGATCTCCCTCTTGTAAGGCTTTGTGATTACATGTAGGGCCTACCCAGCTAATGCAGGATAATCTCCACTATCTCTAGGTTTTTCATTTAGTACCATCTGCAAAGTTCCTTTTACCATGAAAGAGATTTACAAATCCCCAAGATTAGAACATGGCTATCTTTGGGGCCATTGTTCAGTCACCACAACACCACTTTCAGGAGGCCAGATATAACTTTCTCTGGAGTCTCACCTGTTCACAGGCCAGTGGGACAGAGCAAGCTGGTGGAAAGACTGAGTACATGAATTCTTATTTTAGTCGAGGCTCCAATCACGACAGCCCCTGAAACTGGGAGCGGAGAGCCACCAATGAGCCTCTCCTTTGACCTGTCCTCAGAATCTTACCTTCAGCTTTACCCTAGGCAATGCACTCTGCTCAGGGATCCTCTCCACTTTACCAGGAGAAACACCTGCCTGATCCTCAGTGGGCATAGGCTTTGTAGAACCACATGCCCTCTTCCCATCCAGCTCAGCCCTTGCTCACTGCCCTCTGCCGGAACACCCAGCAGTGCCCCCTTTGTAGCCTTGGCACACGCCACTCCTTGTGCTGGAGTGCCCTCCCCACAAATATCTACCCTCATCTCCTTTATGTCTGCTCACATGGCCCCTTCTCTGTGACACCTTGCTTGACATGCTCATTTAAATTGCACCCCCACCCCAAGAACACCCCAGCCTCCTTCCTGCTTCGTTTGCTCCCCACGTATCTCACCTTCTGACATTGTTTCACTGGTTCCTTTGTGTACTTGGACTCCCCCAACTATTCTGTAAGCTCAATGAAGATAGAGAATTTTCCCTATCTTGTTCTCTGATGTATTCCCAGTGCCTAGAACACTGGGTTCTCAACATATTTGTTGAGTAAGTGAGAGGAAAGCATACAGAGAAACAAATATCCCAGCCACAGCCGGAGTCTGGGTTTGGCCTGTGGCTCTCTCCCTGTCACAGCACAATGTGGCCAGTATGTGTTAGTTGCAGCATTGGGGAGAGCAAGGCACATGCCCTGAATCCAAGTTCAAGTTAAAGTACAGAACACCTGGCCCCTGCAGAGATGGAGAAGACATGTGCATAGATGATTCGTGCTAAGTCTGAAGTCACGTGTCTCACTCCTTTGCCCCTTCTCTTCAGCTAAATCATTCAACCTCTGAGCTCTAACATCTTCATCTATAAAATGGACATAATGTAGACTCCACCTCCTCATTGGAGTAGCCCTGTGAGGCTTCAATGGGACCACGCCTGGCACTGAGGAAACACTTCCTTCGTCTAGCCTCCTCTCCTGCTGCTACCAGACAGGCTAGCCGGAGACTAGGCATTTGGCATACAAACAATCCAGTTCTGTTGGACATCCCTTTTCAGATCTGCAGTCAGAGGACCCACCTGTGGGCACAGCTCCCAGGCAAGTTGTCTGCATTTACAGGCCTTCATCTAGAGGCACTGCCAGATGAAAATGCATCATCCTCTTCCCCACACTGTAGTGAGACACGTCCATGGAGCCTGGATTCCATGACCAGGCAAAAGCCTCTTAGAGTCAGAGTGATCCTGGACTCTGGCCACATGGTGTCAGGATGTGCATCAGGGCCAACATAGAGGCCACACACTGTGATGCATGGAGCTGAGGCCCTACAACTGCTTCGATGGGATGAGCTGTCACACGTGGAGAAACCTGTGGAAAGGAGCCAAGGGGTGTGTGTGTGGGGGGAGAGGATATTCACCCTGGGCCTTTCGCCAGGGCAGGTTGAAGCGCCTCCTTGCTTTCCTTCAGAATGGTGAGTCTTCCGGGGACAAAGCTTTTCAATGTCAGCCACAGATTCTGAGCCACATGTCCGCTCTGTACATCTTGCAGTTAGTGGGAATTTTCTTCCAGATGGTGGCAATGAACAGGTGCTCAATCTTGATTTTGGTGTGACTGTGTTTTCATTTTTTTCTAAGCCACCACTGCATTCTCAGGGGAATTTGCAGAAGCCGGGCCACATTTGTGACCCAGTCCTCACACTAACTTGAACTGATGCCTTGCAGGGCTACAGAGCACCTGTAGACAGAGCACCTCATTCTCTCTGTCCTTATGTCCCACACCAAGTTGGGGGACACATACATGTGTCCAGATGGAGCCATCACAGTCTGGCACTTCTGCTGTTTGTCAGTATTGTTACTGACCTCCCATTCTTCTGCCTTTCCTGCTCATCTTTCCAAAGGCTCCAAGGTGTGTCTGCCTCTTTGTTCATTGCGGGAAGGCTTTCACAGAGCCTTGTATTCCCCTCACTGCTTAATCCTCCTGTGGAGCCAGGAAGGAGGATGGACGTCTCTCTGGTTACACTGGTGTTGCCAGTAGTTCATATCTAGACACCACTGGCAAGCTGATGGCAGGATATCCCCTTTGGGGGTATGCTTATTAGAGAGAGGAGGCTGTGTTGTTTGTGGTGTGGGACCAAGCCTGAAAGGGAAGGCATAGGCAGGAAATCCCGTAGACCTGATGCCCTGCGTGATCACACCACATTGGGGGCACTTAGAATATGTGTGTTTTTATGCCATACCAAGATAAATGGGGTGTGACTCTGACTGCTCAAGGTCCTGATCACATGGCCAGACTCCAGAGGCTCCCTCCATGGTGAACTGTAACCCATTCCACCTCCAGTGAGGATCTCTGACCCACTGATCTTCCCAGCAGTGCTCTCTTGGTAGGATGATGCCTTTTATAGGTGAACACAGAAAAGAATAGAGGTGGGAAGTATTCCCAAACTTATCCTTCTCTCCAGAGGAAGAACTGTGTCATCAAATTAATCCCACATGCTCTGTGAAACTTGAATTGAGTTTGAATTCACCTCTAATCTGGTCATGGAAGCTGTGGCCCCCAGCTGTGTAGGTCCCTGTGTGAGGCCAGCCTGAGACCAGAGGATAAGACCTCACAGAGTGAATGCCTGTCAGAGCAGGGAGCCCCATCCTACCTGCAAACACATTTCATCTTATTGAAAATTCTGATCTAGACTACAGACTGAGACACCCTGAGGTTCCTCTCACAGTGAGAAAACACATTCAGTTACTCTGCCCTTTCACCTTGAAATAGCAGAGAATCTGAACGTAGTAAGTCCCATTGCTCATGGGGCTTTTTTTGTCCTTCTCACAGATTTGGGGCTGACACCGAGTAGGGGTGGAAGGCACGTAGGAAAGATTGTGCTTTGGGACAAATGGAGGATTCACATTTATTCATTCAGTGAACTTCTGTCCCTCACCCAGCTAGACCAGGCCTGGTGGTGCACTGGCAGGAAACACTGTCAGATGCATTACATGTCCTCCGAGGCTTATCATCTACTGGGAGAGGCCAATAGATGGACAGAAATAACTCCTGGTGGGCAAAGCAGCGAGAACGTTTTGGGAAGCCTGAGGCACTGAAGTTGCCTTCCGAAAGGGACCAGAACTGGTGGACTACGGTGGACTGAGAGAGGCCATCTGTAAGCCAATACTGCATGCTCTTCCCTGGAAGTCCGACCAGGACAGAGGACCCACAAAGGCAAGGGAAGTCTTCCAACTCACATCCTTGTTTGCATCTAATCCCCGGACCCTGTGGCTGCCCAGAAGAGAAAGACAGAGGGACCCCTGAGAGCATGATCTGCTTCACATGTCAGAGCCACAGTGCCGCCTGTCCTCTGTGGCCCATCAACTCCTCTTCTTATGCTCCTATTTGGAAACTGTAATTCCAAGCATACAACCAGGACAGAGCTGAGCAGGAAGGCCTGGGATGTTTTTGTCACCATGGTGGACAGCCACATGGAGGTGCAGTATGCACTGGTAGGAGGGTCCCCTTTCTGTATTAGAACTTCATGTGCTTGGCAAACCGGAATGAGCTGCGGAATCTGAGGGCTAGTTACATACCGGGTTGCTGAGACCCATCCTGAGTCTCTGACTCAGTAGGTTCAGGGTGGGATTGGCAAAATTGCATTTCTGACCAGTTTTCAGGAGCTACTGGTCCAGGGAACAGATGTTAGAACCGCTGTGCTAGACTAATCGAGGATTCACAGCCATTTTCCCACCTTCAGAGAACCGTGCTTCCAGAGCAAGATATCGTTTGTAGCCACAAAGCGGCCTGGGGGGAATGGCAGCAGGAATGCAAACTGAGCTCAGGGGTCTGCACAGCCCCTGAAGCTCCACTAAAATCCCCAACCAACTGTGCAAGGAGGGGCCAAGAACGTCCCATCCACTCTCTACTTCGCAAGTCCTGCATTTGGGCCCATTTCTCATTCACATATACATAAACAGCAACTTGAACAGTGGATTAATTACACCTCTGCCTAGCCCCAGGAGGATGGATGCAGAGGAGGGACAGAGCTCTGAATAGTGAATCAGGTGAGAACTGTAGAGATGCCTGTTTGATGTTCTTTAATGTTTTAATATTTAAAAGCAATGCAAAAGATTTGGAATCTTATGTATTTTATCTATTATTTATTTATTTATTTATTTATTTATTTATTTATTTATTTATTTATTGCAGCAACCATAACAGTCTGAGGCACAAAAGGAATAGACTAAAATAAGGGTTTGGAAGGAACCAAAATGTAAATGTGAAATTAACATCTTTACTAGAGAAAGTAGGAGCAGAATTAACAGTACAAAAAAAAAATGGGGATATGAAATTCAAAACAGGGGTGATGAAATATATGGAAAGAATAGAAATCTAACTGGAATGATTTGTGTTCCAGAGGAAGGAACCTATTAGAACTGGAGAAAGACAATAATCAAAGTGGTTTTCAGAAAACAGTAATGAAGCAGAAGATGATATTGCTGCAAATATGAAAAGCCCCCTCCCAAAAAAACTCCAGCCAAGATTAATGCTAAAACATATAGCTTAACATAGCATGGGAAACATTTTTTTTAATTTCATATATAAAGAAATATTTGTACTAGCATTCAAAAAGAAAAAAAGAAATGATTTTCAAAGTAAAAACTGAGACCACCATTCCAACCTCTTAGCTCCTCCCTCACATTAAACAACAGAAGGACTAGACATGGTTAAACAGAGCTTTGGGGGGAAATTTTGCGGTATTCTAGAATTTTATACCAAACTAAGTGTCTGTCATAGGAGAAGTGGAATGTGTTATCAGTTATAAAACCTCAGAAACTGTAATGTTCACAAATACTTCATTATCAAACTATTTTTAAAGTCCTTTAGCAGACATTTGGATGACATTCAGGTTCTCAGGGTTGGGATGGTCACAGAAAAAATGGAAGCAAGCACTGAAATCAATTAAATATATGGAAGTAGCTCTTATAAATTTTATTACAAAATTAAATGCAGAAGCCAAGTACCATTCTAGCAAAAGATGCAAATAGTATTAACTGTGTCATATTCAACTTACAAAGACTGTAATGTGTCAGGAAGAGGCAGGAAATTAAGGTATATGAGGTCGGACAATTAAGTTTGCAAACTCATCTTAGAAAAAGTGCTACATCCCTCATTGCTGAATATCACTATGGTCACCTTTGAAGTACTCCCCTTGGGAAGCTTTGCACCGATGCCAGCACCTAGTCCACCTTTCAAAGCAATTTTGGAACTTTTTCTGGAATGGCCATCAGAGCTGTCATCATATGACCCTTGATGTCTTGAATGTCATCAAAATGTCTTCCTATCAAGGAAAGACAGTTTGGGGATTATAACCAATAATGTTGGAAATGTTTTTTAGGGGGCCAGATGGACTCATGTCTTTTTAGGGGGACCACTGCATGGACTGTGTAGAGGCCTAACCACTGCATTATACATCTGAAGCTGCCATTGAATAATATTATATGTCAACTATAATTTCATATATATAGTCATGAGATGTGGAGTACAGTGTGGGAATGGAGTCAATGGAATTGTAATAGATATGTATGATATCAGGGGTGGGGGCCAGTAGATTGGGGAGGGTGGTTGTCACTTTGTGAGTGGTGAAAAGCATAACTATTGCATTGTTTTGTACACCTGAAACTAATAATAAAAAATTTTTAAAAAATGTCTTCCTATCAATATTTCCTTTACTTTCAGGTAAAGAAAGAAGTCATTGGGGGCCACATCAGGTGAGTAGGGAGGGTGTTCCAATTTGGTTATTTGTTTACTGGCTAAAAACTCCCTCACAAACAGTGCCATGTGAGTTGGTGCATTGTCATGATGCAAGAACATGAATTGTTGGTGAAAAATTCAGGTGGTTTACGTCTAACTTTTTTTTAAGAACTTTTACTGGGGAATTGGGCGGTGGAATAACATTGGGGAATCGGGGAAGGGGAACAGACAAGTTGCTGTCCTTTTGTTCTTCAGTCTAGTTGTGGAGGACATCGCTTCACTGGCCCATGTTGGTATTACGATCATTGTGCTCTTCCCGGCTGAAGCAGATGGGTCACCAGCCATTGGATGGCCTCTTACTGTGGCTCATGCCAGCTTATGCTGGCTGCCGGCCACTCACAATAGCTCACGGCAGCCTACTGTAGCCCCACTGCAGCCTACACCATTGCTGGCAGCTCACCACAGCCCAGCTCCATCCAGGAGGAGCTGTTGTTCACTATCTTAGCTGTAGAGGGCAGTGTCACTGGCCCATGGGATCCAAACCAGCGGCCCTGCTGCTCAGAGCTCGCGCTCCCAAGCCAACTCTTAACCAAGAAGTCACTCGGCCGGCCCTTGTCTAACTTTTTCATGCAGACTTTGAGCACTTCCAAATAGTTTGTCCAGTTGGTACAAATTCATAATGAATAATTCCTCTGATATCAAAAAGGGTTAGCAACATCATTTTGACTCTGGATTTGGACTGACAGAACTTTCTTGGTCATGGAGAATTGGCTGACTCCTATTGTGCACTTTGACACTTTGTTTCAGGGTCATATTGGTACACCCATGTTTTATCACCAGTGACAACATGGCCCAAAACATCGTCTTGCCTCTCCAAAAGGTCTTGGCAAACTTTAACGCTCCTTTGGTTTTGTTCATCAATGAGTTCCTTTGGGACCATTTTGCACACACCTTTTTCATGCCAAGATTTTCAGTTCAGGGCCAGCCGAGTGGCGCATTGGTTAAGAGCTGGTTTGGGGATGCCAGCGGCCCCGGTTCGGATCCCACGTATGAGGGCCAGTGACACTGCCCTCCACAGCTAACAACAACTCCACCTGGAGCTGGGCTGTGCGAGCCCCGGCGACGGTGTAGGCTGCAGCCCCTGCTGCAGTGGGCTGCCATAGGCTACAGTGAGTGGCCGGCAGCCAGCGTGAGCTGCCAATAGCCACAGTGAGCGACATCCAGAGGCCGGCGACCGATCTGCCTCATGCAGGAAGAGCACAATGATGATACCAACATGGGCCAGTGAATCAACATCCTCCACAACTAGACTGAAGAACAAAAAGACAGCAACTTGTCTGTTCCCCTTCCCTGATTCCCCAATGATGTTCCCCTCCCCCAATTCCCCAATAAAAATCTTAAAAAAAAAAAAAAAAGATTTTCAGTTCAGATTTTCCTAACTGTTTCTCTATCAATGTTTGCTTGGTCTGCTATGCTTCTCACAGCCAACCAATGATTTTGACGCACAATTTCATGAACTTTTGCAATGTTTTTGTCACTTCTGCTCATAACCAGCCCCACTGACCTTTCTTCATCAGCGACTCGTTCTCTCTCCTCAGAAAAAGGTTTAATCCATTTGTACACTGCCATTTTCTTCGTGGCATTATCACCATAAACTTGGACTAACATGTCCCTGATTTCACTTCCACTCTTGCCAAGTTGAACAAGAAATTTAAAGTTTGTTCATTGCTTTAATTCAAGCTCATATGCAATGGCACACAAAAACATGCAACAATAATAATAAATGCCACTCAGCAAGACATCATCACACGTTGACACGAACACAGCTGTGAGACACTGATATACCAACATTATGAAACCTGACTGAGCTGTTTGTACAGTGCTGCCAAGGTAAACGCACGGTGGCAAGTTTGGGAACATAATTGTCAGACCTTGTAGGTTCTTCATATCCTTTGTTAAGTTTATTCTGAAATATTTTATTCTTTTTGTTACAATTGCAAAAGAAATTTTTTTCATTTATTTTTCTGAAATATTATTGTTAGCATGTAGTGATGCAATTGATTTTTGTACGTTGATTTTGTAGCCCGCAACTTTATTGTATTCCTTTATTGTTTCTAATAGCTTTTTTTTTTTTTGAGGGCAGTGTCACTGGCCCTCACATGCGGGACCTGAACCGGGGCCGCTGGCTTCGGATTAACCACCGTGCCACTCGGCTGGCCCTCTAATTGCTTTTTGGTGGAGTCTTTATGGTGTTGTATATAAAAAATCATTTCATCTGCAAAAAATGACAATTTAACTTCTTCATTCCCAATTCAGATGCCTTTTATTTCTTTCTGTTGCTGACCGCTCTGGCTAGGACTTCCAATAATATGTTGAATATTAGTGGTGATAGGGGGCAACCCTGTTTTGTCCCTGAATGTAAAGCAAAAGGTATCAATTTTTCAGCACTAATTATGATACTAGCTGAGGGTTTGTCATATATGGACTTTATTATGTTAAGGTATTTTCCTTCTATACCCATTTTATTATGTGTTTTAATCATAAATTGATGTTGTGTCTTGTCAAGTGCTTTTTTTGCATCTATGATATAATCATATGATTTTTATCTTTTATTTTGTTTATGTGGAGTATCACATTGATTGATTCATGTATGTTGAACCATCCTTATGCCCCTGGAATGAACCCCACTTGATCGTGATGTATCTTTTTAATGCAGTGTTGTATTCAATTTGCTAGAATTTTGTTTAGGATATTTCATCTGTGTTCATCAGAGATATTGGTCTGTAATTTTCTTTCTTTGTGTTATCCTTACCAGGTTTTGGTATCAGGGTAATGTTGGCCTCATAAAATGAATTAGGAAGTACTATCTCTTCTTCAGTTTTTTGGAAGAGTTTGAGGAGGGCAGGTGTTAGATCCTGTTAGATCCTCTTTGAATGTTTGGTAGAATTCACTAGTGAAGCATTTGCTCTGGGGAAGGTTTTGGACGACTGATTCAATTTCCTTACTGTTGATTGGTCTGTTTAGATTTTCCATTTCTTCATGATTCAACCTAGGGAGGCTATATGTTCTAAGAACTTCTTCCATTTCTTTTAGGTTATTGTATTTGGTAGCATAATGTTCTTGGGTGATCCTTTGTATTTCTGTGGCATCCGTGGTAACTTCTCTTTCATTTGTAATTTTGTTTATTTGTGTCTTTTCTCTTTTTACCTCAGTGAGTGTAGCCAAGGGTTTGTCAATTTTATTAATCTTTTCAAATAAGCAGCTCTTTGTTGCATTATTTTTTATTGTCTTTTTGTTCTTTATTTCATTTGATTCTGCTCTGATTTTTATTATGTCTTTCCTTCTGCTGACTTTGGGTTGCATTTGTTCTTCTTTTTCCAGTTCTTTAAGGTGTAACTTGAGGTTATTTATCTGGGTTTTTTCTTCTTTCTTGAGAAAGGCCTGTAATGATATAAATTCCCCTCTTATTACTGCTTTCACTGCATCCAAATAATTTTGATTGGATGTATTTTCATTCTCATTTGTTTCTATGTGACTTTTGATCTCTCTTATTTCTTCTTCGACCCAGTCATTCTTTAAAAGCATGTTGTTTAATCTCCACATATTTGTGGTTTCTTCTGCTTTCTTTTTGCAGTTGATATCCAATTTCAAAGCCTTGTGATCAGAGAATATGCTTGGTATAATTTCAATCTTAAATTGCTGAGGCTTGTTTTATGTCCCTACATATGGTTTATCCTTGAGAATATTCCACATACACTAAAAAATAATGTATAGTCTGGTGTTCTAAGATGAAGTGCTCTATAAATGTCAATTATGTCCATTTGATCTAATGTGTCACTTATTTCCTTACTCATTTTCTGTTAGGATGATCTATCCATAACTGTCAATGATATATTTAGGTTTCCTACTATAATTGTGTTTTGGTTCTATTTCTCCCTTTAGTTCTGTTAGTAGTTGTTTTGTATATTTTGGTGCTCCCTGAATGGGGGCATAAATATTGATAAGTGTTATGTCTTCTTGTTATATTGTTCCCTGTGTCATTATGAAATGTCCATCCTTGTCTCTTGTTACCTTTTTTATCCTGAAGTCTGTTTCATCTGATATAAGTATGGTTACACCCAATTTTCTCTGGATACCATTTGCTTGGAGTATCAATTATTACACTTTTACTTTGAGTCTATATATGTCCTTATAGCTGAGATGCATCTCTTGGAGGCAGCATATGGCTGGGTTTTGTTTTTTTGGATCCAAACTGCTACTCTGGTATCTGGTTTTCTAAGATCTTGGGTCGCCATTGTTCTTTTACTTCTTTGTTGCTGTTCGTTATATCTGCGTGGTGGTATTCTATGATTTCCCCCTCTGTTTCTTCTTTTGTTTTATGTTATATATCTCAGTTCTGGATTTTTTTCGAGTGGTTACCATTAAGTTTATGTAAAAGAAAGTTTCATATACACAATAGTCCTTTTTCTTCAGCATACTTCTTATCTCCATTCCTCTTTGCAGATTCAGACCTTTACTTTCTCTTGTTTTCTGTTTTTGTTGTCACAAGTTATTCCCACTTATGCTGTGAGTTGATTTCTAAGTTGTAGTAGCAAGTTGTTTTCTTATTCTCTTTTTCTGTTTTTTTTTGTTGTTGTTGTTCTTTACCTTTTATGTTATGTTTAAGTGTATAGTGCCCTATTTTGTGTGGGGGTTGCTGTTTCTTGCTTCTGTCTGTCTGTTCGTAATGTTGTTCATGGTTTTGTATTTTTTGTTTTTTTTTTGTTTCAGGTTGAATAGCCTTTGTTATTTCCTGTGATGCAGGTCATATGTTAGAAAATTCCCTCAGTTTCTGTATGTCTGGAAAGGTCTTTATTCCTCCTTCATATCTAAAGGACATGTTTCTGGATATATTATTCTTGGATCATAATTTTTCTCTTTCAATAGTTTGAAAAGTCTGATGATAATCTAATGGGCTTTCCCTTATAGGTTACTGTTTTTATTTTTATTTTTTCACCCTAGCTGCGTTGAGAATTCTTTCTTTGTCATTAATTTTTGACAGCTTCAATACAATGTGCCTTGGAGAAGACCTGTTGAGATCTAGATAATTAGGTGTTCTGTTTGCTTCTTGACTTCGAGGATCCAGTGCTTTTCACAAGTTTGGGAAGTTCTTGCCAACCATTTGTTTGAATATACTGTCTGCTCCTTTCTCCTTCTCTTCTCCTTGTGGTATGCCCATTATTCTTATGTTGCTCTTTCTAATGGAGTCAGAAAGTTCTTGTAGAGTTCTTTCATTTCTTTTAACTCTCAAGTCTTTCTCTTCTTCCATCTGTGTCATTTCCAGATTTCTATCTTCTATACCACTAATTCTTTCCTCCATCTGATCAGCTCTATTATCTAAGCTGGCTACTTCATTCTTCATTCTTTTATTGAGTTCTTCATCTCCAGAATTTCTATCTGTTTCTTTTTTAAAGTTTCAATCTTTTTAGTAAAATATTCATTTTGTTCTTTGATTGTGTTTCTGAGTTCATTAAACTGCCTATGTTTTCTTACATCTCATCACATTTGTTTTAGAACTGCAATCTTGAATTCTCTGTCATTTAAGTTACATATTTTCACGTCTTTAAGTTCATTTTCTGGAGAGTTTTCATTTCATGTCTGAGCTGCTTTATTACCTTCATTATTCATGGCAATTAATGAATTATTATTTGTCTTCCTTGACATCTACAGGAGTGGGTTCTTCAGCAGGTTGATATGAAGAGGTCTTTCTTTTGCTTTCCAGGAAGTGATGCTAGAATGTTTTATTTTCTCTCCCACTGCAGCCTTTTATTTTCTCTTATGCTGGAGCATTTTATATTCTCTTGCACTAAGGCTTCTCACACTATGGAAAGTGAGCTCCTCCTCTGTGAGCAGGTCACCTGGGTCTCAGGGCATTGCCTCCACTGGAGGATGTGGGGGGGGGGCAATGGATTTCTAGCTTCTGAAATACCAATGCTGCCCCTGCAGCCTGAGGCAGAGCCTCTGTGTCTCAGTGGCTTTGGTTGCCCCTGCAGGGATCCACCCAGAAAGGTGGGGGTGGCATGGGCTGGGAGTGGTGACCGGTTCATTTGTGGCTCTGAGCAATGACAACTACCTGCCCATGGCTGTCTCATCCCTACAGCTCTTTCCCTATCACCAGAATTAGTTATGTGCTGTGTGTCTGTGGCTGCGGGACCTGCACTCCAGTTCTCAGGGTTGTAGATATTCTGTTCTTTAATCAGACACTGCTACCATTTCTTGTTTCTTCTGGAGCCCACTTCTAACACTGGGAGGGTGGGAGTGGGGTGAGCTCTTGAGAGTAGGGTTGTCGGCCAGTCTTTGTGTCTTTGTTTACTGTTTTCTGCTTGGCAGTGAGGACTTATACCACAGTTCTCACCTGAGGTCTCTGCACTGAATGTTGGGTTTCAGCCATATTATATACTGATCCCTCATGCAGGACTGTGCGCCACAGGCAATGTGCCTGCAGCCTGGATTCTTCCCTCTCCTGATACCACAGTGAGCTCTGAACTGCATCCTGCAGCCTGAGGCCCAAGTCTCTGCACTTCCCCTGTCCCTCTTCCCCCACTCACCCAGTTTGCCCACCTTCAGGTGATTTGATATGTGGATCTCTCAGGCATACTTGTGTGATGTGCAGGGAGTCTTTTGTTGAATTATAGCTGTTCAATTTATTGTAACTTCCAGGGAAGATTTCAAGAAGCACTCCTCATACTGCCATTTCTGTGATGTAATTCCTTGGTTAGTTTTTTAACATAAGGAAGGCTGAAGACTAGGAAGCAGGAGATGAAGTAACAGAAGTACAGTCCAACATGTTTATACCAATATATGAAAATGTAATTAGACTCCATCATTGGAAGGCAAAGAATCCCATTACATTATTTTAAAAATGTAACTCTATTGTCATTATAAGATATGTACAGTCTCTTTATAAGACACTTACCTTTTTAAAGAGATGTGTTTAATATAACATGGAAAGTTTAAGAACCAAAGGGGGGACAAACATTTGGCAGAAAATCCACATAGAAAGGAAATAAGCATAGCAATGTTGATGTAAAAAAAAAAAAAGATGTTTTTCAAAGAGAAGTCACATATAGTTTTAATGACTGATTGTGTACATTGATAAAAAGCACAGTATGGTTCTGCACCCAGTTCCAATGTGTGGGTTTTCCCCCCACTCCATCAAGCAATTCTCCAACACCAGTTGGGTGTCCTACAATCAACTCAATTCTGACACTATCTACTTAGAGAAAGCATCAGATTCCAGATGCTCTCAGTCCCGCAAGGCTGCCCTTTGCTTCATTTGCCAACCGCAGGTCAAGGTTATTACCTGTGCTTCTGAATAACTGGCCATACAGGCATACCTCATTTTGTTGGGCTTTGTAGTTATTGTATTTTTTACAAATTGAAGGTTTTTGGCAACCCTGCATTGAGCAAGTCTATTGGCACCATTTTTCCTAAAGCACTTGGTCACTTCGTGTCTCTGTGTCACATTTTGTTAATCCTAATAGTATTTCAAACTTTTTCATTATTATTGTTTGTTGTGGGCACCATGAACTGCACTCATATACCAGCAAACTTAATTAATAAATATTATGTGTGTTCTGACTGCTGCACCAACTGGCCCTTCCTCCATCTCTCTCCCTCTCCTAGGGCCTCCTGATTCCCCAAGACAAAAAAAATATTTAAATTAGCCTAGTTAATAACTCTACAATGGTCTCTCAGTTTTCAAGTGAAAGGAAGAGTTATATATCTCTCACTTTAAGTCAAAAGCTAGAAATGATTAAACTTAGTAAAGAAGGTATGTTGAAAGTTGAGATAGGCCAAAAGCTAGGCTTCTTGTGCCAGAAAGTTAGCTAAGCTGTGAATGCAAAGGAAAAGTTCTTGAAATAAATGAAAAGTGAACACATGAATGATAAGAGAAACAGCCTTATTGCTGATATGCAGAAAGTTTCAGTGATCTGGATGGATCAAATCAGCTACAACATTCCTTTAAGCCAAAGCCTGATCTAGAGCAAGGCCTTAAATCTCTTCAAATTTATTGAGGGTGAAGTGAGGTGAGGAAGCTGCAGAAGAGAAGCTTGAAACTAGCAGAGGTTAGTTCATAAGTTTTAAGACTCAGCTGATGGTTAGCATTTTCTGGCAATAAAGTATTTATTTTTTTTTTAAGATTTTATTGGGGAATTGGGGGGAGGGGAACAGCATTGGGGAATCGGGGAAGAGGAACAGACAAGTTGCTGTTCTTTTGTTCTTCAGTCTAGTTGTGGAGGACATTGCTTCACTGGCCCATGTTGGTATTATCATTGCACTCTTCTCAGTGAGGCAGATTGGGCATCTGGCCTCTGCTCTTGGCAGCTCACACCGGCTGCATGCCACTCACTGTAGTTTATGACAGCCCACTGCAGCAGGTGCTGCAGCCTACACCATCTCTGGCGACTCATGGCAGCTCAGCTCCAGGTGGAGCTGTTGTTCACCATCTTAGCTGTAGATGGCAGTGTCACTGGCCCTCATATGTGGGATCCAAACCAGGGCCCTGCTGCTCAGAGCTGGTGTCCTAAGCCAGCTCTTAACCAACGCGCCACTCGGCCGGCCCAATAAAGTATTTTTAATTAAGGTAAGTACTTTGCGTATTTTTTTAAAGAAATAATGTTGTTGTGTACTTAATAGACTACAATGTAAACATAACTTCTATATGCACTTTAAGACAAAAATAATTGTGAGACTTGCTTTCTTGCAATATTTGCTTTATTGTGGTGGTCTGGAACCAAACCCATGATATTTCTGAGGTATGCCTATAAATCAGAGGTTCCCACAACCTCCCCTTGGGTGTGATTAATTTGCTAGAGCAACTCACAGAACTCAGGAAACCAGTTTACTCACTAGATTACTGATTATGACAAAGGATATTAAAACAACTAGATGATGAGATACATAGGGGAGATCTTGAACAAAGGAGTTGTCCATGTGGAGTTTGGGGCCAGTTATGGTGGCACATGGAATGGCCCAAAACTTCTGGTTCACTAACTCGGAAGCTCTCTGAACCCCCTTCTTCCAGGTTTTCATGGAGACTTCCTCAGATAGGCATGGCTGATTAAATCATTGCCCATAGGTGACTGAACTCAATCTCCAGCCCCACTCACCTCCCAGGAAGTCAGGAGATAGGACTGAAAGTTTCAATCTTCTGTTCGTGACTGGTTCCCCTGGCAACAAGCATCCCCATCTTTAGGAACTTTCCAGTAGTCACCTCATCAACATAAACTGCGTTGTAGTTGAAAGAGGCTTGTTATGGATAAGAAGACATCGATTATGGCTCTGAAGCAATTCCAGGAACTGAGGACAAGAGACCAAATATTGTAAAAGGTGTTCCCATGGCTTTTACCATTCAAGAAATTCCAAGGGCTTTGAGAGCTGTGAGCCAGGAACCAGGGACTAAGGACAGAAAGCCAAAATGTATATTTATTATAAATCACAGTATCACACACAGCCTGTCTGTTCTGTAATGGGTGCTGCCCACCTGTTTATCTTGAAGTCTTCCCAATGCCTTTCCATGGCTTTTTTTTACACTTCCTGGATGTTTTCATCCTTTCTCATGACTTTTATTATCATCTGTATACAAATAACTTCCATATCCATACATCTGCCTTTCTTGTGGGCTGTTCTATTGGGCCATCCCTCCAGAAACTCCAATGCATACTTCCAAAATTTAACTTGTCACTTTTCTCTCTAAGGCTGTTTGTCCTCTGTTACCATTCAGCTGAACTTAAAGCCCAGGTGTCATCCTAATTGGCTCATTCTCCTTCACATTCCACACAATGAGTTGTCAAGTCTTGTCAGCCTCTTTCCTCCATGGCTCTGGAATTCTCTCTGTCCTCATAGCCCATTGTGGTTTCTAAACCTGTTATTTCTATAGCCTATCTGGTTGTCCCGCCTCTTGTACCTGCAAAGAGTAATTTTTCTCAAGCTCAAACTTGATGAGGTAATTTATTTGATGAAAGTCCTTTAGTGGTACTTCATTTTACCCAAAAGATAAAACCAAGCTTCATTCCTCAAAAATTAAATGTAGAATTACTATATGATTCAGCAAGTCCACTTCTGGGTATATACCAAAGAAAACTGAAAGCAGGGACATGAGCAGATATTTTTACTCCTGTGTGCATAACAGCATTAATCACAATAGCCACAAGATGGAAGGAATAATACAAGTGTCCATGGATGGATAAATAAACAAAATGTAGCCTAGACAAACAACGGAATATTGTTCAATCTTAGAAAGGAATAACATTCTATAGCATGCTAACATATGCTACATCAAAGATGAATCTTGAAGACATTATGCTAAGTGAATTAGCCAGCCCCAAAAGGACTAATACTATATGATTCCAATTATATAAGGTACCTAGAGCAGTCAAATTCATGTTTGATTTTCTATAGAAAGTAGAATGGTGGTTGCCTGGGGTTGGGGGGAATGGGGAAATAGTGCTTAATGAGTATAAAGTTTCAGTTGGGGAAAATGGAAAATGTTCTGGAGATGGATGGTGGTGATGGTTGCACAACAATGTGAATGTACTTAATGTCACGGAATGGTACACTTAGGTAAATTTATGTTATGAATATTTTCCATAATAAAAAAGTAAAAACAAACACACAAAAACCAACAAGCTCCTCACCATGGCGCACAGGCTTTTATTGGCTAACCTCCTACCCATAGTTCTCCCCGCATCCCCTACCACCTTCTTACTGCTCTCATTCCTCAGAACTCAACAGATAACCATTCAGTGCACGAGCTTTCGCATCCTAAGACACCCTATGGTGTCCCCTCTCACTAACAGGCTCTTTGCCCTCTCTTCTCCTAGTTCTCATCCCTCCCACCTACTCACCTGGAAAACTCTTTTCCTTTAGGTCTTAGGTTGCATGCCTATGTTCCAGGAAGTCTTGTAGGACCAGCTTCCCTTTCCGCAGGGATTTCCAGGCATCCTGTGCCTCACTTGTAACAGAATGTATCACATTGAATTAAAATTGATCATTTACTTATCTTTTGAGAGGAGTATCTGTGTCTCTGTGTCTTGCTCATCTTTTATCTCCATCTCAGTGTTTGCCACAGAGTTATCAATAACCATTTGTTAAATTAGGAAATCAATGTTTTGGCACTAAAAAATAACGATTTAAATTTATTTCAAAAATATTTTTTAAATATTAGGATTCATTTAAAAACATTAGGTCCACAAGAACAATTTATGGAGATAGAATTCTTTTCACAGACTCATGGTCTTTAAGAAATCAAGAAGTTCATCATATCTTGTCAGGGAGACCACTTCATGGACGGTGTGGTGGCCTGACCACTGCACTGTACATCTGAAGCTGCCGCTGAATAATATTATATGTTAACTATAATTTAATACATATATAATCATGGAATATGGAGTATAGTGTGGAAATGGAGTCAATGGAATTGTAATAGATATGTATGATTGGGGGTGGGGGGGCAGTGGATGGCGGAAGGGAGGTTGTCACTTTGTAAGGGGTGAAAAGGATAACTATTGCATTGTTCTGTATACCTGAAACTAAAAAAAAAAAAAAAATCAAGAAGTTAAAAAAATAATAAGGTTATACAAGATACAGATTATAATTGTGAGGCTGCATAATAGAGATAAAGGTATAAAGATTAATAAAAATAAATATATTTGTGTAATTGATCCTACAGAGATTCCACCATAATGAAAAAGTCCTTAGGTTCCTAAAAATAAGAGATGTACAGGCCACATTCTTTAAATAGGATCCACTGAAAACAGAATAAAACAACAAAAATAAAACCTAGAGGAAAAAAAGCCAAATAGGATTATAAATATGGAATGAGATATAAGTACTGAAATTTATAATTATGGTACATAGTTATATGTACTGAAATTTAAAATTATGTTGCATAGTTATATGCACATACTAATGAAAATCTTTTGACTGGTCTTTCTGAAAAAATACAAAATTTCAAAATTGACTCAAGAAAAATTCAAAAGCTAAATTGACTGATAATTATGGAAGAAATACTTGTTAGCATTATGTCCAAATTGTTTTATAGTGATTTTTTATTTATTTACTTATTTTTAATTCGTTTCACAGTGCAATAGTTATACAGTTATACTTTTTACCCCTCAAAGTGACAACACCCTCCCCCAATTCGCCACCCCACTCCACCCCCCAATACCATATATATCTATTACACTTCCTCTGACTCCCTTTCACAGTATAATCCACATCCTGTGACTATCTATATATTCAATTACAGTTGGTATGCAATATTATACAACCTCAGCTTCAGGTGTACAGTGCAGTAATCAAGCCTCTACTCCATCCATGAAATGGTCTCCCCAACAATACATGTGACCATCTGACATCCCACAAAATATTTACATTATTAATTATATTCCCCGAACTGTCTTTTATACCCCTGTGGCAATATTGTAGTTCCCTATTTTTGCTGTCTAATCCCTTCCCCTTCTCCCTCATCCCCACCCCCCTCCCAACTAGCAACCCTGTTTTTCCTCTATATCTATGAGACTGTTTCGTTTCTTTTGCTCATTCATTCTGTTTTTCAAATTCCACATATAAGTGAGAACATATGGTATTTGTCTTTCTCCGACTGACTTATTTCACTTAACCTAATAGTCTCTAGGTCCATCCATATCGTTGCAAATGGTACGATTTCATTCTTCTTTATAGCGGAGTAATACTCCATTGTATAAATGTACCACAGTTTCTTAATCCAGTCATCTACCGATGGGCATTTCGGTTGTTTCCAAGTCTTGGTTATTGTAAATAGCGCTGCAATGAACATAGGGGTGCATATATTTTTTTGAATTAGTGTCTTGGATTTTTTAGGATAAATACCTAGCAGTGGAATTTCTGGGTCAAAAGGTAGTTCCATTTCCAGTTTTTTGAGATATCTCCATACTTACTTTCATAGTGGCTGCACCAATCTGCAATCCCACCAACAGTGCATCAGGGTCCCCTTTTCCCCACAGCCCCACCAGCACTTGTGGTTTGTTGATTTATTGATGATAGCCATTCTGACCAGAGTGAGGTGATATCTCATTGTGGTTTCTATTTGCGTTTCCCTAATGACCAGTGAGGTTGAACATTTTTTAATATGCCTGTTGTCCTTCTGTATGTCCTCTTTAGAGAAACGTCTCTTCATATGTTCTCCCCATTTTTTAATTGGATTGTTTGGTTTTTTGGTGTTGAGTTTCATAAGTGTTTTATAAATTTTGGATATTAACCCCTTATCAGATATGTCGTTGGCGAATATATTTTCCCAATCAGTAGGCTTCCTTTTTGTTTTATTGATGGTTTCCTTTGTTGTGAAAAAACTTTTAAGTCTGATTTAATCCCATATGTTCATTTTTTCTTTTACTTCCCTTGCCTGCAGGGATGTATCAGTAAAAATATTGCTCCGTGTAATGTCTGCAAATGTATTCCCTATATTTTCTTTTAGGAGTTTTATGGTTTCAGATCTTACATATAAATCTTTAATCCATTTTGAATTTGTTCTTGTACATGGCGTATGGAGGTGGTCCAGTCATTTTTTTGCATGTGTCAGTCCAATTTTCCATCACCGTTTATTGAATAGACTATCTTTACGCCAATGTAAATTCTTGCTTCCCTTGTCATAGATTAACTGTCCGTAAATGCCTGGATTTATTTCTGGGCTCTCTGTTCTGTTCCACTGATCTATGTGCCTGTTTTTATGCCAATATCATACTGTTTTGATTACTGTAGCCGTGAAGTATGTTTTGATGTCTGGTAGTGTGATCCCCCCGACTTTGTTCGTATTTCTCAGGATTGCCGAGGCTATTCGGGGTCTTTTATGGTTCCATATAAATTTTAGGATTCTATTTTCTATTTCTGTGAAAAATGCCCTTGGTAGTTTGATAGGAATTGCATTGAATCTATATATTGCTTTAGGCAGTATGGACATTTTAACTATATTAATTCTTCTTATCCATGAACGTGGTAGGTGTTTCCATTTATTTGTATCTTCTTTTATTTCTTTCTTCAGTGTCTTATAATTTTCTGAGTACAGATCTTTTACTTCTTTGGTTAAATTTATTCCTAGGTATTTTATACTTCTTGAAGCAATTGTAAATGGGACAGTTTTCTTAATTTCTCCTTCCAGTAGTTTATTATTGGTGTATGCAAATGCGACTGATTTCTGAACATTGATTTTATATCCTGCTACTTTACTGAATTCATCTATCAGTTCCAATAATTTTTTGATGGAGTCTTTGGGGTTTTCTATATACAGAATCATGTCATCTGCATATAATGACAATTTTTTTGTTTGTTTTTTGTTTGTTTGTTTATTTATTTATTTAATTGTTTTTTGAGGGCAGTGTCACTGGCCCTCATATGTGGGACAGAACCGGGGCCTCTGGCTTCCCAAGCCAGCGCTGAACCACCGCGCCACTCCGCCGGTCCAATAATGACAATATTACTTCTTCCTTGCCAATTTGGATGCCTTTTACTTCTCTTTCTTGTTTGATTGCTGTGGCTAGAACTTCCAGAACTATGTTGAATAAAAGAGGAGAAAGTGGACAGCCTTGTCTTGTTCCTGATCTTAAGGGGAATGGTTTTAGCTTTTCCCCATTGAGTATGATGTTAGCTGTAGGTTTATCATATATGACCTTTATTATGTTGAGATATGATCTCTGTATTCCCACTTTGCTAAGGTTTTTTAACATAAATTGCTGTTGGATTTTGCCAAATGCTTTTTCTGCATCTACTGATATGACCATGTGATTTTTATTCTTCATTTTGTTGATGTGGTGTATCACATTAATTGATTTACGGATGTTGAACCAGCCTTGCATACTCGGGATGAAACCCATTTGATCATGATGTATGATCTTCTTAATATATTGCTGAATTCTGTTTGCTAATATTTTATTGAGAATTTTTGCATCTATATTCATCAGGGAGATTGGCCTGTAGTTTTCCTTTTTTGTGCTGTCTTTATCTGGTTTTGGAATCAGGGTGATAGTGGCTTCATAAAAAGAGTTTGGGAGGCTTCCCTCCTTCTGGATTTTTTGGAATAGTTTGAGAATAGGTGATAGTTCTTTTTTGAATGTTTGATAAAATTCACTTATGAAACCGTCTGGTGCAGGGCTTTTGTTTTTTTGGGAGCTTGTCAATTACCGATTCAATTTCCTTGGTAGTAATCAGGCTATTTAGATTTTCTGTTTCTTCTTGAGTTAGATTTGGAAGGTTGTATGCTTCTAGAAAATTATCCATTTCTTCCAGATTGTCAAATTTTTTGGCATATAGTTGCTCACAGTAATTTCTTAGAATTTTTTGTATTTCTGTGATGTCTGTAGTCATTTCTCCTCTTTCATTCCTGATTTTACTAATTTGAGTCCTCTCTCTTGTTTTTTTTTGATGCGCCTGGGTAGAGGTTTGTCAATTTTGTTTATCTTCTCAAAAAACCAGCTCTTGGTTTCATTGATCTTTTGTATTGTTTTTCTCTCTATATATTGTTTATTTCCGCTCTGGTCTTTATTTTCTCCTTTCGTATACTCCCCTTGGGCTTCTTTAGCTGTTCTTTTTCCAGTTCCCTGAGGTGTAAGGATAACCAGTTGATTTGAGATGTTTCTTCCTTCTTTAGTTAGGCCTGCACTGCTATAAACTTCCCTCTTAGGACTGCTTTTGCAGCATCCCAGAGATTTTGGGTCGTGGTGTTTTCATTTTCGTTTGTCTGGAGGTATCTTTTGATTTCCTCCTTAATCTCATTTGTGACCCACTCACTATTTAGTAGCATGTTATTTAGCCTCCATTTATTTGTCAGTTTCCCAGATTTCTTCTTATAATTGATTTCTAGTTTCATAGCATTGTGGTCAGAGAATACAGTTGAAATGATTTCAATCTTCTTAAATTTATTGAGACTTGTTTTGTGGCCTCACATGTGGTCTATCTTAGAAAATGTTCCATGTGACTTGAAAAGAATGTATATTCTGTAGCTTTGGGGTGAAATGCTCTGAAAATGTCTGTTAAATCCAGCTGGTCTAATGTGTCATTTAAGGTCGCTGTTTCCACATTTATTTTCTGTCTGGAGGATCTGTCCATTAGTGACAGCGGGGTGTTGAAGTCCCCTACTATGATAGTGTTACTGTTCATCTCTGTCTTTATGTCTGGCAATATCTGTTTTATATACTTAGGAGCTCCTATGTTAGGTGCGTAGATATTTACTAGGGTTATGTCCTCTTTTTGGATCGATCCCTTCATTACTATGAAGTGTCTTTCTTTGTCCTTTGTTATATTCTTCAATTTCAAGTCCATTTTATCTGATATAAGTATTGCTACTCCAGCTTTTTTCTCAGTTCCATTTGCATGAAATATTTTACTCCATCCCTTTACTTTCAGCCTGAATGAGTCTTTTGATCTGAGGTGAGTCTCTTGTGTACAGCATATGCAAGGGTCTTGCTTTCTTATCCATTCAGCCACCCTATGTCTTTTTATTGGAGCATTTAATCCATTTACATTTAATGTGATTGATAGTTGTGTATTTATTGCCATTTTGTTATTTGTGTTCCTAGTCTTTCTTAGTTAGGTTGTTTTTCACTTATTCTTTTCTGTAAAGCTCTTTATCTTGCCTTCAATTTTAAATGATAACCTTGCTGGATACAGCAATCTCAGTTGTAGGTCTTTATTTTTCATCAGTTTGAAAACCTCCTGCTACTCCCTTCTGGCCTGCAGAGTTTCTGTAGAAAAGTCAGCTGATAATCTTATGGGTGTGCCCTTGTAAGTAACTTGCTGCCTTTCCCTTGCTGCTTGCTTTAAGGATTCTGTTTTTGTCCTTAACCCTTGCCATTTTCACTATAATGTGTCTTGGTGTGGGCCTGTTTGGGATCATCCTGGTTGGATCTCTCTGCACTTCCTGGGCTTGTATTTCAATGTCCTTTGCCAGGTTAGGGAAGTTTTCAGACATTATTCCTTCAAATATGTTCTCAATCCTTTGCTCCCTCTCTTCTCCTTCTGTATTCTATGATGTGCTTGTTGTTGCATTTGATGTTGTTCCCCAGCTCTCTCAAACTATTTTCAATGTTTTTCATTCTTTTTTCTTTTTGTTGTTCTGCTTGGGTGATCTCAGCTATCTTGTCTTCTAAGTCACTGATTCGATTTTCTGCTAGTCATTCCATCAAGTTTGTTATTTAATTCAGTAATTGTGTTCTTAAGTTCCAGCTGGTTCCTTTTCATGATTTCTCTATCCTTTTCTATATTTTCATTAATTTCCTTGAACATTCTAATAATCAGTGTTCTGAACTCTGTCTCCGATAGGTTGTTTACCTCTATTTCCTCTAGTTCCACTGATTCAGGAAGTTTCTTCTGTTCATTTTTTTGGGGGTTGTGTTCCTTTGTCTCCCCGTTCTGGCTTACTCTTTGTGTTTGCTTCGATATAACAGATAGATCCCCAGGTTTCTCAGTCTTTTCTGGGTAAACTTATATGGTGTGTGTCCTTTATATTTGAATTACTCAGTCTCCCTATTCTCCAGTGCGTGTATTTATCTGAGGTATTCCTTGTGTTGTGCGTCCTCACTTGTTGAAGTTTTAGTTTTGATTACTTTTGGCTTGTCAGTAGATGGGATTGACTCCCAGACTGATTAGCTGTGAGGATCAGCAGAGTCCGCAGTTTATGAGCTTCCTTGAGAGGGTTGACACCTCTGATGAGACTTGGATACTTTGGGCCCTAGTACCTGTAGCAACTTCCTTTTGGGTGTGATTCTTGTATGTCAAACCCAGAAATGCTCTGGTTTTATCTAAAGTTGGCCTCCAGGTATGATGATTCTTGTGTCTGTTTGTTTGGACCCAGTGCTACAGAGTGGTTTTAGAGCAAAACAGATCAACAAGAACAACCTCCACAGCCACCAAAGGAAACCAAATTCTCTCACATGTAAAAAACAACAACAAACCATCAATCAATCTACAGTCAACTTGTACAGAAATATCAAACATACAAAAGAAGAAAACAAACAGAAATAAAACAATAACCACACACACAATAAAAACAGAAGAGGAAACAAAATAAAATATAATATCATAAAATAAAAAATAGAACACAATAAACTGAATAGTTATACCAAAACATAAAAATTAAAATTAAAAATTAAAAAAAAAATAAAAAAGAAAATTAAAATAAAAAAATTTTTGCAGAAAAAAGGAAAGGAGGAAAAGTATATCAGTGAGAAGGATGAAGAAAAGATGGGAGAAAGTGAGGGTGCAAAAAAAGAAAAAGAAAAGAAAGAAAGAAAACATATATATATATATATATATATATATATTTGTCTACACACTCATATGTATGGACATATATTCACCTATATACACCTATATATATGCCTATATTCAAAACTAGAAAATGATAAAAATGAAATAGAAATAAAAACCATAAACAACCAAGATAAGCAACCAATAAAGGGAAAACAAAACAAAACAAAACAAAACCCGTGCTGGTCTTAGCTAAAGTCCACCAAGCTGTCTTCAGTTTGTCCTCTGCTGTACCAGAATTCCTGTGCGTCTTGTGGGAACAAAGACGGCCACCTGATTCCCAGCGTGATCCTGGCACTGCAGGTTTGCTGTACTTGAGTGTGGTTGTGACATGTGATTGGTGGTTTTTACAAAGTCACTGCCATTTTGCTTTTGCTTATCCCAAGGCAGGCTGCATCCCAAAGGCTCAATGAGTGTCTTTGGGCACCCTTTCCATTGACAACTGTGGAGAATTAAAGAATTCTTCACTACCAAAAGCCAGCTGTGGAGAGTCTCTTAATTAGTGCCTCAGCAAGTGAATCTCCCCTGCCTCCCCAGCCTTGCAGGAAAGGTGGGGCGGGGTAGATAGTCTCACTCTGTAGCCTTTACTGGGGTGGAAATTGTCGACCCCCTGCAGGTAGGAATACTCTGTAGTCTGCCCCTACTGCTCCATTCAGTGGTCAGTTTAAGACTCTGTCTTGGCAGGGGCCAAAAAACAAACCAACAAACAAACAAACAAACCCAGTTCCAACGCTGTTTTGAGCTAAGGCCTTTGCCTCATACACTCCAGCAGAGTTCCTGCTGCTCTCCCAAAGGGGCTGCTGTGGTTTAGGGGACTGCGCCCACCCTCCCGCGCGGCTCAGATCTCCGCTCCATCTCTATCTGTGTCTCCGCCCAGCGCGCGCTGCTTCTCGGCGCGCGCAAGTATTCTTTCTTCTCCTACTCGCCTGGTTTCAGGCTTCTGCCTCAGAGCCTGCACGCGCCGCACAGTGCTCCTGCTGTGCTTCGGGAGGGACTGCCGCTGGGATTTAGGGGACTGTGTGCACCCTGCTGCCTGGCTCAGATCCCGGCTCCATCTCTCGGGGACCTGCGTCTCCGCCCGGTGCGCACTGCGTCTCCGCTGGCGAGTATTCTTTCTTTTCCTGCTCCCCCGGTTTAAGGCTTCTGCCTCAGAGCCTGCGCTTCACGGACCCGGTGGGCGCAGAGACTAATCCCTGAACCGGGTGGGTGCAGGGATTGATCTTGCCCTGTTGCTGCTGGGCTCTGTACCCTGCTTCCTGGGGACCTGGGAGCCGCAGGTGCAGCTCGTAGCTCTGCACACTCGTCTCCCCTCTCTCCTCCCGCACTTGCCCGGTCTGAGGCTTCTTCCTCAGACTGTGGACTGTCGCGCTCTTGCTGTACTCTAGGTGGGCCACAGGCCACAGGGAGCGAGCCGTGGGAACACTCACGGATCTGCTCTCTGAAGCTCGGTGCCTCAGCAGCCACGGGTGCGGGCTGCACCTCACACGTCTTGTGGCCTTCTTCCCCTACTCGCCCAGCCTGTCCACCTTCCAGCAATTGCTGTGTGAAACTTAGTTGCTCTGTGTGATGAGTAGACGTCTCTTTGAAGAGGAACAGAAGTTCAAATTGTGGATATTTCCAGGGGAGATTTCAGAGAGCCCTCCTCACAGCCGCCATCTTGCCCCCGTCCCTGTTTTATAGTGATTTATTTTAAACTTGTAAAAGACAAATCTATGCTGACAATATATAAAATATGGAATTCTACTCAAGTAATTTTATTTAAATATTAGTATCCTGATATTAAAACATGACCCAGACAGCCAAATAAAAGGAGAACTATAGATTTCTGGAATCAGCATTTGTCCTGCCCTTCCCACAGCCCCTGGTCAATTCTTTTCACCTAATTTCTGAATTTCAGCAAACTCTCAGCTTGTCATTTTTTTCCAGACACTCCAGTACTTCGGATGGTCTTCTAGGAAATGGTTACTCATTTTCTCAGTCTCTTTGACTTTGTCACTCTTTGTCTCTAAGCTTGGCAGGAGCGTCCCAGTTTTCTCATCTGAGGACCCTCACCCTCACCATGCATTTTGTTAGCCTTCTCACACAAACTAACAAGCACATGTCCCCAAATCAAATCTAAGGCTCGATCCTGAGTGTATCTCAAAATTTACTTTTATAGTCAATAAACTGGGATGCAGAAAACAAATCCACTTTACATACTCCCCTTCAGTTGCTCTTAGTTATAGAAATGGCTTTGAACTTGAGTCATTTAGATTTCCAGCAAGTTTCAGTAACCCAACTTAATTGGTTAGAACAAGGGACATACTTAAAGCAAGGTAGGAATTGTTTTACAAAGAAAACAAGCAAAGAAAAATGTCTAAACTTCTTTTATCATGATCCAGAACTGACTTAAAATATTGATTTCTGTATTCCTTCTTGGCCAGTTATATTGTGGAATTCCCAAAGTCTTAGTAGCTAACAACAAGGGTTTGTTTCTCACTCAAATTACATGCCCTTCATGGGTTAGCTCTATGTTGTATTCATTCCACGACCCAGGAGGAAGAATCAGCCCCTATTTGCTGTCTATGTTTTTGTGGCAGAAGGAAAAGAGAAATGGCAGAATACACAATGGCTTTTGAGAATTTTGCCGCTTTCATATATCACTTTTATTCTCCTTTAATTGGTCAAAGCTTGATGTCAATGGGCAGAGAGATTCTCTCACAGGGAAGAGAAACAAATAATTGGAAATAATATGACCTGTTCCAGCCCGCATTCTTGCTCATAAGTATTTATTTCCTTTCCTTCAGATATACTCATCATTTCTCCAAGGGATGATGGGACCCTAAATGTCCCATCCAACTACAGCATAAGTCTCAAGATCTAGAATCTCATGAGATACCTCAAATTCAAGTGCAGCTCATCTTGATCTGGAGACATATGAACTAAAATGACAAATTAACCACCCTTCCCACACATACATGTGCGCTTAAGTGTGCGTGCACACACACACACACACACACATACACACATTCACACTCACATGTAGTAGAACAGGGTCAGGCTGACCACAAAATCATTCCTATCCAGCAAGAAGAAAAATGGGAGATACATAGTGTAAGACTCAGATCAATTCTGAAATCTGGTTGGACAGACCTTGGGATGAGAAATATCCCTTGATTTGGCCCCAGTTCTGCATCCTGGAAATTGCTCTTGATTTTATTGCATGATTTCAGGTATAAACCTCAGCTTCACTATCTCGGGGATCTATTCTTTTCCACTCCTTATACTCATCTAATGAGAGCATTGGAAACTATGTCTTTCTTGGGGTCTGTGTGGCTTATCCCCATAATGGCATATATGTCCATAGAAGACTGGGAGCCCAAAGATCATTTTAAGTTTTGAAGAATCATAGTCTTTGAATCCCAGGCTGTTTATTCTTGGCCAGTACAGCTCTCTCAAAAACTTAGTCATATTTTTATCTATTTGACTCCAAGTAGTTTATGCAAATAGCCACATCCACAATTATTTTTGAGATATGACACTCTTTAAACTTAATAACCAGCTTACTGGGAGAGTCACCTACCACTTTCAGAGGTTTCAATGGGACATTTTGATTTGTTTTAATCAGTCTATACCCTTATTTAAAGCGTTTCTTAATTTTATCTCTTCTTACTTGGAGGTGAGAAACATGTGCTCTTTCTGGCAAGTCCAGGAATTTCTGAGTTGCCTCTGTTCCTGGCTTGCAAACCAATCAGTTCTTTTCCGAGCTCATCTCTTTCTTGCAGCATCCTGTCAAATGCAACCAGCTGCAACAAGAATGTGCTGTTTCCCCAATTTTCTCCCAAAGCCACAAAGTCATTTAATATATTCTGTCTTACTAGTTATCATAGGCCATGATTTTACCAAATTTGCTCTACTGCATACTAAGGGTTGTTATCTTTCCAACTTCCAGTAACAGTTTTTTTATTTCGCACTGACTGGAGCTAGAAGCCATACATCATATTTTAGAATGTCTGTAATGGTGACCTCTCATTTTCATGTATTGTTGATTTCTGTATTGTTGATGAAAAGCAAGTTACACTATGGTGGCAAAGAAGCCCAAAGTCTTCATGGTTGATAAAAACAAAGGATATTGCTTCCATTGTTTTTCTTTTATCAGATATCTGCAGCTATTTTCCACTTTATCCTCATTGTGGGACCCAGACAGAAGGAACAGCCCCTATGTACGGCATGCTATTCTCATGGCAGAGGGAAAAGAACAAATAATAGACCACACAATGGTCTTATAGCTTTTTATTGGAGGTGGCGTATGTGACTTCTACTCACATATCACTAGCTAAGAAAGTGACACAACAAAACCTGATAGAAACAAGTGGGAGAGCATAATACTGCCATTAGGAGGGAAAGTACCTAACTGGGAATGCTATACATCCCCTTCAGCTTCTCTGCCTTACAAACACGGCTTTGAACTTGCATTTATCTTGTTTAAACAAGATACATATTTAAATCAAGATGGGAATTGCTGGCTTCTTGGGAGACTATAAGAATTTTAGAGACATTTGCATTGTCTGAAGAGGGATGCAGCTCCAAAGTGCATGAGCTGAGGAGGGGTGAGAGGAGATGGCTGGATGAGTAGGAAACCAAACTAGCAGGTGACATTTTTTTCTCCAAAAGTCTCAATTGAGGAAGATACGTTGCACTCACTGTATTCCCAATAAATTCTTGCAAGTTCACAAGCATGCTTGGAGCTGAGCATGATGGAAAACTGCTCATCTGCTGTCCTGAAAAGCTGGGACCTGTTTCCACAGAGGAGCTTTAGGGCTTGCCAGTCAGGCCCCATGTGGAGTTCTCTCCCCAAGGTGCCCAAAGACCCTCTCACTCCTCTTTATCTCCACAGTTCGACATGCAAAGGATCACCCTGGAGGAGCTGAAGCACATTCTCTATCACGCTTTCCGAGACCACTTGACAATGAAGGACATCGAGAACATCATCATCAATGAGGAGGAAAGCCTGAATGATACCTCAGGGAACTGCCAGACGGAGTTTGAAGGAGGTGGGTACCCCTGCTCCTGCTTTCTTCCTGGTCTGGGACAGGCCAACACCTCCATATCCTCTGCATGAAAAAGGTGTTACAGTCTCTTGGGTATGGAAGCTAAGAATCCAGCACTGAGGTTAAATGATCCTTTTCTCCAAAGTCTGCATTTTTGCAAAACCTCCGTTGAACCTGTCCTTCCTCCAGTGACTCTCTAAGGTCTGTCACTAGGTGTGTGGCTTTTACCTAGTGGGGGCTGCACAGGTGTTGGAAAGAGCCTGTTTAGACTGTCAGTAAACCTGAGTCAAGTCCAGTGGCTAACTGTGTGACTTAGGCAAGAGGTGTATCTTCTGATTGTTTCCCTCATCTATAAACATCAAGACAATTACACCAACTTCACAGGGTCTGGAGGCATGAATCACCTCTAAGTTATACTCCCCGAATGCACTGATGCCAAAGAGCTCTATTCCTAAGAGGACTCTCGTGAACTTAACCACATAATTACAGAAGAAATAAGGTCATCCTAGGGCCAGAAAAGGGGCCCATGAGAGGCCATTTTTCTTGGGCCCAGGAAAGAAACCTTCAGGAAAAAAATAAACAAAAAACAGGTCAGCCTATCTTATCCCCTAATCAGTTGGGAGTGCCAGGGAAGTGAAATAATCAAATCTGAATCCCTCTTTTTGAAAATCAGAGCAACTTTAATAGCTCTGACATATAGAATTTTTTAAATGACATTAAAGTAGTACAGCAGACTACCAAGCAACTTTTAACTAGTTCAATGCTGAGGTTTCTTAAAGAGGTCAAACTATATTTTCCTATTCTTTGTTTCTGAACCTAGTCAGAAGTCAATATATATACAGATGGCAAGCTGTCACATAGACACCAGAATGGCATTTAGTTCCCTTGTCTTAGAACTGCCACAGTAGAATTGGCCAAGCCCTGGCAGGGAGGCTACTCGGGGCTGGGCTAGTCCAGGCAGCTACAGTTGTTCATTCAGCCCTGAGCTCCCATCAGCACTGTCTGGGCTGCACCGCTACATTAGTGTGCAGGATCAGAGACCAGGGCAAAAGGCAACAGGAGATGGCTTATACTCCAACGTGACAAACTAAATAATCCAAGCCAGAGAAATAGGGAGTGGTGGGGACTGGGGTAACCTTGACAGCAACGCCCCCTGGTAAAAGCATTCAAATTTAAAATTTTCAAAGGTGCTGTGTGCAGCAAACAGAACCCAGCTGCGGTCCAGAAGCTGCCTTGGCCTCCCTCCTTGTGACCAGGGCCATAGCATCAATGACTGTACGTGGAGTCAGAGCTGCATAGAACACATAGGGCAGATGGTCACAACCAACTCATTTCGAGCCGGACAGGCAGGGGGATTGGGAGGGAAGATGGGGGTGAGTTGGGCAGGGATTGGACTGAAACTCAGGGGAACAACAGGCCTGGACTCCCCATTCCATCCCATTTGTAGCTGACATACATGTGCTCAAACAGTGGAAGCATTTGGGGTGCCAGCCTCCCATTGTCAGCAACCATTCTTGAGATGGGAGGAAAGTATATCCAGGCATCTCATTTTCCACGAGAGCCTTAGTTTGTAGATCAGTGTTTTGTTCAAAGAAATGTCACAAGTCTTAGTAATTTGAGAAAGGTCAGACTATACTGGGAAGTAATCTGAACTTTAAGTAATGTCTTTATTACTCAAAAGCTCATATATTAATGAAATAAATCATTGACAAAGGGGTTTTCAAACAGAAGTCTTACTGGGTCTGCTTTAATGATTTATTTGTACATATAACACTGAGAACAGCTATCATTTCTGTCATTTGGAGGGTAAATGATAAGTACCAGGCACTGTACTAAATGCTGTCAAATTCATGATCTTATTTAACAAAAGAAACATTATTGGCACACTGCTTTTTGGAATGAACCCTGCAACCCTGTGCATATTTTTATGTCAGAGAGTTTTGTTTGTTTGTTTTAATATTTTGTCAGCACTGTTTGGCCCCAAACTTAAGCTCATTTGGTTTGTGTTTAGGTTTAAGATTTTTCCAGTCTCAGATACAGCCCAAGTCAAAGGTGCATACATTTAAGTCTACAGATCTCTCCACATTCAGGAGAGGGCCTCCCAGACTGTATTTTGGGCAAAGGTGTCTAGGAAGAGAGGATGAACAGGACCTGAGTTCACCCCTAGTGCCCTAGTACTGAGAGTCCTGTGGCTGACCTTGGCCTCCTCGCTTCCATCCTTCTGCCACACCTACCACCCACAAACAGAGACCTGTTGGCATTTTGAACCTCTCCCTGCTCCTACCACAGTCTGATTACACAGTTGCATGGCTCATGCATCCTAAATCTCCTCACCCTCCTCTCAGCCTTTGGGTCCTCCCTGTCCCCCAAACTGTCACTCCATGCTGTCTTATCTTGCCTTGTCCAGCCACTTCAGCCATGCCCTTGCTGACATTTCAAATCCCTCACCTACCTATTCATCAGCTTCCACCATGCCAATTATTGGTAAATCCAGCATCTAACTCTGAAGGCACAGTTGCTTTCCTGTATTTTTTCCAAGTGATGGGAGGCTTTTCTTGTCAAATCTAATCTTCTTCATAATCCACACTGACCAAGGAGAGGGAAGGAAGTGGGCGGGACATTACCCCCAGACTTCAGAGCCCCACTCAGGCCACGCTCACCCTTGCTGCTTCCCACCCAAGAAGCCATTTCCTCCTGCTCTTGTTGGAGCTTGGCTGCAACAAATGCGTACATGCTGATGAGCTCTCTAGAGAGCTGGTGATCCGTGGGCATTAGAAATTCTGCCCTATTAGGCGTCAGAGGAAGGAATCAATGATGAACTAAAACCTAAAGGGGCAGGAGGTCTTTGTCTTTAAAAGGAGAAAGGGCACATCTGTTTCTGAGCAAGGAAGGAGGAAATGGCCCATGAAACAGACATTTTGTGGCAGAGGTGGAATTGAAATAAGCCCACATCAGATGGCTTTGAGGTCAGCAAAGCTGGAGTCAAGATGGAGCTTCCGGGGTGTGGCAAGTGTTTGAAAATGCTGCTGTGGGCAACCTGTGTGACACAAGTTGGTTAGAAATTAATAGGAGGATTTCCAAATATCATCAGCATCATTTTATGTCAGTGATTATTCTTTTCACTTTATAAATCTCGGGTCTAACACTTTTACAAAGCTGTTCAGGTTCTTTCCATTAAGTCACGAAATGTCAGTTATTTCTTTCACATGAATGGAAGAATAAAGAACACAGAAAAAGACCAGGAGCCCATGGGTTGTGTAGCCCTTGATGGAGAGGGTTTTTTGTGGGGAGGGGTTGTCCTTCTTTTAGTTTTCATTTTGGCTTGATTTTGTTTTCTTTATTTGTGTGATTTTTAGGTCAACACAAACAACAAATACACATAAACACAACCCCTTGCACATTCCAATCTGCTTTATCTTTATGGTAGGTAGGGCTCTGTGATCATAAGTAAGAAGCATTTTTTCCATTCTCTCCTAAGTAATGGACAAGAGGAGATAGGATGAAATCCAAGGTACATATAGGGAAAGGTGTCCTCACTCCTTCAGGAAACCCTGAATTGGAAGCTCACATCATACATGGAACCCTGAAAGAAGTCATCTACACAAACCCTTATGAAGGCAGGAAAGAGACTAGAAGAATGTAACTCAAGAGTTTCCTGCATTCACACCTGGTTTCCGGGAGGGAAGTCATTCAGACTGAGTAAGGCACTGAAAAGATGCTGGATGCTTTGGGCATGAGGTCATTAAACCCAACTGAATTGGGGCTCTCTGACATTACCCGCAATTAGAGGGCTACACATCCCCATTGAGATATTTGGCTTGAAGTAGAAATTTCAGGCAATCCCAATCCCTCAGATCTTTTTGAATTCCCTTATTAAGGTAAGTCATGCTCCATGTACTTAGGTATTAGTTGTCAATACTTGTGTTCTAATTATTTGGAAAAACAAATAGGTCTGCATCTGCCCCAATGGGTTAGATACAAGATTACATGACTACCTATGATCCCATTCATCATCCATGCTACATAAGAGAGTTTTGAGATATTTTGCTTCAGTTCAACCATTTGTAAACACCAGGCATTTTGGTTTTGGTGAACATAAGCTCAGTGACACTGGGAGACAAATTTGTACTTTATTATTATTTATTTATTTATTTATTTATTTATTTATTTATTTATTTATTTTAGCTGAGCCATCCTGCCACCTGTTGGCAGCTCAGTGGCAGCTCAGTTGGGGCCTGGAATCAAACTGGCAACCCTGTTGCTCAGAGCTCGCACTCTTGAGCAAGATCTTAACCAGCTGAGCCACTCGGCCAGCCCTGTACTTTATTATTTAGTTCCAGTCGCTGACATATGTGGAATTGAGAGGTCTTGTGGTTGAATCATCTATTTGCCTGTCACTGGATCCTTATTAAGGGTTCTTGTGACAATTTTAACTACAGAGGGTGCCCCAAGAATGTATACACATTTTTAGAAAGGAAAAACTGTATTACAATTGTAATACTCAATCTATACCAATAACAAAAGATGAATACAAGTCACATTTGACTTCTGCAATTATAAGAGGTGTTCAAAGTGGTTACCATCAGCGTAATTTTAATACAGTTTTTTCCTTTCTTAAATTGTGTATACATTTCTTTGGCATCCTCTGTATGTATTAAGTTTGGTGGTGCTTGCCTGCAATGATTACTGTGTAATCCTAATTGATACAGTCCAGCAGGAACGGGGTGGAAGAAAACTGCTCAGGATGCCTGCCTAGTGCTGGTCATTTGCTATTAGAAAGCCAAGAGATAAGTTCTGTGGCCCCTGTGGTAGAGATGAGGAAACTGAAGCTCAACAAGGTGGAGTGATTTGCCCAAAGTCAAATAGCAAGTTAGAATTTGAACCCAGATCCATCTGACACAGCCCTGCCCCGGCCTCTCATTTGTTTGGGTTATTTCCTTATAAACATTACAAAGTCACATTATAGAACGGAGCTTCACATCCTTACTCATTTTCCATTTCATCGCCAATGAAATCATTATATTTGGAAGTTGAGTGGAAGGCAGCAAGATTTCTGTGTGAGGCCTTTCAAGACACGTACCCCGTGTTGTCCCTAAATGGAATACCAGCTGTCAGATTTTTCTAGACATTCTGACAACATGCACAGGAGAGGGAAGTAAAGATCATTAACTGGGGAATAAGGAGTTTCTGTGAAAGACATAGCAGGGCTGATCTGCACCATTCAGTGCCTCCATATAAGGGATAAGAGGAATGAGAGCAGAGGGTGCCACACAGCCCAGGTAGCCCCAGAGGATCCCTGTACAGACATGTGGATTCTGTTCCCTGTCTCGTGTAGACTAACTGTGTGGCAGTGGGTAGCTTATTTTAAAACTCTCTGAGCCTTATTTTCCTTTTCTGTGCAAGGTAAAGGTTGGACAACAATGATCTTACCAAAACTTTCTAGGCTCAGTGGAAGGTAAGCAAGAATTTGTGGCCAAATCCAAGGTCTCTACCTCAGCCATCCCTCAGCCAGCAACAGTGTTTGTCTGGATGTCAAATGGTCACCTAGATGGGGAGACCTGGCTGCTCACCTGGTCATACATCTTGGGCATTTCATGCCCATCCAAATGAAAAGAGCATGAAATGTCATCTACGCCATCTGCTCTTCCCCTGGTGCTGTGACTTTCCTGAAATAAAGCCTGTTCTCCTTGTGTAGATGAAGGAGGTTAAGGTATAGCTGGGGTCCATGGCAGGCAGTGAGACAAGAGACAGTTTTCAAAGAAATGTGGGACTTCAGACCAAAAAGGATTTTTCTTCTGTTTGGGGAACCTTCACAGCAAACCAGTAGGAAAGTGTCCTGGAGCTGTGAGTGTGGAGGGATGAGATTCTGAGAGACAAGATAGAAGAGACCTGGAGGGCTCTTTCTGACAAACCCACATGGTGATTAAGGATGCCAGGTCTGCACTCTGGACAAGGCTGGCTTAAACCCTGCCTCACCACACAATGGGTCACTTGAGTTAGGCAGGTAAATGAATACTAAAAGCCTGATATTCTTTTTTTTTTTAATTGGGGAATTGGGGGATGGGAACAGTGCTGGGGAATTGGGGAGGGGGACCAGCCAAGTCACTGCTCTTCAATCCTAGCCGTGGAGGGCACCAGTAACCATCTGGCTGCCCATTGGCAGCCTGCAGCCTCCAAGCTCAAGGCACTGTACTACAATCCTAGCCACGGGTGGGTGCAGCCACCATCCCATGCGGGAGTTGAACCAGCAGCCTTGTTGTTAAGAGTGCATGCTCTATCCACTGAGCAATCCAGGTGGCAGCTCAGCTCAAGGTGCCGAGTTCAGTCTTAGTTTCAGGCGGGTGCAGCCCACCATCGATCAGGCAGTTCCATTGCTAGGAGCATGCACTTCCACCAGCTAAGCCATTCTGCTACCTGTTGGCAGCCCAGCAGCAGCTCAGCTCTGGCGCAGACCACTGGCCCATGTGGGAATTGAACCAGAGGCCGTGCCGCTCAGAGTTGGCACTCCCAAGCCAACTCCCAATCAACTGAGCCACTCAGCCGGCCCAAAGCCTAATATTCTTCATCTGCAAAATGGGAATCATATATTCACTTATGGTTGTTATGAGGATTAAATTAGGTAACACGTGAGAATATTTAGGTGAAAGCTTAAAACATTGGTGAGCACTCAAAACAACAGACAAAAAAAACAAAACTAGCCAGTCCCTGGCCCCAGTTCTCTTCCTGTTGTTGTTTTTCACCTGGAGACATTGTGGAGTACATACTGCTGAAACTGCACATCTTTGAAGGATGGGGCAGGGACCAAATTTACAGTGTTTGAACCATCCTTTGGACATATTCATTCCTAAAGTCAAGTCCTTGCTAGCATTGAAGTTAGCAAGAGTATTGGTCAACACTCTCTGGGTTTCAAGTTACAAAAACTCAACCCAGACCCCCTTAAATGAAAAAGCACTGGCTCACATAACAGAAACCAGAGGGAGGAACTGGCTGACCTGGACCCAAAGAGCTCAAGGAACATTGTGTCCCCACCCCATCTTGCTCTTTTGTTCTTACTCTCCTTCTCTCTGTCTGTCTTTCCTTTCTGTTGGCTTCATTCTTGGGAAGGCTCTTTCTCCCTGAGGTGATAGCATTCTTCTCTTTCAGGGCTCATCTCTATCTCAAGAAGGGGCTCTGACTAAGTCTGCTTGGCCTGTGTGTCTACACTGGACCAAGCCAAGAGCCTGTGATCCTCTCCCTGGCCAGTTTGCCTTGTTACACTTGGAAAGATAACACCCTGGGTTGAGAGTTCTGCTAGGTGGAGAGGTACAGATCAAAAAACCAAAAGATGAATTTTGTTACAAGAAGGGGAGGACTTCTGGAAAGGCCACAACACCAAGGGTCCATAATAGGACCCTCAAAGCAGACACAGCTGTGTGATGTATAGAAACCCAGTATGATTTGGTGGTGGACAAGGTACCAACTCCCACTCTCTCGCAGAGGTGGCCCCTTTTCTTCTCAACAAAAGCACCCTAAAACACACCAGCCTCACTCCTGTTCCCATAAAAGCTGCATCGTCCACCTCCACCTTCAAGTCCTAACTTGGGTGCCCGGTTTTTGTGATATCATCGATCTCTTTCAAAAGCTCTTAACTAGTTGCACTTTCAGCCTTGGAAATATCCAGTTTCATGGAATCAGAAAGTGTTAGACCTGGAAGGATCACAGAGCATTAATAGCTCCCAGACCTGGCATCTCTGGTTTATTATGAGAATCACCTGAGCTGGGTTTTTTTTTATTATTATTGTTGTTGCTTTAACCTTCCTGAGCCCCAAACCTCCTGCCAGAAATATCAGTTACGTAGATCTATGTTGGTGCAATTAATCAGAATTGTTATGATTCTGATTTGCCTCACTTGGGAGCCAGCGCCTTTGAAGATATGCAGCTCCATTTCCAAACATCAAGACAAAAGCCAGGGGCTTCAGAACCTACTATATCCAGGGTCACCCAGCTGGTCAGTGGCAAAATCCATGTAGACGCCTCTCTCCCCAAGAAAATCTAAGGGCCCTCCCTGTCATTTGCTGAGAGGAGCAGTGTGAATTTGTGCTAAAATAACAAGAGGAATGAACAATTGTTCCTGGAGCTCACAGCCTCAGGTCCTGCCATGAAAGCCAGAATTCTGTCAGGGTTTGAGGCCTGCTAACAAGCCTTCAAGAAAACAGGAAACCCCACTTCTACATTCGCCTGTGTCAACCTCTTCCAACTCACATTTCATCCCCATGTACGTCCTGGGCTTCTGTGTGAAGTACTATGCTAGAAAGAGCTCAGCACCTACTAGGAAGAAGAAATAGAAAACAATGGCAGGAGCATTGCCATTTTCAGTGTTCAGTAAGATCCAAAAAGGAGCAGTTTCCTCAAAAACTTAAACATAGAATTACCATATGACCCAGCAATTTGACTCGCAGATTAGGACCCGGAGAACTAAAAACTAAGTCCACACTAAAGCTTGTACACGAATGTTCGAAGTAGCATTATTATTAATAGCCCCCAAATAGAAACAACTGAAATGTCCATCAACTGGTGAATGGATAAACAAAATGTGGTACATCCATTCAGCCATGAAAAAGAATAAAGTACTGACACATGCCTCAACATGCCCCAACATAGATGAACCTGAAAAGATAGTGCTGAGTGAAAGAAGTGAGACACAAAAGACTACTTGTTGTGTGATTCCATTATATGCAATGCCCAGAATAAGCAAATCCATACAGACAGAAAGTAGGTTAGTGATTGCCAGTGGCTGGGGAAGGGGGAAATGAGGAGTGACTTCTAATGTGTATGGGATTTCTTTTAAGGTGATGAGAATGTTCTGGAATTAGATAGTGGTGGTGGGTGCACAACACTGCAAATGTACTAAATAATTCTGCATTCTAAAAGGGTGAATTTTATGGTATATGAATAAATGTTAAGAGCCGGACCATTTAAACAATTAAAAAGATCAGGCCCTTTGAGAGCAGGATGTTCAGGAGACACCTCACGAGGAAGTCAAACTTGACTTAGGCCCAGAAGCAATGAGATGGGAAGCCAAGGGCACCCCTAGCAGAGAGAATGGTGTGAGCAGTACCACAGAGTCTTGTGCAAAGAACAGCCAGGAGACCTTGGCTGAGACCAAGGTTGCTGGGGGAGGGAAGGTGCAGTGGTCTAGCTGCATAGGTGCAAAGGGGACAGGAGGTAATCTGTGGTCCTACCCACTGAGTTTAGGAGCTGCAGGTAACAGAACATCCTTCTCCCAGCATGGGGGGGGGGGTCTTTGTAGGAAATTGCAGGGAGCAGTGATTCATACTAAGCATTGCTTTAGGAAGGTAAGTCTAGCTGCGATTCCAGATGAGTTAATGAGGGAAGGGACCAAAGCAAATGTTTGGGGTCATCTGCTGTATCCTTAGTGCTGTCTGGAGACAGCAGGGAATGAAAAAAAAAGGCAGACCTTTTTTTTGCCCTCCGGGAATACAAGAAGGAAACCTGGCATTTCTCTAGCATTTCATAGTTGGACATAACTTTTGCTTTTTTAAATGAGCTCATTGATCTTTAAGAGTTCTTGAGATTAGCACAAGAGTTATTATTATTAGTTCCTTTTACACAGAGAGAAACTGAGGCTCAGAGAAGTTCAGTCACTTGCCCAGAGCTGCTCCTAAGTGGCACTTAATTGAAGAAACCACAGTTCATCCTAGGCTGACCTACAGTCTTGTTGGGGAAACAAAGTGCAAACACGGAGAATAAATAAACCCACAAAAATACAGTGCGATGCAAACACGTGATAGCCAAAAACAGGCCTTAAAGTATTATCAACAAACACAGTAATTAGTGCTGGGTTATATTCTGCCAATCATACCCAGTGTTCAAAGTGCATTTTCTTTGGGTCTTTCTCTTATTGAACTTTGCACTGCCAAGCAAAAGATCAAGAAAAGAGAGTTTGTGCAGAAGTTTTGAACCTGGATATTAAATCAGACCCGGGCTCCAATCCCACCCCTCCCATTTGCCAAATAAGCTTGAACTTCACTCCTTGGAGCTTCTGGTCCCTCTGTCATCAAAAGAGGATCCCAACCCAGCTCACAAAGGACTGCTGCTCTGCAGTTCTGATGACACATAGAAAGCATGCAGCAAGTATCTACCACCCACTGGGGCAGGCGTCCAATAAGGAAAGAGGAGTTTATAAAAGGTTTACGAAAGGGAATTTGCATTCTTTGGGCAAAGACAGTATTTCCATACCTTCATATGCCCTTACTTCACGACAAGGTAGGTCTTATTACCCCCATTTTATAGATAAGGAAATTGAGGCCCAGGGAAATTAGCTTGCCCAAAGCCACACGGCTAGGATGTGAGATAATCATGATTCACACTTGGGTGTGACTCTGAAGTCCCTACTTTTTTACTCTGCCACACAATTTATGGTGACATCAGACTGGACATCAAGGCACAGAGTCTGAATGAGGGACAAATGATGATCTGTGTCAGAGCCACCAAGGAATGAGCTGGAAGCTTCACTCTGCTTACAGGACTGTGGCCTAGGTTCAGATGTGCATGACCTTGCACAAACTCTGAGTTCTTCAGGCCTCTCCTTATCCCTCCCTGTCTACTACTTAAGGATTTTTATGTCACAGGACAGCTTCTGTCCTGGGGATAAGCCTGTTGCTTGTGACCTTGTTTTCTGGGTGTCCTTCACAAAGGGCTTCAGCAAAAACTTTCTCCTCAGCCGTATCACACGACTGTCCTTTTCCTTAAGCGTTTGCCAGTCCTCAGGATGGAAAGCTAGACAACTGCCTTCAGAAGCATTTTTATGCTGAGGAGTTGCTCAGAATAAATGAACCAGTGCTCAGAAAGTGTGAGATTCGCTACTTCCACATCTGCGTCGTATTTCTGCTTCAGTCCTTTTCTGCTCAAATGCCACCTCCTTTTTTCTTCCTGAGGGCTGGCATCTTTTTACATTTGCCCATCCTCTTGGGGGGGAGGGGTGCATCTCTGCACAAAAGAATTTTCTTCCTCCAGCTAAGAACCTGTAATATTCTGAGACCCAGACGTGACCAGCACATAAAGAACTGAACCAGAAATACTTTCAATCCCCCAAGGGAAGTAGGAGCCCAGTGGATCCAGAAGAATGAAAAATAACAAGACGAGACCTAAGAGATGATGCAGACATGAGCAGCAGGTATTGGGGCGGGAGCTGAGAATTGCACCCACACTGGCTCTCTAAGAAGTATGGCTTGCTGGAGCATCGCCCGGGTGGGGTATCTTAGAGGCCCCCTGACAAGCCCCCAACCCTTTCTCTCAAGGAAAGCTCCATTGCCTTTGGACACATCGTCAGACCTACTGATTCCCTGTTATTTCCAGGAATCTAGAGGAACCACTGGATGTCAAGGGGGAGAGGTACTTGACAATAAATGTTGTTTAGGTTCTTCAGAGGCGAGTCTAGCAGAAGGACTCTTTTTTTAAATTAAGGTTTATTGGGGTGACATAGGTTTCAGGTGTACAATTCTGTAATGCATCGTTTATATATCACATTTTGTGTTTACCACCCAGAGTCAGTTCTCCTTTCATCACCATATATTTGACTCCTTTTACCCTCATCTACCACCACTCTCCCCACTTACCCTCTGGTAACCACTAAACTATTGTCTCTGTTTAGAAGGACCCCTTTTTTAAATGAAGGGTAACCTGAAAGGGTTTTTCTGTCCCAGCATTGGGTTTTTTAACATCTGATTGTAAAAACCATCTTCCCAATACCCCCCACCCCAATGTCCCTAAAATACACACACATACACACACACACACACCCTTCTTGTCCCCAGCAACTCAAAGTCAGATTCTTTGGCAGCACCTAGACATACTGAATCAAAAACTCTGGGCGTGGGGCCCAGTGATTCCCTAATCATCTGGACAGCTTATAGAAACACAAATTCTTGGCCTTTATCCCCAGAAATTTTGACTCAGTAATTCTGCAGTGTGGACTGAGAATTCTCATTTATGTCAAACTCCCAGGTGGTGCTGCTGCTACTGGTTTAGTGAGAAGCTCCAGTGCAGGTAGCCTCCCAGCTGCCTCGAGGGCACAGATGTCATCTATACCCTAAGTGGTAAACTGTGTGCAAAGATCACTGCGGGACCAGGACCAGGAAGGGAGGCAGGGTAGACAAAAAGGAGAAGGGAAAGAAATCTGGCATGGGAAGCAATGACTGGGAAAGAGATCTGTTCTTCCTTAGCACACTTTATCAAAACTTTTCATTCTTGTTATTTCCATTTCCATGTTTCTGGTCCATAATAGTAACCCATTAATTAATGCCTTGTGATTGAGACCTACAAATGGTGTAACATGGCCCTTAAAAAATGGTGGTACAAAAGGATTAAGAGAATGCAACCCCGGGACCCAAGGTTAGACCTGGAGGGCCACAGGATCTGGGGAGATCTTGCCTCTGGAAAGTCTGAGAGGGTTTTGTACCCATTGCTTCACACTGGTCTTTTCCACACACAGCTCGTGTGGTTCCCCTTTCTCAGACTTCAGCACACAACAGGATCACCTAGTTAAATGCAGATCGCTGGACCACCCCCAGTCTCTGATTCAGTAGATCTGGGGAGGGGTCCTGCCTGAGAATCTGCATTTTTAATAAGCTCTGTGGTGCGGATGCTACTGGCTGAGGGACCCCATTCTAGAACCGCTGGTAGGCACATATGAACTAACACTAGGGGTCACTTAGAGTCCTTTGGACCAGCAGTTACCCAAGAACAATTCTAGGAAAGGTAAGTTGCTTCCAGCTCAGCATCAGTACATGGGGATGCACCTGACCTCACTCTGTGTCAGCTGCCTCGGACATGGGAGCCACGTGTCCCACAGAAACGAACACAGCAGTGGCTGGATGAGGCCTTCTGTGAAACTCTCTGAAGTGTTCCATACTGCCTCACTCAGAAAATCACTGTGCCTCTATTATATCTGCAACTCCATTATAACTGTTAGGTTTACACCTTACTCTGAGCATCACATTTGTCATGGTCTTTGTTATAGAAGTTTCAGTGTTTCATACCATTTGCCAGAAGACGTGATCATGTTCAGTCTCCCCTAAGAGTGGTCCCCAAAACTGTCAACTTGATTGGACCAGTCTGCATACTAGGGACTGGACTCTGGGCTTGTTGAGGAAGAGGTGCAGCCCGTCTCACAGTGTCATTTCTTTCTTCTCTCCCCTCCTCGTCCTCCACATCTCCTTGCCCTCTGCTCCCCACCCCCAGTGCATTCCCAGAAACAGAACAGACAGACCTGCGTCCGGAAGAGCCTCATCTGCGCCTTTGCCATGGCCTTCATCATAAGCGTCATGCTGATCGCGGCCAACCAGATCCTGCGGAGCGGCATGGAGTAGCAGCCTCCCGCCACCAGCCGCTGTGTTCCCAGCTCACCGTGCATGCGCATGCCCTGCGGGCAGACTGCTCCTGCTCAAAAGCAGATACAGACGATGCAGACATGGCACAGTTCACCGAAGAAACCCAGGTTGCAGTGCAACCGGTGTTGCAAACCCACTTCATCTCCTTGGCAGGGACACAAAAGGGCTGTCTTCAATGCTTTAATGGTTTTGTTTCCTAATGCAATAAATAGCCCTGCAGAAACTCTGAAGAGAAACTTCATTTTCATCTCCGAGTCCCAGTGGCCCAGAGAGCAAGAGAGAGGCATGAACACGCAGTCACCTCCTCCCCCCATTCTTTCAACCTAGGGGGCAAGTAGAGACCCCCAAGGGCAACCCTCAGTCCCCAGGGGCTGACTTGCGGGTTGCTGCAGAAGAGGGGGCTCTCCATCTGGCCCTGGCTTCCTTCCTCCACCCAGTGGAACCCCCCAAGGCGTGAGGGGAAAGCCATCGGATGGGGTGCAGCACCTAGCGGCCTGCAGCTGCCCCCTTCCCTTCCGTTCTTACTGCCTTTTCTACAGGACTCTTGTTGGCAGAGTTGGGGAGCTCTCGGTTTCCATCTGCACTTGGCTTTCTATTTCTAGAGCCCATCACGCACCAGCATCTTGGAATCTGCAGAGAGCCTTTCTCCCAGCTTTGCTGCCTGTGCTGCCATTAAGAGAAAAAGAAGCATCATTGTGGGCACCTCTATACCATAGACATGTAGACAGACATATATTTGGCTTCTTCGTGTGTGACATCATTCTTCCCTAATCGCTTACTCCTAATATAAGCTTGTCCTCTGATCCTACCACTTTTGGGCCGACCGGTAGTTTGGGGGATGGGGGATTGAGACTGGTGGTGAAGTGCTGCAGCTCACGCCCCAGTCCTCCGCAGTCATGGAGCCTGAACACATCTCCAAGCCAGAAGTTAAGGTCCTCTGCATCTTACCTTTTTCTCATCTGACAGTTTGCTTTGTAAGTTAGTCTTCCCCAGAAAAAAGAAATACAGTCCAGAGTGGAAAGATGGAAAGATCAAACAACCGTGTTTTACATAACATCTTTCGGTATTCAGATCCTGGAACTGACTCATTTACATGAGAAAAAAAACGAAAAGATATTAATAAGCTTAGCCAACACGACAGGTAACTTACTTCTGCCTGCAGAATACTTCTGTTGGGCAAGGGAACTGAATCCAGTCGTCTGTTTTTAACACCATTTCAAGTCTGTAATTTCCTGACTTTTCCTAGATGTCACATCAACCACCACAGTTAATTCAAGCTTGCATAGTCTGATTAACCAGTAAACTTTCAATCTATTAGCTCCCTTTGTACTTTTCCAGGCTCAGGTCTTTATTTCTGTAAAGGAATTGTCTCGCTCCTCTTTCCCTTCATCATATCCCAAAGCTACATGCTTTTCCCTTCTTCCTTTCCCTCTTCTTTCCAGTAATGAGGCACCAGAATCTTTCCTCTCTCACTGCAGCTGGGTAGGATTTTTTGGTGCGGTGTGTGTTCCTGAACCCCTCAAGCCTCCCCCTCCACTCAGCTTTCTCCCTATTGCCTTCTGAGACTTGGAGCTTCCAAGGTCTCAGTTTAGGGTCTTCTTCCAATTCACCTCTGCAAGCACTTCAGGTAACACCCTGGGGGCAGCTACAGGAACTTCCCCACTGTGGAAGACAGTGCAAATATTCATGATGAGCACAAGAAAAACTAGGGTTTGAGCCATAATAAGAGGAGGAAGCAGGAGTTCGCTTCCAATAGCCCAGGGGTTTGAGAGGCCCTGCCCTCTGTAAGAGGTCCCGCACGTCCCCCCCACGGAAGGCAGCAGCCTGTTTGCCCTTTGCTCACCCTGCCCTGCCACAGCACACCTTGTACATCTGCCTCTCCTGTCCCCTCTTGCCTGAGATGCCATGGCCCTCAGGATATGAATCCCAAACAAGAACAGGTCCAAACACAGAATACTAATAGGACAACTTCATTGTTTTCTCCTGCCCAAAGCAACTGGCCCTCCCTCTTTCAACTACACCTGGTGGGGGGACCCCCTGAACCACTGGACTATGACCTACTGGGGAGGAGATTACAGGATCTTAAGGAGGCTGGATGGGGACCCCAGGGATGATTCTTAAAGGACTCTGCCCCATGATAGGAAATTACAATGCTGTAGGTTATGCTGGACTTGAGAGCTAAAAATGAGTACTTTTTCGAAGGCTGCTTTTCTGCAAGTTCTTCTGCCTCCCCCTGGAGAACAGGGACCCTGAGGGATGTGAGGGTTAGCCTCATTGGAAGACAGATTAGCTACCATGCAGGGTGCACATGAAAAGGAGTCTGGAGAGATACCCTACAATGTCCTCAGCACCCTCTCTCTGAAGAGGCCTCCTCCCCTCTCTCCATGTGGCCCAGTGACCAGGAAGCCAATCATCCTACCCAGGAGAAAATCTAGGAGTTTGCATTCCTTGTGGGAACTGCTAGGGACAGAGGGCCACAGAACTCTCTTTGATGAGCTAGAAGTTAACTTCCATGGTAACCTTTCACTTGGCACCCATGGCCTGCAGTTGTGTGGAGACAATCCAGAGTAGTGGCATTCTTGACACTTGACAAGCTAAGAGCTTGTCCTGGTGTCTTGCACCCTGGCTGCTTTGCCTGAACAGACTGTCAAAGGAGTTGGGCTTTGTCAGGCAGCTCAAATGCTGGCTTCCTACAGCCCCACCCCCAGTCCTGTCCCTACCAGTGCTACTCCAGGGCCCCACACCCATCCTTCACCACAGGTGTTATGATGCTCATGGATGAAGACTTCAGAAGGTCCTGGTCCCCTGTGAACAAGGTGTGCCATGTGGCCCCAGCAGGAGGTGACCTCTGCAAGAATGGAGAAAGAGGACCCCAACTCTCCCTCTGTGCTCCTAGCTAAGAGTCATAGGGGTCTATTATGAGGCAGCTGAGTGACTGGCAAACTGAGCTTGGTTCATTCTTGTCACAAGAATGTGTGCTCCCGCCAGACCACACTGTGATAACCAAAGGAAGCATTTTGCTGTGAGACAAGGGATACAGACTCTGATGCCCTTGGCCTCTCAAAAAGCTGTTACCCATCATTCCAGAAGCAGACAGAGCCCCCTAACAGGACCCAGCATGGGAACTAGAAGCAGTGGCTTCCAGAATGTGCGTGGGTCCCATGTGACCAGTCTGTTAAAAAAAAAAAGAAAGAAAGAAAGAAAGAAAGAAGGATGTTGCCATGGCAACCTTTGCATTCCACCCTGAATTTGCCAAGGCACACAAAAATAGGGAACATTTTCTTAAAGAACACTTGAGTTCTGCCTGATTGCTACCTGACTCCCTGCATCCATATCCTGCTGGTGGGGAAATTACCCTCAAAAAATCTCGTGGTTTCTTTTTTGTGTTTCAACCCACCCTTCCATTTGCTTAGGAGAACAGGAGCTACCTGCGAGCCAAGTGGTATCCTCCCCCTCCTCCTTACCCCTCCCCCTCACCTCCCAGAGCCCAGGGCAAGGACCCCTTGATTTGGGCGAAAAGTCAGTAATGTCGTCTGGAAGGCAAAATATATTTTAAGCCTCAATCTTTAAAAGCATCTGTTTGCTTGTTAAGAAGCCCTCCCACAAGCCAGAAATGTGAACTGAAGAGAACCGAGGTCCATGTGTGGTCTTAGGCAATCCCAGTGGTTTCAGAAGTTTGTAGGTGTTTTATTTGCAGAAAACAAGATGCGTAGTGTGAGTCTTCTTTCTTGATACCTGCTCCTGTCTCAGACTGTCCATGACAGTCTGCCCTCCTATTGTTAACCAAAAGAACTAGTGAAGGATGCAAGCTCATTTTGATAATAATGCCCCTCCCAATCTCCCATCCACAGATTCATAAAGTGATATACTTAAGAACTGGGAGAGAGAAGTTTATCTTTTATTCCACATGCCTTCTCTAGGTTTAAGTCCAGACTCAGGCCATAAATCAAGGAGATTTTGCTTTGCACTAGTACCTACAGCCTCCCTGAAGTCCTGACTAGGTGAACGGGGCGGGGGGGCGGGGGGAGGGAGAGACAACTGCCCAGCACAGCCCCTGAGGTGACTGGCTGCAAGCCTGAAAGCCCCGTTCTGCTGAGCCCTTGCTCTCCAGCCTGTGGAAGCTGCAGAGCTCCACTATTTCTAGCTGCGGATCTCAAACCACAGGTCACTTTACTGCACTATTTCTCCAAAGGCCCATAATCATCGTGTTATTCACCCTGTTCCACTGAGATATAGAGAAGGTCTGGAACCCCACAGCAAAAGGAGGCGCCCCTTTTCTATAATGCCCTGATGATGCAGGGGGACTGGGTGTAAACTCCTAGGCTCTGGCACATATTGGTTGAATTACCAGGAGGAGTGCAGAGCTGCCTTCCCTGGAGAACATCTGTCTGAAATGACCTCAGGTCAGAGCTTTCTCGTGGCCTCTTCAGTGACCCCACAGGGCTAAAAGTCCGTAACCCAAAGGCCTTGCCATAGCCATTTCCCTCACCACCTCATGGTTCAGCTCTCCCGGAAGGGAAAAAGAAATCCATCAGAAATAGAAAAGAAACATTATTCAGCAGCTAGAGTTTTCAATTTGAATTATTTAAAGCGATGACAAAATGGAGACGAATTTGGACTGCCTCTTACAGACCCAGTCTCCATGACAATTTAAATGTCAGAACTGTTCAGCTTCACTGTTCAGAACTGTTCATACTTCCTTTGACTAAGTCACTCAGGGGACTGCCTTCAGTTAAATGGCCTTGCCAGAGACACTTGGTTTGGAGGAATAAGGTCAAGTTCACAAGCCAACCAAACCTTTCGCTTAGTATCCTCTCTCATTGCTAATGAACATGGTCATTTTAACAGCTATGGTTTCTACTTAATATTGGTTTGGGGCCCTTTTTACATGGTCTCAAGGGACATGAAAACAATGCTCAAAAAGTCTTAAAAGCAAAATTAATTTGATTTTGGCTCGAAATATAGCCACAAAGAATCAGTTTCTGCCAGTCCCACAAAGACAGACCTCTGTAACCAGAAAAGACTTGCCCAGCCTCCTGCTCTGCCCCGACCCCTGCCCCACTTTGGGTAGCTTGTGGAACACAGTGGCCCCCCACTTGCTGATGGAGCCCTCATCCACCTCCTTTTCTTGAGCATGATGGCTTGGCATTCAAACTGATGCTTCTGACATTGTTAAAAGTTATCGTCCAAGTGAAAGGATGCAAAGGCTGAAATTTTCCGGTGGAATAGATTCCAGGGAATGCAAAATTCAAGTGTGATATTGCTCCATCCCTGGACCTGAGAGAGAAAACAGTGTTTAAAGGGCTGCAGAAGCTGATCTCTAACCATTTTCCCTATTTATCTGGCCTACTTTGGGAACACACAGGGGACTGAGTGCCATGGGCTGCTGCCCATCAACCTGATCTCAATGACATGCACTGCAAACTTCAAGAGGAGGCCGGACACTTTCTTTGGGGGATGTTGACATCTGCCCTCTCCCAGGGCTTTCTGTCTGGGCTCAGACCTGGTGAACTGAAGCCAGGACAGCAGAGCTTAGAACCAGAACTGTGGGCAGCACTATCAGCTGGGAAGGGCACAGGAGGCAGGACCCCAGGTGCCCCTGCCACCCACCAGCCAGACAATTTTGAGTGACTTCCCTTCTTGGCCTCAGGTTTCTCATCTCTAAAGACGAAAGGTAAACCAGATGACCCATAAAAGCCCTCTCATTGTGACTCTTTTGTTGAAAACAAATACAAATAAATGCCTGCACTTGAGAGGGTCCCCTATCCCCTATGAATGGCATCAGGGACTGACAGTTTGATTTTTATCACAAGTCCCAAAAGGTAGTTCTAATAAAGTATTTCTTTTGGTGTCCATTGTCGATAGGTAGGTGAAACAATACAAATTGGCTTATGTCAAATGTGTGTGTCTTACTGCAAAAGGTTTTATTTACTTCTTAAGGTCTTGCTGATTCAAGGGAGCATCAAGGATGTGTCCTGGCTTAGCCAATGTGCGAATGAAGGGGATTTGGTCACCTTACTACAGGTCACATGAATCAGGATACATGCAGAAGTATGGGTGAAACAAAGCCAGAGTCCGAAAAAAGATGCTTGTCTCTTCATCTGAGAAAGCCCAGCGAAGCTACTGAATAAAGAGCACAACTTCCGACCATTTCTTTCTTTCCTTTTTTTCTGGCTACTGGAACAGCAGTTCTAGTATATGTCGTCGTGGTTTGTAATTATTTGTAACACTGCTGAAGGAAGAGAGTCACAATCTCTGTGATTGTAAGGAATTAGACTGACAGTCTGGGGAGACCAGCTGCCAGTGATTGTCCCTTACATGGCTGAAGAGTGACACTGAGCACAGGTGCCTGCTGTAGACCTGATCCAAAAATAATGAGGGGTAGAGGGCAGGAAGAGAGGGGCTGCAGGAGCCACAGAAGTCTTCAGCCCTTCTGCTCCATAATAACATGGAATTCTAGGTTTCTATACTTTTTTCTCTTTTTTTGTTTCTATTGTAAGTCCTGCTGTTCTTATCTGGAAAGAACTAGATTGGCCAGGAAAGGGCCCTTTCAGATCCTGGTGGAAATTTACAGAAGTCAGTGTCTTTCAGCTCGCTACGAGGAAAATCAAGAATTTTCTTTCTTTCTGACCTGGAAATCAGGTTTCAGGGGTCCTTGAATGGCTTCTTAGTGTGGTTTGATTTTCTTCCCCAACTCTGAATCCAGGAAGAAGCTATTTCTCAAGGACTAACCAAAGACAATGCCCTTGGAGGGAAATCAGATGTGAAAATCTGGTCAGGGAGTGGGTTGGCAAATTGTCATCCATTGGGGTGGTCACTGTGATCTTAGGGGTCATTAGACTTGGGACATAACTTTTTTCTCAAATCACAGTAAGTGGCTGAATGCAAACCAGAGTGCAGCTGAGGACTATTGTAAACAAGATGAATGGAGCTTGGCAGCTCTCCTATCCAGAATGGGCCATGAAGACTGAAATCCTGGGTCACAATCTTCCCCTTCTACTTCATTCTTCTTCCATTTTTGTTTTTTTCATTCAGTATTGGTTGAGGATTTCTGCTCTTAAGTGATGAGAGAGTCAGCAGACTAGTCAAAAGAAAATCTCTATATAAAATGTAAATATTAATATAAATTAATGTGGCATGCAACTTACTGATCAAATGAAGCATATATTATTAATATTATCTTAGTGTATAAAGGAAAACTGACTGCCATATTTACCAAATGTTTTCTTTAACCAAACCTGTCTGTAAATATATAATCTGTATAAAAAAGAGTCTTATTTACCATTATTTATGCAATAGAAAAAATAAAAGTTGTTTGGTTTTTTTTCATGAGAGATTCACTTCTTATCTGTGGTGTGATTTGCAAATGAGTCATAAATTTGATTCCTGTGACCCTGAAAGGCCACCAGTTCTGTTGGGATGACAGGCCAGCATTGTCCCCTCCCAAGAAGCAGCCAAGGAGAACGCATGAGGGATCTGGTCGTACGGCAGGGCTTCGCTGGGGAATGATCGACATAAGGGGAAATAAGCTGAATATGGAGCATATGGTGAAACATACGAAATATCTCTGACCAGGGAACAGACAATATAATTTTAAAAACTTTGCAGACACTCAAGCTAATAGTGTCATCCTTTTGGGATTCCACTTGCCAAATTCTTAGCAACCTTAGCATTTGGGCATGGCATAGCTCTTGCTTAAGGTTTTTGGAATTTGTTATATGAACTTCTTGAACACAAACAAGACCCCCTTTCCCTTATATCAATAAGGAAACAAAAGGGGCCAAAAAGTTAGGATAAGGGCAGTAGCTTAGATCCTCAAATCTGGACCAGAAATCTCTAAGCACCATGAAGGCATCTCATATTTTCTTTACTTTTCAGTACTGTTATCACACATTTTTCTAAATGTCTTGTACCTAAGCCAGAAATCTGAGTTTCCATGGGAGTAGGCTCTCTCAAGCTCTCCCATGGTCCCCAATTTTAAGTATTGCAATTTATACACGTTCTTAGGGGAAATTTATGAAGTAAAATCACTAAGCACTTGTTATTGCTTAAAAATTCTAAAAATACAGTATTCTAGGTATAAAGCATCATGTTTTTCTCTCTGTTAAAGGGGGCCTCTGACACATTCCAGTGAGATGATAACTTGGATTTTATCCTCTCTGATCTGGGTTTTAAGATTTTTTAAAAATTATTATAAGGGAGCATGAAGTTATGAATATTCATTCTCCTGGGGTACTTACCCTTGCAGGAAGTGTCTTGCAGGACAAAAGGCTCCCTAGGGGACTGAAAACAGAACTCAAGTCTCTGACACCTCACCAGCGATAACAATTTACTAGAGAAGCTTGAAGACTAATTGCCCAACATTGGCCCAAACTGGATCCAAGGTACCTTATCCAAGGTAAAACAAAGCTCGCTCTTAGCATGTGAACATGTCTTGTAATCCTAGTGGGATTTTCCATACTTTTGCCAATAAGTGAATTTCAAAGGCTTTCCTCTCAGATAAATGTTTGTCTGTGGTCCTGCCATGTGAACAACCAAAAAGCTGGGCCTGTTACTTCTGCCAGTTCCAAAAGGGTCTACTTGTATTGTAGCACATATCTCGGCCTTGAGTGGTACAGGGTTGGTGCCTGGGCTGACGTGAGCACCCGAGGCCATGTTTCCAAGCCTGACACTCGCTAGTTTCATTTCACCTCAGCACACCTGGGCTTTAGTCACTGGGCAATAGGCCAGGGAAGGAGGCCCCTGTGTTCCTCCTAACCCTATGAGAGTCCCCTGGTCCTGCAGCATCACACTGGGGCCGTGATGTAGCCCCCAAGTGTAGGCCAGTGTGTGGTCAGAAGGCTTCTCTGGCTTGGGAGGTCTTCAGAACTCATTCCTGTCGCCATGTTCAGAGAGGGCAAGGACGCTGCTCTCACTTCTGAATCTCCTAGGATGAGGAAGGAAAGATGCAGGTACCTCCTTCTAAAAGAGTTTCCGTCCTGTGCTAAGATAACATGTTGGCACAGACCCTTTGGGACTCATCGCCCCACTGTGGTTCTCATGACCTTTGTATCTCACTGTCTCCCTGTCTCTCCTCTCTGGTCTCAGGGTACTTTGAAGTTAGCTGACCTTCGGTGACCTCCAGGGCAGTGTTCTCAACCCTGGTTGCCCCTGAGAATTGCCTGGGGAGCTTTAAGAAATGCCAACACCTGGCTGGCCCTGGCCAGATACTCTGATTCCATTGTTCTGGGATGTGACTTGGGCAGCAAGGAGTTTCACCCTCTAGCTGATCCCAATCAGGGCTGAGAATGAAGGCAGTGAGCTCCTACTCTTTTAGATTTGAGTGATTTCCGGAGAAGCCGGCAAATGGTTCTCAAAGTGTGTTCCCTCAACTAGAACTTAGGAACTTGTTGGAAAGACGGATTCTCACACCCCAGAAGTCAGGGATTCTAGAGGTGGACACGACAAGGCCTCCAGTGTGAAAAGCTCAGTCTTAGTAACACTTCTTCACAGTCATGGACATCGTAATTAATACATAATTACAATATTATCAGAACCACCTGGTGCTTTATAAATGGAAAGATACTTGGGCCTCACTTATGGAATTAGAACCCCAGGGGAAGGGATTGCTGGTGGGGTCACTTGAGGAAGCCTCAGGGGATATTCAGAAGGGAGGTCTGAATGAGTCAGCTCTGCAGCCTGGGGTGACAAGGCTGGAATCAGAAACCATTTCCCAAGGGCCGGCCGAGTGGCGCGGTGGTTAAGCGCTGGCTTGGGAAGCCAGTGGCCCTGGTTCGGTCCCACATATGAGGGCCAGTGACACTGCCCTCAAAAAAAAAAAAGAAACCATTTCCCAGGGTGACTCCTCAACAATGCTCCTAGCTCCTAGGTCTCAGGAGGTTTTTATTGGAAGTGGTCTCCAGGTTGTCACCTGCAGTTGTAGCTCTCATCCCCTGAACACAGCAGCAGAGACCTGTGTAGGGCTGCAGAAACCTCTGCTCTCCCTCCTAGGGAGGAGCTGCTGGCTTGTAAACTGAAGGCTCTCCCTTCTGCCTTTCAACATCCAAGCCATGGCTCAGTCTGTCCCTAGGAAGCCAAGGGGTGGGAGTGGCATATGCAGAATGCATAACACTCTTTGCTCGACTTTTCCCTAAGATTAATCTGGATAAGAACAGAGTAAAACAGCATAAATAAGGAGTGGATTGTATGGTGTGTGAATTATAATTCAATAAAGCTGTTATAAAAGGTGAGCACAAAAATAGCCTTGAAAGAGAAAAAGAAATAAGAAGTGCAACCATAAGAATGGCCCTGAGCCTCCTGTGTGTGTGTGAGCCTCCGGTCGTGATCTGGGCATCTGGCAGAGTCCATCTTCGCTCAGTCACCTCAGGCAGAAGTTCGTTGACCAGGCATGGGCATGCCCCTCTGCCCCCAGGGGCCTCTCTGCAGGGACCTCCTTCATCCTCATCTCTCCCCAGGCTTTAGGAACAAAGAGGAGCCAGTCTGATATGTGTGCGTTTGAGCTGCTGTGTTCCAGGAACCACATGGACTGGTTTCTTCTTGGTCAGTGTCACTCCAGTGCCAGCCGCCAGCCCTCTCCTCTAAGGATGGTGTGTCTGTCTAGAAAACAGAGTGTGGAGAGTGGGGGGACAGTAGAAGTGTGTGCAGTGCCATCATGTAAGGGCGGAAGTGGGTTGTGCTGTGAAGCCCCGGGCAGATTGTGCAGACTCCAGGTTACCTGTGATCCTGGATAGAAAAATGCCCTCAGCCATGAGACTAAAATAAGCTTCTTAGCCACAGGACAGCTGATTTTGTTCATCATTGTATTCCCAAGCACATAGTAGGTGCTCAATAAACATTCGCTGAACAGATAAACAAACAAACCAGATTATTTCGCATTGCTCAGACATCCAAACTCTCCAGGGGCTCAAGGTTCCGCCCTCCCTTCTCTCTGCACAATCCTCCACCTGCATCCTCATGCCCCTGGTTCCCAGGTCCTTGTCAAATCAGGTGTACACTATGATTACATGTGTATTTGTTTTGTTATAGTTCCTCCAGCCTGTCAGGGATTCTTTCTGCTCTGTGAAGAGCCAGGGTCAGACCTCTCAGCTTCGCCTTGTGGAAGCTACCAGCTGGATTTGGTGCCACATAGCTGAGGTCTCCTCTGGCTAGAAGACAAGCCCATCGGCCTCCCTGAGAGCCACAGCATCAGTGCCCTTGGTGTGGTCCGAGCAGGGATCTCAAGGGCTCCACAGCCTCAAGGTATTGCCCTGCTGGGCTGGGTTGGGTGTGGTTCTGCTAACTGCTTCACCCACCTCCCTTCTTTCATCTCTGCAGGTCTCCATCAGCACCTGCTGACTGCCAGTCCCAACCTTCACCAGATGACCAATGCTTTAGAGACACATTCAAGTAACTAACAAGTGTCCACCAGGTACTGATAGGATTCAGATAGAGATACAAACACTACACTAGTGGTTTTTAGTCTAGTAGAAAGAACAGACACGTAAACCTGAAATTATAGCCCAGGGTCAGAAGCCCTATGGAAGGATTCACTACAGAAGATTATAGCAATTTGAAGAAAGGAATATCATCACTTGTTTTAAAACATTTTTTACCTACAATTATAAAATATTTCAAACACACAAAAAATAATATGACACAATAATCCTATAATTCACATTTAGCAAACGTGAATATTTTGTCTGAGATGTCTCTCCTTGTCTTTCTCCCTCTCTCTCTCAATAAGACATTGGAGATGCAGCTAATGTTCCAGCCCAGTTCTACCATTCTCCCTTCCCTTCCTCTTCTGATGTGACCACCTTCCTAAAATTGATCATTTCCATCCATATTTTTAGGGGGATTCTTGGAGGGGTACAACAAAGGAGGTAGCAAGACAGAGGGGTACAGTGCATTCCAAGCAGAGGGATCAGCATGTGCAAAAGCACAGAGGCGTGGCACGTACAGCTGAGAGATTAATTATAAAGACTTTGTATTAGTCCAGGGGAAACATGATAGTGGCCTAAACTCAGAAAGTGAGAGTGGGGGTGGTCAGGAAAAGAGGGCAGGACCTGATGATTGATTCTGCATGTAGTTTGATGGGGAGAGATGAGGAAAAGTAAGTGGGTTTCTGGTTTGAAAAGGGGTAGGGGAGACATTGAATTTAATTTGTCATGATTAATTTGAAATACCTTTAGGGTATCCAGGTAATGTCAGATAGCAGATAAAGAGATCTGGGCTATATAGCTTTTTCTGAAGAAAAACAAGTGGTAGGTTTGTCTGGTCTGTTTGCCCTTCTATAAACTAGAGGAAAAAGCACCCAACTGGGGGTTTGTTTTCAAACTCTTCCCATTCATTTTCCCTTCCTCCTCCCTCTTGTGGCAAGAGATAGAACTACAGCCTGTCTTCGGTAGTTGCCAATGTTCATTCGTTGGACTTAACCTGTGCCCACTGTTCCAGTAAGTTGTTCACTTTACTTCCAGTTTTTTGATATCATATAGACCCAGCATCAACCTGGCTCTTTATGGACAAATTATGGAGTTCCGTGCCAGTAGTAGGCTGGAAGGTGGAAATAAAATCAAAGCCATCTCTGAGAGGGTAAATAAACTGAGAACATGGTGCCTCAGTTGCCTGCATTGCAAGAAATCCTGCTGCTGACTTTGCCATTGTTTCCTTTGTAGCCATAGACTTCCCAAAAATTTCAAGGACAGATTATAGGAATTTCCTAGGGCCTGCACAGCAGAGGCTGTGGCTGTGGTTTTAGAACACCATCCTGAGAGTCTTTCTCTGCTCAGCTCATATGAAGAGCCCAGCACAGACTTAGCCCTTTTGCAATGTGTACACCTAAGTAGTTCATCAATCATATTCTCAGCCATGATGCTACCACCCCTCCTCAAACATTGCTAATCTTGACCTTAGCTCAATTATTTAATAGATTCGTTGCCAAACTTGGGTTTTCATAAATGATTTCCAGGAAATGTGAAGGTTGAAATCAAGTTGAACTCATGTGGTTTTGCTCTTAACTTGAGTTTTCTCTGTTATTTCTGGGAGATCTTGGAGCTCTGACTTCAGCAACCTCTACTGGTCGGTTGTTTTGACTGTAGGAAGCTCCAAGGTAATCTACCCTATTAAACCCAAAAAGAATGTTGGCAAGGAAGAGTTTCAATATCAGCCCACACAAAAGAATAGTTTATCTTGCCTGAGAAGTATAAAATCAAATATCCATATCATTGGAGCAGATTTTCTTTGCTTGGCTTTCAGAATAAAATATGCTTTGAACTCCTTTCCCAGAGGTTAAAAAAAAAGTTAAATTTCTTTGGTTGAGTCATTTTGGCAAGACCATTGCCCCTATCTTCTCTCTGAAAGTTTGAAAAACTCAGAATTTTTATGAGAGTGTCTGAGTGCTGAGACATTTCCCAAGTGTCCTCATTGCAACTACATATCACCACATGTCACTATATGAAAGGCCCTGAGAATCAGTTTACACCCACTTGTCAGGATAAAAACCTTTAGTGTAAGAACTGATGTGATATATGAGACCTTCACTATACTACAACTTGATTGTTGGAATGACTTCTGGCTTTATATGGATGCTTCTCAGTTTCCAAATGTATTTTAGCAAAACTACAAGAGATTTATATACACATAGAGGTTAGAATCTAGCCCTTCTTTTTTTTTTTTTCTTTTTCTTTTTTTTTTTAGCTGAGCCATCCTGCTACCTGTTGGCAGCTCAGCAGCAACTCAGCTCAGGCTGGGCATTGAACTGCTGTTGCTCAGAGCTCAGCTCATCTCACACTCTTGAGCAAGCTCTTAACCAACTGAGCCACTCAGCCAGCTTCTTTATCTAGCCCTTCTTGACAAGCATCCTGTCTGCCATTCCACAAAGGAACAAGAGACAGCTATTCATGGGGAGCCATCTCCTATTTTCTTATCGTGGTAATTTTCTCCATGCTTTTCCTTACTTTGTTGCTTATCTGTAGTGTAAAAGCCACTCAAAAAGTTATAAGCATTGTTAAAAGATAATACTTCATTTTCTCTCTTTCAAGTTTCCATTAAAATAATCATGAAGATGTAAGAGTAAAGGGGAAAATACTACACTGGAAACCAAAGATAGAAGTTTAGAGGGAATTTTCTAATGACCACAAAACCAATGAGACTGAATGAAGAAATGCAGTAAATAATCAATTCATGTTTTATCTTCTGAGCCATAATAACTGAAAAACCACAAGTGGTAGGGAGTCTACAGCCAGCTTAAAGTAAAACAGACTATGATTCACCTCTCTGATATAATAATGGTCCCCTTCTCTCCATTACCCCATCCAACTGTGGCTTCAGGGAACCAGAAACACTACATCCTAGGTACATTTACTATTTTCTCCTTGAACTGTTCTGGGGAAACAGACTAGAACCTAACAGCTGATTTCTTATCAGAGACCATGAAGGCCAAAACTAGGAGGATGGTAGGATGATGTATTTAAAGTGCTGAAAGACGCCGGCCGAGTGGCGCATTGGTTAAGAGCTGGTTTTGGGATGCCAGCGGCCCCGGTGTGGATCCCACATGAGGGCCAATGACACTGCCCTCTACAGCTAACAACAGCTCCACCTGGAGCTGGGCTGTGCGAGCCCTGGCGACGGTGTAGGCTGCAGCCCCTGCTGCAGTGGGCTGCCATAGGCTACAGTGAGTGGCCAGCAGCCAGAGTGAGAGGCTGGCAGCCAGCGTGAGCTGCCAATAGCCGTGGTGAGCGACATCCAGAGGCCGGAGACTGATCTGCCTTATCCAGGAAGAGAGCAATGACCATACCAACATGGGCCAGTGAAGCAACGTCCTCTACAACTAGACTGAACAAAAAGACAGCAACTTGTCTGTTCCCCTTCCCCGATTCCCCAACGCTGTTCCCCTCCCCCAATTCCCCAGTAAAAAAAAATCTTTAAAATAAAATAAAAATAACAAAAATAAAGTGCTGAAAGAAAAAAACAAAACTATTAATCACAAATTTTATGTTTAGAAAAATAAAGACAGGATATATGTATTTTTGTTTGTAGCACTTTTTTTCTGTCTGATATAAAATACAACTGCATAAAGCAATATTGTAACAATTATAACAATAAATACACAATGTACGTGTATAAAGGTATAGTTTGTAAAAAATAAATAAGTAAAAAAATAACAACATGGGGAGACTGAAATGCATAGGAACAAAGTTTTCATATACTATTGAAAATGAGTTGGTATTAATCTGACCTAGTTTGTTATAAATTAAGATGTTAATTACAATTGCCAAGGAAACCATGAAGAAAATAACTAAAAAAAGTATAGTAAAACAAATACAAAGGAATTAAAATGGTATACTGAAAAGTCACTATCTAACACAAAAGAAGGCAGGCAATAAGAAGGATTGAGGAACAAAAAAGACATATAGGAAACAAGTGGTAAAATGGCATAAGTTTTTCCTAATTGATAATTACATTAAATGTAAATGGATTAAACTCTCTAATTAAAAGACAGAGATTGGCAGAATGTACATTAAAAAAAAAAACAAACCACGATCCAACTATGTGCCATTGACAAGAGACTTTCTCTAAGTTACAAATATGTTGAAAGTAAAATGATGTAAAATGTTATTCCATGTTAAGTCATTACAGAAGATGGTGGATTAAGGAAATCCAGGAATCTGTCCCTCCACCTGAATAACTATTGAGTTGGCAGGAACTGTCTGAAATAACTAGTCTGGAACTCTGGAGTCTATTTGAACCCTTGCAGTGTCCAGGGAAAAGCTTGATGAAGGATCTAGTAAATTTCAATAAATTCCAGTAAGTTATGGCCTTTTGCATAATGGCTACCATCCCTCAGGCCCAAAGCAGGGAGCTGTGGGGACAGCAGCCAGCATTCCTGGTATAGCTTGCTGGAGCCAACAAGATCAATATGAACCTTGTCCTCTAAATATCAGGGTTGTGTGTTTTAAATTATGATAGTTGCTTTTGATTGCTAAGGGGCCACACAGAGGCCACACACAGGCTGAAGTGGTTACCACAGAATTTAAAGAGGCAGTAATTGTGAGGCCCACCCCCACCCACCCACCCTTTTGGAGCCAGATATTTAAGGAAAATTTTGTCAGGTCACTGGCTGGCCATAGAGATCACAGAACAGAAATTTCAGTAACCACACACACGGAATACACAGTTTGCAAAAATGGTTTGGAAAAGTCACAAATGGACATCTGTAGCTCTCAACAAGCAAGATTTGGCAATTGCTGAGAAGCAGAAGAATTCTATCTCCAGAGTTTCAACAATATAATACTGTAAATGTTCAGTTCTTAACAAGATTTTATAAAATATACAAAGAAACAGGAAAAGTTGGCCCATTCACAAGCAAAAATAATTTGGCAGAAACAATCCCTAAGGAATCCCAGATAATGGAAATATTAGTCAAAGATGTTAAATCATCTGACTTAAATATGTTCAATGAGCTAAAAAAAAAAAAATGGACAAACAACTAAGGGAAATCAAGAAAACAGTTTATGTACAAATGAGAATATAAGAGAAATTATAAAAAGGAACCAACATATTTCTGAAGCTGAAAAATATCATTACTGAAGTGAAAAACTTAGTAGAAATGTTCTATAGCACATTTAAACTGGCAGATGAAAGGATCAGCAACCTTGAAGATATGAATATTAAAATAATACAATCAGAGAAATAAAAAGTTAAAATAAAATGAAGAAAATGAAACAGAGCCTGAGGGACTCATGGAACTCCATCTAACATACCTATATATGCACTGTAAGAGTCTGAGCAGGAGAAAATAGAGAAATAAAGTAGCAGAAAAATTATTTGAAGAAATAATGGTCCAATACTTCCCAAATCTGAGGAAAAACATAAATATACACATTCCAGAAGCTCAATGAACTCCAAGTAGAGTAAACAAAGAGATCCATATCAAGACACATTATATTCAAGTTTTGTCAAAACCCAAAGACAATGAGAGAATTTTGAAAGCAGCAAGAGAGAAACAAATCATCACATGCAAAGAAACCTCAATAACATTAATTGCTAATTTCTCCTCAGAAACCATCAAGGTCAGAAGCTAGTCAGATGATATATTTAGAGTCAAGGAAGAAAAAAATTATCAACTAAGTATTCCACTGTCAGCAAAACTAACTGTCAAGAGCGAAGGACAAATTAAGACATTTCTACACAACCAAAAACTAAGGGATTTTTTTGGGCCTGCCGAGTGGCGCGGTGGTTAAGCACTGGCTTGGGAAGCCAGCAGCCCCGGTTCGGGTCCCACATATGAGGGCCAGTGACACTGCCCTCAAAAAAAACCCAAAACAAAACAAAACAAAAACTAAGGGATTTTATTACTGGTGGACCTGCCATATAAAACATACTAAAGGGAGTCCTACAGGCTAAATTGAAAGGACACAAGAGAATAACTTGAAGCCATAAGAAAAAAAAATAAAGAACACTGGTAATAGTAACTACTTATGGAAATATAAAACCACTATTATTATACTTTTGGTATGGTTTGTAACTTCTATTTTTTCAATGTGATTTAATAGGAAATAAGCAATAGACATAAAAAAATGTATAAATTTATATTAATTGATATGTAATCTGTGACAATAACAATATAAAGGGAGAGGGAAGAAATTTATAAGAATGGTGTTAGTATACTATTGAAACTAATTTAGTATTATTCAATCTAAGACGTTATAAATTTAAGATATTAATTATATTCCCCAAAGTAACCTCAAGAAAAGCACTAAAATGATACAGAAAATAAAAGAAGGGAATCAACATATTACTTTACAAAAAATCAACTGAATAACAAAAAAGCAGTAATGGAGGAATTAAGAGCAAAAAAACACATTGTACATAAAAGAAATAGATAAATGGCAGAAGCAAATCCTTCTTGATCAGTATTCACATTAAATTAAATTAATTAGACCTTCCTATTAAAATGCAGACATTGGTAAATTGGATAATAAAACATGAATCCTTCTCAAAATCTGAAAAACTGGAGAAAATATTTCTTTCTTTCTTTTTTTTTTCTTTGCTTTGTAATCAGTATATTAAGGAGACATTCATACATTTCAAGAATTTCTTAAATTCTGATATCTAGACTTAAGCTTGTGAACATGACTTTTAAGCATACAATTAAAGCTATTCATCATAATTTGCTATTACTACCAACGTTGAATTACAGTTACATTGGAGCAGAAGTTAAATTAACTAAACCTGTAACATACCTAAAAAATACCTTCCTTATCTCATGCATGCAAATTACTACTCCATGTAAAGGTCTCATCACTTTAACCTCTAAGTTAGCTTGCTCTGGAAGTCACTATGCTGAGGCTTATGGTCCAAAGAGAAGGGGGAAAAAAACAAAACAATCAAAGACTCACATAGTTGTACGTATTTTTAAAAAGATGGCACACTAGAAGGGAATGCAGTTCTGTTAAGTGCAAGCCCTCAAGAAGCAGATTATAAACCCCTTCTTTAGAAAGGTATTTCTGTCACCAATACTTCAGACTAAATTATATAGCATACCATCTTCAAGTAACAGTTGAGGCAGTAGAATAAATGCAGAAGCATCACAATGAAACCCACTTAATACAACTATAAAGACTACCACTTCTCTACAAATTAAGTGCTTTGCCAGTTAAATACAGTTAACTTCATGGCTTACCAATTAATTATGGGTCATACACTGAAGTCAATACATAGGCCTAGCATTTCAGTCAAAGCTATTTCATGTACATAACTGAACTTAATTACAAAGTATGGCCTAACAAATGCTAGGGGAAATTTTTTTTAGTTCTTACAGGTATTAAACTTATCTTGTACACTGAAGTCATCATACATACAGGGCAAAGTCAAAGCTTTTATATTTGAGTTTATTCTTCATTTAACTTTTAAAACACTACTATAGTTGAATATTAAAACAAAAACAATAGCAAGTAGTGAGCATATTATGATTCCAGTCCTTCACTACTGCATATAAAACGCCAGCAGTGAGTGTTCCTCACTGGCCCCATTAAGAGTTCTGACACTGGACACCACCCCTGGGATGATGGTCATCATTCTCATATGCTTCTCCATTGTAATGGTGCCGTCTTTCGTGATTTGGATCAAAGTCTACCAGTTTTAAGTGGTCCATTTCATCAGTCTCTTCTACTTCCTTTCAGGTAGGAGTTTTTCAAGCAAAGAGAGTTTATCAGGAGAGAGAAAGCCATTCTCAAGAAAGTTTACCTTAAATTCGATGATTAGACGACCCTTTTCATATGGTCTAAGATAAATTGGCATGCCTTCATTTAGCACACACTTGATATCCCCATGCTTGACAATCTGACCTGGATGAGAGGTGATGACTATGGTTCAGTTGTCAAGAGTAGATATTGGCTTTTGAAAGCCACACAATACTTCAACCAGCTGTATGTCCATACACATGAAAAGGTCTCCTCAACGAGTAAAAATAGCATGGTCCTTCTGATCTAAAACGATGATAATATCTCCGGGCTCCAGTCCTGGTTCTTGGTCTCTTTCACCATGGAATGTTATCTTCTGGCCATCTTTCATGCCTTTGTCAATATGAACTTCTAGAATCTTCTTCTCTTGAACTATCTTCCTTCCATTGCAGCTTTTACATCTATCTTTAGGACTGATCCATTGCCCATGGCCCTGGCACTCCATGCACACAGACTGAATTTGTTGAACCATTCCAGGTCCTATCTGATGAATTCTTATTTGCATCCCAGTACCTCGGCAACTGGGACAGCACTCTACTGCTCCTTTCTTACCACCTCGGTCTTCACATTTGTCACAAATCACATTGTTTTGCAGAGCTAGTTTTCTTGTTGCACCATTATATAAATCTTCTAAGGTTACTGAGAGTTGATGCACAACATTTTTACCTCTTCTTTCTCTCTGCATCCTTCATCCTCCTCCAAAAAACATATCAAAGATGTGCATGGGGGAGCCAAAACCACCACCTGCTCCACCTTCTTTAATTGCCTGTTCTCCTCCTTTGTCATATAATTCCCTTTTCTTTGCATCAGAGAGCACTTCATAAGCTTGAGAAATCTGTTTAAACTTTTCTCCTTCATTTGGATTCTTATCACGGTGGTACTTCAAGGCCAGTTTCCTGTAAGCCTTTTTCTATTCTTCCTGGGTGGCATTGGGTTTGACCCCCAAAACATCAAAGTAAGTGGTTTCTTTCACCATTTTTGACAGCCCATGAGAGGGCCAAAGCCAGTGTTGAGGAGCGGGAAGGAGCGCGTTGCTGTGCGCACTTCGGGTAGCCGCTGCTCCTCCGCTCCTCACCCAGCGTTCTGGAAAGTTCCGCCGAGAGAATGTTTCTTAACTCATTCCATGAGGCTATAATTACCCAGATACCAAAACCAGACAAAAACACCACAAGAGGGCCGGCCGAGTGGCGCACTGGTTAAGAGCTGGCTTGGGACACCAGCGGCTCCGGTTCGGATCCCACATATGAGGACCAGTGACACTACCCTCTACAGCTAAGATGGTGAACAACAGCTCCACCTGGAGCTGGGCTGTGAGCCCCGGCGATGGTGTAGGCTGCAGCCCCTGCTGCAGTGGGCTGCCATAGGCTACAGTGAGTGGCCAGCAGCCAGCATGAATGGCTGGCAGCCAGCATGAGCTGCCAATAGCCACGGTGAGTGACCATCCAGAGGCCGGCGACCCATCTGCCTCATCCAGGAAGAGCGCAATGATGATACCAACATGGGTCAGTGAAGCAACGTCCTCCGCAACTAGACTGAAGAACAAAAAGACAACAACTTCTGTTTCCCTTCCCCGATTCCCCAAAGCTGTTCCCCTCCCCCAATTCCCCAATAAAATCTTTAAAAAAAAAAAAGAAACACAAGAAAAGAAAACCACAGACTAATATCTGTTATGAATATTGATGTGAAAAATCCTTAACAAAATACTAGCAAACTGAATTCAGAATCATGTTAAAAAGCTTATACACCATGATCAAGCATAATTTATTATTGAAATGAAAGGATCATTCAACATATGAAAATCAATCAATGTAATACACCACATTAATGGGATGAAGGAGAAAACAAATAGTCACCTTAATTAATGCAGAAAAAGTATTGATAAAATTCAAAACTATTTCATAATTAAAAAATAAGTGAAGAATAGAAGGGAACTTCCTCAATATAGTAAAAGCTACATCGACAATTGCTAATGTTGTACTCAATGGTGAAAGATTGAAGTTTCCCCGCTAAAATCAGGAATAGGACAAGGATGCTGACTTTCATCACTTCTAGTCCACATAGTACTGGAAATTTTAGCCAGAGGAATTGGCAAGAAAAACAAAAGAAGTAAAATTATTTCTGTTCACAGGGGACATGGTCTTTGCACACACACACACATACACACAAACACACAAAGTGTTAAAATTAATACACGAATTCAGCATAGTTTAATGATATAAAACCAACATGTAAAAATCATTTGTGTTTCTATATCCTAGCAATGAACAATTCAAAAAGAAAATAAAGAAAAGTATTTTATTTACAATAGCATCAAAAAGAATAAAATACATAGGAATAAATGTAACAAAGGCAATATAAGGCTTACACGCTAAAACCTACAAAACATTTATGAAAGAAATTAAATAGGACATAAATAAATGGAAAAACATCCATAATCATAGATTGGAAGACTTAATATCCAAAGTCATATATAGATTCAACACAATACCTAATCAAAATCTCAGCTTTTAAAAAAATTGTTTTTCCATAAATAGAAAAATTACATCCTCAAATTCATGTAGAAACTCAGGGGACCCAAATAGCCAAAATAATTTTAAAGCATACTACAAAGCTACAGTAATCACAACAATGTGGTACTGACATAAAGACAGAAACCAATTGAATACAACATATGGTCAAGTGATTTTTGACAATGCGAACACCATTCATTGGTAAAAAACACTCTTTTCAAAAAAATGGTGCATGGAAAGCTAAATGTACATATGCAAAAGATTGAAATTGAACCCTTGCTATACACCGTATACAAAAATTAACTCAAAATGGATGAAAGACATAAAATTAAGAGCTAAAACTCTTAAAAATAGAAGAAAATATTCATGCCATTGGATTTGGCAACAATTTCTTAGATATGATAACAACCACATAGACAAAAAAAATGGATAACTTGACTTTCATAAAATTAAAAACTTTTATCCTTAAAAGAACACTGTCAAGATAAAAACAAAACAACAACAACAAAAAAAACCATAATCCACACTGTGGGCAAAGGATTTGCAAATCATATCTCTGATAAGAGATTAATATTACAATATATAAAAACTCCTGCAATTAAAGTCTAAATGTTAAACAAACTGATTAAAAAATGAGCAAAGATATAAATAGATATTTCCCCAAAGAAGATATGCATAATGGCCAATGAGCACGTGAAAATGTGCTCAACATCATTAGTTATTAGGGAAATACAATTAAAACCACAATGAGATACTACTTCACACCCATTATGATGGCCATTACCAATGAAACAGAAAATAACAAATATTAGTGAGCATGTGGACTAAATGGAACCCTCATGCATTGCAGGTGTGAATGTAAAATAATACAGCTATTGTGGAAAACTTCAGTATGTCTTCAAAAAGTTAAACATAGAAATACCACATGATCCATCAATCTCACTCCTAGTTTTATACTCCAAAGAATTGAAAGCAAGGACTCTGACAGATATTAGTTCACTGATGTTCACAGCTCCATTATTCACAGTAGCCAAGAAGTGGAAATTTACCTGAGTCCATCAATACATGAATACTAAATATATGAACAAAATGTGGTACATGCATATGATGGAATATTGTTCAACCATAAAAATGAATGAAATCTGATACATGCTATAACATGGAGGAACTTTAAGGTCATTATGCCAAGTAAAAGAAGACAGACACAAAAGAACAAAATTGTATAACACTATGTGAGGTCCAAGAATAAGAAAATTCATAGAGATAGAAAGTAGAATAGAAATTACCAGGGACTTGAGGGAGAGAGAGAAACGGGTGTTATTGTTTCTGTTTGGACTAACAAAAAATTTCTGGAAATTGATAGTTATGATGGCTACAGAACATTGTGAATGTATTTAATGCCACTGAATTGTACAGTTAAAAATGGCTAAAATGGTAAATTTTATGTTATGAATATTTTACCACAATAAAAAAACTTTCCATGCAAACACTAAGCAAAAGAGTTGTACTGTGTTTCCCTGAAAATAAGACCTAGCCAGAGAAGAAACCCTAGCATGATTCCTCTAGGATATGGAGGGCAAGCACCTGTCACATGAGGGTTTTATGACCTGTTTCAGGAAGAAGGTTGCCTTTTCCACAAATTCCTTCAGCTTAAAATATTCAGTATGCCAAGTTACCATATTTTGGCACCTAAAATCAAATGAGGGCTTATTTTCCAGGTAGGTCTTATTTTGGGGGAAACAGGGTAGTGGCTGTACTAATATACATATAAAATGGGTATTAAGAAAATATTCATTACTACAAACATAGAAGGTTATTGGTATAATGCAAAAAAAAGGTCAATCTGTCAATAGGACATAACAGTTATAAATATATATGCACCTAACTACAAGCTCCAAAGTACATGAAGAAGGAATAACTTCTTCAAAATTGAAGAAAGAAAAGATAATTTAACAATGATAATTAGAGACTTCAATACCTAAATGTCAAAAACGAAACAACAACAAAAAATAACTAGATAGATCATAAGGAAATAGAAAACTTGAAAACACTATAAATCAAGTAGACCTATCAGACACCTATGGTACTCTCCACCCATCAATGTTGTAATACACATTCTTATCAAATGTACATAAAAATGTTTCCAGGAAAATCATTTTTTTAGCTTAGAAAACAAGCCTAAATAAATTTTGGAAGGCAAAAATCTATCAGGTGTTTTCTCTGACCACCATGGAATGAAAGTAGAAATCAATAACAGAATTTATAGATTTATAAATAGGTGGAAATTAAACAACGCACTCTTAAATAAGTAAGAGAAAATCACAGAGAAATTAGAAAATACTTCGAGACAATGAAAATGAAAACATCATATGTGGGATTCAGTGCAAACAGTGTTTTGAGAGGTTTTTTGTTTTGTTTTATTTTGTTTTTGTTTTGTTTTGTTTTGCTTTGTTTTGTTTTGTTTTGTTTTGAGGGCAGTGTCCGTGGCCCTCATATGTGGGACCCGAACCGAGGCTGCTGGTTTTCCAAGCCAGCGCTTAACCATCACGCCACTCAGCCTGCCCTTGAGAGGTTTTTATAGCTGTGAATGCAAACATTAAAAAATCTGAAATCACTTGCCCATACTCTCAACTTAAGAAAATATAAAAAGAAGAGAAAACTAAACTAGGTCAGCGAAAGGCAGGAAATAATAAAAATGAAGCTTACATAAAGTAAATAGACAAGAAAAAAACACTGAAGAAAATCAACAAAACCAAAGATTTACTTCTCTGAAAAGATGTACAAAATAGACAACCATTTAGCTAAAATTCTAATTTTAGCTAGAAAAAAATGAAGTAGGTTCAGGTTACTAAATAAGAAATTTAAAGGGGGACATTGCTGCCTCCCTCACAGAAACAGAAAGGATTAAGAGAATACTTTGAACAACTACATGCTAATAATTTAGATAATCTAGGTGAAATGGACAAATTCCTAAAATATGTAAACTACCAAAACCGACTCAGAAAGAAATAAAAATATTTTCTGAATTTGATAGTTTACATTTTAACATATTTTTGACAACTAAAGAGATTGGATCAGTAATTAAAAACCTCCCAAAAAAGAAAAGCCAAGGACCAGATGATTTCAAAGGTGAATTCCACCAAACATTTAAAGAAGAGTTAACACAGTCCTTCTCAATTTTTTTTCTTTGAAAAATAGATAAGGAAAAAACATTTCACAACTCATTTTGGAGGTCATTATCCTGGTCTTATAACACATCACAAGGAAAAATTACATATCAATATTTCTTTTGACTATAGACATACATGTCCTCAATAAAGTACTAGTACATCAAATCCACTAACATATAAAAAGGATTATACACCAAGTGCAAAAAAAAAGATTGTGACCAAGTAGAATTTATCTTAGGAATTCAAGATTGGTTTATGATCCAAAAAAATCAATTAATGTAAACCTCCATATTAGTATAATAAAAGACAAAAACCTCATGATCATCTCAATAGACTCAAGAAAAAGTATTTGATAGAATCCAAAACACCTTCATGATTAAAAAAAAAAATACTAAAAAGATTAGGAGTAGAAGGGAGATTTCTCAACTTGCTAAAGGGCATCTATAGAAAAGCCACAGCTAATAGTGTACTTAATGATGAAAAACAGAAAGCTTTTCTTCTTAGATTAGGAACAAGACAAAGATGTCCATGCTTGACACTTCTATTTAACACTGTACTGGAGGTTTTGGTCAAAAAAATTGAGCAAGGGGAGAAAAAAGTAACTCAGATTATGAAGAAAGTAAACATAGCTTTATTTTCAGATAACATAATCTTATATATAGAAAGCCCTGCATACTCCACACAAAAAATATTAGAACTAATAACTGTAGCAAAATTACAAGGTACAATATTAGCATGCAAAAATTAATTGTATATATACACTAGCAATGAGCAGTCCAAATATGAAATTAAGAAAATTATTCTGTTTACAATAACAGCAAAAGAAGAAAATATTTTGAAATAAATTTAAACAGAAAAGTGCAAGAAAAATTTGAAACATTGTTAAAAGAAATAAAAGTAATCTAAATAAATGCAAAAACATACTATGTTCATGTATTAGAAGGTTTAATATTATCAAGATGGCAATGCTCCTCAAATACAAGTTTAATAAAATCCCATATAACATTCCACTGACTTTTATTTTGCAGAAATTGACAAACTGATCCTAAAATTCAAATGGAAACTAAAGGGTCCCAAACAGCCAAAAAAGGTCTTGGAAAAAAAAAAGTTAGGAGACTCATACTTCCCAATTTCAAAACCAGTCACTAAGTTACAGTAATCAAAATTGTGTGGTACTTGCATAAGGATAGATATATAGATTAATGGTAAAGAATTGAGATTCCATAAACAAATTCATACATCTATGGTCAAATAGCTTTTGCAAAGAGTGTCAGTCATTCCATGGGGAAAAGAACAGTCATTCCAATAAGTGGTGCTGAGACAATTGGGTATCCACATACAAAAGGATAAAGTTAGCCTCCTCCCTCACAACATATACAAAAGTTAACTCAAAATGGACCAAAGATCTAAGTATAGTAAGGACTAAAGTGATAAAACTCTTAAGGAAAAAATAAGTTTAATTCTTCATGGCCTTGGATTAGATAACATTGCCTATACATGACAACAAAAGCACAAGTATCTAAAGGAAAAAAACAGATAAATTAGACTTCAAAGTAAAAACTTTGTTCATCAAAGAATACTATCAGGAAAGCGAAAAGACAACCCACAGAATGGGAGAAAATATTTACAATTGTAATGGTTCTTTCATAAGAAAAGGTTGAATAACCCTATTAAAAATAAGCTAAGGAATTAAATAACTTTCTAAAGAAGATATATATATATATAATCATTAATCATTAGGGAAATGCATTATCAAAACCACAAGGAGATATAATTTCATACATGCCAGAATGACAACAATAAAAAAGAAAGAAAACTAAAAAGTGTTGGTGAGAATATGGAAAAACTGAATCCCTTATACATTCTGGTGTAAATCTAAAATGATACAACCTTTTGGAAAACATTTTGGAAGTTCCTCAAAACATTAAACATAGGCTAAATATATGACCCAGCAATTCTACTTCTAGGTATATATCCAAGAGAATTGAAAACATATGTTCAAACAAATATTTGCATAAAAATGTTAGAGCAGCATTATTCATATTTTCCAAATAAATGGAAATAACAAAAATGTCCTTCAACTGATCAATGAATAAACAAAATGTTGTATATGTGTACAATAAAATACAGTTTAGTCATAGAAAGGAGTGAGTTACTGATACGAGCTACAACATTGAAAACAATATTCTAAGTGAATCACTAAATGACAAAAGGTCACATATTGCATGCTTCTATTTTTATGAAATGACCAGAATGTGCAAATCCATAGAGACAGAAAGCATACTAGTGTTTACCAAGGGATGGTAGGATGGGGAATTGGGAGTAACTGCTAATAGGTACAGGGTTTCTTTTTGAGGTGATTAAAATATTCTGGAATTAGGTAGAGGTGATGTTTGCACTGCATTGTGAATATACTAAAAACTCCTGAATTATATACTTTAAAATGGTAACTTTTATGTTACATGGATTTTATCTCGATTTTTAAAATTGCAAAAAATAGACAGTACAACAAATGATAGAGAAAATCAATAAAATTAAAAATTGGTTATTTGAAAAGATCAACCAAAATTGACAAATTTTTAACTAGATTAAGAAAGAAAAGAGTAAACTCAAAGTCCAAAATCAGGAATAAATGAGGAGAGATCACTTTTGACTTTATTATGACTTGAAAAAACTGAAGAGGTTCGGGAATACCTAAGCCCAGTTCTTTCTGTGCTAAGCTGTCAAGGTGATATTTGTGTGTGGGGAGGGAATGTGAACTGCGAGAGTGGCTGAAAATTTGATCCACTTTTGATCACAGTGTACCAAAGTAAAGACAGCTGAAATGGAGAAACCACGGCCAAAAAAATCAGCATAAGAATGTGACCAAGTTTTCACTAGTCTGTACTGAGAAAATAAGAAAAATTTCCTGTAGAACTATGGCACTCATCAGTGTTGCTTGTCAAATATGAGCTGCTTGTCAGATATTTCCATCTCCCCTGGCACTTGAACAACCATCATTGAGAATAACTTGAAGTCTGGCTGAACCAAAGGCCTACAATTAAGGATATGTAAAAGAAGACACCTTGAGACTTGAAAAAAGGGGCAGAGATGAGGAACAGGCTGTTCCCACACCCACACTCACGTGTGACCACTAAAAATTGGGAAGGGTATTTCAGCTGCAGAGGTCCCCTTGGAGGAGTGAGGGATCCCAGGCCCACAGCAGACTCCCCAGCTCAAGGTTCTAGGGCTGGGGAGAAAAGTCCCCGCAAATACTGGCTGTGAAAAACAGTGGAGGTCGTGGCTGGGTGAGACAGGGGCAGCTGGAATCCCAGGTGACCCTCTTAAAGGGCTCAGTCATGGACTTAGTCACTGATGGAATCACTTGCTCTGAGCTCCAAAGCTGGGTCAACAACTCAAAAGGTACCAGAGACATGTGAGAAGGAACTGAGCTGTTTGGCTTCAGGATGAGAATATAGAGGGGTAGCTTTCTCCCAGACAGAAATGTTGGCAAAATCCATTGTTTCTTTATTGAGCCCTTTCCTCTTCCAGTGTACGGATGCAGGCGGCCGCCATATTTGAGTCTCCATCAAATTGGCTAACACTGTTCACCCCACCCTGGTGATACACTGAGACTCTTCCCCACCCAACTTGCAGACACACCCAAGTTGCAGACACACCCAAGTTGCTTACAGTGGCTTTCCCATACAAACAATCTGTCTTGGCTCATGCTGCAGACTTTTCTATAATCTCTCAAAGGTTAAAAAACCAAACAAGCAGCATCTGGCTTTGGTGTGGTCTACTCTCTTTGCTGAACAGCCCCAAGACCAGCACTATTGGCAGCTGGCCATGGTTTGAAACTTGGTCACTCGAGACACATTCAAGCCCAGGGCAGGTGGAAGCCCTCTGCAGTAGCTCATGCCAGGTGCCCTGGGGCAGGGCACAGCCTGCAGCTGCACTTGGCCTACAGCGAGGCCCCTCCCAGGAGCATTGGTTCTGGCATGCTAGGTGGCCAGCTATAGACTGAACCAGAGCATCATCTGGCCACCTCCAAGGACAAAACACTCAAAGGAAAGACCGAGCAGGCACCAGAGCCCTGCTAAAGTGAATCCTGCTCTATATAGTCAGCTTTTGCATAACAGCCCCTCCACTGTAGTCGTGGCCATTCCTCACAACTAATCAGCCAAAGGGTCAATCCCTCTCACTGATGTGCAAACAGCAACCAAGACTCAACTACAATAAGAGGTCACAAACAAACAAAGCAAGGAACATACCTGAAATACCCAGCTCAGATGAACAGGGAGACTGTGCCACAGAGATGTTCTGTGGGGACACCGACTATATAATACCATTCTACTAAGACTAGGAGATACAACAGCCCTACATATTACATAGAAACAAACATAGGGAAGCAGCCAAAATGGGGAGACAAAGAAACATGTTCCAAACAAAGCTCCAGAAAAGGAACTTAACAAAATGGAGACAAGCAATCTACCAGAAGCAGAGTTCAAAACACTGGTTATAAAAGTGCTCAATTATCTCAGTGAGAACTTCAACAAGGAGACAGGAAACATAAAAATGGAGATAGAAAATATGAAAAAGAACCAGTCAGAAATAAAAATACAATAACTGAAATGAAGAATACATTTGCAGGAATCAACAGTAGAATAGATGAAGCAGAGGATCAAATCAGTGATTTAGAAGATAAGGTAGTAGAAAACATCCAATCAAAATAGCAAAAATACTCCCCGCCCCCATGCAGGTAGTTTAAGCAGCCTCTGAACAACATCAAACATACCAACATTAGCAGAAGGAGGAGAGAGAGAGAGAGGAATTGAAAATATATCTGAAAAAATAATCATGAAAAACTTACCTAACTTGGCGAAGGAAATAGACATACAAGCCCAGGAAGCACAGAGAGTCCCAAACAGGATGAATCCAAACAGGCCCACACCAAGACACATAAGTAAAATGCCAAAGCTTAAAGACAAGGAGAGAATCTTAATAGCAGCAAGAGAAAAGCAGTTAGTTACCTACGATGGAGTTCCCATAAACCTGTCAGTTTATTTCTCAACAGAAATTTGGCATGCCAGAAAGGATTGTCAGGAAACATTCAAATTGATGAAAAGTAAGGATCTATAACCAAGATTATTTTACCCAACAAGGCTATCATTTAGAATTGAAGGACAGACAAAGAGCTTCATAGACAAGAAAAAGCTAAAGGAGTTCAGTACTAACTAGCCAGTATTACAGGGAATGTTAGAGGGATTTAAGAAGAAAAAAAAAAAGATTGAAAAATGAATAATTACATCAACAATTACTTTTAAATGTGAATGGATTAAATGCTCAAATCAAAAGATAGGGTGGCTGGATGGATAAAAAAACAAGATCCTTACATATACTGCTTATGAGAGACTCACTTCAGATTGAAAGATATACACGGACTCAAAGTAAAGGGATGGAAAACGTTATTTCATGAAAGTGGAAATGAAAAAAAGAAAGCTGGGGTAGCAATACTTATATAAGATGAAATAGACTTTAAAACAAAGACTATACTAAGAGATGTAGAAGGACCCAGTAATCTTGGTGTCCGTTGATGGATGAATTAATAAAGAGGAGGTGGTGCATATATACAATACAATGGAATATTGCTCGGGCAGGAAAGGAAATGGGTTCTTGCCATCTGCGGAGGCATGGATGGACCTGGAGGGTATTGTGCTGAGTGCAGTATGTCAGAGAGAGAAAGACAGATGCAATGTGGTTTCACTTATATATGGAATCTAAAGAACAAAATAAACAAACAGAATGGAAACAAACTCATAGGTATAGAGAACATTTTGATGATTGCCAGATGGGAAGGGATTTGGGGATGTGGGTGAAAAAGGGGAAAGGATTAAGAAGTATAGTTTTATCTGTGAAAGGTTAAATAGTAAAATTTCAGTAGGAAAATATTCAGAATCTTGGAGTAGGTAGCAATTCCTTAAATAGGATACAAAAAAGTACTATCCATAAGAAGAAAATCTGATTAATTGGAATGCATCAAAATTTAAATGTCTGCTCCTCAAAAACATAATTAAGATAGTGAAAAGGCATGTGAGAACCTGGGAACCATTACCAGAATTTTTTACTAACCAATAAGATAAAGACAAAAAAACTCAATGGCTAAAAACCCTTAAAAGACACTATGCAAATGAAAATACCCAAACTGCTAGGAAGAAAATGAGAAAGCACTCAGCATCATTTCTGGTGGGGGTGTAAACTGGCACAACCTCTTCAGAAAACTATTCAACTCTATCTGTTAAACATACACCTACTCTGATTTAGCAATTTGATTCTTAGATATTAATATACACCTAAGAAAAATAAGTATAATATATACAGCCAATGAAGGACTACAAGATTATTCATAGACGATTTATTCATAACAGTCAAACACTGGAAATAACTCAAATGTCCATTGATAGGAGAATTAATAAATAAGTAGTGATATACTCATTCAATAGGATATTATACTGCTGAAAGAAAAAAAAAGCCAATGCTCTGCATGCACATTACTCCCACAGATGTAATGATAAATAAGTCACATATAAATGAGTACATGTATATTATTCCCTTGTTTTGAAGTTCAAGAATGAGCAGTCAGGATAGTGGTTATCCTGAAGGGGGAGGCAAGTATTGAGAGGGCACAAAGGAGTCTTCTAGGGTGTTGGAAATATCTACATCTTGATTTGGTTGGTGATTATATGGGTATAAATATACATAAAAACTCAAAAGCTGTACACTAAAAATTTGTACACATTTCTGCTGCCTTAAATTAATGTATACCCTTTAATAAAACCATGTCACTTTTGTTACAGGGGTATTAATATCAGTGTTATTTTCTAATATAAACAAATTTCAAGCAGTTTTTATGTCTGAATAGTGAGTTTATTATGAAGTAAATTATGAAGTATACATTCAGTGGATTACAATGCAGCTCCTAAAGATGTTGTAGAATACTTAATGCATAAAAATATTCATAAAATATGTAAAATCACTTTGAGTACATACAATATATTTTTATTTTCATAAAATGTTGTATCTATGCATTAACCTGCATAGACAGGAACCTCGATTAATCATGAAAAGTGAATAGTGATGGCCTATCACAGCTGCCAGTGCAACAAGGCAGACTGAGCGCCCACGCCTCCCCCTCCCATGTTCACAATCCCAGCCACAGGTCGTCAGAGGTGGAGGAATGCCACAAGGGACCTCTGGTTTTGACATGTGTCCAGAGAAGAGACAAGAACTACATTGGCTGGTAAATGGGCTCAGGGGGAGCCCAGCATAAGCCGGTTGGGGGAAAGGCTGCAGGACAAGAGAATGTATCTTGCTGGGTGGACTTGGAGACACCCTGAGCTCCATGTAGAGGTTCCATCCACAGAGAAGAGCAGTACATGCTGGGCCAATATTCAGGGAATTTAAAGGACTGTTTATAGTATGACTTTTATCAGTTAGACCCATCCCATTAAGACAGTATGGAGTTAATTTTGACCATAAAATTCACAAACAAATGTTAAATAATAATATCCAGAGTTAATGGCGGTGTGGAAAACTAGATAATTGATATCTTCATATTCTCTTTAGGGGGAGTCTATCAACTGGAGAAGACTTTATGGAAGATGATTTGTCAGTAGTAATGAAAATTTTAAATAATTTGCATTCTGCAACCAGCAATTGTACTTTTGGCTTTCAGATGTCTGTTCTACTCAGTGGGGCATAAAAATATATGTTAAAGGATGTACATCATGGCATTGTTTAGAAAAGCAAATTTTTTTTTTGAAATTCAAATATCCATTAATGGGACAATTGTTAACTAACTGATAATATGTCCATTCTGTGGCAGTCTTCTGAACCTTTAGAAAGAATCATCTGTGTACAAACATAAAAAGATTTCTAATAAATATTATTAAGTGAAAAAAGCAAGTTGTAGAACAATAAATCCTGTATCAAGCACTTGATGAGAAAAGCATCAATTATACAATTTTTATTTGTGAATATCACGTCAAGCATGCCCCAAAATATATACCAAATTGGCAACAGGAATTCCCCCTGAGGGGAAAATGAAGGATTTAAACTTTAAAAACTACCCATTTCTGTATTTCATTTTTCTTTAATTAAAAATTATTGAAGGGGGGCCGGCTGAGTGGCGCACTGGTTAAGCGCTGGCCTGGGAAGCCAGTGGCCCCGGTTCAGTTCCACATATGAGGGCCAGTGACACTGCTCTCAAAAAAAAAAAAAATTGACATTTAACATTTTATAGAAGTACACCATAATTACATTTGTATATTGCTAATGTATTTTTATTTAATTTATTTTTTAGCTGAGCCATCCTGCCACCTCTTGGCAGCTCAGCGGCAGCTCAGCTCGGGCTGGGCTTCGAACTGCTGTTGCTCAGAGCTCAGCTCTTGAGTGAGCTCTTAACCAACTGAGCCACTCGGCAGGCCCTGCTGTGTATTTTTATTAAATTAATCAGGAGAATAAAACTTTGCTGTGCTGAAGAATCTAACCAGAAAGAAATCATCTTTTTTGAATTTCAAGGATATAGTCAAAAATCTTACATGCTTCAAACAAATAAAAAAAGAAGAGGTGATTTACCTCCAAAAGAAAACAAAATATTTCACTGTTCTAAGAACTTGTAGATATTAAGAAACAGTATAATGTTGTCAATATCATCATTATCTGATAGAGCTTTCTATAATGAGGGAAATGTTCTGTATCTGTGCTGTTCAATCCAGAGGCCACTACTCACACATGGCTATCACACACATGATATGTGACTGAAGAACTGTATGTTTCAGTTTATTTAATTTTAATGATCTAAGTTGAAATCTAAACAGTCACGTGTGGCTGGTGGCTACTGCGTTGAAAAGTGAAGTCCTAGCATTTAAAGGAGAAAGCAATGAAGACACATTGTACCAGAAATAACGCATATACATGTATACATAAAAACTTTATTCAAGATGTATATCAGTAATGTGAGAGATACCCCAAGCTAACAGGTCAAAAATGGAGAAATTGGGACCTAAAAGGATTGGTGGTGTAGCCCAAAAAATTTAGAGATAATGCTAAATGATTGTGGTAAATATCATAGAAAGTGTTAGTCCAAACCCCCAAATAGAAAGAGATGTATCTTGAAAAATGAGGCAATAGAATAAAATAACATTAATGGTGATTACTATGAGCACTTTGGTTAAGCATTTTTTATCATCTTGTTTAATCCTAAGAGTAAATATATGGGACAGATTTTATTACTAATCCTGATATGCCAGTAAAACATTGGGGGTTTAGAGTTAAACTATTTTTCTCAAGGTGACACATCAAGAAAGTAGGAGATCCTTGATTTAAATCTAATTCTATCTGACTCCTATGTTAATTAATGAAGACCAAGAAAAAAATGGAAAAGGACAGTGTTAGGAAGAGACACGTTTGCTCCTCACCTTATATGGAAGGACAAAAAGCCTAGAGGTTTTTCCTAAATTGGGACTGATTAAAAAAAACACACACGTTTTTAAACTTTCACCTCTACAGTCCCAATTGGGACTGATTAAAAAAAATTGGGACTGATTAAAAAAAAACAACACACGTTTTTAAACTTTCACCTCTGCAGTCCCAATTTAGGAAAAACCTCTAGGCTTTTTGTCCTTCCATATAAGGTGAGGAGCAAACGTGTCTCTTCCTAACACTGTCCTTTTCCATTTTTTTTCTTGGTCTTCATTAATTAACATAGGAGTCAGATAGAATTAGATTTAAATCAAGGATCTCCTACTTTCTTGATGTGTCACCTTTATCTGAAGCTGCTGTTGAATAATATCATATGTCAACTATGATTTAATATATATATGGAGTACATTGTGGGGAGTGGAGTCAATGGAATTGTAATAGATATGCATGATATCTAGGGTGGGGGGGCCGTGGATTGGGGGAGGGGATTGTCACTTTGTAGGGGGTGAAAAACACAACTATTGCATTGTTTTGTACACCTGAAACCAATAATAAAAAAATAAATAAATAAAATAAAAAACTTGTTTTTAAAATGTAATACTAGTTTCAAAAAGACATAAACATCTAAAAATACTACAAATACAATAATTACCAAACTCTGTAATGATTATTTTGAAATAGACATGTCAATATGAATTCATGATTTTTCATTTTAACATATTAACTGGCTTTTTCCACAGAAAGGCCATAGAAGCAAAAAGACACTTTTACAGCATTGAGGCCATCTGATGACCAGGGCTTGCTTTATAAATAAATACTACCAAAAGGAACAGGGTAGATTCTAGAGCTGGGCCTGGGAAAGTAGAAAGTGAATCTGGGACACACTGTTGTGCCAGTAATTAAGCAAGTTTTAATGAACAGTGGGGCATAACAGAGTCAGCATGGAGGGATGACAATGCCAAATTTGGAATAAGTGAACAACAAAAAGAAGAATGACTGTAATTCTTTAACACAATGAATAAAATACCATGAGTTGAGAGAGAGAAAAAGAGAGAGAGAGAGAGAGAGAGAGAGAGAGAGAGAGAGAGATGTGAAAAGAGAAAGTAAACATGGAAAAATGTTAATAATTGTTGAATTAGATCAAGGGTATATGTGTGTTTGTTTTACTATTTCTTTCAACTTTTTATACGTGTAAGAACTTAAAAGCTATGGAAAAAGGAAAATAATAAAATGTATTTAACCAAAAGCAGATAATAAAGACACATAAAAATAAATCTTAAAGCCAAATGACAAATGAGCTACCTACTAAAGAGAGGAAAACCTCTCTGTCAAATCATCAAAAAAATAAATGAGAATGCATTTGTAGACAAAATGGGGTAACCAGGACTGATCATTCTACATGAAATAACAACAAAACAAAACCAAAGGGCAAACTATAGGAAACACTGGCTCTAAGACCCTGATCTGGAGAAATGGAGGCCACATTCTGAGGTTCAGGGCTATGACTCTTGGGGGATAATAGTCAACCCAATAAAAGTACCAAAAAGGGTCTTGCCTCAGTAGTGAGGAAAAGTTGCCCCTAGATGAAAATGCTGATTTGGTCCCATGTATCAAAGATTAAAAGGAAGACCAAAATGTTCAAACTTTTTTTAGATAATTCAAGTGCATCCCAGTACAAAGTTTAAGAATTTCGCTAGTAATACAAAAATATCCAACAACCAGCAAGGTAAAATTCATAATATCTGGCCTCCAATATAATACTATTATATATTTGAAGAAATAATGTCTAAAACTTTTCCAAATTTGATGAAAACTATAAACCATAGATCCCAGAATCTCAGTGAATCCCAAACACAAGAAACATTGAACAGTATTATACTAAGTTGCTTAACTCTAGTGATAAGGAGGAAAAAAAACTTAAAAATCCAGGGAAAAAGACATTACATAGAAAGTACCAAAATACAAATAACTGCAGTTATCAAGAAACAGTCTAGAAGATCTTGCAGAAATGTCTTTGAGATGCTGAAAGAAAGGTCTGTCCTCCTGGACTTCTTTACCCAGTGGAAATACCTTTTGAAGACAAAGGCAAAATAAAGAGTTACGAGACAGACAAACGCTGAATTTTCAGCAGCCTTGCTCTACAAGAAATGTTAAAGTAGTCTTTAAAGCAGACAGAAATAATGACCAGAAGGGAAAAATGAATGAAAAAGGAAACAGAAAAACAATGTAGGGAATTCATAAAACCAAAAGCTGGTTCTTGGAGAAGATTACTAAAATTGACAAAATGTCTTAGACTGAGAAGGACAAAAAGTGAGAAGGCACAAATTACCAGTATCAGGAATGAATTAGGTGACATCACTATAGATTTAATATATAAGTATTAAATGATGAATGTTTAGTTAAAAATATTCCCACTATGAAAACTCCAGTCCCAGATGGCTTTAGTAGTAACTTTTACCAAACTTTTAAAGAAGCATTAGTACCAAATCTCCACAAACTCTTCCAGAAAATTTAAAAGGATAGAATAATTCCCATCTGAAAAGGGAGGCCAGAATTACCCTAATACCAAAATTAGAAAAGGACATTACAAGTAATAACACAGATCAAAATCCCTCATTAACTTATATGCAGAACATTTTAATAAGAACTTTAGGGAATCAAGTCCAATAACATAAAAAGAATAAAACATCATAAACAATAGGGGTTTATCCCAGGAATGCAAGCTTGTTCTATCATTTGAAAAATCAATCAATCAATGTAATTCACCTTAAAAACAAACTAAAAAAGGAAAACATGTAATGATTTCAACAGATGTAGGAAAATCACATGACAAACGTCAACATCCACTCCTGATGAAGACTTTTAGCAAAGCAGAAACAGAAGGGAAGGTTGCCAACCTGATAAAGGGTAGCTACAAAAAGCCTCCAGTTAGCATCAGATGTAATGGTGACAGACAGAGTGTTTTGTGCCAAGATCAGGAACAAGACAAAAATGTTCATTCTCACCACTTCTATTCAGTTTTGTATTGGAGGCTTTAGCCAGTGCAATATGCAAATGAATGCACTCAGATTAGAAAAGAAAAGGAAAATGGTCTTTGTTTGCAGAAGACATGATTTTGTCTATGGAAAATCTGATAAAATCTTCAAGAAAGCAATTAGAGGTTAGCAAGAGTAGAAGAGGAGCACACCTCTGGCAGCGGTTTTCCTGGTTCAGGGCTGACTTGTGCGCCCTGTGCACCTTTTCTCCACATCTTACAATTCAGAATTCCTGCCAGTCTCAGCTCCCTTGGCCTCACCCTATGTCTGCCTATTCTGCAGGATGTGACTCGGAGACCCACAAAACAATGCCAACCTTTCTTCTGCACTGTCAACTGCATGAGGGGAAGGGCTTTGTTGAGTTCACTGCTATATTCCCAGCACCTACACAGTGTCTTGAGAATAGATGATGCTCAGATAATTAGGGAATAAATTTCAAACACTTCATCTCGTTTTTTGGTTCGTAAAGCCATTTCACCCACCCTCTCCAGACCCAGGATGTGCCACAGAAGTCATAGAATGTCAGCAGTGAAAAGAATACTTGTCAGCCCGCATTTTACAAGGAAAAAAACCTGAGGCCCAAAGAGAAGTGCCAGGCTTCAGGTCACGTACCAAGTAGTTAGCTGCAGAGCTGGACAAGAACCTGGTCCCCCAAGTCCTGGCACTGCTTCTTCCTTCACAGTTTCTCCTGTCAACATTTTAATGGCCACAGAATCTCAGTTCTCAGAATGGGTCCAAGCTCAGCAATGCGGATACTGATTAGTATGCTGGGAATGTGGCCCAGAGAATGTCACTATTAGGGACTGTCCCCTCCCTTGGACTCACCACTCAGAGCTTCTAACCCTCAGCAGCAAGATTCCAGTTGCCAGCTCAGGTGTGGACCTAGAGAGGAAGATGGGACATTGTCCTGGAGAAGAAAGGTTCTCAAGAAAACGTGGAAACTGGGAGAAAGGCTGAGCAGGAAAGCCATTCCAGATGGGGGAAGCTGCTACCAAGCAGTCAACACAGCTGCCATCAGATTGGGGGCAAAAAGGGGAGGGGAGAACCATGCAAAAAGCATTGGGGAGATGGGCATAGAGGCAGGATAGAGAAAGGAATGTCAGCAAAAAATTCCTCTGCTTGTCACAGCCATTATCCACCCAGAACCAGTGAAGGGGCTCCACAGGCTCATAAGCCTTGTTCAAGGGGGGCTGCCCCCAAAGACCACTCCATGCCCATGACCGTGCCTATTATCCTAGCATCAGAGATAGGTTGAGGAGACTTTTCAGTTTCCGGGACTCTCCTATGAGAATGCAGATATTTCTTAGCAGGAATTAGATGCCAGAGGTTCCCAACCCTGGCTGCACATTCAAATCATCTGGGGAGCTTTGAAAACAACACGGATGCAAAGTTCTAGCACAGACCAGTTACATCAGAAGGGGGCGGGGGAGTGGCGATGAGTGCCCAGACCATAATATTTGAAAGCTCCCCAGGCAGTTTTAATCGGAACCAGGGAAGGTTTGACTACTTTAAATGTCAGCAGAGAGGGACTTTAGAAAACACCGAAGCCCTTTTTGGCAAATGGAGAAAATGAGTGAGGCCCAGGGACTCTGTGGCAGAGACCAGGCTGGAACGGTGTCTGGGTCCCTAGGCTCTCTCCTGCATAACAGCTGCCCCGGAAGCCCTGAGAATATTGTGTTGAGGAAAAGGGTGGGGAGAAGCACTGGGTGGATGAGAGGGGCTTCGTGAGGCTCCTTGGCTGGGGCAGAGCATCAAAACGCCAGTGGTTGGTACCAGGGAGAACTGTCAGATTCACCATTTTGCCCACATGCCCCTGCCCCCCCCCCATGGCATGGGGGTTTGGAAAGGGTTGGATTTTTTTTTTTTTTTTTGAGGGCAGTGTCATTGGCCCTCATATGTGGGACTGAACCGGGGCCGCTGGCTTCCCAAGCCAGCGCTTAACCACCGCGCCACTCCGCCGGTCCGTGGGTTGGATTTTTGACATAAGGCTTCCTCCCTGTCTCCCTTGTTTCCTTCTTGCTTCCTTCCTTTTGCTCCTATATGGCCTTTATTTAATTTTTTCTCCAGCGACCTAGAAAATTATATCCTAAAATTAGAACTTTACAGGCGGGGTCTGGAATGCAGAAAGACTGGGTGGCATGCGCGCGGTTACGCAGCAGGCCCTTCTTAGAGCTGGCTGAGTTGCAGACACTCCTGCCCCACCCAGGCAGGCAGGATTCTCTACCAGCGTTCTCTCTTTGCCCCCCTGACTGGGAGTTAAGGAACACACTGAGCGCATGGGTGACACTCGCTTTCCCAGTCAGCTGGAGGGTGGGCGGCAGACGCGGGCTGGAAGCGGCCTTCTGTTTATTGGCACAGACTTCTGCCCCCATGAATAGCCTGGGCACATCAGGACCCAGGGGAACGCACTTCTCTGAGCCACCCCGCGGCTCCAGGTCTCCAATTCTCCCAGGTGTCATCCAAAAAGGTGCAAATCCTTGGGCGGGCAGAGAATCAGGCAGATGACCTGTGCGTCCCAGCATGGAGCCTCTGGGACCATCCAGAGCCCATAAGAAATGCCCAAAGTGTGGCACGGAGGGCGGCACGTGGCGGGGGCCACCGCCCTGCCTGCTGCGGCCACATAAGGGGATGCTGAGTCGGGTTGGCCAAAGTGGCCCAGAGCGCGACGGCTGGCGGGAGGCCAGGGCAGGGCAGGGATGATGCCGATCCCTCTGCAGGGTGCGAGGAGCTCTCAGTTGCTTGCCGGGTGGGGCTGCACACGCCAGCAGGCTTCGAGTTGCCTCCCGCGGCGGCCGCTGAGCGCCCTCTAGCGATACGAAGGGCTTTCTGCCGCCGCGAGGCCCCAGCCTCCGCCGAACTCAGGAGCTTTCACCGCCGCGGGTCCGCGGATAGAGTCCCTCCTTCTCCTTCCCAGCAGGTCTGGGCTGGGCTGGCTTCCAGTCTCAGCATCTTCACCCCCGAACCCCCACCCTGAGTCTGAGCCCGTCTTTGTGCTGCTGTTGTCCCTTGGGCCCTGCTCTGTGAAAGATTTTATCTTTATTAAATGATACTTAACATTTTTTCTTTTTTTAAAAAAAGCGGATTTTCCGGTGGAGTGAGATCAGCTGAGGTAGCAGGTATGACCACAGGGAACTCCTCTAACAATTTTTCAGCCAAAACCATCAGTAGCACTACCTGAAAGGTGGAGAAAAATTAGAACAGCTTTCTTGAACCTTCTTAACACCCCTGCACCAGCCACACAGGTAATCAAATGAGGGCAATTTAAACCGCCCAACCCTGGACTCCAAAGAAACTTGAAAGGCTGAGCTCCCTCCAGCCCTTTCCACACAACCATCTCTTAACTTCCACCAAAGAATTAGAGAAACCCTCACTAGGATCCTCCGTGGACATGGAACCAGTGATGGAAGCAGGTAAGCAGTAAGCACACTAGCTGTATGATGCCAGGTGCTGTCCCTGAAAGGCTGGCTGTGAGGGACAGAAGCTCTATTAGCATCTCTGGGTCTTAGTCAGGAAGGCAGGGGTATGGATCTGGCCGCAGGACAGCACCATCACTAAGACAGCCCCATCACTAAGACAGCCCCAGAGGCTACAGCAAGGTTGAGAAATGCTGCCTGATGCAGGATGGTGGCCCGTGTGGGTGCCTTCACATAAGCGATTGCCTCTGCTCTGTCCATCAGGAGGCCCCCTCCATTTGTTTGCTCCACAGCACTTTTCCTCCCTTCACTGTCAGGGCTATGCCCTGCCTCGCAGAAGCACTACAAGGGCACCTTGGCCAAAGTGCAGGTGACTTTATGATCCTTGCCATCCTCTGGGTCTGGCAATCGCACTGCCACTTGGGACCACTCTAGTTTATAAGGCTCATCCTCCCATCTACCCTGACTCGGCAGCCACCTTGGTTGGGCCCTACACTTGCGTGATTTTCCTGAGTTTAGAAACTAGAACTTTATGTTTTCTTCAGTTTTACTTAGATGCTGAAGCTGTTAATGCCTGCAAACTTCCCTAGTTTGCAGATCAAAGTCTAATCAACCATATAAACAGTCTTCTCTCCCCAGGCTGCAGGTTGGGGCACTCAGCATCCTGACCCTGCCAACCACCACCCAGGGGCATCTAATAGCCAGGCCACCACTGGGTTCTTCCACCAGCAAGGCCCCCATGCTACCCCTGGGCCCAGGGGACACAGCACTGCTCATCTCACTCAGTCCCTTCCTGTAGTTTCTCTGTCCTGAGTTGTACCCCTCTGAGATCCAAGAGCACTGATCTGGCAGTAGGAAACCCTACGGCTTGTCTTTTGTGACATCACATTTCAATCTCGGTGTCCCTGTGTATTGGATGTTGACAGTAATTTTTTGCCTGGCTTGCTTCTCCATAAAGAGTTAACTCAGCAGGCCCTGGTGGCCCCAAGCCCTGCACATTCCAAAGGGCTTCAGGCCCCAGACCCTTTCCCAGGACATAACCTCTGAACCATTGGAATATCTTGCCTGATAAGAGTGTCATTGCTTGTCTGGAGCCTGGGGCCACACTGGGGAGTTTAAGCTAACAATGTGATTCGTGATGAATCCTTGCTTTTGTTTGCCTGGCTCTATTATTTTGACCTCTTGGAGGTGAAGGGTGGGGGCCTGGGTACTGGGTGTCTAAGTACGAGCTTTATGCCTACACGATCCCAATAAACACCCTGGACACCAAGGTTCATGTGAGCATCCCTGGTTGGCAGTACTTCATACATATTGTCACACATCATTGTTGGGAGGATTAAGTGCTGTCTGCATAATTCCACTGAGCGAGCACAATTGGAAGCTGTGCCTGGTCTCTCTTGGACTCTGCCCTATGTGCCTTTTTCTGTTGCTGATTTTCACATGTATGTTTTCACTGAAATAAACTATAATTTTGAGTATACCAGGTCTTTTGGATCCTGAGAGTCCATCTTGTGAATCATTGAACCCAAGGGTGGCCTGAGGGACCCCTGACACCTTGCCTTGTGAGGGTAATGATGATCATGCTTGCTCCATACTGTGCTTGGTAGTTTACAAAGTGCTCTAAGAGAGAAGAGCTATCTCTCTGTCACCGAGTAAGTATGGAGCACACTGTGAGGAAAGCCTTGGAGGCAGTTGGTCTCAAATACGCCCCAAGGAGAGGAATCCACACCAGAGGCCAGGGCTTGGTGCTTCACACTGATCAGAAATGAAGACCCTGAGTCCCAAGGACTTGCCTGCCCTCTCACGCCACCAAGTGGTCAGACCAAGTGGTGGGTTTGGAGAATTATGCTCAAATTATTGTACTGAGGCAAATTGCCAGAGGGGCTGAGTTGGAGCCTTGAGGGAAACCTCTGCTGCTGTCCCACCCCTCCCTCATACTGTCTTCTTGTCACACACATACACACACACACACACACACACACACACACACACACACACACACACACACACGCAAACACATAACCAGAACCACAACAACCCAAAAGAGTGCTGTCTATCACTGGATGTCACCATGAGTGCTAGGTTCATTGTATGGGAATCACTGGAGAGCCTGATTAAAGCAGAGTTTCTCAGGTCTCTGTCCAGGGGGTTCTGACCAGTAGGTCTAGAGTGGTGCCCAGCAATCTACATTTTTAATAATTCCTCAGGAACAATAGTGGGCACTACCAGTGACCCTGTCATGCCAAGCCAGAAGCATAAACCTTCTCCAACCAAAGTTTTGACATAACTCAATTTTATGCCTAAACCAAATATTTAAAATCTTTGTTTTTTAAACACCTATAGTTAATGTCCCTGTAAACAAAAACATTCAAAAGCAAATCTGCTCGCCCCTATGCGAGGCTTGTGGGAAGGACTAGGTGCCAGGTTTGTTAGGCAGCAAGCCCTTGATCTATGGTAACAGGACCCAGTGGAGAGACAGGAACTTGCACACTGCAGTAATTTATGAAAAGGCCACAAAAGAGGCACATGGAGAGAAAATAAGAAGAAGCAAAAGGAGAAGGAGAGAAAGAAAGAGGGAAGGACAGAAGGAAGGGAGGAGAAAGAAGAGAATGTAACTGACAAGACATTACCTTTCAAATCAGTAGGGACTGTTACAAATATTAGAAAGGAAGGAAGGAAAGAGGGAGGGAGGGAGGGAAGGAGGGAGGGAGGGAGGGAGGAAGAGGGAGGGAGGGAGGCGGGGAGGGAGGAAGAAAAGGAGGGAGGAAGAGAAGTTTGCTTTATGATATACTAATAGGAAAACTTGCCTTAGCAGATCATGATGCTGTTGGCATTTACTGAATAATTAAAGACAGTGATTCAGGAAAAGAATTACCTATAAGACAAAGGTTTTAATGCCGTGGAATTTAATTTGTTTTGAGAAGAGATTCCTTATGGAATTTTTATTAGTTGTTTTTAAAAAAATACATATTTAATGTTATTTTTAATCCCCTCCATCTTTACTTTTCTCTCAAAACTTGATCTTGCCTATTATGGTCGGCAACATCATTTTCAGGTACAGAAAAAAGCTCTTCTGTTTGTAGGATGGTAGCTCACCTGTTTCTCCATGCCCCCTCCCCAAGATTGATCCTGTTCTGTTTACCAGGCTGACAGTCCATATAGTCTTGTTCCTGTACCGATGGTGATGACGATGGTAATGATGAATGGGGAGGCAAGTCCTTTCCTCTTTTGGAGCTTCATTTCCTCCCCTGAAAACCAACAGGATTGGCCAGGATATTCCCCAAGGCCCTCCTCTGTTCCGGGTTCTGGGGCCTTCTCTGAAGTTGGCCAAAGGCACTAGCTGCTTTGGCCTTCTCATCTGTAAAATCAGGGTAATGTCATTGTCCTGTGTGCCACAAAGAGATGCTGGGGACTCCAATGTACAAGAAGATTATTATAATTAATTTTTTAATAAATTGAAACTGTAATATGCTTTACAAATATACAGGGTAAATTCTGCTGTCAAAACTAACCAGATAGATGCCTAAAAATAACAGTTCTTAACTTTCTGGTAATTTGATATTCTGAGAATTTGATGAAATCTTTGAACTCTTTCTTTCCCACCAATGGACACACACACAAAATTTTGTTTAACAAGGGCCCACATTTTCTTAGATGATAAACCAATGTATCTTCATTCCCAATTATTCCTAATTCTTGGTTGTGGCAGGTCTCTCCTTCACCTATTAAATAAGAAAGTTCATTGCTTCAAAGAGAAAGTGAACACAATCTGAGACACCGGAGACCTTATTTAGTTCTATATTTCAAACTACATTTTTTCCTGAGTCAATAAAGCTGAAGGTTTTGTTGACAGAGAAAAGAATTTCTAGAATCCATAGGGCCCCTTTGTAGAGTAAGAGCTGAGTTGAGTGGTCTGTATCAGTTAGACTTTCACGTGGCTGTCAGTGCAGGGAGGTCCTGCCCACAGGATAGGGAGCAGGCCTCCTTTCCTATTTTATTATGCAATTCTGTGGGACAGATTAAGAGAGGGGAGGAAAGACTAAAGAAGCTGAAGAAGAGAGAGCTTTGGAATTTAGTGGGAAAACAGACTCTATTCTGAGTGCCCCAGGCCAATGTGTGGCAGCCAGAGTATTGCAGAATTAGAGCCCAGCCCAGTGAGGCAGGGTAGGTTTCTATGGCCTGGGTGAGGCCCATAGGAAGTCCAGAAGTTTCTGCGGGCACCATTGTAGTGACCTAGACCCAGTGAAAGGGACCAATGGTACAGAAGAAGCTTGGGGACAGGAGAAGATGGCCACAAAGTATTCCCAGAAGGTGCCTCTGGTTATCAGAGCTGGATCCCAACGTAACTCAGCTGATCACTGAGACCATTCATAGGACAGAGGATGAGGTACATCCCTAGAGAAGTCAGCAGTGACCCCAAGGACTGCACGCAGACCAGAGACACCTGCCCTCTTCAACCCTGCAAATATTCAAATCTGACTCTTTGAAATAATGAGACACATCAAATTAAAAGCTTCTGCACAGCAAAGGAAGCCATCACCAAAATGAGAAGACAACTTACGGACTGGGCGAAAATATTTGCAAATCATATACAAGGTCAATATCCAAACATGTAAAGAGCTCATACAACTCAATAGCAAACAAACAAACAAACAAACAACAAAAGATTTTAAAATGGGCAGAGGAATTGAATAGACATTTTTCCAAAGAAGACATAAAAATGGCTGACAGGTACATGAAAAGACGCTCAGCATCACTAATCATCAGGGAAATGCAAGTCAAAACCACAATGAGATATCACCTCACACCTGTTAGAATGGCTGTTATCAGAAAACAAAAGATAGTAAGTGTTGGCAAAGATGTGGAGAAAAGGGAACCTTGTGCGCTGCTGGTAGGAATGTAAATTGGTACAGTCACTATGGAAAACAGTATGGAGGTGCCTCAGAAAATTAAAAATTGAAAGCAACCATATGATACAGCAATTCCACTTCAGGGAATATATCTAAAGGAAAGAAAATCACTCTCTCAAAAGGGTATCTGCACCCTCATGTTCTCTGAAGTGTTATTCACAATAGTGAGGACATGGAAACAACCTAAGTGTCCATCATGGATGAATGGATAAAGATGTGGTCCATATATACATACAATGGGATATTACTTGGCCATACCAAAGAAGGAAATTCTGCCATTTGCAACGACATGAATAGATCTTCAGGGCATTATGCTAAGTGAAATAAGTGACACAGAGAAAGACAGATACCATTTGATCTAACTTATATGTGGAATCTAAAAAAAAAAATGAATTCAGAGATACAGAGAACAGTTTGGTGGTTTCCGGAGATGGGGGATGGGGAGTGGGGAAAATAGGTGAAGAGGGTCAAAAGGTACAAATTTCTAGTCGTAAGATACGCCCTGGGGATATAATGTACAGAATGGTAACTATAGTTAACAATACTGTACTGTATATTTGAAAGTTGGTAAGACAGTACATTTTATTTATTTATTTATTTATTTATTTATTATTAATAGTTACAGATGTACAAAACTATGCAATAGTTATCTTTTTCACCCCTTACAAAGTGACTACCCTCTCCCCCCTCACCAGCCCCCCCACCTCCAATATCATACATCTTAAAAGTCCTCATCATATGAAAAAAATTGTAACTATGTGATGTGATGGATGTTAACTAGACTTACTGTGGTGATCATTTCACAAAATATAGAGATATCAAATCATTATGTTGTATACCTTGACTAATACAATGTTAGATGTCAATTACACCTCAATAAAGCTGGACAAAAAAAGAATAGAGAGAGGAAGTTTGGACCTTGAATTACTTATTTACTTTTTAAAAGTTGCTCTGAACAGAAGGAACTATTTCACTGTGAACTGTCACGTTTATTGTCACTTGTCCACCCACCCCACATGTTGGGCACTGGAGCTTCAGGGCAAAAAGAGGTTGAATGGAGAAAATAATGTGAATCTCTGCACTTCTGAGACCCTCAGTTCCAAGTCTACTCTGTTTTTATAAAATTGCAACTCATTCATTGCTGGGAGCTGACAGCACCCCAATGTCTGACAAGGTCACATTGCAGTAAAGATCCATGCTCAGCGTTGGATGTCTGGGGTGTTGCCTTATGGTTGGTCATGTAATATCTCCTGCCTCTATGAGCCCATGTGCCTTTCCTCTACATCAGATCCAATAGGAGACAGTACTTTCACTGCATTTATGGCAAGTTCCTGTGGTACCCCAATGAGAGATGGCTATGCAGTCAATGACAGGCACGATCTCCTAAAGAGAAGGAGACAACCCAAGCCAGGCTGTAGCCCCATGGGGACCCCAGGACTGAGAAAGAGGGGACTCAAGCCTCTTGGAAACAGAGGATCAGGCCGCTGGTCACATAGGCCGACAGCCTGTCTGTGAGAAACTGATAATAATATCAGTCCTTGAGCTCACTTGCCTATGGTTATTGCTGTGAGAGGTCTCCTTGGAGACCAAAGTCTCCAGGCCATGAGAGTTCCGATAAGAGGCAACTTACTGACCATGGGGTATGTTAATCAACAGCCTTGTTTTAACTCTTTGCCTTGTACATTGCTGTAGCAACATCTACTGAAGCTTTGACTGAGAAACAGATGTTACCCTCTATTGTAATAATATGTAGCCCCTGCTAGGATAAGAAAAGTTTGAGACCCCCTTTGGTTGCTAAGTATTGTAGTCACATAGAAATAGACTTTAGATAATTTTTACCCTAAACACAGCCACTGCTAGCCTCTTAGTAACAGCTCAAGTATGCACTCTGTGAGTCTTATGATTGTGTTTAACTGCTGGAATTTGAGATAGTGACTAGGTAGTCATGGTAACCACTCTTTAGGCGATATGTAGAAATAAATTGATCCTTAAACGTAGAATAGGTCACAGTGTACCCTGGAGAAAACAATTACAAGGATGTAAAGACTGTAAAAGTCCTAAGAAAGACAAAACTTTAAAACTATGTTAAACATAACTTGTGATTGAGGTAATAGTTAAAAGTCCCTATAAAAGGGGACATGCTGTAATAATAAAGTGTGACACTTCTCTGAAAACTCCCCCGGTGACTTGACTCCCTTCTTTCGCCTCGCCGATGCCGTCTCCACCTAAGGGAACCCTTGGACTCCGCGGGAGCTGGACTCCCGCAATTCATGGACCTGTGGTGACCAGTACAAACTATGGAAAGGCTTTAAGTCATAACATGCCTTAAAAAAGAAGATTTGAGGCAAATATGAAGAAATAGAGAAACAGTTTTCCTGACTCGAATTTCCTCCCAGCCAAAGCCATTCACACAAAAACATATGCATAGATTTCACTCCTAAAACATGAAGTGAATAAAACCCAGGTCCCCCGTGTACCTGAGTAAGACTTGGCCCAGCCCACACTGCCTCAGCTCTCATTGCCCGGGATTGCATTTCTCTCTGCACTGTTTGTAAAGGGGGTTGAGACAGGGCCATTGTCCTCTAACTTCTCAGCGATCACAATACCACAAATTGACAAATAAATGCTCTAGAATATTTGAAGAAATTAGAGATGTCTCTTCATAGAACTGTGAACTTCCTAATCTTCAGAATTATTACTTATGATTGACATATGAGGCTAGGAACCATGAAACCTGAAGCTGAAGACTGTGGGTGAATATTTTTTACAAGAGGTGGTGGGTGACAGAAGGAAGAGGGGATCCATAGCCCCTGTGTGCAGTGAGGAACCACTGGAGTAGATTGGTGTGGGAATGGGCTCATGGGTGGGTGGCCTGACATTTCACTACCCTCATTCCACCCAGAAGTTCATTAATAACAGAGAAGGTCCTCACTGAATCTTTTTTTTTTTTTTTTTGACATCTGATATCAGCATATATTCACTTGTGAGTCTGTTCAAGTACAGCTTTGAGGTTTAGCAAACATTTCAGTCTTCACAAAATCTTTGCAAAGTAGGAAAAAGCAGTATGATTTTTCTTTGTTGTGCAAGATAAATAGCTCTAGAGAAGCTAAGTAACTTGTCTAGTTACACAGTAAAAACAATAGTCAGGGATGGTGCTTTGTTCTTCTGATTGCCTTCCCAGTGTCATGATCTGTCTGTAATAGGTGGCTTGGTTATTGTGGAAAACTATAAAACTGGATGCAAAAGTAAAATGCAAACTTGTTTGGCTAACTCCAGTTCCACTGAAATCAGGAAAATCCACTCTGTTTAAGGATAAAAGTCAAATCACTGTTTATGGAAACAAACTTGAATACATCAAGGTCTTCTGCTGAGTTTGTAGGTTTGGACAGAAAAGCTCCCTCTTTTCCTTTTATATTTTCCTCATCCTTTTCTTGCTGCACTGTTGAAAACAGTGGAGGGCCCCGTGAGGCTGAGTGGAGTGGAAACCGTAGCTACCGTCTGAATCATCAGGGCTCATGCTGACATGGCTCCTCAGAGACATCACTGCTCAGCACACTGTGTCCAGAGACATTCATTGCCTTCTTTACTCTCCTGAGGCTCCACTTTCATTGGGCCAGATTCTAAGAGGGGAAGCACTTACCTCTATACTTGAAGCATGCAGCAAAGCCTCTACCTCCAGGTTAGATGGGAAGTGCCCACTCTGAGCCCCAAAGACTCCCACAGGCAGTTTAAAAGGAAAAAAAATAAAAGACTTCTTGAGGAACTAGTCAATGAAAGCTTCTCCTAAAGGAGTCCATAAGCTCTGTTCCAGACTTCCATAACCTAGGCAGAGGGTTTCCCTGCCAGGTAATGTCCTGAGTCAGCACAAGGGGATGGGCAGGAAGAGCTGGGAGAGTTGGGAGTGGGCAGAACATGTACCCTGATGAGTGGGAGGAGGGGGACTCTGCTGCCTCTGAGGCATACTAGAGCTGCATGGGGCAGACTACAGGCCCTGGTCAGGGGGCCTCAGAAGGGCTGTGTCAAAGGAAAATGGTATCAGACAAAGCTGAACAGGCAAGGAAGACTTTATTCAAGACTATGGCAATAGGGGAGAGAGACTGAACTGAACTCTACTGAAACAAAAGGTGGGAGATCTTTTAAGTGCCAGGGTGAGCTGGTAGAAAAGTATTGGAGGATGTTGGGGTGGAGATGGGAGGTTGATCAGTGGAATGTGTTCAGCACATTGAGTTAGTATTGAGTTTGCAAATAGTTTTCTCTGTGATCAGGCCATCTGTGTTTGCTAATTGGTGCCCCTCTAAGTTAGGCTCCTCCTACCTCTCCCCCAAAAACTGGGAGAGAAGGGCACTGTCTTCCTTGATGATTATAGTTCAAAGGGATGGCTCCCGGCCCTTAAGAAAGATTTTCCTGTGTTGTAAAATTGACAAGAGGCTGGAGAAGATTTATATACATTTCAAAGGGGCTGAGAAAGAATTTCCAATGACAAGTTTTTTAAAGCAAGTGCTCTATGAGAAAGAAAGCCGGGGGGGCCTAGAGTCAGAAGCCTGTTTGAAGTTGCGCTGAAGGGAATATGAAGGTGGGCTAGGTCATTTTCTGCCCCTGAAGCAAGAGGTTCCCCTCTCAGTCTGAGGAGCCTCTCAGTTGTGACCCTCTGTCTCTTTCTTGCTCACTAGATGGCGCTGCCGCAGTGTTTGCTCCTGAAACCTTTTGGAAGGAAGCTCTCAGATGCAGGCAGGACCCAGAAGGCAAAAATACATTCTCAAACCTCTCTGTCCCATGGTGTGCTCACTGAGGTTCTCTCTGTGGTGTCTGTGGGGCCTTGAGTTCCATATCTAACCTTAGAGCTCTCTGGAGCACATTACTCTGTCCTAGGAGAAATCTTACAAGGGTCAGGGTTTTCCTGGTCATGCCCACCTGTGAGCTATGGGCATGGTAGCTAGCCTCTGGTGGGTGCCCTCATGGGAAGAATTTACCAGCCCTGGATTCCTAGTGACCTTGGGACTCTGGTTGTAGCCACATGAGTTGATCCTTGCTCTGTGCCCCAAAGCTTGATCTGTTGTCTCAAAGCATATGATTACAGGTGTGGACATTGTTTGCATAACTGGATAATCCAGCTCTCCCCTGTATTTTCTGGCAGGTGAGTTATACCTTAGCCTTATGGGAGAATTGTGGCAAGCCATTAACTGAGTGCTAGAAGCCAACTGCTTTTACCTTTTGTAAAATCCTGAGCTCATGGGGGGCTGTGGGTCTTCACTAACTATCCTGTAGGGAGAACTTAGGCATGGAGAAGGAGAGGGATTCTTTTCCCCAGACTTAGAAATGGTTTAAGTATTTGGAACCCTTTTCCTGACCTGTAGATATACACACATTGTCCTCACCTGATGAGCACATACATGGAAGCTTTAGAAGGACCCCGCCAAAGAGCTCATTACCCTTCACAAAGTGTCTACAGAGGAACTTCAGGGCCTGAGTCTGGGGTCCAACACTGGGGCTGGCTAGCTGTGATGCTCCTCCTCAAATAGCCAAGGGCTCTGGACCAGCTGTGCCCCCAGACAACAATTCCTTTCCCAAGAGACAAGCTTTCCACAATGGGAGGTGGCCATTTGTCTTAGCTTGGTTTCCCTCATAAACAGGTGCTGAGACAAAGATTCATGTGTAGGCTGTTTATTTGAGACATGTAAGAAACTATCACGGAGGTGACAAAGAGACAGGAAGATAACAGATAAAGCCAGCTATCACTGTGGGTGACTGGAGCTTAATCTCATGAGGGAAATTCAGAGAAATGGCATGGATGGCCTCCCAAAATTCTAATGGCTCAGATTTTCCCCCCCTGAGCAGGAAGGAAGCTGGATATTTATACACAACTGCTGTCAGGCATTGTTTGGTGGTTGTCAGAGGCCCCCAGGCAGAGATGCCAGTATTGCATTTGGAAGTCAGCCCAAGCTCTCTGAAGTGTAGGGCCTGAGGGATACAGGCAGGCCACCAACAGCATCTGTTACCCTCTTAATCTTTCTCTGCCAGCAGGAAGGCCTGATTGGAAAGATACCATCAGGTTCTACTTGGCCCAGAGAAGGACCACAGTATTTCCTTTCTGGAGGTGCAGAGAGACTGTGGGGCAAATGCTCTTTCTGAGGCCAAAACAGAGAAACATGTTGAAAAAGGTCATCAAAGTAAGTGACATAGGCAAGAATCTTTGGCCCAGTGTTGGCAACATGGAATTTAGAACCAAGAAAGCTGGGAGCAAGGAACAGCAGGGAGAGGCAGTTGCCACAAGAAATTTCAGACTGTGAGCATCTTGCAGAGGGTTCCCGAGGGTAGGCTTAGAGGCAGCTTCTCAGACCCCATCTGGCCTGCTCCCTCCGGGGACCTGCGTATGGATGCTAATTGCAGTGACCCAGGAAATGGGCACATTGCACGGCATATGGGCTGGCTGTGGGGCTTGGGGTGGACAGATTGAATGAGATACAGTCAAAGCATGGTGCTCGTACATAAGACATTTTGGGCATCATTCTTTTTCTAAAGGATCACTGTTACTGTTATTATTAATGACCAGGGGTCTTTCCATTGAATTGCTACATGTCTTCAACTCGCTTGGGGTGTCGACTCCAGGAACCCTATCTGGCAGCAGGCTGTGCCTTGGCAAGGTAAGACCTGGGCAAGAACTCTCCCTCTCAGGTCCATGGACTCCTAAAGCCTCCATCTGTGGAATGCAGGGCATCTGTGAACTTCGATGGGAAAAGAAATTGTGCTCTTAGTTTCACCTCTAAATGAAATTTAGCTTTTGCTACAATTATTAAAGTAGACAACAAACCGTAGATGAAAAATATGTATACCTTTGTCACCAACAGAAATCACAGATAGTTTCATGTCAAATTATAACAGTGGCAGAAATTTTGTAATATTATCTATATTCATACAACCTTGAAATTATGGTGATTAAATCCATCACTTATATCTTATTTAATGCATTAATAAAAGGTATTTGTATGTATTTTTATATCATAAATTTGTGTATTTCAATATAACTGGGTTTCTTTATAAACCTATGTACTATATTTTACAAATTTCTAAAACGTTATTCTCAGAAGGGACCTATAGTCTTTCACAGACTGCCAGAAGTTTCCATGGCGTGGAAAAGGTTAAAAAGCCCTTGGCAGGACTTTGAATGCCAGGAGGTACCAGTCCACACAGGCTGGTACCACGTGTCAGACAAGAGGCCTGGGCGCACCCGGCAGTTCCCAGGTAGCTCTGGACTCCTCTGACCTGCTCTTCCTGCCCATCCCTGAGGAATCACTGCAGTGTCACAACCCCTGAGTTTTCTTTGATCTCGTTTTAGAGGAAAGGAGCTGCGGAAATCAACGTCAGGCGCCAGCAGGGGGTGCAGCAGCCTGGCTCTGAGCGGCCTTCAGGAAGTCTGAAGAACCCGGAACGCATCTTTCCACACTTCCAACCACTAACATCCCACCCCACCCCACTGCACACCGTGCCACCGACCTCGGCAACCATGGCAACCACTCCACATACCAGGGACAAACCGAGCTGTGGGCAGCTCCGGAGTGTTCACAATTTTCTGTTCTTTCAAACTCCACTGTTTACTGGCTTCTGTGCAGGTACAGGGACGCGTCGCACATGCCATTGAAGAATGTAATTCAAATTTCACCAGGGGGCGCTAGGTGTGCAGGTGCCAGGAATGTCCACTTATTTCTCCTTCCCTAAAAAGATTTGCCTTCAAAGACAGACATGAGGTGATGAGCCCGTTCCCTTCTGCCTGTTTTTCCTTTTGCCTCTTTCCACTCTCTGCTTCTTTCCCTCTCTCTTCTCTCTCCATATGTGTCTCTTTTGTCTCTCTGTGTCCCTTTCTGCATCTCTCTCTCTTCTTTCTTCTCCCTTCCCTTCCCTCTCCCATTCTCTCTCTCTCTGTTTCTCTCTCCCTCTGTTTCTCTCTCTCTGTGTTTCTCTCTCTCTCTCTCTCTCTCTCTCTCTCTCTCTCTCTCTCTCTCTCTCTCTCTCTCTCTCTCTCTTCCTCTCTCTCTCTCTCACACGCACACCCTCACAATTCCTTCCTAAGGCTGCAGGCAGCTCCTTGGGGGACAGCTGCGGCTCTCGCAGGCTCTCACCTGACTGGTTGCTCCCTCAAGCAGCCTCACTACACACAAGATGCACCTACAGCCTGGATGGGGGAGTGGTGAGACAAGCACAGGTGCTGGCACCATACTGGCTGTCTCAATCCACCACTGATGACCTGAGTAACCCTGGACAAGCTATTGTACATAACTTCCTTGGGCCTCAGTTTTCTTATTTAAATGGGCCTCATCAAATCAGATTACATACTGGATTTAAATGGGGTTCTTGTGAGGCCTCAAACACGCGGTAGGCAGCTTTTGAGTGGCTCCCTGTGACTGCTGCCTCTTGGCATCATTTCTGTATGTTTTTCCTGAGCGTGGCTGGACCTAATGACTTGCTTCTAGCAAACAGAATGTGGGGAAAGTGATGGGATTTCACTTCTAAGGTTAAGTTACACAGAACTGGAATTTCCATCTTGCTAGCTCTTACAGGCTCTGGTGTTCTCATCTGCTTGCTCTGATGAAAGTGCCATGTCGTGAGCGGCCCTATAAAGAAGTCCACATGGCAAAGAACTGAGGCCTCTGGTCTCTGGTCTCTGGCCAACAGCCAGCAAAGAACTGAGGCCTCCAGTCCAGGTGAATCATCCCAACGACTACAGGTTTGGAAGGAGATTGTACCCCAGTGGAGCTGTGAAATAACTCCAGCCATAGCCAGCATCTTGGATGCAGCCTGTGAGAGAGCCTGTGAGGAGACCCAGCTAAGCTGCCTTCAGAATCTGCCCCACAGAAATTATGAGTTCATAATTATTGTGGTTTGGGGTCATTCAGGTTTGTGATCATTTCTCATGCAGCAATAGATAATTAACACAACATGTAAACGATCTTGTATGAGCTAGGGTCTGCTTAGTGCAGTAACAAACAAATAGACCCAACCATGGAATGGCTTAACAAAACAATCCAGATTTGGTATTCAGGTCATTGAGAGGGTCTCTTTCATTCTCAGGGACTGAGAATCCTTCTACCTCATGGCTCCACTGTCCTCTGAGACACCACTGTCATTTATATTCAGCCCAGAAGGGGAAAAGGAGCATGGTGGAAGCAATCCCACTTCTGAAAAAGCCCAGCCCCAAAGACACACCCATCATGATTATTCACACTCTCTTAGGGAAAATTTAGTTGCATGGTCCCACCTATTTTCAAAAGAGACTATATCTAGTCATGGTGGCTGGAACCTTAGAGAGAATGGATATGGGTGGTATAGGCCTAGCCTAATACTCAGTATGTACTGATCAACGAGAGCCTGGCCTTGGGCTCTTCAGGCCACCTTTACTGACACTGAAATTGTCAGGGATTTATCTCTGTGAAGTTCTTACCTTTTTCATCTCATCTCTGGTCCATGCGACCTAACGTTGCATCACCAAAGCCTGGGAGTCTCTTCTCCCTTATAGCCTGCTTCTGTTCAGGTAATGGATTCTGTAGAATGTTTGACCTCTTTCGAGGAGGGGCCTTTGTATTCTGCACTGGTTGATTTATTCCGAACTCATCTGTAAAATGAGGAGCTTCAGACGGTTCCCACACCACACTACATCTGCACCTTCATGGTTGCGCCATTGCTCCAGACATTTCAGATGACAATGTTACCTGAATCAGCAGAAATTTTGTTTCTGAATCAGTGAAGATTAAATTCAAGGCATATATGAAGAAACCCAAATAAAACCCCAAATAAACAAAAGGTCTATTTTTCACTTGACTTTTCTCTCATGTGAAGAAACCCTTAAATAGGTGACCCAGGGTTAGTATGGTAGCTTCACCTTTACTTTCTGCTGTACTGTTTTCGAAGTCCCCTACATCTGCACGGCTGTTGCTGCAGCTCCAGTCATCATGTCCATGCTCTAGGAGCAGGAAAAGGAGAGGCAGGGGCCGAAAGGCACAGCTCTAAGCTGTACCTCTCTAAAGAACATTTCCAGAGTCACCTGGTCATTTCCACTTACCTCTCATCAGCTATCTCTCTCTGCAGAGAAAGCTTGGAAATACAGTTTCCTATCTGGGCACTTGGAAATCTGAAGGTTCTCTTACCAAAGAAGAGGGAGATATTAGGTAGGCAGGGAGCAGTCTCTCCCTAGGGAGCAGAAAGATGGATTCTCACAGATCCAAATCCCAACTGGCTTTTCCATAGTAGCCACTAATGGTATTGACTAAGGTATCTGTATTGTGATTTTATGGTTCCAGCTGAAGAATGCCCCTGGGCCATGGTTCTTCTATTACAAACAGGACTGGCTGAGTGCAAGAGGGTCCATGCCACCTCCTGGGCACGTGGACAGCCCTTTCCCATCCAGAATTGTCTAGGGCTGCCTGAACTGACCGGATGATACAGTGCCCACCAAGCACCTTTTTTTTTTTTTTTCAGTAGCAGACTTATTTTAGAATAGTTTTAGATTTACCAAAAAAAAGGGGGGCAGGTAGAAAAAAAAGAGTTCTCATAATGCATGCCCCCACATATAGCCCCCCTATTATTAACATCTTGCATTAGTATGGTACATTTGTTACACTTAATCAATCAATATTGATACATCATTATTAACTACAGTACATAATTTATTCAGATTTCCTTAATTCTTTTACCCAATGTCTTTTTTTTCTGTTCCAGGGTCCCATCCAGAATACTATGTTACATTTAGTTGTTCTGTTCCCTTAGGCTCCTCTTGACTGTGACATTTTTCTCAGACTTTCTTTGTTTTGACAACCTTGACAGTTTTGTGGCATACTGGTCAGGTATTTTGCAGGATGCCCTTCTACTGGAATGTGTCTGCTGTTTTTCTAATGATGCAACTGGGGTTATGGGTTTTTGCAGGAAGACCACAGAGATTAAGTGCCATTTTCATAGCATCATATCAGTGGTACATGCTATCAACACGATTTATGGCTGTTGATATTGATCTTGAGCACCTGGCTAACACAGGTTTGCCAGGTTTCTCCACTGTAAAGTTATTCTTTCCTCCTTTCCATACTCTATTCTTTGGAAGGAATTCACATTTAAGGAGTGGGGAGTAATGTTCTCCTCTTTAAACTGAAGTGTTTACATAGTTGTTTTCAGTTCTTCTGTACATGACATTTGCCCCTTCCCAACGAGACATTTTAAAACTACAAGAGTCTAAAATAGTTCCTTCTTCTCCTGTCATTGCTAGACCTAAAATAAGCCTGTTGCTGTTTTTTAGGGATACACATTTTGACTTTTCCTATGACTAAATATTAAGCATTTTTTAAAATGATGTCTTTTATTTTCCTCTTTGTAAGTCATCCAGTTAAATCAACTATGAACTCTCAAGTCTGATCCTCCTCTTCAAAAGGACATGCAACAAGTAAAACTTTCATCTCCCAGCCGACATGTGCATCTCCATGAAGAGAAGCTCTTCTGACACCCACTTCTGTCGTGCCAGCACACTGCTCACATGCCTACCAGCAGGGCTGAGGCTGATGGGAGCCATCAGGTTTACCTAAGAACAGTGGAGTCATATAAGCACAGGACTGACAGTGCCATCGAAGGCCACCTACTCTGCTTGAACCTCTGCAGGAACAGAACTCAGTTCCCCCTGAGACTCCAGCCCAGCTTTGGGAGGATAGCTCTATTAGAAAGCAGATTCTTATACCCAGCTCAGAGTCATAGCCTGATTTCCATCCACTGGGCCCTGTTCTGACTCTCTGGGTCACGAAGAACAAATCTAAACCATGACTGTTCTCCCACCCCTCTTCTCCCCCATGGCCCTCTGAATCTTTAATGCAGTGACAAACTCCTCCAAGTTCAACACACTTGGTTTCTTCCTTGACAAGACATGATTTCCAGGCCATTACCACCTGGCTACACTCCTTTGTGTGGACTCCAAGGCGGCAGGACAACCACTTCATCCTGGATTTTCTTTTCCAAGACCCTATTGGCTTCTTTTGGAGATTGTTGACCCATATTGAGGCAAATTAAATAAAGCCTGTTGCATTTTATACTCCTCTAGCAACTGGCTTTTTGGATCAAAGTGCAAAAACTTCCATTTATCCCATTAAATTTAATCATATCGTGACCCCATTATGTATTATATATATGAAGTTATAGGTTTCTATATTTAAAGAACAAGTAGGGGAAGATGATCATAAACATCACCGTATGATGAGATTATTCATGTTATTTTTTTCTGTCATTACTTATTTGTACATAGTTTTTTAATTCAATTTAATTTGTAAATTACCAAAAAACTTCTGTTTTTTGCTCTTGTTTGAGCAAGACTATTTTCCTAGCCTGCTGAAGACTCACTGAACTGTTTCGGGCAGAACTGACCATTCTTTCTTGTGTGTCTTCAAAGCACAAACACTAGTTGGCACTTCAAGCCGAAAAGGCAGAAGCAGCCATCTGAGGCAGGAGGCCAGGGTGCACGGCAGCACTGGCTTCTCTGAATCAGCTGCTGTCTCCCTGGGAAGGTCCCCCGGGCCTGGAGACGTGTTCCATGAAGCCAGGCAGTCTCTGCTCCTCTGCCATCTAAGGGTCCATAGCGGAGAAGCTGGACGTAGTCCTGTGACGGCTTGGCCCTCCTCCACCTCTCGTACCTGAGGCTTTCACAGAAAAGAGAGCCTCCAGAGAGGCAGCGTGGCCTGGGGGCTATGAACAGGTACTTCTGATTGACACAGATGGAGTCTGACACCCACACCTGCCACTTCCAGGCTTTCTGGTATTAGGACAGGCACCTGACCTTTCTGAGCCTCAGTGTCCTGTCTGTGAAGGAAAACAATAGTGGATAATTAGGAGAGAGGATGCCTGTAACAGCCTCTGCATGGTGCCTGGCACACTCTCTGTGCTCAAATAATGGTGGTGGTTGGAGTTATGGTGATAATTATACTTCTCTGCCCCACACCCATAGCATGGTTTTGGCTTTGTCCTACCAGCATATCCCACCCACCAAAAATAGCAATCCCAAGAGAGCAATAAAACTAAAAAACACTGGGTCGGCCGAGTGGCGTGGTGGTTAAGCGCTGGCTTGGGAAACCAGCGGCCCCGGTTCGGTCCCACATATGAGGGCCAGTGACACCGCCCTCAAAAAACAAACAAACAAACAAACAAAAAAACTAAAAAGTACCAACACAAAAAACAAACCCACCCTGTGTTTGAGAAACACTCCCTTATGCTCGTCTTTGCCAACTTCTAGCTTCTGGGCAGCGCCTCCTTACACCTCTGGATAATTCTTTGGGGGTAAGAAAAATTTTTTAAAGAGCAGATAACTTAGGACAAAACCAAAGAACAAAAACAACAAATAAATTCTCACCACAACAGCCAAAAGCACTGGCTCTTTCCTCCTTCTAGATAGCAGCTTTCTTCACCAAGCTCTTATTGCCCAGGTTTACCTCACAGTATGTCCAGAGTTGGGCCCTGTCTGATATGACATCTCTTGGAGACGCCTAGGAGAGCACAGGTGCTACGTGAGGGTCAGAGTCAGGTCAGGGTCAGGGTCAGGGTGTGGACTGCCTGAGCACAGCATTGATGTGTAGGGGGCAGTTTCTGGCCTTCTCCCCACTCCCTAGGCTCTGGCAGAGAGCCGATTACCTCGCTGTCCCCTGCTTTGAGTCCAGCACTGTGCTGGTTACTGATTAGAAACACGCAGAAGCTCTCCAGGAAGAAATGCACATTCCCTCCAGGGGCCAGAGCAGCAAGTCTGTCTACCTTCTGAAAGAATTCTGGAAGCAGCCCTGAGAAACACTTGGCATCTAATTAATTTTGGTAAATTCGTGGTATGTTAGGGTTGGGGTTGTGGGGCAAAGGGAAGCTGAATTATAAAACTGGGGCAAGGAAATGCACTTTCAGTGCACCCTGGGAACAGACTTCCCTCTGGTTTCCACCTTGGCACCAGGTGGGGTGTCTAAAAAGTGAGTTTAAATGGCAGAGTGGTGTAATGAATATGATGGGGGTGTCTCTGAAGCATTTAGAAGCTGTGAGTTAAATAGCTTTGTGTTCAAACTCTTCACCTTCTAAGCCTTATTCGTTTGAGCAAAGGTACAAGCAACTTTAACTCACGTGTCAGGAATTCTGAATTATAGAGGTCATGACTTGTAATGATGCAGAGAAATTCAGAGATGTGAACTTGGGTACCAGAAATTTGGTCTGGTGACTTGGGTCAGGATGGGAAAGTTTCATTTTCCCATGTGTGTTTTCAAAGGCAAAAAAATCTGGGTAATATGTAAAATCTGAGCAGTGTGTACACTGTTCTTTGTTATCTGCATGGCGAGATTATAAACACCATTCGTTAGGAAATGTTTCTGCAGAAACCTCACTGTTCAAAGTTCAGGCTGATGCCCAAAGCTTGCCATTGGCTCTTGAGATGTGCCCATGAAAGCCCCACTATTCCTGCCTTTCCAAGATGGATTCCATTCTGGATGAGGGCTCAGACTCCCAGGATAGAGAGAGGGTTTGTGATGTTAGCTACCGATGTTCTGATAAAGTTCACCAACAATCCCCACACCTCACTGAAAACTGAAAAAAAAAAAAAAAAAAAAAAAAGCCTGTGCTTTTCACTTAGGAGTTTTCCTTCTTTTCCACATATTGTAACAAGCAAGCTTGGGAATGACTCAAAGTTGAGCAATCAGAAGAAAAGAAAACTGAAAACAATCCCTGGTGGGAATCATTGGTTTCTCACAGGGATGAGAGCTGCTGTCAGCCTGTTGGAACCACATTCTTACTGAACTCCCAAACATGCTCCCAGGACACGGACACAGTGACTCAAACTGTATTGGTGCTTCATGGGCACCTGGGAGTTCTTTGACTCCTGCAGCTGCAAGATGCCTATAAGATTTTCAAATTTTGTATCTTCATTTTGACCATTATCTAAAAACGAATACAAGCATATTCTGGATTATCTGGATGACCAGGTTGGCACTCGTCATGAACTTGGGACATGGGTTTGTGTTTGTGTGACAGTAGCATTGGCACTGAATAGCTCTACAGTGACTGTCACAGGTGAGAGAGAAGAAGAAGGTGGAGGCTGTGATATAAATGTGATTGCCCCTCAGGAAAGCCGGTAGAATATAGATTCCCAGAGAGCGGGGTTTCTACAATATCTGCTTTGTCCACCCTTGTTAGCCAGGCCTCAGGCAGGTAGTATGTGCTCAGTAAATAGGTGCTGAATGAGTGAATGGCAAATAAATACTTTAAAAATTCCTGGAGTACAGAAAAGTGGTGGGAGAAGCAGGTTATCACCAGGCATAGAAGAACCTCTGCTAGAAGTTGATGCGATCACCATATCCAGAGAAGCAGCAATGTCCTTTCAGGAAGCAACGGCTGCCACAGGTTGAATGAATGTTGTTAACTTAAGTTTTATTGACTTTGTAGATTTGTTTGTATTGACTTGTAAATTTATTATTATTTTATAGTTGTAACAGGTCTCTGAGCAAAAGCCAGTTTATGTTTATACATATTTGAGAAACACTATAATAAAACATAAATTAGGTCAACCCTAAGTATCTGTGAGGAACGTTTTTTTGTTTTTGTTTTTTTTTGCTTTAAAAAGATTCCATCTATGACTTTTCTTAAGAAACAGTAGATAAACATTTTCCACACTGTATGCCCAATCCTGTGGCAAATTGGGACACAGCCTCCCAATTTGCAGAACTGAACTCTGTCCACTGATAAAATTGCTGTCTATGAAATGTATTAGGTTGTTTCTCTCTCAGTTATAACCAGCAGGGTTAGAGCTTTAAGGAGGGCGCTGACTTTTAGGTGAACTGTAGATTTTAATGGACAGAGGGTCTTGTTCTCAGAGCTCCAGAGGGCTGGGCAGCGGGAAGGGGTTACTGAGATGTGGACTTTACTTGCCTCATTGTCAGACAGAGTTTTCTGCCCTAGAATAAGCTGTCTGTAGACCTGATCAAACAGATATGAAGTGATTACCTGGACAGGTGGGTAGGCATCCAATAGGAGAGTGTATTAGATGATGTATTGATCCTGGAGCAATATGAATCTCCTGACCATTTGTTAAGGATGAGATAATTGGCTAGGCCTGGCCGTCTCTCATGTTCTGCAACCATCATCAGCATCAATAATCCCTATCTGCTTTCTTAGTTTCTCAACTTGGTTTTTCCTTAGTTTCTCTTTGTGCTTGGGCAGTGTGGGCATTTCATGGCAACAGGCAAGAGATGAAGTCAAGCTGGGAGCTATGCTGCAAGATCCAGCCATCAGCTTCAGCCTTTTGGGGGGAAAGAACATGGACTCTGCAAATAGGCCAAGATCACAGAATTTGCCAATAGGCATAGACCCCACAGCATGACTGCACAGGCTCCGGGAGTGGGGAGGCCCAATATGTTGTGTTTGTTTTCTTCTCTTAAATATAAGCTTTAAAAGCTAAAGATCATCATATTCATTGTGCATTTGCTCAATATATGTTAGTTCCTTTTCCCTCCCTTCCCTTCCAAAAAGTCTTAAAAAGTAAACCAAATACATATGTGCCCAAATATATTTGTTGAACTTTACTGCAATGGGCCTCTAGAGTTCAGGGCCCACCAGTGCTCCCCATACTCAGGTCTAGGAAACCTGACTGCAAAGTGGGAAAGCAGAGTGGCCAACAGACTGGGGTTTGTGATTAAGGAAAGAGAAGGGGGCAGCTGCTTAAGAGCCGATGATCTGCCAGCCCAACTGCTGCTCCAGAGCTCAAATCAAAACAAGAGGCTGTGGCAGTGAACAGGGATCAGAACCTGAGTCGACCACCTGGCAGTTCCCAGACGTCACAAGCCACCTGTTCCCTGAGCAGGCTCCAGGCCCCTTCCCAGCCTATCCCCGCCCTGGCCAGCTGTCGCTCAGCCTTCCTCAGAGCAGCACTCAGCAAAGTGGGAGGAGGGCAAAAAGCACACAGGTCGCAGGTCTGGGACAACTCCCCTGCTGACAGCCCTGGGAGAGTCTCCCACTCTGCAGACCCAGCTTCTGCCACTTGTGAAAGGGGGATACTTTTCAAGAATGGTGGAAAAAATACCAAGTGAAAAGAAATGGCTTCAGAAACCCAAGTAAAAAGTCTTGGAGTGGCTGACAATGGTGGCTTCAGGCTCAAATTGTGCTTTCCCAGCCTTTTCTATTTCTTCTCTAGCCACCAGAACAAGTACAAAGAATACACTGGAGAAATAGCACTTACAGATTCAGAGACAGTGGCTAGGACATGTATCAGGAATACCATCTGTGATATTTTTTTTGCTGTATAAATTGATGGGGGAAATAGACAAAAGAGAAAGAAATAGGCCTCAGATAGGAATGGGGAGTGCCAGGGTGAGGGGCCTGAGTGGACAGAGGGATTGGAAGCGGCAAAGGTTGTCAGGGCTCAACTGCGTCTGCTGTGTCCATGTACCAGTGAGAGTGAGGGGCGCAGACCCATCTGTCTCCTCTCAAACTACAGATGGAGCTGACTCCAGAGGTCTGGTGAAGCAGTGGGAGACTTCCCTGGAGCCCAGCCTTGGAGCTTGCTGCCCACAGCCCATGCAGAGATGTGGGGCCCTGGAACTTCCAACTTCCCCAAAGGATGGGGGACCCCAGGTTCCCCCAGAGCTCTGTTTCTCTTCTCTCGTCTCCTCTGTGGCTTCGTTTATTTCTCTTCTCTTCCTTGGCTCCTGGCCTGCCACCCCACTGCTCTATGGCCCATGGAACCCTGCTGAGCAGGGGCTGCTGCCTGGGGAAGCAGGCCTCAGGCTCTGGCCTGTCTCTCCAGGCAGCCTTTGGGAGGAAGCCCAAGTGAGTGCTGACAGCCACTGCCAATAGGAAGGGACAGCCCAGGCCCCCTGGATGCTGAACCAAGGCTTGGAGCACTCATAGTGGTGCCTGGAGGCCAGAAGCCCCCCACAGCCCTGACCCAGCTCCTCCACTGCTCCCCCAAACAAAGAAACCACCCAAATACCCTATCCTGCTGCTGGGTGACACAGAGAAGAGGGCTTCTCTTGTGAGTTCCAGGACATTCGCTGGTGTCATAGTTTAGGGGTGCAGTCTTGGAGGACAAGAGAGGCCAAACTGCCGTGAGCATGCTGACTGCTTTAGGTGTGGGCTCACATTCTGTCCGCATGGACATGGGTTGCACCTTGTGAGAGAACAGAGCAGGTCTTTTGACTTCTTTGGTCTGAGGTGGTTTCAGCCCATTTCCTGTAGGAGGAAGGATCCCACAGGGACCCACTGAAAACCTCCCAGGAATTGGGGCTCAAAGCTAATGGTCAATGAGGATGTTGCTTTCCTTGAACTTTGGCTTTAAGACTCAGCCAGGAGGGAGACCAGCTCAGTCAGGACGGGACTCCTCCCCACCTTGTGATATTATCTCAACGTCTCCCTGGACCCCACAGGGAGCCTGCAGACCTTTAGCTCTTTTCACTTCACAGTTACCCTGAGACTCCAATATTTAAATCTGAGGAACTCATTTCCAAACAGCAGCATTTTCTATCAGCGTGCTTGTAGACCCTAATTCTCATAGAACCCAAAAGAAAAATAGCAACCATAAGACTTTCTCTGTGTTATGTGAACCAAACAAGATGGGCCTTCTTGACTGCCTCAAAGGAAAAAGGAGTGGAGCTGTCATAGCCCAAGGGACTCCCCCCATTTTTCCCATATGTACTTCTATGACAGAGGCCTGGCGTCTTTTTGGATTTCACTTTTTTTTTTTTTTTTTTTTTTTTTAGCTGAGCCATCCTGCCACCTGTTGGCAGCTCAACGGCAACTCAGCTCCGGCTGGGCATCAAACTGCTGTTGCTCAGAGCTCAGCTCACACTCTTGAGTGAGCTCTTAACCAACTGAGCCATTCGGCCGGCCCTGGATTTCACTTTTCCATCAACAGAAGGGGCAGATGCTTCCACCACAGGCTCCATGGTCTCCAGAGGTGTGGGAGTCCCTGCCAGCAAGAGAGGTGGATGGGGATAGTTCAGCCAGCTCATCCCAGCCCTCCTCTTCCTTCCAGCTATCATCTCCTAATCCAGGGTCAGTAGGGGGTTAGTAATCCAGTGCCAAATGTCAGTTCTAACCTGCTTTGGGGTGGGGCAGGGGGGAGGGAGGGGAAGAGGGGAGGGAGGGGAAGGGGGGAGGCGAGTGTAAGGGCAGGCTGGCTTTGTCTCAGCTCCAAGCTATAAGGGCTTTTGCAGTTAATAAGACCAAACACCCAAACCAAAGGAGCCCTCCGCCTTACCCCAGGAACTCCTGCAGCCTTTGGTTCAGAAGAAATCAAGAAGCAAACAAGGCTGCTTTGGGAAGTGCGCACATGTATTTATTTTACAAGGTGGGAGATGGGGCGGGGGTGGTGACCAACAAGATGCCACCCAATGAGACTCTGTGAGCCCCAAACTGGGCAACAACAGGGTATGCTTCTGGACAGGGATTGGCCTGTGGGGACAGCATGAAGGGGAAAGATGAGAGCTGGCAGAAGGGACAGCCTTCTGTTTTGGGAACCACACGGGACCAGGCCGAGCCATGTACTCCTGGCCAGTGAAGCCTGCGACTGCATCTCCCCCCCACTGCACCCCTCCGCCGCCTGGCTTCTCAGCAATTTTGTCCTGATTCAGGTGAGCAGTGAAGCGGCAAACCCAAGGCCACACTATTATGTCTGCTCTACCACACACCCAGACACACATGCCACATGGGGTCACACATGCACGCACACACATGCAGCTGCATACACCCTGCCACACGTACCACACGGCACACACACGCATATGCATGCACACAAGTCCATATATTACTCTGATTTATAAGTGCACCCTAACCAGAGGGCAATCGAAAAAAATTATTACTCTTCAGAGAGGAATCGACTGCCTTCTTCCCTGTCGGCCAGCAAGCATGGGCTGAAATGAAATGAGCACAGAGCATCCTTAAGGGTCCTGGCCTCCTCTGCTGTGATGGCTCCAGTCCTTAAGCTCCAGGTGGAGGCCCCTTGCTGCTTCCCCTGCTGCAGCCTCTGTGAGGCAGGGCTTCGACCACCCTGTGTGCTCAGGCAACCACCGAAGTGCCAGCTCTTCTAGGCCGTCTCAGGGAGGGTCCAGAAAAGTCCAGAGCTATAATTGGGGTGGAGGCTGCCTTGAGTTGTGAATGGACACCTGGGCAGAAGCAATCTCAGGGGAAACTGAGTCTCAGGGCCTTGCTGAGTTCTCTGAGGAGAGGGAGCTAGGATGTAGTTGAGCCCTCCCCTCCCCCACCCCGCACAAACACACACACTTCGTTGAGGGCTGGGGTGGAACTCAGAAGCTGCTGCTGCTGTGAGAGATGAGAGAGGAGAGGCCCCAGCCAATCCTGGTCCTGACAGTAGTGGAATGATGACAAGCAGGTGTGAACGTTTTACTCCTTGGTACCAGGTCCACATCAGGGCTGCAGACGACACGGCTCCTGGGTTCCCAGAGAAGGGTTGGGGATGCTTTTCCAGGGTGCACAAGCCTCATGGCAGCTAAGTGCCTGATGTGGACACAAAGTCTCCGTCTGGGGCCTTGCTGCCCTGGAAGAGCCTCGGAGGGCCCACACGCACCTGCTGGCTCCGGGCTGTCTCTCCAGCAATGGGGCTGGTCCAGAGGACAGGCAGACGCTGTCCCAGGGCCAGGCTCTAGGCTCCCCCCACTACTTGATGGAGTTCTTAATCGTCCACCTCTGTCCCGTGCAGCTGCGGAGGATGAGGTCAATGCCAGCCAAGCCACGGTTCTCCACCTCCAGGCAGCGCCCTGTACCCTTATTCATGATGGCTCCATTCTGGGAGGAGATGGAAGGGGATGCCGGGGGGTGGGGGGGTGGGGAGAGAGAGAGTGGAGAGAGAGAGAGACTTAACTAACATAGTTCTCAGCACATGGTCTCTCATGGGGGACAATCCCACCAAAATTCTTTGCACAGGAGGAGGGAGAGGTCATTGGGGCCTCCCCTGAAAACTCTAAAGTCAGAAAATAAATAAGCTTTTCCAGGTTTGAGTGGCTGAACCAGGTGATGAACAATGGTGGGGGATGGTGTCAGAATGCGGAATTTCCAGGGATACTCGAGGTCTGACTTTTTTTTTTTTTTTTTTTTTTGAGGGCAGTGTCACTGGTCCTCATATGTGGGACCGAACCAGGGCCGCTGGCTTCCCAAGCCAGCGCTTAACCACCGCGCCACTCGGCCGGCCCAAGGTCTGACTTTTTTAAATCCTATTGCCTCTAGGTACTTAGCAGATTTCAGGGAAATCATCCCCACACACCCCTCCCAAGATTTATCAGAGCCAACCCAGCTTAGTGCTGCTATAGGGATCGGAAGGCTGTCTCCCACAGAAATCACCCAATTGTCCCCAAATATGCTTTGGGTCCATGCACCTGGCCCTGGGCTGGGAGACCTTTGGTGCATTTTGCCAGGTACCCTGGGGGAAGCCAGGTTGCGCTGTGGCCGCCAGCACCCTCACTTGCTCTGGGGTGCCGGCCCTGTCTATGGAGCACTCACCTGGATGAAGTTCCAGCGCTTGTACAGGCTGCTCTTGACCTTGTCACAGTCAAGGAGCTGAGGCAACCGACTCTTGGCGTTGTCCACCAGGCAGCGGGTGTCAGGGAGGAGTGTGGTGGTCCCCAGGGCTCCCAAGTGCAGAAAACCTTCCTTGGTGTATCGGGCGAGCTGGGGAGAGCCGAGTGGCAGGTAGGAGTGAGACCATGAAGAGAAACAGGACTCGGGTCTGCCAGTCTCACCCCTGCCTCCATCAGTGCTGCAGTCCTGGCCACCATATCAGGCTTGTCACACTCCTACCCCCACCCCCATCCCCACTCCCACCCTCACCCCCACTCCCAGCTCACAGGTGAGCCCTGCCCAGGAAGCTCTCTGCTTAGGGACATGAGAGCCTCTTTTCCAGGGGTTAAGGGGCTCTCATCTACTGGTGAAAGCTACTCAGAAACCCTCTGCTCTATCCCCAGAAGGGAAACCGCCTGGTCATTCCTGCAACAAGAGACAGGAGTTTATTAAGTGCCCTTGAGAGAGATGCAGTTAACATGCGATTTTAAACCTAAATTAGTTCCAAATCAGAGTAACTGTTAGAGGCAAAATGGTAAGAAAATCAGAATCCCTCCCTGAGCCCTTCCTAAACAATGTCTCTGAATATATTTATATTCACCGAATGCAAAGTGATGAATGACAGCGAGCTGCCTTTATGTTCAGGGGAAAGATATACACAGCTGCTTATTGAAATTATGAATCAATCTATTATCCAGCAGGCAAATGAGCAGCGCTAAGAACATTAACTAACTGAACAGATCTGTGACCCAGATGTTTCAAGAGCGAAGCTAAATGCCACTGGGAGTTAGGATCTGTCCTGTGTGAGGTCTGAGAAGGCATGAAAACAACGAGACCCAGGCTGCCAGGACCTGCAAAGCCATGCAGGCGTCAGGGTGGGCAGGGCAGCTGGGGACAGCCTGCAGGATTTCTGCTCCAGGGAGCATTTCTCACACCACAAATAAGAGGCCACGTGTACAGGCACTGCTGGCTGGATCAAGGGGCCAGGGTTAGGGGAAGGGTGCTGTGGTCTGAAAGGAAACTGAAGGTTGTCAGGTGACCAGACCTCACTTGCTTCTCCCTAACGAGGCAGCAGCGGGCATGAGCCCTGGGACCTGCCATGAACCATATGCCCCTGGATTGGGAGTCTGCCTAGCCCACCACCCAACACTTCCCACCACCATGCTGCCTCCTTAAGGACATCTGCATGTCAACAGGCTTTCCTGCCTTCAGGGGTTTGCTCTAGCAGTTTCCCTGCCCACAAATGCTATTTATTGGCCTTTCTCTAGAACTTTCTGGCTTCAACATTGCCAGACCTCAGTGCAATTCTCTCCATTCCACAATGTCTTCTCTAACTCTTCCCTGTCATCTCCTGTCAAGTCTGTAGCACAACACAGACCCATACATAGGCCATCGTGTCTCCCTTCAGGGCATGGGAGTGTCCCACCTCCTCTTGACCACTCTGTCTCCATTCACCAGGTGATGGATGTTGGGTTCTTTCCACTTTGGGCTATTATGAAATATACTGCTATGAACACTTGTGTAAGTTTTTGTGTGAACATATGTTTTCAGTTCTCTTAGGTATATATCTAGGAATGGATTGCTAATCGTTGGGTCATATGTACAGTAAGTCTGTGTTTAACTTTTTGAGAAACTGTCAAACTGTTTTCAAAACAGCTGCACCATTTTCCACTCCTACCAACAATGAACCAGGATTCCAATTTCTCTACATTCTGGACAACTCTTGTTAATACAGTTTTAAAAAAAGAAACAAAAATTAAATTCAAGCCATCCTAGTGGGTGCGAAGTGGTACCTCATTGTGGTCTTGATTTGCATTTCCCTAATAACTAATGATGGTGGATATCATCGGCTTATCTTCTTTGGAGAAATGTCTACTCAGATTTTTTGCCCATCTTTAAATTGGGTTGTCTTTTTATGGTTGAGTTGTAAGAGTTCTTCATATTTCTGGATGCTAGGACATAGTTCAGATATATGATTTATTAATATTTTCTCCCATTCTGTGGGTTTTTTTTTTCACTTTCTTGTTAGTGTCCTTTGAAGCTCAAAAGTTTCAAATTTTGATGAAGTCCAATTTATCCTTTTTTTGGTTACTTGTGCTTTTGATGTCATATCTAAGAAACCATTACCAAATCCAAGGTAAATCCATAGATTTACCTCTATTGCTAGTGGAAGCAGTGTCATTTTCTGCCAACCACATGCCACCATCCTGGTACCTCAAGTTCACTCTGAACTACAGGCTCTGAAGTCCCCTTGGTTTCTGCTTCTGCAGGGCCAGGGCCGGGGACGGGGCCAGTGCCGACTGCCCACACTCACTGCAGCCCATCCAAAGTCCACCGTGCCTGGGCCTTGCCCAGCTCTCTCATCTTTTCATTCACCTCATGTGATTCTGTCAGCCAATGTGACTCTCTGTCACCTCATGTGACTCCTTCCCACCCCATCAAGGTATAGATTTTAAATAGGTGTCTATGGAGCATTTCAGCCTGGTGTCCTGGTCCCCCAAGTTGGGGATCTTGTCTTCAACTTGGTTGAGAAGTTTCTCTCCTACCCGCTAAAACCTGACTTTCTTCACATTTCCTCACTTTCTGTTAGTTTCTGCCCTCTCCTCACTCTGCAGGTACCTTAGGTCATTATTTCTCCTTTCTCTTTTATTTCTTCCAAGCCACACACAAACTGGGTTTTTATACCAAGAAAATCTTCTCTACTCTCAGCTCTAATTACCTCCTAGTTTTGCCCTTGGACTTTAATTCCTTAGGGCCTCGCAATTTGGCTTTCACTACCACAATTCATTGCAGTCGCTCTCCTGAAAGTCAACAAGGTTACTCCATTAACTGTCAACTTCAATTGCTTTTTCTTAGTCTTTGTATTGGGCACAGTCCATGGGTCAGATGCTGTGCTGGGCACAGGTGACTGCATCTCTTCTCTCTACACTCACTGTCCTGCCTACCTTGCCATTCTCAGAGTTCTTGGTAACATCTGTGCTAACTTTGTAAATTCTGCCAAATCTATCTCCAAACCAAACTTCCCCTTCAGTTCTAGGTTTGTATATCGAACTCCCCACCTGACGTGCCACTTGGGTGTCTAAGGAGCATTTCAAACTTACAAAGCCCAAAGCAATTTCCTGCTCCTCTTTGGAACCTGCCCTCCCCCTGACACTCATCCAGCATCTGTTCCCTCTTGGTAATGACAGCTCCATCCTCCAAGTTGCTTAGGCCAAACACTTTGGGTTTTACCCTTTATATGTCTTTTCCTCTGACTGACCATATTCAGTCCATTAGCAAAGCATATCCGGATTTCACCTCCACTGCTATCTCCCGTCCCAAGCCACCTTCATCTTTTGACTGGATTGCTGCAGCGGTGTTCTAATTGGTCTCCCAGCTCCCATCCTTGCTTCCCTTGGTCTTTTTCCAATATAGCATTCAGAGTGGTTGCTTTTAAAATATTATATTAGTCAAAATTAAATTACTGTAAGTTGGTGTCAGGCCATGCCGTTCCTCCACTCAACATCCTCCAAAGTCTTCCCACCTCACTCAAAATAAAAGTCCAAATCCCTTACTCTGGAGTACACAGCCAGCACAATCTAATAATAGCTCCTGAGCCCACTGTTACCACTCTGCCCTTTGCTCATGTTGCTCCAGCCACACCTGCCTCCTTGTTGGCTCACTAATAGACCATAGTTACTGCCACCCAGGGCCTCTGCACTTGCTGTTCCTTCTCTCTTGAAAGCTCTTCCCCAACTTTTGAATGGCTCCTTCCCTCATCTCTTTTAAGGTTCTGCCTAAATGTCATTTTCTTGGTGATTCTTTCTCTTGACTATCTTATTTAAAATGTCACCTCCACTGGGGGAAGATGCATAACGTGTAGCCCGCACCCGCGGCTGCAGAGGCACCAAGCTTCAGAGAGCAGATCCGTGAGTGTTCCCACTGCTCACTCCCTGTGCCCCGCGGCCCGCCTAGAGTACAGCAAGAGCACAACGATCTGCAGCCTGAGGGAAGCCTCAGGCTGGGCGAGTGGGGGAGGAGAGAGGGGAGACGTACAGCTGCACCCGCGGCTCCCCGGGTCCCCAGGAAGCAGGGTGCAGAGCCCAGCAGAGACAGGGCAAGATGAATCCCTGCACCGCCTGGATCAGGGATCAGTTTCTGCATCCACCGGGTCCGTGGAGTGCAGCAAGAGCACCTCAGTATGCAGGCTCTGAGGCAGAAGCCTGAAACCGGGCGAGCAGGGGAAAAAAGAATACTCGCAGGAGGAGATGCAGCACGTACTGGGCAGATATGCAGGTACCCGGGAGACAAACCGGAGATTTGAGCCGCTGCAGGGTACACGCAGCCTCCTAAACCCCGGCAGTCCCTCTGGGAGAGCAGCAGGAACTCCTCTGGAGCATATCAGGCAAAGGCCTTGGCTCAAAACAGTGTTGGGACTGTGTTTTTGTTCTGATTTTTTTTTCTTGCTTGTTTGTTTATTTATTTTTCCTCCTCTCTTGGACAGAAAGCAAAACAAAAACAAACAAAAAAAACACCTAAAGAAATAAAAACCCACCCCCACCGTCCCTCAGAAACCTTGACCCCCGCCAAGCCAGAGTCTTAAACTGACCCCTGAATGGAGTAGTAGGGGCAGACTACAGAGGTATTCCTACCCGCAGGGGTTGAGAATTTCCACACCAGAAAAGGCTGCAGAGTGAGACTACCTATCCTGCCCCCACCTTTCTGGCAAGGCTTGGAAGGCAGGACAGGTTCAGCTGCTGAGGCACTAACAGATTCCTGGCAGCTGGCTTTTGGCAATGAGGAACTCTCTCATTCTCCACGGCTGTCAACAGAAAGGGTGCCCAAAGACACTCATTGAGGCTTTGGGGTGCGCAGCCTGCCTTGGGACAGGCAAAACCTTAAACGGCAGTGACTTTGTAAAATCTACCAATCACACGTCACAACCACACTCATGTACAGCAAACCTGCAGTGCCAGGATCATGCTAGGCGTCAGGTGGCCGACTCTGTTCCCACAAGATGCAGAGGAATTTTTGTACAGCAGAGGACAACCTGAAGAGAGCTTGGTGGACTTTAGCCAAGACTGGCACTGGATTTTGTTTTGTTTTTTTTCTCTTTATTGGTTGCTTGATTTGGTTGTTTTTGGTTTTTATTTCTATTTCATTATTATCATTTTCTAGTTTTTAATATAGGCATATATATGGGTGTATATAGGTGAATATATGTTCACATATATAGGTGTGTAGACAAATATATATACATTCTTTTTCTTTCTTTCCCACCCTCACTTTCTCCCTTCTTTTGTTCATTCTTCTCAACACTATACTTTTCCTCCTTTCCTTTTTTCTGCAAATTTTATTTTTATATTTTTGTCTTTGGTATAGTTATTTGGATTCTTGTGTTTATTCTATTTTTTATTTTATGATATTATATTGTATTTTGTTTCCTCTTCTGTTCTTATTGTGTGTGTGGTTGTTGTTTTGTTTTTGTTTGTTTTCTTCTTTTGTATGTTTGATATTTCTGTACAAGTTGACTGTAGGTTGTTGGTTGTTTTATTTTTACATGTGAGAGCATTTAGTTTCCTTTGGTGGCTGCGGTGGTTGTACTTGTTGATCTGTTTTGCTCTAAAATCGCTCTGCAACTGGGCCCACACAAAGAGACACAAGAATCATCATACCCACAAGCCAACTTTAGATAAAACCAGAGAATTTCTGGGTTTGACATACAAGAGTCACACCCAAAAGGAAGTCACTACAGGTGCAAGGGCCCAAAGGGTCCAAATCTCATCAGAGGGGTCAACCCTCACACAGCAGCTCATAAACTGTGGACACTGCTAATCCTCACAGCTAATCAGTCTGGGAGTCAATCCCACCTATTGACAAGCCAAAAGTAATGAAAGCTAAACTTCAACAGGTGAAGACACACAACACAAGGAATACCTCAGATATACATGCACAAGAGAATAGGGAGACTGAGTAATTCAAATATAAAGGACACACACTGTATAAGTTTACCCAGAAAAGACTAAGAGACCCAGGGGATCTATCTGTTATATCAAAGCAAGCGCAAAGAGTGAACCAGAATGAGGAGACAAAGAAATACAACCCAAATAAAAGAACAGAAAAAACCTCCTGAGTCAGTGGAACTAGAGGAAATAGAGGTAAACAACCTATCAGAGACAGAGTTCAGAACACTGATTATTAGATTGTTCAAGGAAATTAATGAAAATATAAAGAAGGACAGAGAAATCATGAAAAGCAACCAGCTAGAACTTAAGAATGTAATTACTGAATTAAATAACAAATTTGATGGAATTACTAGCAGATTGGACGAAGCAGAAAATCAAATCAGTGACTTAGAAGACAACATAGCAGAGATCACCCAAGCAGAACAATAAAAAGAGAAAAGAATGAAAAACATTGAAAATGGTTTAAGAGAGTTGGGAGACAACATGAAACACAACAATAAGTGAATCATTGGAAAACCAGAAGGAGAAGAGAGGGATCAAGGGATTGAGTACATATTTGAAGTAATAATGTCTGAAATTTCCGTAACCTGGCAAAGGACATTGAAATACAAGCCCAGGAAGTGCAGAGAGTTCCAACCAGGATGATCCCAAACAGGCCCACACCAAGACACATTATAGTGAAAATGGCAAGCGTTAAGGACAAAGACAGAATCCTCAAAGCAGCAAGGGAAAGGCAGCAAGTTACTTACAAGGGCACACCCATAAGATTATCAGCTGACTTTTCTACAGAAACTCTGCAGGTCAGAAGGGAGTGGCAGGAGGTTTTCAAAGTGATGAAAAATAAGGGCCTACAACCCAGATTACTGTATTCAGCAAGCTTATTATTTAAAATTGAGGGAGAGATAAAAAGCTTCCCAGATAAGAATAAGTTAAGGGAATTCATTACCACCAAGCCAGCTTTGCAGGAAATGTTAAAAGGGCTTCTTTAAACAGAAGAGAAAAGCAACCTAACTAAGGAAGACTAGGAACACAAATAACAAAATGGCAATAACTACGCACCTATCCATAATCACATTAAATGTAAATGGATTAAATGCTTCAATCAAAAGACATAGGGTGGCTGAATGGATAAGAAAGCAAGACCCCTGCATATGCTGTATACAAGAGACACACCTCAGATCAAAAGACAGATACAGGCTGAAAGTAAAGGGATGGAGTAAAGTATTTCATGCAAATGGAACTGAGAAAAAAGATGGAGTAGTGATACTTATATCAGATAAAATGATATACAATCAGATAAAATTTAAATTGAAGAATATAATAAAAGACAAAGAAGGACACTTCATAATAATAAAGGGATCAAGCCAACAAGAGGACATAACTCTAGTAAACATCTATGCACCTAACATAGGAGCTCCTAAATATATAAAACAGATATTGTCAGACATAAAGACGGAGATCAACAGTAACACTATCATAGTAGGGGACTTCAACATCCCACTGTCACCAATGGACTGATCCTCCAGACAGAAAATCAATGCAGAAACAGTGACCTTAAATGATACATTAGACCAGCTGGATTTAACTGATATATTCAGATAATTTCACCCCAAAGCTACAGAATATACTTTCTTCTCAAGTGCACATCGAACATTTTCTAAGATAGACCACATGTTAGGCCACAAAATAAGTCTCAATAAATTTAAGAAGATTGAAATCATTTCTAGTGTATTCTCTGACCACAATGTTATGAAACTAGAAATCAATTATAAGAAGAAACCTGGAAAGTTGTCAAATAAATGGAGGCTAAATAACCTGCTACTAAATAGCGAGTGGGTCACAAATGAGATCAAGGAGGAAATAAAAAGAGACCTCGAGACAAACAAAAATGAAAACACCACGACCCAAAATCTCTGGGATGTTGCGAAAGCAGTCCTAAGAGGGAAGTTCATGGCACTGCAGGCCTACCTAAAGAAGGAAGAAAAATCTGAAATCAACAGGTTATCCTTACACCTCAGGGAACTCGAAAAAGAACAGCAAAAGAAGCCCACAGGGAATACAAGAAAGGAGATAATAAAGACCAGAGTGGAAATAAATGATATAGAGAACAGAAAAACAATGCAAAGGATCAATGAAACCAAGAGCTGGTTTCTTGAGAAGATAAACAAAATTGACAAACCTCTAGCCAGGCTCATCAAAAAAAAAAAAAAAAAAAAAAAGACAGTGAAGACTCAAATTAGTAAAATCAAGAATGAAAGAGGGGAAATTAATAAAGACATCACAGAAATACAAAAGAATTTTAAGAAATTACTATGAGCAACTATATGCCAACAAATTTGACAATCTGGAAGAAATGGATAATTTTCTAGAAGCATACAAGCTTCCAAGGCTAACTCAAGAAAAAACAGAAAATCTAAATAGCCTGATTACTACCAAGGAAATTGAATCAGTAATCGACAAGCTCCCAACAAACAAAAGCTCTGGACCAGATGGCTTCACAGGTGAATTTTATCAAACATTCAAAAAAGAACTATCACCTATTCTTCTCAAACTATTCCAAAAAATCCAAAAGGAGGGAAGGCTCCCCAATTCTTTTTCTGAAGCCACTATCACCCTGATTCCAAAACCAGATAAAGACAGCATAAAAAAGGAAAACTACAGGCCAATCTCCCTGATGAATATAGATGCAAAAATTTTCAATAAAGTATTAGCAAACAAAATTCAGCAATATATTAAGAAGATCATACATCATGACCAAATGGGTTTCATCCCTAGCGTTCAAGGCTGGTTCAACATCCATAAATCAATTAATGTGATATACCACATCAACAAAATGAAGAATAAAAATCACATGGTCATATCAATAGATGCAGAAAAAGCATTTGACAAAATCCAACACCCATTTATGTTAAAAACCCTTAGTAAAGTGCGAATACAGGGATTATATATCAACATAATAAAGGCCATATATGATAAACCTACAGCTAACATCATACTCAATGGGGAAAATCTAAAACCATTCTCCTTAAGATCAGGAAGAAGACAAGGCTGTCCATTTTCTCCTCTTTTATTCAACATAGTTCTGAAAGTTCTAGCCACAGCAATCAGACAAGTAAAAGAAGTAAAAGGCATCCAAATTGGCAAGGAAGAAATAAAATTGTCATTATATGCAGATGACATGATACTATATAGAGAGAACCCCAAATACTCCATCAAAAAACTATGGAGCTGGTAAACGAATTCAGTAAGGTAGCAGGATACAAAATCAATGTTCAGAAATCAGGTGTATTTACATATATCAATAGTAATCTAACAGAAGGAGAAATTAAGAAAAGAGTCCCATTTACAATTGCTTCAAGAACTATAAAATACCTAGGAATAAACTTAACCAAAGAAGTAAAAGATCTGTATTCAGAAAATTATAAGACACTGAAGAAAGAAATAAAAGAAGATACAAATAAATGGAAACACCTACCATGCTCATGGATAGGAAGAATTAATATAGTTAAAATGTCCATACTGCCTAAAGCAATATATAGATTCAATGCAATTCCTATCAAACTACCAAGAGCATTTTTCACAGAAATAGAAAATATAATACTAAAATTTATATGGAACCATAAAAGATCCTGAATACCCTCGGCAATCCTGAGAAATATGAGCAAAGTCGGGGGTATCACGCTACCAGACATCAAAATATACTACAAGTCTACAGTAATCAAAACAGTATGGTATTGGCATAAAAACAGGCACATAGATCAGTGGAACACAACAGAGAGCCCAGAAATAAATCCAGGCATATATGGACAGTTAATCTATGACATGGAAGCAAGAATTTACATTGGAGTAAAGAAAGTCTATTTAATAAATGGTGCTGGGAAAACTGGACTGACACATGCAAAAAAATGAAACTGGACCACCTCCTTATGCCATATATAAGAACAAATTCAAAATGGATTAAAGACTTAAATGTAAGTCCTGAAACCATAAAACTCCTAAAAGAAAATATAGGGAGTACATTTGCAGACATTACCCTGAGCAATATTTTTTTTTTTTTGAGGGCAGTGTCACTGGCCCTCATATGTGGGACCGAACCGGGGCCGCTGGCTTCCCAGGCCAGCGCTTAACTACCGCGCCACTCGGCCGGCCCTCCTGAGCAATATTTTTACTGATACATCCCCGTGGGCAAGGGAAGTAAGAGAAAAAAATGAACATATGGGATTATATCAAACTTAAAATTTTTTCACAACAAAGGAAACCATCAATAAAACAAAAAGGAAGCCTACTGAATGGGAGAATATATTTTTCAATGGTATATCTGATAAAGGGTTAATATCCAAAATTTATAAAACACCCATGAAACTCAACACCAAAAAAAACAAACAACCCAATTAAAAAATGGTCATGGATATGAAGAGACATTTCTCTAAAGAGGACATACACATGGCCAACAGGCATATGAAAAAATGTTCAACCTCACTGGTCATTAGGGAAATGCAAATAAAAACCACAGTGAGATACCACTTCACTCTGGTCAGAATGGCTATCACCAATAAATCAACAAACAAGTGCTGGTGGGGCTGTGGGGAAAAGGGAACCCTGCTGCAATGTTGGTGGGATTGCAGATTGGTGCAGCCACTATGGAAGTCAGTATGGAGGTATCTCAAAAAACTGGAAATGGAACTACATTTTGACTCAGCAATTCCACTCCTAGGTATTTATCCTGAAAAACCCAAGACACTAATTCAAAAAAATATATGCACCCCTATGTTCATTGCAGCGCTGTTTACAATAGCCAAGACTTGGAAACAATCGAAATGCCCATCGGTAGATGACTGGATAAAGAAACTGTGGTACATTTACACAATAGAGTATTACGCAGCTATAAAGAAGAAAGAAATCATACCATTTGCAACGATATGGATGGACCTAGAGAACATTATGCTAAGTGAAATAAGTCAGTTAGAGAAAGACAAATACCATATGAACTCACTTATATGTGGAATCTGAAGAACTGAATAAACGAGTAATGTAAATGGAAATAGTCTTAGAACACAAAGGAAAAACTGATGAGGGCTAGATGGGACGGGACTGGACAAGAGGGAGAAGGGGAAGGAACAAGGCAACATAAGCTAGTAATACAATATTACCGCAGAGAGAGAAGAGACAGCTTAGGGAATATAATCAATAATGTTGTAAATATTTTTTAGGGGACCAGATGGATCATGTCTTGTCAGGGAGACCACTTCATCGACAGTGTAGTGGCCTGACGGACTACTGCACTGTACATCTGAAGCTGCTGCTGATTAATATTAGATGTTGACTATAATTTAACACATATATAGTCATGGGATGTGGAATATAGTGTGGGGATGGAGTCAATGGAATTGTAATAGATATGTACGATATTGGGGTTGGGTGGATAATGGGGGTAATCACTTTGTAAGGGGTCAAAAAGATAACTATTGCATAGTTTTGTACATCTGTAACTATTAATTAAAAAGAAAGCTAAAATAAATTAATGGGACTATATCAAACTAAAAAGCTTCTGCACAGCAAAAGAAACATCAACAAAATAAACAGGCAACCAACCAAATGGGAGAAGATTTTTGCAAACAACATTTCTGATAAGGGGCTAATATGCTAATATGCAAAATATATAAGGAACCCATACAACTCAACAACAACAAAATAACAAATTATCCAATTTAAAAAATGGGCAGAGGACCTGAATAAACATTTTTCTAAAGAAGACATACAGATGGCCAATAGACATATGAAAAATGTTCAACATCACTAATCATCAGAAAAAATGCAAATAAAAGACACAGTGATGGGCCGGCCGAGTGGCGCATTGGTTAAGTGCTGGTTTTGGGATGCCAGCGGCCCCGGTTCGGATCCCACATGAGGGCCAGTGACACTGCCCTCTACAGCTAACAACAGCTCCACCTGGAGCTGGGCTGTGCGAGCCCCGGTGATGGTGTGGGCTGCAGCCCCTGCTGCAGTGGGCTGCCATAGGCTGCAGTGAGTGGCCCGCAGCCAGCGTGAGCGGCTGGCAGCCAGCGTGAGCTGCCAATAGCCGCGATGAGCGACATCCAGAGGCCAGCGACCGATCTGCCTCATCCGGGAAGAGCAATGACGATACCAACCGTGAAGCAACATCCTCCGCAACTAAAAAAACTGAAGAACAAGAAGACGGCAACTTGTCTGTTCCCCTTCCCCAATTCCCCAATGCTGTTCCCCTCCACCAATTCCCCAATAAAAAAAATCTTAAAAAAAAAAAAAAAAAAAGACACAGTGAGATATCACCTCACACCAGTTAGAATGGCTACCATTAACATGACAAATAATAACAACGATGGAGAAGCTGTGGAGAAAAAGGAACCCTCATACACTGTAGGTGTGAATGCAGATGGTGCAGATGCTATGGAAGGCAGTGTGGGCGTTCTTCAAAAAATTATGAATAGAATTACCATTTGATCCAGCAATCCTTCTCCTGGGAATCTATCCAAAAAACCTGAAAACATTGATCCATAAAGATATATGTGCTCCGATGTTCATTGCAGCTTTATTTACAGTGACCAAGACATAGAAACAGCCAAAGTGTCCTTCAATAGATGATTGGATAAAGAAGATGTGGTATATGTACACAACAGAATACTATTCTGCCATAAGAAAAGATGAAATAGTGCCATTTGTGACAATATGGATGGATCTTGAGATTATTATGCTAAGTGAAATAAGTCAGACAGAAAAAGTCAAGAACCATATGATTTCACTGATATATGGTGTATAAAACTGAAAACAACAAAAGAACAAGAAAAACAAATGAAGAATCAAAATTTCATAGACACAGACAACAGTTTAGTGATTACCAGAGGGTAAGGGGGGAGGGGGTGGTAGATGAGGGTAAAGGGGATCAAATAAATATATGGTGATGGAAGGAGAACTGACTCTGGGTGGTGAACACACAATGTGATATATAGATGATGTATTACAGAATTGTACACTTGAAACCTATGTAACTTTACTAACAATTGTCACCCCAATAAACTTTAATTAAAAATAAAAACAATAAAAATAGAAAAAATGTCACCTCCACCGCTTGCTCCTTATCCCTCCCTTGCCTTATTTCTCTCCAAGCTCATATTATCTTCTAATAGACTATACATTCCTTATTTATAGAGTGTGTTGTCTGGCTACCTCCATTAAAATGTGCGAAGCATGATGGTAGACGTTTTGTTTGTTTGTCCTTTTTGTCCCCAGCCCTATCCCTAGCTCTTAGAAGAATGCCTGGCCCATAGTAGGTGCTCGATAAAGTCCTGTTGACCATCATGAGTAAACGACAGAGTACATGCCTTTCAGGAGCTCACACCTTACTCAGGTAAGCAGGCAAATAAAGAGGCAAGGATGACAACGTGTGAAATAATGCTATGAAATATACTAAATGTCTTCTTAGAGCCACAACAGGAGAGGCCCCCGTCCAGAAGAGGGAGGGCAGAGAAGGCTTCCAAGGAGGGGGCATTTAAGTCAACCAAACGAGTAGAAGAGGACAGACCAAACTAGACAAAGGCAGCAGTGCATCCAAAGGTGTAGAAGCTACAGGAGATGATAGAGTGTAATGGCTGTGATGGGGCAGGAGTAGGGAGGGGTGGGTACAGAACAGAGGATCCTGCACCATCCAGCGGCACAATGCTCAGGAATCGGGGCTTTATCTTAAGGATCTATCTGAGTAGTGGGAAGGCAACACTGGCTGCTGAGTGGAGAATGAACTGCATGAGGCATGATGAAAATCCCGGGGCTGATGAAGGACTGAACTCAAGTGGTGACACTGAAGGAAGAGAGAACATGACAGATTTGAGAGGGGCATCCAAGTTAAGAATGACTCTGTCTTCCTGGTGAGTTGAATCTTTCATCATCATGACATGACACCATTCATCTTTAATCACGCATTTTGTGTGGAAGGCTATTTTGTTTGATATTAATGTACTTACTCCAGCTTTCTATTCTTTAGAATTCACCTGCCACTCCCTTTTCCATCCTTTTACTTTCAACATTTCCCTCTCCTTGTGTTTTAAATGTATGTCTTGAAAACAGAATACTCCAGGAATTTAAAAAATTTGAGGTGATAGTCTGTTTCTTAACCAGAAAGATTAGTCCATTTGTTTTATTGTGGTTAATGATATATTTGGACCTATTTCTACCATCTTTGTACTTTCTGTGTGTCCAGCATTCCCTGTTTCCTTTTTCTCCTCTATTTGCCTTTGCTTGGATTGGTTACATTTTTGTTTATTTGTTGGAATGTCACCATATTTCATTGTTCCCCTCTACAACTAGGAAATGATATTCCATTTCTGTTATTCTGTTGTTCACTCTTGAAATTTAGCCATTAACAACTTAGCAAAATCTAATGTTATCAATATTTTTATATCCACTTCCACTCAATAGAGTTCATGGACATTAGGATACAAAACCTCATCCCCTCCTTCCAACTGTTCAGTGTTTTGGTTATATTTCCCCACCCCACAACAGACATTATTATTTTAGGTAAGAAATATTTGTTCAGATTTACTTACAGCTTTATAAATTTGTTTGGAATCAATTCTTGTTTCAAGACATGAAGAATGTCTTGAAACATTCTGGGGTCATTTTCTTTCTTGAATTACATTATTTACAAGTTCCTTTGGTGATTGTCAGATTTTGTTTTGTGGAAAATGTCTTGGGGTGATTTGTTACACAGCAAAAGCTAAGGATACAGTTGCTCTTATGTACTTAGAAAGGTTTTTAAATTGTATCTGTTATGGGTGATCTGGAATCTGGTTATGGAGTAGTGGGGAGACTTCAAAGCATCTAACATGCTTTATTGTTAGAAGCTAACTCATCATCTTCTCTCTATATGTTCACCTATAAAATTATGGCCAAGCCACGCTCTGTGGAATTTGTCACCTCAGTATGATGCTCCACATGGGAGAAGCATGTGCTCCACTGAGGGGCCAATGAGTGAAGCTCCCTCTTCTGAGTTGAAGCCTGCCCGGAACTTGTTGACTCTCCTTTTTCTAGTTATGGTCACAAGAAAGCTGGCATAGCCCTGATGTCTCCCCAGGCTATAGATTTGTCAACTTGAATCACCTTTTCCTCTCTCCCTCTCCCTTATCCACAAAGTTACAATCTTACAATTTCTGCCTCCATCTATCTCTGAGATGTTTTCTCCTAATATCCCAGGTCAGACTCCTCTGGGACCTGAATTGTTGCAGTAGCTTTGTAACCAGTCCTCCTCCCTCCAGGCCTTCCCAGTTCCCATCTGTGCTACCCAATCCTGCAGGTTCAAATCATGTCATCCTCTGCCTCAGCTTTCAGTTGCTCCCTCTGCCCACCGATTTAAAAGTGAGCTCTTCACCATGACATTCCACTACAGGGCTCCAGCTTACCGCTTCAGGCTTAACTCTTAGCTTCTTGGCTTAGTCTGACAGATGACTTGAGATTTCTCAGAAACAGCCAACAGTCTTCCCTATATGGAGGATATCCCCACTCTACCCCAACCATCTTCACTGACCTCCACAGCCCCCACCCATTTGTGATCCCTTTCAACTTACATAATTGTGTATTTTATGGATGTGCATTTCCTTGCTACAGGTTTTTGTTGTTGTTGTTTAAGGACAGCACTATCCTAAGTATTTTTATAGAGCATAAGGACCAAGAAAAGCATCTTGCAAAAAGCAAATGTTCTATAAATGTCTTTTGATTTAAATGGGGTTATTCTAGTTTTGGCTGCTGGGCCCAAGAGGAGAAGTCGTTATCCACAGCACTAATGCATTGGGGGTAAAACCTCTGAGTTCAAATATAGTTATTCTCACTTAGAAGAAAAAAGAATCTTTTGTTTGAGATGATCGAAGAGGCCCACACAACTGTTAACCCACATTTGACAGTCTTGAGGGAAAATTAAAACATCCAGAGTATAGCCAGATAAACAAAAACCAGACTATGGAACATAGCAAAATCCATCACATTGTCAATAAAACCATGGCTCGCAACTGCTTTCACGTTAAGGGTCTTTCTCATCACTTTAAAATCAGACGTAGTTAGTTTAGAAAACCATGGCTAAATGAAAAATGCAGTTTACCCACCTTCTACGCAGGACACAGAGATACGGTTCTACATGTGTGCATGAATATTCTTAAAAACAGATAGCCTTTTTCTGTCACTGTCTGGGGCACGCCAGATCCCAAACTGAATACAGAAACAAATGTCTCCAAACTGTATCCAGAGAGGACAAGAGGTGTTTGCCTTGGAGCTTGGGGTGGAGAAAAGGGTCAGGAGGAATCTCTGGGGGGTGTAGAGGATGGAAATGTTCTGTATCTTGATTGGGGAGGCAGTGCCACAGATGTGTACACTTGTCAAAACTCATCAGATTTATATGAATACTTTAAATAGATACAGTTTATATTATTTACCTTATACTTCAATAAAGTTAATTAAAAGATATATCTGGGTGCTTAGAAGATATGTTTTTTTGCAGAGAGCCAGTTCCTGGAGGTGGGATGGCCCCAGGTAGTCTTCCTTCTTCTGTCACTGGTGACTTATCATGCTGGATTAAAGTGTTATGTTTCCAGAAAACACACTTGCTACTTAGAATGAATGGGGACCCTGCAGAGAAAGGTGCAGGAGTGGGTGGATCAGGGCAGTGCCAATGGAGAGGGTGGCAGGGTCTGGCCCACATAGCTTTACAGAGAGAGCTGGCACCCCTTGGAGAAGGGTCCCCTAAGAGTAGGGTCAGAAGAGCGAGTGGGGGAGGGGAAGGTGAGCAGGGATCAGAACAAATTCCTAAGCATGCCTTCCAAGCTCATCCTGACTATCAGAGGAGCAGAGCCCCTGCTTCTCAGTAACACAGACTATTTTTCAATAAACAGATGCATTTCTTGTCTCTGTGTGTGAAGTCGGAAGGTAAGGTTGTATCCTGGTACAGCGTGGAGGTGCTGGCAAACCCTTTGCTCCGTTTTTAGCACGATCTTAGTTAAATCTGTCTCACATTCTCATTTTTCCAATTGATACAGCATCCCTGGCTTTGTGCTGTGTCACCAAAGGGGCAGAATGTTATATGGTTAAGGACTTGAGCTCTGAAGCTTGCTGAAAAAATCTAAGCTCTGCCACTTAATGGTTTTATGATCCTGGGACAGTTACTTTACCCCTGTGGGATTTTGTTTCCTCATCTTCAAAATGGGGAAAATTTTAGGATTTGCTAAATTTACTAAACAGGGTAGTTATGAAATTAAATAAATGAGTAAGAAGAGGACGTAGTGCATACTAAGCCCTGTATGTTTGTTATTCTTATTTCCCTGACCTTGCATGCCAGTGGGGGACAGAGCCTTGCCTCTGCTTCACCAAAAATTCCACTCTTCCCTACAGACTCCCGTGTGGCCTCACATGGCCGGCATTTCCTGGCGTTCAGCCACTCCAGGCTGCCTGTCCTCTCCCAGAATTGTCTGTCCCCAAGGACAGGGGTTGCTGCCCCAAGTGCTTTAAAGATACTGCTGGGCAGCTGAGTACCCACAGGCAGCCTTCCATCTACTCAGGGCTCTTCTGGGCTGGGTCAGCAGTTTCTTGTGTTGGATTCCTGACCCAGGGAAGGCTGCAGCTTGCCCTCTGCTCTGCATCTGCCCTCCTCTTTCCCTCCCCCACTAAACATCCCTGGTTTGATCCAGACTTTGTGTGTCTTGCCTGGGACAGGCCAGATTCCTGGAAGGCTGAGGTCTTGCATTGGACTGTTGTCGGTACTCAGCTCTTTATCCACAGTGCCATCCTGGGTTCCACAGATGTCCTGGCCCTTAGCAATCATGGCCTCTCATCTCTGACTTGTGCCCCTCCTCCACACCCCTGCAGTGGGGAAAAGAGCTGTGCCTGTGTTCTGCTTCTGGCATATTTTCTCACATGTCCCAGGCAAATGGTCTACTTGGTCAGCCTTGCCCACCCAGGATTTCAGAGCCTTAGATGTGGGCCTGGATGTGACGTTCACATGTGACAATGGATGTAAGGATGCACCGAAATGAAGCCAGCCCCTGAGATTATGGTTCAGGTTTGTAGGTCTTTTCATTTGATAATGGTATTTAACCAATAGCAATGACCCTAAAACAGTAGGGACACTTTCCCTTTTATATTTTCAACTGAAAAGACTATATTTTTTCTCTGGATTCCTGAAGCCAAAACTCCCACTGGCATAGTGGCTTCCTCTTCCCCAGTCTATGGACCTCTTCAACTAGACTGGTTCCTCTCACTCTGCCATGTCCACCGGCCCACCTGAGCACAGGGGCTTATCCTGGAGCTTGTGCTAGGCTGCTGAGCTGACCTCATGGCCAAAGCACAGGCCTGGCCAAAGCATCTGGGCTTTTTCCACCAACAGCTTATACACCCTTTGAGACTCTTCATTCACCACTAAAATTTGTACACAGCCCACCACGTGCCCTAGCCTCCTCAGTCAGAGAGAATGCTTCCCTGGATGTGGGGCCTTCATCACTATACGCTATGCAGGGTGAACTAGAAATTGTAGTTTTCAGAGGGCTAATTCTCAGCTCTTTGGGCTGGCAGGTCAGTCAGTTTCTGTTTCTGTTTAAATAAATTCATAAATTTCTCACAGAAAAAAGGCCTACATCTCTGATCCCATATCCCATAATTTGACCCAGGGGAAACTTAGTTTTGCTCAAATTCAGGTAACAGAGCATTAATCTTCAGAGTTCCCTAGATTTTCCACTAATGTTTTAGAAATGTAATTAGTCCCTTTCTGTTTAGATGTTCACTCCCCTTCACTCTGCTGTCAGTGTGCTCTCCAGTTCCAGCCCCCTGCTGTCTGCTGCCACGTATCCCCCACCCCCGCCCCATGTTTTCCTGCCTTCCCTCAAAGTTAAGCTTCTAGAGAGTTCTCCCCATCACTTCTCTACCTCCTTACCTTCCTTCCTCCCTGCACCTGCTCCATGGAGCATCCTCCCACAATTTCTTGAGAAACCCACGGTTTCTTGGTTACTACACCTACGTGCCTCATGGCCTAGCTTACTCTGGGCAGCAGCATTAGATGCTACTGTTCCTTGGTTGGTGTGAAACTCACCCTTCTGGCGTCAGCTGCTCTGGCTCTGTTGCCCACTAGTGTGGAGTTGCACAAGCGTTCCCAGGACCACTGCTCAACACTCCCCTGGAACACCTGGAGCCCATCTGTCCTCTGCACCTGGCTGGAATATTTGGCTACCTGGAGGATATCACTATTGGGATTCCCAAAATCCACCCCCAAAAAAACTCATATTGCCCGAAACAGAACTCATCCTTCTCCCCCCAAACCTTGGCCTGTTCATGGCCAAACCAACTATTTACATGGAAGACACTGAAGCTGAGCTGGCGAAACCCACATCCTATGTATAAATCCTTCCTGCAAGGCATCTTGGCTGGTTGACACTTCTGTCTCCACCTGGGAGCCACGGACTCGGTCCCTGAAGGACTTTCAGACATGAACATATCTTTTGGGAGCAGTGTCAGGCAGTCTAGATGACTGATAGGAGCCCCTTGAAAGCAGGGCCCATCACCTATGATACTCAGCCCCTGGAGCTACAGGAGGAAGCCCTGAGGAAGCCACACAATCAATGTCAGTGTGTACATATCACCCTCAGCAGTCCCCATGGGAGTGAAATTCTGGCAAGTTGTCTGACCCGTGGCACCCTAGCTCCCGAGTCATTAGGTGGTGTGATGAGGGCAGTTTTGGGCATTCTGCTGCCCACATCTGGTCTTCCCCTGGCCTCTGACAGTGTGAACCCACCCTCCTGACCCTGGCATCCTGCACCAGTGACCTGAGCTCCACTAGCCCTGAACTCTTCTGGGTCTGCCCTTAATTCTGATTGGCCATGTTCTCAGACCATCTCCATTCCAAACAAGCAACATATTTCACAATAATCATTCAACAGACACCGCCGCTCCAGAGAAAAATGAAAACTCTGAACTAAACAGCCACCTAACGTTTTGTACTGACTCTGCTGCACCCCGAGGCTAAGGCCCTAAGTACCTTCACCAGCAGCCTTTACCTTCCCCTTTGTCCGTCAGAAGCAGTGGTGCAGTTTCTCAACTTAAGAAACCAAGATATTTCTTCAGAACAACAACAACAAAACAAAGACTGAACGCAAGCCTCAGAAACGATAATAGTTGTTTTAGGGTGGTAGGATTATGGATGATTTAAATTTGTATTTTTCAAACTCCTGTAAAGCTGTTGAGTGTTTAGTGAAAAAGAAAAAGATTACAATGATTTTCTCTAAGTTTAACAGCAAGGTAGGAAAGTTCAGCTGAGAACGTGGCCTCCACCCCGCTGTTTAGTCTGAGTTCCTTGTTCCACGGTTCACATTAACACAAAACCTGCCTGCATCACTTTCTGTGTCTGGAGAAAAATCAACAAAACTTCTAAGGAGATATGAAACTCTAAACTAAGAATCTCTACTGGAAAACAATTAATGATTGTAATTCTGGTTTTCTGGAACAAGTACCTCAGCAGCTCATTCTAGCAAGAAAGAGTACAGTAATTCTTCCTCAACTTGGAGCCCTCCTTGAGCTAGGTCAACTCACATGCATTTACTTCTGTATACAACTTAGAAAGTCAGTCATTCCAGACCCCTGTATGTGGGTGTCAAGACCCATTTCAGAGATAATTAGAAAAAAGAAACTGGAAATTGGAAATAGAAAAGGGAAGCAAAGTAAATAGTAGAGAAAGAGGCTCGGGTTCCCTCAAAGCCTCTGGAAAGCCTCAGGAAGCAGAGGCAGTGACCCTGCCTTCATGGGGGTCTGCGAAGAGGGGGTCCAGGCAGGCCCAGGAGGCAGGAACTAACAACCCCAAATAATAAAAGCAGAAATGTTTTGAATATTTTTCAAGAATATGAGTCACAGGAACAAAAAAGGCTCTTAATATTCTCACTATCTGCAACAAGGAAAAGTGAATTTATGAATGTCACACTGGAAAGCAAGGGGAGGGTTTTGAAAATATGGCATAAGGATGGGAAATGGAAATGAACAGTATGGAACCTGCGGGGTGCCTCACACACTTCAGATGTGTAAACAGCACTGGTGCTCCCTCTCTAGTTTTCCCTGTTTCTCTGTGGATGAGGTGGGTTCTCCAAACATAAAAATCTCTGCCCTCACACCTCCAGCCCTGCTTGCCCCCAAGGCCTAAGTAAGGTTCCCTGCTTGACCTCATGGTGCTTTCCAGGCATTGGAGGGGATTGCTGGGGTTGTGTCCTACCAAAGTGGGAAGACCTTTGCCGGAATCACAGACTTCTTTTGGGGGTGGAGCCAATGCTATCTTTCCATGGGTAGGAACTCCAAAGTGCTCCCAATTGCTCCATTTCTGGAGCCCCAACACTTTCACGACTTTGTTTGGAAGTCAAGAGGCTGCAGGATGGCATTAATTTCTGTGTTTTCCAGGTGCCTCCCACATGTCGATAGCTTGCTGGAGCCCTGTCACTCTAGTGGGGCATGGGTGCCTTATTGGCACAATGCATCATCCTGGCAAGGGGTTGGATGATGGATCGCTTCAGAGATGAAGCCATCAGAGAGGAAGTCCAAGATCAGATTAAATTTAATTATGGGATAAAAGAATTCTCATCTGTCATTCTGATGATGAATTAACTGAGGGAAGGAATGTGAGCTTCTCAGAAAACAGGGGAGAGGATGACTAAAATGTATTGACAGAGGACAAACAGAGGGGAGACCTGTGGTACCCTCTCCAGAGCGCATCAAATCAGAAAGGTCCTCAGCACAGAGCCCAACACACCTCGATTCCTTTCCATGGCACACACCTTGTCTCAAGAATGCCCTGCTACAGAGTGCAGCTGTTTCAAAGAGTGCTCCAGGAAGTCCCAAAGGCCACTTCATTCGAACTGTTGGCTGGTCATGCCCTGTCCATGCCATGGGACGCTGAAAGCTGTAGTCCTCAGCTCCGGGAAGACCCCACATCAGAATCAGAGGGACATTCTGTGGCTGCACACACATGTGGAGCCATGTAGGGGGTTCCATGCACACTCCCAGTGAAGCTGGGCTTCAAATTTGATACGTGTAAAGCACCGGGGACAGAGGGAGGGTTCACTTCAAAGGGATTCAGGGCATTGTGGAGGGTGGCAGGACTGCTTTATCTACCTGATCGTGGTGGTGTTACTTGACCACATGTGTTTGTCAAACTTGCAAAACTATACATTATAAAGAGTGAATTTTACTTGTAAAAAAACCCAATTATATTAAAATAAACTGTAGTATTATAAATTTTAAAAAATTAGGCTGGGACACAAGGCATAACTTGGGCCTGTCCTGGGCAAACAGGGACTTCCCATCACTACTATACACCTAACACATAGCTCTGCCCATAATAGATGCTCAATAATCGTGTTGATTGGAAAATTAAAAACACCTGGAGATGACTGTTAACATGCAGATTGCAAAATCCCAAGACCCACTTTCAGTAGGTCTGGGGTGGGACCCAGGGATCAGCATTTGCAACAAGTTCCTGGTAGCCAGCAATCCCATGGACCAGACCCAAGATGCTGGATGGGAAACCCCAGGGTTCTAAGTGCTCCGTTGGCTGCCCTGGACCACTTGCCACGCCAGCTGCTATTGTCCCCCAAACATGGCATATGCCCCCAACCTCACACCTCTGCTCTGACATTCTACTTGCCTAGCACTGGCTCCATGTGCTTATGTCTTTCCACCATGGCCTGCTTGCTGTGGGCTAGAGGACATGTGGGGCTCCAGGATATGAGACAAGCTTCTCAGATGGCACTGCAGAGTAGCCAAGACCAGGAGTCACAAGCCTTTAGTTTGAAAAGTAGGACAGCACTACCTGGATCGCAATTTTCTCGTAAGTAAAGGGGGCAGTTCACTACTTACCTGATTGGATTAAAGGCATTACTAAACCCAGAAATGGATTTAGCAGCAGCAGTATTTGGGTTCCCTGCCTCTGGCCCACAGGAAAGCTCAGAGCTGCAGCTAGGCAGGGAAAAACAGTTTGTCTTGCTCCTGCGCCACCCTGCAGCCTGCTGCACTGAGGGGCCCTCAGACCACAGCCCAGCTGCAAGCTTAATGCAGCCTGAGAGCCACTGGAGGAGCTAGGGTGATGAAGATGCTACGTGCCCCTGAGCCTCTGGGGACAGCATTGCCCACTCCTTTCCATCTTCCTGACCTTTGCCATCAAGAGAAGTTGGAAGCACAAGCTGAGGAGGGTTGATGGGGTTGGCTGAAAGAGAAGGCACAAAGGGGCTGGCAGTGGTGCCAACCCCATGGCCAATGGTGCTGTGGGTGGCCTTGGCTGCTCCAGCTTGGGGACCTGCCCAATGCAGGCCCAGGATGGCCATGGGCTGGAGTGGGGTGGGGAGCTGTGGCTCCTTCCACAAGACCCTGTTCTCCGTTGAGTCAGGGTGACACTAAAGGCTGCTGCTGTGTCCTTGACTATTTTTAAACAAAATAGGCTCAAAAAACAAATGGATGTTGGTCTATTCCAAATGATAACCAGACAAAACCAACGCTGGTCATGAGCTGGCTGACAGACACTAGCGAGCAAGCAGGCTCTTGGAGTGGCTGGGAAACGTTTCCATCTTGTTGACAAAATATGTTGCAAGACAGGCAATGACCTTCCTCAGTGCCTATTTTATCTCTGTTTAATTGCTGTTTGCTAATAAATGACAACAGAGTCCATTAATTAAGCTAATGTTCATGGAACACCAATTCCTTCTTCTTGGAGTGGCCTTGTTACAGGAGCCCTGATTCAGTCTCTGGGAACCCACGGCACTCTAGGAAGCAGTCTGAAAGATGCCAAAGCATGTGACTGGTGGGGAATGACTCCTAGCAGAGGGGACGGTTTAGGGGAGGGAAGAAGCCTTGATGAGTGAGGGGAGGGGCCGCCTGCTTGCTGGAGAACAGTACCAAAAGTACGCTCTAATTCTGAACATGTGGTAGAAAAAAACAACCTCAGATTTACTTTAAAAATCAGCTGATGAGAGACAACCATGGCTGACTGACAGGTATGCACCCCAGGCTTGGCGGGAGCAAAGAGCACCCTCATTTGGTCTGCCACTTGGACAAAGAAGCCTGGGAGTTAAATGGTCCTCTAAAGCTATTCCTGGTGTTGCCTGAAAGGATGGTCATGTACAGCAATATGGTTCAGGAGTGGACACCCCCAGGGCTCAGTGTCCAGGCTTCTGCTGCCCTCCTGGCCCAGTACCACGGCTTCCCCATCTCCCTCTTCTAGCCAGCTTGCCCAAGAGTAGTTGTGGGTGATCACTGGCTTGTCATTGGGCCTATTCCAAGATGCAGCCTCTCAAACAGCTGACTTGACCGTCCCATGCAGACCACAGCTTCCTATACCCACTCTCTGGTCATCAAGGCATCTAGGGTACTTCATGCCCAGGACGGGAAAACTGCAGTCAGTGTGGACCAGAGGCCAGGATGTCTCCCTCCATAGCATCTGTCCCTCTCTCTGTGCACAGCCTGAGCAGACCAACCTCCAGGTGAACCCTTCAGTAGATCCCCAGTCAAGTCCCAGCTTCTCTGGCATTCTCTAGGAATTTGTTAGAAGTGCACAATCTCAGGCCCTCGCCCAACCTCCTAACTCAGAAACTCTGGGCTGGGGCCCAGGAGCTGGTGCTTCCCAAGCCTCCGTGGTGATTTGGTGTACGCTGAAGTGCTTTGGGGCACGGAGGCCTGCCTCCACCTGGCTGCGGTCTTTCCTCTCAGCACTTCCTCCCCTCTTGCATTCTAAGCACCACCAAAGAGGGCCATCTCTGTCTCCCAGCACCCAGCACCCTGGGCTTTTTGCTCTTTCCACACTTACTGTGCTGTAGGTTTCCTGCCTCGTTACTTGTCTCTCCCCCTCAAGTGTAAAACACTGGAGAGCAAGAATGAAATATTATCAACTGTCATATACAATTGTGACTAGCATCTGTAGTAGGTGATCAAGACATATTTGTTGAGGAAATGAGTAAATGAATGGATGAAGACACTGGTTCTTTAGTCCACATCGCTTTTGATGCTAATGCTCATTTCCCAATTGGAAGGAGCCAGTCTAAGTTTCCCAGTCATTCTCTTGTTCCCATTGGGTACTTTTAGCCAATTGTGATTGGTGGTGGGGCTCAGTGAATAATCTTGAATAAATAGATTACATTTGAATTTAAACTGCTTTGGTTGTTCTAGTGGGCCTGGGTCTAGACTGCTTGGCTAACAGGCACTTGCCCCTCCATGCCTCAGTTTCCTTATGCTACCTGCTACCTCCCTGAGTGGCTAAAAGGATCGAAGGATTCAGGATTTGACCTGTCTGGCCTTTGGAGGACCCATCACACTGAAGGGAGGCTGAGGGTCTAGATTATGAGCATCACTTGCAGTAACAGTAGAAGGAACACAACTCTTTTCTTTCCAGATACTGGCTTAATGGGAAAGCAAAGTGCTATGAGCAGAGAAAACCCGTGAGCCTTTATGAATGCATGTGTGAGTATGTGTGTATGAATGTGAATGTGCCTGTGAATATGCATGTTCATAGGACATGAGAGAGATGATGGGAGCTTACAGGGTATTTTGTCCAGGGTTTTCCTTTCACAGAGAGTCTGTGAATTGGGCTTTGGAAGAACCATCTAGTGCTCTTCTGAAATTGAATAATAAATGTTTTCCCAATTTGTAGTTTGCCTTTTATTACTATTGGTTGACATAAAAATGTTTTAAACTTTTATGAATGTCAAGTGGAATGACATTTTTGTATATGTTTATTCCCAATCTTAGAGAATTTCTACTAAGCTTTTTGTGCACACACACATATATACCATTGGCTAGCAGAAAGACGTCAATGGAAAATCATTTACCAGGCTCTGCTTTCACTTTGTTGGTTGATCGTTTTGCCCTTTCTGAGTTGTCTTGTGTGTTCTCCTGAGAGACCAGAGAACACTTGTGTTCTCTGAAATGTACTGCAAGCACCTTCCTCCTTCCCAGTTGGCACTGGGCTCTTATATGAGCAGTTACAGACCAGGTCACACTTACCACCAAACTGATACTGGCCCTGCAGGCTGGACATGCCAATCAGGCTCTAAGGGGGAACCTGCTAACTCTCTCTTTGAAGTGTAAGAAGGTGTATTTGGCTACAATTACAACACACACACACGTGGCATATATTTGCCTATTATCAAATGACTCTCAAGTTTATTCACATTTTCCTTTCAGTTTGACACATGCCACTTGATCTGCACTGATGCAACCACTTGTGAATCTTTACCCTAACTCACAGAGAAACAACCAGAAATCTCCCATATTCTCAGAACAGGTAACAGCCACCAAAATAGAGGACAACAGAAGTCACCAGAAGTCCCACAGATGCCCTGCGGGCCAGTGAATTTACTCTTTTCCTGGCAGAGATGTCCTCCTACCTGGGGTCCCCAGCCGTGGCATGGGTACAAGATTGCTGTGTGGTTCTCCAGAGGTCCCTGGTCCAAGCAGACATCTTTCACCTTGTTGTTGCGAAGCTGCAGGAATAGGCAAAACATCACGTATCAGTGTTCATCAGTGGAGCAGCTGCTGCCCACCCACCATCCCATCATGCCTTGGTCCCAGCCTCTTGCTAGGAAGGCTGCATGATGTTCCACATAACAACCAAGGCCTGGGTCTGTGAGGTGGTCACTTGAGCAGGAAAGACAGAGTCCTTCAATGAATGCCGTGGGCACCAGTACTCTGCCTGTGACACCAAACTACCCAGCTCCCCCATTCTCAGCACAGAAAGGATCTCAGGAAACTTTTGGACAATGGAACACTGGTCACCCATTGGTTATCCAAAGTGGGTTTTTGTACCAACATTGGTTTTAATAACCATGGGAATCATAGGTCATCTTCTCAGGTCATTACTGGCATAGAACCATGAAAAAACAGTAATCAAAAAAGCAAATAAAAGCCTTGCCATCATGCACAGTTCTAGCAACACTTATTTATATATTAAAAAAATATTTACTGAATGTCTATACTATGCCAGACACTATCCTGGGTGTTTGGAATGCACCAGTGGAGGAACAGACAAAAGTCCCCAAGACAAAACCCCTGAACTGGGGCATGTCTCTTTGGGAGCTTGCAAGAACTTACCTAATTGGACCTCCAGGTGCACTGTGATTCTGTATTGGTGTCATCCCACCCACCACCCTGCAGTCTCTACCAGTGGGAAAGCAGTAATGTTGGTCTGCCCCATATATACAAGGTCCCCTCCAGATTATATTCTCCATGGAAACAAACTAATCAGGAATAAATCAAGAAGCAGAGCAAGAGGCATCTGCCTTTGTGTGCCAAAACTGTGTCTAGGTTCAGACAGCTAAGCAGATTTTTCATGACTTTTTTTTTGAGATTATAAAAATAACACCATCTCATTGAAGTGTTTTGGAAAATACAGAAGAAAGTGACGATTGTTAACAGTCCTTTCATACAATCGTTAATTTGGGGGCAATTTAGTTTTGTTCAATTTTTGCTGTGATAAGCAACTTGATGCATAAAGCTTTTTTCACATTTCAGATGTTCTTGACTAGAATCCTAGAATTAGGATTACTATATCAAAGGGTACAGACACCTTGATATTCTTAAAACATGCAGCCCAATTGCTTACTAGATACTGTGAAGTCATTTATATTCCCATCCATGAGGTACATAAATACTTATCAGTCCTGAGTTTCACCATCTAAAAATACTGTGTTGGTCAAAGTGTACAAACTTTCAGTTATAATATAAATACATTCTGAGTATCTATTGTATATCATAGTGATTACAGCTAATAATATTGTACTATATATTTGTACATTGCTAAGTGAGTAAATCTTAAATGTTCACACCACAAAATAGAAATGGTAATTATGTGAAGGGATGGAGGTGGTAGCTAACACTACAGTGGGAATCATATTTCAGTTTATAAGTGCATCAAATCAATGCCTTGTATACCTTAAATTTACATATGTGATATGCCAATTATATCTCAATAGAGCTGGAGAGAAAAAAGAAAAAGAACAATATCGGTGGGGAGAAAATTAAATGGTGGACCATTCTCTAAAACCCAAAGCACTACGAGTTTGTTGAGGGGTATAGAGAGAAGTGATGAGTCAGACATGTTGCATAACATTCCCTAGGAGGCCCCCAAGCCATTATAAAAGGAATTGTAAAACTAACATAGGAGCCCAACACCATAGCTATAGCTCTTTTATGAATGCTTTAAGAGAATGCTTGCTGCGAATGCTTTCTATGATGCAAAGGATAAATTATATGGAAAGACCCAGACAACTTCTGAGTCAACTTTCAGAGTTAGATTTTGAAAGCAGTGGAATTTAAGACCACCTTTACTAATGTATTTTGCTTATATTTTCCTTTTTATGTATACATAAGAGCAATATGATAATAATGTGTCTGATGAAGTCTAACAAAGCTTTTAATAAAAATTATAGGTGATAAAGGAATTTAAAATACTATTGTTTTAAATAGTATTATTAAAATAACACTATTAAAGAAAGGTAAAGAAAGGTTTTTATTTTATGAATTTACAATTAATAGTACATTGGAATGTTTTATATTTAGTAATTATCTCCCTTTTAGAGAATTATCAGTTTATACCCCCACTGGGATCTCAAGTGCTTTTATTATAGATTTGCAAGAGTGCTTCTTCACATATTAAGGAGATTAATAATTTTATGGCATATGTCATGATTTCAGAATGGTAGGCTTCTACATTTTGTTTCTAATGTTCAGGCAATCCAATCTATCATTTGGTATTAAAAAAAGCATTTATGGAGGGCCTGGTAAGAGCCTGGGACTGCGCGAAGTTTAACAAGGACCTTGCTCTGAGGCAGTGCATGGTCTGGAGGGAGAGACACAGGACTAGCCAGTGCAATGACCGAGTCTTGCCAGGGCACCAGGACACCTCCGTACCCCTCCGAGAGGCTCAGAGACCAAGGGGAGGTGATTCCTGAGCTACATGTTCAAAACGATAAGCGGGAGTGGTACCAGCAATGATCTCTTTTTCACCCCGGTGGTGCCTATATGGATTTTTGCACATGTATGCATTATGCACATTGTATGTGTGTTGTATTTCATATAAATAATACTTAAAGAAAAAAAAAATGAGCAAAATTGTACTAGGGGCCAAGGGAGGTTCCAGCCATAAGCTGACCAAGGATTTCAAGCAAAAGAGCTGGTGGCCCAGTGTTTTTGTGCATACTGAAGTGCTTTGCATGTGGGAACGCAGTATCACATACATGTAAGGGCCAGGACATAAAGATACACATATTTTTCTTTAAAAATTATTTTAAGGCTTTCCTAAGGCTAACAAACATGAATACAATTTTAAAAATGAAGCAAAAGTGACTCATTATCAAAGTGGGCTGGGCACTGACACTGGATGTAGGGTGAGGCAGAAATGCTGGGACTGACACCTGCTCAGAGGTGTCTGTCTGTCTCCTTCATCACTGCTCTGTGGTCTTGTGCTGGGACAAGAACTGGTAGGAGTCAACTGAGTAAAACACAGCTGTCTGAATATGGTAAATTTTGTCACCCAACTGAATTCGACTACAAAGTGATTCTTAAAGAAGGTATAAAATGGAAATAAAGTGTAATAACTTTTGGGTCTAAAATCCTAGATAATATTAACAAAGACTGAAAAGTTGATAAAGAGGTTAGGAGAAAGTGTGTTAAAGTTCTTAAATACCGCTTGACCTTTCATTCTGGAGGATCAGAGGTCCTTGTTTTTTGTTTTTTGTTTTATTTTAGATTAGAGGTTACCATAATGTTATCAAGAGCAAGACATATACAGTTCAAATGACTAGGAAGCTTTTAAAAGCCAAAAAACAAGCTAGGTAAAAAAAAAATTAGAGAAGAGCAAGGAGCATAAAACCCAGAAATATTCATTGGCCTCGGGAAAGATTCTCAAACAGGATTGTATATGAAAAATGAAGGGTGCAAACTGCATATATGGTATGAATTCACTCCGCCTTCTTCTTTTTCCACTGCTTGGGGGCCTGGCTGTGATGAAAAGAAGCAGCAAGAGTTGAGCTTTGAAAAATGAGTTGTTTAAACAATGGTAGGTTTTGTTATCAAACTGAATTTTATTAGTTTCATCTCTTTCATTTAATGCTATGGTCCATCTGAAATGTATTTTAGTATCTGGTGAGCTCAGCAAACAGGAGAATAATAGCAAATGCTGAAAATGTTAACAATGATCATATCTGGGAATTGGAAATTGAAGTTAGTTTTGTTTTCGTCTTTATATTTTTCCACAGAATGTATGCATTAAATTTATTCTTTAAAAAAGATAGGGAATTTTGCAAAAATAAGACTTCGCCTCTCCAAAAATCAGACTATGAGCTCTATGTTACCTCCAAGGCCACCTCACTGTTCAGCTCCAGAGACATTATTTATACTGTACTTCATGTGCATAGCAGGCCCTGGGGTTGTGCAGTGTACAGCCTGTGGAACTGTGCCCTGGTCATCGTCTAGCATTTTCCCATTTTTATTTTTCCTTTGTTAATACTATTTTTTCTTCTAATTACATTACATAAACACTAGTGATAATTGGGAAACATGACAAAGTGCCCACACAAAAACTGCCTGTCTTACTATACTCAAAGGTAACAAAAACTATCATTTCCATTTCCCAATACTATTCTCTCCCTTGTCCCCAATTTAAAATAGCAGCTAATCCAATTCATAATCCCGACTTTTTCCTTTTAAGAATTATATTATCAATATTTTCTCATGCCATTAAACTTTTGTACATATCTTTTGAAGTGGCTGCAAAATATTTCAAACCATTAATATACCAGCGGTGCCAAAAAATGTACACATTTTACGAGATGTATTACTTTTCAAAGTTGAATTGAATTACAGTAGCAATGTGTAGTATGTTTGCTCAAAAGATGATGCTAATCAATTGAATGCTAGCATCATTCATTGTATTACAATTTTAATACTTTTTTCCTTTCTTAAAATGTGTATACATTTTCTCTCTCTCTCTCTCTCTCTCTCTCTCTCTCTCTCTCTCTCTCCATATATATGTATATATACATGTAAAGTGTGTGTATGTTATATATATATATATATATATATATATATATATTTAACTAACCTTCAAGTTAGATTCAAAATTTTTGATCCAAAACAAAAAATCACTGAGATGAATAATTTTATTCTCAAATCTTTGTTCTCATTTCAGATTATTTGCTTAGGATAAGAGTGGAATGACTATCAGTAAGTTTTTTAATACATGTGGTGCAAATTGCTTTTAAAAAAGCTTATTTCAATGTGTGCTCTCACCAGAGGATGTGTGGGTTTTCATATTACCAAGACCTTTCTGGCGAAATACCAACATATATTCCAAAAATGAATATTTGTTCATTTGGTAGCAGGAGGAAGCCTACATCAATGTATTTCAAAATTAGTTTCAATTTCTTTGATTATGAAATAAACTTAAAATTTTCATGTGCTTTTCAACTATTTGTATTTTTTCTTGTTTATTTTTTCTTTTGAGATTTTTTAAATTTTCTTATTTAGGTTAAATTTTTTATTTAAATCAATTTGCAGGGCTCATTATATATTAATGGCATTATTGATTAATCTACAATATTTATGACATACATATTTCAGTTTGGCATATTATTTCTCTATTCAGTTGATTATAGATTACTTTAATATTTATAAGCTCAGATCCATTATCCTTTTCCTTTGTATTTTCTTCCACGGCTTTCATTCTTAGAAAGCCTTTCATATCTACTTCTGTATGGTTCTATTATGGTTTCTTTTCTTCCATTTAATGCTATAGTTCATCTGAAATACACTTTGCGATATGGTCTGCTATAAGAATCTAAACTGTTTTCTTTTTGGATTCAGTTTACCCAATTGTCTTATGAATAATCCATTCACTGCCCATCATTTTTCAATGCCTATTTCATATTTGATCTTATTTTGATAACCAAAAAACAAAACAAAACCAATCAAACAAAAATATCCCAAACCACACTTTTATTTTCAAGAAGAAAAGACAAGGCAGTTTGGATCTAACAATAGGTACTGCTGCGTGCCAGGTACTGTTCTAAGAACTCTACATATTGCAGCTTGTTTCATCTTCCCAACAACCCTAGGCAGTAAGCATTTTCCTTCCCCCATTTTACAGATGAGGGAATGGGAGCCGAGAGGAGCCATTCTGGGTGGCTCCAGAGTATTCACGTGTCATCCAGTAGGCTGGCTCCAGGGTCTTCCCATGTCCTAACCACTAGGCAGACTGCCCTGTAGGAAGCAACCTTCCCATCCAGATTCTAGCTCAGGAGGGGCATCTCACCCAGGCCCTGATGTTTTAACCTGGAGCTGATTTACTTCTTTAAAAGGCATATAGTCAACGGTATTGTAACAGCTATATATGATGCAAGAGGGATAGTAGATTGGGGCCACAGGTTATCACTTTCTGATAATATCTAACTATTGTAATATGTAGTGTAATATGTAGATGTAAATGTCTAACTATTACATTGTTTTGTACACTCAAAAATAATAATAATAATAATAATAATAATAATAATAAAGGCATAAAGTAGGAAAATTCAGTTATGGAAAAGTAAACACTCTAAGTCAAAGAAAGCCTTCCTAGCTTCAGCTTGGTTATCACAGGGAGCTGCAGGTAGCCCTGGGAAAAAATCCAAATGCCGAGCCAATGGGGTGTCTCTACCAGGTCCAGAGCACCCTCCCAGCTCCCTGAGCCTGGCCTGACTCTACCACCGACTCCTCATCCAAACATACACGGCAAGGAAGGAACAAGGCTTCTGTACAAGCCCCTTCTCAGTAGTGGTGCTTACATCTAAAAAATGGAGAAGACATAAATGTTTATGTTTTCAAGCAAAACAAAGTACACACAAAAGGTAGCATCATATGTGCCCATTGATGATGTGCAGAAAAATGTTTAATGACACAGGAAAATACTCTCTGCATACTATTGAGTAACATTTAAAATTATTAGACATGTGGACAGCATGGTCTCAGTAAATATATATATTTTTGCTGGCAAAATACCAGCAATATATATATATATATATTCTTCAGTAATATATACCAGGGGTGCCAACAAAATGTACAGAAGTGGACACTTTGGTCAACATTGCTCAAGCAGTAGTTCGCCATAATCAGAAGTGTCTGGACGGTGATGATAACCACCTGAGCACCTCTTGTAATTGCAGAAGTCAAAGGTTACTTGTATTCATCTTTTGTTATTGGTATATATCGAATATTACAATTTTAATACAGTTTTCCTCTCTTAAAATGTGTACACATTTTTTTGGAACCTGGTAGATCTAGATATATATAAAATATATAAAAAATGTATATCTTTTTAGTAAAAAATACGTACATATAGACACATAAGAGCATACATTACAATGTACATATTACCTATGGAATCAGAATGCCTATGTCCAATCCCGGCTTCATGACTTCTAGGCTATGAGACTTTACAAAATTCATTTAATTTATTTAAGTACCAGCTTCCTTATCAGAAAGCACTTAGAATAGTGTGTGGCAAATGGAAAGCACTCAGTAAGTGTCCATTGCTATTGTTATTATTTTAAAATTTTTCTAAAATGCATATTTGTGACATTTGTAATAAGAGAAGAGTCAATCTGGTTTTTTGTTTGTTTGTTTCTTTTTTGTGTTTTTTTTAATTTTAGCTGAGCCATCCTGCCACCTGTAGGCACCTTAGAGGCAGCTCAGCTGGGGCTGGGCATTGAACCGCCGTTGCTCAGAGCTCAGCTCGCACTCTTGAGCGAGCCCTTAACCAACTGAGCCACCTGGCCGGCCCGAGTCAATCTGTTTTAATGTTTAGAAAAGTGATGTTATCCTAGAAAATCCAAGACAAGCACCTACACCCTTTCTCCAGTGATAAATGGCTCCAGCACACAGCGCTGGGCAATGACCCAGTTCCCACCTCTCTTTATGCCCAATTTCCTTTTCAATGTCCCTCTTACAGGTCCTGGCGGACCTCAAAAATCAAAATGTCCCAAATAGAACTCATGCACTCCATGCCCCAGACCAAAGGATGGCCTATGCCCCATTGTAACATTACATTTGTCCCCTTTACCAGTTGGTGAGAGCTTTGCTGTCAAGGACTGCACCATCAAAAACTACTTATTGAATAAATAAATGAAGGAAGGAATGAACAAATTACTCTGGTCCTTATTTCCCCCCATCAAAGCAATCCACAAACCATTGCACAGCCACCCAAGCTGAGAGTATGTGTGGTCTTAATTACCTCCCCGTATGCAATAGTGTTATTGTATCTTCTCATTTCTGGGTAAACGTGGTCCAGGTACCACTGGAAATTCTTACACTTTAAACTTTTCCTTAAGGCTCTTCTTTCAGAGACATCACCTATGTCAATTCCTGGATTCTGAAAATAGAGAGAAGCAAAGGGCATTACTGACTGGGGAGCTCTGGCCAAAGAGAAGGGTAGGTGGTGTTACTCTCGGGAAAACTATCAGAGAGAAACCTTAATTTCTCTGCATGCTTGCTTAGAAAGGTCAGATTAAAGGGACCTACTTGATCAACTAGCTCAAAGCTAGACACTGCTGTCCCCTGAGTACAGCACACAGTCCCCAGTGTTAGCTGCCCTTATCACTGCTGTGTGAAAGGAACCCTGAGACACCCTGATGTGTCATCTACGTTCCCAGCTCCATCTCTCCCACACTTCTTCAGTGACTATCCGAGCCAATTATTAGAGGAATTATCTGACTAAGACAAGAAAATAGATGCCTATAAACCACCTTCTGTCTTTCTTTTCTACACTTGTGTAATTTCTCCCTTTGTTGGCTCTTTGTGAAGTTCATTTATGCAGAAGTGAAAATAATTTTCCATTGAAAAGCTTGTAATGATGTTCTAATGAATAATTCACTCTGCTTTTAAAGAAGTGAACCTGTAATGGGCTGCTGTGTGCTGACGGGGGCAACTAAAATAGCTGAAATATGACTCTACAGACTCAGCCGTGAGATGGTCATGAACTGGCAGAGGCAGGATGCTCTCCTCAAAAAGGCCAGCAGCCAGGCAGCATCCTGAGCTGAGGAGAAGAGTTCAAATTATTTCATTAAGATTTCTTCTATGGCAGCCAAACAATAATTTCAAAGGAAAATCTCTTTAAATGTCAAACATTAAAATTCAAAGGCAAACCTGGGCAGCAATATTGAACTCTTTGTTTTAATATACTTAGCGTGATTAATGAGAACGGTCATTTGTGAAAAGCGTGGAAGGGCACACCAGGATTAGGATGTTGTTGGTAATGATGGAGACAGCACTGGGGTGTTGTTGACAGCCCTGAGTTCTTATGACTCTGGGCAAGTCATACCACCATTCAAGGTCACAATGCCTCCTCTGCAAAGCAGGAAAACTAACCCCTATCCCACTGATGTCACAGGTTGTGGGCAGAGGTGAACCAAGATGAGAGTTCATGTCCCTGTCCTACCATGGGCTAGGTGCAGGACCGCAAGCAGGTCGCTCTTAAATCCAAAGCTTTGGTTTACCCATCTATAAGATGGGCATCACACTATGTTCATATCAAGCTAGACTGAGTACTTAATATTTACTATGCTCTGTTCTAAGCCTCACTGTTAGCTTCACTGTGAGATAAATGTTAATAATCTCTACCGTACAGATGAGGATACTGAAGCAGATATTCCTGAGTCATGAGGTTGTTATGAGGGCTAAATGAGATACTGAAAATAAGGAACTTATCTGGTGCCTGGGACATAGTAAGGGCTCAACAAATGTTGCCTATCTTTATATCACAACATGCAAAATCACTTAACAGTGTAACAGCTATAAAGTGCTACATGGCCAATGGGGATTTTCAGTGTTTTAGTACATTATTTCCATAATTGTAACAGCAATGATAAATGCTTCACTTTTATCCTCTTTATCCACAGACCTGCACATAATTCAGCTACATTTCTGCTGTTCTGGGCTCCAGCCTCCTGAAACACAGGGGCTGCCATTGCTCAGTGGGGACAATTCTAGGCAACTCTCTCAGGGCATGGCTCAGATACCTTCAGGTACACTGGCTGGGGAGGTCAATCCAACTGTGGCTGAGGGCTCGGGTGACCCCACTGTGCTGTGGAGGACACGCAATGCTCACTGACACTTCCATGTCCTGTGCCAGGAACTGCTCTGAGTATGTCACCTGTACTTAGATTCAGCATTTTAGATTTAGTTCTCCCAGCCACGCAAGGAAGGACCTGCTATTACCCCCATTTTATAGCTGAGGAACCCAAGGTACAGAGACAATATAAGTGGATTTATTCAAGATTTCACAACTAGTAAGTGGCAGAGCTGGGATTCAAAGGGTTGCAGTATCACGCGATTTGTCCTAGGTTGTATTTTGGGCAAAATGTGGAGGAGGGTTTAATAGCCATGGAAACAAGGGATTCTGCATACAGAGAGAGCACATGTCCTGGGAGAGCTGGAGCTCATGGGAGGGAACACAATGAGAGAAGAAGACGGGGTCTGGTGCCAGAAGCTCGACAAGAATCTTCTGGTCACAATGCATGTTCAGGAGAGGGCATTTGGATCAGTATAATAAGACTAGGATTAACACGATAGGACACTTGTCATCTTTGCCAATGGATTTTGAGATTTCCATTCTAAAACCTGGAGATCTGTGGACTCTTTAAAATGCACTCATAATTTTTGCAAGTGTGAGCCTATTTCTGGGGAGGAACCCTCAGCTTATTAAACATAAGATCAGTTCTAGGTAATGGGGAGGGCTGCTGGGCCCTACCTCCAGGGGGAGGTTCCACGCTATGTACACGTGAGACTTGTAATCATCCATCCAGACCTCAGCCACCCGGAGGGCATTCCTCTTGGTGTAGAAGCCGATGTTGCTGTTGTACGGCTTCTTCTTCCGTTCGATGTGGGCCACCCGCGAGCAAGGCAGGACCTCCATGCTGCCCCCGCAGAGCCACACCTGGAGGCGCAAGGATTTCACAGTCAGTCTGACAGAGAAATTCCCAGAGGCCACTGCCCTCCCCGAAGCCCAAAGGCATTGGGTATGGGACTGTGTGTGAGTGAGAAATGCGTGTTAATATGTAAAGCCGGTGAGAGTCCAGGGTTGGTTTGTTACTGCAGCACAGCCTAAGCTAAACTAAAACAGGTAGAAAAGAAGGTTTGGGGAATGTTTATAGACACAGTAGCTTAGGATATTAAAATCCAGCTGGGGTAAGAGAGGCCGATCAACCTAAAGGTGCTCCTCGTGACACGTGGGTGTTCTGAGTTCCCACTGGCATAGCTAGCATCCAGGAAGGTTTTTTTTCCTGCCTGGTTGAAGCTGTGCCCTACAGACTTAGACTGGAAAATTCAAACTAAAAACCAGCCCGTCTTTATTCCTATCAGCACGAGATGTATGGGTGGTGGACTAATTCTGCATTGTTTATAAGCTCTGTAAACAGTGGAGGCCTGAGTGCACAGATGCCCAGCTTTCTGGAAGCATCTGCCCCAGCATGATCATGTGCAGCCATCACTTGTTGCTGAAATATTCAGGTGGGAACCTGAAATGATACTTGCCTTTGAGAGACGCAAAAGCCCAAGGATGTGACACGTGCCACCCTCTGCCAGGGCATGGCAGGCATCCAGGCTCAAGACCCTGCGCCCAGGGGAAAGCTGGACCAGCCAACTACTCTAAGTCCCAGGCAGGAAAAACAACACATTTCTGATTGTGCAGAAGGACTAATTTGTGGAAATGAACGTGCTGGTACTGGTAAGGAGAGAAGGAAGAAGACACAGAGAAGTTTCAAGGACCTGTGAGGCTGTCCTGCTGTGAGGGTCTTGTATACGTTCCATAAATGAGAGTGTACTGGTAAGCTGACTCAGCTTGTCCCCGACAACGTATGCCTGTCCCAGCCTGAGTCACTTCAAGCCGTTCTACCTTTAGTCTCTCAGAAACCCCCACTTCAAGGATATTGGGACCCTCTTGAGTATTTGTACACCTCTCCTGGGCATTTATTGATTAAATATGGTGGCACACTTCATTTGTGTGTGTTTCTATTTGCCAACTCTGGTTGTGCCACAGGGAAGTGCTAACAGCTGCAAAAGTCTCCCCACCATGAAGAATCCTCTCTCACCTTGCTCATTTCTTCAAGGAGGAGACTGAGAGCTAAAAGACTGGTACACAGTGGGTGGTCCAGACAAATCTGATCTGGGACCTGATAACAAGGTGCCTCCATTGGTTGGGGCAGACCCAGCTAGATGGAAGCCCAGTCAGGGAGGCAAAATATGGCCAGACGCCTGTGGGGAATAGAGGCAAGAGATCTTACAGGGTAAAACAAGGTGGCTAAATTTTCAGGGGTGGGCAATACACAATGACACAGAGTTCCACAGTTGTATGACATTTGATAGTTTCAAAATTCAGGGAATGAATGGAAAGACACTCCATGTTCATGGATTAGAAAACTTAATATTGTTAAGATGTAGTATCCTCCAAATTGATCTAAAGATTCAACTTGCAATAAGGGGGCCAATTAATTGGGGGAAAGAATAGTATTTTCAACAAATTTTGATGGGAAAACATACAAAAGAAATGCATTTGGACCACTACTTCACCACATATACAAAAATTAACTTGAAATGGATAAAAAACCTAAATGTAAGAGCTAAAATTATAGAAGTCTTAGAAGAAAACACAAGGGCAAGTATTCATGACCTTGGATTAAGCAAATGTTCATTAACTGATGAACTGATAAACAAATGTGGCATTTCCATGTAATAGAATATTATTTAGCCATAAAAATAAATGAAATATTGATACATGATACAACATGGATGAACTTTGAAAACACTATGCTAAGTGAAAGAGGCCAGTCACAAAGGACCACATGTTGTATGATTCCATTTACATGAAAAGTCCAGAATAAGAAAATCCACAGAGACACAAAATAAACTGGTGTTTGCGTAGGTCTGGGGATGAAGTTCGAGGACGGTAAAGTGACTGCTGGTGAGTATTGTGTTTCCTTTTAGGGTGATGAAAATGTTCTAAAATTGATTGTGGTGATCACTGCACAACTCTTTGAATATATTAAAAACCACTGAGTTGTACACTTTAAATGGGTGAATTATAATGGTCTGTGAATATCTCAACCAAGCTGTGACAAAAATAAATAAATTGACAGATAGATAAATAAATCCATAGAGAGACAGGAAAAGAAATTCCAGCGATGGATTTCATGTTGGGGAGGTTCTGAAGAATTGATGAAAGTAAAGCAGAACTCTATGAGGGTGGGATACCAAGCAAGGATCGCGGATGAGGGGGAAGAGGGGCCTCAGCAAAAGCTTGAAACCTAGGCATGAGAACATAACCTCCAGGTGGAAACAGAACCCACAGCCAGGCTGACTTGGTGCCAATCCTCTGTAAGCAGTCCAGAGCAAGGCGAATATTGTTCCAAAGCCTACGGTACCATTAGGCTCACTAGAGGTCTCAAGTGGCCTTAGCTATTAGAATTGTAAGTGAGAGGTTGGAGGAGCCAGGTTGGACCCTATATCAGATTCCAAGCCTCTTAAATGACAGGGAGTCATGGTATTCTAGGCTGTGAGACAGGTAGCACAACATGTCTGTCCTGTGTGGCAGGGACCCTGGCTACCTGTCCTGGGTACTACCATGTGGGTATCAGTTGGCATGCTCAGTGGGCACCAACTCAAAGGCACTCAACTCTTCCAGTATAGTCTGAGGAGTGGCAAGGGGCCTAGAAAAACCTAGAGTGAATTACCATAGTGGGCACTGGCCCAGGTGCCTGCAACATCATCAAAGATCCCCTTGGCCTGGGACACATTCTTGTTACCAGCCTGTGCCTGCCTGGTAGGTCTGCACCTCAGCCTGTCACCTCCAGTGACACAGCCTGGATTTATGGTCACAAAGCATGAGTAACCAGCAGGAGCACATCTTGTCTGAGACAAAATAACATCACTGCAACATTCAAGCTGCAAACCATTCTGGAACTATCAAGCAGAAGAGGGAAATCAAAGATTTAAAAAACTAAAAAAATAAAGGAAGGAAGAAAGGGAAAGAAGAAAGAAGTAAAAGAGGGAGGGAGAGAGGGAGAGAAATAAAGATAAACGTACACAAACACCCAGGGAGTGTGGGAGGCAAACTGTATCCATGCCCTGGACCCTGAAGGGCAGCCAGCCCTGGAACAGGTCCAGAAAACTCTTCTCTGTCCTATCCATCTCCATCCTCCACTTCTGCAGTCAACTCCCCTCAGAGAGGCGAGTGTCCCCATCTGCCTGCTCTAGGTCCCAGGACTGGACAAATAGTTACAATCAAGTACAAAATACCAACTGCTTCATGAAATCCCCACAGATGAGGAAACCGGGGGTCTTAGAGGTTGAGTAAGTTGTTAATAACTCCCAGTCAGCAATTGGGGGAGCCAGAACCACAACCTTAGCCACGTTCCATACAACAGTCTAGCCCTTACTGGGTGGGCACTGCAACTCTGAGGCCTGCTCTTCAGCTGATCTGTGGCCTTTGACCCTCAAGTTTTCCTTCCTCAGCCACAGCTTGCACTTTACTCAGGGCCTGGTCGGTACTTCTGACTTGCATTGTAGCCAGGGTGAGCGAGGGGAACATGGTGTGCACACATGGCCGAAGAAAGCTCTGTGGGTCTGAGGTAGCACCAACAATACTCTCAAGGTTAAGGGTGTCATTTTTGGGGTGTCACAGTGATCCTCCTACTGTACAAAGTGAGGTGGCAATGTGGTATTGCACGGGCAACTGGAAGTAGCCAGTGAGTCAAGCAGGCTGTGCTTTGAATTGGACAGGAATGGTCACGACATGGGCTGGCCCCAAGTGGTAATGAGTTGATGTGAAGTCAGTCCATGGTCAAGTGAATGAGCCTAGATAGTAGAAGTGAAGAAATTCAAGAGAGCAGGCTGAATACTTTAGAAACAAAGCAACAGGTTGGCTAAGGCAGCTGCTAGGGGTATTCCAGAAGGACCGGTAATTCACCTCACCTCTAACTCTACCTGAGATGTGTGAGAACAAAAGGGGAGCTCCCTAGACAGGTAGTGATCTAGTTTATCCTTCTGCCACACATAAGAACTAGCTACATGCATCCCAAGTACAGCTGATATCAAGCAGGAGTCTGGAGGATATCTTCTCCACATTGCTGTTTATCAGCTAAAATGGTGAGGTCCTATAGAGATTGGAAGAAATGATATCTAAGGGAAACCAATAGAAAGACTGGAATGAAAGACTGTGACACATCTCTAATGCCAAGGAAGAAGAAGAGAAGGCACTAGCCCCCTAGAAAAGCACTATGGGCCCAGGGATCCTCTATAGTGGGAGTAGGCCCTCCAGATGGGCTGAAATGGGCCAGAAGAAGGAAGATACATTCTAAGCCCTGGGACCAGTCCCTGGAACAGAGAATCCATGGCACTATTCTTGGTGAGCCTCTGCTAGGGAAGTAGGAAGAGAGCCATGTATAAATAGCAATGGGCCATCAGGAGGTGTGATAACTCCAGGAACAAGTATTAAGTAATTTATTCATCCAGAAAATATCCATTCAGAGCCTACTTTCTAGCATGGGAATGAAATGGGGAGCGTCAACAGATAGGTCTTTGCTCTCACAAAGCAGATGATCCTGCAAAGGAAACACATTAATTAAACGAGTTGTTAATTAAACTCGATTAATTTTTATTAACTGAATCATCACAGACCATCAGACATGAAGCTAACTTTCATGAAGCAAAGCAACACAGCGCTGGGAAAGATGGCATTCGGTCAAGGGGCATGGCCGGCAGGCCAAAGCTGGCATTCGGCCAGAGCACATGGCCAGCAGGTTTCGAGGAAGCACTGCACAGTGGGCGCTTCATGCAAAATCTGCAGGGCTGACCTAGGCTAACTTAGTCAAAGAAGTGGAGAAAGTGGACAAGGGGCCCAGGCATAGAGGCAGCCAGCACAGCTACAATGACCCTGTGTAGGAGAAAGCATGGTGCAGTGGACTGTATTCAAAGATGATAGCAACAATTCCTTCCACGTTCCTTTTAAATGTGACTTTTTTGCTCCTCCCATCAAAAGGTTGGATCTATTTCCCTCCTCTTGGATCTGGGCTAACCTTATGACTTGCACTGTTTAACAGAACACAGTGAAAGTGATGTTTTGCACTGTGTAAGACCAGCCCTTAGGAGGCTTTGAAGCTTTCAGTTTCTCCGTCTTGCATCCCAAGTACATCCTGAATCTGCCATTGCTGTGAAGGAGCTGAGAATGAAAGACCACAGAGCAAGGGGAGTCCAGCCCTTGCAGTCCTCCCAGCTGAGACCCCAGGCATGTGCATTAGGCCAGGAGGGACCAGACACCCCCAGCCAATGCACTGAGAGAGAAGAACCACCCATCTGACCCTAGGCCAAACTGCCGAACTCCAGAATTGTGGGCAAATCCATTGTGGTTATTTTAAGCCTCTAAATTTGGGCTTATAGAAACTTAACTGATACACACGATATTCAAGGAACTGAAAGTACAGCCATGTGGCTGGAACTCAGGGGTGGAAGAGAGAAGAGTAGTGTGAAAAGAAGCTAGAGAAGCAGGTGGGGTTCACCCCAGCAGGGCCTGTGGCCACATGAAGAAAATTGGCCTTTGGTCTAAATGCTGAAGGATTTTGGTTCGAAAAGATCAAGTGTAGGGAACATATTAGCAGTGAGGAGAGGAGAGGCAGAGAAAACAGGCGGGTCTTACTGTCATCCAGGGGAGAAGTATAGTAGCATTGGCTGAGGCAACAGAATAGAACTAGGGGCGTGGACAGATTGGAGGGTTGTTAATGGGCAAAACCATCACTAACACATTGGATTATGGCAGGGAGGATGAAGAAGGATCAAAATGAGTTCTAGATTTCTTGTTTGAGTAGCTTGATATACAATGGTAACATTATTCACTAGGCCAGAAAGCCTGCCCAAACCTACCAGGGCCTTTGGAGGCAAAAGAGATAATCACATTATAAGGATTATACACCATCACCAAGAGGGATTTATCCCAGGGATACAAGGATAGTTCAACATCTGTAAATCAATCAATGTGATATGTCATATTAACAAAATAAAAGATAAAATCATATGATCATCTCAATAGATACAGAAAAAAGCATTTGACAACATTCAACATCCTTTTATGATAAAAATTCTCAGCAAGGTTGGCACAAAAGGAACATACCTCAACATAATACAGGCTATATATGACAAACCCACAGCTAATATCATACTCAATGGTGAAAAGCTGAAAGCTATTTCTGTAAGATCAGGAACAAGACAATGCCCACTATCACCACCTCTTTCAATAGAGTATTGGAAGTCCTCACCATAACAATCATACAAGAAAAAGAAATAAAAGTTACCCAAATCAGAAAGGAAAAAGTAAAACTCTCACTTTTTGCAGGTGTGATACTATATATAGAAAACCCTAAAGATCTCACCAAAAAAAAAAACCCCAACAAAACCCCATTAGAACTAATAAATGAACTCAGTAAAGTTGCAAGATACAAAATAAATATAAAGAAATCTGTTGCATTTTTTACCAATAATGAATGATCAGAAGAAGAAATAAAAAATATAATCCCATTTATAATTGCATCAAAGGCCTAAAATACCTAGCAATAAATTTCACCAAAGAAGTGAAAGACCTGTACTCTGAAAACTATAAGAAAAATACTGAAGAGTATACAAATAAATGGAAGTATATACCAGGCTCGTGGACTGAAAGGATTAAATTAATATTGTTAAACTATCCTTATTACCTGAAGCATTATGCACATTCAATGCAATCCCAATTAAAACACCAATGTCATTCTTCTCAGAACTAGAACAACTAATCCTAAAACTTTTATAGAACCACAAAAGATCCTGCATAGCCAAAGAAAACTTGAGAAAGAACAAATTGGGAGGTATCATGCTCCCTGATATCAAACTATACTACAACCCTACAATAATCAAAACAGTATGATACTAGCATAAAAACAGGTATCTAGATTAATAGAATAAAATAGAGAACCCACTAATAAATCCTCACTATGTGGCAGTTAATCTGTGACAAAGGAGGTAAAGACATACACTGGGGTAATGACAGTCTGTGCAATAAATGGTATTGGGAAAACTGGACAGATACATGCAGGTAAAAAAAATGAAGCTGGATCACATTCTTATACCATGCACAAAAATAAAGTCAAAATGGATTAAAGACTTAAATGTAAGACCTGAAATAATAAAATTCCTGGAAGAAAACATAAGGAGTAAAGTCTTTGGCATCGGTCTTAACAATGTCTTTTTGGATATGTTTCCTCAGGAAAGGGCAACAAAAGAAAAATAAACAAGACTACATCAAACTAAAAACTTTTTTTCACAACAAAGGAAACCATCAACACAACAAAAAGGCAGCCTACTGAATAGGAAAAGATATTTGCCAATGATACATCTTATAAGTGTTTAATATCCAAAATATATAAAGAACTCATACAACTCAACACCAAAAAAACAAACAATACAATTTAAAAATTGTTAGATGACCTAAATAGACATTTCTCTAAAGAGGACATACAGGTGGCCAACAGACATGACAAGATGCTTAACATTGCTAATCATCAGAGAAATGCAAATAAAAACCACAATGAGATACCACCTCACTCCTGTCAGAATGGCTATCATCAATAAATCAATAAACAAGTGTTGGTGAGGCTGTGGGGGAGGCCAAGGGGCTGAAGCCAACATGACTGTTTAGCTTCTATCAGTTGTTACAGGCAGTGGCCTCCAGACATTTGTGATATACATTCTCATCTGGAAAGAAAATTAAAGCACTACCTCTAGTACGTTTACTTTATCCATTTCAAATCATATGCACATGCTACTGTACTAATATAATTTACACATGATAAATTTATATATATGTAAAAATTTTATATGATGTAAGAAGCAAAGCACTACTAGATTCCCCTCGTACTCCAATAGGTAATTTTGTGTGGCCCACTTTGGAAGCCACTGCCAAAATTCCAATATTCCAAGTCTAGTCTTACCCTATCATTGTTAGACACCAGATATTAATCAAAAGCAGCCAGATGAGTAAGTTTGGGACCAAAGTAATCTAGGAGAATTTTCAACTCTGTCATTAGATGTGAACACTGGGCGCCATGATTGTGTCAAAGCCACTTTTCCTGAGATGCTGCAGGCACCATCTGGAGCAGTGCTCTCTGGATGCTGTAATAGGAAGAGGCCCAGAACCCTCTCCCCACCCCACACTCTAATCATTCAAATTGAACAGGAAGCTACAGGAGCCATAAAGAAACTCAGGTCCCTGCTCTGAGAAAGAAGTCCAAAACCTTACCGTGGCCTTCAAGGACTGGCATCCTCTCCCCCCACCAGCATCATTTCTGCAGCTTCCCCACAATCTCGCTCCCTATTCTTCCATGCACCACATTCCTCCCAGTCTCTGGGCCTTTCTGTCCCCCTGCCTGGGACCCTCCTCCTTTCTCCACCTAGTTAACTCCTACTTCTGCCTTTTAGCTCAATCATTGCTTCCTCAGGGAAGCCCCTATAAAGTCAAAGCCCTTTTTACATACTCGTGTAGCACTTACGACAGTTGTGAATTTGTGAGCTTATTGCTTTGTCTCTTCTTTACTAGTTCTGTTACTCAATGAGGACAGGACCCATGTCCTCCTGTGTCCCCATGGCCCAGCACCATGCCTGGCACACAAGTACGCACCCGATAAATTCTTGTTCAGTGAATGAGCATGTGAAGGCATTAATTAGTGGGGAGGGAGGCTGGAGGACATATGCATGGGAAGTGCTGGAGAGGGGCATAAGAGGGAGAGAAGGAGAAGATACAATGCAACAGGCAGAGAAAGGAAAGTCAGATCGACCAAGGGCCTTTACTATGGGACTCAACACCAGGGAGATCTGAGTGTCTCTACCTTCTCCCAGAAACCCAGAACCACACCCGTTCTTTCTCCCCGGTTCTGGGAACACTGCTGTTCCTTGGCACCACGACTGGTGATGTGAACCCACCTTGCAGTGGTCATCACCAACTGGCCTGCGCCTCCCCGCCACCTGCCCTCAGCTCCCCCTGGACCCAGCTGGGAGGCATTCCCTAGCATGAGCTGAGAGATACTGAAGGGGTAGTCAACCATTTCACTGTCTGATGAGGAAAGGACACAGGCTCCACTTTTCCCAGAATTTGGGCATACATATTCTCCCCAGAACTCCAGCTTTCTCATCTATATGTGAGGGGGGAGGTTATCTCTGAGGCTCCTTTCATCTCTGGCATTTAGAGTTTGTCATTCTGTATACCACAGACCACAGGCTGCAGGACAAGGCGGTGTCACTAGTGGTTGATGCCAGCTTCCTTAGGCTGCCCACTCAAGTGGTAACTTTCTTGAGGAACAATCTTGAGACCACCAGGAATCCCCCAACTAGCAAATCAGGCATATGATCTAGATCACCGGTTTACCTCTTAGTCAAAGTACCGGGGCACTTTGGATTTCCCAAGGAGAAAACATAATTTTCTCTATATTTTGTCATGTAGATTTGGAATAGAAGAGAAAAATTGCTTACCCCTTAAAAAGGGTGGGGGGAGGGAAGTCAAAGAACCCAGAATTAAATAAACACTGATGGCTTCCTGTGGTTTGTGACCAGCAGATACAGACTTTCTGGATTATAAAGTGTTCTGGGGCCACACCCACTCCTGCAGCCCCCACAGTATCCCCTGAGGAGAGGTGGATGCACCTGACCTTCAGCTCTATGGTTCTTACTTGCATGGGCTCTTTTCAGGGCCTGACCTGTGCATCTGACCCCACAGAACCTGGGGCCCTGGAGTGAGGCCTGTCCTGTCCTTCCCTTAGGGAGGTAGAGCCTCTGAGATGTCTCCTTCCCACAGACAGGAATTCTTCCTGGTACCAGACTGAAGTCAACTTCAGAAGTGATTCAAACCAATTTACATTGTTAAAAACAACATTTAACATGGAAATTACATAAATAACCGCATTCAGTAATCCAAACACAGGCAAATTTTAGCCTTTTATCTGCTGGTAAAATCTTTTCAAGACAACACAGATTTCTGGCCAAGAGAACATTTAATGTGTTTCTCCTATCCCACCAATTCTTTTAGGGACTACCCGATAACCTACTTCCCAGAGGCCTGGGTTCATGCTTCCAAAAATCAGGGCTCCCAGAGGGGCCACCCCTCTTCAGCCCTCCCCTCTGACATCCTGGGGATGGCGAGCTGGTTTTTCCCAGTTTAAATGCACATTCTATCCCACAAAATTTGACAGACACATAATGGCTTTCCTCCTAAAGTCCTTTACGAAAATTCAATTTCAATCTTCTGCTTTATTTATTACTGCTTCTCAGAAACAGGAATCACAAATATGGACCTGAAGACATATCTTAATTTAACTACCACAGTGACGAGAAGCCCTAAATACCTGGATTCTATTGCCAGTCGATGCAAGCCATTTCTCTTAATACAAGATGAGGAATTAAAATGAAGCTTGTAAATTCAGAGGAGGAAAAAGACGCATACTGAAAGCAGCTCGATTTATCAAGCATGGAAGAGGTGTTGGGAGAGCTTTTTCCTTTTTTTTTGATTTTTTGTTGCTGTTGCTTATGTACTTACAAGTATAATATTGGGGGGAAATAATTTTGGGTCTATGCTCACCAGTTTTCCTCCCCAGCGAGATAGCATGTTATTGTCAGAGAGGGCATGGGCTTCTATGTCAGAAAAATTGCCCCAAGTGGCCTCAGTCATGCACTTTCAGGATGGCTGGGCCAGCCTCTCCTCACTCCTCTGCCTTCCCCTCTTGCCTTGCATCCCTTTTCCTACCACTCAGGACTTGCACATGTCAGCTGTCTCTGCGCCTGTTTCTGTCCAATCTGTGCCCCATTCACAAGCTCCTTCCTTTGGACAGTTCCTCCTTTTGTGACAACAGTTCCAACTAAGTAGGTATTAAGCATGTTTTCCCTCTTTGCATTCCAGTACCCCAGCCTGATTGACGTCTTTAACTTGTAAATAATGTACCTTCTTGAGTCATTCAATTCATTATACATGTTTGTTATGACCAGAGCCCAGAGCTCAATGCTGCCAGGGATGTAAAGATAATTTAGACAGGGATCCTACTCACAGTCTTTGCTCTTTCCTCAGAGCTTAAAATTAGAATTCTAGGAAAGTGTTGCATATCACTTTAGAACCTTGGTGCGAAAGCAGCCAGGAGGGGGGCAGGTGATAACACTGCCTTCATTCCCCTATCTGCACCCATGTTCTACTGCCATTTAGTCTGCATTTTGCCTAGGATTAAAAAGGAGTTGCAGTTTGCAATTGTAGATAAACTATGCTTAACCACAGGGGGAAAATGAATTATATTTAACTGTATCTTTACTACCAGAGGGCCAGAGCTGTGTGATCAGGTGCAGAGAGACAGGCTTCGGAGTGTATCCCAGCACCATGGTTCAGAGGCCCTCAAGGTTGCAATTGCTCTCTCTAGTGCCTGAGCTCCCTCACTGAAACCAACTGGGTCCATTCTAAATAAAAGGGCTTGCCAGTTACTACCTCCACGAGTCTGCAGAAGGCTACAGTGGCTACAGAGCTGCTGGCAGTTTGGGACTAGAACTAAGGGAGGTAAGGACTGATCCGCCCACCGCAGCCCCACCAGATGGACCTTCTGTCCAACGGCCACCACTTAATATGGACCTCCCATTCATTATCATGCAGTCAGGAGGGCCTCCTGAGACATGCATTAGAGAGAATCTGGTAGGCTAGTCATCTAACATCTTTCTCAGGGAAGGCCAGAGGGAGGCCCACTGTCACTCCTCATTGGGGATAGAGATGTGAGAACCCCTCACTCAAAGCTTGGATCCAGAGGTGCACCAAGGTCTGGATCAGCGCAGATGTCCTGATCAGGCAGAACTTGAGAAGCCCCACACAACAACCTGTCAAGTTCAGGATCTGAGGCCAAGACAGAGCCAATGGCAGTGGCAGAGCTGGGAAGTAGAGAGAGAGGCAGGTGGGAGGAAGTGCACATGGAGAACCCAAAAGGCACCACCCAGAACTGAGTGCTGATGTTCTACTGGGCCCACTGGTTTGATGCTTCCCATAAGCTATTTCCATGGCAGCTGTAGAGCATGACCTCATGAAAGGTCAGTACTAGGTCTGAAGCACTGGCCTCACCTCTGGCTCTGCTACATGACAGCCTGGCTGCTCTCATCTCTGAGCACTGGTTTCCTCAGCCGTGAAGTGCAGCTGATCACTTTCAGTATCTGGTCTGAGGGTTGTGGTGAGGAAGAAACTGGGTCCTGGATGTAAAACGCTAGCATGATGGTGGCTCACAGTAAATGCTGAACAAAACTCACGTTAGCTACCATTTGCTGACCATGAGTGCAGTGAGGAAGCGAGCTGTGTGCTGAGCAGTTACGGCATCATGGCCTCCATGTGCTGACCATGGCAGGGGTGAGCAGGAGATGAAACCTGATGACTGTAGGGAGAGCGAGGCCTGCTGACACTCGTGCATGGCTGCAGGTCTTAACATTGGGGTCCCTCTGTGCACATTCTGCTTTTCCTGTGGCAGAGAGCTGCGATTAGATGTGGGCTCTCTGGTGGGCTGGGCCATGCCCCGCCCAGCCGGTCAGACCCTCAGCCCTCCTGTTCTCCACCAGGGGGTCCTGCCTGAGGATTTCCGAAGGTGCAACTCCTGTAAAGTGGTGTGGGGCATTCATGGAGTCTCAGACAGAGAGGATAAGCACTTAGGAGAAACTCACGGGGACCCTGAGCACCACTGGGAAGTGCACAGTGACATGAGGATGATCTCCTGAGACTATGACCACAGACACCTCCTGGCAGGTGCAGACAGGGCTGTGCTGAGGGCTCGATGCTCACAGACAGGGACTTATGGGGCTCTGGGGCCTGGCAGGAAGCCAGCTTGTCCTTGTTTGGATGCCCTACACTGGAGTCCACGTGGGTAGTCGGCCTGCTGGGACGGAGGTGGAAAGGGATCAACAGAGACATAGAAGTTGTCATTCATCCTCTTCCTCTCTGGTCCCTGCAGAAGCAGGAGGAATTGGGCAGAGTACTCAGCCTCCAGCCTGTCACCCATCACTGTTGCCATCTATAAATAGCATATTTGGATGTCCTTGTAGGGATGACATCGCCAACACACTGATCTTTGTGGTAGGAGATCCTGAAGAAGCGTCCAGGCATGGAAGGGTTTCGTTCCTCCCTCTGCTTTCCTTTAGCTGAGATGAGGGGCATGATCAACTTCTTTCCCCGAGCTGTGCACACAGGGTGCCACACTGGTAAGTAAATACACACTCAAGTTTCCAGGCTCAGCAAAGAAAAGAGTGAGAAAAATAACTAAGTACATGTAAACAGAAGGTGAGTCCACTTCCATTCCACTCGGAAGATACAAAGAATTGGGTCCCTTGCACACAGCCAGTTAGTTAAAGAGGAGGTTTGTGACAGAGGCTGTGGACATGTTGGGAGCACCCAGTCCTGCCTTCCTGAGCTGGGATACCCATGGCTTCCTTCAAAGCTGCAGCCACCTCAGACTCTTCCTAATGAGTCCATACCAGACTTTTCTTTTTGCATAAACTGCTAAGAATGTCAACTAATTTTTAAAATGTGGGACTAGTAACTGGGTTAGATGCCATGGATGTCAGGGAAATGTGGGATTCTGAAACTGAGGATGAGCTCTAAGCCAGAAAAGGCACAGAGATGATGTTCTGTGTTGGTGGATGGGCTCAGGGATTCAGGACAAAACGGCTAACCCAATAGTTACTGACAATCAACGGGGACCTGGGCAGGGAGAGCTGCCCCATAGGAGAGTCTGAAGACCAAAGCTTCTGAGCCTTCATTGGATGCAGTGCTCTTGGGGATGTTGGGAAATGTAAAGCAGGGGAAAGATAAATGCAGACCCTGGTTCACTTGGGTCTAGGCACCAAATGGAACTCAGAACCATTAGGCGACCCTTCTACTTGAATGTGGTGGGCCTATCGCTGGGGGTTTGCAGCTTGATGAGTTACAGCACCAGTAGGTTTCCCAATCTCTTCAAATTTTTAAATGTAAATATTAGGGCTTTGATCAGGAAAGGATCCTAATAACTGGAAGGGATACTTATATGCTGAGAAAATGGGAAATCTCAGTACTTGTCCTTGAACTCTAACTTCTATTTCAGTTCTCAGAGGGACTAGTGAATCATGCGATGCTCTACATGGGCCCATGATCATCTGATCACAAACCTAACCCAAACATGACACCACCCACGAGAAAGATTGGGGCCAGCTGTACCAATGTCAGTGCAGTGCCTGCTGCCTCTGTGAGGCAGAGGTTGTGATGTGGGCAGCTACATGTCAGCCTCCTCAGCCAAGTGTGCTGTAGGCTCCTTACCAGGGTATGGAAGCCTAGGAGAGGTGTGCCACGCACGGCCTGTGGTTTTGGAGAAGTTGCTGTGCCTTCTCTAGCCTTTCTTCCACTGCCCAGGGACCTTGGAAGTCACCTGTAAAGACGGAAGAGCCACATGTGGCAGAAGTCGAGGTCCTTGAATGACAAGGAAGGCTACCTGCCAACCGTGAACATCCACACTGAGTTTTTACTAAAACTCCAGTGAATCCACTGAGATTTAGAAGTTTGCTTGTTCCAGTAGCAAGAGTGGCTTGCCCTATATACTTCCTATCCCCCATTTTGACTTGCAAATGTGCAGAATATTAAAATGTATACAGGAATTTCATGCTTCAAATAGATTAGATGTCCTGAAGCAAGCGGCCTTTTTCAGGTTCTTTCCAACTTGGTAACCTTATTTTTGTTTCTCTCCCAGAAAACAGTTCATTCCGCAGCTTCCATGGAGGCCGGATATGGCACCTGGATATTGAAAATGTCACACTGATCTGCCCTATCTCTATTCTCTGCCCTGCTTGGGGCCAATTTCATATTTTGGAAATTGCTGGAGTGGTAGCCAGTAGCGGAGCTGATAAAGGGAAATGATCTTTTAAATTTTTAATCAGTTCTTTCTGGTGCTGCTTTGTTCTTGCTCTCTTAACACCATGTTCAGCCTCTCTTTCAGGCCTGGGGTCTATGTGAACAATGTTAAAATGTCATCTCTTACCTGCTGACTTCTGCTGCTGCAAGCAGCCAGCAGCCTGCCTCCCACAGAGTCCGAGAGGCATCATGTATGAGCACACTACCCATTCACAGAAAACTCGGTCAAAAGGAGCCAACTAGACTAAAATATGTATGCTTGCACCTGTTCTCTAGCTCAGAGAAAACATAGGAAGGACAGTGTATTATCTTGAATGCACACACCCTTTTTTCCTTTTGCAAAGGGTGCATTAGGTTGGCTTTTGTTAGTTCTTAGACAGAATGCCATTGAACAGCATTGACCCTGAAACCTTAAAGAACTATCTGCTTGGGGTTTCCTTAGAGACCACCCCTGGCCTTTGTCCTGGAGAATTTAAAGCACAATCCATCCTGTGATTGAATTTCATCATGTCTGACATTCCCAACAGATGCCATGTGCTGCTGTAGTTTCTTGCCACTCCAGAGTCCTAAAGAAGTGCTCAGGGGCAAAAAGAAGTCATTTCTGTTATGGGCCAAATTGTGTCCTTCCCAAGCTCTTATGTTGAAGTCCTAACCCCCAGTACTTCCCCTTAGAGAGGGAATTAAGGTTAACTGAGGTCATTAGGGTGGACCCTAATCCAATGTAAAAGAGGTCCTTATCAGAAGTAATTAGGACACAGGCACATGGAGGGAAGGCCCTGTGAGCACACAGAGAGAAGACGGACATCCACATGGCAAAGAGAGAGGCATCAGAAAACTAATTCTGCCAACACCTTGATCTCAGACTTCCAGGCTCTGGACTGTGAGGAAATAAATTTCTGTTGCTTAAACTACCCAAGCTGTGGTGCTTTGTTATGGCAGCCCTAGCTGACTAATTCAATCTCCTTCCTACATTTTCCCTGGATTTAATGACAGGGCACTGCCCTAGGGGAATCCAGCTAGGGCTAATGACCAATAGAAGGTTCTACAGAATCTAGAATACGGCCTGTAAAAGAAAGCCCTCCTCCAATGAATTTGAGGCAGTCAGTTGCCCATGAAACTGCAGCACATTCTGTTATTATCTCAAAGGCCCACTTTAGGAAAACATTCTAAATCTCTCAGAAACAGAAGAGGGTTAAAGTGCTTCCATATGGAGAAAAGAATAGCTTCTGGCCTGCAGACAGGAGGGAGCTTCTTTGGCAAAATGAGACACTATGTTCCATGCAAAGAGTGAGGGCAGCCAGGAGTGACGCCATCCTCTCAGGATCATCTTCACAGACAGCCCCCTACTCCTGGTAACATGTCAGCCCCCTCTCATGGGGTAGGGGTCAGCCAATGCTGGGACACTGCGTGCAGCATCTCTGCAATGTGACCTGTAGGAGAACTGCCTGAGCAGCTCTGGGAGCCAGGTCTTCCTGTCATCCTATAACCACCACTTCCTTTCTCAGCCTCAGAATTGCTGCTGGCTCACAAACAAGAACATTATATTGGGTTGTCGGAAAAGTCATGACATATTTTTTCCATGCTTTGCGTTGCAAAATGCATCGTATCTTTTCCGACAACCCAATATTATCATTGTCAGCACCAATGGCAGTTGAGACCTACTGTGTGTCAGCCACTCGGAAAAGTGCATTATGTTGTTTTGTTTCATTTTCATGACAGGCCCATGAAGCAGGTGCTCCCTGAGTTATAGATGAGAAGCTGAGGTTCAGGGAGATACTGACCACCCCCAGACACAGATGTTAAGTGAGGGCCCAAATGCCAACTTGGCTCTGTTTCACCCCCAATCTTTCCCACCACATACACTTCCAGAAGATTCTCTATGATGGAGACTCTCAGCAGTGCCACAGACCCCCAGTTTTGAGGTCTTGGTTATTGGGATACAAATGGTCTAAGTCAGAGGTTTTCTCTGGCCAGGGGAGCTTTTGAAAAACATACACAATCACAAATACCAGTTTGAGATGAGTGAACATCCACATGAATTTATATTCCTGACCAAGTTTACAGACCCCTTGATTCTATCACAGACTCCTTGGAGATGTGTGGACCCCAGGTTAACAACACTTGTCTGGGAGCTATAGCTAGCCATAAAATCTAAAAAACTTAGAGTATGGATTTTAAGAAATTTTTTTCATGTTTCCACAAACAGGGTTTCTAAGAGGTAAAATCAAGGTGAAGCGGTGCTAGATTTTCATTGGCAATGTGAAGTTTGCATGGGTGTTTTGATCTTTTCTCTCTGGCAAAAGATTGATTTAAAATTAGGGGGACTTCCGGTAAAATGGCAGAATAGATAGACACTGTGCTTAACTACCTCCCAGGATCACACCAAAATTACAAACAAATTATACAGCATTCAACCCTGGAGGTCCCCAGAACACTAGATGAACAGAACCACTAAATGAGGAACTTAAAGAGGAGGCCACGTCAAGTCTGGTAGGAGGGGCGGAGATGAGAGAGGGCAAGCCCCGTGAGGGAAGCGCCAGCTGGGGGGAGGCCTCTCCGGTTGGGGAGAGACCCTCCGGCCGCACACCAAGCTCACCAGCCCAGAGTTCCTTTACCGGGAAGAGGAGTTCCTAGATAGATGGCAGTAAATTAGTGAGGACTCTCTTTGCTCAGCTCGGTGAGGCTAAGAGCGGCTGGAGAATCAGTGGGGCCGGCGCATGGGCTTGCTCGCCGGTGAGCACTTACTTGGTTCCTGGTGGAGGGAGTGGCTGTGTGAGCTAGACCCAGGAGCCTGCTGGGATGGACTGAACGGAGCACCTTTGGTGCAAAGGCTGGAGGTTTTTGGACTATTGTTACCCTGGTGTGGAGCCTGCATGCGAGTGGTGTAGGGAGGGTGCCATTTTGTTAGGGTTGGGCCCTCCCACAGAAGATCAAGTCGGGGCCTCATTGGTCTGGTGGAATTGGCGCAGAAGTGCGTGTGTGCGTGCACACATGCGCATGCGGCCTTGGATCCCCACCCTCCACCCGGCTTATACTGCGTTGCCAGGGAATCGCTGGGCGGGTGCCCTCTGGCTCCAACAGGCTGCTCACTGAGACCCAGGAGTGCGCGAGATGCCTCGGATCCCCACCCTCTGCACAGCTTGTGCTACATTGCCAGGGGAACGCCTGGGGGGCATGCTCTGGCTCCAACAGGCTGCTCACTGAGACGGGGGAGTATGCAAGCCACCTCGGGTCCCGGCTCTCTGCACTGTGCTTGCAGAGTTGCCAGGCTGGTGATTGGTTGTCAGGCTGCTCGGCCTGATCTGCGAGCGGCTGATTGCGACAGGCTGAGACTGGGAGTTTTCCTGGAAGTGTTGGGCCGTGAGCTGTGTGCCTGCATGATCCAGCCAGGGCTCTCCTGGTGATCTAGCTAATACATCAAAGCAATCCCAGAGCGACAGCCAGAATGGGGAAACAAAGAAACATGTCACAAGTAAAAGATCAGAACAAACCTCTAGAAATGGAACGAAATGAAACAGAGGGATCCAACCTTTCAGAGACAGAGTTTAGAACACTGATGATAAGAATGTTTAACAACCTTAGTGAGGATATAAGGAGGGATAGAGAAATCATAAAAAACAACCAGTTAGAACTAAAGAATACAATAACTGAAATGAAGAACACACTGAAAGGAATCACCAGTAGAGTAGATGAAGCAGAGGAGCGGATCAGCGATTTGGAAGACAAAATAGCAGAAATCACCCAGTTGGCACAACAAAAAGACAAAAGAATAAAAAACAATGAAAATAATTTAAGAGCCCTATGGGACAAGATGATTCCGACATAGGAATACCAGAAGAAGAGAAGAAGCAAGGGGTTGAGAATGTATTTGAAAAAATAATGACTGAAAACTTCCCTACCCTGGTGAAGGAAATCAACATACACGCCCAGGAAGTGCAGAGGGTTCCAAACAAGCTGAACCCAAACAGGTCCACACCAAGACACATCATAGTTAAAGACAGAGACAGAATCCTAGAGGTTAAAGTTTAAAGACAGAGACAAAAAGGTTAAAGACAGAGACAGAATCCTAGAGGCAGCAAGAGAAAGACAAGAGGTTACATACAAAGGAATTCCTGTTAGACTAACTGTTGACTTGTCTACAGAAACTCTGCAGGCCAGAAGGGAGTGGCAGGAGATAATCAAAGTGACACAAAATGAAGGCCTACAACCAAGATTGCTCCACCCAGCACGGCTATCACTTAAAATTGAAGGAGAAATAAAGAGCTTCTCAGAAAAGAATTAGCTTAAGGAATTCATTACCACCAAGCCAGAATTGCAAGAAACGTTAAAAGGGCTTTTTTAAACAAAAGAAAGGGGTAAACAACCTAACCCAGGAAGACCAGGAATACAAATAACAAAATGGCAATACATATGCACCTATCAATAATCATTTTAAGTGTGAATGGGCTAAATGCTCCAATCAAAACACAGAGGGTGGCTCAATGGATAAGAAAACAGGACACATGTATATGCTGTTTACAGATGGAATAAGATATTTCATGCAAATGGAGATGAGAAAAAAAAACAGCTGGAGTACCAATACTTATTTTGGACAAAATAGACTTTAAAATGACTACAATAAAAGACAAAGAAAGGCACTATAACCCTAATAAACATCTATGCACCCAACATAGAAACTCCTAATTACATATAACAAATTTGGACAGACATAAAGACAGAGATCAACAGCAACACTATCATAGTATGGGACTTCAACATCCCTTTGTCACCAATGGACAGACCCTTTAGACAGAAAATCAACATATAAAAGGTGCCTTAAATGACACTTTAGACCAGCTGGACTTTGTCGATATTTGTGGAGCATTTCACCCTGAAAAAACAGAATATACATTCTTCTCAAGTACACATGGGACATTTTCCAAGATAGACCACGTTAGGCCACAAAACAAGTCTCAGTAAATTTAAGAAGAGTAAAGTCATAACAAGCAGATATAAAGGAAAAACTGATGGTTGCTGACTGGGAGGGAGTGGGAATGAGGGAGAGGGGGAAGGTTTGGACAGTGTAGGTGGGTGACTACAATGTTGCCACAGGGATATGGGGGCAGTTCTGGGAATGTAATTGATAATGTTGTGACAAGACTATTATGTTAAGTGAAATAAGTCAGTCGTAGAAAGACAAGTACCATATGGTCTCACTTATATGTGGAATCTGAAAAACTGAATGAACGATCAAAGTAAACAGAAACAGACTCATAGATATATAGGAAAAACTGAGGGTTGCTAGTTGGGAAGGGGGTGGGGATAAGGGAGAAGGGGAAGGGATTAGACAGCATAAATAGGCAACTACAATATTGCCACAGGGATATGAAACACAGTTTGCGGAATATAATAATGTTGTAAAAATTTTGTGGCATGTCAGATAGTCACATGTCTTGTTAGGGAGAACACTTCATGGATGGGATAGAGGTTTGATCACTGCACTCTACACCTGAAGCTGATGTTGTATAATATTGTATGCCGACTGTAACTGAATATATAGATAGTCATGGGATGTGGAGTATACTGTAGAAGGGAGTCAAAGGAATTGTGATAGATATGTATGATATGGAGGGGGAGTGGGGTGGCGAACTGGGTGAGGGGGGTTGTCACTTTGGGGGGTAAAGAGTATAACTATTGCATTGTGTTGTACACTTGAAACTAATAAAAAAATTTAAAAAAAATTAGGCATCACTAGTGGAATAGTAACCAAAAGGAATTACATTCATGCAAATTTCACAGGGGTACATGTTGCATGATTTATCTTTTTGTCAGCATTCTGGCATTCTAAGATGAGATTTTTTTTTTCCCCACTCTTGCTTTGTTTTGCACTTATCTTAATTTTCTAAATAACATGGTTTCCAGATTGTGAGAAATGATTATCCTTATTCAGAGCATATCATCCCAAAGGTATATTCATGAAAAAGGCTGTGTTTTTCCTGTAATCTGCCACCCTCTCCTTGGCCTTGTCAGAGCGCATTCTCCTCTGAGGAGATTACGTGAAGTTTCAGCTGGAGAAGGCAGTAACAGAAGCTCCACATGCAGCTAGGAGCAATGCTTCAGGGGCCCTGGGGTGTTTGCTGTATTTAGCTTTTCGGTAGTTCCTGAGGTAACAGGATGCTGTGCACGCTCACCCGCACTTAACGAACTTAGAGCATTTCTTGTTGGCCGTTTTGGGTCGTTCAGTGTTTCCTCGGCTGCTCACAAGAATGCATCTCATGGCAGAGGTAAGGGAGTTTAGCGTCTCCTGCTGGAAGGAGCTGAGCCGTCCCCAGGGCCGCCAAGGTGGTGGAGTAGAGACACCAGCCCAGTGGGAATGATGGACATTGGTGGGCAGCCCAGATCTCCTGGGAGGAGAAAGTGGAAACACTCCCAGGTGTGCACATTGGAGATGAGACTGCAGATCACTTATGCACGGCTTCGTCCTCAGCAGGGTCTTATCAAAGTGTACAGTGCCATTCAGGTTTCCTCAAATCTTTGTTCTGTTGACTCCTTTTAAAGCAATGTTCACCCCTCACATAGCATCATGGGTCTCAGGACCCAGCATCCAGACTTCCAGGCCTCACCTATACACAGAGGACAGCACCCAAACCAGAATATCAACAGCTCCATTTCAGTATTTCCCTCTTCATCTGGCCCAAGCCTCCACACTCAGATTTTGCTCCCCCACCATCCCTATTACACTCCACCGCAGGCTTTCCTGTCCATTCTAACCTCAGCAACTGCGCACACAGTGCCCACTCCAGGGTGCACTCTCTCTGCCCATAAAAATTCCATTCACCTTTTGAGGCCCATGGGCCCTCCCTAAGAAGCACTTTCCTAACCCTCCAAGGAAGGGACAGCCCCCTTTCCTCCTCTATTACCACATTCCATATTTGTGCCACTGTCTCACTGATGGAGCAAATGGTGTAAAACGCCGGCTGTGCACCGAGACAGTGGATGATTCTAATTTGTGAGCAGCATGTTGAGCCAGTGCTGAGAAATATCCCAGTTTTCCTACTGCCACTGACCTTCATCCTCCACAGCAGTCCCATCCCCAGTTACACCCTGGCCACATTCAGAGTGACCCACTCTGAGCTCAGGCTCCTTTTATTTTCTGCTGGTTCTCATTCACTTCCTCCTACTAAATTTGTTCAGAAGGAGGGCCTCAGGCCCTTTAGTGCCTGTAATAATGAAGTAATAATAACAAAGTAATGAGAGCTAACACTTAACTGTGTTTTAAGCACTTTACATTTACTAACTCATTACTATCTCAGTCACATAATGAGGTAATCACATAATCACATTATGAAGAATGTGCTATGATACTCCCCATTTTAGAAACAAAGAAATTGAGACAAAGAGAATTTGAGAAAATTGCCCAAGGACACCAGTATCCTAACTATGTTTTCTTGCATTCTGTATCTATTTGGCAGACATTAACCATGGGCCCAAACTAACAGCTAAAGTGGTTCACAATCCCCTGAGATCCAGAGTGCGTGCTCTAACTACCTGCTTATCTCACTCTCAAACCACGCGTGTCCCCCTGCCCTATGTCACCCAGGGCCAGGTACCAGACAAGTGCAACAGTCCCCATGCCCAGATGAGCTGTAATTATTCAAACCAGTCAATCCTAAACTGTTACCTGCCCTGCCTTGCCTTCCCTGCAGAAACCCCAGTAATGGCTCTGGCCTAGGCTTTCCCTTCACTCCTTCTGCCTCCTGACCAAACCTAGTACATCTACCTGGGGTCTTGCATAGTGAGGCATACCTCTCATTTCTGTGACAAGCATTAAGCTTTTCTTTCAATGGCACTGACCTCTGCGTGGCATCACGCAGCCACTATAAGAGCCAGGCACAAACCACACATTTGGGTTGTGGCTGGGCTGGCATTTGAACACTAGCAGTCTGCATATACTGCCCCTACTGCTTTGCTCTGCCTAGCTCTTCCCTCCTCCTCAGCTTACAACCATTCTCCATCACTTCCAATACTCTCTTATACCCGTCTCTTTGCACCACTGCCTTTCTACTGGACTTTCTTGGCAAAACTGCAAGCTTGGATTAGACCAACAGTCTGCATTTTCAAGGACCAATATCCAAACTACTAAATAGTACTGGAGAAAAATCTTATAAGCACTAGCTGTCACCACACATGTATGTCTTCAAACTTCAAGAGGGCCTTTCATACACCTGCTAAGTCTCCCTGGAAAGCTGCCTCTTTGGTCCTCATTGCAGCTGTTTCAGTCTTCCTGTTCTCCTCAAATCTCCATTCATCCTCACCTTTAGCCGATGACATAGCCTACATGTACCCAAGAAAACAGAAGCCATGGGGTGGGAAGCCACTCCAGCCCTCCATTGCCAAACTAGCCTGCTTCCAACCTTGCCCCCTCCCGCCTTCCTCCAGTTACAGGGAAGATGCGCTCTATCTAGTGTGAGGGATGGCATCTTGCAGCTGAGCCCAGGGGCACTTTTAACCCCTTTTAGGATTGCAGTTCTCTGCCCCATAGACCCATTCCATTCATTAATTCATCGAGCACCTAGTATGTGCCAGGCACCAGTAGGGGGAAAACAACGAAAGATCCCTGCCCTTGTTGGGCTATATTTTCACAAGGGCAGGTAGATATTAAATAATACATATAGTAAATAAGTAAATTGTGTAGCACATTGGAAGGTGGTGAGTCTATGGAGAACAGAAGTAAAACAGTGTGGAGGACGCTGCATAGCTAGGGTGTGGGCAGGGGGAGGGGAGAAGGGGCTGTGCGGTATGAGATGAAGTCAGTTCCTGGAGGATCTGTAGGGGACTGAATTGCCTTTAGCTTTTACTTCAAGTGAACTGGGCAGCCATCGAAGGTTTTGGAGCAAAGAAGTGCCATGAGCCGACTTACTTACTAAGAGCAGCAGTCTGACTGCTATGCTGAGATGGACTGTGAGGGGCAGAGAAGAAGCAGGGAGACCAGTGAGGAGGCTCCCATAGTGATCGGGGCAGGAGGTGAAGGTGAATTAGGCAAGAAGGGAGCAGGGAGGTTGGATCTTGGAACTCTGCCCTTCCTTGGTTCTTCCTGCCATGTTAGCTGCTCTTCCCTCAGTCTCCCTGGAGGGTGTCCCCTGTGGACTTTATGGGGTGGGGCTCCCCAGGGCTCCTCTGACAAGCTCTTTCTGGCCAGTTGCCATCTGCATGTTGGCGACACCGACTCTCCAGCTGCTTTCCTCTGTTGAGCGTCAGCCCTGCAAATCCAACAGTCTGCCCCTCTGTCTACTGGATGGGACACAGCCCTCAGACACAGCCCGAAGTTCCCATACATCTGATCACCCTGTCATGACAGAGGGCACCCAGGAACTCACTCAGCTGTCCAGAGGAGAAACCTGGGGCACGTCACTGTCCTTTAATATCAAAGCCAACATGCTACCGGGCTCTGAAACAGCTTCGGAAAGTGTCTGCTGCTTTCTGTGCTTGCTGCCACTTCCCTAGTCCATGGTCTTTCCAGGAGGACTCTGGTGGCCTCCTGGAAGTTGGCTTTTGAAAGTACACATCAACCTGGGCACTCCCAATCTCCCACCTGCGGTGGCTCCACACTGTCCTGTAGGAGAAGATCCAAATTCCGCCCACAGGACCTGGAAGCCCAGGTGCCTGCTGACCTGCTCCCATCCCCCTACTGATCTTTCGTACTCCAGCCATTCTGAGAATCCCCCTTGAACCATCCTCTGTGGCCCATGGGCCCTGCCACCTGCAATTTCGTCTGACCGCAACACCCCTCACCCAGCTCCACTTCCCCATCTCTCCCACTCATCCTCAGGTCCCATCTCGACTCAGTGTCACATTCTCTAGGAGCTGCCCTCACCCTAGATGAGTTAGGAGTCCCACAGGTGGGTCCTTTACTTCTCCAGCCACAACATCACCATTTTGCCTGCTATTTACTTGTTTGTGGCCCCATCACATTCATTATCAGGTCACTGAGAACTGGTGCTCCCCAGCCCTCGTCTTCCTCTCCAGAATCCCAGCTAAGGGTGATGTCTCAGACATCGTAAGCATTTGCTGAATAACAAAATATGGAAAGGTGGGGTCGGGCTGCTCAGGGAGTCTGGTCTCCATATAAACATGGCTCCCTGAGTCAAGCTTGTGGTCTGTGAGGCCTATACTGACAAGTGACACTGGGTGGTCCTTTATTACCATGACCATGACAATCACCTGGAAAGGGATAATTATTCTCCAAGGCCAAGGACTATACACTTTACTGGTTATTTCATATAATTTTCACAATTACTCTATCTAAATAGTTTTCTAATTTTCATTTTATAATTGAAACGCCAAAGCTATGAGAAAAAGAACTTTTACTGAGTGACAAACAAGTGGCAGAATGTGGATTGCCACTTTGGAGTTGTGTGCCACCACTACCCTCCATGACATGGTTCCCCAAACACAGGGAAAATAACATGTTTTTCCAATAATTATCTCTTATCCTCCCACCCACCCCTCAAATTTCTCAAACCCTTTCTTGAATACATTTTATTTCTGGTTTATACAGCTGGTTTACACTGCAGTGTAAGGACATGCGCTTTGATTAGCCTTCAGCTCCCCTGCACTTTAAGGTGGGGCCTCTTCTCAAGGAGGGTAGACCCCTGGGGTCTGGCCCTGGCCAGGCCTCACAAGGCCGGCGATACCTGCCCCTCCAGCCCTGGCCTCCTGAGAGGCTTCTAACTGGGCACAGAGATCTCCATCCATGTCTCCCATAGTGGCTCTCCTCTCGGCCCAGTGTCCTTCGGCCCTTTTCACAGGAAGTGGCCCAAATTGGGCACCAAAAAGAGCCAGGCTGGCCAGTGGACTTCAGACCACAGAGCTACAGACTCATGGTAGAAAGCAGGACTGCATCTTGCTCCTCATCCCTGGGATGGCAGCTGGGCTGCCACACAGGGCAGAAAATAACATTTGCAGAAGAAAATGAAATTTTGTGAAATAATGCTACTCATTTATAAATAGGCACTGAGTGTTGGAGGGCTGACGATACCTGAGTCTGGCTGCCTCAGCCTCGTCCTGGGTGACCATGCCAGGACATCCCCCAGAGAGAGCATGAAGAAGGTGGGTGCCCTAGGATCAAAGAAATCTGCAAACAATCCCTTGATCCATGAAATGTAACAAGGTGCCAGTGCTGAGAAGGCAGCCAAAGGGTGGGCATGCCCAGGCCAGGAGTCTGAGGGGCGGTGCAGACAATACAGGGCCAGTGCACCAAGTCCTCAGGGAACACCTGCCCATCCACACAGCACTTTCGCCAACGCCTCCTTGCTCTCTCCCCAAGGCCTCACATCTCAGGGTGCTTGTCCTCTCTCCTGAGGCCTCTGTTAAAACTCGTTCACCTGAAGAGGATGGGGATGGTGTGGGTTACTCCCGAGGGTACAAGTCCAGGACAGTCTAGGACTGGGGAACGATCTAGACTGGGGCAGGGACTAGGACTATGTGGCATCTAGGACTTGGAGGTGGACAAGGATTGGGGTGGGGTCTAGACTGGGGCAGGGACTAGGACTGGGGTGGGGCCTAGATTGGGGTGGGGTCTAAAATAGGGTAGGGACTAGGACTGGGTGGTGTCTAGACTAGGGTGGGGTCCAAACTAGGTGGGGACTAGGACTGGGGTGGGGTCCAGATGGGTGGGGTCTAGGACTAGGTCCATGGGTCTTGCATCCTCAGGCATATGCAGGGTGGGAGGTAATGGACCTTCTAAGGGAGGTGCCCCACTGTGATGCGGATATCCCTGCAAGCAGTAGCTAGGCTTTACTCACAAGCTTCCCCTCTTTTGTCTCTGCCTTGCCAAGGGCTGCCACTCTCCCAATTCCTGATGTGGCTGAACACAGGGCTTCAAGTGGGAGGTAAATATGGGCCTTTTCCCTAGGTCCATACCTGCAAATGCCACTTATGCCCTGGATTTGCCATCAGTTGGCTTGCTTCTAATATGATTCACTTCCTCTCTGATATTTCTAGGGGAGCAATTAATGAGCAACCAGACTCAAAAAAAAAAAAAATTCAATCAAACAAATACTATGAGAAATCTCTCAGGGCCTTCAAGGGGCAATGAGGCATGTTATATGAAGATGAGCAGAGAGAACAGCCAATCCCCCTAAATAAATAAATAAGGAGGTGGCACATACCGACAGCTGTCTTCATTTCCTCCCTGCTGGGTGAAAGCACTTTACTCCTTGCTGATTCAGATGGGTTCTGGGGAGGCCCTCCCCAAAGGCCTCTGTTGACTGCAGGACTATCCTGGCCCTTGGGACAAACTGTCTGGCCTCAGTCTGCCCTTTGTAAAGTGTCAGGGGAGGCAGGCCATTATTTTAAGACCCCTTCCTATGATTTTACGATGCAAATCTCCCACATTGCTCCCTAGAGCTCCACAATGGGAAGCCTCCCCAATCCAGAGCAGGGCTAGGTCTGGGGCAAGGCTAAACAACTCTGGCTCCTTAAAAAAAAAAAAAAAAAAAAAAAAGGGTCCCCATTTGCTGTGGCTCCTGGGCCCCTGCTCAGAGTTTGAGGGTTACTTCAGGTCCCCAAAGACTTAGAATGAATGGTTGCTGGCTGGTTTTTATCTTCCACAAAGTTTGCCATCGGTTTCACACACCGACACTGGCCCATCTAAATTGAAGTTACCTGGTGACCTCTCACCTGGATTATTACCACCTTAACTGCCTAACTGGTAGGTAGAATCCCCATATAGCAATGAAGGACCTTTTAGAAGGTAAGTCACATGTCACTCCTCTGCCCAAAATCCTCCAATGGTCCTCACCTTACTCGAGTACATGCCAACATCCAAACAATGGGTGATGGTCTGTCCTCCCTGTCCTGCCATCTCCTCTCACTCTCACACTTACTCATGCCATGCCAGCACCACCGACCTCCTACTGTTCCTTGCCTGGGCCAAAGTTGTGTGGACTCAGGGCCTTCATACTTGCTGTCCCTTCTGCATGGAATAATCTTCCCCTAGAAATCCATATGCTTTTTTCCTTTACTTCATTTGGGTCAGCTACTTAAATACTTCCTTATCTCCCCAAACCTTCCCTGTCTACTACTCAAAACAGCCTCTCCCCCAAGTTCCCTGCATTTGCGTTATGTGTTTATCTGCTTATTGTCTGCACCATGAGGGATGGAATGTGTCTGCTTTGTTCACTGCTACATCCCCAGTGCAAGAACAGGGCCAGGTGCACAGTAAGTGCTCAGGGAATACCTGTTGAATGGATAAATGAAATAAATTGAAGCATCTGCACCTGAATTTACAGTCTCAGCATTGACACAGAGTATCCTTGGGTATGAATCCAGCAGTATGGCCTATGTCAGATTTGCTTCATTTCTTTACATCCAAAATGGCACCTCTCCCATAGTCCTTGCTTCAAAACTCCATGATTCTGGATTGCATCAGGATATCCAAACATTTCGTCCTTGCCATTTGCTACTCTTGCTGAGTTGAGTCCCTGGAGGAACTTTTCAGCCATGCTCTGGTATTTTTAGGACACTTTTGGTGTGTTTGTAAGGGCCAATTATCCCAGCTGCCTCTTTGGGTACATTTCCACTTGCTGGTTCATTTTTACATTCTGTACAAACACTGATGAAATTGCTCACTAACATGTGCCAATCCTGAAAAAGCTCAATGACATGTGGTCTTGAGTGGCCTTGGCCACCACAGCTCATCAGGTGGAAGTGCATAATAAGGGGACAAAAGGGATTACAGTGCAGAGTTGTTCTGGCAGGGGTAGTTGGGGGAGGGAGACCAGTGTGTTAGGGCAATGCTAGACCCTTGTCCTCACAGGGTGTCTTGGGTTTACCCTCTGCTCCTCTGGCATGGGAGCTTTGCCAAGGGAATGCTCTGGCTTTACTCCCAGGGCCCTGGAACCCAGGCTGTCCTTTGGATGGTGACTGTCCCCTGTGTATCAGCACAGTCAGCACATAGTCAGGATTCATAAACATGGGCTGCCTGAATGAGTGAGGTCAGGAGGAGTGTCAAAGGGATTAGCTCAACTGTCTACACCCCGTTTGGAATCTGGAGACTTTGGATGGAATGTTGTGAAATGATCCCTTCAGACTATTCATACAACATCTTGAGATTGTTCAGTATTTGGGGAGGGGTCCATCAGTGCCACCAGCATCTCAAAGTGGCCATTGACCCCAAAACATTAAGGACCACTTGGTTAGAACAGGGTGTGAATGTACCCACAGGGGTGGGGACCCCGCTCCTCCTGGGGCAGTGAGCACTGCCTTCCTGCCCACCTCCCTTCCTCCTCTTCTCGCCTTCCTCTAGAGTGCTACCTTGCCACTGCCACCTTCCCAGGTGTCACATGTTCCCAACTTGGTGCCTGTGCCCTGCTGTGCCTTCTGTTGAACCACTCGCCCTCCCCCACCAGCCAAGTCCCTCCCTGCTTCCAGACCCCTCAGGGTTGCCCTGCTCCAGGCCTGCCCCAAGCACACTGCTTCTATCACACCCCAGCATCCTCAGATCAGGGCCACCTGCAGGGTGGCCCATAGGCCACTGCCTGTCCCCTAGTGGTCTGCAAAGAAGATTCTCATGGAAATTGTCAGTAAGCTTTAAAACAATTTGACTGAACAATTTTATGTCAGTTGAATCTATTCATAAAAACTTGAACCAGATTTGGTTCTTTTTTTCCCCATTTTATTTTTCTAGTAATTCATTTTTATTTTATTTTATACCAGTGATGGATTGGAAATAAGAACCATATGTGGTCTTTTACTATACATCAGTATTTCTCAAGCCTTTTTTCATTATTTTCCCCTGTGGAGCAATTTTAGACATCCTCCCATAGCCACCTGCTCTTCTCTTGCCATGGAGTTTTAATACCACAGATACTCTGTATATTTCTGTGTGCTGTATGTCTGTAGTTTACACATAAAAAAGACTAACACTCTTTTGCATCCACCTCCAAGAACCAATTTTCACCCCGAAGGTGACCATGCAGATAAGAACACATGCCATAAATGGTTTGAGAAGTCCTGGGTGAAGCAGGCGCTGCCCCTAAGAGGGGCCTGGGAATCTGTGGGGTGTTCTTGTCAGCTAGTAGTTGTAACACAGACTGGAAGTTTACATGTTATTGTAAATCACCTCTCTTTTATTGGGTCATCGGAAAAGTCATGATGTATGATGTGTTTTTCTATGTTTTCAATGCAAAAATGTGTCATGACTTTCCCGACAACCCAATTATTTCCCTGGTACACTGTAGTTATGGCATTACACTGACTTTTTTTTTAAACTATGGATGTTAGTAGGTTCCCTTATCTTCCTGTTGGGTCTTGTGACTCTTCAACAGACGAAAAGGAGGATGGTCATGCTACCAGTTGCTCGTCCTGTGTTCTTGCTCCCCTGTTCATTTACCTGGTGATCACTCACTGTTCACCATCCAGACATCTCAGGGAAGCCACAGGGAGTCCCATGAACCACCTGGAGAGGCTGTTGCTGGCATGTGGGTAACCAGGGAACATCAGTCTAGGAAGAGTCCTCCCTGCTGTACCTGCGGCACACTCAGCATTGTAACCAGCTGGGAGCCGAGTCCTCTCGGCAGCAAAGCCCATGTGTCTGTTTAAGTCAGAGGCTTCCAACTCCACTACTTTTACTCTCACATAACTCTACTTTCTGCAGGAGACCTACAACAACCCAGGGAACTAGCATTCCAAATGACACACTTGGAAAAAACTGAGCTCGAGGTTCAGTTCCTGTTCCATTGCCACAGGACCACAGGTCATTGGAAGTAAGTCCATCAATAAGAATCAGAATCTCTTCCTTGTCTGGGCTGATGCAGAAAGATTGGAGGTTCTTGGGGTATCGGCACCTGTGCATTCAGACCCCATCACCCAGTTCTGAAATCTTGCCCATCATGGACCTGGAGCAGGTCTGAGGAACATCAGCGTTCCTGAAGCTACCGAGCTCCACACTGAGGTCATTCTCTCTCCTAAAGGCTTAGCATGGACTTGGCAGACACTGCAGATTCAAATTCATTTCCTAATTTCTCTTGATCCAAAGATGTATTTGTTCTACTTGAAGATGCTGAGTTTCTTATTGTCTCCCCACTTTGCAGAGAGCATGATGGCCATATTTAGTGCCCAGGTTCCCTGAGCACTCGCTGGAACTGCACAGATGATATGTTTCTTCAGAAACAGTGGTCATTCAGCCTCTCCCAGAGGAACTGTTTCAAACACAAAGAAGCCAGTCTGAGTTCAGAACAACAGCCTGTTGATTGTTGGACATGGGCTTAGAGCACGTAATGGATGGTGCATTCGTGTGGTAGGGCTGCCATGACAGACCACCACAGACTGCACAGTTGGAAAAACAGAAACTTATTGTCTCGCAGTTCTAGATGCTGGAAAGTCCAAGACCAAGATGTATCAGCAGTTAGATTTCTTCTAAGGCCACTGTCCTCGGCTTGCAAACAGCCATCTTCTCCCTGTGTCCTCACAGGTTCTTCCTCTGTGTATCTGTGGCCTAATCTCCTCTTGTTATAAGGACACAAGTTGTACTGCATTAAGGTCTACTCTAATGACCTCATTTTAACTTAATTACTTCTTCAAAGACCCTGACTTCAAATAGTTACATTCTGAGGTCCTGGGCGCTAGGCTTTAACATATAAATTTTGGGAAGAATAATTTAGGCCATAACAGATGGAAAAGGCATCGGGCATCTCAAATTTAAGTTGCAGAGAAACACAGACTATGGAAGAGTTGGAAATTGTTAAACTCATTCATTTTGTTAACTGGAAAAATGAGGCCCAGGAAGGAGAAGTAATTGCCCATAATAACCCAGCTCATGGATTCTGGGTACAAACCTAGGGTTCCCAGGCCATCAATCCTGTAACCTTTCCAGGTACCCATCAGACTCTTTCCTCCCTGCACTGCCACTCTTGCCACCACCCCTACAAAAAACCAAAACACATAAATACCAAAAACTTATAAGCAATTTAAAAAGAGAGAAGTCTCTAAGGGCAAGGTGTGACAAAGATTCTTGACTTGACCAGACTTTAGTCAGGTTCCTGAACCTTCTCCCAGGCCCTTGCTTATACAACCCAGTTTTAGCAGGAACACTACTAGTCAATTTGCTGAGAACTCCCTTGTCAGTTTCCTCATCCTGCACCACCACTCCCCAGGTGATATCTGATACTCTGGTCTGTCTTCGGTAAGAGTCCTGTAATTTTCCATGCACGGACTCCTGCTCTGCTGCTTGGCTACAAATCTCCACTTGCCCTTGCTGGATTCAGAATTGCTCCAATCTCTTCCCCACTGCAAAATCCCATTGCAGTGGTCCTACACCTGTGGCGATGGGCCTCAATAAAGTCTGCCTTAGTGTCACTGTGTATTTTTTTCTTTAACAACTTACAATCTGGTTTTGTAAAGGTTAGAGATCAAGGAAGCAACACTGACTCAGTTATGCTCTTCAGCTGCAGTTTTCAAAGTATCATCCACAAGGCCCCTGAGACATGTCAGGGGTCTACAAAGTTCAAAACTACTTTCTAGTTATACTAAGATGCCATTTACTGTTTTAATTTTCATTCTCTCATGAGTGTGACAGTTCCAGAGGCCACATCCATCACACAGGATAATGTCATTACTCTGATGACTGATGGAATGCATGAAGCAGATACGAAAATCCAATTGTTATCTATTAAGGCAGACATCAAGAGATTTGCAACAAGGTAGGACTATACCATTCTCCTAGTTTTTTGCATATGTTTTGGAAAATACAGTTATTTTATTTTTCATAAAAATGTGTTGCATCACCATGGAATGGATTTATTATTGTTATTTTTGGGTGATTAAATAAGTAAATATTTTAAAAATCTTCTTTTTAAATTTCTGAGACAGTAAAAATCAACGGAGAGGACACATACAAACAAAAGCTTTTCGGGGGTCTGCCATAATTTTTAAGATTGCGGATGGGTGTTAAACCCGGAAGTTTGAGCACTAGTGCTTTAGAACAATGAAGGGAGCTCACTGATGAAACCAGCAGGGATTTTTCTTCATTCTTCTTTATGTCATTTCCTTCCAGTTTGTTTCTGTTAAGACCTGACTCAATTTCCCCCAGGCCCTCACAGAAATGGATGACTTAGAATTCAGAGAGACCTAGACCCAAGTGTTACTCCTCCTTACACTACCCTTCCCCACCTTACCTTCCCAGTCTCTGATGGGCCCCGTGCCAAATGGTGACAAATGTAGGATATCAGCACCTCACTGCTGATGCAGACAGTTAATAAGCACAGAGAGGGACATTGGCTGACATCATAATGCTGTAAAGAAATGCCCCAAAGAAATGCCCAGGGCGGCCATGTCCTCTTTCCATCTGTGACAGGCTGTCTCCTGCTGGCTTTCTGGACATCTCCAGGAACATTCTGAGCTCTCGTACTGATGAGGGTTTTGGGAACATGCTGGTTTACTATAGATTGCATCTTTTGGGTCTTTCAGCAATGTAAGTTTTTATCCTTCCTTTGCCATTGCCACATGATGGAAGAAGAGAGGAGGGAGACAGTGGAAATGAGGTTGAAAGGTAAGAGGCTGCACACAGTGCTTGTTTCCCAAGACCCTCAAAGCTAGGAGGTACCACTACTGATAGCAGTGACAAGAGTTTATACCCACCAACAACTACTTCTGTTCCAGGCACTGTGTTAGTTATATGCATGTATTTATTTATTTAATCCTCACAACCCCAGGAAGTAGGTACTATTGTTATTCTCATTTTGCTGATAAAGAAAAGGAGACACAGAGAGGTTAAGTAACTTGCCCACAGCACACAGTGCAGACAGGGTTTACATTTTGGAAGCCTGATGCCAGTGGGAGAGTCTGTGCTCTTTAGTGCTGTGCTGTACAGAGAATATGGTGCAATATCCTTTCTCAGGGAGCCAAGAAGCTCAGGGTCTGAAAGGAAGGACGAGGTCCAGATCTAGGATGTTGGGAAAGGGTAGATGAATGTGTCAAATACAACTCTCATTCAGAGGACAGACCTTGGCATTGAGTAAGGAATAAAATGAAAACAGGAGGAAATGATGAGGAGGGGGAAAAAAGGGAATGAGCAGATAGATGGGCCAGTGAGGAAAGTTGGGGCATGAAGACTCCTGATTATCTCCCTGTGAGCCCCTCTAAGTTTTGTGATGTCTTGGAAGAAGCATTCCAAAGGTCACCATAGAGCCTCTTGCCAGCTCCCTGCTGCTAAATGTCTTAGAACTCAGCCAGGAGAACCTACGTTTATGGAGGACTATCTGAAGAGTCTGCAGTCATCCCAGTTCTTCTACCTTCTCCTGTCTCAAATCCGACCTGAAGGGCGGTCTTCCAGCCTATGAACAGGAGTGATGAAGCCCAAACCAGACAGAGTCCTGGAAGATGCCACATGCAGAAAGTGTCAGATCCTGAAATGACATGGAGAGAAACTTCAAACTGTAGTGGGGCAAGGCAGAAGTCAGGGCAAGAGGATGCATTCAAGAACAAAGCCAATGGGAGCTAGGAGAGACACAGGTGTGAGTGACAGCAGGCACACAGAGGGCTTGCAGACAAAGGCCACTCATCCTAGAAGCAACAGGGTTTCTTCTGAAGTCCCAGGGTTCCACCTGTTCTCAGTTTCAATGACCTCTGTATCCAGTGTTTTAAAGGATGCTCCTATCACTTGGGAAAGTGTGCTCTCATTTTATTCCACTATATAGTGAGACAATCACTTTATACTCTGGAAACTCCAGGAGAAGAATTCTAGAAGAGTCTGATGAATACAAAGGATCGATTTCATAATATTAGCCTTCTACTTGCCTAAGGAAGATGGCCATGTTGCACTTCAGGGCCTCCATTCATGCATAATCTATGTGAGGTCCTGTTCTCCTGAATGGTATGTTCCAAGACTGTGCAGCCTGTGGTCTTGCCCATAGGCTGTTTTGCCACAGGGCCATCACTCCAAACTATGAAATGTCAGAAAATCCCTTTGCAGCACAGGAACAGGGCAGGCTGCAACTTGCGATCTACTGGTTCCTCATCTCCCCGGAGTAAAAAACACATTTCTAGCTGTTGGCCCAGGAAGGACATTCTCTTTTTCTTGTTGACAGATGAAAAAATTGAGCTCTAGAGACATGATCAAAATAATATTTTTCTAAACAGAGAGGATAACCATCCTTTCTGAGTATGTGGCCAGTCTGGAAGACTGGTCAAAGGGACTCTTTAACACACAGTGAAGCTTTATCTCCACCATAGGATGTTATGGTCCTATCAAAGTTTTCAAAAATGGAAGAAAAATAAATATTTTTATCCATTGCCCATATATCCATCCCTTCATTCTACACTTTTCTTGAAGGCCAACGACATTCTAAGCACCATCTAGGTTAGTCAGAGGATACGTTGATGGATAAAACAGGCAGAGACCCTTTCATTAGGGAGTTTGCAATCTAACAGATAAGGGAGATGATGAAGCAGTTACAAGTATTCCTACTATACCAAGAAGGGAAGGCAATGTTCTGAGGGCCACCAGAGCACTGACATAAGAGAAGGAATAAAAAAAGAAAGCCACATATTAAAAAGGAAGTGTGTTGGGCCAGCCGATTGGCACGTTGGTTAAGAGTTGGCTTGGGATAGCAGCTCTGAGCAGCAGGGCCCTGGTTCGGATCCCACATCAGGGTCAGTGACGCTGCGCCCTCTACCGCTAAGATGGTGAACAAGAGTTCAATCTGAAGCTGGGCTGCTGTGAATTGCTGGTGATGGTGTAGGCTGCCGCAGAGCTTCAGTGGGCTGCCATAAGCTACCATGAGTGGCTGGCAGCCAACGTGAGCTGCCATGAGCCACTGTGAGCGGCCATCCAGAGGCTGGTGACCAATCTGCCTCATCTGGGAAGAGCGCAATGATAATACCAACATGGGCCAGTGAAGCAATGTCCTCCACAACTAGACTGAAGAGCAAAAAGACAGCAACCTATCTGTTCCCCTCCCTGATTCCCCAACGCTGTTCCCTCCCCCAATTTCCCAATAAACTCTTTAAAAAAAAAAAAAAAGGAACCGGGTTCACAGTGAAGCTGTTTACACTGAAATAACCCCACCCCCCCCAAGCTCTCTACCTAAGGATCCAATTAAAATGTGGGAATGATGTATCGCTCATATCTACATTTGAATATATGACTTAAGCCTATAATTAACAGTTTTTAAAAATGCAACCAAGTGAAATCTAGGACCCAAATCCTGTCTGTTGGGCTATTTACTAAATCCCCCATTAGCAATCAGACAAAGGCCATTGTCCCCAAGTCAGTAATTTTGGTGTTCACTGTGATCTGAATTTGCAAGCCTGTGTGAATTGAGAATCAGAATAGACCTGATACTTATCCAAAGGGAGGAAAAATGTTTGCAGATGACAGAAAAGAATGACAACCAGAATAACTGAAGAGGTCAGCAGAAACTCAACACTGGGAAGGATTTATGCTTCTGACAATTATTCAATTTCTGTCAAAAAGGTTTGGTGCCTTTTCCTATCAATTTTCTCTACCTTATTTCATAATTACTCTCTGGGTGAGAGGAACGGTTCAGAAAACTTTCAGGAATTATGAAAAATGAGCAATGTACTGATGAAAGAAGAAGGCATAAAGGTTCACAATTCTCCACATATATCAAGAGAAAAATGAAGGGATTATGTCACTTCACACTTCCAAGTAACTTCACTGTTAAAGGGGGGAAGAATGGCACTCCACTCCCTCATCATGAGTCTGTCATAATTATGAATGACAAAAAACATGATTAGGGCCTTTTTAAAAAAATAATTTTTTCAGTTACAGTTGACATTCAATATTATCTTATACTAATTAGTTTCAGGTGTACAGCATAGTGGTTAGAACTTTATATAATTTATGCAATGATTCCCCCCAATTAGTTTAGTACCCATCTGGCACTATACATAGTTGTTGCAACATTATTGACTATATCCTCTTTGCTGTACTTTACATCCCTATGGCTATTTTGTAACTACCAATTTGTACTTCTTAATACCTTCAATCCCAGCTACCCAATGCCCCTCCCCTCTGGCAACTATCAGTTTGTTCTCTGTATCTATGAGTCTGCCTCTGTTTTGTTCATTTATTTTGTTCTTTAGATTCTACATATAAGTAAGATCATATGGTATCTGGCTTTCTCAGTCTGACTTATTTCACTTGTCATAATAACCTCTAGGTCCATCCTTGTTGTCACAAATGGTAAGTTTTCATTCTTTTTATGGCCAAATAATATTCCATTGTGTATATGTACCACATCTTCTTTATCCAATTGTCTGTTGATAGGCATTTCCTTTGCTTCCATATCATGGCTATTGTGAATAATGTTGTAGTGAACATAGGAGTGCATATTTCTTTTTTAATTAATGTTTTGGATTTCTTTAGATAAATACCCAGGAGTGGAATTGCTGGGTCATAAAGTAGTTCTATTTTTTACTTTTTGAGGAAGCTCCAAACTGTTTTTCACAGTGGCTGCACCAATTTGCAATTCCATTAACAGTGCGCAATGGTTCCCTTTTCTCCACATCCTAGCCAACACTCATTGCTGATTTATTGATGATGGCCATTCTGACAGATGTGAGATGGTATGTCATTGTGGTTTTAATTTGCATTTCTCTGATGATTAATGACCTTGAGCATTTTTTCACATGTCTCTTGGCCAAGTGTATGTCCTCTTTGGAGAAATGTCTATTCAGGTCCTCTGCCCATGTGTTAATTGGAGTGTTTGTTTCTTTGGTGTTGGCGTTCTTTATAAATCTGGATACTAACCCATCATCAGATGAATGAGTGTATATCTTCTTCCACGCTGTAGGTCTTTTCTTTTCGTTGATGGTTTCCTTTGCTCTGCAGAAACTTTTTAGTTTGATCTAGTCCCATTTGTTTATTTTTTTCTTTTGTTTCCCTTGCCTGAGGAGATAGATCAGAAAATGTATCACTAAGAGCAATGTCAGAGTTTACTGCCTATGTTTTCTTCTGGGAGTTTTATGATTTGGGGTCATACATTTAAGACTTAAATCCACTTTGAATTTATTCTTGTAATTGCTGTAAAAAGGTGGTCTAATTTCATTTTTTTGCATATATGTCTGTCCAATTTTCCCAACGCCGTCTATTGAATAGACTGTCTTTACCTCACTGTATGTTTTTGCTTCCTTTGTCACAAATTAAATGACCAAACAGGTGGGGGTTTATTTCTGGCCTCCTTATTTTGTTTCATTAATCTATGGGTCTGTTCTTATGCCAGTACCATGCTGTTTTGATTATGATAACCTTGTAGTATAGTTTGATGTCAGGTAGTGTTATACCTCCAACTTTGTTCTTTCTCAAGATTGCTGTGGCTATTTAGGATCTTTTGTGGTTCTATATAAATTTAAAGATTATTTGTTCTAGTTCTATGAAAAAGGTCATTGGTATTTTGATAGAGATTTTACTGAATCTATAGATTGCTTTTGGTAGTATGGACATTTAAAAAATGTTAATTTTTCCTATTCCATGAGCACGTTATATGCTTCCATTTATTTATATATTCTTCAATTTTTCTTTTCAGTGTCTTATAGCTTTCTGAGTACATGTCTTTTACCTCCTTGGTTAAATTTATTCCTAGGTATTTTATTTTATTTTATTTTTTGATGCAATTGTAAATGAAATTGTTTTCCTAGTTTCTCTTCCTGACACTTCACTATTGCTGTATAAAAAGGCAAGCATTTTTTGAATATTAATTTTGTATCCTGCCATTTTATTGAATTCATTTATCACTTCTAATACTTTTTTGGTGGAATCTTTGGGGTTCTCTCTATATAGTATCATATCATCTGCAAAGAACGACAGTTTTACTTCTTCCTTTCCCATTTGGGAGCTTTTTATTTTTCTTGTCTGATTGTTGTGGCTAGAACTTCTAATATTATGTTGAATAAAAGTCGTAAAAGTGGGCATCCTTGTTTTGTTCCTGATCTTGAGGAGAATACTTTCAGCTTTTACCCATTGAGTATGATGCTAGCTGTGGGTTTGTCATATACGGCTTTTATTATGTTGAGGTAGGTTCCCAACATAATTTTGCACTGTTTTTATCATAAATGGATGCTGGATTTTGCCAAATGCTTTTTCTGCATCTATTGATATGATCATATGATTTTTATCTTTCATTTTGTTTATGTGGTTTATCACATTAATTGATTTGTAGATATTGAGCCAAATTTGCATCCCAGGAGTAAATGCCACTGATCATATAGTATGATCTTTTTAATGTATTGCTGAATTTGATTTGCTAATATTTTGTTGAGGATTTTGACATGTATGTCCACTAAGAATATTGGCCTATGAATTTTTTTTTTTTTGTAACATATTTGTCTGGTTTTGAATTAAGTGTAATGGTGGCCTCATAAAATGAGCTTGGTCGCTTTCCTTCCTCTTGAATTTCTTGGAATAGTATGAGAATAGGTTTTATTTCTTTCTTGAATGTTAGGTAAAATTCACTTGTGAAGCCATCCGGTCCAGGACTTTTGTTTGTTGCCAGTTTTTTTTATTACGGATTCGATTTTGTTAGTAGTAATCAGTTGGTTCAGATATTCTTTCTTCTTCTTCTTTTATTTTTTTTTTAGCAGAGCCATCCTGCCACCTGTTGGCAGCTCAGTGGCAGCTCAGCTCAGGGTGGGCATCGAACTGCTGTTGCTTGCACTCTTGAGCGAGCTCTTAATCAGCTGAGCCACTCTGCCAGTTCCTCTGTTTCTTCTTGATTCAGTCTTGGAAGATTGTATGTTTCTAAGAATTTACAATTTTTTTCCAGATTGTCCCATTTGTGACATATAATTGTTCATAATATTTTCTCATAATCCTTTGTATTTTTGTGTTGTCAGTTATCACTTCTCTTTCATTTCTGATTTTATTTCTTTGGATCCTCTCTCTTTTTTTCTTGATGAGTCATTAAAGGTTTATCAATCTTGCTTATCCTTTCAAAGAACCAACTGTAGGTTTCATTGATCTTTTTTTTTTCTTTTGAGGGCAGTGTCATGGGCCCTCATATGTGGGACCTGAACCGGGGCCGCTGGCTTCCCAACCCAGTGCTTAACCACTGCGCCACTCGGCCGGCCCTCATTGATCTTTTTTATTGTTTTGGGTTTCTTTTAGACCCTATTTTATTTTGAGTTTGATCTTTATTATTTCCTTTCCTCTACTCACTTTGGGCTTTGTTTTTTGTTCGTTTTTTACATTCCTTTAAATATAAGTTTAGATTGTTTATTTGAGATTTTTCTTGTTTCTTAAGGTAGGCCTGTATTGCCATGTATTTCCCTCTTAGGACTGCTTTTGCTGTGTCCCATAGATTTTGGGTCATTGTGTCTTCATTTTCATTTGTCTTAAGGCACCTTTTGATTTCTTCCTTGACCCATTGTTGACCCACTTGCTATTCAATAATATGGTATTTAGCTTCCATGTGTTTATGTGTTTTTGTTTTTTTGTAATTGATTCTATTTTCATACCACTCTGGTTGAAGAAGTTGCTTGATAGTATTTCACTTTTCTTAAATTTATTGAGACTTGTTTTGTGGCATAACATGTAAGTCTATCTTGGAAAATGTTCCATGTGCATTTGAAAAGAATGTATATTCTGCTGCTTTGGGGTGAAATGCTCCAAAAATATCAATTAAATCCATCTAGTCTAGTGTGTCATTTTAGTCTGCTTTATCCTTGTTGATTTTCTGTCTGGAAGATATGTCCATTGGTGTGTATGTGGTGTTAAAGTCCCCTACTATGATTGTATTACTTCAATCTCTCCCTTTATGTCAGTCATCTACTTTATATATTTAGGTGCTCCTATGTTGGGTGTATAAATGTTTACAAGGGTTATATTCTCTTGTTGGATTGATCTCTTTATCATTATGTGATGGACATCTTTGTCTCTTACTATATAGCCTGTGTTTTAAAGTGTATTTTGTCTGATATGAGTATTTCTCCCCCACATTTTTTTTTTCATTTCCATTTTCATGAAATATCTTTTTTCACCCCTTTACTTTCAGTCTGTGTATATCTTTTGATCTGAAGTTGGTTTCTTGTAGGCAGTATATGTATGTCTTGTTTTCTTATCCGTTCTGCTACTCTATTTTTTTTTTTTTAATTGGGGAATTGGGGGAGGGGAACAGCATTGGGGAATTGGGGAAGGGGAACAGACAAGTTGCTGTCTTTTTGTTCTTCAGTCTAGTTGTGGAGGACACTGCTTCATTGGCCCATGTTGGTATCGTCATTGCGTTCTTCCTGGATGAGGCAGATCGGTCGCCGGCCTCTGGATGTTCGCTCACCGCAGCTATTGGCAGCTCACGCTGGCTCCCAGCTGCTCAAGCTGGCTGTTGGCCACTCACTGTAGCCTATGGTAGCCCACTGCAGCAGGCGCTGCAGCCTACACCGTCTCCCAGGCTTGCACAGCCCAGCTTCAGGTGGAGCTGTTGTTAGCTGTAGAGTGCAGTGTTACTGGCCCTCATATGTGGGATCCGAACCGGGGCCGCTGGCATCCCAAAACCAGCTCTTAACCAATGCGCCACTTGGCCGGCCCTATATCTTTTGATTGGAACACTTAATCCATTTACTTTGAAAGTGATTATTGACAAGTACATAGTTATTTTCATTTTATTATTCATATTTATGTTCTTCCTTCCCCCTCCTTCTTTTTCTTAAGGAAGTCCCTTTAACATTTCTTGTAATATGGGCTTGGAGGTAATAAATTCCTTTAGCTTTTTTTGTCTGGGAAGCTCTATCTCTCCTTTGATTTTAAATGATAACCTTGCTGGGTAGAGTACTCTTGGTTGTAGGTCCTTGATTTTCATCACTTTGAATATTTCATGCCAATCCCTTCTGGCTTACAAAGTTTCTGTTAAGAAATCAACTGACCATCTTATGGGAGCACCCTTGTTAGTAACAAGTTGTCTTTCGCTTGCTGCTTTTAGTATTCTCTCATTGTCTTTAAACTTTACCATTTTAATTATAATGTGTCTTGGTGTGGGCCTGTTGGGGTGCATCTTGTTTGGGATACTGTGCTTCCTGGGAATATATGTCTATTTTCTTTACCAGGTTAGGGAAGTTTTCAGTCATTATTTCTTCAAATAGGTTCTGAATCAATTGCTTTCTCTCTTCTCCTTCTGGTATTCTTCTGATGTCAATGCTGTTATGCTTGGTGTTGTCCCAGAGGTCTCTTAAACTATCCTTATTTATTTATTTATTTATTTATTTATTTGTTTGTTTGTTTGTTTATTTGTTTTATTTTTTAAGATTTTTATTGGGGAATTGGGGAAGGGGAAGAACATTGGGAAACCGGGGAAGGGGAACAGACCAGTTGCTGTCTTTTTGTTCATCAGCCTAGTGGAGGATGTTGCTTCACTGGCCCATGTTGGTATTATCATTGCACTCTTCCCAGGAGAGGGAGATCAGTTGCCAGCCTCTGGACAGCCACTCATGGTGCCTGTTGGCAGCTCATGCTGGCTGCTGGCCACTCACTGTAGGTTATGGCAGTCCACTGCAGCAGGGGCTACAGCCTACACCATCCCCGGGACTCGTGCATCCCAGCTTCAGGTGGAGCTGTTGTTCACCATCTTAGCTGTAGAAGGCAGTGTCACTTGCCCTCATATGTGGGATCTGAACCTGGCCACTGGTATCCCACGCCAGCTCTTAATGAATGTGCCACTTGGCCAGCTCAAACTATCCTCGTCTTTAAAAATTGTTTTTCTTTTTGCTCTTTCGATTGGGTGTTTTCTGCTACTATCTCTTCATGATTCGATCCTTTACTTCATCTAGTCTGCTGGTAATTCCTTCTTTTTAATTATTGTATTTTTTTATTTCTGACTAGTTCTTATTTATGTTTTCTATCTCCTTTTAAAAATTTCCTATCTCTTTGTTGAAGTTCTCCCTGAGATCATTGAGCATGTTTATAATCAGTGTTTTGAACTCTGTATCTTGTAGAATGCTTGTCTCCATTTTGTTTAGCTCTTTTTCTATTAATAGTGTTTTCTCCTGTGATTTCTTTTGGGACATATTTCTTTGTTTCTTCGTTTTGGCTCTCTCTCTGTGTTTGTTTTAGGTAGATGTGCTGCATCTCCCAGTCTTGGTTGGGTGGCCTCTTGGTAGTGGTGTCCAGTGTGGCCCAGTGGCACAGTCTCCCTTGTCATCTATGCCAGGAGCTTGTGGGGCTAATTATGCGGTGCTCTGCTGGGGTCTGAAGGCAACCTTCAGGCATGTTGGTTCTGGGTGCAGGCACCAGTCAGTCATTGCCTGTGATTGGCCCTAGACTATAGGGTAGGAGCTAAAAAGCAATCCATGTTAGTTGTTGCTTGTACTGTACCCAGAGGGACTTGGGAGAGGCCATGCTATGAATTGAAGACGGATGCCACCAGTACCAGGCCTGGGGTAGCTTCACAAAAAGCCCAAGTCACCCTAAGGCCTGCTGCTGCCTGCTGGCTCCTGGTTCCCATAAGGCTCAGTAACTGATAGAGCCTGATGTGGTATATGAGTTGGGTGAGGTGAGGTCTCAGGGAGTCACAAGGGTTGGACGAATGGTACTTACTAGGTTAACGTAGATTCTGGTTTGGTGCCAGTGCTGAGTCTAGAGCCACTCAGCAAAAGTCTCAGAGCACACCAAGACCAGCCATTACCTGCCTGGGAAATGTGGACCCCCAACAGTTGTCCAAGGAAGAATGCAATGCAGATTGGGCTGGCTAGTGGCCAAGAAAATGCCTCTGGCATTGCACGAGTTGGGTGGAACAGGATTCCAGGGAGTTACCAAGGTGGGGCAAGTGGGATTCACTAGGCCTATGCAGATTCAGATTTAGCCACATGGGGGGAGTTCTACACAGGAAAGACGGTGTCCACCTGCCAGTTGTACAGGAAGAGGATTCTACTCAGGGAAAATGGCAACTGTCCCTTGAGTCCTCACACTGAATCTGCACAATTCAACCTCTCCCTGTATGTCCCTGATGCCTCCAGAGTCATTGTCCTGCCTCCAGCTCCAAAGATGAATGCCTGTGAGCAAGTGAGTCTGTGCACAAGCCCTTTAGGAGGACCACTGAGTTTCTTGCAGGCTTTCCATCCCACCTGGATGGTCAGAATCCTCAATGCTTTTCACAGAGAGATGTTGTGGGAGCTCCTCTTCCTTGTACTGGTACTCCAGGCTGGGAAGTCCAGTGTGGGGTTGGGATACTACATCCTCTGGGAGGACCTCCATGGCCATGATATCTCTCCCAATTCTCAATTGCCATAAGGAGGTTTGGGGCCATCCTGTTCCATGACTCTGCCCCTCCAACCAGTCTTGATGTGGCTTCTTTATATCCTTAGTTATAAATAACTTCTGTTCAGTTAGACTTCAGATGACTCTCCACGCTGATTGTTCTATAACTTGATTGTAATTTTAATGTGGTCACGGGAGGAAGCAAGCACAGCATTTATCTACTCTGCCATCTTGGATGTCTGGTGCTTTCCCATTTCTAAAGGGGCATGTCCTCTTCTTTTCCACAGGAAATCTAGGTTTTTTACTTCCTGACCTTTAACCACCTGTCACAAAAGTTCAAGAATAAGACATCTTTAAACTAATAGAGAAGGATGATTAAGCCAAACTGCCTTTTGGCTGGTTCCTGAACTAAAAATCAGATTCCTTCAGGAGAAGAAGGAGAATGAATCATAGTGGAGGTCAGGGAAAGGAAAAGACTGGGGTGACTCAATAAGATAAGAATGCAAAATGCTCACACAAAATCTCTGGTGACTGTGGGGAAAGCAGTTCCAGAAGAGTCACCTAGGGAGACAGATGGAGAGACACTGAAGGGGAAGGACAATGTGTGCGGCCACCTTTTATTACCAGGAGCCTGGACAAGAAGAAGGGGAGAGAAAGTCACAACTAGAAGGGGAGGATACCAGACTGTTTATATGATGGGAAAGAAAAAGGTGCTAATGAAAGGGGAGGGTTGATGAAATAGGGAGGACAAAAGAAGCAATCAAGTTCCTGAGGAGATGGGAGGGAAAGGAATCTTGGATCTTGTTGACTTCAAACTTAGCTTGAGGCACCAGTGTAAACTGCCCACCTCAGGCTTTCAGACAGGCCCAGATTCTAATAAGAACCCCATTCTTGTCTGGTTGAGGCATGAGCTGGAGACTACCTGCCAGGCACATGTGTGAAGACCTTAACAATTTACATGGAGCCTCCATAAGTATCATCTCAGGACCCCTCATCCTATCCACCTATGAGGTCAACTGGGCAGACACTTGCTTCAGTTGATAGTGGAATGGTCTTGTCTATCAAAGCACCACATTCAGAACTTCTAGGATTCTGACTCCAAGTTCTTGATGCTTTGTGCTGCACATGCCCTTGTCAGAGATGGAAGAGATGAGGGTGGCACCTCCTCTACCTGGAATCATCAGAGAAAACCTCTTTGCTTTCATCCTGTCACACTGAGTGGAGGACATGCCTCTTTTCACGGCCTCATTCATTCAGAGTCCTATAGAGAGAAAAGAAGCTGAAGTGGAATAGGGGATAAAAAACCAGAAAACATTTTTGTTCTAAAGAATAGACAGAAAAGGGAGCCAGGTCGCTTTAATCTACTTCACAGCCTGAAAACCTACACCTGAGGCTAATAACCTAGGTGACCTGGGAGGCTGGCCAGTGGATGGGAAAGTAATAGTGGCAGATCTTGGGCCAAGGGGACAAAGCAGGCTAGCAGGTTACAAGCCAGTCTGTATAAAGTCCTGATAGAACAATTCCATCTAAAATTAAAGATGACAAACAGCCTGTTTAATTGCATGAAGCGGTGGCAATGAGATGAGCCTTTCATGCTCTCTCCTTATGCTCTGGCCTCATCATCCCCACACTCCCCTGCTGCTGGCACCTTCTCTTCCAGAGCAATGTTTCTCCCCACCAGAAATTTCCAAGGTGGTGCTGAAAGGTTCTCACCAGTCACACTGGTCTTGAAACAGACTATCTTGGCAGGAAACTATTTTCCATTTCTTCTTTAAGGCAAACAAATGTGAGGTTGGAAATGATCCCAGGAGTGATCTCTTGGCCCTCTGCAGAAGAAATATTTGTGTTTGTCCAACCTAATATAATCAGAAGGAATTGGAGATTAAGGGCCTTTTTTATTTTGAAATATTAACCTTGTTGGTGATGAGGTTAAATAGTTTTATCATAAAACCATGGACTAATAATAGGTGTAAAATAAAATTAGCTAGTTGCAACTTTCAATGAATGCCCAGAGAGGTTCAACAGCTTGCTCCAGGTCTTAAAGTAAGTAAGCTATCCCTAAAAGAAATCAGGGTTCTTGACTCTCAGCTTTATGATTTTTCTGAAATTGTGTGACCTGGAGCCAAACAACATAGAGAGGATTACTAAAAACACCCAGACATAACCATCTGACCAGTGGAGGAGGCTGAAGGCAGTGATCTGGAATGCATTTCCATGTTTGATTGACCCTCCCAGAAAACTTACTGCTCATGGAAAGACAGATGCTGATTCGATTGACACACCTGCAGAATGACAGTGCTTCCCAGGGCTGGTTAATGTCAATCCCTTAGCATTTTCACCTTTGATTTCCTTAATGTGATTGTTCCTGTCTGACAAAGGTCAATTTCTATTTGTCTCTAATAAATGGGCTGCTTAATGCTGGGGAGAAAATAGACCAACAGACAACCCTCATTACTGTCTATGAAAAACTCCAAAGTCAATCACATACTTTTGGTTTCTTCTTTGAACTTAAACATTTTTATCACATACAAATACCCTCACTGGTAGCATCTAGTCCTTTATGGAGTAATTGCCCCTCAGAAAAGATCATGCTTTTCTGAACATACAGTATTTTTGGCTGCAGTCTTAAACTGCTGGAACTGCAACTGCTTTTTAATTGGAACCAACAACCAGAGCTGGCTTGGATTCAGAGCTGAGCCTTCCCACATCAGAAATGTCTGCTGGAGCCTGGAGATTAGGGAGCAGGTGGCCAAGTCATCCACCTTCAGGCTCTGACTCCCAGGGGAAACTCTGTTTGTACATAGGGACTATGCTGGCTCCGAAAACAGAATATCTCTTCTCAGCAGAAAAGCACTTGTCACTCATGGGGACTGCAACAGACAATGAGTGGCTCATGTGGGAAGTGTTCACTTCCCAGTGGGTGTCTGTGGATGTGTGACTAAACTAGAAGTTCAGAGGAAAGGAAACAAAAGAATCACCAAGAAAATTTTTAGTGTTTTCCATCAATATGCCAGGCGAAAATGTCCTTTCCTTTCCAAAGGGAAACAATTGTAGGAACGGGTTCTCTTGTCTTCTGTTACTGAAGGGAATGATCAACATTCTGGAAATCCATCACTTCCGGTTCTCATTCTATCAAGCAACTATTTAGAATTTATAGCTTATCAATACAACAGTACATCTCATTGACATGGTATGCTAAGAAGCTTAAGCCTAATCAGAATATCAAGCACAATGGCTTGTTAAACACAATCTCTTCTCCATGAACTCCTTTTATTTAACTAATTTTAACCAAGCACATGAAGGATGTGAACTGAAGGCCAGATGTCCACATTGAAATGCCCGTAATTATGTACAATATAAAGTGATTATTCTGAAGTGTCTAAAGGGCTGTTTCCATATGCAAACACTCATCAGATGGGCTATGTGTTGTGTCAGATAAGGCCACTGTGAAATTTGGGATGAAAATCAACATAGGGAAAAACCCAAACAATTCAGTAAAATTCTTTCTTCTCCCATTCATATGAAGGAAAGTCTGAAGTCAAATTTCTTTATTCTCAGCCTAAGAATGCAAACGGTAGATAAAGTCTTCTACACTGCGGGGACATTCCATTTGAACTCATAGACATTGTTAATTCCAGCTGAGTAAGGTTCCAAGAACAAAGAAACCTACACTTGTCTGAACAATACCTTTTGCTTCCACCACCGATGCCTTAGGGATGGGAGATAGTGCCAGCTCACACCCAAATTGTGACTGGGTGGTGGGTGCGTGGCCTGTCCAAATTCATCTCCTGTGCCAAGGTGGTCCCTCCACCATCCCCACTCACCCTCTCTCTGCTTTGGGTCATAGTCCTCCTGCCAGCAATTCCAGGCCATGAGCTCCGTTGTTGTTCCAGGGTTTTCCCTTCTGCAGAGCTAGCACCATGTTAGGGCATCCTGGGTTACTCCATACTTTGATCTTGCTCTTTCTCTGAATTCCTTTAGCACTTTCATGCACTGGTTAATATATAGTTTTCTCCTTTCCCAAAAAGTTTATATATTAATGCCAACAAGTGAGTAAATACTTGTTGAGTGCCTATGAATACTCTAGTCCCTGAGAAGTGTGTCATCTAGCAAATATTTGTCCTGTATATCTGTGCTGAAAGCATTGTGCTGGGGCACAGTGAGGATGAAAAGGGGCAAGGAGGTTCGTGAGGGCAGTAGGACATGGGAAAGAAGCTCATATGCTACTGGGAAGAGAGACAAGTCAACAGATGTGTATTTGTCTACAATATAATAGTGCCACACCAACTATAAGCTGGGGGTTGGGGGGTAGGGGGCGTGTTGGGCTGGAATGAACGATGACCTGTAAGTCCACATCAGCTAAACTTGAGTTGGATTTAAAATCACAGATATTGGACTGCAGTCCTCTGCAGAAGGGGCCTGGAGTGCCCACCCACAGAGGACAGATTTCAGTGTGACAGCAGTAGGGACATAGCAGATGTTTCTCATGAGGGGAACAGGAGTCCCCTATCTGATTTAGAAAGAGGAGACTGCTGTAAAATTCCATGGGAGTGGGAATAATGGTGTAACTGAGGGCAGGAGATGGGCACACACATGCTGAGGATGCTGAGAGGGTACTCCTGGATGAATCTGACGTGGAGTGAAATAAGGAGGTGGGGACACAGATTCAGACGCTGTGTGGCCACCCGCGAAGGGAATTTTTGACTGAGGCTGAATATTCCCGATTCCCCCACAACTTTGTATAATTATAACGACTGCAGTGAAAGCTGGTAATTTACCTTTGAGCATCACCCGCAGCAGTCCTTGGGTTATAATGGTGCTGTTTTCACTTGCATTATTTTTTACTAGCTTGTTAGGATTTTCTTGGTGTTCTTTGTCCAACAATGCCATATTTAGAAGCATTTTTAAATGTCCAAGTCATTTTCCCCCCAGGTGTCTTTTTTATTTAATCCTATATTACTAATTTTCAGCTTTATTACATTGTGATCAGAGAATAAGATCTGTAAAATTTCCACCTTTTAAGATCTGTGGAACTTTTGCAGACTAGGACATAATCAATTGTTGGGCCTGACCCATGGACATTTGAAAAGAAGTTACACTCTCCTTCTGGAAGGCATTCAAGTTCTAAAAATATCTACCTTTATTATAATAGTTATGTGTTAATTAATTCATTATATAATTGATGAATAAGTGTTTGTTAAATATGATTAAGTCAAATTAACTCTACCTTTCATATCCACTATATAATTTTTTTCTATTTCTTTTCCTCAGTTTGCCACATATTGAAAATGGGGAACTAGCAATTTGTACTTTCTTGTGGCAATTATGATTCACCTGATGTTCTGTACCCGCTTTCATTTCCACAGTGGTTGGTCCTTTTCCCTCTTCTTCAAGCTCTCACTACTCACAGAGGAACATCTGTGACCCTAGCCATCCTATTTCAGGCCTACTTGTATCTGGCTGCACCTCAAATGCTCACTCATTCTGAATCTGTAATCTTCACAGTCAAATCCAGCCCAAAGACTTGGAATAAGGGAACCAATGCAGAGGAAGTGGAATAAGGCACATCTTTCGGTGTAGGCATCAGGCCATAATGAAGGGTTGGAGGACAAGAGTTAGACAGGTGAACCTTCTCTGTTGGCTTTGCTCAGGAGAATAAAGGATGTCCAAGGGACCATGCAGCTAGGTCAAGAAATGGATGGTGTTTGGTGTGGATCTTTGCGGGGAATGGAGGAGACCAGGCAGAGTTCAGGTCCCTTTCTGTGATCATGATAGAAGAGCTAAAAATGATAAGATGGTGGTTGGAAACTTCATCTCGATACTGCTTATATTTGTGTAATTATTTATCTTTAACTTTGGGGTTTTTCTAAGGTCACTGTGACAGTCATATTTGCTGCTTCCCTGTGGTTAGATGAAGCCCTGTGACTCCAATGAGCAGTGAATGGAAATCACGTGCATCACACCTCAGCCAAAGCATTTAAGAACTGGCACACGAGTCTCCAGGTTCTCTGTTCCCTCCTGTGACCTGGAAGCCACAGATGGTGTAACTGTAAGATGACTATGTTTATGCACAAATGTGCACATTTGGGGAAGCTCAGAGAGGCACTTGTCATAATTAGGCCAGGGCAGCAGGATTTTCCTAGAGAAACAGAACTACATGCACCCTGTATTACGCAAGTTGAAAGCAGATGGGTTCCCTGAACTACCACTTGGAAAGGAACTATCCTGGGGAGTCACCCAGCTCTCGCTGAACTTTACATAAATGAGGCATAACTTTTGTGTATTAAGCAACTGAAAGCTCAGGGTATAGTTATTACCGCAGTGTAGCTTATCCTATCCTGATGACACAGTTCTTTAGACAATGTGAATTGTCTGTCAATGTGTAGACCATCAGCAAAGAAGGAAGAGGGTTGGGGTCACATTTGCTCTGCTCTGTTGAGAAATCATAACAGGAAGAATGAAAATCCAGAGACAGAAGATTCTTCTTGTCCTTTTTTTGTCTGGAGACTTTTTTCTCTTTTTCATTTGGAACTTCTATTCTTTATAGATTACACATCTATGTATTATTACCATGTCTGTCATCTTTTCTCACATTCTTTTGGAAATATTTCTTATTTATCTGCTTATCTTCTTCAGTGTTAATTTTGCTTTTTAAGTGCAATAACAATAAAACATTGTACATGGTTTCTTAGTGTTTTAATTTTACTATCTTATTATGTGCCTCCCAGTTTATGATGAATAGATATAAAATCCTCTTCTATCTTGCTGAGAATCTGTAATAATTGTTTCCTAACTTTTCTATGGGATTCAAGTAAGACATAACTTAGGTGCACCTTTAGCTCTTATGACTTTGTTCTTTTGTGTTTCAAAATGTATCCATTGGGTTTAGGCTTTTTGTTTGTTTGTTTGTTCTCATACTTTCCTGAGCTCAATTAATCAATGATAAAACTCTTTTATTTCTCAGGCAGTATTAGAAGTCTTTTTTTTTTTTTTTTGAGAGCCTTCATATGTGGGACCTGAACCGCGGCCGCTGGCTTCCTAAGCCAGTTCTTAACCACCATGCCACTCGGCCGGCCCTAGAAGCCTTTTTTAATGAACTTCTCACCCTATCACCATCTTGGATGATATTAACTAATATTTTCAAGATCCAGTTGAGAAGGTTCTGTGAGAATGGGCCATTTATTTTTGACCACCAGAAATTTCTGTTGCTTTGCTTTTTCTCTGCCCGTACTGCCCACCCTTTTTCCAATCCACCATACACTTCATTAATACTGCTTGTGCCTTCTTCATTGTACCAGTCTGTCTCACCCTGTTGTACAGAGATGTGGTTCAAGATTGTGAGCAAGATAAATCAAAATGGGATTCATGTGTGTGTGTGCACACACATGTGTGTGTTTGCGCCCGTGTGTGAGTGTGAATGAGAGTTAACAGTAATGACTAAAGCTGACAGACTTAAATTCAGCAAAACCAAATATCTCTGAAGAGATATTCACCAATCATATGAACATATATATGCTGGAAGAACATTGGGTGGTGAGGGTGGGTTTCAGGCCAAACGAGAGACGAGACACTATAATCTGATCGCCAGGATAACACAGGGAAGAACCTTTAGATCCCCTATGAAAATAGAGATGTACTATTAGTTCCATGAGATAATGTCAGATGGTACAAAAGATTAATAAGAATAAAACATCCCTATGGTGGAAGGAGTTAGGAGAAAGGACTATTTCACACACAAAACATAATGCTGCCAAGGCTGTGGAGTCTCCTTTACACTCTTCATATTAAGTGCTGGCCATCTGAGTGCTCCAGCCACAAATGACAACAGGTTTGGAACGGGCTGAGTGACGTGTGAAAGAGTGTGCACTATTAGTTGCAGTCCATTAACATTTAAATTTGGTATACTTCCTCCAATATGATTTATACTAACTCACCACCTTTGATCTTGGAAAGTTTCCCTGAGGCTAAATGAATTCTTCTTTCCTCTGTGCACACTCTCCCCTCCGCCTGGTACACCATTGCTCCTGCCTGTCTTTAAAGGGACAGTCAGAGGTGATTCTGGGCCCCCAGCCCTGGATCCTCTTCTGTGATCCCAGCGTATCATGGCATGTCTGTATGACTGTGCTCATTGTGCTTTATTATATTCACAAATCACACGATTTCTTTTTCTTTCTTGGGAGCAGGACCTATGACTTCTTCACATTTATATTCCCAAAATTCAGGGCTCTGCTTGAAACCTATTAGGTTTTCTATTGCTGGGTAAATATTGAATAGATGAATGAATATACAGAATGTTGGCACAAAGGCAAATCTTCCTTAAGTTTAAATACGTTATGATGAAGAATGGGGCCAGCCTTGTCGGTATCCCTGATCAGGTCTTCTCAACGTAGCTTCAGTAACTAGTTCTGAAGGGAATTCCCAAGAACAGTTCTTTGAGTGTGGGGAAACGGGGGTGGGGGGGTGGGGTTGTTCACTCCGCATCCACAGTGCAATGAAATCTTAGACTTTAAGAAATACATCTAGAATAAGCGGTAGGACATGTTCGTTGCCCCCCACCCCGCTGTCTGCCATCTATAAAGACTCAGGTTCTTTTCCGGGGAACACAAGAGAAGAATCCAGATAGTAGGAAACTTGAAGCATGATATTAGAGGAACCAGGGAGGAACTAGCTATTTTTATCCTACAGAAGAGAGGACTGGGTGGGTGGGTGGGAGGGTGGGGGATTAGTATGGGATAGGGACCCACTGGGGTGAGTTATCCGAATAAAGTTTGTGCAGAAGAGAATTTGAATTTGCACCACAGAACTTCAGTGGGTAGAACCAATTTCCCTGTATGAGAACCATGGGGAGACACTGCATGAAAAACAGCAAGAAATTGTAAGGCAGCATTGCATGGTGCTTCATTATGCCTCTGTGGCAGACATCCTGTGTTCAAATCCTGGCTCCTCCCTTTGCTAGCTCTGTGACTCAGCTTCCCTGTCTGTGCAATGGTGACAATAACAACAGCTTGCCGGGCAGTTCTCAGAATTAAATTAGGTAACGAGCACTTGGTCAGCACTCCAAATGCAAGCCACGAGAAACACTGCCTATTTCCAGTGTTAGAGGAGTGCTAGGTGATGAGTGCCTTGTCACCAGAAGGGTTCAAGCACAGGCTGGCTGACAACTGATTCATGAACTTGTAGGTCCTCCTGACAGAACTCTTCAGTAAGCCTGGGAGCCTGAAAATGGCTGGTGGGCATCTCTCCTACAACATGGCTGCAGGCCCCCTGGACCCCTCAACAGCTGCAGAGAGAGAGAGAGCGAGAGAGGCAGGAGTGGCAGCTAATCTGCATGCAAGAAGCACCTTGGAGAGAGCAACATGCAGAGTAAGTTATCATAATTCCATTCCTAATTTGAAATGCTCCAATTACGCTACATTAGAGCAACTTTTTCAAAGTTGAAACATCAAAGCTGCAGCTTTTACTGTCCCCCCAGGCCTCCACTGGAGAGCAAAGGAGAGTGGATCTGTTTTGGTATGTGTGCTGAGGGCCTGGAGCTGTCTCTCCAGGCCCTTTGCACTGGAACTTAAAACACTTCCTCAGCACAGACTGAGGATAAAAATAGACGAAATTTTCAGTCTAAGAAGTGAGCAATATTTGCCAAAAAAAAAAAAGGGCATGAAATATTGTTATTTCTCTTAGTAAATATATGGCGTGGGTGGAACATGCGCAATTAAAAAAAAAATGTCAGGGATGGTCAGAAAAAATTCCTCCCCTAAAAGACCATGATCTTAGGACAAGAAAGAACTCAGTTGAGACAGGTCCAGAGGAAAGTCAGGCGGCATACTGATTTACTTAACAAGTGTGAGAGGATATGGCCAAGGCCTTCTTTGCATGGCTCACTTGGAAAGAATCAATTTGCAGCTGCCCAGCTAAGCCTGCTCCTCTTACTCTACAGCCATTGGGGTGTGTGTGGTGGGGTGGGGGGTGGGGAGGTGGAAGAGGCTGCAGAGGCACTGGCAGAAAGTTATATTAAGGATCTCACTGAACGCTGAGGCTGACACCTTCTATGCTTGTTGGATTTAGGGCTCCTGACCTCTCTGCAGTCTAACCTCTCAATTTTCAGTTTTCTTTCTAATCACTCCCTACTGTCCCGCCTTCCGTTGGTCCCTGCTGGTCCCTATTATCTCACAGGTTTCCTTCTCTCTAATGATGCGTGATCCCAAGTTACCCTCTAGGGTGCAAACTCCTCTAATCAGCTCTTTAGGTCACACCAATCCCCCCCACCCCCACCCCATGTACAGGTGGCCTGAGCCAGGCTGTAGAGTGCACAGCCTCTGGGCAGTGACTGCTCATTGTGGCTCTTTCAATTTCTTAACCTGTGCACCTCAGTTTCCCATCTGTAAAGTGGAAGATAAATAAGAGCATCTGTATTGTGGCATGACTGTGCACTGAAACCACCCCGCCAGGGCCTGGCCCGTGGGCAGCATCAGGAGTGGTCCCTGGTGCCCAGAACTGACAACTGTTGGAAGCCCTCTGCTTCCCCATTTCCACTTCCAGTTTCTTGTTCTATAGCCTTCCAGAAAAACTGGCTCTCCCTTGGTATAAATCAGTGTTTCTCAACCTTGTTTTTTATTATTACCCCTCTCAGAAGCCTCCTTAGAGATCTGTTTTCTGACTTTTTCCACCAGGAAATTTTAATACCTCAGATATACTATATATCTATTTATGTACTGTGATCCTTTGGAAGACTGCCAGCCATTGTAATATCTAAGATTTTCACCCCTTCTCAGAACCAGTGTTTGTACCCCTGTAGGGGCATCTTGCCCCATTAAGAAGGCGTGGTCTAAATCAGCTGTTCTTCACTGAGAGTGACTTTGTTCCCTTCCCCTCTCCCCAAGGACATTTGGGGATTTCTGAAGATATTTTTGCTGTCACAAATTGGTGATGGTGGTGGGGGAAGGGAGGGTACTGCTTGCATCTAGTGGATAGAGGCCAGAGATGCTGCTAAACATCCTAAAAGAAACAGGACACCCCTTTCCTACACAACTAGGAATTACCCAGCCCAAAATGCCAAGAGTGTCCAGGTGAGAAATTCTGTTTGAATCGATGACCCTAGAAGCCCTCCAAAGGCCTCAACTCAGGCAGAAGTATCCTAGGATTAAATTTCAGCTGGCCTCCGGCAGGCCTTCAGAACTATTTTCAAAGGAGAAAGGCTGTTCTTAAGATTGCACAAAACAATGCAGTGACCAGACAAGGTTTCACTCAGGGCTCCTTGAGGCAATAGCTAAGACCACACTACCACAGCCAATAAGGCTGACAGGTCATGGTGTGTCCCAGGTTCTGGTCTCCTCTGCCCTGTCCTCATCCCCCAGAGACTCACAGAGTATGACTGTCAGAGAGTGGCATTGGCCTTTTAAATAAAAGAGAGCAAAACCTCTACTAGTATTTTGTCAGGGCCTTCCCAATGTAATCGGACCAACCTGTCTCCTCTTAGACCTACCTCCCACCCAAGTCTAATGTGGGATCATGCAGTTCTCCCTTCAGTGACTTCTCATTTATGTTGGGATAAGGCCTCAATGCACATAGCATCCTATGAGGCCATGCCAGGTCTGGCCCCTACCTGCCTTTCCAACCTCTTCACTGTCAGGCTGCACCATCATCATACTGCTCAGCCATACAGGCCTTCTCCAGGCCTTGGAACCCAGTAAAGCCATTTGTCTCTGGAGCTCGAGGAACCATCTATCTAGAACATTATTGTCTGTTCTCTGCTGTCTACTTCACCCTTTAGGTCATGCTTCAGTATCATTCTTTAGGCAGCTTCTCCCTGGCCACAATGTCCCCAGCCCACCATCCAACTCCCTGCTCTTTCTCATAGCACTCAGTGATCCTCCTTCACATCATTTATCCCAGTGCATTACTATCCGCGTGTGTGCTTAGTTATTTAATGTCTGACCCACCAAACAGACTGTCAATTCTATTTCGGAGACCTCACCACCCCAGGACTCGGGGAGTGCCAGCACACAGGAGACAATTAATAAGTACTTGTCAAGTGATTGAACTCTAGGCATTGCCATAGGATTCTTGTCACCTCTAACTCCATGCTAAAAATATTTCTAGAAATTTGGTTGAGATATCTCACTCATATAGATATGAGCTCCAGGTCTTCCTATCTTAAATCTACCAAATTCAAAAGAGAATGAAAAGGCTTCCCAATGAACCCCAAAGTCACACTGAAAACAAAAACTACCACCAAACACAGACTAGAGAAATGATAACCACAGCTGCTGTGTGTTCACTGGTGTGAGCTCGATGCCTCCATTACAGGAGTGTTACCCATGTCCCTGCTGACCCAGTGACCCAGCAGAAAGCCCTGTTGACCAGTTATGGTAAGGACACACTGCTGCTTCTGAGGCAGTCAGCGAGGGTCATCAGAGACAGTTCTCTTCCAGAATGGGGTTGTTCTTGCTTTTGAATTAGAAGACAATGTGTCCTCTCAGGTAAGAGATGAAGCCCTGGTACTGTTACAAAAGAGTATGGGGATTGTGAGAAAAGATGAACAAACAAGGAAGACAGGACATAGAGGGACCAGAGAGTGCCTGGGGGCAGAAGGCCCACAGGTCCCAGCTTGCCAGGCCAGGCAGTCATGTGACACTGGCCACAGGAGGACCTTGAAAGAGAGCCAGTCCCACTACCTCTGCTAGGAAACCGCTCTCAGTCTCCATGGTCCCCAACACCTGGCTTCCATGTGCCATAGAGCACTAATCACAGCTGGCCTTGCCCTCTAATCAGCTGCATGTCTGCCATTTGCCCTTCACTGCTGTAACTCTTCTAGGCCAACAACATGTCCTGGCTGCCAACACAGGGCCTGACACTTACTTTCTTGGCTCATTTTCTTGCATGCAGGACTCAGGAAATGCTTATTAAACTGAATTTAATTCTTCTCTGGGGGAGAACAGACCAAGGCTGCAAAAACCTCATGTGGTAGCAGAGATATTCCATAAAGAAAATGGCAGAGTGGAAAAGGAAAGGGGGGAGGACAGAGTGGCTTAGTTCCTTGCCCTTGATGGAACTAATCCACCCACCTGGGGGGCGTGTTCTCCAATGTGCAGATTGTATTTTCCAAAAATGGCTGCACTTATCTCTCTTCTTCCATACACACTGTGACTTAACACTCTGCCCATCGAGAAGCAGGGTCTATATCCCTTCTTTTGAACCCAGGGCTCCCCTAGAAATGTGACTATAGCAGTCCCTCCTTGTTCATAGTTTCACTGTCTGCAGTTTCAGTTACCACGTGCTCTCCAGAGCACACCCCTATCCCACAGAGCAAGCCCCAAACCTGCCCCAGCGCTCTCAGATGGAGGCACACCATCCCAGCTTGGCCCAGACCCCGCTGGCATGCATTTCGGCTGACTTTCCCCTGACAACTTTCCAGAAAAGAGCTCCAAGTTTCCCAAAACCACTCTAAATACAAAGAACTGGCTGATTTTCTGGGTAAGCAAAAAAAGGAGAACTTGGTGTGGACATCAATGGGGACAAAAACATAAAAAAGAAAATGATAGCTTTCCATTTTAATCTGCACGTTCCTATGGACTTTTGTAATTTCCTGCATGGTTGTTCTTGTAGAAGGAATGGAATTTGAATATGTTTCAAAAAGGTTAAAAACAGTATAAAATGCAAGTTTCAAAAATATGTGAGGCTTTAATTCTTTCCATTTTAGTTACACAGTTGTATTTCTAAGCTTGAATACTTTAAAATTTATGAAGTTGTCAAATGCCCAATATATATCCCTTTTAGATATTAAAAAGTGGAGGTAATTAACTACAAAGCAGTCAAATGGAGTTCCATTTCATGCTCTGTGAAGCAGACAGTGACTACATATGCCTGTCAACTGGAAGGAGTACCCATGTATGGCATTTTGCACATGTATGGACAGTGGCTTCAAAGTTGAGGGTCACACCTGGCAAATCCATCCACTATATTTCCTATTTCCACTTAGATTTTTTTCCCCCAAATAAACTGGTTTAAACAAATGCTTCCACAATGAGAAAGGCCATTAGCAGAAAAAGAGTTTTCTTGCTGAGCTGGTACACAATACTTAGGAAATGGCTTTCAAGAACAAATGGCCCAATTACAGAAAGTCCCCAGCGCAAACCTTCCAGATTTAGAACATGCCAGAGATGCCAGAGATACTTTTGTGCTTGAGTCCGGATTCCTCAGTGGGGACTGCAGCTAAGTGATGGGTTGTCCTCTTCTGAGGGTCTGTAGACGTAGCCAGCCCACCCAAACATCATGCTGCAGAATAGGTGGGAAAGCCAGCCCAGCACACCAGACCCCACTTGTTCCAAGTACTCCCCAAGGATTTCTCTCCTCATTGCTTGCCCAGCCCATCATTTTTCCCTCTGTTTTTCCTGGCTCTCCAGTTTTCTGGCTATCTACCCCTGCCCTGATTCCTGCTCATGCCCTCTACCTCCTCATTTTAGTGATTGTTCAGGTTCTTTGCCCATTGCCCACTTTCTTGGCCTTGGAAGCATTCATATTTCTAGGCCCAAATAGCATTGGTCCCATAGGACCTCAGGCAGCTGACAAAAGGATATCTCCCACCTTGGTGTCTCAGCAAAGGAAGGGAGGATAAAGCACTGACATGCCCCAGACAAGTTTTTCTCCAAAGGCCCAAAGGATGAATGCCAAGAGTGATAACCTGGACATGCCCAAGAGGCTATCCACAGGACAGCAAATATCTCCGAGGCCCCCAGGCATTTGACTACTTCCCTGCCAAAGGCCTGAACATCTTGCAGTGGTGTTTCCTAAAGGCTGAGCCCATCATAGCACCCATGGTATGCCTGCAGATATCCCACCCAACTATTAGACCCAGGGCTGAAAGAGTAGCTCAGGACTCACAGGCTGTTCTTTGTGGCATGGTATACAACAAGCCTACACAGGACAGGGGAAAAAAGCAGTGACACCCTAAATAGAATAGAAACAGGTTGATTCCCACCCACTTTCCTATGGAAATAGTGGCAAATGGCAACAAACACACCAGGCCAGAAAGCCACTGTCCATTCCCTGGCCCCAGAAACAGAGCTACAAATCACCTATATCACTAAAGTCCCAACTGGAGAAGTGGGTATAAATTCAGGTCCATATTTTACAGAGAATCAAATTATTGCTTTGTTCCCAGGGAGATGAATGAGAGTGACAGACTTTTTGGAGTTGTAAAAATAGATGGATACTTTCTATAAATTCACTCACAGATGCCTACAGTAATTTACAATAGATCTGGAAGCAAGAAAGTGAAATTCCAGATAGAATACCACACTGTTTTCCAGTGGTAGAGCAAATAGTTTGGCTCTTATGATAATACATTTCAGCACAGCAAATATATCTCCCCTTAATAGGAACCATTAGACACCATTTATGAAAATATCAACATTGCAGCTCTGTTTTTTGAACTATAAGTTAGACACAAATCTAATACAATTTATGGATGAGGAAATCCAATTTCAGGTTGTTTCAAATACATTTTTGTTTATTACATAACCACAGCTCTGTCTATATGAGATAGTGTATTACATGAAATAGATGTATGGGCAGGGTATGTATCTGTGTCTACATAGGAATTATCAACATTCTACCTACTACAAATGGAATTATTTTAGGATATGTTATATACAAACCACAGCCTGAGCACTGACCATATGGTGACATCACTACATTATCTGTAGTGTTGCCCTAGCTGTCCCGAGGGTGGAGGGATGAGATGCTTCGGATAAGTAAAAACCAAGCAATGGGGAGTAAAGCTGCAGAGAGTTTCACAGTCAGACAGATGTGTGTTGAGTTCTTACTATTTTATGTATTCGTGGCAAAATCTTGGACAAATTCCTTGGCTTCTGTGAATCCCAACATTGTCATCGTAAAATGGGATCCATAGTGATTAATTCTTGTGAGGACTGAATAATATAATGTTTGTAGTGCTTAGCACACTGTCTGCCACAATGTTGATGTCATAATTTTTTATTTATTTTTAAGTGCTTCTCTCTCCTATTTAAATGTAATGACTTTTGTGGGAACCCATTCTCAAACTTAGTACTTACTTGCTTACCTTCATAAGCACCAATCACAGACTAACTGAATACAGATTAAGCGTGGTGCAAAGTACTGCCCAGTGAGGGACACAGAGAAGGCCTGTGGATTCTTCGCTCAGCAGTTTCTCTTCTCTTCTCCCTGTGTCCATTCTGTTCTCTGCACTCGCCGCTCAATGATGACAGTGCAGGTTTTTTGTGACATTCTCTGCCCACTTTTAGAGTTCTGAGGCCCCTGTCTTTACCCCTATCTGGACAATTTTTCCTCTCTGGCTTAACTTAGGTATGCAAGGATTTAATTAGCTTTGACAATCAATAACACACTTTTTTTTTCTGGGGGGAGGGGGATGTTTTCCTTATGGTTGGCAATTCTTGGATTTTTGTCTAATGCTCTAGTAGTAATAATGATAGAGCCCCCAGCTACTCAGATACAGGAGCTCAGCAACAGTGAAGGTGGGCTGGGACAGATTTACACACAAAACAAATCCATGGGAAGCAACTGTCCAGACTCACAGCATCCCTGGCAGTATGGGTTGCTGGATACCACAGGACCAAAACCCTAAGAGGGTTCTGGGTAGAAATCAGTCTGAAAACAGTGCTTGGTACACATTGCTATGACTATACAGCACAACCCAGCCAAAATTTCACACAGATGGTTATAGCACTTTTATTCATAACTGTCAAAACTTGGAAGCAACCAAAATGTCCTTCAGTAGGTCAATGGATAAGTAAACTGTGGTACCTCCAGACAATGGACTATTACTCAGTGCTAAAAAGAAATGAGCTATGAAGTCATGACAATTCATGGAGGACACATAAATGCATATTACTAAGTGAAAGAAGCCATTCTGAAGAGGCTGCATACTGTACAATTCCAAATCTATGACATTCTGGGAAAGGCAAGCTATAGACACAGTAAAAAGATCATGGTTGTCAGAGATTGGGGGTGAGGGATGAATAGGCAGAGCACAGAAGAATTTTAAGGGTAGTGGAATTTATGATATTCTCTATGATACTATAATGATGGATACACGGCATTTCACATTTGTCCAAACTCATATAATGTACACCAACAGTGAACCATAATGTAGGGACTATACTTTACTAGGCACCTTGGATGATTATGATGTGTCAACGTAGGTTCATCTATTGTAACAAATGTCCCACTCTGGTCAGGGATGTTGATAATTGGGGAGGCCATGCATGTGTGGAGGCTAGGGATAGATGAGAAATCTCTACACTTTTCTCCTGATTTTGCTGTGAACACAAAGCTGCTCTAAACATTTATCTTTAATAAAAACACCAAAACTTTAAGTTAAATAAGTTTAGTTAACTGACTTGTAACCTCAGTAAAACAGAAAAAAAAAATGAACTTCTTTGTTCATTGCCATATAATTCTAATATCCTATATCAAGGAGGTGGCATAACCACACACAGAAAAATTATTTCAAATACCTTTAAAACATAGAATGTTGACTACATATCTCTAGTGAAATACATCCTAAGGACAAAACAAACCACAAAGAAATACTAAATTTCACTGTCAACTTGTTAGTTGGTATTCTTATTTGGAAGTTATTATTTATATATTGTAGGATAAAGCAAATAAAAAATTATGTCAATAAGAATCAGACTTATTCTTATGTCAATATGAATAGTGAAAGATAAGTATACAATCAAAGAAGTGAAAACCCTGCAATTGCATATAATTTGTATTAGAAATATTGGCTTGAAATAATGATTTACACTTCCCTTTCTAAAAATATCAGTATTGTATAGCTTTGTTCTTTGAAAAGGCTTAGACACAATGACAAATCAGTAGCAATGAGCAACCTCATTGATAAGACTTTGGTTTCTAAATACCATTTTTCACCAGAAGGCATCATAGCTCCTTAAGGAAATGGCTGATTCCAGGTAGGGGACTCGAGATATGTAAGATGAGACTGGAACATCATGTGCCAGAAGGCAAGGAAGCTCTGCAAAGTGGCTGTTCAGGTCATTTGCCATTGTACTCTTGATTTTTAGAACTTGTTATATATAATATGAACAAGATTCTTTTGTCAGACACTGTAATATTTTCCCCAGGGTGTGGCCTGCATACACATTTATTAGACTGTATGTTCTGACAGGCTGAAATTTAAAATTTTGATTAAGTCCAATTTGTCACTTAGAAAAAGTTAGTATCTAGCCCAAAAATGTATTGCTTACTTCAAGATATTCTTCTGTGTTTTTTTTTTCAGGGTCTTTATGTATCATAGACCTAAATGTAAAAGCTAGAACCATTAAGCTTGCAGAAGAAAACAGACAAGCCACAGATTGGAAAAAAATATTCATAGTACATGTACAGAAAAGTAAATCATATCCAGAACACATAAAAAATTTCTATAATGAATAAAATAAAACAACACAATGTTTTAAAAAGGGTGGAAGATGTACAAGAATAGGCATTCAATATCATCAGCTATCAAGGAAATGTAAATTAAAACTACACTGAAGTACCAATTAAAACCTACTAGATCTTTTGAAATAAATAGTTCCAATACCAAACACTGTCAAAAAGATGTGGAACACCTAGAACTCATATACAGCACTGGTGGGAGTGGAAAATGGTACAAACACTTTAGACACCTGTTTGACAGTCTCTTAAAAAATTAAATGTACATCTCCCCTATATTCTAGCTATTAAATCCTAGTTATTTATCCAAGAGAAATAAAAACAAATCCAAAAAAATACTTGAGCACGAATGTTCATAACAGTCCCAAATTGGAAACAACCCAACTATCCTTCAAGCAGGAAAATGAATCAACAAATGAGAAAATGAATCAACAAATGACCATAATGTTCTTACAATAGAGTACTTCTCAACAATGACGAGTGAGTTGCTGATAAATACAACAACATGGAGGAATCTCAAAAACATTACTTTAGTTGAAAGAATAGCATATATAAGATATGATTCCATTTATGTGATGATCTAGAACAGACACAACTAAATCACGGTCATAAAAATCAGAAAATGTTGCCTGGAGAGGGCAGTGTGGGGAAGTGGAGAGAACAGACAAAGGGCACAAGCAAACTTTCTAAGGCAAAGAAAATGTTCAATGTCATGTTTTGGGAGGTGACTGTAGGGTGTATATAACTGTGAAGCCCATTAGGCTTAAGACTGAAAATCTGTGCATTTGATTGTATTAAATAAGACCTCAACAAAAACACATATAGAATGGGCAAAAAAATGAATAATGTTTGTAATGGATTTAAACACACAAAATACATTTTAAAAACAAACAACCTTTGAGTCCATAATATTATTAGGAAAAAACCCAAAAACCTCATTGCTCACCTTTGGAAGTTGCTATGGCACTAACTCATTATTCTAAAGATGTTTAAATAAAAAGAAAGAATCAAGCATTTATCCTGCTCTTCCTGTTTGAACTGTATTTCAGAGTATCCAAATAGTTGATGAGGGAAAGTTCTTTTTCAATAGAAAAACTACAGCCTATAAATGCAGAATGAATGTAGAATTTAAAAATCACCATTTTGAGGCCTTAATGAAATAACAGATCTAAGCAATGATAATTAGGGCTGCTAAAACCATTAGGTGAAAAGTTGGGGAATGTTATGATGGATGAATCAGGCTGACAACACATGGCCCCACTCTTGAATTTAAACATAACTAAAAGTGAGACAACCAGATGTTATGTATCCCCCTGATGTTTATAGCACCACCCAAAAGTATTCTTACCAGGAAAGAAGGAAGGAAGGAAAGGAGGGAAGGAAAGGAGGAAGGAAACTAAATCTAATCAACCTTCTCAATCTAATTACAGTTTAGAGAAAATGGAAATTAGAGGAAGATGTTAAAGACATCAAGAGGATTCAATCTGCCAAATTCAGATTGTGCAAAATTTTACAGAGCAAATGACTTGGTATATTCAACAAATGAATGACATGAGAATAAAGATGAGGGGAAATGCTAAAGAGTAAAAGATACTTAAATGACATCTCAACCAAATGCAACATGTGGACCTTGTTCAAAATCTTATTTGACCAAATCCATTGAGTGTGAGTGTGAGTGTGAGTGTGTGTGTGTATTTGAGAAAATCTCACAGAATTTTATGTAGATATATAAATTCTATGTATATATGTATATACAGAGGGGTGCCAAAAAATGTATATACATTTTAAGAAAGGAAAAAACTGTATTAAAATTGTAATATTCAATATGTATCAATAACAAAAAATGAATACAAGTTATGTTTATACATTTTTTGGCAACCTCAGTACATAGTTGAGAAAATCTCACAGAATTTTGAGAAATATCTTTGAGAAACATGAAGTGGGTATTGGATTTTACTAAGTGTGATTTTATGTTGAGCCGATGTTTAAGGAAAGTCTTTATATGTTACCAATGCACTCTAAAGTTTTCATAGGTGAAATGATATGATGGCTGGGGATTTGCTTTTAAAAAGCCAAGAAGCAGTAATTGAAAAACACATAAAATATTGATATTTATTGAACCTGAGCGATTAGGACATTTGGATTCATTAGACTGCTCTATTTTTGTGTATGCTTTAATTTTCCATATTTAAATGTTAAATTAAAATAAGAGAAATTCTATAATTAAAGGTTAAATTAAAATAAGAGAAATTAACCCAAAATGACTGAATTCTCCATTCTCCAAATCGTTTTAAGGGGGAAAAATAGCAAGAAAAAAGTAATCTAAACCCCCTACCTGCTCAGGGTGCAATTCTCAGCCTGTACAAAATTAGCATTAAAGAGTTTTAGAAACTCTATGGAAGCCACTTTATTCTATTCCTGCTGGCTGTCCTTTGAGGAAGGTTGGTGTTGGGGTGTGTGTGTGTGTGTGTGTGTGTGTGTGTGTGTGTGTGTGTGTTGTTTTCAGCTTTCTATACATATGAGTCTATTTTTCTTGGCAATACATTTCAATAAAGATAGCAAAACAGCCCTGTTATCTAATGCCAGAAACCCTGTTTAAAAGAACTTTCTCCTGCTCTTTCCATGTCCTATAAGCACTGTCTTGCACTGTGGTATGTCACGTAGCAGTGAAAGCTGGAAGAGCAAGACGCCACTGCATTTTTAAACTTCACTGATAGGTGGTTCTTCAGCTGTGGCAGTAGTGGGGCCCTCATCCTCGATTCTTTTGGGAGTTGCCGCAGAAGAAACAGGTGAGCACAGTAGCGCTAGATGAGTAGTTAGGAACCTCATATACTTGCACAAAATTGAAGTCTGGAGTGGAGATGTGAAAGTTATAAACATCTTAAAAAATTAAGATCTTTTCCCAAAAATATTTCATCAAAAAACATGAAGAGTCTTCAATTAAAAAAACCCAAAACACTATTTTCCTAACTCTTCAATTCTTTAAGGTGTAGCACATGTGGCAACTACCTGCTTTAAGCCACTGGCTCATATCATAAAAGGGATCTCCACGCCCCACCTCCTTTAAGTCAGCCCATCCAGCTGACATAAGGGTGGAACGGTGAGCACCCCACAATTATCCTGGAATCCCTCTACCAATATCTACTCTTGGTTGGGACCCCATAATACTACTATGTTCCCTTGACATCTCACTGCTGTAACAGAGGACTTGAGGTAACATCTCACTTGAAGTAACAGAGGACTGCTCCTCCTCAAACCTAAAGCTTCTGAAATGGAACTTCTCATGTCCCCACCTAAGACCTTCTTCTTTTCTAGTGAATCCACCCAGATGCTTGGAAACCTGGAGATATCCTTCACATTCCCACTCATTCATGCCTCACGTTCAATCACCCACCAGCTGCTGCTGGACATACCTCCTAAATGGTACTCATATCCATTCCCTGATCTCCATGTCTACTATTTCAAAGTCCAACTTCTCTGGGGACTTACATGCTCTCTTCTCTCAGCTGCCACAAATTCACTCTCCACTTCACTTCTCAGTCTCCTTTCCAGCAGCTCCTTCCATTCCTTAAATGTTGCTTTTTCCCCCACTGGACTTCCATCTTATCCCCTCTTCTCCTTTCTGGAGGCAAACACTTTCTTTTTGTGACATCAAATACGATCTATGTACCACAGATGGCCAAGTCTATCTCAGATCAATCCTCTCTCTTATCTCAATCCCCATATAGCCAACTGGCTACTGAATGAATAGGAGTGTTTTAGAAACTTCAAATGCACTATATATAACACAGAAAACATCCTCTCAGCCTTCTCCCAAACCTCCTCCAGTGGTGTTACTTATCTCAGAGAATAGCACCAACATCTTTCAGTTGCTCAAGCTAGCAACTTGAGTCAGCCTTGACCCCACTTCCCTTCATCCCCTTCATACACTCAATCCTCAGGTCCTGTCCCCTCTACTTCCTGAATTTGTCCATTTTTCTCCTACTTCCCCAATCTTAGTCCACGCTCTCTCACTGTTTTTCTTCTGAGTCTATTCAGGTTTATAATTCATTCTCTATGTGGTAGTTATAATAATCTCTGAACTAAAAAAAAAAAAAAAAAGCCTGATGACTTCACTCCCCTTAAATCTCTTCAAAGGAGCTGGTGATGGGCATATGGAATTGTGTGTGTGTGTGTCTGTGTGTGTGTAGTTACATAGTTATATATATATAGTCATATCTATATATAGGTATATACACAATGTATATGTATGTGTATCTTTTTTTTCCAAAATGTTCACATTGGTCCTTATGAAAAAGCCAAATTCTTGTTTACAAGTCCTCCCTAAGCTAGGCCCCACTCACATTGCTGCTGCTACATCTAACACATTTTCTTCTTCCTTTCTCTCCTTCAGCCATATGGAACCCTGCAGTTCTCTGACACATTTTCCTCTCAGAATTCTAAACTTTTTCACATGCTTTTCTCTTTGACTGAAATATTCTTTTTCTTTTTTAAACCAAATTATCGAGGTATGATCGACATACAAAAAGCTGTACATATTCAGTATATACAACTTGATGAGCTTGAAGATAAGCATACATCTTTGAAATCACTACCACAATCTACACTATAAATTGTCATATTACTATTATCATATTACTATTTGTGATAAAAACGCTTAAATCATATAATCATCTCAACAGACACAGAAAAAGCATTTGACAAAATTCAACATCCACTCATGATAAAATCTCTTAACAAATCAGATATGGAAGGAACATACCTCAGCATAATAAAGCCCATATATTCTAAGTCCACGACTAACATACTCAGTGGTGAAAGGCTGAATGCTTTTCCTCGAGGATTAGGAATAAAACAAGGATGCCCACCCTCACAGCTCCTATGCAATATAGTACTGGAAGTCCTAGCCAGAGCAATCAGGCAAGAAAAAGCAATAAATAACATCAGAATTGAAAAGGAATAATTAAAATTGTCTCTATTTGCAGAAGACATAATTTTATACATTAAAAACCCCAGAGACTCCACCAAGAAACTGTTAGGTATAATAGTGAATTCAGTAAAGTTGCAGGATATAAAATTAGCACACAAAAGTCAGTAGCATTTCTATATACACTAACCACACATTATCTGAAAAAGAAATAAAGAAAACGATCCACTTTACAATAGCATCAGAAACAATAAAATCCTTAGGAGTAAGCTTAACCAAAGAGGTAAAAAATCTTTACTCCAAAATCTATAAGACATTGAAGGAAAAAAAAAAATTGAAGAAGGCACAAATAAATGAAAAAGTGTGTTCATGGACTGAAAGAATTAATATTGTTAAACTGTCCATACTACCAAAAGCCATCTATAAATGCAATGCAATTCCTATCAAGATTCCAGTGGCATTTTTACAGAAGTAGGAAAAACAACCCTAAAATTTATATGGTACCACAAAAATTCCTGAATGGCCAAAACAATCCTGAGAAAGAAGAACAAAACAGGAAGCGTCACACTTCCTGATTTCAAGCTATACTAATTAAAACAGTACAGTACTGGCACAATGAATATATCTATGGAACAGAATCAAGAAGCCAGAAATAAAACCAACCATATATGGTCAACTAATACTTGACAAGGGAGCCAAGGATGTTCAATGTAGAAAAGACCATCTCTTCAACAAACAATGCTGGCACAACTACATATTCACATGTCAAACAATAAAACTGGACCCCTCTCTTACACCATTCACAAATAAACTCGAAATGGATTAAAGGTCTAAATGGATTAAAGACCTGAAATAATGAACTCCTAGAAGAAAACATAGAAAAACATCTCCTTGGTATGGTTCTTGGCAATGATGTGTTTGGATGTGACATCTGAAGCACAAGCAATAAAATAAAAATGAAAAGTTCTGCACAGCAAAAAATAAATAAAAAAAATAAAAAAATCAACATAGTGAAAAGACAATGTAAGGAATGAGAAAAATATTTTCAAACCATATACCTGATAAAGGATTAATAGACAAAATATATAAAGAACTCATACAACTGAATAGCAAAAAAGCAAATAACGCAATTTTTAAAAATGGCAAAAGACCTGGGTAGACATTCTTCCAAAGAAGATATATGCAAAGCCAACCAGTATATGAAAAGATACTCAACATCAGTAGTTACTAGGGAAATGTAAATGAAAACCACAGTGGAATGTCACCTCACACCTGTAAGAATGGCCATCATCACAAGGACAAGAAATAAGTCTTTGCAAGGATGTGTAAAAAATGGACTCTCGTGCACTGTAGGTGGGAATGTAAATTGGTGGAGCCACTCTAAAGTATGGAGGTGGCCCCAAAAATTAAAAATAGAACTACCATATGACCCAGCAATTCCACTTCTGGGAATATGTCCAAAGGGAATGAGAATACTCACTCAGAAAGATATACGCACCTCCTAGTTCACAGCAGTGTTATTTACAGCAACCTAAGTGCCCATCAATAAATGAATGGGGCCGGCCGAGTGGCGCATTGGTTAAACGCTGGTTTTGGGATGCCAGCGGCCCCGGTTCGGATCCCGCATGGGGGCCAGTGACACTGCCCTCTACAGCTAACAACAGCTCCACCTGGAGCTGGGCTGTGCGAGCCCCGGTGATGGTGTGGGCTGCCTGCTGCAGTGGGCTGCCATAGGCTACAGTGAGTGGATGGCAGCCAGCGTGAGCGGCTGGCAGCCAAGAGTGAGCTGCCAATAGCCGCGGTGAGCGACATCCAGAGGCCAGCGACCGATCTGCCTCAGCCGGGAAGAGCGCAACTACGATATCAACAGTGAAGCAACATCCTCCGCAACTAAACTGAAGAACAAAAAGACAGCAACTTGTCTGTTCCCCTTCCCCGATTCCCCAACGCTGTTCCCCTCCGCCAATTCCCCAATAAAATCTTTAAAAAAAAAAAAAAAAAAAAGAAAAGTCAATTGTCATAGTGAATCTATTTCCAAAAAAAAATAAAAAAAAAATAAATAAATGAATGGATAAAGAAGAGGTGGTACATATATACAATGGAATTACTCTGCCATAAAAAATGAGGAAATCCTGCCATTTGCAACAATATGGATGAGACTTCAGGATATTATGCTAATGGAATCTAAAAAATAAAAAACCTAAAAAAACAAAACAAGAAAACCCCAAACTCAGAAAAAGATCAGATTTGTTGTTACCAGAGGCAGGGGGTTGGGAGGGGAAACCGGAAAAAGGTGATAAAAAAGAACAAAGTTCCAGTTACAAGATACACATTTATTAGGGTAATAATGTACAGCATGATAACTATAGTTACTGCTGTATATGTATGAAAGTTAAGAGAATAAATCCTAAGAGTTCTCACATAAGGGAAATATTTTCTTTTTCTTCTTTTGCTTTCTCTTTCTATTGTGACTATATGAGATAACAGATGCTAAATAAACTTACTACAGTAATCATTTCACAATATGTAAGTCAAACCATTATGCTATACTCCTTAAACTTACCCAGTAATATATGTCAATTACATCTTAAATAAATATTTTTTAAAAACACTTAACAAAAGATCTACCCTGTTAGCAAAATATTTTTTAAAGTTAAAGTCCTTTTTTGGAGGAGCCAGGAAGCCATTCTGACCCAGGGGAGCCCAAGATTGTCATCCCCGCCATCTTTCCCAGCCCAGTCCACTGGAGCCCAAGTCACTGAAAACTTTCAGGGACACCCACTGGCTCAGGTCCTCATGGTCACTGAACCAATGGGGATAACTTTAGCATTAGATGTGAAGGACTGCCTTCTTCACAAAGGTCGTTCAGAAAATATGGGCTGTTTAGAGTGGCCAGTGCTCCAGGCTCCCAAATGAACATGGAATCTCCCATGCACACTAGTCTCTTCATCCCATCTCTTATTTATAGTTTTTCTCCACACCTTGTCTCTTTTCTCTGACAAGCTGGTGGTATAATTCAGTCTGAGTCTGAAGGCCTGAGAATCAGGGGTCTATACAGTCCCAGTCTGAGTCTGAAAGTCCAAGAACCATAAGGGCTGAAATGTGAGGGCAGCAGAAGATGATGTCTTAGCTCCAGCAGAAACATGAGAGCTCTAGTAAACGTGGGTGACTGGTGCTCTGATCCCCACCCAAGCCACGCCTCTACTCATGGGTTCGGGACAGTCATTCAATCCATCTTAAGCAGGATACATTCCCCCTGCCCCATCTGAGACCCAGGACACCAATATCCCCCAGAAGCCTCTGTGACCTTTCTCTTCCATTTGGAACCCTTGGGCTTAAATCTGCTACATTTGTTGGCTGTTGTGATTCAGCTAATGATCACTCCGGGAGGGGACCAGACCATCAGTTCTGTCTGGTTTTCCTACTCTCTAGATTGCACAAGTCCTTGGTTCTCTCTTCCTTGCTGGCATTGGCCATGTCTGGCTATGTGAATGTCTTCACAGTGCAAGGTTGGAGAATATCTTGATCCAATCCAGAGCAAAGTTCCTGGACGTAACTGGGAATAGAGTAAGCCTTGGGGGTTTCAGACTGGTCTTTAATCTGGATGTGTATATTATAGGTGGCCAAAGGCTCCACTGGATGCTTTTGAAGATAATGGAGACGTGTGAGTGCCTTCTCTACTCCAGCAGGCACTTTCAGTGGGGACACCACAGATAGACATGGTCTCCGCTGCCATGAGATTGATGGTCAGGCAGAGAAAGCATCCATTTAATTAGTAATCACCAATGTGGTGAGTATGAAAAGAGGATGGGATGCTATAGGAGAACATAGCATGAGAAAACAACCTGGTCTAGAGAGTTAGGAAGAGCCTCCCTAAAGAAATGATGTTTAAGGCTTGTAAAATGAGTTGAATTTAGATTGGCAAAGAGAGTGCAGGAGTGGGGTGTGGGAGTAAGAACATTCCAGGCAGTTTCAGTTATGCAAGATGACTAAGTCCTAGATATCCACTGTACAGCATAGGGCCTGTAGTTACTGCTTACCGTGTACTTAAAAATTTGCTTAGTGCACCATATGTGGTATATAAAACTGACACCCAGGTCAAAACCTGCTTTTTTAAGAACTGAATTGTTAACCTGTACAAATTAAAATACACATGTCCTTTGCCTGTTATTCATGAGTCTGAATGTATCACCTGCCACTGTTGTGGAGCTTCTGGCAAAAGCTGCACCCAGGGGAAAATCGTGGGGCTGGGATGGTCCAGCTAAGGTAATCACATCTGTGCACACCCACACTGCCAGGTTACTCACCTCCATCATGGGTCCTTGGTCTCACAAATATTTTTAATGTCTGCCCATAGGAATTCTGCCTTTTATTCAGTCTTTGAGGTTCCTGATTGAGCTAAGACATTTTCTGATAATTAGAGGGTCTGACTGTGTCTGTCTGTTGTCTTCCTCTAGGAATGGCTGCCTGACAGGATTGAGCAGTCCTGTGTGTCACTCATTTATATGAGGGTTCAGAATTAGCGCCTTATCTTCCCAAAGACGACTGATATACTGGAGAAATCAGAAGCCGTCCGATTTTACTCCACTTAAAAGTGATCTATCCAGGGCCGGCCGAGTGGCGCATTGGTTAAGCGCTGGTTTTGGGATGCCAGCGGCCCCGGTTCGGATCCCACATGAGGGCCAGTGACACTGCCCTCTACAGCTAACAACAGCTCCACCTGGAGCTGGGCTGTGCGAGCCCCGGTGATGGTGTGGGCTGCAGCCCCTGCTGCAGTGGGCTGCCATAGGCTACAGTGAGTGGCCCGCAGCCAGCGTGAGCGGCTGGCAGCCAAGCATGAGCTGCCAATAGCCGCGGTGAGCGACATCCAGAGGCCAGCGACCGATCTGCCTCATCCGGGAAGAGCGCAATGACGATACCAACAGTGAAGCAACATCCTCCGCAACTAAACTGAAGAACAAAAAGACAGCAACTTGTCTGTTCCCCTTCCCCGATTCCCCAACGCTGTTCCCCTCCGCCAATTCCCCAATAAAATCTTTAAAAAAAAAAAAGTGATCTATCCACTCTTCTCTCCTTAGAGGATTTTTTTTCTCTCTTATCATTTAGACATGTTACAATAAATGCCTGGTTAATAGTTTCTGATTAATGTTACTTGAACATGGTGAAACCTTTCCATTTCTAACCTAATTTATTTTCTCAGTCCTGGAAACCTTTTTTCCTTTTATTGTATTGATTGTTTTGGCCCCAGGCAAGCTGCCTCTCATCCCACCAACAGTCTTAGAGTCAACCCTGAACCACAGTAAGACTTTCTGTTCTTCCTAGTCTTGACACATCTTTACTTTTCAGGAATTAAAAGGTAATGAACATTTTCAGAGAATAGTTAGAAAGACTGTCAATGGACTGATTTCTCGGTGACAAAAATCTCAAAGAAAAGATGGTATTCTCTATTTAAATCTTTCCCACTTAACTAAAGCATAAGATTTTGTGTCATTTCTTATGGGTTAATTTGTATAAATGCATGTGTGTATACCATGTGAAAATTATATATGTGTAAATGTGTGTATATATTACACACAGTTCCAATTTTTTTTCAAGCAGTGGGGGTGGCTTTCTTAATAATGTATTCATTATTCACCTAATTTGTGCTCTCAGCAGTATAAAATAGCACAAAATGAGAGGAGAAGCAATATAATTTATAAAACAAAGCACCTTACATAGATTACTCCATGATAAAGGAAGCACTGCCCGGGAACCTTGCACTCACCTGGTCCAGACACCTGCACATGACATTAAGGAGAAAGTGGATGCTGGTAGCTAAGGAGGGCTGTGCTGTGTAGGCAGGGAGTGAGGAGAAAGGACTTGCTGTGGGCCTGTCATGGCCATGAGGGCACCTGGAGGAAGGCCTTGAAAAATGTAGACCCTCACCTGGGCTCCTTTCTGAGAATATTATGCATTTTCCAGGAAGCTGGCTAAGTCAGGGTATAGACCAGTGGCTCTCAAACTTGGCCATGTAACAGAATCACCTGGGAGGCTTGTTAACACACGGTTGCTAGACTCCACCTGAGTGTATGATCCAGCAGGCCTGGGGTGGGGCCTGAGAATCTGCATTTGTAATAAGTTCCCAGGTGAGGTCTAAGCTGCTGGTCAGGGATCACACCTAAGAACCATAGAATACTGTGTAGACAGTGGCTCTCCAGACCCTGAACTCAGGCCTTGGTCTTTATGGCACCAATAGCACTCAACTCCTACTTTAAGAATCAGCAGAAAACCAAGGCTTCTATGGAATTCCCAGGAGGACATGCTCTATGGGAAGAAGCATAAACCTTCTACTCTCTCCAGTGTGAGTGTACAATAAGAGGCAGGCAATTGCACACGAGGGTGGTATCCACACCCCGTCCATCTGACGCTCTCATAAAGTCATACAGAGAGCAGCCAGGGGAGGAGAGTGGCTGAATTGCCATGTAGATGACAAGACAGGGAGTAGGCTCTGTGGTCACTCACTCCAACCCATTCACAGGGAGTGTGGGGAGTGCAACTCCCTGGCACCTCAGCTGGTGGCACAGGGATTTGGTGTACTGGGCTGTGCTTCGACATGGAAACACATGGGTCTCTTCCCTACTTCAGTGATGGGGCAGCCACACAGGATTGTCACCACCATCACCACCAAGCCTGACCTTTGTCAGGTCCAGGTCACTGCAAAGTAAATGCTTCACGAGTGCGGCGAGACCAACATCTTAGCAAGCCTTAGCAGTGAGTTCCCCTGTCACATCCTCTGTCTCCCCAGAACATAGCCTGCTGTGGAAATCAAATTTGGGGGTCCCACCTGTCCCCAAAACCCTCCACCTGTGGCCCTACCTCCTTAAAGACAGTTCACCCATCATCCTGTTCTTCCCTCTGTTGGTGATGAGGTCTTATCCTTCACTGGCTTCCTTCTCATAGCATACATCTCTCTCATCTTAAAAATAAAATAAAAAAAAATAAAAAAAAACTGAACTCAGGGCTTTCTTCTGCTCCTTCCTTTCACAGATAAGTACGTGGAACTAATTATAGTTATCACCTGCCATTTAGCAATCAACTCATTCCCATCAGACTTGTCTCCACCACTCCACTGCTTCTACTCATGTTACATTCCCAAGAGGCATTCATTCAGTCATTAATCTACCAAATACCTTCTGAGCCACGCGCCAAGCATGGTTCTACATTCTTGGGATGCAAAGACATGTGCCCCACAGAGCTTACAGTCTAGTGACAGGAAGGTAGAGAAAAACAAGACACATGATAAATAAGTCAACTCTATGGCAGCTAGATGTTGATGTGAGCTGAGGAAAAGAGCAGCAGAACAGGACAAAGAGGAATAAGAAGATGGGGGCAGGGTGAAAATTTAGGTTACAGGCTAAGTTCAACATGCAGGGTCCAGAATTTTTCTTCAACTAAATTCAAAACAGGTGAAAGACAAGTATATTAGCTATGATAACATACTTATGGACTTTTTAATTGCTGGGTTTTATGAAGAAATCCTATGCAAATTCCACAGAGGATAGAGCTCAGCCTGAAATTGAAAGCACAAGAAGAGTCTGTGGCCTTCAAAAGTGAGTGATTTTAGGATCCAGAGAGGTCTCCATCATCCCCTTTGCTCATGTAGCCTGGCCATTCATTACATCATGAGAGTACAAAGCCTTTCATTCCACAAAGGGGGTGCTCAATTGTAGATGAGGGGCCAATGGAGCATCTCAAAGGTACTGAGCAGTTAGGGATAAACCAGGGAAATCAGGGCAGGCTTTCATTGGGAGTAGGAATTCTGCCCTGGGTAGCTTCCTGGTAGATCAAAATCAAGAATACAACAGAGGAAGGTGGAAGAAATGCAATAAACTTTAAGTCTTAAAATTGTGTCCTGAGTCATTTCCAATAAGCCTAGGGGCTTAGGCATGCAAAGGTTTAGAACAGGGACAACAGACACAGAGACACTGACAGGGCATCCTCCAGCACTAACTCTTTGCAATGTGGAGGGAGACTTATACCAGGAAGGAGAAGCAAGCCCACTGTTAAGTGGTTATCAGGTCCTAAAGAAGTCCCTTCACCCATCAGTGGGGTTCACTTATCTGAACTCAAAAAAGAAGAGGTTGGGATGCATCAATGTGTCCAAATTTAATTTTTTTTAACAGTGGAATTCTTTTTTTCAAACAAAATCTTAAGCAAAACACAGTATATAAAATATCTAGAGGTGGCAGGTTTGCTCAGTTGGTTAGAGCATGGTGCTGATAACACCAAGGTTACTTGTTTGATCCCCTCATGGGCCCTCCTTTAAAAAAAAAAATTGAACAGTGGCCCTGATCTGGGCTGGGGCCCAGCAAGAGGCCCAGTCTGCGTCCTTCTCATTCTCCTCCCCCATCATTCTTCTTAGAAGCATCTCTGATAAAAGAGGGGGTCCCACAGAACACGGTCCTCCTCTCCTTGGGCATCTTATGAATCTATAATGTACATGTCCATAAAGATTCTTAGAATGAAAATACTAATTTAAGGAGATTATTTAATTAATCAATTTATTTAAAGGAAAATTTAAGGAGACAATTGAACTGGAAGAGAATGGGAAACAAATTTTCTTGCTCATGTCCAGAGTGGGTCACCTAGGCATTGAATAAACCATTAAACCCTTCAAAGGGAGGAAGCCCAGGGTTCCCTGTCGAAGGAGAAGTGATTACCTTGCTGGAACATCATCAGGAAAAGAGGTGAGGTAAATGAGACTGTCGTTTGCCAGCTAAAGAAGCTTTAAATACACATTAAGGCAGCTCTGCTCTGAAATATGAACAAACCAAGAGGAAAGGATGCAGGTCACAAACCTTGATTCCAAGTTCAATATTTTCTCCTCCATACACATCCATCCCAGGGTCCAGAAGACCGATTTCACCAAAGAACTTCCTGTTTACCACAAAGGAGCAGCCAATCATGGCTGGTGTTCTGTGGAAGAGAGAGAGAGAGAGAGACGCTAAATTTATGTGACACACACATACACACTGTAATACTGGGTTGTCGGAAAAGTCATGACGTATTTTTTCTATGTCTTTCGTTGCAAAAATGCGTTATGACTTTTCTGACAACCCAGTATTACTCAGCCATGAGAAAAAAGGAAATCTCACCATTTACAACAGCATGAATGGGCCTTGAGGGCATTATGCTAAGTTAGATAAGTCAGATAAAGACAAATATTGTATGATATCACTTCTGTGTGGAATCTGAAAAAACCAACTCAAAAAAACAGAGAGTAGAATGGTGGTTACCAGAGGCTAAGGTTGGGGGAATTGAGGAGATGCTGTTAAAAGGTACAAACTTGCAGTTAGAAGGTGAGTAAGTTATGGAGATCTACGAACAGCATAGTGATTATAGTCAACAATACTACATAATATCCTTCAAAGCTGCTAAAAGACTAGATCTTAAACATTCTCACCACAAAACAATGATAATTATGTGACGTGTTAGAAGTGTTAGCTAAAGCTATGGTGGCCATATTGCAATATGTAAATGAACCAAATCAACACGTTGTACACCTTAAATTTATACAATGTTATATGTCAATTATATCTCAATTTTTTAAAAAGAAGAAGCTGATGTCATTTTGGCCTCAGTACCAGAAGCCCTTCACAGGCACCATCATAACAGGTGGTAGGTTCTTCCCCTGAAGGCCTCAATTCCCACATCCTCATCCATAAAACTGTGTTTTAGCTTCAGACAAATTATAGGATCCAAAGCCTCTAGGGATAACTTGGCTCCTTTGTAGCTTGGACAAGAACAGTCTTACATACCATGTGAAGCCTGCACACAAGGGCACTGGTTCTCACTGCACATCTGGTGACAGCTGTCTATGGGCAGTCTCAGAGAAGCTCAGAGGTGAAGAACAAGATGTGTGTGCTCCCTTTCACAGGAAGAAGAGCTTTACAAACTGGGGGTCTGAACAGAAATGAGATGGGAAGGTCAACAGGAAAAGGCCCAGTCTCCACATCCTGGTAGGAGAAAGTGGATCTCCTGGTCCTTACAGAAGGCAGAAGACTCAAAGGACACCCCTGGTGCCCAAAGGGGTCAATAACAAGCCCCAGAGAGACTGCCTCGGCACATACAGAGGGGGAGCTGAGCGAGAGAGATGAAAAGTATATACAGGATGGCTTTTGGCTATAAAGTCTAGAAATAAAGATTAATATTTTATTTCTTCATATATTAATAACCTTGGTTATTTTTTATAGAGTAGGCTACAGGCACAAGTTGAACTCAGTGAAATTCAGAGACAAAAACCATCTGAAGCAACATATCATGGATGCATACACGGGAATTGGTGGAAATGCAACATTAGTCTACCATGGTCATTGCAAGTTTGCATGAAACACGGAAGCATGCATTGTTAATGAGGACAACACACTGACACAGTTTACATAGTGCATGGTATTATATTACATCCTGTATTGTAAGTGTAATGTCAACAAATCCTTTATGTCTTTTTTGCCTGTTTCCAAACTCTATAGGTACCTTTGTATAATAAATTGATTCAGCAAATATTTTCTCAGCACCTACCATGTCTAAATCATTTTACCGGTATTGTAGGGGGTAGAGAAACACACAATATACTTCCTGCATTCAAGCAACTAAGAGTCATCATCATTATTGTTATATTATTATTACAGCAGCCATTTATTGAGCAAGTACTATGTCTCCAGCACAGTGCAAACTACTTTTCATACACTGTCTCATTTAAAAACCTCCACAGCCCTGTGAAGGAGGTAGGACCATCTCCATTTAAAAGCGGAGGCCCACAGAGACTTAGTGACCTGCGCTTAAGTCCCAGAGTAGAGCTCAGAACCCATCCAGCTTCAAAGCCTTTGATTTTAGCCTTTCTGATTCATGGCACTCTCCAGCAGAAGTTTCATGGAAGGGCTGGCAAACCCCACTCTATCAAAGGCCAAACATGCCATTAAGATGCTTTCCAGAGCAGAAGAGGCATCTGGTACAGGAGGCAAAGTGAAACTCCCCTGGGGTGTGTGGGAAAGTACCGTTTTTTGCCGTGTATAATAAACACCCATTTTTGGCCCAAACTTGCAAGGGAAAAATCTTTAATTTTAATTTTTTAATTCAAATTTTTATTTATTTACATTTAGGTACTTGATTTTTGTATTATAAAGGAATTTTAGTCTTTATTTTTTTAATATTATGGTACATGAATTTTCATGTAACAAATAATCACAAAACACAATAACAGATAGAAGGTAAAAGACTTTTTATGTACTGGTAACACATTTACAATATTCACACATCATAGAAGGTCAAGAAGACAAGTAGGTCATAAGTTCAACAAAAATGATTATCATATTCCCGGGTATTATTTTGCATATCGATATTGATATTGATTTCTAGAGTTACACTTTTAACTCATAAGCTTAAATAAAAGAATTAAAAACATTTATATAGCTATGGAATCAGTACTACCCAATGTATAATGCGCATCCTTATTTTTCCATCACAAATTTGGGCCAAAAGGTGTGCATTATGCACGGCAATATACGGTATTATGTGGAATTCTGTTGAGCTGGAATATAGACCTCAGTGTCAGATCCTCATCTACTCCTGATTTTGAGCTTGACTTTGACCTTAATGTCCAGATTTCCAACTCCATGGAACACCTCTAGGTACTCATGAGACAGGGCAGCACTGGGGCACACTGGAAAAGGCAGTGTTCAGAGTTGAAAGGACCTAGTTTGAATGCTGCCACTGCCATTGAAAACTGTACTTGGTTACGTTAACGGAGCGCTCTGGATCCCAGTTAAGTCTCTACAGAGTATTGCTGTGAAAAGATGTGAGATGTGCCCAGTGCATAGGGCAGGGGCTCAGTAAATAATGTTCTTTCACCTTCCAACTGAGGCCCATCCAGGATTTCCCAGAAACCTCACCCAATCACACCAATGTACGTGGGATGCTGCCCTCTACTGGTGTAGCTGTGCCATTCCAGCTACACGGGGAAGCGGGGTGGGCAGAAACCACTTCACTGTCTGTCTATCATTTCCTCCAGCCCATGGCCCCTCTGAGAGAAGCAGGCCCGCCCACAGCCTGGAAAAGCACTATAAGCCCATCCCCCAGCCTCAGTTAACAGCCATTCAAATCACGGTTTTCCTGAAACTTGGGATGGTGCTGGGAGCTAGAACTAGATGGTCTCATCCATGTGTAGAGCATAGGCTGCCATGTGGGGCAGCTCTAGTGGCCCTGGGCACATGGATGATGGCACATTGGCAAAAGGCAGATGCACAGTGGAGGTGTGAGCCAGGGGGTGGGGCTGCCTGGTGATTTCAGCTTCCCATTTGCTGACAGGCCTGGCTCAATTCTCTGCCCTAGATCATGTGAGAGCCTCCTGTGTCTTTGGGGTCTGTCCTCCTTGACTTAAACCATGTTAGATAGCCTTCTGTTCTTTGCAACCCAAACTGTGATGTTGACACATGCTGTCCCCTCTTACTTATGACCCAGAGGGAGGAGGGAGGTTTCATCACATGACCAGAAGCGGCAAACTGCAGGGAGGATTCACTGTGAGAGCTAAAAACCAGGGTCCATCTTAGTGATGGATAAATGCTCGGAGATGGGAGATGCAGCCTGGGAGTGCAGGAGTCTCCAGAGAAGCGTGACAGGAGGCGGCCTGGTGTTAACTCAGTTTTCTAGAGCGTAATTGCTGAGCACATCAAGGAATTCTGGTATGTCAGAACAATCTCCCACAAAAGCCTGTGCTTGGTGTCTGAAATTGTCCCAGGTTACCGTGCATGGGTAGTTAAAACCCTGCTGCAAGATGCTATACTTTCTAACTCCTGAAGGCAACCAGGGCAGTTAAAATCACAGGGCACAGTCAACAAACACTCTTAAAGAGGTGGCTTTGCACACCGCCTCCCGGGTAAAAGGAATGTTCTCTGAGATTGGCTTAGGGCACACATGGGCCAACCTGTACCAGTATCACCTGGATGACGCCTTAGAAAGTGCAGATTTCTGGGGGTGGCCCAGAACCATGGAACGAGATTTACAGAGAAGGGACTCAGGAATTCGTATTTGTACCAGCAGAGCAAACCCCTTGAGACGTGGAGAATTCTCCCTCCAAACTGTTAGTTCCTCCAGAGCAGACAGGTATCCCTCTAATTGTTCATTGTATGATCAGGAGCTGGTGCCTTGTCTGACACAGAACAGGCACTCACTGGGTCCTGTTGAATAAATGGATGAGTGTAGCAGATGTAGATGAATGCCCAGGTGGGGAAGGGTTCCATGATGGCTCAGGGACAAACTGGCTGAACTGAAATGAACCAGAACCCAAGGACAGCAGGGGAATGTGCTGTAGCTCGGGCTGGAAGGGAGGGACCAGGAAGGGGGAGAGAAGAAAGAAGGGAAGAGAAGAAATAGAGGGGAGACGTGGAGGAGGGAGGGGAGGAATAGAAAGGGAAGGGGGAGAAAGCGCTAGAGGGAGAGGAGAGAGGGGGAGGGAAGGACCCAAAGTATCTAGGAGGGTAGACAGACTTGCCCTTCCAGGGTGCCCTTTAGGAAACACCTTTCCCTGTAAAGCAGCCTGATATTTTAATATAACTTTATATGCATGATGTTTTTAGTTGTGGTAGTAAGGAGAGAATTCACAGTGCCAGTCACCTTGGGTCCCCCTGTTGGCTGTTCAAAGCTCTGTTCTGTGTATTTGACCAGGTTCTACATCAGAAGCTCTAGGAGAGAGCTAAGAGGCCCCCTAGTGCCACCTCATTAAAACCAGGCCGTAGCAGCTGCCCAGGCTGGCACAAGGGCCCACAGAAGGATGGCAAAGCAGACCTCTATCTGAATCTGGGCTGGCCATCAAAACCCAAAAATGAAGGGAAGGAGGCTACGCCTAAGCCAATAAAATGGGGAATGTTCGAACACATGACCACTATTGCTGTATTGCTGGCATGTGAAATGGTCCCCTAAAGACCACTGTCAAAAATCTGCCACAGGGTCAAGAAGAGTGCATCAGTGCTGTTCCATGTCTCTGCTATAGCAAGGCTCCACCTGACAGGACTGTGGGAAAAGAGAGGCTGGAAGTGACCTGGACATCAGCTCTCTGGAGGCAGCCACCCGACTAAGCCAAGATTCCGGCCCTGTGAACAGCAGGGCTCCAAGGCCTGCCCCACAGTGCAGAAAGCAGTGCAAAGCTCCTGGCAAGTGGCTAATGTATATGGTGAATGCGGAGACTAAATAACTATGAGGGACATGTCCTCAGCTGCGGCTAGACCAGCCAACAGTGCTGGTGAGTTCAGTGGGACAAATGCTTTCTGGAACTATCTGACTCGACTGACGATCAGTAGCTATCCTCTTGAACAGGAAGAAACAGGTCTCCAACAGAAAGCCATCACCTGGCCCTATCTGGGACCTGCCACACCAGTTAGCCAGACTCGTCCTTAATAAGCCAAGAGCAGAGTGAGCCCACTTCCCCTCCAAGGCTCCCTTGCAACCTTCCCAGCTATCCGAGGCAAAGTTAATGGCACTTCCGGGCTGAAGAGATTCTGGAACATGAGCCCATAGCCTCATTCTTCAAACACAACTGCGATTACCACCAGTAGTATAAACATTTCCATTCAGAGTCATGCAAAAATCATAATTATATTAAGAAATCTGCCAAAGTCTAATAGCTCCATTATATAGGGGTAGAACAGAAATTAAAAATAACCACTCTTATTGTTGATGTTACAGAGTATATGCAACACACACAATACTTCCAGCTGAGAGAAGAAAGGGTGGCAGTCCTAGGAACTTTCACCAAGATATGTGAAGCTTTGCCAATGTCAATCCTTCCTCTTCTCACAGGTGACAAAGGGCTCATCTTTGTTCCAGGTATTTCCCTTCCTCAAAACCCTTCACTGGCTCCCTGTTTTCTCCTAAATTAAGAGAACTGAACACACAGTGTGACATATAGATGATATATTACTGAATTGTACATCTGAAATCTATGTAACTTTGCTAACACTTGTCATCCCAATAAACTTTAATTAAAAAAAAAATTAAGTATGGCTTTCTCCTTGGCTGTTCTGCCCTCCTAAGTACCTTTCCAGCCATATGCCCCATCAACTCCATGGCTTGGCTACACTGTGCTACACATTGTTCAGGAAACATGTCTCAGTTTCTGCTTGTACCTTCCTCACTCTCAATTGAAGACTTTACTTCCTACTTCTCTAAGGAAGTAGCAAACAAAATACTGTCCCACCCTGCACATCTACCCACTTACCAGTATCTGTCACCCACTTTCCTTCCTTTTGCTATAATTGATTGTCCATGCTCTTAGCTGAGGCCAACTTGCCCTTTCTTGGTGCTCAAGGACCTCACCCCAGCAATCTCTCCTCCCCTAAATACACCTGTATTCGATATCTTTTCTTATTTTCTGTATTCTTTTTTTTTTTTTTTAGCTGAGCCGTCCTGCGACCTGTTGGCAGCTCAAAGGCAGCTCAGCTCGGGCTGGGCATCGAACTGCTGTTGCTCAGAGCTGAGCTCACACTCCTGAGCAAGCCCTTAACCAACTGAGCCACTCGGCAGGCCCTATATTCTGTATTCTTTATGCTTTGGTATCTGGGGCTTTGCTGACAGAGGAGAGACTGGCCCCCCCAAGGTAACCCGTTTCTTAGAAACAGCAAAGGGGAATATGACTTTCTTATGCAAACTAACTAACCCAGAGCCCACACTCTTAGCCCCCTCCTTCACTGGCTTGTACACTCCAGGGGGAAATCTCCCTATGCCCTGATCATCCCAGGGCCAGGGATTAGACACCTAGAGAGACTCTCTCTACCTGAGAGCCTGCCCAAAGTATTCCAAATACAATCAAGACTCATGCCCATGCTTTCCTCTCCTTCTGCCTCCTGAATGACTCAGGTGCCTCTCCATATGGCCCTGCGTGGCATGGCAGTTTCTTCCCCTTGGGAACTGTGAATAACAAACTATCTTTTTAATGGCCATCATCTCCTAATCTGTTGTCCTCACCATACCTGAGTAAAATAACCATTTTATTGTACATTTTAGAATAATACTGCACATTGTCAGCTTCCTTCCTGGGCTGGGTCATTCTTAGCTGCTTACACAGCCTACAAATGCCCCTCTCAACCCATTTCCCTAACAGCTGCCGTCTCATTTTTCGCTTCCCCTTGTTGAAAAACCCCTTTAAAGAGCTGTCTAAACCTGGTGCCTCTGATTCCTCTCTCCAGCTCTCTTCTACACCCATTCAACTAGGCTTTAACCCTCACCATTTCACAGCAAAGGCAATTGTCAAGGTCAGAGGTCACTCATCCTTCTAAATCCAAAGGGCAACTCTCAGTTCTCATCATGTGCACCCCTGGCTGCATTTGACATAGTGGATCATTCCTTTTTTTTGGAAGCAGGATCTCCACTGATCATCCAGGGCCCCACACATGCGTGTCTTCCCAAATGCTCCTTTCTTTCTTTCTTTTTTTTCTTAATTAGTTTCAAGTGTACAACACAATGCAATAGTTATACATTTTACCCCTCAGAGTGACAACCCCCCCACCCCAAATTCGCCACCCCACTACCCCCCCATATCATATATATCTATTACTCTTCCTCTGACTCTCTTCCACAGTATAATCCACATCCCGTAACTATCTATATATATTCAATTACAGTAGGTATACCACCTCCGCTTTAGTAATACAGTGCAGTGATCAAACCTCTACTCCATCCATGAAATGGTCTCCCTAACAAGACCTATGATCATCTGACATTCCACAGAATATTTACAACATTATTAATTATATTCCCCAAACTGTTTTTCATATCCCAGTGGCAATATTGTAGTTGCCTATTTTTGCTGTCTAATCCCTTCCCTTTCTCCCTCATCCCCATTGCCCTCCCAATTAGCAACCCTGATTTTTCCTCTATATCTATGAGACAGTTTCTGTTTACTTTGCTCATTCATACAGTTTTTCAGATTCCACATATGAGTGAGATCATATGGTATTTGTCTTTCTCTGACTGACTTATTTCACTTAACATAATAGTCTCTATGTCCATCCATATCATTGCAAATGGTACGATTTCATTCTTCTTTATAGCGGAGTAATACTCCATTGTATAAATATGCCACAGTTTCTTAATCCAGTCATCTACTGATGGGCATTTTGGTTGTTTCCAAGTCTTAGCTATTGTAAATTGTGCTGCTATGAACATAGGCATGCATAACTTTTTTTGAATAAGTGTCTTGGTTTTTTCAGGATAAATACCTAGGAGTGGAATTGCTGGGTCAAACGGTAGCTCTATTTCCAGTTCTTTGAGATACCGCCATACTGACTTCCATTGGCTGCACCAATCTGCAATCCAACAGTGCAGCAGGGTCCCCTTTTCCCCACAGCCCCGCCAGCACTTGTTGTTTGTTGATTTATTGATGATAGTCATTCTGACTGGAGTGAGGTGGTATCTCATGGTGGTTTTTATTTGCATTTCCCTAATGACCAGATAGGTTGAACTTTTTTTCATATGCCTGTTGGCCATCTGTATGTCCTCTTTAGAGAAATGTCTCTTCATATCTTCTGCCCATTTTTTAATTGGGTTGTTTGTTTTTTTGGTGTTGAGTTTCATGAGTGTTTTATAAATTTTGGATATTAACCCCTTATCAGATATATCGTTGGCAAATATATTCTCCCATTCAGTAGGCTTCCTTTTTGTTTTATTAATGGTTTCCCTTGTTGTGAAAAAACTTTTAAGTCTGATATAATCCCATATGTTCATTTTTTTTCTTTTACTTCCCTTGCCCGTAGGGAAGTATCAGTAAAAATATTGCTCCCGGTAATGTCTGCAAATGTACTCCCTATATTTTCTTTTAGGATTTTTATGGTTTCAGGTCTTACATTTAAGTCTTTAATCCATTTTGAATTTGTTCTTGTATAAGGCTTAAGGAGGTGGTCCAGTTTCATTTTTTTGCATGTGTCAGTCCAATTTTCCCAGCACCATTTATTGAATAGACTATCTTTACTCCAGTGTAAATTCTTGCTTCCCTTGTCATAGATTAATTGTCCGTAAATGCCTGGATTTATTTCTGGGCTCTCTGTTCTGTTCCACTGATCGATGTGCCTGTTTTTATGCCAATACCAAACTGTCTTGATTACTGTAGCCTTGTAGTAGGTTTTGATGCCTGGTAGCGTGATCCCCCCGACTTTGTTTTTATTTCTCAGAATTGCCGAGGCTATTCTGGGTCTTTTATGATTCCATATAAATTTTAGGATTATATTTTCTATTTCTGTGAAAAATGCCCTTGGTAGTTTGATAGGAATTGCATTGACTCTATATATTGCTTTAGGCAGTATGGACATTTTAACTATATTAATTCTTCTTATCCATGAGCATGGTCGGTGTTTCCATTTATTTGTATCTTCTATGATTTCTTTCTTCAGTGTCTTATAATTTTCTGAGTACAGATCTTTCACTTCTTTGGTTAAATTTATTCCTAGGTATTTTATAGTTCTTGATGCAATTGTAAATGGGACAGTTTTCTTAATTTCGCTTTCCATTAGTTTATTATTGGTATATGCAAATGCCACTGATTTCTGAACATTGATTTTATATCCTGCTACTTTACTGAATTCATCTATCAGTTCCAATAGTTTTTTGATGGAGTCTTTGGGGTTCTCTATATACAGTATCATGTCATCTGCATATGACAATTATACTTCTTCCTTGCCAATTTGGATGCCTTTTATTTCTTTTTGTTGTCTGACTGCTCTGGCTAGAACTTCCAGCACTATGTTGAATAAAAGAGGATAAAGTGGACAGCTTTGTCTTGTTCCTGATCTTAAGGGGAATGGTTTTAGCTTCTCCCCATTGAGTATGAAGTTAGCTGTAGGTTTATCATATATGGCTTTTATTATGTTGAGATATGATCCCTGTATTCCCACTTTGCTAAGGGTTTTTAACATAAATGGCTGTTGGATTTTGTCAAATGCTTTTTCTGCATCTATTGAAATGACCATGTGATCTTTATCCTTCATTTTGTTGATGTGGTGTATCACATTAATTGATTACGGATGTTGAACCAGCCTTGCGCACTAGGGATGAATCCCACTTGATCATGATGTATGATCTTCTTAATATATTGCTGAATTCTGTTTGCTAATATTTTATTGAGAATTTTTGCATCTATATTCATCAGGGAGATTGGCCTGTAGTTTTCCTTTTTTGTGATGTCTTTATCTGGTTTTGGAATCAGGGTGATAGAGGCTTCGTAAAAAGAGTTTGGGAGCCTTCCCTCCTTCTGGATTTTTTGGAATAGTTTGAGAAGAATAGGTGATAGTTCTCTTTTGAATGTTTGATAAAATTCACTTGTGAAGCCGTCTGGTCCAGAGCTTTTGTTTTTTGGGAGCTTGTCAATTACTGATTCAATTTCCTTGGTAGTAATCAGGGTATTTAGTTTTCCTGTTTCTTCTTGCGTTAGCTTTGGAAAGTTGTATGCTTCTAGAAAATTATCCATTTCTTCCAGATTGTCAAATTTGTTGGAATATAGTTGCTCATAGTAATTTCTTACAATTTTTTGTATTTCTGTGATGTCTATAGTCATTTCCCCTCTTTCATTCCTGATTTTGCTAATTTGAGTCCTCTCTCTTTTTTTTTTGATGAGCCTGGCTAGAGGTTTGTCAATTTTGTTTATCTTCTCAAGAAACCAGCTCTTGGTTTCATTGATCTTTTGAATTGTTTTTCTGTTCTCTATATTGTTTATTTCCACTCTGGTCTTTATTATCTCCTTTCTTGTACTCCCCTTGGGCCTCTTTTGCTGTTCTTTTTCCAGTTCCCTTAGGTGTAAGGATAACCTGTTCATTTGAGATCTTTCTTCCTTCTTTAGGTAGGCCTGCACTGCTCTAAACTTCCCTCTTAGGACTGCTTTCGCAGCATCCCAGATATTTTGGGTCGTGGTGTTTTCATTTTCGTTTGTCTCCAGGTATCTTTCGATTTCCTCCTTGATCTCATTTGTGACCCACTCACTATTTAATAGCATATTGTTTAGCCTCCATTTATTTGTCAGCTTCCCGGATTTCTTCTTATAATTGATTTCTAGTTTCATAGCATTGTGGTCAGAGAATACAGTTGAAATGATTTCAATCTTCTTAAATTTATTGAGACTTGTTTTGTGGCCTAACATGTGGTCTATCTTAGAAAATGTTCCATGTGCACTTGAAAAGAACGTATATTCTGTAGCTTTGGGATGAAATGCTCTGAAAATGTCTGTTAAATCCAGCTGGTCTAATGTGTCATTTAAGGTCGCTGTTTCCACATTGATTTTCTGTCTGGAGGATCTGTCCATTAGTGACAGCGGGGTGTTGAAGTCCCCTACTGTGGTAGTGTTACTGTTGATCTCTGTCTTTATGTCTGACAATATCTGTTTTATATATTTAGGGGCTCCTATGTTAGGTGCATAGATGTTTACTAGAGTTATGTCCTCTTGTTGGATCGATCCCTTCATTACTATGAAGTGTCCTTCTTTGTCCTTTGTTATATTCTTCAATTTAAAGTCCATTTTATCTGATATAAGTATCCCTACTCCAGCTTTTTTCTCAGTACCATTTGCATGAAATATTTTACTCCATCCCTTTACTTTCAGCCTGTATGAGTCTTTGGATCTGAGGTGAGTCTCTTGTATATAGCATATGCTGGGGTCTTGCTTTCTTATCCATTCAGCCACCCTATGTCTTTTTATTGGAGCATTTAATCCATTTACATTTAATGTGATTATTGATAGGTGTGTATTTATTGCCATTTTGTTATTTGTGTTCGTAGTCTTTCTTAGGTTGTTTTTCTCTTCTTCTTAAAGAAGCCCTTTTAGCATTTCCTGCAAAGCTGGCTTGGTGGTAATGAATTCCCTTAACTTATTCTTTTCTGCAAAGCTCCTTATCTCGCCTTCGATTTTAAATGATAACCTTGCTGGATACAGCAATCTCGGTTGGAGGCCTTTATTTTTCAGCACTTTGAAAACCTCCTGCCACTCCCTTCTGGCCTGCAAAGTTTCTGTAGAAAAGTCAGCTGATAATCTTATGGGGTTACCCTTGTAAGTAACTTGCTGCCTTTCCCTTGCTGCTTTAAGGATTCTGTCTTTGTCCTTAACCCTTGCCATTTTCACTATAATGTGTCTTGGGGTGGGCCTGTTTGGAATCATCCTGGTTGGAACTCTCTGCACTTCCTGAGCTTGTATTTCAATGTCCTTTGCCAGGTTAGGGAAGTTTTCAGACATTATTACTTCAAATATATTCTCAATCCCTTGCTCCCTCTCTTCTCCTTCTGGTACTCCAATGACTCGTGGGTTATTGCGTTGGATGTTGTCCCCCAGCTCTCTTAAACTATTTTCCATGTTTTTCATTCTCTTTTCTTTTTGTTGTTCCGCATGGGTGATCTCTGCTATTTTGTCTTCTAAGTCACTGATTCGATTTCCTGCTTCATCCAATCTGCTAATGATTCCATCAAGTTTGTTATTTAATTCAGTAATTGTGTTCTTAAGTTCTAGCTGGTTGCTTTCCATGATTTCTCTATCCTTCTTTATATTTTCATTAATTTCCTTGAACATTCTAATAATCAGTGTTCTGAACTCTGTCTCCAATAAGTTGGTTACCTCTATTTCCTCCATTTCCACTGATTCAGGAAGTTTCTTCTGTTCTTTTATTTGTGTTGTGTTTCTTTGTCTCCCCATTCTGGCTTACTCTTTGTGTTTGCTTCAATATAACAGATAGATTCTCCCAGATTTCTCAGTCTTTTCTAGGTAAACTTATATGGTGTGTGTCCTTTATATTTGAATTACTCAGTCTCCCTATTCTCCTGTGCTTGTGTCTGAGGTGTTCCTTGTGTTGTGCGTCCTCACTTGTTGAAGTTTTAGTTTTGATTACTTTTGGCTTGTCAGTAGGTGGGATTGACTCCCAGATTGATTAGCTGTGAGGATCAGCAGCGTCTGCAGTTTATGAGCTGCTGTGAGAGGATTTACCACTCTGATGAAACTTGGACCCTATGGGCCCTAGTACCTGTAGCAACTTCCTTTTGGGTGTGACTCTTGTATGTCAAACCCAGAAATGCTCTGGTTTTATCTAAAGTTGGCCTCTGGGTATGATGATTCTTGTGTCTGTTTGTTTGGACCCGCTGCTGCAGAGTGATTTTAGAGCATAACAGATGAACAAGAACAACCTCCGCAGCCACCAAAGGAAACCAAATGCTCGCACAAGTAAAAAAACCAACCATCAAACTACAGTCAACTTGTACAGAAATATCAATCGTACAGAAATATCAATCATACTAATGAAGAAAACAAACAGAAACAAAACAAAAACCACACACACAATAATAACAGAAGAGGAAACAAAATAAAATACAATATCCTAAAATAAAAAATAGAATAAACGTGAGAAACCGATTAGCTATACCTAAAAAATAAAAAATAAAAATAAACTAAAATAATAATAAAAAAGTAAGAATAAAGTTGAAAAAAATAAAATTTGCAGAAAAAAAGGAAAAGAGGAAAAGTGTAGCAGTGAGAAGAATGAATAAAATAAGAGAGAAAGTGAAGGTGGGGAAAAAAGAAAAAGAAAAGAAAGAAAAAGGAAAAGAAAAAAATTATATATATATATATTTGTCTACACACCCATATATATGGACATATATTCACCTATATACACCTATATATATATGCCTATATTAAAAACTACAAAACGATAAAAATGAAATATAAATAGAAACCAAAAACAACCAAGATAAGCAGCCAATAAAGGGAAAACAAAACAGAATAAAACCAAACAAACCAAAGACCCGTGCCGGTCTATGCTAAAGTCCACCAAGCTCTCTTCAGTTTGTCTGCTGTACAAAAATTCCTGTGCGTCTTGTGGGAACAGTAGGCCACCTGATGCCTAGCGTGATCCTGGCACTGCAGGTTTGCTGTACTTGAGAGTGGTTGTGACGTGTGATTGGTGGTTTTTACAAAGTCACTGCCTTTTTGCTTTTGCCTGTCCCAAGGCAGGCTGCGCCCCCCAAGGCTCAATGAGTGTCTCTGGGCATCCTTTTGGTTGACAGCTGTGGAGAATTAAAGAATTCCTCACTACCAAAAGCCTGCTGCTAAGAATCTGTTAATTAGTGCCTCAGCAGGTGAACCTGCCCTGCCTCCCAAACCTTGCATAAAGGTGGGGGTGGGGTAGGTAGTCTCACTCTGCAGCCTTTACTGGGTGGAAATTCTCAACCCCCTGCAGGTAGGGATATCTTCCTAGTCTGCCCCTATTGCTCCATTCAGGAGTCAGTTGAAGACTGTCTTGGCGGGGGCCAAAGTTTGTGGGAGTGGATGGGTTATTGGTTTTTTTTGCTTTCTGTTCAAGAGTAGAAAAAGGAAGAAAAAAAAAAAATAACAAAAATAAACAAAGCCACAGTTCCAACACTGTTTTAAGCTAAGGCCCTTGCCTCTTATGTTCCAGCGGAGTTCCTGCTGCTCTCCCAAAGGGTCTGCTGGGATTTAGGGAATTGCGCGCACCCTACCGTGTGGCCAAGATCCCCAGTCCGTCTCTTGGGGACCTGCGTCTCCGCGCGCCAGTCTTCTTCTTTTTCCCCTGCTCCCGGGTTTCAGGCTTCTGCCTCGGAGCTGGAGCCGGCGTGCGCCCGCGCGGATCTCCTGCTGCTCTCCCAAACAGTGTGCCGGGATTTAGGGGACTGCGCGCACCCTGCCACATGGCTCCGATCCCCGCTCCGTCTCTCGGGGACCCGCGTCTCCACCCTGCACTCGCTGCTTCTCCAGGCGCGAGTCCTCTTTTTTCCCCTCCTCCCGGGCTTCAGGCTTCTGCGCTCCGCGGGACCCGGTGGGCACAGAGACTGATCCTGAACCGGGAGGGTGCAGGGATTGATCTTGCCCTGCCGCTGCGGGGCTCTGCACCCTGCTTCCTGGGGACCGGGCGAGCCGCGGGTGCAGCTCGTACCTCTGCACCGTCGTCTCCTCTCTCTTCTCCCGCACTTGCCCGGCCTGAGGCTTCTGCCTCAGACTGCAAACCAACGCGCTCCTGCTGAACTCTAGGTGGTCCTTGGGCTGCAGGGAGCGAGCCGGGGCAACACTCACCGTGCCTCCGCAGGTCAAGGTGTGCGGGCTGCACCTCACGCGTCTCGCCGCCTTCTTCCCCTACTCGCCCGGCCTGCCCACCTTCCAGCAATCCTTGTGTGGAACTCTTAGTTGCTCTGTGTGATGAGTAGATGTCTCTTCGAAGCGTATTAGAAGTTCAAATTGTGGATATTTCCAGGGGAGATTTCATGGAGCCCTCCTCACAGCCGCCATCTTGCCCCTCCCCCCTGTGCTCCCAAATGCTCCTTTCAATCTTCTTTGCTGGCTCTCCCTTTTGTCCATGATATTCAAGGTAGGAGGTCTCTGGGGCAGAGCCCTCAGATCTCTTCCCTTCTCCATCTACACTCCCTCCTTGGTGGTCTCCTGGTTTTCAATAATATTTATATTCCAATATTTCCAAGTTTACACTCCAGTTTGAATCCTTCCTCTGGACTCCAGACTGGTATATCCAACTATCTACTCAATGTCTTCATTATGTCTAAGAGACCCCTCAGACATGGCTGAAATGGAATTTTTAACCTTCCTTCTACACAAAAATGTTCCACCCACAATCTTTCCTACCTTAGATAATGTCAACTCCAAATGCTGAAGTAAAAACATTGGTGTCTACCTTGGTGCCAAGAGGTCAGAAAATATACCCACCTTCAAAATACATCTGAGATGATTACCTCTCAACACCTTCACCACCACCATCAAAACACTCTCTGGATTACCACAGTAGCCTCCTAACTGGCTTTTGCCTCTACCTTTTCTCTCCTTCAGTCAATTCTGAAGACTGCTTCTAGAATGATCTATTAAAACATAAATCAGATCAGAGTGTACCTCTGCTGGAAACCCACCAATGACTCTTCATTTCCCTCAGAGTAAAAGCTAGCACCTCACAATGGCCTACACGGCTCCATCTAGATAGTCTGCATTCCTAGGACTTCTCTGACTTACTCTCCATGCTCTCTCTGCTCTAGCCACATTTCTAGGAATATATCCAAAAGAACTAAAAGCAGGTGTTCTGATACCACCTTGTACACACATGTTCATAGTACCATTATTCACAATAGCCAAAAGGTGTAAACAACCCAAATGTCCATCAATAGATGAATGAAGAAACAAAATGTGGTACATCCATACAATGAAATACGTATGGATATTCCAACCATTAAAAAGTATAAAGTTCTGATATATGCTGCAACATGGCTGGGGCATGAAGGAGGGGTTATTAGGGAGTGACTGCTTCATGGGTATGGGGTTTCCATTTGGGGTGATGAAAATGTTCTGGAACTAGATAGATAGTGGTGATGCTTGTACAACTCTGTGAGTGTACTAAAGCCACCCAGTTATAGGCTTAAAATGGTAAATTTGATGTATTCTTTACCACAGTAAAGTACACTGAGCTGTGACAACAATCCTCACACTTGGCTTCAATTTTCATGTCACCCTATAAATGTGAAGCCAAAATTTCCAAATGCCATTAGAACACAGGGCAGGAGCAGAGAGGGGTGGCTTTATTTCCATTCTTACCTTCCATTCATGGAGACAGATTTTCTAGCATTCTGGAGATAAAGTTCCAAAATATTTCAAGTTTTAGCCCGAACACCATGTTTTCAATCCTTGGTGAATGGCACAAGCACCATGGTCCTCACTCTAGGGTGAGTGGGAAGACATGGTCCCAGCGCTCAGGGAAAGCACCTAACCTGAAGGTCCTGCCACCTCTTGGGCAGTCATCCGCCCACCTGTGACTCAGTTTCTTCATCAGTAAGCTGGGCATGAGACTCTGCCCGGATGACCTAACAGGATTGTGGTGAGAGTCTGACGAGACAATGAAAACAGATGTGCTCTGTGCCTCACAAGGTGCTCAACACATGAGTTGTTATCAAGGACTTTAAAGGAAAGTGAGAGATGAAGACTGGCAGGTGGGGTGAGAGGTGGACAGGGAGGGGAAAGCTGGTGAATACTGGCAAATGATGTCACTCCAGGAAACAGTTCAGGTTAAAAGTGAGACAAGCAGAGATGGAGTTCTAGGAGGAAAGAGATGTGAGAAAGTCTGGTACAACATGGCACAGCAGTGTAAATTCTGAGGTGAGTACCAGAGGCAGGTGTGTGAAAACACCCTAGAGGGAAAGCCCATGCCACCTGCAGTGAGAGGGTGGGGGTGTCTGACCCACAGATGGCCCTTCTTGGCCCAAAGTCATCTTCTCTCTGCTCCAGGACTGGGTGCAGAGTTTGTGTCTCTGCATGAGGAGTCCAAGAGAACATGTGAGAATTCCCACCTTCCCACTGCTTCTAGGACCTATTCAACTTAGAACACCTTCTCCTCATCTGCAGGGAATGGTTCTGAGTCAGGGTCAAATGAGCTCATCTGTGTATTTGTTCATCTGGTCAACAAGCATTGTGAAACATGGAGGACACTGTGGTTGGACTAAGTAAAAAGCACTCGAGGGTATAAAAACGTTATCTCTTCCAGTGAGCAAGCAAACACTATTTTTTGTTGTTCCTTGGTAAAAATGATTTCTGGCTGAAGCCATGGTGCCTCCTGTTATATATGGGTGAGCAGCACTGTGGAAGTGGGAAGAGCAGACTTCATTGGTGGAGAGGAAAGAAGGAGCTAGAAAATGGAGGCCCTGCAGACTGTAGCCTGTGCACTTAGGTAATGTGCTGTCCTCAGGATGAGGCCCCCATCAGGAAGGGTCTTCCCTCTACCCCTGTTCAGTGCCTGCTCCTACCAGGGTGCATATGTGTCACTGTGTGCCTGGCTTTCATTGTCATCAGGCAGGGTGTTGGGGCTACGCTGTCTGTCCTTTGCTTTGCCCTGCCCACCTTTCACCTCCTGCTGTGCTTGTAGGTCCCAGCCACTCCCTGACTTCTGTCTCTGGTGGCCACATCTCCACATTCATGTCAGGCTGATGGCTCATGGGCCAAAGGCCCATGGATCACCCTGTTTTCTCTTTTCACAATTCTAGCTGGCCTCCCTTATTGGGGCTTGCTACCTTTCTCTGACCTCAAACTCAAATATCTGCCATTTTTTGTTGGCCTCAGTTCTGCTTCAGCTAATGTGGCCTCTTTGCTGAACACCTTCCAATGCCAAGACCCCATTTGTAGTAAAAGCATACAAACCTCAATGCCATCCCTGTTGTCTTGTATGAGTTCCTGCAAACCCTGTTCTCAGGGTACAACCAGTACTAGGTAGACTGGTGGTATTGTCAACTCCCACAATAGGTAGCTTGGTTAATCAAAATGCACTCACTTCAGTGCTTGGTTCCAATATGGTACACCATGAATTCTTTTGCACCATTTCCTAGTCAACAGAACAAGTGTATGATGTGGCTGTGGCCCTTTCTCAATCAGCCTCTGACATACACACACTGATGCTAAAGTAACCAAAAGACACAGGGGTGGGAAAAAGAACCAGGTGAGCACCACATCAGCCAGGTCAAGGACTCCCTGAACTGAGCAAGTGGGTGCATCGGAGCTGCATTAGGACAAGTCATAATTATTTCTCAGCCGCAAGCAGCTCTTCTTGGCAGATATCATTAGCCCCACCTTCCAGCTAAGCAAACTGGGGCTATGGGTTAAGTGAACTGTCCAAAGGCAGACACCTGTGAGTAAGTGTGGAGCTAGGAATAGCCAGTGGTGTCTGAGCCCACACCCTACGGGATATACCATAGCCTCCAAGCAAAATCCAGAATTGGCAGCAGTTAAGAGCTCTCACATTGGGTAGAATAAGTGGTCCCGCTTTGAAGATTTCTGGGAACTTGCAGCTGCTAAACACAAAAACTACAATTTGAGGGAAGGAGTTGGCTCACTTGCATAGAATTGCACAGTACAGTAATTTAATACTCAGAGTTCCATTTGCCTCTGCTATACATATAAACACCAAAAAGGTAAGTCCCAGTGCCTTTTTAAAAAGTCTAATGCTGTCTTCAGCACACAAATATCTCACAAGAAAATAGGACCCAGAGGCCTGTGCTTTGCCTTTTTAATGGAGGTAGCACTTTCCCTTTTGTTGCTGAAATGGTAATTCAGGCTGAAACAACAACTTCCTCCAGATTGGGAAGTGAACTGTCTGGCATTAAGAGCCTTTCCTCACGGAGGATAAAGGAAATGCTCAGCTCTCTGGAGTGTGATTTTTCACAGATGCAGAAAATGCCAGTGGGGATTGAAGTTGCCAGCCCCAAATGCACTGCCTTGGCTGACTGACTTGTCTGGGCTTGTTTTGTTAAAACAAAGACCATGCGGAAACTCTCTAGTAAGATGTTTCCTACAAGTAATTTTCTCAGCATAACACTTTGCTCTTTGCTAATCACGTTTTCTTTATGCTTTGAGAAACGGATGTGCAAATAATCCTTTGATGATGATTTTTGTAAAAGCACAAAGTTTCTGAAGATGCAGTAATACGCATTAAACTATTATCAGCCACAGACACTGTGTGCGTGTGTCTGGTGAGCTATTGTATGAGATGAAACATAGGTCGGGTGAATGTTCAGGAAAGTGAAAAAGAGGAAACATCTAGAACAGAGGTCAGCAACTACACTGCCTGTTTTTATCCAGCCAGACAGTTTAGTTTTTTTTTTTATAGATGAGTATTTATAATTGACTTTAAGATGAGAACATTAGCTTTGAATCTCTGTGTAGCTTCCCCTCCCCCAACAAATACTTAATTTTCCTCATTAGTAGACCTGAACTACAAAAACTATAGGCATCATTATTACATTTTGGATTTCATCAGTAAAATATTTATGGAAATTTGTTCTTGCTCTTGTTTATAAGTATCTACATGATAGCTTTGATTTTGCCTTATAGGTCATAAAGCCTAATATATTTATTATTTGGCTCTTTACAGAACAATTTGCTGAACTCTGTTGGAGAACTTGAGCCCTGGAGGGGAGTGAGGACTCCACCTGGTCCTGGGCAACTAGCAGAAAGGTAACTTTGAAAGCGACAGATAAGGACTCATGGGGAGAGAAAGACTTGAAAGATCAATCAGTCTCCTTCTCATCTGTAAAAGAAGGATAATAACCTCTCTCCAGCTTCCAGGGCTGATGTAAGAACAAATTTGATAAAGGCTTTAGGCCACACACTTAAAAATGGTGTAAGGCTAGCTAAATGCACGTTTTTCTATGAATAAAAAGAATATTGGAATTTTTGCATGGTACTTTTTCTGAGGTTTCAGAACATCCTATGTAAATGCAGGCACTATGGCATACAATAAAATTAAAAATAAGTAAATGAAAACAAGAAGAGAAAGGGGAAATGAGCAGGATAAGACGATGCCCAGGATGAGCTCAGCGCACAGGACGTTCACATAATAAAGATGGGCCACAAAATCCGTTCTACATTCTCTGCCGACAGAATCACTGGAATAATCTTTAGTGTCTAAACAATTTTTTAAGAAGTACAGCTACTTAGCCATGAAACCCCTGGAGAAATATCTCTACTGAGTAATTTGGTGAGCATTCTCCTCATAACACCACTTCAGTAATACAACAAGCTTCACAAATATGTTTCTTAAAACACCTCTCAGCATTGGCCCATTGACCTTGGCATTTACTCAAGTATAAGATAAAAACAAGTGTTTCCAAGGCCAAAATGAGGTCCAAGTAAGAACAGCTGTCTGATGGCCTTGCTTATTTAATGGCTTGATTAGTAGTAAAGTAGACATAAGAAAGTAGTCAAATAAAATAATATGTTATGAAATAGATGAGGCTTTTCTGTTCTGGATTTGGTGTTTCATCCAGAGACAGTTGTAACTTTGAAGCAGGTTAAACCTGTCAGAGCTGGGATGAAGAGAAGCAAAGATGTTAATTTTCAGTTGTGACTTAAAAACCGACACTTGAAGCCAATTTCTGAAGTCTCAAAACCAGGATTTCAAGTGCATGAGCCATAACCTGGAGAAAAGTGTTTTCTAAATTCTGAACCTCTCTTGAAATATCAAGGATAGCAATCAGGCAAAGTCAGAGGATGGAGGTTGCAACATGGCCAGCCATGGGTCTCGGTGCTGGCTCACCCTAGGGTCACCTGGGGGGCTCTAAAAAATGACCTCACTCCCAGACACTGCAATTCGATTTGTCTACATTCATAGTTGATTCAAAAGTGCAACCAGGGTTGAGAACCACTGACAGTTGGGGTGTTTCCAATCCCGCAAAGAGGCTAATTCTTCCTATGCTGGGAGCAAAGTCTAAAGAGAGAGTGGAGGAAGAGACAGACCTACGAGAAGGCCTCTTCTGAGGGACTATTAGCCTAGCCCTACTGCTCAAGGTGGAATTCAGGGTGTGGGGAGAGAAATCCTGCAAAGTCGAGAATCATTTGATTTCATTGCTATGTGGGATATAAAACTGAAAGCAACAAAGGAACAAGACAAACAAATAACAAAACAAAAACTCATAGACACAGAAAATAGCTTACTGCTTACTAGAGGGAAAGGGGTAGAGGTATGGTAGATGAGGGTGAACAGGATCAAATATATGGTGATGGAATAACTGACTTTGGGTGGTGAACACACAATTGATATGTAGATGATGAATTACAGAATCGTACACCTGAAACCTATGTAAGTTTACTAACAATTGTCACCCCAAAAAACTTTAATTAAAAAAAAGAGAGAGACTTGAGGCTAGGCAGGCACCAGAGATAATGCTATGCTTGCTGCTTACACTCTGTAGGAGGGAGAATGTCTTATGCCCAGGCAATGAGGCGGAAATGGCAAGTTGGTGTTTAGGCAGAGAGACCTACAATAGCGCTCCCAGTACACACAGCCAGCTCCTAGCCTGCAGGAAATCCTGGTGTTCCTGCATTCCCCAGGGAAGAGGTGGCGAAAGCTCAACAGGTTGGATGGACCACAAGAGGAGTCAGAGGATTGGAGGGCACAGAATGAGTGACTCCTGTGCCCAGAGTTCAGAACCAAGGACATTAGCAGGAAACACAGAGGGGATAAAACTCTGAAGATAGGAAGTGCGAGACAAATAAGCAGGGATCAAGAAGGTTCCAGAGGACAGCCTGTAGCCCAGATCCCTCCCCCCACTGCCACAGGACAGTGCCAGCTTCTCCTTGCTCCTAGGTGCTATTCAAGAGAGGAGGCAGGAGAGGGAAACCTTTCAAGGGAGAAGAGTGGCCCTTACAAAGAATGGCCTGTAGCCTGTTTAGCCCAGATTTCACTGAGCAATTGACTTCAAAGACATGGAGTTTTAAGTTGGAAGAAACTGAGTTACCTTGAAATGACAAGATTCGTTTTCTTTTCCATCAGCAGTGAAATGGGGGCTAGAGACCAAATTGAATTCAAATATGGGGAAAAAAAAAGTCAACTTTTTTACATCTGACTTGAGACTATAAATGAAAACCCGGTACATGTTTTGGAGTATTTAGAAAATGAATGTATGCTAAGATCCTGGCAGAAACTAGGAGGGAAAAAGATCAAGGATAAATATAAAGAAAACAAGTTTTCTGGAACATTTTTTGGGCAATATTTCTAGAGTCTTAAAAAACGTGCATATCTTGGACCTAGAAATTCCATTCCTAGTAATATATCCTAGGGAATGATTTCCACCTCTGAGAGTTCCTGAGTATGTGATTTGGACAACTTTGCAGCTGAAAACAATGAAAGAAACTGGATAAAAATATTTAAACTCTTAATAAAACCATTAAAGATGAATAAAGTGCTGAGTTGAGATCTGGCTGACACTGGAACAAAGAGAGAGAAGCCCAGCACTGGGCTTGCTTCTGCCTAGAGGCATGTACCAGCCCAGAAGGGGGACTGAGAGGCTGACCCCCTTTTGAAATGCATTTCTGGCAACCTCAAAAGACCTGAGAGTTACAAGTTGGACTTTAGTGCCGATCAATGATGGGCAACCTGATCAGCCGCCCTCCATTTTTAGCTAGGATACCCTAAGGGTAGCTATCCACTAGAAGTCAACCTGCCCTTCCACAGGCTGCAGGTCTGCTTAATTTCACCTGGTGGCTCAGAGAACCTTACATTTTGAATTTCAATTAAGAGGATCAGACATGCTAACACTCCTGTGCTCTTGACAGAAGTAAACAAAAATTCTCAGTAGAGGCAGATACTATGATGCTATGTTTCAAACTAATTCAACAAATAAGCTTTCAAAAATGACTTCTAACACATAATCAAAGGCAATTAGAAGTACCAGGAGTCAAGATATCAAAAGTCAGACTTGTGGAAATAATAGACAACAGAAAGGTTGGCACAGGACCTACATATATTGGAGGTATCAGACACTAATTACAAAATATCTATGCGTATGGTATTTATGATGTTTGAGGAGATAAAAAGCCAGCTTAAAATTTCATTAGAGAAATACAAACTATAAAAATTGACACAGCAGGTTTTAAAAAGCAAGAAAGAGAATTGAGAAGTTGAGAAAAATGAAGAACTCACTGGGTAGTTTAAAGCAGATTAGACACAGGTGAAGAGAGTAATACTGAAGTAGAAGATAGGTAGGTCAGAAGAAACTTTCCAGGATGAAGCAGAGAGAGATAAAAAGTTGGGAACTACAGAAAAGAGGGTAGGTGATATAGAGAATACGCTAAGGCCTGACACAGGTTTGTGAAATACCAGGAGAGGAGAAACAGGGCAGAAGCAATATTTGAAGTAATGGCTGAGAATGTCCCCAAACTGAGGAAAGAGAGCAACCCACAGATTCAGAAACCAAACAAATGTCAAGCAGAATAAATAAAAAGAAGTACACATCATAATGCAATTTAAAAAACAGAGACAAAAATCTTATAGACAGTCGGGGGGTTTGGGGGGAGAAATAAACAGACTTTTAAAAAATGTTTCTGCATAAGAATTTTTATCAAAACATTACTTATCAGAGAAAAACTAAAAACCTTATGAATTTCCATCAATAGACATAATGAAATATATTTTGGCGTATCCCCAGGATAAAATGTATTAGCTATTAAAACATCATTTTTGTTTTGTTTTGTTTTTTTGAGGGCAGTGTCACTGGCCCTCACACACTGCTGGCGTCCCAAGCCAGCGCTTAACTACTGCGCCACTCAGTCGGCCCTAAAACATCATTTTAAAAATAATTAGTGACATGGGAAATATTTTTGTTATAACCCTAATGAAAAAAAGTCAAAATCCTATTGTATCTTTGCATGATACCTTTATTTAAATACATATGGTGTAATGGAGGGAGATATGCTAAACATATTGTCAATGATTATTTCCAGGTTGCAAGGTTGTAGGTTATTTTTATTTTCTCCTTTAAACATTTTTTTTCATGTTTATGCCATGAACCTGTCGGCTCTTATAATCAGAAAAAAAAAAAAAGTGCTTTTGCTTACTTCCAATTTAAATATACAACACTAACAATCATTGTTCTTAATTCCAAATTGGGGAAGGACCCATTCAAGCTGGTAATTATTTTGCAGACATCAATTTCTAATTATCTATTTTAAGCATGTTGGGGTTTATACACTGAAAAACAGGCAGAAGATGGTTTTATATTCTCTCTCTCTCTCTCTCTCTCTCTCTCTCTCTCTCTCTCTCTCTCTCTCTTCTAGGACACCTCTCTCTCTCTCTCTCTCTCTCTCTCTCTCTCTCTCTCTCTCTCTCTTCTAGGACACCCATGTGCCATGATGGAATTCTTTTCCCCAAAGTTCTTCTAGGGGTTTAGCATCCCCTTCTAGGCTTGGCACATACCAAGCCGGGATAACAGAAAATGGCTTTTTCTAACACAACCCAAAAAGAAAAACAGAAATGCTCTTTTAGTATAATAAGACATATTAAGTCTTATAACATATTATAATAAAATTTATATTAAGACCTTTTCTCGAAGTCTTATAAGTGATTGAACTTATAGAAGCTCATGAACAACAACTTCCTTCCATCACCTTCTCAACCCACATGGGTCTAAAAGACTCTGGAATTCCACTCAGGTATCAAATCAACAAGGGAGTCGGTAAGTACACAGGAGGACTGGCAACCAGTCCACGTAGACCTGGATGGAGTGTGGGAAACGCTGAATCACAGCAAGGCCACAGTAAACATAGAATGTACTGGTGCTGACCTCCCGGAGGCAAAAACGTGAGGAAGAGGTCATACATACATGGAGGCCCGTGGCCCCGAGGGTCCTGAGGCTGGTAAGGGTCTTCATCCAGAGCCCCAGGAGCTCAGAAGCAAAGCGGGTTCTTATTTGCTTCCTGATCAGTGAAATTAATTGCAAGTGCGTTCAGTTGTTTTACCAGAAGGCTGGTTAGTTAATAATGACACGGAATGTAACACGTGTAATTAAGCAGTACTCTACAGGACCAGGATGTTTGCTACTTTCTTCCTTAATGAAACCATTCCTTTCTGGGGAGGAAGAGATAGGGCAGTCTCCTCCCAGTGAGACTAGCCGATTCTGCCTCAAAACACCGTCCAATGTCCGAAATACTTCCTCTCACCTGCCTCCACGTGCAAAGGCAATAGTCTTCCAAAGGTTACTCCCATGTTCACTTTCAAGGTATCCCAAACACCTGATGGATCCCAAACTCCTAGGCAACATCCAAAGCTCCCTGAGATCTGGCCCCTTCCTAGCTTTCCGTTTCTTTTCTACAGTCGCCTCTGTGAATCCTCTTATCCTCACTCAAACGCCACGAGCATTTGTGCTTCTTCCCCAAGTTTTGGCTATCCCTTGCCATCTCCTACTCAGGTCCTTATATTTTATGGGGTTAGCTTCAGCCTGGCGGCCTCCATAAATACTCTGACTAGCTCAGCACAGTGGCTGCCAACCTCCAGAGCACCTGTTGTCTGTAGCGCTCTTTTGGCAAGTGTACTGTTTTGTTTGTCATCCTTCCTGTGTCTGTCTCCCCACCCCTGCCTTCAGGTCCCAGGACTGGGAACAGGCCACCTTGGTCTCTTCCCAGTCATGGGCATGGTGCACATAACCTTCAGTGGTGGGGGAGTTTGGGTAGCACCACTCAGCAGCAGAGACTCTCAGCCTTTCATGAACACTTAACCCCTGTACTCTACACTCATCGGGATGGGCCCAAAGGGGCAGAGTTCTGTCACCGAGGGCTTTGCAAGAAGGCCAGAAGGGGATGAGATACTAAGAACAGGTTTGGCTCATGATGCACTGGGAGCAGCTGGGTGGGAGGAGGGAGCTTGGCAGAGATGGACCTGGAGTTCAGGCACGAGGCTGGCCTTTGTATAGGGTTCAGAGTGTGAAAGATGGGGCTCCAAATGTTTTCCAGTGATGAGGCTAGAAAAATCCAAGTTCAAGCTTCAGAGTCAAGTCCAGACCCAGTGGGAGGAGTCGCAGAATGAAAATCAGAGCAGAGGTGTATTCCCAAAGGGCAGACTGCACAGCTGTCACTTCAGCTGGCATTCGAGGGCCCTGGGGTGAGTGGCCTCTGCTGCCAGCTTGATTTCTGGGCCACTAAATTTGCTGTTTTTCCACCAACACCATCTTAGCTCAGATTTATCAAGTGCGTGGTAAGTCACTGTTCTAATTTACATGTTATTTCATTTAATCCTCCCAACAACCTATGAGGTAGGTACTATCAGTATCCCCAGTTTAAAGATGAGGAAACAAAGGCACAAAGAAGGTAAATCATTTTCCCAGCAGCAAACACCTAATAAGTGGCGAAGTCAAGACCTGAACCCAAGCTCTCCCAGACAAATCCTTCCGCCCCATCTCAGTGTCTCCACCAGTTTGCCTCACCTTTCGGTGGGTCCTAACCTTGCCTGAGGGAAAATGATGCTATAGGGAGCAGCCCACAGAGCCTAAGCTGGCCTGGCACAAGCATTTCTTCAGGCAGATTCTTCCTGCCCCACATAATCCCAGCACCTCCCTGTACTTCTGGAATCCAGCCTCTTGTGTCCAGAGAATGATCTCTTTGGCTCCTTTAGCCCCCATCCCTCCTGCTTCAGCCAGGCCCACTGCCTCCTGTTCTTTCTCTAGACTCTAATCTGATGAGTCACAGCCCCATGCTCTGAGCCCTGTGCAGTCAGGGCACTGGGGTGGAGTGGGGGCTGAGGTATTTAAGTGGAGCCCAGTGCACCCTGTTACTCAAGCCTCAGCTCTAATGACATCTGTGTCAGGGTGTCCCCAACACTCCCCAGTTTTGATCATTCACTAGGAAGATTCACAGGACTCAGTGTAGAGTCATACTCATAGCTCTGACTTATTATAGCAAAAAGATACAAAGAAAAACCACAAAGGGAAGGTGCATGGAACAGAGTTGGAGAAACCAGGCACAAGCTTTCAAGATCCTCTCCCAGTGGAGTCACACAGCACATGCTTAATTCCCTTAGCAATGAGCTGTGACAACACGTGTGACATGTTGTCTACCAGAAAGCTCATCAAAGACTTAGTACCCAGAGTTTTTACTGGGGGAGTGATCATGGAGGCACCCTCTGCTGGGCCTGCAGCAAAATTCCACTCTCAGAAGGAAAGCAGGCACTTAGCATAGGCCACACTGTTTGTCCGAATAGTTTAGGTGCAGCAAACCACTCTTATCAGATAGCAAGTTCCTAGGTGCCAGTCAAGGGCCATAAGCAAGCTTTTTTAAAGAATAAGCACACAGGCATGCTATGTTAACTCTTTTCTGCACACAATCCAATGTGGGCAATATAACACTCCAACAGACCATCGTTTTCTTTTCATTTGTGCCAGATTCCACACTTCCAAAGCTTGCCTATTTTATTAGACCATCATAATAACTGTGTACAAGAGACAGACAGGGATCAATCCTCTCATAGATAAGCATGCAAACAGCTGAGAAGGCTTGGTTCTAAGTTACTGAGAAAATGACTGAGAAAGTTGGACCCAAAGGCCAGCCAATCTCCTCCCTCCTGACAGAGAAAGGAAGGCTAGGCATGGCCTAGGTAACCTATGTGAACAAAGGCATAGGAAAAGGTTGCTGTCTTTGTTGTCATTTGGCGGTAGAGTGAGACAGGAATGTGTCTCTACCACTCAAGGAAACGAAAAGATGAACAGAGCTCCAGGGCTCCATAAACTTCTACCTCTTCCACACAGCTTTCAATGAAATCAATTCACAGAACAGTAGTGCTACAAGTGTCCTTAAAAAAAAATCACTGAGTACAACTAATATCTTTATTTGGAAAACATGGAAAATAATTAGCCTCTATTGAATATGGATCATAACCTATTGTTTAGAAAAGACCGGAGAAAGGGTAATGGGAGCCTTATGTGAGGTAGCTTTCACTGTGCTTTCTTTATTGTTAGGAAACTGCCTTTATTATCAATAGAAGCACTGGCTGTTCCTCCACTCCTGCTGCCAGCTGAAGCCAGGGACCAGTTCTAAGTTTGAGACAGAATTTAAGAAAACAACAAAGACAAAAATAAAATCCTCAGTTTTTCTACTGTTGAAAGGCAGGCAACTTTACCCAAATGTGGACAAGTGAACATGAGAGGCTTTCTGGGAGGAGGATAACGCCTGCACATGAAGCTAGGATGTGCCCTGTCTGGCAGTGCCATGGATGACTCTCTCTGAATCTGAGTTTCCTCACTGCTGACGTGGGGAGCCCGAGAACAGCTACCATTGACAGACTGCCTCCTCTAAGGCGGTGCAAGGTCCTGAGTCCCACGTGTATTTGTGATCCCGTCTGAGTCTCACAGCAGGACTTTGAGATGAGTAATAGCACCCGCTTTGGAGAGTCAGAAACACTGGAACACTGAAGTTCAGAGAAGTTGGATGCCGTCCTCTATCACAGCAAAGGAAATGCCAACCAGATCTCCCTGACTCTCAGCATGATGATTATGTCATCTGGCTGCATTCAGAAAATCTGCTTCATACATAAGTCACAAGGAAACAAGGAAATCTGCCTGTTTCCTCTTGGGCTCTGGGCATGAAAAAAAAGTGTCCCCTGAGAATTCATAATGACTTGCCCATAATAGAGTTTGAGATTTTAATCCACATTTGCTGCATAGTCAGGAAACAAAAGGCTTAGGAATTTACATGAAACGTAGTCCTGGCTGGTAACACCTGGGAGTGACTGGCAAAAGCAAATGAAAAACCACACTAGAGACCCAATTCAACCTAAATCCAGACAACACAGAACTCTGACCCAGAAACTCCACTGAAGGTGAGCTCATAATCTAAAATTACAAACAGATGAGGAAACAATCCACCATCAGTGAGAGTCAACAAATACAATAGGATTAGAACCCCGAAGAACTTGAGATAATAGAGCTATCAGATGCAAACCATAAAACAAAAATGTTCAAAATGATTTAACACATAAAAAATAGAGGTCAAAAATCATAAGAACAAAGCTGTATGGGAAAAATGAGCAGATGTGAAAAATAACCTGAGAAAACTTCTAAAAATGAAAAATATAGTCTTTGAAACTTAAAACACAGCATGCAGGTCAAATAGCAGATTATACATAGCTAAAGAAAGAAATAGAGTGAACAAAGGTATATATTGATGAAATTACCCTTAATGCATATAAAGAGAAAGAAAATATTAAAAAAGAGATTAAGAACTATGAAAGATGGATCCCACCAGGCGAGTATTAGCCAGCAAACTACTGGCAATTTCTTTAGGTTGCCTACAACAGTGGAAATTATTACATGTTCTACATTCAAATACAGCTTCATAATTTATAAAGCAAGCTTTTGAAGTTAATTGATATAATTCACTAAAACAAGCTGCTCAGGTGTCTTGCTCCTGAGAAACCCTCCTACAACAAACAGGCTTGATTTCTATATTTTGAGAGCTCAGATTTATAAGTTATTGTGATTCAACACATCTGCTTGATGGGACCTTAAATCTGACAAGGCTCTGGATTCATTAACCTTGACAGGAGAAGTCTGGATAAATCTGCTTGCAAAATATCTGCTGTATATTTTAATTCTCAATAGGGTAAGGCAAGTAGAATACAGATCTATGTATTCTGCTTCAGTGACTTCCTTGACATTTCAATAAACTTCTCAAGATTATCATTATTTTTTATGAAAGAAGAGTGGCTTCTCCCAGGGTTCCAGAGCACCAGCAGCGAAGGGAAGTGATGCCGCCCCTTCTGGACTCTAAGCAAGCTTTGTTCCTTGCTTCTCTTAGGCATTTATTGCTTTGCACCTTAAATTGCAGTTATTTACTTATATGGCCTGGTTCTCCTGGTCTAAATATATGCTCATGTTTAGTCATCAACAGCATTTAACACAATGCCTTTCACTTTTTAAGCATTAGATAAATATTTGGTGGATAGATAGCAAAGGAATGAATGTGCCTGATTAGGGTACTCTTTCTTCAGTAACTCTTCTGCTTCAAGAAGTCTTCTCTGAAAAGGACCCCATGTATATTCATGAGACAGCAGCAGTAATTCAGAAAGAAATGATGTGCAAGTCAGTAAGCAGTCATAATTGAATAGTCCTTTCCATTCTTGTTTAAGATTTGCAGCATGATTACATTGGGTTCTCAGGAAGGATTCCTAGGATGATGCTTCAGCTTCAGCTCCTATCTCCTTATGTTGTCAGGGGTTGGAAAACAGTAGACTAGTGACCATGTTTCACAGGTAGAAGAGGGGTTGTGAATGGGAGCTGGGTGGGAACAGGAAACGGAAGAATGAATTCTCTCTTTATCCCACCTGGTAGCAGGTGACCACTGTTCCTTTAGCTTTAGTGATGTGACTGAAAGCATCCAAGGCGGGCAAGTGAGGAGTAGTGATTCAAAGCAGAAATGGATCTAATGCAGCTATTGACAGTAACTAGCCTTGTTTTAAGAAAGAAAAGGGGCTGGCCGAGTGGTGCAGTGGTTGAGAGCTGGATTGGGACATCAGCGGCCCCGATTCGGATCCCACATGTGAGGGCCAGTGACACTGCCCTCAAAAAACAAAACCAAAAAGAAAAAGAAAAGGGTCCATTGGTGAATGCTGTCTTCATGGGCAGTTCAAATCTCCTGTTCTGGTTTGTGAATTTTAACACTGTCACACTCATATGATTGAACAGAATACCTCTACTTCTAGGAAACTAGCCCAGAAATGTATGTGCACAATGAAATATAAATATACATTTTAAGGTTATTAACTGTTGTATTTGTTGGAATAGAAAAAAACAGAAATAACCTAGTATGCATTGATAGGTCTTGATTAAAATGCTTCACAGGCAGATGAACTTTTGTCTGTCATGTGTACTGATTTAAGCCCAGCACCCAGAACACTGCATGGCACACAGTAGGTGCTCAGTGAATAGTGGTTTATGAGATGAATGGGGTGGCATCCAACTGTTAAAAAGACAGAGGTAGAATATTAAATTCCAGATAAGTACCTTTGAGAATAAAGTTGTCCTTCACATGCCACTTGCTTATGGGCAAAGGAGTATAAGACTATTTCACCCTTCATGGAGGAGCACAGTGCTTGAAATAGCATTGATAAGCTCTGGTTTCCAGGGTTACAAGTAGACTCAAAAAAATGTGATTGGGGCAGAAGACAAATTGAAAATTTTCTCTTTCCTTTTATATATCTTTAACTATTTTAAGTGTTCTAACTACAAATTATCACTGTTTATTCATTTAACAGTAAATCCTGTTCTGTAGGGTCAGCATCAGCACAGCAGCTCCTCCACTGTAGTCACAGAAAGTCCTCACAACCAATTAGCCTGAGGGTCAGTCCCATGATTGATGTACAAACAGCAACCAAGGCTCAAGTACAATAGGTACACCTGGAGCCCCTAGCTCAGGCGACAAGGGAGACTGTGCCACTGGGCCCCACAGCACACCTACTACATAAGGCCACTTTACTAAGACAAGGAGACATAGCAGCCCTACAAAATGCATATAAACAAACACAGGGAGGCAGCCAAAATGGGAACACAAAGAAGCATGTCTCAAATTAAAAAACAGAACAAAGTTTCAGAAAAAAGAACTAAACAAAATGGAGACGTGTAATCTACCAGATGCGAGTTCCAAATATTGGTTATAAGGCTGCTCAGTGATCTCAGGGAGAACTTCAACAAAGATACAGGAAACATAAAAATTGAGACAGAAAACATAAATAAGAATCCGTCAGAAATAAAGAACACAATAACTGAAATGAATAATACATAAGAGGGAATCAACAATAGATTAGATAAAGCAGAGGATCAAATCGGTGATTTAGAAAATAAGGTAGGAAAAAACATCCAATTGGAACAGAAAAAGAAAAAAGAATCCAAAAATTAAGGATAGTTTCAGGGTCCTCTAGGACAAGATCCAGTGTACCAACATTCATATCATAGTGGTACCAGAAGGAGAAGAGAGAGAGCAAGCAACTGAAAACCTATTTGAAGAAATAATGAAGGAAACCCTCCCTAACCTTGAAGGAAATAGACATTCAAGCCCTGGAAGTACAGAGAGTCCCAAACAAGATGAACCCAAAGAGGCTCCATCAAGACATATAATAATTAAATGCCAAAGGTTAAAGACAAAGAGAAAATCTCAAAGGCAGTAAGAGAAAATCAGTGAGTTACCTACAAGGGAGCTCCCATAAGAGTGTCAGCTGATTTTACAACAGAAACTTTTCAGGACAGAAGGGATTAGCATGAAATATTCAAAATGATGAAAAGTAAGGAACTACAACTAAGATTATTCTACTCAGCAAAGCTATCATTTAGAATCAAAGGTCTGTTAAAGAGCTTCCTAGACAAGAAAATGCTAAAGGAGTTCATCACCACCAAACCAGTATTACAAGGACTCTTAGAGGCAATTCTTTAAGATAAAGTTTAAAAAGATCAAAAATATGAATAAAATAGCAATAACTACATATCTATCAATGATTGCTTTCAATGTAAATGGATTAAATGATCAATCAAAAGATAGGGTGGCTGAATGGATAAGGAAACAAAACCCTTACATAAGCTGCCTACAAGAGACTCACTTCAGACAGAAAGGCACACACAGACTGAAAGAAAGGGATGGAAAAAGTTATTTCATGAAAATGGAAACAAAACAAAACAAAAAGCTGTAGTAGCAATACTTATACCAGACAAAACAGACTGTAAAGCAAAGGCTATAACAAGAGACAATGAAGGACCCAGTAATCCCAGTTTTGGGTACTTATCTGAAAGAATCCAAAACACTACTCCAAATGGGCTTGTGCATCCATATGCTCATTGCAGCATTATTTACAGTGGCCAAGATGTGGAGGCAGCCTGGGTGTCTGCTGGTGAATGAGTGGGTAAAGAGGAGGGGGTCATATACAGTGGAATATTGCTGGGCCATGGAAGGGAATGGGTTGTTGCCATCTGCAGTGGCATGGATGGGCCCGGAGAGTATTGTGCTAAGTGCCGTATGTCAGACAGATGCAATGTGATTTCGCTTATATGTGGAATCTAAAGAACAAAATAAACAAACGAAACAGACACATAGAGAACAATTTGATGATTGTTAGGTGGGAGGGGGATTGGGAGTGAATGAAAAAGGGGAAGGGATTAAGAAGTAAAAATTGGTAGTTAGAAAATAGTCATCATGATGTAAAGTAAAGCATAGGGAATATAGGCAATAATATGGTAATAACTATATATAGTTATTACCAGACTAGTCAGGGGTACCAGACTATTCAGAGGGATCACTTCTTAAATTATATAAATGTCTCACCACTATGCTGTACACCTGAAATTAATATAAAATAATATTGAATGTTCTCCCACTAATCTGTTAATAAATTCACTGTTTTCCTGCACTCTCAAAAAAAAAAAAAAAGAAAGAAGAAGAAGAAGAAGAAGAAGAAGAAGAAGAAGAAGAAGAAGAAGAAGAAGAAGAAGAAGAAGAAGAAGAAGAAGAAGAAGAAGAAGAAGATACATAAGCCACAATTCTTCCCATGGAAGAGTCATAGTTTGTTATGTGTAATCAAATCACTATGATACAATGTGATACAAAATCTACTAAGTAGATGGAATCAACACTCCTGAAGCAGAGAGACTGATTTAAGAAGCAGAAAGTGTAAAGAGGAGGTGTTTGAGCTAAATCTTAAAGAATGAATAGGCCACCACCAGGAAGGCATAGATGCAGTGGGATGAGAATGTGCACCCAGGCAGCAGAGAGATCATGAGCTCATGGGGAGAGCAATGTGGGTTTGAATGTGCTTGGTGTGTTCAGGGTGTACATGCAATGTAACCCAAGGGGTCATTGGTGTGTGCCTCAGAGGAAGTGGAGTCCAGGAGATGGGATTAACCATCTGGAGTCAGGATGTGAAGGATCTTGTTCTTCCAAGTCTACCTATGCCAACCACTTGCCATCACTCAACTCTTTTTTTAACCTTATTATTATTATTAGTTACAGATGTACAAAACAATGCAATAGTTATCTTTTTCACCCCCTACAAAGTGACTACTCCCTCCCCCCTCCCTGTTCCTTATCCCTGATATCATACATATCTATTAGAATTCCACTGACTCCATCCCCACACTATATTCTATATCCCATGACTATATATGTGTTAAATTATAGTTGACATATAATATTATTCAGCGGCAGCTTCAGATGTACAGTGCAGTGGTAAGGCCATTACACTGTCCATGAAGTGGTCTCTGTAAAAAGACATGAGTCCTTCTGATTCCCTAAGAAAACTATTTACAAACTTATTGATTATATTCACTAAACGTTCTCTTCTGTCTCTGCAGTAGTATTGTAGTTATCAGTTTGTGTTGCCTCGTCCCGTCCCCTTCTCCCTCACACCCATCCCCATCCCATCTAGCCCTCATCAATTTTTTTCTTTGTGTCTCTAAGACTATTTTGGTTTACATTACTCGTTTATTCAGTTCTTTAGATTCCACATATAAATGAGATCATATGGTATTTGTCTTTCTCTCACTGATTTATTTCACTTAACATAATGTTCTCTAGGTCCATCCATATCATTGCAAATGGTATGATTTCTTCCTTCTTTATAGCTGTGTAATACTCTATTGTGTAAATGTACCACTGTTTCTTAATCCAGTCATCTACCGATGGGCATTTCAATTGTTTCCAAGTCTTGGCTATTGTAAATAGCGCTGCAATGAACATAGGGGTGCATATATTTTTTTGAATTAGTGTCTTGGGTTTTTCAGGATAAATGCCTAGGAGTGGAATTGCTGGGTCTAAAGGTAGTTCCATTTCCAGTTTTTTGAGATACCTCCATACTGACTTCCATAGTGGCTGCACCAATCTGCAATCCCACCAACAGTGCAGCAGGGTTCCTTTTTCCCCACAGCCCCGCCAGCACTTGTTGTTTGTTGATTTATTGATGATAGCCATTCTGACCGGAGTGAGGTGGTATCTCATTGGCCATCACTCAACTCTTAAAGGGCAGACATAGTCATCTCAAACTTATCTGTAATCTGTACACTCCCCATTACAGAAGTAGCTCTTCAAGTCTGAAGGCCCCTTTCTTTGCTCCCCTCTGAGCAATGAACAATGTCCAGGGCACAGCTATGTCTAGGGCCTGGGTCCTGCTCCACCTGGAGGAAGGATCAGGCCCAAATATAGGAGGCTCCCCAAGGCAGAGCATTGGGTGTAACAAGAAATCTGTATGAACATGTGTGTGGAAAAAGGAGTTTAGTGAGAAGAGCAGTGACTAGAGTTGATAAACAATATCTCTTGATGTTTGGTTTTTCTTTTTTTTTTTTTAGCTGAGCCATCCTGCTACCTGTTGGCAGCTCAGCTCGGGCTGGGCATCGAACTGCTGTTGCTCAGAGCTCAGCTCACACTCTTGAGCGAGCACTTAACCAACTGAGCCACTGATGTTTGGTCTTTAATCTTTGATAGCTAAATGGCCAAATAGACTGTTAAAACAGTTAGTTGAGTCATAAAGTGAATTGTTAGATTAAATTCATTGATTTTTATTACTAAACAAGCTCGGATAATGGCCTGTCTGGGGTGTTATATAGACATGGTTTCAGTGGTACAATACACAGAGTCAAAAATTCCAACTGTTGGAAATTAAATGCATTTATTTCTGCAAATTAAATTGCCCTGAGGAAATCAGCCTCAGGTGAAGAAATACTTAATGTTTACTAACTAATATTTCAATTGCTAAGACACCCAGTTTGGTTTTAACACATAGCCCAGAGTGACATCCATCTTCTTGATAAGCAGATAAAATGAAATCATGACTACACAACCAAGGATTGCATGCCCACCACATTTCCTACACAGATGCTTGATGCAAACTCTAGAGACAAAGAGAATGTGGTCATTATCAGGCCATATGTTAGAAGAAAGCATCAAAGTGGGATGAGTTATTGTTTGTACAGCCATCTGTTGATAGCAGAACTTAATGGTCCCCAAAAATAATTTTGATGTATTTTTACTTCATAGGTAAAAATACATAGAAATTAAAGGAAATGTACTAGATTTGAATCAACTGCCTTTCTTTTCTATACAGATCTAATCTGGTGTCCTCATTTGTCAGGGAGCATGTTACTTAGGTAACATTTCAGAACAAAGAGACAACAGAATAAGAATAGCATGAGCCAACACCAAGCCCACAGATAGTGGTTGAACAACGGAATTGACACCTCAGTGGCAGAGGTCCCACTGAAAAAGGGAGGGGCCCCAGTCCCACACTGGGCTCCCCAGTCCAGAGGTCCTGTGCCAGGAAGAGGAGTTTCCACCTCTGACAGTGAAAATTATCGAGGACTCTGTGTGCCTGTCCTGGTGAAACTCCTGGAAACCCAGATGCCCTCTTAAAGAGTCTGCATGAAAACCTGTTCACTTGCAAACACTCACCTGGTCTTGGGTGCAGGGTGGGAGGACAGTAACTCGAGAGGCACCAGAGACATATGGGGAAAGACTGAGCTATATGGCTTTAGGGCAAGGGCTAAAGGGACAGGCGCCATTGTCCCTGTGTGGAGCCTGACTCACGTGGAGTCTATAAGACCGCACTATCTTTTCAATGTTGAAACCTGCCCCAAAGGGCCAAATCGGAGCATTGATCTGGTGAAATTTAAGCATGCGCACCACCTTGGTCATGCCCTGGGTCACCATTGGCTCAGCTGGTACTGCATCACCCCAGGCACTCTCAGCTGCTGAGCAGCTGGCCTTGCCCCTACAAGCTGCAGAGACCTTTTACAGCATCAGATAGCCCACAGTGGCCCAGAAACTGCTGGTGTTGGGCAGTAACTCAGTCCTGGTGCCTTAGCTTCTCTTGGGCAGCTCTGGGGGACCTGCAGGCCTGAGGCAAGCAGCGGCTGGCCACGGTGCTCTCAGGACATTTTTGTGAAGTGGTGATGGACCTGACACCAGTGTAAGAACTGAAACTGCATTAACTTTGTAAAAACCACGGCCCACACTCAGTAGTTCCCTGGAACCCCACTCCACCCACCTAGAGCTGCATTACTAGAGGCTCTCTCAGTATTTGGGTAGCCAGCCATGACTCACAGGTCTTGGAAGACTTTTACAGCAGCAGATGGCCCATGGCTGCCCAGGAGGCTTTCGTTGGGGAGCAGTGACCCAAAACCTGTGCCACAGGCTCTTGTAGGCAGCTCTTGGGGATTTGCAAACCTGAGGTGAGTGGTGGCTGTCTCTGGTGTTCTCAGGGTGATTTGCAGAGTGGTCATTGTCCAGGCACTGCCCCGAGGTGAGTAGTAGTGGCTGTGGTATTCTCCAGGTGTTTTGCGAAATAGTCACAGGCTAGACACTGGCACAACACCTGAATCTGCATTAACTTTATAAAAACTGCTGGCCATGCCTCATGACTCCCTGGAATGCTGCCCCACCCAGCTGGGCTGCATGGCTGAGGGCACCCTCAATTCTGGGCTGATGCACATAAGAAGGCTCTTTTAACAGCTGTCCATTATGGGCAGCTGGCAGGTGGCCTTTTGCTAAGCTGCCCAGGCCCACTAGAGGTGGCAGCCAGCCTCAGCTTACAGCGAGGCCAGCTTCACATGCCTCCAGGACTAGCACAGCCAGCAGCAAACCACATATAGCTTTGTGGCTTTTACCAGGTAGCTATAGACTGCTCAGGCGTGTCTGAAATTGCCCTGCATGGAAAACCTTCCTAAGAAACACCAGAAACAACACCCCCAAAAGCCAACTTCAGACCACACCAGAGCATTACCTAGTTAGCCCTATAAGTGGTGGTCTCAACAGGCACAAGATCCCCCTGGGGGAAATCCTCCTCTGAGGGGTCAGCTCATACATTGTGGGTGTAGCCAATCCTCACAGCTAATCAGCCTGGGAGGCAATCCCACCCATTGTTGTGCCAAAAGCAAACAAGGCTTAACACAACACACTGAAGGGACACTCCTGGAACACACACACAGGGGACCAAGGAGACTGTCCATTGGACCACACAGGACACATACTATGCCACCCAGCAAAGACTGGGGGACATAGGAGATCTACCTAATACATAGAAGCAAAGATAGAGAGGCAACCAAAATAAGGAAACATAGAAACATGTCCAAAATAAAAGAACAAGAGAAACCTCCAGAAATAGAACTAAACGAAATGGAGGTAACCAACCTACCAGAGTCAGAGTTTAAAACACTGTTTACAAGGATGCTTAAGGAACTTAGTGAGAACTTCAACAAAGACATAGGAAGTGAGCCGGCCGAGTGGCGCATTGGTTAAGAGCTGGTTTGGGGATGCCAGCGGCCCCGGTTTGGATCCCATATATGAGGGCCAGTGACACTGCCCTCTACAGCTAACAACAGCTCCACCTGGAGCTGGGCTATGCAAGCCCCAGCGATGGTGTGGGCTGCAGACCCTGCTACAGTGGGCTGCCATAGGCTACAGTGATTGGCCAGCAGCCAGCGTGAGTGGCTGGCAGCCAGCATGAGCTGCCAATAGCCGTGGTGAGCAACCATCCAGAGGCTGGTGACCGATCTGCCTCATCCGGGAAGAACGCAATGATGATACCAACAAGGGCCAGTGAAGCAACGTCCTGGACAACTAGACTGAAGAACAAAAAGACAGCAACTTGTCTGTTCCCTTCCCCTGATTCCCCAACGCTGTTCCCCTCCCCCAATTTCCCAATAAAATATTTTAAAAAAGAGAGAGAGATAGGAAGCATAAAGAAGGACATAGAAAGCATAAAAAAAATGTCAGAAATAAAAAATACAATAACTGAAATGAAGAATACAGTAGAAGGAACCAACAGAAGATTAAATGAAGCAGAGGATCAAATCGGTGATTTAGAAGACAAGATAGCAGAAAGCACCCAGTCAGAACAATAAAAAGTAAAAAGAATGTAAAAATATGAAGATAATTTAAGGGACTTTTGGGAAAACAGCAAGCATAACAACATTCACTTCATAGGAGTACCAGAGGAGAAGAGAGGGAGCAAGCAATCAAGAGCATATCTGAAGAAATAATGACTGAAAACTTCCCTAAGCTGGTGAAGGAAATCGACATACAAGCCCAAGAAGCACAGAGTCCCAAACAAGATGAACCCAAACAGGCCCACAAGACACTTCATAATTAAAATGACAAAGGTTAAAGACAAAGAGAGAATCCTAAAGGCAGCAAGAGAAGACAACTAGTTTCTTACAAGGAAGCTCCTATAAGACTGTCAGCTGACTTCTCAACAGAAACTTTGCAGGCCCCAAGGGAATCACAGGAAATATTCAAAGTAATGAAAAACAAAGGCCTACAGCCAAGACTACTGTACCCAGCAAGGCTATCATTTAAATTTGAAGGAGAAATAAAAAGCTTCCCCAACAAGAAAAAACTAAAAAAATCCATTAACACCAAGTTAGTATTGCAAAAAAAATGTTAAATGGACTCCTTTAAACAGAAAAAAGGAGGAAACAAAGAAACAAAGATAAAAAATATGAATAATAAAATGGAAATAACTATGTACCTATGAATAATCACTTTAAATGTAAATGGATTAAATGCTCCAATCAAGACACAGGGTAGCTGAATGGATAAGAAAACAAGACCCATGCAAACAAGAGTATGCTGTCTACAAGAGACCCACCTCAAAATGAAAGACACACAGACTGAAAATAAAGGGATGGAAAAAGATATTTCACTCAAATGGAAATGAGAAAAAAGGTGGAGTAGTAATACTTAGACAAAATAGAATTTAAAACACAGACTATAATAAGAGACAAACAAGGACATTACATAATAATAAAGGGATCACTCCAATAAAAGGACATCACCCTAGTAAACATTTATGCACCCAACCTAGGAGCTCCTAAATATATAAAGCAAATATTGACCAATATAAAGGAAGACAATCATAGTAGGGGACTTTAACACTCTACTGACAACAGTGGACAGAGCTTCCAGACAGAAAATCAACATAGAAACAGTGGACTTAAATGACACATTAGATCAGATGGATTCAATTGATATTTTTAGAGCATTTCACCCCAAAGCAACAGAATATACATTCTTCTCAAGTGCACATGGAAGATTTTCCAAGATAGATCACATATTAGGCCACACAACAAGACTCAATAAAATTTAGAGGACTGTATAACTATTGCACTGTGTTGTACATCTGAAGCTAATTAAAATAAATAAATTAAAAAAAAAATCTTAAGCCAATTAAAAAAAAAAATTTTTAGAGGACTGAAGTCATATCAAGCGTCTTCTCTGACCACAATGATATGAAAGTAGAATTACAAAAAACAAACAAACAAACAAACAAAAAACCTGAAAACCACACACATGAAGGCTAAACAACATGCTACTGAATAATGAATGGCTTTACAATGAGATCAAGGAAAAAATCAAAAGAAACCTTTAGACAAATGAAAATGAAAACATGACCCCAAATCTGTGGGACACAGCAAAAGCAGTCCTAAGAGGGAAATTCATAGCAATGCAGGCCTACCTAAAGAAACAAGAAAAATCTCAAATAACAGTCTAACTTTACATCTAAAGGAACTAGAAAAATAACATCAAACCAAGCCCAAAATAAGTACAAGAAAGAAAATAATAAAGATCAGAGTGGAAATAAATAAAATAAAGAAAAACATCAATAAAACCAAGAATTGGTTTTTGGAAAACATAAACAAAATTGACAAACTTTTCACCAGACTCATCAAGATAAGGACCCAAATAAATAAAATAAAAAATGAAAGGGAAGTGACAACTGAAACCACAGGAATACAAAAAAAAATTTAGAAATTCTATGAGCAACTATATGCTAACAAATTGGACAATCTGGAAGAAACAGGTAAATTCCTAGAAGCATATGATCTTCCAACGTTGAACCAAAAAGCAACAGAAAATCTGAACTGACCAAATACTATTAATGAAATTGAATCAGTAATCAACAAGCTCCTAACAAAGAAAAGTCCTGGACCAGATGGCTTCACAGTTCAATTTCACCAAACATTCAAAAAAAAAAAAAAAAGAAACTACACCTATTTTCCTCAAACTATTCCCAAAAAATCCAAGAGGAGGGAGGCCTCTCAGTAATAGAGAGAAACAGAAACCTGGGCAGCTTGGCTCCTAGTACTTTGGAGGACATGATACTGGATTGTACCATTAGCCTTTGGGAGCTTGAAACTCCCAGAAAACAACAGGCTAGAAATGTGGCTGGAAGAAATGTGATGCTTGGAATCATAAAAGTACTGTCCCCATAAGTGATTAGGGAAGGGAGAAGGTAGCACTGAGACTGTGAGACTCCATATGAAAAATGTATGCAAAGAAACAAAAACAAACCTGCAGAAGCAAACCTACAGAACCTTAGAGACTCTGATGGAGGTCTCTAAGAGAGATGATGCCACCTCAGCCCAGCAGAGGCACCTGAATGAAGCTTCCAGGTGTACATCTGTGATCTGTGCACATCATTCTGCCGCTGGCTATATGGACAGAAAAGGCTCTGACCCACAACTGAAGCCTAAGATAATCAATCACCTTGCCCAGCATCTCTCTAGAGGATGTGTATCTGTGAAAAAACACTGCAATGCAAGGTAAAGAGAAAAACTTCCTGAGGTCTCGGAGAAAGAGCATAGCTCTTTAAGTATTTGCTACAGGAACAAGACATTTTCTTTTTAGAAAGGTTATTGTCATCAACTGCAAGATGCAAGAATACATAGTCTCAGGACCAGCCGAGTGACTCAGTTGGTTAAGAATTAGCTTAAGTATATGAGTTCTGAACAACAGGGCCGCTGGTTCTATTTCCACATGGGCCAGTGATGCTGTGCCCTATCTGAGCTGCCACCAGGTGGCAGGATGTCGTAGCTGGTGAGAGCACGTGCTCCTAACAAGACTGCCTGTTTGATGGAGGGCTATGCCCGCCCACAACTAAGACTAAACTCTGCACCTTGAGCTGAGCTGCCACCTGGATGGCTCAGTGGATGGAGCATGCGCTCTTAACAAGGCTGTTGGTTCGAATCCCTCATGGAATGGTGGGCTATGCCTGTCTGCAACTAAGACTGAACTCAGCACCTTGAGCTGAGGTGCCGCCCAGATGGCTCAGTGCATAGGATGTGCCCTCTTAACAACAAGGCTGCCGGGTTTGACACGTGCATGGGATGGTGGCTATGCCACCGGCAACTAAGACTGAACTTGGCACCTTGAGTTTAAAGGTCATGAGCTGCCGACGAGCAGCCAGATGGCAACTGGCGCCCTCTGCAAATAAGATCGAAGAACAACAAATTGGCTGGTCCCCTTCCCCAATTCCCCAAAACGGTTCCTCTCCCCCCACTCCCGTTCCCCAATTTAAAAAAAAAAAAAAGAATACATAGTCGCTCTTTTTTTTTTTCCATTAGTTTCAGGTGTACAACACAATGCAATAGTTATACTCTTTACCCCCCAAAGTGACAACCCTCCTCCCCCAGTTCGCCACCCCACTCCCCTCCCCCATATCATATATATCTATTACAATTCCTTTGACTCCCTTCCACAATATACTCCACATCCCATGACTATCTATATATTCAGTTACAGTTGGCACACAATATTATACATCAGCTTCAGGTGTACAGATCAAGCCTCTACTCCATGCATGAAGTGGTCTCCCTAACAAGATATGTGATTATCTGACACTCCACAAAATTTTTACAACATTATTATATTCCCCAAACTGTGTTTCATATCCCTGTGGCAATATTGTAGTTGTCTATTTATGCTGTCTAATCCCTTCCTCTTCCCCCTTATCCTCAGCCCCCTCCCAACTAGCAACCCTCAGTTTTTCCTCTATATTTATCAGTCTGTTTACTTTGATTGTTCATTCAGTTTTTCAGATTCCACATATAAGTGAGACCATATGGTACTTGTCTTTCTCCGACTGAGTTATTTCACTTAACATAATAGTCTCTTCACAACATTATCAATTACATTCCCAGAACTGCCCCCATATCCCTGCGGCAACATTGTAGTCACCCACCTACGCTGTCCAAAACCTTCCCCCTCTCCCTCATCCCCACTCACTCCCAGCCAGCAACCATCAGTTTTTCCTTTATATCTGCTTGAAATGACTTCACTCTTCTTAAATTTACTGAGACTTGTTTTGTGGCCTAACGTGGTCTATCTTGAAAAATGTCCCATGTGTACTTGAGAAGAATGTATATTCTGTTTTTTCAGGGTGAAATGCTCTAAAAATATCAACGAAGTCCAGCTGGTCTAAAGTGTCATTTAAGGCCCCTCTTGCTGTGTTGACTTTCTGTCTAAAGGGTCTGTCCATTGGTGACAATGGGGTGTTGAAGTCCCCTACTATGATAGTGTTACTGTTGATCTCTGTCTTTATGTCTGTTGAAATCTGTTATATGTAATCAGGAGTTCCTATGTTGGGTGCATAGATGTTTATTAGGGTTATAGTGCCCTTCTTTTTCTTTCATTGTAGTCATTTTAAAGTCCATTTTGTTCAAAATAAGTATTGGTACTCCAGGTTTTTTTTTCTCTCATTTCCATTTGCATGAAATATCTTATTCCATCTGTAAACAGCATATACATGTGTCCTATTTCCTTATCCACTCAGCCACTCTCTGTCTTTTGATTAGAGCATTTAGCCCATTCACATTTAAAATGATTATTGATAGGTGCATATGTATTGCCATTTTGTTATTTGTATTCCTAGTCTTTCTGGGTTAACTTGTTTACCCCTTTCTTTTGTTTAAAAAAGTCCTTTTAACGTTTCTTGCAGTGCTGGCTTGTCGGTAATGAATTCCTTAAGCTTATTCCTTTCTGAGTAGCTCTTTATCTCTCCTTCAATTTTAAGTGATAGCCGTGCTGGGTAGAGCAATCTTGGTTGTAGGCCTTCATTTTGTGTCACTTTGAATATCTCCTGCCATTCCCTTCTGGCCTGCAGAGTTTCTGTAAACAAGTCAGCTGTTAGTCTAATAGGAGTTCCTTTGTATATAACCTGCTTTCTCTTGCTGCCTCTAGGATTCTGTCTCAGTCTTTAACCTTTGCCATTTTAACTATGATGTGTCTTGGTGTGGACCTGTTTGGGTTCAGCTTGTTTGGAACTCTCTGCACTTCCTGGGCATGTATGTTGATTTCCTTCACCAGGGTAGGGAAGTTTTCAGTCATTATTTTTTCAAATACATTCTCGACCCCTTGCTTCTTCTCTTCTTCTTCTGGTATTCCTATGAATCGGTGGTTGTTGCCCTTCACCTTGTCCCATAGGGCTCTTAAACTATTTTCATTGTTTTTTATTCTTTGGTCTTTTTGTTGTGCCAGCTGGGTGATTTCTGCTATTTTGTCTTCCAAATCGCTGATCCGCTCCTCTGCTTCATCTACTCTACTGGTGATTCCTTTGAGTGTGTTCTTCATTTCAGTTATTGTATTCTTTAGTTCTAACTTGTTGTTTTTTATGATTTCTCTATCCTTCCTTATGTCCTCACTAAGGTTGTTAAACATTCTTATCATCAGTGTTCTAAACTCTGTCTCTGAAAGGTTAGATCCCTCTGTTTCATTTGGTTCCATTTCTAGAGGTTTCTTCTGATCTTTTACTTGTGACATGTTTCTTTGTTTCCCCATTCTGGCTGTCCCTCTGGGATTGCTTTGATGTATTAGATAGAACACCAGGAGAGCCCTGGCTGGATCACACAGGCACACAGCTCACGGCCCAACACTCCCAGGAAATCTCCCAGTTTCAGCCTGTCGCAATCAGCCGCTCGCAGATCAGGCTGAGCAGCCCAACAACCAATCACCAGCCTGGCAACTCTGCAAGTGCAGTCCAGAGAGCCGGGACCCGAGGCGGCTTGCACACTCCCCCATCTCAGTGAGCTGCCTGTTGGAGCCAGAGGGCACCTGCCCAGCGTTTCCCTGGCAACGCAGTATAAGCCAGGCGAAGGGTGGGGATCCAAGGCCGCATGTGCATGCGCGCCCACACACCCACACTTCTGTGCCAATTCCACCAGACCAATGAGATCCTGGATCTGATCCTCTGTGGGAGGGCCCAACCCTGACAAAATGGCGCCCTCCTTACACCACTCGCATGCAGGCTCCACACCAGGGGAACAATAGTCCAAAAACCTCCAGCCTTTGCACCAAAGGTGCTCAGTTCAGGCCATCCCCGCAGGTTCCTGGGCCTGGCTCACACAGCTGTTCCCTCCACCAGGAACCAGGTAAGTGCTCACCGGCAAGCAAGCCTGTGCGCTGGCCCCACTGATTCTCTAGCCACTCTTAGCCTCACCAAGCTGAGCAAAGAGAGTCCTCACTAATTTACTGCCAGCTATCCTGGAACTCCTCTTCCCGGCAAAGGAACTCTGGGCTGGCGAGCTTGGTGTGCGGCCGGAGGGTCTCTCCCCCAACCGGAGAAGCCTCCCCACAGCTGGGGCTTCCCTCATGGGGTTCGCCCTCTCTTGTCTCCGTCCCTACTACCAGACCCGACGTGGCCTCCTCTTTAAGTTCTTCATTTAGTGCTTCTGTTCATCTAGTGTTCTGGGGACCTCAAGGGTTGAATGCTGTATAATTTGTTTGTAATTTTGGTGTGATCCTGGGAGGTAGTTAGCACAGCGTCTGTCTATTTCGCCATTTTACCAGAAGTCCCCTCCAATCAATACATAGTCTCTTGATCTTCCCTAACCTGTTTTCCAAGACATATTTATTTTATGGATTTATTTTGTTTACTTCATATTTATTTTATGGATTCTGGCAGGGAAGATGGATGTACTTTTGTTTCCCTATAGTTTAATAAATTCATGAGCTAATCATTCATATTCCTAATCATTCACATTCCATTTAATTCCTTAGCTTCATGTCCATGTGAGGATGTCTAAGCCATGTGATGAAGATAAGTTCCCTTGGATAATTCAAATTTTCATTGAGAAATATATTTCTAGATGTCTTGGTCAAGTGAGGGGTGAAAGAGGAACTTGAGCATCTACTACCCTTCTCCCTTACATGGGGTCGTGGGTACAGGTGGAGAGCACACTCTGCCCTGTCCACCTCCAGAGATGGAGAGCTTGGCACAACCCAGGCCACAAGGAGGAGGCAGAGGCCAGAGTAATGTAATGGGGCTTTTACTGTGAGAAGCACGGAACCTGTAAACAGGTGTAGCAAGAGACACCTTCCTTTCCATGTATTTTTTAATTCCTTTCTAACTCCCCGAATTTGGAGGAGTAAGATTGGAAGGCTGTGGACAGGAGTGGACCCGAGGAAAAGACAAGAAGCAGGCACCTCGGGTTGCTTCTTGAGCTTTAAGCTCTGCGCCAGAGAACCCCGAGGCTCATCAGAGAGGAGGCCAGTTAGAAAATAGGGATGAAGTCCCTGGGAAAGGGGCTGACAGTCCCCTTGTGCATATAACATGGCTGATGTGAATGTGGAAATTGACAATTTGCCAAAATTTGGTCCTTTAGATCCAAGCCACCTCAGGAGACACTGTCTGACCTGTGTTATTGAACCCAGAAAATGCTGATATCATTAATACATTTAGACATATGTAAGTCTAAGAGAAGTGCTAATCAAAAAAATCTGGGAAGGTGATTTGTCTATTCTGTCTCAGAGCCAAGCCTACTCTTTAAAACTCTGCACTGTGCTACTGGGACAGGATGTTCCCAAATGATATTTTCCAGTCCCCTTTTTCTGATTATATTCTGGTTATCTTTCTGATTAGATTCTAATTAGATTAGGTTATACAGATCATTTGCCATAAAATTAGATTCTGCCAATGGAAGGCACTGGCAGAGGACTTAAAGTCAGGAGAGGGAAGAGAATTCATCCCCTGTATTCAGCTTGGGTCTACAGCTCTCACAAAGCAAAGGAAGAAAAGAGCTCCCAATTCCAATGACCCTCAGAGTTCCTGGCACAACCTGCATTGGGTCCCCAGGTGAACTGAGCACTTGCCATTAAACCCTCTCTGTTTGAAATACATAGCTTGGCTTCTGTGTTCTTGACTGGACCCAGACTGACCCATTACATTTAAGAAATATCCTAGAATTTTGTGAGGTTTAAATTAATTCTTATATGAAAAGTACTTGGAGTAGGGTCTGGAACATAGTAAATTTGAAAAGCCCAAAGCCAAGTCACATACAAGTATTGGATACTGTTACTCCTTTTACTATATCTGCAACTGCTGCAGAATTATCATCTAGCTCTTCACTGCCCAGTATGGTAGCTGCAAGACACAGGAGCTTACTGACTGTGCTGAAGGGACATCAGGGACCCAGGACTCGCCACCTTCTCAGCAGAACTGTCATTAGAAGACAGTTGACCAGATAAGCAGGAAAAATGATGAGTAGTCAAACGTTGCCTGAGCCACAAACTAATTATTTGTTACTGCTCACCTTTCTAATCACAAAGCTCATTGCTTAGTAAATGCTTCCACTTTGACTATAACAATTAATCTCTATTTTTAAACAAAAAATTTCTTTACTTTTATAGCTATTTACACTCCAAAAGCTTTGCCATAGAAAAACCCAGAAATCAAACTTAAACAACACTTTCCTAACAATGAATTCTTGATTGTGTAATTAACTTTGCAAATATTAATGTAAACATACCTAAAATTCACAGGTTATTAATTACCTAGCTGTTCCCTACACATGCACCCAAACTTCCCCTCTTACAGAGACATACATGGAACACATTCTCTGCTGCTGAGGGTGTTATTCAATGCACTGCCATTCCCTTTATGCGAGACCCAAATAGCAAATGCCCCTTGGTGCACAGAGCTGGGGAAGTTGTCTATGGCGATGTTCTTTGCACATCTCACTGCCACCACACAGGAGCTAGGTGTCCCATCGCTCTCTCTCTATGCCCTGACTGCTGGATGGGTCATTTCAATCATTGATGCTTTATATTTCCATTTTATATGTAACCTTGTATTATATTTTACAGTCAGTCTTTTTATTTTACATTTAACCTTATGTCACATGGTTTAAATCTTATATATCTGTGCTTTTACTCTAAGTTTCCTCACATTTTTTCTGCGAATAGGTGATTTAAAATTCATCCATCTATCCACCCAACAGTCAAACTATTCTTCCTTGCTGTAATTCAATAACTAATTTCACTAGGATTTCTAACTCCCCTGTGAGAATACTGGAATTATAGTGGAAGACAGGTTTATTAATTGAACACAATTCATGCTCTGCCAGCTCTGACCATGCCCTCCTGGGTACTTCCCACCTCACCGACTGGGCCAATGGCATGTGAATGGAAGTGGTGCAGACCTATTCAAACCCAATCTTCAGGTTCCCTAGTTTGGCTCTCATTGCTCCTGCCCCTTCCGGAAGAACAGTATGTCCCATGTAGGTGTTATCCTTTGGCCTGAGTCCCTGAGTAAGACGTGGAACAGACACCCAGTCAACCCACAACTTGGAGAAGAGTTGCAGGGTTTTCTTCAACATGTAGATGACATGTGACATGAGCAACAATGACCTTTGTCATGTGATTTGGGGCCACTGATTATGCCACATAACAGAGTATATGCACTCTTCCTTGTGTTACTGTGGCTGATGCAAAGGCACAGAGGAGAGCACTGGCCACATCTGGTGCAGCACGCCCAGCTGGGATCAGCTCAAAGGACACCAGGTCACAGTCACGTGTGTGACGCTGGTCTAAAACCTAGCAAAGAAAACAGAAGGAGGTGAAACAGAAAGAATCCCTGGACAGTATGGTGGTACCAAAAATTACAACGATGAAGTTCAAGGGCACTCAGCAATCCTGTGCCTTGGGCTGCAAGAACAGTGAGAGCTCCTGTCCTGTCACGGGTCATTTTCAGGCCCCTGCCTATGTTATATCTCCCACCGTAGTCCCTTTGGGCTTGGCCCCTGGTCTTCACTACTTGGCCCCCAAAACTGAAGGGAATTTAGCAAAAACCTTGGTTCACCAGTCATATTTCAAAAGCAAAGAAAGTATGAATAAATACAGAAAGGGGATTGGTGTGTGTGTGCGTGGGAGTGTGCGTGTGTGTGTGTGTGTGTGTGTTTAAGGAGAAAATGAAGATCTCTTCTTATGAAATGTCAAGTTCCTTGTCTCATTTTTACTATAGACATTTAAGATTTTGCTACATTTTAAGATTTTCTACAGATGGCAAATATTCATTAACAAACCAACTATAAAATGAGCAGAGCAAGAAAAGACAGTTAAAAGTTTACACAAGCCTTGAAGTTGAGAATAAAGTGAGCGTTCAGTGTCAGCCTGTAGAGGACAGGAAAACATCAGGCCAGAATGGAGGGAAAATGGATCTCCATAGAGCTGCAGCTTTGAAATCTCAGCTTCAGCTCATTTCATTTACATGCCAGGACACCTAATGCCATTCTTGGAAGACTGACCTCACATAATCAGGGGCAAACAGCAGTCCCTCACACTCAAACGGTGCCATTACGTGACAGTTTTGTTCTAATTTTTGTCTTCTATGGATTTATATTGCCTAATGACCTATATAACAGTTTTTCTGTGTGATTTTTATATATCATACTGATCTATCTTTAGATCTTCCTTTACTTTAATGTCTTACAGAAGGGATTTCTTCACACATGCTGAATTAGCTTCACTCAGTGAGAACTTAATGGCCTTCTCCAGCAACAATCATAATTTTTGCAACAACAATGAATGGAATGCCTTTTCTGTGCAATATGCTGTGCCAGATACAGGCTGGACACAAAAATAAATAGGACCAGGTTCCATCTTACAATTCTAATGAAATAATCTAATAGGACTCAGAGGCTGATTGAAGTTAGGAGGATATGACATTTAATAACTAAAAGGCAAATAAAATGATCATTACTATAAGTGGGGTACAGATGAAGGGGCTGTGGAGAGAGTACATGGAGTTTGGAGATGAAAGTGGGCTACAGGGAGGAGGTGGCACTGAGAGGTTTGAGGCTGCTTCTGGGCATTGGTAGACGAGAAGGGCATTTTCACCAGAGCAACTATGTCAGTAAAGCAACTTGAAGCAGGGAGGTGTCTGGAAATGTTGAGAGCACGGTCTGGTTCCAGTTTGCAAAAGAATATTATCTTGCATTTCAATGTGAGATGTCTTGTCTGGTCCCCTGACTAGGCTCAATAGCTTGTGAGGAATTGGCTCCAGCTTTGAGAAAATATGTTGAGGGAGGGAGGGAGGGAAGGAGGGAGGGAGGAAGGGAGAGAGAGAGAGAGAAAAGAAAATTGAAATTCCTGGCACTGCGTGTAAGCAGCAGTTACATCAACTCTTTCTGAGGGAAATGTCTAACAACCCACTAAGAGAAGAATCAAAATGAAGAAGGAAAACTGGCAACATTTTGGACTAAGAAAGCTAGTGGTTGGCACTTAAAACATCTAAGCAGGTAAGTCTAATTATTATTACAGATGTGGTCACAAAAGTAAATGTGACTGTCAAATATTGTTCAAAGATAACAACTAATGTAAACATTAATAAACTGATAATAATGTAGATCTAAAACCCTAGATTTTATTCATAGAGAGAGGGAGAAGAGGGAAAAAGAAGAAAACATTTTGATGAGTGAAATGCTTTGCCTTATTTAGAGTGAAGTCAAGCAGTAGAGATTTCTTCTTCATGTTGATCATTTAAAAATATAAGCTTTAAGTATTTCTGAAAATAAAAATAAAAGTTATAGAACTAAAAACAAAAAAAAAAGTGTATTTTCCAAATCACCAGAGAAGATAAAAACAGAGAAAACATACATCATAGAAAAATATAGAAACCAGAGGTCAAAGAATACACAAACAGAAGGTACAAACCAGGACACATGTGAGGGCACTGGTCTGCAGCCTGACAATGGCCCTGTGGGGGTTAGACTCCTACACTAAAACGTGAAGACTATGGACTCAGTTTAAAAACAAAATCCATCCATGTACTACTCACAAGCAACACCCTTAAATCAACATCACACAGAAAGGTGTAAGAGATGGGCAGAGACTTGTTGGGCAAAAGCAAACAAGGGTACAGTGTTGATTTCAGAACGATGGAAGTCCATGCTTGCTACCTCCGTAGGTACCAGAGGCCCGCGCTGATAAGGCTCTCTCACCATTGTTCATAAGGTTAAAACAGACAAGTTACACCCTCAGGAACACAAAGAGTTCACTTCCTTGAATGTCTTTCTCCAAAGGCAATTACCAAATGTTTTAGGAAATGTATCCTGTACACTATGGCCACCTGCTTGGCCAGTTGGGGACTGAGGCTGTGCGTGGACTTTGGATAGAGTTCTGTCAGAGTTCTACTACTGGGGACAGCCTAGACCAGTGGTCTTCAGGCCTGGGTGGCATTGGAGTCATGCTGGGCCCACACCTAGAGTTCCTTTGTCAGTAGGTCTGGGGCCTAGGAGTCTGCATTTCTAATATGTTCCCAGGGGATGCTGGTCTAGGAAGCAAACTTTGAGAACACTGGCTTAGATGATTTATTGCCCTACTGATCCAAAAAATCTTCCAATGAATCAAGAAATGACCCAAGGTGAAACTGAATTCCACCAGGTAGGTGGTTGTATGGCCACCTCACTGTCCGAAAGAGCAGGGCTCATGGGTGTGGCCAGTCCCCATGGGTGTAGCAGAGGCACCAAGAATCACCTACTTCACCTCAGAAAGGGCCAGTCATGCTCACGAGAATGTGAGGAGTGTTTGCAGCCAAGAGTTGATGTTGTGTCAGAATCATATCAACCCTGTGGGCTTCTGGCTGTTCTGCTTTTTTCTCTGAGAAAAGACATTGGACCGAATCAGGGGTCCAGGTTTTATTCTCAGCACATCACTAATCAGCTCAATGACCCTGGGCAAATCATTTAATGTCCCTGTACTTTGGTTTCTTTTTAAATGAGGAATTTGGACCAGACCTTTCCAGGAGCCCTTGTAGTCTAATGTTCTATGATTCCTTCTAGAATCAAAGCTTTAAGGGAAAAAAGTCTCTATCATTATGGGAATACTCACTCAATAGTTACACTTTTAATACAGACCATCTGTTACTGTTTCAGAAGTGTCATAAGCACAATAATGCCATCAGCTGGTAATCTGTGTCCTTTCCTTGCAGCAAGATTGATGATATTCAACCTGCCACCAAATATATCAGGAATAAACCATTTTCCAAGCAAGCCAGTGCGGCAAGCATGCTGGGCTCAGAGCCTGGGCACGAGAAGTCCAAGAAGAACAGAAAGGAGCTGCCTTAGTTGGCAGCAGGCCCAGAGCTGGGTTCAGCCACAGTGATCTGATTAAACTGCCATCCTCATCTGCTGGGGGCAGAAAGGCTGCCATGTTGGCATTAGGATTCCAGGGACTTCCATTGAGAATGTGTGGGTAGCAGCAGTTAATACAAAGATGGGTTCACAGTTAGGCCCTGAAAATCTGATCCAGACCCCAGGAAAAGATGAGCAGTGGCTGGTGGAGATTCTCTGGGTAGATGAGCAAGAATGGGGAAGAAGACAGCCTTTATACTGGGCAGGCCTGGCTGCTCTGACCACCAGGAGACAGGGGTGCTAAGCCTGGCCTTAGCCTGACTCTCTAGTGCACAAACCATAAACACACAAACGCACGTCAGATCTAGAACCTGCTTTCGGAAAGACAGAGCTAGCATGTGTCTGAGGACCCACAATCACAGCTCTGTGTGTGACATTCTGGAATTCCTGCACCACTATGCATGCACACAAGTACACACACACACACACACACACACACACACACACACACACACCTAGAATCCTCATGGCTCCTCAGTGCCCTCAGGAATCTCTCACAGGCAGTTTCTGCTCTCCCCACAACCTACCTGAAGATAAACTTTGCACTTCAGAGAGTGTCAAAATATCACACCATCCCTTAGCAGATTTTACTGTAGGTATCATAGTGAAACAGAGGAGAATGAGACAGTTCTGATCAAGATGGTGGGGAAGGTAAATGCTGTGCTCACCTTCTCTCATAACCACATCAAAACTACAACTTAACTACAAAACAGCTATTATTGGGAATCACCTAAAAGCTTGCTGAAATAAAGCCCTACAACTAAAGACTTGTAGAAGAAGCCACCTTGAGGCTGGTAGGAGGGGCAAAGATGCAGAGCCGGCTGGTCCCATACCCATGTGTGACCATTAAAAATCAGGAGTGATATCTCAGCTGTGGTGGTCACCCCGGGAGGAATAAGGCATCCCAGACCCACACAAGTCTCCCCAGCCCATAGTTCCAGTGCTGGGGTGAGAAGTTCCCATAATTCCTGGTTGTGAAAACCAGTGCAGATTGTGACTGAGTGAAATGGAGGGTGGCTGGAATCCCAAGCACTCCTCTTAACGGGGCCACACAGAACTTACTGATGGAATCACTGGCTCTGAGCTCCAGCGCCAGGACAACAGTTAGAGAGGCAACGGGGACATATGGTGGGGAACTGAATCGTCTGGCTTCAGGATGGGCGCTCAAGGGGCAGCTTTTGCCTGGACAGAAAAGCTGGTAGAGGCCATTCTTTCTTTGTTGAGCCCTCCCCCTTCCCAACATGCAGACGCAGGTGGCTGCCATACCTGAGTCTCCATCAAGCTAGCTAATGCCATTCGTTTGCCACGCCCTCGTGATTTGAGACCCCGCCCTGCTCAATTTTCAGGCACACCGAAACCATTTCCAGTGGTTTTGTTGTACAAACCACCTGCCTTGGCTCATGCTGAAGGCTTTCCTAGGGTCTCGCAAAGATTTGTGGAACACAGACAAGCAGCATCTGGCTTGAGCATGTCCTATACCTCTGGCTGAGCAGCTCTAAGCCTGGCACTAGAGACAGCTGGCATTGGGTCACAGCTTGCCCTCTCAAGGTGTTTCCAAGCACAATGCAGGTGGTGGCCATCTGCAGATTATTTTGTGGCTCCTGCTGGGTGGTCTCAGGTGGGCCATGAGCTACAGCTGAAATTGACCCACAGCGGATCTTTTCCAAGGCAGCCCTGGGGCTAGCGCCTCCAGTGGCCAGTTTCAAAACAAGCTAAAGCATCACCTAGTCACCTCCAAGGACAAAACACCCAAGGGGCAGATTGGGCAGACACAGAGTCCAGATCCTGTTCCACAGGGTCAGCCCCTGCACAACAGTTCTTCCATTGTAGTCAAGGCCAGTCCTCAAAACCAGTGAGCCCAAGGGTCAGTCCCTCCCATTGATGTGCAATTATCAACCAAGGATCAACTACAAGAGAAGGGCACACACAACCCGCACAAGGGACACACCTGGAGTGTATGACTCAGGTGACCAGAAAGACTGCGCCTCTGCACCCCACAGCACACCTACTACATAAGGCCACTCTACTAAGACTGGAAGACATAACAGCCCTACTTAATATATAGAAACAAACATAGGGAGGCAGCCAATATGGGGAGACAAAGAAACATGTCCCAAACAAAGTTCCAGAAAAGAACTAAACAAAATGGAGATGAGTCGTCTAGCAGATGCAGAGTTCCAAATACTGGTTATAAGGATGCTCAGTGATCTCAGGGAGAACTTCAACAAAGAGATAGGAAACATCAAATTAGAGATAAAATTCATAAAAAAAGAATGAGTCAGAAATAAAGAATACAATAATGGAAATGAAGAATACATTACAGGTAATCAACAGTAGACTAGATGAAGCAGAGGATCAAATCAGTGATTTAGAAGATAAGGTAGCAGAAAACACACAAACAGAACAGAAAAAAGAAAAACGAATAAAACAATAACAAAACAAAAAAACAAAAAAATAAGAACAGTTTAAAGGGCCTCTGGGACAACATCAAGCATACCAACATTCATATTATAGGGGTACCAAAAGGAGAAGAGAGAGAGAGCAAGAAATTGAAAACCTATTTGAAGAAATAATGACAGAAAACTTCCCTAATTTGGCAAAGGAAACAGATATACAAGCCCAGGAAGTGACCTGATGCTAGTACTTTAACTTGGAAAACAGAAATATGCCTAAATGATTCTCAACCACAACTCCTCAGAGTCCATGTGATTTCCTGAAGGGAAGAAATGCTGCCTTTCTCCTCTCAGTGCCTTCCAGGACATTTGGCAGAGTGTGTAGTTACTAAGTGAATGAATGTGAGAATAAATGAATGAATTGGCCAACATTCACTGATTAAACCACTTACTTAATCCAAGCAAGAGACAGGGAAAAATAGGCATGGAACAATTTACTGGAACCCAGAGAATCTTCCAGTTTCCTTCCAGGCAAAAGTTTTAACCTTGTCTGGCAGTGGGCTTTGAGAAACATGTGTTGTTCAGAATGTCTGTCTTTTCTGCCTGTGCCCAAGGAATGGTGTGAGAGTGTATCCAAACCATGTTTGGAGAAAGCCACTGGTTTTGGGAGCCATACAGCTATTCTGAAGTTTCCTGGTAAATCACTGAGTGAGGAGGCATTCTGGAAATAACAATCTCAAGCCATATTGATTTCAGTAACAAATGCTGCACTGTGTCTCTTGGGTGATTAATGCTATCCTGTTACTCTCACAGTTTGTCCAGGACTTTCAGAAACACCATACTCAAAGCACAGCAGGTTACAATGCCTTTAAATGATGGCACCCAGCCAGAGTTCCTTGGAAAAGCAATTTCTGGATTAGAACTTGGATCCTAAAGGAAAGGACCAGGAAAAATGATGATGTGAAGATCAAATAATTATCTTCAGAAATCAAGAAAAACAGGAAATATATAGAATCAGTAGAAAATAAGGAAGAAGATACATGAGGTGACTATTACTCATGAGCATTCTCCCACATCATTTTTGTTGTTATAAACTATATCATGGCATGGCTCCACTTAAAAACCTTGAAAGGCTTCTCCTTGAGCTAAGAATAAAATGCTACCTGCTTGACCTGGCAGAGAAGGCTCACACAACTAGCTCCAGCCGCCTTCTCTGCACCCTGTCAGGGACTCCAACCTCCCTACCATCATCTAATTCCCAGAAGGGGTCTTTCATGAGATGCTCCCTCGGAAATGAGACATCCTGGTCCCAACCCTTTCTCCATGGCTGGCCTTTTCTGTCCACACCTGTAGCAGTCCTCGTGTTGCTCTCCCGTCATGCTATTCAATTTTCTACATAGCATTTATCACAGGCTCAGGGTTTCTGTTTCTACTTACTTGGGGTCTGGCTGGTTCCACATCTTCTCCTGCTTTAGTTTATAAGCACCATGAACAGAAGGGTCTTCTCTATGCTGTTTACCACTCAGTCTCCTACATCTAGAATGGCCCTTGGCACTCCATTGCAGTCAGTGATATTTTTTATTAGATGATTGATTTTCATGATCCTATATCTATCTTGAAGTTTTATATGGAGTGATATCTAATCTAATAGGAAAAACAACCACCACAAACTAAAAAGTGAATAAAAAGAAATAACAGCCAGAGAGACACTGCATTCCTAAACAAGCTTTGTCATTCCTAAAAAAGCTGCACATGAAAATAAATAGGTTGGGCAAAAAAGCAGGGGAACAGCCCTCTCCTCATAAGGTCTTTGACATCACTGCATTACTGTCACAGCCTCTGGGGTAATTTTGGGTCCAGAAGAATGGTGACACCAGAGAGAATATAAATGTTGGCAAGATGACATTCACCCCGGTGGCTGAGGAAAGCCACACAGGGAGCTGTGTGCTCCGAGCTTGGAGACTTGACTAAGCCTGAGGCTGTGAGGCTGTGTTTGTCCCTGCTTCTAGCTAGGACAGATGCAGCATGTTCAGCCCTAAGGACAAAAGCAGTTCTGGGCCGCAGTCTGGGGATGGAACAAGGACTGTGCTATAGGTGAGGGCTACAGGCAGAAGAGGAGGAAATGGCTTCAATCACAGCAGGGGCCGTGAGATGGGGCTGCTCTGTCAAGCCTGTGGGCTGATGTCAAGTAACTCTCGCATGTTCTCATCTTTTCCAAGGAACCCTACATACCTGAGGAGCACGAGGCGTATGCTGTACCCCTTTGCTCTCTAATGGAGGCCCTGGATCTGGAGCAAGCCACCCAGGAGCAAGCCAGACGCAGAGGAGGGGCCGTTTCTCCATCCCTGAGATGGCCAGTCTGGAGTGCAGCGTTCTCCAGTCAGCCCCACGGCCCTGTGAGCACACGCTCAGGGCTGCTTCATCAACTCTAAAACCATTAGACCCAGTCTGAGTTCTCTGTACTAATCACTAGATTCTGAGAAATTACTAAATTCCTCAGTTACCAGAATGAGAAAGATAGTAGCTCTCTTCTCCCCATGGGAAAGAAAAGGAGAAAAACAAAAGATGAGCCAATTTAAAGAGGGCCTGCCTCTATGAACGAGGAGAGAGCAACATCAAGGAGTGTTCCTTGTTGCAACCTCAGGGAGTGTTCCTAAGAAGCCCAGCTCCAAAAGGGCCTACTGCCAGTTCTGATGAAGTCCTTTCTGGGCCATGAAGCCCACAAGTGGAAAAATAAAGACAGAGAGAAACATGGGTGATAGAGCTTGTTTCAATAGGAGGTGAGTAGTGACATCTACACAGGATTGTCCCTCCCACCCCCAATCTGGCTGCACTCTGCTGGCAGGGGTCTCCCTGCAGCTGCACAGTCAGGGGGATTCAGGGCGAGGGAAGATGTGTGCTTATGGGGGATGCCAACACCAGGCTTTCTGGCTCCTAGGGCAATTCTCTCTCTATCCTTTGCAAATGAACCCTGGGTGGCCAGGCTCTAGCAGGAGGAGTCTCACTGTCCCACTGAAACTGACCAAAGCAAGACGGTCATTTTGGTGACTGCAAACCAAGGAGCTTGGATTTAGATCTGTGGAGAAATGGAAGTCACTGGAGGCAGAGCAAGGCTGAGCAAGGGAATGACAGAATTAGAGCATGTTTAGAAAGATTAACCAGACATCAAGGATAGAGGTTGGACAGGTGTGAAACTGAAGATCATGAGACAGCTAGAAGATTTTACCAAAAGAGAGGGACCAGATGTGCATCTAATGAGAGTGTGGGTGGAGGACAGAGGGCAGATAAGATTTACAGTGACAGATCCAATAGGACCTGGCACCTCATCTCCCAAGGAAGGCATCCCTGACAACAAGGCTCCACGTCCCATAAGGGAAAGATGCTGTTATCAGCTCAAAAGGCTAATGCCTACCTGTTCAGGTCAGGTAAGACCAGGACGACTTCCCTGACCATGCTGCAGCTGAGTTAGGGACTATTCATTCCCACGTGCTCCCATAAAGCCTTTTAGGGGAAACGGCACCTGCGCCATCATATAACTCTTACATTTGGCTCATCTGTTTTCCCAATCAGACCTTAAGCTCCTTAGGGCACGGGTGCCACTTATCTTAGGCATCACTGCACCCATAGTCCTGGAATATAGAAAGTTTTTAGTCCATATCAATTTCTCCTACCAGAATTTTCCTACATGGTTTTTCTCTTTAGCGAAAAAATAAAAACTAAGGGCAGAGCGCCTGCGAGTTGTGTGAGTTGATTGTAGTTGAAGCTGGATAACTGGGGCAAAGAGGTATGTTATACTAGTCTACGTTTATGTATGCTTGAAATTTTCCATAATAAAGAGCTAAGGTTAAAAATAAAATGAAATTGCCAAAGGAAGAATAAAAGATTTAGAATTCAGGGTTCCTTGCCTTTATGGAACGGCTCAATCTGTAAAAAGACAACTCAACCTTTAGTTACAACAATCAGCCTTGAAAAACAACACAAACAGCCTAATCAACCCGGGAATGTAGAGAAGGCTGTTTGTGAAACTTAATTGCCATTTTAATGTGCTTTAATTACATAGAAATGCTATTTAATGTAGTGTTTCAGTTTCCATTTGCCATTTTGGGAGATCGCAGTACTCAAAAAGCGGCCAGGTTGTAGCAGAAGGAATCTTGGCCCATTTGACAACAATGAAGTATTTCCCTCAGCATTTGACACGAGCCTCGGCCTGCTTTTCTCCATGCCCCTCCATCACATGTTGTCCCTGAAACAGGGGACCCTATCCATGCATGGCTGTCAGAGGGGAGAGAGCAGTGCCCCAAGTACAGTCACCACCAGTATCAATGCAGCACCACCAAAGGGAGCCACTTCACAGGTCGGGGAGCTGAGGGCCTCAAAAACATCCCCAGTCTCAAATGTCTCTCCCATCAGTGTGTGAAGGGCTCAGAACAGGGAAAGGGGGAGTTGAAAAGCAAAACTGCCTTCTGAACCTCTGTGCTGACCACCCAAACTGGTATTTTCTCCCAGCATCCTGAGATGCTGGAGTTGCCAGTTCCATTCCTGCATGGGCCAGCGAGCTGCACCCTCCAAAGCTAGATTGAAGACAACAACTTGAGCTGAGCTGCAGCTGAGCTGCCAGTAGGCAGCCAGATGGCTTAACTGGTTAGAGCACATGCTCTTAACAACAAGGTTGCCGGTTCAACTCCCGCATGGGATGGTGGGCTGCACCCCCTGCAACTAGATTGAAAATGGCGACCAGACTGAGCTGCGCCCTCCACAACTAAGATTGAAGGACAACAGCTTGACTTGGAGCTGATGGTCCTGGAAAAAACACGTTGTTCCCAGAAAAAAACACATTGTCCCCTAATAAAAAAAACAGAAAAGAATTATTTCCATCCAAGCAGAGGGGACATGGATCCTGAGAGTAGTGGCACATAGCAGGTACTACCAGAAATATCTAACAGAAGCAGGACTCTGGGATGTCAGACAAGAGAAGGGAACCCTTTCTAATCCAGGCAACAGCATCAGCGAAGTCTGGTGGGTGGCAGGCAGGATGGCTAGACATGGTTGTGCAGGCTGCTCACTGCCCAATTCTAGATTTATACATTAATTGTGATGGTTCTCCAGCAGATGGCAGTAGAGTGTCTTGTGCCTTTACTTAATTTGCACAAAGTGCTGTTTGGACCAGCAAAGACCCTAGTGTCAGGGCCCATTTCATGGACTTAAGTTGAATGGCTGGATGAAGTCCACCTGGGGTTGGAGAAAGCTAACAGAATCTAATGCTACCCTCCTGGGCAAATGGACTAGGTCTCAGTAGGATACCAGATCAGGTCGCCTCCCTGCTTATCATCTTCAAAATTTCCCATTGTTTTAAAATAAAAACCAGCTCCATACCAAACTGCTCAGAGCCTGCCTGCAGGTCCCACTGGCCCCATCCTCTTGTCCTTTGCCCCTCAGGACTCCCGCTTAGAACCTGGCCGATGCTCCCTCTGCTACCCTTGTAAACTGCTGACTCCTGCTTCCCTCACGTCCCCAGAATTCTGCTTAGCTGCTCAGGCTCCTCGTGCAGACCTCAGCTGAGAGGGGCAAGCCCTGCCCATCCTCTCTCAAACCACATCACACTCTAGCCTGTGAGGAGGGTGCTTAAACAGGATGAACATGATGAGGAGAGAATTTTCACAACAGCAGACCTGGATCTCGGGAGAAAAGAGATGCGATTTAACAGAGAGAAGTGGAGGAGGAGCAGTGGGGCCACAGGCAGTACAGGGGAGAAGTGCAGTCAGCAGATGCTGTCAGAACCTGGCCTCACACACCCACCAAGGCCTCCAGCTTCTGGGCCTGTCTGCTGGGCTGTCTGTGTCCTCCGCATGGACGTGGGTTTGGCCTGTGAGCAGGCTGGACATGCCAGGGAATCAGCACCAGGAGGGGCCCAACGTATGGAGGACAGGATTTCATGGACAAAAATCCCCCATGCCAGGCCAATCTATATAGAAAGTTGGCTGGTGGTTGCCTAAGGCTGAGCATGGAGGGGCTGGGGGGTGATGGCTGAGAAGTATGGGGCTTCTTTGGGGGATGATGAACATTTTCTAAAAATGATTGTGGTGATGGACGCACAACTCTGTGAATACATCAAAAACCATTGAGTTGTACACTTTAAGTAGGAAAATTGTATGGCATGTGAATTACATTTCAGTTAAGCTCTTTTAAAAAACCATCCCAAGTCCTCTCCTCTCCTGAGAAAATGCTGACTGTGTTCCTCGCAGGTTCTCAGCGGGTCCCCCAAGGGCGGAGCCCAAGCCCCCACAGCAAGGACTCTCTCATGAAAGGCCCCTTCATGCTTGCTTCCCTTTCACAGTGCTTTCTGGGATCACCCCAAGTAAATTGCTTGCCCCAAATCCTAGGCTCAAGGTCTTTGGCAGCATCCCAGACTGAGACACGCTCTAGTTTGAATCCTAACTCTGATACCAACTTACTAGCTTTGGGCAAGTTTAAGGCTCAGGGAAGCCAAGTGTTTCCTTAGCTACAAAGTGGAGATAATTATACCCACTATGTAAAAATTCTTGTGAGAATTAAATAAGATAGCAAATATAAACACCCAGAACAGTGCTGAGCATGAGAACTAACAGAGATGGCAGTTAGAGGGATGAATAGACAAGTGGCTGCAAGGTAACTCAGGTCAGGGGCTATAACACATGCACGCACACGCATGCACGCACACACACACACATGCAACACACACATGAAAGTATTCATGGCCTTAGTGTCTTTTCCCAGGAACCTCTGCATTCCAGAACTAGGCACAGGACAGCAGAGAACTATAAAGCAGCCACCCTGTCACATGGCAGCTCCTGGGTGTGAAGCTTGTCACTGGGGAGAGACCAGGGTCCTCTGGAGGGCAGTGAAGGTGAAGACTATAAAAACTCCGACAGGTCCCTAATCTGCAAAACCTGGAGGCCTCAGCTCATCAGGGCCTGTGAAGGGTGGGCCAGGACAGCAGCTCCATCAAAGCCCTTGGGTCTCCTGACCCACCAGGAAAGCGCCTGTGTTCATCTCACTGGTTTTTAATGAGTGGTCTACTTCTAAGAATCCAGAAAAGTGGGCAACACTATCACTGTTTAGGTGATGACAGCCCAACTGGAAATTGCACAGTGTCAGCTGCAAACACAGGACCAGCAGTTTTTGCACGATACAATTCTGATGCTGAACTATCCTGGCGTTTCCAGGTTGCCAAAGCCCAGCCCAGGTTTAGCTGGCTTAACATAATTGCAAAAGAGACATAAAATGCCTTTTTAAAATATGCTGATGGTTGTCACACCCCTGCGGTTTTCACTGAGGTTTCATTTCTTTCTTTCCTTGCCTGGAAACAAGGTTCCCAGCTCTACAAATCACCCCAGGGAAAGAAGCAAAGCAGAGGAAAGGTGAAGCCAGCACATAATGAGTGGGGGGCTGCAGGCCCACCCTGGCAGCGCAGCCCATCTCATTAAGACAAGGAAGCTGGGTACAATTAGAATGAGGCGGCTTAATTTCTTTAGGGTGGACTAGTGGAGCTTAAAATAGTTAATATTGTGTTTTATCTTCATTGACTTGTCTAATAATGCAGAAAATATCCTCCGTGGGCACTGAACAAAGGAGATTATCCTATCGCACAAGTTTAGCAAGCCTATGAGCTGGATGCTGATCCCAGGTGTGTGCAACCTGAAATCCGCCTGCTGAAAACAAGTAGGCTCATCACGGAGGGAGACACTTCCTTTTCCTCCTCCTTTCCCCTTCAAACACTTCCCAGCTACACAGACCTGCCCCACAGCTCCTTTCCTCCTGTGGGAAAACGTGCAGTGTTCTAGATCACTCACTCTTCTAGGCAATCAGAAGATGCAAATTACTATTGTGGAAAAGGGGCACAACTCAAAGATTAGGCGACACACTGGCTTGGGGCCCAGTTGTGTCCACAGACACAAGCCTGTTTCATTTTCTCTGTGTGTCAAGGCTGGTCCACAAAAAATTCATACTCCAGAGTCAAGAGGGACAGGGAGTGAGCATTTACTTTCAGGCAGCAGTTCCAGCGGAGCCATCTCAAAATGATTCTGGACCCATGACAAGGGTTTTTCCCAGAAATCACCTAGGGTGTACGTATAACATAAGCGCTTTCATCATTTTGGCTGAATTTCATTTTCATTGTATAAAAAAAAATAATTACCAAGTAAGCTCAAGATCAAAATTGTGTGTCCAGGTGGGGGGGTAGGGGTAGGGTGGGAGGGGGTGGGCAGGCTACAGGGAGAGGGGGCACAGACCTAACCCCAGACCTTTTGCTGTACCAGTATGGAACTTGCCTTTTAAAGCCTTCCTTCTCTGCCCCAGCTGGTGTCCTCTTTGATTCTGATTCTTGGTTTTGCTCTAGCCAAAATGCAGAAAGAGAGAAACTAGAGCCATGGTGTCCGTGGCTCCCACATCTCAGGCACATATTACGCTTATTAAGGAGCTGAGAGTAATGCCGGTGGGACAACCAGAGCAATAAATGCTCAGTGCCACAAAAGCATAAGTTATCACTTTCTGTCCTCATATTTTTCCCAAGTTCTCTGCAGGTAGGCACCTATGGAGAGCCTTAAGGGACTTATATTCAAGAGCAAAATATGACAGAAAAAATAATCATAGTTAAAAGCAGTTGGACATGGGGCCGGCTGAGTGGCTCAGTTGGTTAAGAGCTTGCTCAAGAGTGAGAGCTCTGAGCAACAGGGTCACCAGTTTGATTCCCACATGAGCCAGTGAGCTGTTCCCAAGCTGAGCTGCCGCTGAGCTGCCAACAGGTGGCAGGATGGCTCAGCTGGAGAGAGCACGAGCTCCTAACAACAAGGTTGTCTGTTCGAGATGGTGGGCTATGCCCACCCGCAACTAAGGCTGAACTCAGCACCTTGAGTTGAGCTGCCACCCATATGGCTCAGTGGATAGAGCATGCACTATTAACAACAAGGCTGCCCGTTCAACTCCTGCATGGGATGGTGGCTACACCCACCCGCAACTAATTGAACACAGCACCTTGAGCTGAGTGGTGTGACTGGACTAGGAGCTGAGCTAGCTGCGCCCTTCACAACTAAGACTGAAGGACAACAACTTGGCTGTCCCCCAACCCCCAACCCCCCAATAAAATCTTAAAAAAAAACTAAAAAAATACCGAAAAAGCAGTTAGACACTCAAACGGAGAGGCACATGTTAAGAGCATATAATGGAGGAAACTGATCTGCCAGGAACACTCTGGAGGTTCTCTAGAAGAAGGAATTAACTGGCAGAAGAGGGAAGAGAAGACATCCCAGCAGCAGGACCAGCATGTGCAAAGGTCATGGGGCGGGGGAGTGGGTGGGGGTGTGATGTGGTAGAAAGAAGAGGAGGAGGCTGGTGTGGTGAGAGCAAAGGAATGAGACTCTTGTAGCTGGGACTGGAGAGATAGATAAGACCAGAGCACCCATCCTTGTGGGCTAATAAAGGATTAGATTCCTAATCCTAAAAGCCAAGGGAAGCCACTGCATTATTTAGTGTATGAGCATTCAAACATATGAGGTGTGATCTAATCTGCATTTTGACAAAAACCCTAGGATTGCATTTTGGGATAGAAAGGAGAGGATGTCAGGAGGGGATGGAGGTAAACCAGGCTGAAGGCCACAGCAGAGGAGTAAATGAGAGATGCAGCAGTTTAGTCTAGGGTGGCTGCGGCAGACTGGCAGAGAAGCAGACAGATTGGAGAGATATTCAGGAGAAAGCATCGACAGTTCAATGGGATATGGAGGGTAAGAGATGAGGATGTGTCAAGAATAATGCTTCTGGCTGGGTAACTGGCTGGGCAGCAGGACCACTCACTTTCCCTTTGGACCAAAGGTACCTTACACTCTTGAGGGTTTCCTCTTTGCTCTCAGGCAGCTCCTCTACATGTCGGTATCCCCAAGGCTCTGTGTGGTGACACCTTTTCTCTCTGTGTAACTACCCATTTTTCCTAGATGACCTCTTCAGCCCCCTGGGGTAAAATAACACTGAGCTACCAAATCTCTAATGCCAACCCTGAGATATATATGCAGCCACCTATTTAGCATTTCTACATCAATGGCCAATCTCAGATTGAACATAGTCAAAATAAAACTCTTAGGTCACTCCCCAATATATGTCTCCCTAGTCTCTGCCAATTCAGAAAATGGCACTACCATCCTCAATTCTCTTGTCCTCATCCCTCACATTTAATGCTCATAAATTCTGTTGACTGAAGCTGCAAAACAGGCCTCAAAGCTACCCAATTCTCATCACCATCATCCCCCTCTATATGACCACTGTTGTGCCCTGTGCCCTCCTGCAGTAGTTCCTGCCCTGTCTCCCAGCCTCTACATGCATCCTCTATGGTCCATCCTCCACCAGAAGCTGGAGGGAGCTTTTTAAACCAGACCCTGTCTTTTCCCTGCTTACACCACACCCACACCGTGGTTTTCATCTCACACCATCACTCCCTTCACTCTCCAAAGCACACGATGGAATACATTAAACTCCCTGTACATTCCAAGATTTTGTTTCCAACTGAAGGTCTTTCCATCACTGTTCTCTCTGCCATGAATGCTCTCCCCATCTAATCTCCACATGGTGGCTCAGTTTTACTTTTACAAAAGCTTTACTGAAATATAATTCATATACAATTCTCTTATTGAAGTACATAATTAATTCAGTGGTTATTAGTCTATTCACAGACTTGGGCAATTATCACCAAAATTGAGTTTAGAACATTCTCATCACACCATAAGGAGATCTCGCATCATTTAGCTGTCACTCCCCATTTTCCCCAAATCCCCAGCCCAAGGCAAATCACAATCTACTTTCTCTATATATAGATTTGCCTCTTCTGGACACTTCCTATAAATGGAATCATGTAATATGTGGTTTTTCATGACTGACTTCTTTCACTGAGCATCATGTTTTCAAGGTTCCTCTATCTTGTATCAGTACTTGGTTCCTTTTCATTGCAAGGTGGCTCTTTTTGTCATTCACATCTCAGCTCCATGTCTCCTCTTCATGACCACCCAGACTTTCTTCAGCACATCACCTTTGTGAAATTTGCTGATATTTGTCACTATCTTTTTTTTGTTTATTTATTTACATTGTATTTGATTGTCTGCCCCCAAGTATCTAGACTAATGAAGCTCTATGAAGGTAGGACCTTCATCTGTCTCACTCAAATATTAGGGAGAAATGGCACCCCCACAATGACCAGCTCTCATAAACCCCAAGGCAGAACAGTTGTGGGGAGAGGTAGATCATAAGTACAGTTTTCGAATTTTGGCCATGTTGAATTTTAGGTGTCTTTGATGTTCACAAGAGGGAATTACCAGTAGGAAACTGGATATATGGCTCAGTGATGTGAATTATGACTCATGTGCACAGAAGTGGTAACTGAAATGTGATAGCAAAAGAAATTGCCTAGGGAGAGAGCAGAGTGAGAAGAAAAGAAAGTCTGGGCTTGAGTCTTGAAGAATTTCAGGATTTAATAGTTAGGGACAGAAAGATATAAGAAAAGGAGGAGGAAGCAGCCAGAGAAGTAGGAAGAAAACTAAAAGAGTCTAGAAGAATGTTATACAATTTACACCAAGAGAATCCAGCATTTCAAAGTGGGAGATCAAAACTGTGTATAGGGCTTTCTGCCCAGAAAGAGGAGGTCTGAACAATGTCTGTTAGACTTAACAAAATGGTGAGCCTAGAAGAGTCATTTCAAGGGCAGAAGGTGGTCAGGAACAGGTTAGCAGTGGACTTGGTAAGCTAATGCTGTGTAACACACCACCCCAAAGCATGAAATAATATCATGTTCATAAATTTAGTTCACAAATCTATAATTTGGGTAAGGCTCCATGGGGATGCTTTATTTCTGCTTTGCTCAGTGTAAGCTGAGGCAGTTCAAAGGTTGGGGACCTGGAACCATCCACAGTATTCCTTGTGGTTATGTTTAGTGGTTGATACTGGGAAGACTTAAACATCTGAGCTGAAACAGTGGGGACTTGTTGGGTGTCTCCCCATGTGCTGTTTCCAGCATAGTGGTTTTGAAGAAGCTAGACTGCTTACATGCCAGCTCAAGGCTCCCATGATGTGTGTTAAGAGAAAGAAGAGAGGGGAGAAGAGGGGAAGAGAGGAGAGGAGAGTACAGGGCGTGACTTCAGGTAGGAGGAGTTTGCCATATATGTATAACAGAAGGATGGAGGAACAAGAGCATTTAGTGAGATTGAAACATTGAGCCCTGGAATCTAGACGTGATAAGGAGGAAGTGATGAAAGAAGGGCACCCCGAAAGAAAGAAGGTGCTTTGCAAGTTCTGATGCCATCAAAGGTCACTTAGAGTGGAGAGCCAGTGGAGCACGCCATTTGAATGACTGTGTTCTTAGTTATGACAAGCTCTGGAGGTATGGCCGTGGGAAGGGTGGCTGAGGGCAAGTTCAGGAGACCGATGGGGAGAAGGAAGCTGAGAATCACATAGGCCAGCGTGCAAGAAGGGGTATCTCTTAGATGCTGAAGTCACAATGATGGCAGCATGCAGAGGTGAGGAAGAAGCCATCAGGGCCTGCCTTAGCTAAGTACAAAATCATTGTTCAGTAAACACTTACTGCTCACAATAATAGTGGCTTTCCAAACAAATCAGAAAATCTTTATTGAGTGCCTATTGTTTTCATAACACTTTATGAATGCTATGAGGAGACATAAGCATGCAAATGTTTTATTAGACATTTAAGACTGTAATGAGAGATGGCACAGAGCAGTGCAATGAACTGTCAATAACTGCCCTAGGAAAAACAGTACTTATAGGCAGGAAAAGGGAAGATCTGAGGGAAAAAATACCATTTCATTAAATGGTAGTTAACTTGAACGTGAGGTTTGGAGATGAAAAAATAACACTACACTGTCTTTTTGCCTTTGGATACTCCTAAGAATATACTTCTATTAAATGAGTTGCTATGGAGATTTACACAGTATTCCAATGTCCTGTAGGTCATCCTTATAGGTCGAGTTGGCACAGTGTAGATTTCAAAGAAAATATCAACAGATGCTCTTTAGCATTAAATGTCACCATGTCCTCAAAGAGAGCTTAACTCAGGGTTTTTTCACACTTTCCCAGAAGCACAGAATCTCAGGGTTAGGAGGCACCTTAAATGTCATCTATTTCAAACCTTCATTTCTTTGACGCAGCTATCTGGCTCTTGCTGGGACATCAATCTCCAGGGTTTTCTGAGGTGGCCCAGTAGTTCATTTGTTGCTGCTTCCCAGCTGTACCGATGGGGTTCTCTACTCCCAGCCTCTGCCATATCCCCATCCTCTGCTTCAAGCCATCTTGACTTTAGGCAAATGTGCATCCCTCTATGTACTCCATTCTCTCTTGTACCCCCAAGCCCATAACTCTGACATTTGTTAAAATTAAATGGAGCCCAGAATTGAAAATTCCCTGAACACACAAAACCACTTAAACCATATAAGCAAAACTAAATCTAGTTTATTTTATGAGCATAAGTCAAACAAACTTAGGTTATTTCTTGTAAACACTTCTGATAATCATCAAAGAAACCATTCCTGTTTGTAAAAATGGTATATGATAATAACTTTTAACTACTCCTCTGACATCTGGAAACCCCATGTAATAACCAGTCATTGTAAAGGATAAGTGACTTCCTCATTTTCCCCTCATAAGCCATCCCATAACCTCCTGCCTCTGAGCTTCATATCAATTTGGGGTTCAAAAGCTCCCAGTTTACAAACTACTCTTACATGCAAAAAAACTCATTAAATACTATTTTAATGATCTGGTGGTTTTCATTTTGCTATTTCTGGATTTTTGATGCACTTTAGTCCTGGCTCACAGACGCAAATTCCAATTCACTGACCCCAGTGTTGAGGTCAGACAGTCACTTTCCTGCATCTCCCTTTTCTTTGCTATGTAGCCCTTTCTCTCTTTTATATTATCAAAGTAAAATAAGTTTGTTGTAGAAAACTTGATGAATACAGGTAAGAATTTTTAGAAATGGCAGTTAGCCATCTTCCCACCTGCTGGGATCACCTGTGCACCCACAGTGGGCTGTCACATCAGAGCTCTTTACTCACACAGATTGGATTACAATCACAGGTGCACATGCGCACATGTGCTCTTTTAAAATAGAATTGTGCTGTACTGTCTGCAAACTGCTCTTGTCAAAGAATAATAGTGTTTCATGGACATGCTTCTTCCCCAAAGCCCCAGCCATCTGTAGGATAGATCGCTGCAAAGAGTCCTGGGTCCCCAAAGCTAGCTCTTCCTGTTGGAGCCCACACAGATGGTGCTCCTGTCACTTCTGCCTTGCCATTCATCAGCAGCCGTGAGAGCCCTGGGCAGCAGCAGTGTCGGTCATCACTAATGCTGGCAATGCTGGCAGGCTGTATGCAGCACTTTGAGTGTGTGCTCCGGGAACAGGGCACACTTCCCAAACGGCATGATGGGTACACATGTAATAGAGTGTTATGGGCTGAATTGTGTCTCCTCAAAAAAACTCATTTGTTTAAGTCCTTACCCCCATACCTCAGTGTGACTGTATTTGGAGACAGGTCTTTAGAGAGATAATTAAGTTAAAATGAGGTTGTTAGTTAGAGTGGGCCTTAATCCACTGGTGTCCTCATAAGAAGAGGAAATTTGGACACAGACAGGCACAGAGGGCAAACCACACAAAGAGGATGGCCATCTGTAAGCCAAGAAAAGAGACCGTAGAAGGAACTGACCATGCCGACACCTGGATCTCAAACTTCCAGCCTACAGAACTGGGAAACAATAAGTGTCTGGTAAATTGATACAGTAGTCTAATACACAGAGGAAGGCCAGCTCACTGGGACACAACATCAAATGATTTGTTTGTCCAGTCTCTGCTCCCAGTTTGACAATAGAGGTCCAAATTCCCCTCCTTGGACAAATTTCTTAACTTTCAGGTCATTTTCAGTTACTGAAACTTAGAGCAGTCCAGCCAAGAGCACAGGTCCCACTCTGCTTCAGTTCTCTAGCTGACCCAGAACAGCTAGCAGGGTCAGGACCAGGAAAGAGGGCAGGGTCAGGCTGAGAGACCTCCCCCAAAACCCTCCATAGCCTAACTCCCCTGAGGTTGGGCCTGGGGGGAGTGGGAGGGTACAAGAGGGACAGGACGGCTGGATGGGACAGTGTTGGGAGAGGGGCAGAGAGTGTCTTGTGTCACTGGAGGAGGTCAGTGCTGGCGGGGGTCCTGGCCTCATTTTGCGCCCCTCGGTTCAAGCTATGGCTCATTGCCTCACCAATGTGGTGTCCACGAAACAGGCCATGTGCCGGGTATTGCTCTGGGGAAATGCCCAACCTAATGCTAAGGACCTCTGCATCCTCAGAGAGAGGCAGCCCGGCCTCTCATTGGCCCCATCAAGTGCTCTGTGCCTGCAGACACTCTGGGTAATGCTCACCGCTGCTTGCCCTGCAGCCTCCTGGGCATCCTGTGAGCCCTGCCACTGCCACCCCAGGGCCCCTCGCTCTCAAGCCCTGGGAGCTGCTGCTTTCACCTGCCTCAAAGAACACGAGGAATGAGAAAGGAGTTTCCACTTTGTTCCCATAAGGTCCCATTAGCCCTGGTGGCACTTCCAGGACACTGGGCTTGCCATTTTAATCATTCTCTAGACCAAAAGTATACATTCCTGGGACCCTCTCCTTACTATCCTGCAACCTACTACACACTTGGAAAGGAAGGGAAGGTCTCGTAATCTGCAGCAGAGGCATCACAATCATTCCCAGTTCAAGCAGAGAAATTGCCAGCCTCTCACACAACTGTCAAACATCCTGCAGAAATATTTGCAGTTATGGGGCTGTGCCAAGAAATGGCACTCCCCTTCTGGCCCGGTTAGTACTCAGTGGTTAGGTGACCAGGCACTAGGGTCAGACCTTGGTGTGACATTTAAATCCAGCTCTCCACTGCTCACCCTGGGCAAGCCACTTAACCTCTTTCTGCCTCATCTGTAAAATGAGGATAATAATAGCACTTCTTTCACTGGCTTGTTCTGAGTAATAATAAGTTACTAATTCACAGAAAGTGGTTAGCACAGTGCCTGGCATATAACAAGTGCTCAATAGAGACAGCTGTTATCTTGTTATCATTATCATCACACAGAATATGGACTATACACTTTCCTTGGCTTCTCCCTTCTGTTTTATCTAAAAGCTGATGGATTTCATCCTTTTCTGTGAGTAAACAATCTCATACAGGAGTTAATGCCATCGTTGTGTGTGTGTGTGTGTGTGTGTGTGTGTGTGTGTGTGAGAGAGAGAGAGAGAGAGAGAGAGAGAGAGAGAGAGAGAGAGAGAGAACACCTGATAGATAAAAATGGAAATATTTGCATTTTTCAGAAAGGAAAGGTGAAAGCTAGCGGGGTGGGGTAATGTGATAAAAGGAGATAGGGAGGGAGGGAAGGAGCCCATCAAAGCTAATTTCCTTCTCCTTACCAGTTGAACACAATTCTTCAATAAGAAATCCAGACACTAGAAGATGTGATGACACCTCTGACCTGACAGCCCTAATGGGCTGCGGGGACCAGGGCTGCATCCATTGCCTGGGCAGGAAGCCTGTGAGAGCCCTGAAAGGCCCTGGCTGGGTCTGGGCATTTGGCTGAGCCCCAAGGCAGGACTTTGCTGCATGACTTCTGCACCCACAGCACCCAGCCTGGATGCCTGGACCTGCCAGAATTCAAGCACGAGAAGTAGCAGGGGTCAAATGTATTTGCTCTGGAAACTGACCATTTCAACAAAAATTGTCATTTTTTCATGCAATTTATTTGGCAACCAGTGGAAATCAGGGGTTGAGAGGAATCCATCCATACATAGCATATGAACTAAAGAATGCTAAAGGGTGACCCATGGCTCCCAAATCTTCCCAGTTACTGCTCTGGCTCATCGTAACCCGCCCCCTCCCCCCCAATCTCTCTACTCAGGTCATTCCTTCAAGAGAAGACCCTTATTAGAATGAAGTCTGGAAGGAAAAGGAAGAATGATGACATGGTGTCCAAGTACAGTAATACCCTGGTTTGCGAGTATCATTCGTTCCAGAAGCAAACTACTCATATTGCAAGACATTGCTCGTTTACCACGTTATATGTATTAGAAATGTTTGCTCATCTTGTGGAACACTCGCAAACCACATTACTCACAATCCAAGGTTTTACTATACTTTCTATTTTCAACTTGAATGCTCACAATGGTTCTATGAAATTGTATTCTCTCTATTTTACAGATTTACAAACTGAGAAAATTTAAGTGGCTTGCCCAGTTTTGCCCAACAAGTACCCAGTCGGCTTACTGTTTGAACTCAGGTCCCCCTACCACCAAAGCTTCTCTCTTCTCCTCTGTCAGGGAAGAGCCACCCATCAGATATGATCTATGCTTTAGTTAAAATACAGTGGATTAGGGTGTTGGCCCTGGCAGGCCCTGTAAGGGACAGACAATGAAACTGAGGGTTTCAGAGGGTTGGAAAGTTTTAGTATACGTGTTTCAGGAAGGTAGGTTCAAGTGAAGGGCTCTGGCAGCTCCGTGTGTGGCAAAAGGACCCAAAAGAGGCCGAGTTATCCCTGAAGCACGGACACAGTATCTGGCTCATGCTGACAGAGCTGACAGATGCAAGATCTCAGCGTAGGTCAGGGCTTCCCAAAACATTGCCCCAAACCAACATGGCATCCTCATCATCAGGTTACTTGTTAGAAATACCAGGGCCGGCAGAGTGGCGCGGTGGTTAAGCACTGGCTTGGGAAGCCAGCGGCCCCAGTTCGGTCCCACATATGAGGGCCAGTGACACTGCCCTCAAAAAAAAAAAAAAAAAAAAAAAGGAAAAGAAATGCCAACCATCTGGCTGCCCTGGATCTAACAGATCAGGAAGGAAAGCTGTGTGGGGCTCAGCAGCCCATCCGTGAACAGGTCCTCTGCACAGCTGCTCCAGGGCATCTTCTCCAGACTACACAAGATGGTGCTGGTCTGCCGTGAGGCAGCACCACCAAGCTGCCCTGTGGGGGCTGAAACGAAATTCTGCCTCTCTTTCCACAGGCACAGACAGTGGGTTAATTTACTGGGGTGTAGGGGTGGTCTGCCTTAAATTATCGGGGGAACAAGACAGGGAACAAACATAGAAATAATGCTGCATGCTTCTCAGCCATGATGGCCCTCATTACAAATCGTACGCTGTGAAATGCAACTGGTGGAGAGAAGTTGACTTGACAGCTTCTACGTCCCTTGCCTAAGGAAAAATAGAAAGCACCTGTATCACCATCCTTCCCCCATTCCCACAACCTCCACCACCACCCTCTCACCCATAGCAACTCAGCAGTACCATAAGGCCCAGCCGACAGAGACCAAGGTACCAAAGGCCACAATTTTGAAGGGACTAACTCCCCTTGCCCATGGGACCCAACCTTGTCACTATAGATGCTGCTCCCTTCTGCCGGCACCCCCACGTGCTCTATGAACACTTCTAGGGGCCTCACTATCATTCCATCATTCTGTCATTCTTATAGTTATCCTATCTTACTGTCATTCAATCCAGTGAAAGTTTGTTCTGGCCAGACACCATGCCAGCACCTTCTATACTTTCTCTGTCAATTCCTACAACAACCCTATGTGATAGCTGATACTATCCTTTTACAGATGAAGAACCAGGCTCACAGCAGTTGAGTCACTTCTCATAGTGAGTATCTGACTCCAAAGTCTGTTGAGTAGACCAGGCTGTCTGCTTTTCTGAATCTCCTGATTTTATTTCAGGCCTCTGTGCCCAATTCTGGTCTTGCCTAGAGGAGATGGGTGTGAATAGGCACCTGGGGGCTGTATTTAGGTGTCTGTGTCAAGCTGACCTATGTTTTGGCCTTGTTCCAGGTTAGGGTGCTCAGCGCATGGCCCCTGACCAGCAGCATCAGTATCACCTGGGAACTTTTTAAAAATGCAAATCTTTGGGCCCCACCCACTCTGACCTGGGGAATGAGAAAGCCTGGGGGAGGGGCTGAAAACTGTGTCTCAGCAAGCCCCTATGCGAACCTGATGTCACTCAAGTTTGAGAATTTAGGCTCCATATTGTATTCCTATGAGTAAGAGGGTCTGGTTCTGCTCCCTGTGTGGACCTGCCTTTCTCCTGAAAGTGTCATCACATTGCCTACAGCAAAGACTGTCACCTCCTCTGCATTCCATCAGATGTGACACTGGTCTCCTTTCTGCTACAGGACTTCTTTACTTGCCTGCCTGAACCCATATGTTTTCCACCACAACAGATGCCTTTGCACTCCCCTCACCCCACTGCCCCTTATTCTGACTGCCCAAGGCTTACTTCTTACCTTGACTCTACCGTTGCTTAACCCCAGTGAATCCCTGCACCCTTGGCAGTCTTTCAGTACCATCACCAAACTTCTGACTCACCTGCTCTAGTTTCCAGTTCTAGTTCCTCCTACTCTACTCTATTCTATATCAATTAAGCATGACCCAGAAAGTATATGAACAAAGTCATATTGCTCATGCTGCAGCAAGCTTAGTAAGAGATAATGTAATGCTTAATCCTCCATCTTGATGGAGACTCCAGTTGTATGTGAGGTCCCTGGGAAGCAGCCTCTGAAATCAAGCTTTGAGTGCAGGAAATGAGGGAAGCAGGATTGTGCAGAGAAGTTGAACTGTGATGTAGTTAGTTACAACAAAGATTCAATAGATCCCTTGGGGATCTCTGAAGCAGAGCTGCTCCACAGAGATGTCCCAAATCAGGCAAAGGGGCTGGGCTTTTGTGCCCCACATTGAATAGTCAGTGGAAGAGGGCTGTACCTGGGGAAGGGCTTAACCTTGAGCAAGGCGGCACCCTCCAGTTGCCACAATGCCTGGGGAGGAGCTCAGCTGTGAGCTTTTAGAAGGCAACAATGCCCCTAACTGGAGGAAGGACTACTGGAGGAATCTAGGTGACACATCACAGGGCCCACATACCACTGGCATGCACCAACAGGCTTCTGCTGTTGTGAGAAGCAATGGGCTATGGTCCACATTGATAGGTCTCAAAAGTCTAGAAAATCATGAAAATATGCCACAACAAGTACAGTCAAGACCAAAGAGAAAATATATTAAATGTACCTTAAATGCATCAGATCTATTGAAAATAGGTAGCTACAACTTTATTTGTTCTAATATTCTAAAATTGGGGTTGGTGAAACACAATTTTGCTCCAACCAGGGAAAGATAATTAGATTATTACATCCTAAAGAGAAGGTATTGTGCCTTGTTGTATGTGGAACCAGCAGTTGAGCAGCAACGGGTGTGAGCTACACAATGGCTACTGCTTCACCTCTACCTTCCACGCCCCCATATAAATCTCTCTTTGGTCCACCCTACAGGAAAACAATTAGGGAAGTGAATACTGGGAAGTGTAGTTCAGCCAGGCCAAGTTGACACATCACCAGGCCATCACATCCAGCTTTCAAGTAAGCTGAGTCTGTTGGAAGGACTCATCAGGGGAGCTTTCATAAGACATTCACATCTACCTTCCCAAGCAAATGCACTGGTTTGGTACAAAGCTGGGGGACCACACCCAAAAGAGAGAGGTGACTGCAAACTCAGGATGTGGGTGTATGTCTTATGATCTTCACAGGCAAGTGGCAAAGACTTCTGCTCTTGAGCTGTGTGTAAACTGGGCTGCAGTGAAAGTGCTCATTCAGGGAAATCTCTAGTGGATTTTGAAAACACAAGACCTCAGCAGTGATGTTTCCATTAGTACCTTCACTCTTAGGAGACTCAGAGCGACACTGGCACTCATAACATGATTCTTGTTCTTGAGTTTTAATGTAAGTATGTGTATTTATTAAAATTAGTTATGGGAATCAAGTCAGTATATAGTATTGAATATCAAACACATGAGTATAGGTACCAATCAAGAAGGCACAGTAGGAAATGCTGGGTTTGCCTCCTCCTGTGACTGCATTAAAATTGCAGCTGAATTATAGAACAATCAACCTGGAAAACCATACAAGGACAGCTGTAGGAGTGGCTGAGATGCAAAAGGAGCTGGCCCTACATCCACATGTGGCAGTCAAGAATTGGAATATCTCAGCTGCAGAGGTCCCCACTAAATGGTGGGGTGTCCCAGCCCCACATCATGCTCCTCAGCCCAGAGCACCAGTACCAAGAAGAAGAGCCCCCACAGCATCTGGCTGTGAAAATCAGCGGGGATTCTGTCTGACTGGGTGAGACAGAAGGTGGCTGGAAACCCAAGTGTCTTCTTAAAGGGCATACGCACATACTCTCTTGCTTCTGGGCACTTACCCTTGGCTTCCACAGACAAACTGAAGCTTGAGTAGTAACAGAGCGTACTGGAAGAAACTGATTTGTGTGGCTACAGGGGGAGGGCTGGAGGAAAAGCCAGCATTGTACCTGTGTTGAGCCCTCTTCATGTATAGCTGGCAGGCAGATGCCATCTTCCTTTGTTGAGCCCTCCCTGGTGACTCCCTGGTACTCTGCTCCACCCAACTCCTGTACTGCTTGAGGCTCTTTCAGTGGCTGAGTGTTATGGACAGCAGGCAGGTGGTGCCCTTGGCCTTTGCTGAGCCACCCAGGCAGGATAGTGATGATGTTCTGTGTCAGTTCTCAGGATGGCCATGCCCACTCAATTCCAGTCCAGCACAAGCAGCAATCAACCATGGATAACTTTGTAGCTACTATCAAGTAGCCCTAGACCAATCACAAAAAGCAGCTGACCTTGGCCCCTCCTAACAGGCCCCAGAACTAGCACACCAGGTGGTCAGCTTCAAACACAGCAGAACACCACCTGATTAGCCCCACAAGTGGCACATCCAAAGAGTGGTCTCATGGGGACAAAACCCACACAGCAGCTAATTGCAACCAATCCTCACAGCTCATAAGCCTGAGGGCCAATCTCACCCACTGATGTGCCAACAATAATCAAGGCTCAACTACACCAGGACAGCATACACAATCCACAAAAGGGATACTCCTGGATTATCTAGCTTAGATGACTAGAAAGACTGTGCCAGTGGGTTCCACAGGACACCTGCTACATAAAACCACACTACCAGCACTGGTAGACAGAGAGGATCTAATTAATATATAGAAACAACAGAGAAACTACCAAAATGAGGAAACAAACAAACAAAAAATACTAGTCCCAAATGAAAGAACAAGAGAAAACTCCAGGAAAAGAACTAAAAAAAATGGAGACAAGCAATCTCCCAGCAACAGAGATCAAAACACTGGTTATAAAGATGCTCTAAGAACTTAGTGAGAACTTAAACAAAAAGGTGACAAACATTAAAAAAAAAAAAAAAGAAAGAAAGAAACCAGGGCCGGCTGAGTGGCGCGGTGGTTAAGCACTGGCTTGGGAAGCCAGCCGCCCCAGTTCGGTCCCACATACGAGGGCCAGTAAAAAAAAAAAAAAAAAAAAGAAACCATAAAAAACAAGCAGTCAAAAGTGAAGAATACAATAACTGAAATGAAAACTGCACTAGATCTTCCAGACAGAAAATCAACAAGGAAATAGTTATCTTAAATATTATACTAGACCAGGTAAATTTAATTGATATTTTTAGAGCACTTCACCCTCAAGCACTCCACCAGAATATACATACATTCCTTTCAGGTGCACGTGGAAGATTTTTATTTTTCTTTTCTTTTTTTTTTTTTAAAGATTTTATTGGGGGATTGGGGGAGGGGAACAGCATTGGGGAATCAGCGAAGGGGAACAGACAAGTTGCTGTCTTTTGGTTCTTCAGTCTAGTTGCAGAGGACGTTGCTTCACTGGCCCATGTTGGTAATTGTCATTGTGCTCTTCCCAGATGAGGCAGATCGGTCGCCGGCCTCTGGATGGTCACTCACCGTGACTATTGGTAACTCACACTGGCTGCCGGCGGCTCACGCTGGCTGCCAGCCGCTCACTGTAGCCTATGGCAGCCCACTGCAGCAGGGGCTGCAGCCTACACCATTGCTGGGGCTCGCAGCCCAGCTCCAGGTGGAGCTATTGTTAGCTGTAGAGGGCAGTGTCACTGGCCCTCATATGTGGGATCTGAACCGGGGCCGCTGGCATCCCCAAACCAGCTCTTAACCAATGTGCCACTCAGCCAGCCCAAGTGCACGTGGAAGATTTTTCAAGGTAGATCACATGTTAGGCCACAAAATATTCTCAATAAATTTAAGAAGACTGAAATTATACCAAGCATCTTCTCCAACCACAATGGTATGAAACTAGAAATCAATTACAAGAAAAAAACCTGAAAAACACACAAAAACACATTCAGGCTAAATAACATGCTACTAAACAATGAATGAGTTAACAATGAAATCAAGGAATAAATCAAAAGATAACTTGAGACAAATGAAAATGAAAATACAAAGACCCTAAATCTATGGGACACAGCAAAAGCAGTCCTAAGAGGGAAATTCATGGCAATGCAGGCCTACCTCAAGAATAACTAAAATCTCAAATAAATAATATAACTCTAAATCTAAAGGAACTAGCAAAAGAACAGCAAAAAAGCCCAAAGTTAATACAAACAAAGAAATAATAAAAATCAGAATGGAAATGAATGAAATAGAGTCTAAAAAAAACAATAAAAAAGATCAGTGAAATCAAGAATTGATTCTTTGAAAAGCTAAACAAAATTGATAAACGTTTAACCAGATCATAGAGAAAAAAAAAAGAGAAAGGACCCCAGTAAATAAAATCAGAAATGAAAGTGGAGAAGTGACAACCGAAACTGCAGAAATGCAAAGGATTATAAGAAAATAACTATGAACAATTATATGCTAATAAATAGGACAATCTGGAAGAAATGGATTAATTCCTAGTAATATATAATCTTCCAAGTCTGAATCAGGAAGAAACAGAAAATATGAACAGACTGATTACTATTAACAAAATCGAAATCAGTACCCAAAAAACTCCCCACCAACAAAAGTTCTAGACCAGATGGCTTCACAGGTGAGTTTTACCAAACATTCAAAAAATTAACACCTGTCCTTCTCAAGATAGTCCAGAAAATTCAAGAGTATGGAAAGCTCCCAACCTCATTTTATGAGGCCACTATTATCCTGATACCAACACCAGACAAAGACATTACAAACAAAAGAAAATTATAGGCCTGTATGCCTGATGAACATAGATGTGAAAATCTTCAAAATATTAGCAAACAGTATTTAGCAATACACTAAAAAGATCATATGCCATGATCAAGTGAGATTTATTCCTGGTATGCAAGGTTGGTTCAATGTCTGCAAATCAATTAACATAACACACCTCATAAACAAAAACATGAAGGTAAAAGTCATATAATCATATCAATAAATGTAGAAAAAGGGTTTATAAAATGCAACATCCAATTATGATAAAAAAAACTCTCAGCAAATTGGGAATAAAAAGAACATATCTCAACATAGTTAAGGCCATATATGACAAACTACAGCTAACATCATACTCAATGGTGAAACGCTAAAAGCATTTTCCTTTAGATCAGAAACAAGACAAGAATGTTCACTTTCACCACTTTTATTCAACCTAGTATTGGAAGTCTTAGCCACAGCAATCAGACAAAAAGAAACAAAAGGCATCCAAATTGGAAAAGAAAAAGTAAAACTGTTATTTTTTGCAAACAACATGATACTATAATAGAGACAGCCTTAAAGATTCTGCGAAGAAACTATTTGAACAAATAAATGAATTCAATAGAGGATCAGGATACAAAATTAACATTCATAAATCAGTTACATTGCTATGCACCAATAACAAATTATCAGAAAGAGAAATTGAGAAAACAACACTATTTACAATTGCATCAAAAAATATCTAGGAATAAATTTAACCAAAGAGGTAAAAGACTTGCACTTGGAAAATTATAATACACTGAAGAAATAAATTGAAGATACAAATAAATAGAAGCATATACCATCCTCATGGATAGGAAGAATTACCATCATTAAAATGTCCATCCTGGGACTGGCCGAGTGGCTCAGTTGGTTAAGAGCTGAGCAATAGGGTCGCAGATTCAATTCCCACATGAGCCAGTGAGCTGTGCCTGAGCTGAGCTGCTGCTGAGCTGCTTAGCTGGTGAGACTATGTGCTCCTAACAACAAGGTTGCCTGTTTGACTTCTGCATGGGATGGTGGGCTAAGCCCACCTGCAATTAAGATTGAACATGGCACCTTGAGCTGAGTGGTCACGAGTTGCCCATGGGTGGCCAGATGGCGACTGGACTTGGGAGCTGAGCTAGATGAGCCCTCCACAACTAAGATTGAAGGACAACAACTTGGCTGTTCCCCTTCCCCAATTCCCCAATAAAATCTTAAAATAAATAAATAAATAAAATGTCCATGCTACCCAAAGCAATTTATAGATTGAATGCAATTCCTATCAAAATACCAATGGCATTTTTCAGAGAATTAGAACAAATAATAAAATTTATATGGAACCACAAAAGACCCTGAATAGCCACAGCAATCTTGAGAAAGAACAAAATTGGAAGTATCACACCACCTGATATCAAACTATACTACAAGGCTATAAGAATCAAACAGCATAATATTGGCATAAAAACAGACACATAGGTCAATGGAACAGAATAAAGAGCCCAGAAATAAACCTATACCTACATGGTCAATTAAACTATGACAAAGGAGACAAGAATAAACAATTTGGTAAGACAGTCTATTCAATAGATGGTGTTGGGAAAATTGGACAGATTCATGGAAAAAAAAAATCACAAAATAACAAAACAAAACCAGACCACCTTTTTATACCATACAAGAATAAACTCCAAATGGATTAAAAGACTTAAATGTTAAGACCAGAAACTATAAAACTCCTAGAAGAAAACATAGGCAGGAAAGTCTCTGACATTGCTATTATATTTTTTCTGATGTGTTGCCTATGGCAAGGGAAGCAAAAGAAAAAATAAACAAATGGGATGACATCAAACAAAAACTTTTTGTTTTTGTTTTTGTCACAGCAAAGAACACCATTAACAAAACAAAAATACAACCTAGTGAATTGGAGAAAATATTCTCCAATGATATCCAAAATTTTTAAAGAACTTATGCAACTTAGCACCAAAAAAACTAACAATCTAATTTAAAAATGGCAGAGGACCTAAATAGACTTTTCTCCAAAGAGGACATACAGGTGGCCAATAGACATGTGAGAAAATGCTCAACATCACTAATCATCTGGTAAATGCAAATTAAAACCACAATGAGGGGCTGGCTCAGTGGCTCAGTTGGTTAAGAGTTGGCTTAAGAGTGCGAGCTCTGAGCAACAGGGCCGCCAGTTCGATTCCCACATGGGTCAGGGACACTGTGTCTGAGTTGAGCTGTCACTGAGCTGCCAACAGGTGACAGGATGGCTCAGCTGGTGTAACAACAAGATTGCCTGTTCAATGGTGGGCTATGCCAACCCGCAACTAAGACTGAACTCGGCATCTTGAACTGAGCTGCTGCCCAGATGGCTCAGTGGATAGAGCGTGTGCTTTAGCAACAAGGCTGCTGGTTCAACTCCCACATGGGATGGTGGCTATGCCCACCCGCAACTAAGATTGAACACAGCACCTTGAGCTTAGAGGCCATGAGCTGCCAACAGGAAGCCAGATGGCGACTGGCGCCCTCCACAATGAAGATTGAAGAACAACAACTTGACTAGTCCCCTTCCCCAATTCCCCAACACTGTTCCCCTTCCCCAATTTTCCAATAAAATCTTTAAAAAAAACAACAAAATAAAAACCTCACAAACCACAATGAGGTATCACTTAACACCTGTCAGAATGGCTATCATCAATAAATCAACAAATAAGTGCTGGCGGGGCTGTGGGGAAAAGGAAACCCTCATGCACTTGGTGACATTGCAGACTGGTGCGGCCACTTTGGAAATCAGTGTGGAGGGTCCTCAAAAAATGGAAAATGAAAACTACTGTATGATCCAGCAATTCCACTTGTGGGTATTTATCTGTAGAAATCCAAAACACTAATTCCAAAAGATATATGGACCCCCATGTTCACTGCAGCTTTATTTACAATAGTCAAAATATGGAGGCAACCTGAGTGTCCATCAACGATGAATTAATAAATAAGAATTGGTATATTTATACAATGGAGTATTACTCTGCCATAAAAAAGATGAAATCTCTACCATTTGTGACAATGTGAATGGACCTGGAAGGTATTATGCTGAGTGAAATAAGTCAGACAGAGAAAGACAAATGCCACATAATCTCACTTACATGAGGAACCTAAAGAATAAAATAAATAAACAAACAAAACAGAAACAGTCTCATAGTTGCAGGGACAAGCTGCTGATAGTCAGCTGGAACTGAGTGGAGGGCAGGGTGAAAGAAATGAAAGGATTATGAAATACAAATTGCAATTAAAAATAGTCATGGGGATGTAAAGAAAAGCATAGGGGACATAGTCAATAATGTGGTAATGACAAGTATGGTGTCAGGTGGGTACTGGACTAGTCAGTGTGATCACTTCTTAAATGATATAAATGTCCAATTATAATGCTAATATAAAATAATATTGAATGTCAACTGTAATTGAAATATTTTTAAAAGATGGGGAAAAGATGAAGGAGAATAAGAGGTTCAATATTCCAGGTATAAAATAAATAAGACATGGGGATATAACGGACAGCATAGAGAATATAGTCTGATACGATGTCAGATGGTTGCTGGAATTATCGTAGTGATCACTACTTTAGGTATATAAATGTTGAATAACTATGCTGTACATCTGATTATGTACATACTATGCTATACATTGTATGTTAGCTATATTTTAATAAAAACCTTTAAAATCACAAAAACAGCACAAGGCCTTCACAGGGTAGGCACCGGCCCCTTCTGCAATGATGACAGACAAAGTCCTTGACATCAGGATCCAGTGGCTTCACTGGTGGGCAACATGTGTCACCAAACCACCCTGGGTGAGTGTCACCAGCTGTGCACTGTGCCATCCATGGCACTGTCATTTTGGGCATCAAAGCAACAGGAGACATCACATGAGAGCAGATGAGGAAAGGCAGGGCACCCTGCTGCAACCAAGAGGACTGACAGCAGAGATCCTGCCCAAGGCAGGCACAGTCAGGACCATGGATGAGTCCTTGGAGGGGCTCCCAAGAGCCACAGACCTGTGACTGCTGCTGGGGACCGAGTTTTAATCATTGGCCCCACAGATGTTATGATGGCCTAGAAAACATGAGTTATGATGGAAGTACACTAACTGTCAAAAAATCTCAAAGGAGAGGGGTTTCCTTCAAAGGAGAAAAAATATGGCTCCATCAGCATCATGGAAGATGTGAACATCTCACAAAAGCAGCTCTGGTGCAGTGTTTCCATTTGAACACTTTCTAGAAAAAATAGCTGGAGTGGCCACAAAGTGGGCCCTATAGCCTGAGAATGTCAGAGTGATCCTTGATTCAGACAGCATTAGCACCTCTTTGAGCCTGGCACATTCAAAACCAATTTTGTTATTCACCTGAGCATGAGCATCCATCTCTGCAAACATAATCTTAGATTTTACAATCTCTGGATGTTTAAAGAACTTTCTATTTGCAAATAAATGAGTTCCAGCAAGAGAAAATCATCCTTTAAGACTGAATCAGGGAGACTTCTTTCTCACTGACCAGCTGAAAAGAAAAGGTCTGTGCTGTTTATCACTCACAGATTCTCTTGCCTGAATCAATTAACTACCTGAGTGTCATTTGAAGCCAGACTGAGCTGTGATCAAGACACCTGTCTCACCCCATGATGGCCTTTCCTCTGTGGCATCTTCCAAAAACCTGAAGCCATATGTGCTAAGCAACACAGTAAAAATCTGAGTAGAAAAAAATTCAGTTTTTGTTTTTACTTTACTTGGAACATTTTTTGAAATTCAAGTATAGAGTTAGTCATATATGTGGTTTCCATGGGCTGTACAGGCCTATCATTAAACCACTGTTCATGAACTCACCACTGTTCATGAACTCAACTGTAAAAGACAACTCCGGGTCTATAACAAGATACTATTGCTAGTGAGTTCTTCCAAAACCTGCCTAATTAGGGTGGGAAGCACAGAGGAGGTGGGAACAATGACAGTTTGTCTGATGGTTACAATGAGTATTTCACAAAAACACAGAAATGCGAAGTGCTTTGGTTCCTGAGATGGTTGTATAGACCACTTCTCCTTATGCATCAGGCAGAATTCTCAGTGCAGTATACAGACCCTCACTAGTGTAGCAGAAGAGAAATGTGTTAAAGGAGGTCCTAACCCAGCTACCACTGGGCCATGCCTTTCTGGGTTTTCTCCTCCCTGTCACCAGAATGAGTTAGCTGGGGTACCTCTTTCTCCTGTCACTGCCTCCCCAAGCTTCCCACAGGTGAGTCTGATTGGAGAAGCTGCTTCTCACAACCTGCCTTAGCTACAAGGGGGGTAGACAAGTGAGTTTCTCTTCGGCTTTAGAAAGACAGGACTTACAGCACAAACTCCCCCAAACGTAGAGCTGGGCAGCCACCAAGCAGGATGCCCAGTGTGTCCTTACTTTTCCTAGCCCTCAGCACTCTATGTTTAGAAGAGACAAAAAATAAGCTATGGTTTATTTAACATTCCTGTTTCCAGAATATGTACTGGACTTGGATAATTTCAGCTGTAAATCCTCCACCCTCTAAATGCTCAGGCCGAGTGAAGGGTAGGCAAAGTGCCTCAGTAAATAGTCTCAGTAAATGAAATCTCTTTTATTGTATCCAGTTTTATGTGTTCTTTATGGTCATGAAGTAAACTAGCTTATGTCTGATGGGTTTGAAAGCCCATAGGTTTCCTAATAGGGTCTGAGTGGATACCTGAGAGTCAGCAAAGGTATAGGGGAAGCCAGTGGGATCCCACCTGGCATTGTCAGTGATGTGTGTTACAACTATCATAGTCCATTTCTCATCTACAAAATGGGAGGATTAAAGTACATCAGTTATTTTCAAACTTCTATTGAGCACCAATACTATCCAGCTGAAATGGTCAGTCCTACACCTACACAAGAACAGAGGAAAGAGGGGCCTGCAGTCTGGAGAATGTCACCCCTCCCCATTGGCCCCACTGTAGCTCCCAGGGCCTGCTCATCCCTCTCTGTGGGATCTGAGGAATGTCATCTGGAAACCACTCAACTTCATGACCTCTATGGTCCCTTCCAAGGCTCTGATTCTATGAGTGTAGAACACTCACCCTAGATGTAAACCTCTCCACCTCAGCACTATTGGCATTTTGGGCTGCTAAATTCTTCATGTGGCTGTTCTGTGCATTGTAGGAAGTTTGGTAGCATCCCTGCCCTCTACCAACTAGATATCAGCAGTGGCCCTAGTTGTGATGCCAGATGTCTCCTGGGGGACATAATCCTCCCCTACCCCTTGAGAACCACAGCCCTACATTAATTCAAAATTCTATTAAATGTCACACTGCATTTCTTCAGTATGTTCATCAACCTATGGCTTTTTCTTATTCATCTGAAAAAAGAATACAATCTCCTTTTAAGCTAGCAAGAAGGCACTTCTGCTATTCAAGGGATTTGCAAGCCAGCATTTTTATATCCTGTTGGCATTCTCCATGATTTTTGTTCATTAAAAGTCATACATCTTTCCATTTAATTGTCCTTTTTACTATCTGTATCTCCCCAGCAATTTAGGGAAGGCCTGGATAATACAAAACTCATCACTGCCAACCCCTTATACTGTTGTGCTCCCACACCTAAAAGCTGAAACACTAATCTCCAAATACAGCAACCTTCCTTTCACTCACACTCCTGCTATTTTTCCACTGGGACATGGATCACAGTTGGTCAAGTGAATCATTGGTTCGCAATCAACACAGCCCAACAAGTGGAAAGGACCAACCAGCAACACAAAGGAAAATGATAATAACTGTGATGAGGAAGATGATGATAATTAGTAGTAGTAGTAGTGGTAGTAGTAGTAGTAGTAGTAGTAGTAGTAGTAGTAGTAGTAGTAGTAATAGTATTATTATAAATAACACTTAAGTGTAATTAATGCTTACTATGAATCAGATGTTTTACATATTTCCCAAGCACTTTAGACATAGACACAGACACACACACACACACAGTGCCAAAAAAATGTATACAAATTTTATGAAAGGAAAAAACTATTAAAATTGTAATACTTAATATACTGATAACAAAAGATAAATACAAGTCACATTTGACTTCTGCAATTACAAGAGGTGCTCAAAGTGGTTACCATCAGTGTCCAGACACTTCTAATTACAGTAAACTACTGCTTGAGCAATGTGTCTACTTGTATACAGTTTTTTGGCACCCCCGGTATATATGTCCCAGGACCGTCAGGAAGCCTTGTCCAAACATGGGAATGGGTTACGAGGCTCCTGGGGTCCTTTCAGTACAGTTTTGGGTCTGGTCCAGCAGACCCTCCAGGCAGCATGTGCCTTTGATTGACTTGCTGTTGAGGGGCTATTTTACAATTCTGCAGCCAACTCCCACGGTGCTATAACAAATCGCCACAAACTTGGTGGCTTAGAAAAACAGACATTTATTCTCTCTCAGTTTTGGAGGCCAGGAGTCTGAAATCAGTTCCACTGGGCTGACCATATGGCATCTGCAGGGCTGTGCTCCCTCCATGGTGCAGGGGAGAATCTATTCCTGGCCTCTACGAGCACTGGGTGGCTGCCAGGCTGCCACCATTCCTTGGTTTGTGGTCACATAACTCCAATCTCCACCTCTGTGGTCTCCCTGACTCCGTGCACATGTGCACTTGCATGTCAATTATCCCTCTGCCTCCTCTTATAAGGATATGTGTGACTCCATTTAGGGCCCCCGAGGATAATCCAGGATAATGTTTTCGTCTCAATATCTTTAATATAATTACATCTGCAAACTCATCCTTTGCCATCTAAGGTAACTGTCACAGGCTGCAGGGACTAGAATGTGGATATCATGAGGGGAGGAGGGACATTATTCAACCTCCCATCACAGGGGTATCTGTTGCACAGTGGAAAACTGAGAACAGCGGAAATGTTACCTATAATGATTTTTTTCTGGCAAAGAATGTAAATTTGTAAATCAAACTTTCATTTAAACTAGACTTAACATCTTATTGATTCTTCCATGATTTAAAAACTTGAGTAAAATGTTAGGTTTTCACTTTATATTCTCATGCAAGACATGAATTTACCTTTTTGAAAATTATACTTTAGTGATATGAACCCATCAATCCTCACAACAGTTTCATGAGCTGTGACTTATCCTCATTTTAAAGATTATAAAACTGAGTACCAGAAAGGTTAGGAAATTTGTCCAAGGTCTCACAGCTAGGAATGATGGTCTGGCTGGAGGGCCCACTGCACTCACTGTCATAACATGATGGCTGAACTAATTGGCCTGCAATGTCCCATTCAGCTGGCTTTGCCACAAGTCCATAAAAGCTATTGTTCACTTTGGGGGCTCAGTAAACATCTTCCACAACAATCCGATGAAAAACAAAGCACAGGTCAGGTGCTTGAGGGGAAACACAATCATGCATCTGGTTCAGGAGAGCTGGGTTATTTTTCTCCTACTGCAGAGCACAATCATAAAATGCAAATATTAGGATTGAGCCAACACACCCATGCAAACTGAAAAATAAATATCGGTAATGGGAAAGCACTGTTGTTCAAAACCCCCAACTGCAAAGGACGAAGCACTAGAGGGTCCTTTGTCTGTTGAAAGGGAAGATGAGTTTGAGAAAATCAGATTGGAAAAGTAGAACTAACATGTGGAGTGTAAGAAGTATAGAAAGATACTAGGAGGGTGGGGAAGAGGAACTGGGAGCCAATGAGGAGATTGCAGGGCAGGCTCAGGTATTGGTTATTTCACTGTGGCATATGACATGCCTGCTCCACTGCTCTCGCATTAACTGTTTGTACAATCTGTTTTACATAAAACATGCTTTGTGAAGCCACATTTTTAATTAATTTATTTATTTATGTATTTATTTTTTTAATTTTATTGGGCAACAGCCATGGTCATTGGTTCCACATTGCTTTCGTGCTACAATGGCATAGTTGACTCTTTTAAGGAAGGTGCAGCTCACAGTGGCCCATGCAGGGATCGAACCAGCAACCTTAGTGTTATTAGCACCACGCTCTAGCCAACAGAGCTAACTTGTCACCTCCCTCCCAAAATTTGTTTTCGAAGGTACAGTGCTGAGCCCTACTGCTGAAAGGATGAAGGGGTAAGAACAGAGGTTGCCCACAGGTCCCAGCCAAGTTGGGGGTCACACATAATTTTATTTTAAAACTACATGTATGCTTTCCAAAATGTCCAATGGATTAATTGTGGTTTGGGGAATCAGATTTGGCAGAATTTCAGTACATTACTACATCTCACATTTAATGAACTTGCATACAAAAAATTAGTTTAAAAAAAAGGAAACAGGGAGAACTAATGACCCCGTTTATAAAAAATGATAACAACCCAAATATTATTCAATATGGAAAACATGTGCCCTCACTGTCCAAAATACAAGAATCAAATAGATGACTTAGTGTGTGATTGATTCCCCATCGAGTTTTGTCAAAATCTTAATTTCCCCTGGGTTTCTTTCACTCAGCCAGGTTTTCCGGACTGTTTGTTTTCTGATCTAGTTTAAATCTCTGCCTAGGTTCTGGTTTTTACGTCAATTCCCCCTTCTGCTTGGATCTTTTCATTTCCAAAAGCCAGTCTTTTCATTCTAAAAGCCAGCAGTTTAAAAAGAGTTTTTCTTTCATGAGTCTGGGTCTGAACAACCAGAGGGAGACCTACAAATACTCCAAAAGGACCATGCCAGGAAGGACTTTCTGTTCAAAGTGCTCCTTTCAGCTTGGCTTCTGTTGCTGTCTCTCCCACAATCATAGGAGGGACCAAAAACCAACCAACAAACATGCCCCCCCAATTTAACATTGTATTCATAACTTACCTCTTATTTTTGGAAATATATCGTTGCTATTAATTTCCTAACTAGATCACATTCTTAGATGTAAGGGTACAATGTATCTTGAGACCGACCTTTTCCCCCCAATGGACAACATCTCTAATTGCATGATAGTTCTGTTGGTCCTCTAGTGCCCAATCTCAGTCTTCAGAGACCACAGACAAACACTGGCTGGTATTATTGGCAATCAGTAGGTGGTAAGTACCACTGTTATTTTCTTCCGGCTTCATTGAGATATGATTGACATACAGCACTGTGTACATACAGACGCTTTAATGTGTACAATGATGATTTGATACGTATACTGTGAAACAATTACCAAAGCAGGGTTAGTAGTAAACTTCTTCATCACCTCATATAATTATCATTTTGTTTTTGTAGTGAGAACCTTTAAGATGTACTCATTTCCAACTTTCTAGTATATAACACAGTATTGTTAACTACAGTCATTGTGCTGGTAGTACTGTTAATTCACAAATGAGGAATCTGAGGCTTAGAAAGTTTAAATAACTTGGCCAAAGTGACATGGTGGAGCCAACACTCAAACCCAGGCCTCTGGGACTGGGTTTTTTTACATGGTTCCCTCAGGGACACTGACTCTCCTGGCACTTCCTGGCAATTGTCATTCTGCCTCCCACCTCTGAACTTTCAGTGACCATTCCCTGGGCCCAGAACACTCTATCTCCTCTCCCAATCCTTTGCCTACTGGACTCCTACCATCTGTTAACTCTACTCCAATGTCCCCATTTTGGGAACACCATTCCCAAGCACCTCCTCATATCACCATGTTCTTTACTGGCACAGCACTCTTCTCCATTTGTAATTGTGAAATCACTTGTGTGATGACATGATAAATGTCCCTGTCCCCACCTACTTCCAGGCTTCTTAAAAGGCAGGAACTTCTATTTTGGCCTATGATTATGACCCTGAACCCAGTAAACAATAACAGCTCATTAGATTTTCTATTGAACAAAAGGAAGAATGAATGACTTCCAGGTGACAAGTTACAGAATGGAAGCATGAAAGCATCCCCAAGTGGAGAACTCAGAGCTCACTGTGCGGGGACAGACACTGCAAGTTCCCAGGTCAAGGCAGAAGGAGCACAGGCCCATGAGAGTTCTGGGGAGACCACCTATTATATCAGGAACACCCAAGAACACACCCACACTCTCCCTATGTGCCAAGCCATGTAACAAGACGCAAGGCCTCGCTGCTACAGACGCTTTCACCCAGGACCCCATGGGTGGTTCTGCCCACCTGTGATCCGTGTGGAGTCTGGCCGGTATACTTTGGCTCTGAAACCCCTTGGTCCCCATCACAGCTGTCACTCACATCTGGCTGTCCCAGTATTTGGACCTCAGGCTTCCACACAGACTTTGGGCTCTGTCTTTGACTTTCCATGTCCCCTGTTGTCTAGATTGTAACTCTAAGCATGAGCCTCAGGCCCCGCAAACCCCAAACCTTTCTCCCATCACTAAGCTGGTAGCTCACCAGGCCAAGTACTGCCATGAGGATGGGGTCAGACAAATAGGGTTCAAATGCAGAAATTACCTTAAAGGATTTTTTCCAGCATCCAACTCTTATGTAAAACAAGGTGTTTCTGTAGTTTAGATGAAAAAAATAGGGCTTCTTTTCTTTGTGTTTCTCTATTGATGACCACTATCTTCCATGTATGTCCCCATCATCCCAAATTAACCCAATTGTTTTGAAAGAGTAATATAGACAGCCACCAGCATTTACTCAATCTCATGTGGCTCTTATGTAAATAAAATCCTATTTAGGAAACACAGGGTCCTCCTAATCTATAACTTAGGATGGCTGACATGCAAATGTCTCTAAGACACCTCACCTAATCCCACCCCAATCCCTTTCCAACCAGACAGCTGTCCCTGGGCTGGAAAAGGACAGCTTTCCGACTTCTTTATAGATTCCAGAGCTATTATTGCTGTCTGCACAAGAACTTTTTAGAGATGTAACTTGAAGGAGGGACTAGACTTCAGGAAAAGAGGAAATACGTAGGTAGCTGGCAAAGCTGGAGCTAATGCTTTTACTCAGCAGGCTTTATAAGATAACGAAGCTGTTTTGGAAGTTCATTCCTACCAACACTGGCTGCTGGTGGCTTAGACACAGGAGAAGGAGCTGGAGCTGGGTGAGGAAGCTCTGTCCCATTTGTGTGTGGTCCATTGTGCAGTCATCTTGGGGAGAGTGAAAGCTATCAAACCTTACATAAAAGAAGTAGATTTGGCTAACTCTCTCCATAGAGAGCAAGCTAAATAGAATACATTAAGTTTAAGATTCCTTAAATCTTTTCTTCTTTACATGATGTCATAGCTTTAGCACTAGTGCATTTAGGAGGCTGGAGATAACAGTAGGGGAATGGAAGAATCAGAGAAGAAAGCAGCCTCCTCTCCGTCTTGTATTGGTCACCCAGCACCAGGGGTCTGGAGATACTGATTCTTGGTGGGAGGACTGCCAAAGAGTGTTCTAATCCCTGTCCTGCTCATTCACACCAGGAGGCAGGAAAGAATGAAAAGGTCAATTTGCCAGCAAACCTTTGTGGTCTAAAGGTTATGCTGGAGGAGGGGAAATGGAGGGTCAGGAAAACAGCTTCTTTCTGTCTCAGGGGTGTCTCTGAAGAAAGCCCCCTCCACTTGTTCAGAGGTCAGATCCATCAGTGGCATGGGAGGGGAAGGGCAGTAGGAGGAGATCCCTTGACAAAGACTCTCTCCCTTGACCAAACTTGAGTTAGGCTGCCCTGAGCCCTCCTCTCTACTAGGCCTTGGTCTTGATCCTCTGTGTCTGTCCTTGGTGAGTCCAGTTTTAGCAAGGATCCTGCAAAGTCAGGATAAAGAGAATCCCCCACCCTTCGTATCTAATCAAGTTCCTCATCAGCTACTCTTGATATCTATGCCCTTGGTCTGCCTTCAGCAAGAATCCTGATAGATCAGTTTTGCAAGAACTTCCCCAACCTTAATGTCTTCTCTTAGCGATTTTCTATCTACTGACCCCATCACCCTGCTCCTTGACTATAAATCCCCACTGTCTTTGTTATATTCAGAGTTCAGTTCAGTCTCTCTCCCCTATTACAAGAGAGTCAACCCCTATTGCAATAGTCTTGAATAGTCTTCCTCACCATTTTAACAAGTGTCATAAATTTGTTTAACACAAGTGGAGGGGATGAATTGGTTGGGAGTGGGATGAGTATCTTGAAACTAAAACGAATTCTCCCCTGTGGTAGCTCCCCATTATCTGTGGTTTCACTTTCTGCAGTTTTAGGTACCCATGGTCAACCACAGTCCAAAAATATTAAATGAAAAATACTAGAAATAAATAACTCATAAGTTTTAAATTGCACACTCTTCTGAGGAGCAGTATGAAATCTTGTGCTGCTCTGCTCTATCCTGCCTGGGATGTGTGAGTCATCCCTTTGTCCAGGGTATCTGTGCTGTATATACTGTCTACCTATTAGTCACTTAGCCCTCTAGATTATCAGATCGACTGTGATCGTATCTCAGAGCTTGTGTTCAAGTCACCCTTATAGTAACCTAAAGCTATATCACAATGCCTATGTCATTCACCTCCCTTCATCTCATCACATAGGCATTGTATCATCTCACATCATCACAACAAGAAGGCTGAATACAGTACAATAAAATATTTTGAGAGACAGACCACATTCACGTAGTTTTTATGACAGTATATTGTTGTAATTATTCCATTTCATTATTATTGTTGTTAATCTCTTATTGTGCCTAATTTATATATTAAATTTTATCATACATATGAATATATAGGAAACAGCATAGTACATATAGTGTTTGGTATCATCTTTGGTTTCAGGCATCCACTGGGGTCTGGGATCATATCCCCTGAGGATGAAGGGGGGCCTTCTGTATAGGGGAGAACTCTGCCCTGGTTCCCACAGTGTCTAATGGGGAAGGGCTGCATGAATGCCTTAGAAGGCTGAGCAGCAACGAGAACCCCCAGATCTACACGAGGGGTGCTTCTGTAACCCAGGGCAGCTGCCATCCCCACAGTCTCTGAGTACAAGGATCTGCTCTGTTTTTCCCAGGACTTCCGCATCCTTGATAAAGTAGGTGGGAACAGGGAAGCCAGATAATGGCATTCTCAGGCATCTAGCTAATTAAGCCAATTTTCAATTGATCCAAAAACTAAAGATATGTATCATTTCTTGTACTAGAGCATCACACAAGTTCATAGCAGTTACATAATAAATAACTCAGACCTGTTGGGACATCTGTGGGAAGCAGTGCTAAAATGAGAGAACTCCCTGGGAATGACAGTCCAAAACAGGACAGAGAAAGGCAGAGACCCAAGAGGAGATCAACAGGAGGCCCTGCCTGGCAGGCCAGCTCCAAGGAGGGAGGCAGCCACATCAGGCAGTCATGTGGGAAGTGCTTCCCATTTCTGCCTTCTTATGTTAATTTAAATGCTGCATGTTTATGCCCCACTGAGCATAAAGGACATTGAATTAATACACACATGAAAAGAAACCACAGTTCTCAGCAATCGTTCTCCAAATACTCTTCACAAGCCACAGGATGAAGGACTGCTTTACTCTGCTTCTGAGAAATACTTCTATTATCACCTCCCTATTTTGAATACTTATTATAGAAGCCATTAAATGCTAGGTTTAGAAATGAGAAAAGAGTGCAGTAGGTCAACAATGTATTTCAACACAGCCTGCTTAAGAAAGAAGAAAGGCCCATTCCTACATTTTCTCTCCATTGTTTTCTAAGTGTTTGTTCAACATCTATAAGATAATATTTCCAATGTTCACAGTGAGGTTTGGATTTGGCCTTCCCTTGACAAGTCTACAGTGATATCTATTAAGACATAAAAAAACATGGTGGTAATATTCTTTTTCTTAAATAATTTATTTTTCAAATACAGTTGACACACAATATTATATTAGCTTCAGGTATACAACACAGTGATTAGACATTTATATCTTATGAAATGATCAGCCCAATAAATCTAGTACCTATTTGACACCAAACACAGTTATTACAATACTATTGACTACATTTCCTATACTATACTTTACATCCCCAGTGACTATTTTGTAACTACCAATTTGTACTTCTTAATCCCTTCCACTTTTCACCCACCTCCCAAACCCCCTTCCATCTGGCAATCATCAAAATGTTCTCTGTGACTATGAGCTTCTGTTTTGTTTATTTGTTTTGTTATTCAGATTTCATATATAAGTGAAATCATATGGCATTTGTCTTTCTCTGGCTGACTTATTTCACCTAGCATAATACCCTCTACATCCATCCATGTTGTTGCAGATAGCAAGATTTCATTTTTTATGGCTGAGTAGTATTCCATTGTACATATGTACCACCCACTCTTTATCTATTCATCCATTGATGGACACCCAGGTTGCCTTCATATCTTGGCTATTGTAAATAATGCTGCAATGAACATATGGATGCATATGTCCCTTTGAAGTACAGCTTTGGATTTCTTCAGATAAATACCCAGAAGTGGGATCACTGGGTCCTTCTTTGTCTCTTGCTATAGCCTTGGTTTTAAAGTCTATTTTGTCTGGTATAAATATTGCTACCACAGCTTTTTCTTTTTTTTTTCGTTTCCATTTTAATGAAATATCTTTTTCCATCCCTTTTCTTTCAGTCTGTGTGTCTTTCAGTCTGAAGCCAGTCTCTTGCAGGCAGCATATGTATAGGTCTTGTTTTCTTATCCATTCAGTCACCAGATGTCCTTTGATTGAAGCACTTAATCCATTTACATTTAAACTAACTGAGAAGGGAGTCTTCTCTCATTATTTCTTCAAATAGGTTCTCATTTTCTTGCTCTCTTTTGTCCTTCTGGTACTATGATATAAATATTGTTATGGTGATGTCCCAGAGATCTCTTAAACTTTCCCCACTTTTTAAAATTCTTTTTTCTTTTTGCTATGTTTTCTGCTATCTTATCTTCTAAATCACCTATTTGATCCTCTGCTTCATCTAATCTACTGTTGATTCCCTCTAATGTATTCTTCATTTCAGTTATTGTAGTCTTCATTTCTGACTGGTTCTTTTTCATGCTTTCTATATCCATTTTTATGTTTCCTATATCATTGTTGAAGTTCTTCCTGAGATCACTGAGCATCCTTATAACCAGTGATTTGAACTCTGTATCTGGTAGTTTGCTTTTCTCCATTTTGTTTAGTTCTTTTTCTGGAGCTTTGTTCTGTTCTTTCATTTGGAAAAAGTTTCTTTGTGTTCCCATTCTGGCTGCCTCCCTATGTTTGTTTCTATGTATTAGGTAGGGCTGCTGGGCTTGGAGAAGCTAAGCAAGAAGTACAGGACATACCAAGGCCAGATGGTGCTTATTTGGGTTTGTGATCCTTTGAGGAATTTTAGGAAAGTCTGCAGCATGGGCCAAGACAGGCGGTTTGTATAGGCTCACAAGTTGAGTGGGGTGGGGTGACTTGCATTAGCCAGATTGATGACTTGCATTTGCATGCTGAGAGGGAGGTAAAGCTCAACAAAGAAACAATGCCTTCTTTCAGCACTTCTGTCTGGAAGAAAACTGCCCCTCCAGCCCTTATCCCAAAGCCAGACAATCCAGTTCTTCCCAGTATGTCTTTGGCACCTTTCAAGCTGCTGCCCCAAAGCTAGAGTTCAGAGTGAATGAGTCTGTCAGTAAGTCCATGTGAGGGCCCTTTAAGAGGAACACCTGGGATTCCAGCAGCCCTCTGTCTCACTCAGCTACAAAATCTGCTTGTTTCCATAGCCAGAAGTTGTTGGAACTTCCCTCCATGGCACTAGAACCCTGAGTTGGGGAGTCTGGTGTGGGACCCTTCGCTCCTCTTTGGGGACCTCTGCAGCTGAGATATTCATCCTGATTTTTAACCCCCACACGTGGGTATGGGAGCAGTCCCTTCCATGTCTCCACTCCTCCTACCAGTCCTGAGGTGGCTTCTTCTGTATATCCTTAGTTGTAGGACTTCTGTTCAGCTAGACTTCAGGTGATTGTCAATGATAGTTGTTTTGTAATTCAGTTGTAAGTTTGATGTGATTGTGAGAAGAGGCAAGTACAGCATTTACCTACTCCGCAATCCAAGGGTGTGATATTCTGACTAATATATTCTTTTTTTTTTTTTTGGAGGGCAGTGTCACTGGCCCTCACATGTGGGACCCGAACTGGGACTGCTGGCTTCCCAAGCCAGTGCTTAACCACCATGCTACTCAGCCAGCCCCTGACTAATATATTCTTAAATGGCTGGGTTTCAGTCACAAGCATGAGAATGTTTTCAGGAATATAAAGTATGATATCTCTCTAATTTTCCCTGTAAACCAAAATTAATTTAGATTGTAATAAGAAATCTGGAGAAGGCATTTCTTTGAGCAAACAGGAGCTGCAGCCTGGGAGACACAGATTCAGGTAGCAACCTAACTTGTGTCCCACCGAAACAAAGGGGAGGCCATCTTTTACAGCAAAAGTTCTCACCCAGGTTCTTAATTAGGTCCATTTTATGTAAATGAGGTATCCCAATTCATACAGTTCTGATTGGCCAGTATATATGCAAACGAGGATACAGTGTATACAGTTCTGTTTGGATGGGGCAGCTCTTAGCTGTTGGTAGAAAGACGAAATGAGGCTTTCCCTGTAGTTGTTGACTCAGACAGTGTAAATATGAGTAAGCAGGGCACAGGGCAGGAAGCTCAGAGTTCAGTGTGGGCTTCTCCTGGTATACAGAGTATATGAGAAATCCCTATTGGCAAATGGCTGCTAGGCTCTTATTATTCATAACATTTGGGTTCTTGATTGACCATGGGGAGTCCATCTTAGCAGATAAATTCCTTCTTGAGGTTCACATCAAGTGAATCTTTCTTCTCGGGATCCATACTCCTCTACTTTTTATTTTAGTCCTAAACCCAACTCTTTGGTGTGAGATCTACTTTGCCCCCTTGTCCTTCAAAAAGATCTGGCCATATATAACAATCACAGGACGACAGTTGCCACCCAAACCCTGCTTGTAATTATTGTTAGAATGGTGGTGATTTAATTTTGTAGGAGACCCTAACATGCCCAAAATATGACTGTAGAAGACCAGAATATGTCACCCAAAATACACCTCTTTGGCATAAAAATTAGTGTGACCTGATTATTTTGAGAAACAGCAAACACAGGAAAAGCTCTAACAGAATAGAAGTTCCCCTTTTCTAAGAAAAATTAACATTTATAAAGGAAATCCTCATTTGTAAGGGTGTCTCCCCCTCTCTACTAAGAAGAGAGGGGTGGTTCTAAATCAGAAGAGATTCTTCCCCAAGGAGAAGACACAGACTTAAATCTGCATAATTAACCTTACCCTTTCCTGGTCCCCTTCCCACAACTCATCTTCTCCATACCTTTCTTCATTTGTTTTAGCTGAAGATGGTATTTAAGCCCCACTTCTAGGCCACCTCTTTGAGTTTATTCATTCCTGAGTTTCTCCCAGATATATAGATGACCCTTGAACAAGAAGTCAAAAGAGGTCAAGTGGACCCACACAGTTCAAAACCCCTTGTTCAAAGGTCAACTGTATTTTCAATCCACAGTTGGGAATCCAAGTATATGGAGGGCTGACTTAAGTTACATGTGGGCTTTTTACTTTGAAAGTGGTTGGCACCTTTAACCCCTGCATAGTTCAAGGGTCAGTTGTATATGAGATACATATGTTAATAAATTTCTGTTTGTGTCTCTTCTTAATCTGTCTTCTTTTATGGGACCCCAGTAGAGAACCTAGAAGAGTTAAAGGAGATATTTTTCCTCCTCTATAGTTTCTATTTATTTTTATCTGCTATATGTGATCAAAAAGTCTACATAATATAATACCAGAACCAGCTCAAACTAGTCCTATCCTGTTTCTAACAGATACTTTTCAGAGACAACATGCCAAAACGACAAGTCATGCAGCCGAAGCATATGCAGAGGAGAGAGCTTTGCCCTCCAGTGCACCCAGGACCAAAGTCTCATCCACCCACAACCAGAGGAGGAGGACATGACCGGAACTTGAACACTCGAACTTCAGAAGCAAAGGGTCCATTGCCCAGGATTTTCGGTGCAGAAGCCCCTTAGTATATCATACCATGAATGGTCAAGCTCCAAAGCTCTCCAATCAAAACTATTCCACCAGTGCTTTTACATACCAGCCTGCTCCCCCAATCCCTTAAACTTGCCCTGATGTCTCTGGATTGGGGACAGATTTGAGCTTTTCCTCCTGTCTCCTTGAGGGTCAACTTAGCAGAAAAAGTTTTTTCTTTTCTCTAAAGCTGGCGCCGTAATATTGGCTTCCATGCACTCCAGGCAGCAAGTCTTTGCTTGGTAACATTGGGAAATAAGAAACCTCATGGCAGTTTATTATTCCTCCCAATCCTGTGGTCCAACACTGCCATTCTTGTCTATTTTACAGAAATCTTCATTTCACCTGTGTGTCTGGTGTGCCTATTTACTGTTCCCTGCTGCTTTTAATTCAGTGGGGAAGCTCTACTTTCTTTGTTCTTGGAGCAACCAAAGATCCATCAGATGTTAGTCGACTGATGCACAGAACACAGTCTCACTGTACCCAGGATGGCAAAGGACAAGCCTGCATCAAAGCCTGACAGCACATCTGGGCCGACCCCTCCCACTGAGCTTTGCTGCAGCATTCCACAGTGGGACACGGGTAGGAGAGAACAGTGGGCCCACTGGGGAACACAGTGTGGCAACACAGAGCACAGGGGAGACAGTAGCTATGTGTCCTGCCTTCTGTTGATGCCCACTGCTCTAGACAAAATGTCATTATCTCCTTCTATAAAGAGGCTTATTTTAAAATGTACATGCAACAGCACAAACATCAAGTCCTTCCCTCCCAACCCTCACACTTCAATTTCAGAAGAGTAGAAAAGAACCAACAGTACACTGGCTCGCATGATATGCTGTGCACTCAGGTAAATGATGCTGCACATATCAGCTACCTTAACCTTCCCAGAGGCACCCTGAGATGCAGCAATGTGTCCTGAGGCTTATCATGGGATCTGGGGCTCCCTATTATTGGCCAGGACAAACAGCTGGCAATTGCTGGAACTGAGGCTTGTCCAGTGTACTTGGTTTTCAAAGTCTAACCTGTTCTCTTATGCCAACAGGACTATCCCTTGAAGAGATGTCTTCTCCTGCTCAGTGTGGTGTTTGCCCAGTGGGACCTGAGATTCCAGGTGGAAGGCAGGGGAGCACGGACTGCCAGCATTTGAGGCAGCTGTCTTCTCTGGGAGTGGGACTATCGTTTGTCCCACGGGGTCAGGTATAGTGCCTTGTTCATAGTGATGGCCAAGAAATGGTTGCTGAATGGATAAGCAAGAAGGTGAACAGAAACTCTTATTGAAATGCCAAAAAAATACTCTGAAATGTATTAATACTCATGAGACATACTAATTTATTACATGAACTTTTAAAATTATAGTGTAAATGAGCGCATAGGAGATTAGCAAGTCAGTCACAGAGCAATGCTCCGACAGATAAAACTCTTACAAGAGGCTGTAGAGAGTCCAATTAGGAGTTGGAATGACAGAACCCAAATGAGCTAGCTCATCAGTGTGTCTGCTGACTCCAACAAAAGGAACCCAATAAAGACTGGCCCCGCAGTGAGGATCTGTGGAGAAGGGGGGAAGGTGCTGCTGAAAGGGATGAAACAGTCAAATGGGGGAGGATGGGAGAGCATCCAGACACGTGCTCACTGCACTGCCCCTCCACATCTGCCCCTGTCATGCTCTCTTACACATAAAGGATAGATAGCAAAGAACATCAGCAGTATTTGGAATCAAGTTTGCTGATTATGCTAGACATGGACAAAACCAAAAATCTGGAATATAATTATGAATGATGTTTAAAATTAAATCTGGAAGCTCTCCCCGACCCCCACAGCATGCACAACTTGAATTCATGCAAACAACAAAAAAAGTTTATTTATTATGTTTTGGGCAGAGGACTAAAGACATGACAACTCGCAAGGTAAACATGACTCTTACCCTCCTGAGTCTGGGACCCACTGAACCACCAATGAGAACAGAGAACATTATGGATAGACAAGCAAGAATACTAAGAGTGACAGAATGGAGGGCCAGGATCTAGGCAGAATTGGCAATTACTTTAGGCAGATGGGCCAAAATTGAGAAGAAGCTACCAAGGATTTAGCAGAGTGAATATTCTGACTACATTTCATGAAACAGAACTTGCCAGAAAAGAATGAAATTGCAAGATGCTTTACGGTTACCCCAGAGTCCCTGGGCCTGTACCCAGCAGACACTGCCCTTTCCATCAGACACTGTGTCCAAAGCGGGCAGATCACTACCCTTGCTCGACTCAGCCCACACCACTCTTCGGGAAAAAACCCAGGAGACAAACACCAGTGGTTTTAAAAATGCGTACCAAATTTCTACCCAATGGATATCACAATTCCTTTTCCCATAACCATCATAAACATTGATCATATATTAATCCCCCTAAATTTTAATGCTTAAAAAGAAAATCACCACAATACAGTTAAAGCAAGAAATTAAGCACAAAGGTTTACATTTTTAAAACCTAACCACTGAGTTATAAAAAATACTTCTAAATAACTCTTAGATCAAAGAAGAAATAAAAACTGGAATCATACACTATTTAGAAAGTAGTGACAACTCAAACACTACGTATAAAAACTTATGAGCTGTGGCAAGACCAGCACTCAGAGGAAAACACATACCATTAAATGCCTTTGCTATTAAACAAGACAACAGGAAAATAAATGAACTGAGATTTCAGCTCAAAAATATACAAAGCAAGAAACCAGGGGTAAAAAAGAAAGAAACAAAGCAGACTGCAGAATTCATATACAGGGAGGCGGGGAATTGGTAACTCTGGAGTTGGTTCTTAGAAAAGGCCAACTAAAATTCAATTTAATTTTAAAAGGAGGGCGGGGGGGGGAGCCACATAAATGCCATTAGGACTGAGAAAAGCACTTTGACCACAAACATAAAAAAGCTTTTAAATGTTTTAATGATAAATGAATGGTAAAAATGTCAACCCAGGAAGCTTCTGAGATAGAGTGGAAAACTGGTGTAGACTACTGAAAACCCTGCAAAAGTCATCAGGAATTACTACCCAAAAAGGCACTAGACCCAGTTTGTGCTACAAATAAATTCCATCAATTCTTTGAGGAATAGAAAAACAGCATGTGATCTGAAGTAGCCCAGAACATAAAAGAAAATAAAAAAACTTATAATTTTCTCCAAATGTGTATAATGCTCATTATAAAAGCAGTAAAGCCAGCACACACACCTTGAAAACATTATGCTAAGTAAAAGAAGCCAGCCATGAAATACCGCTTACTCCATTTACATGAAATGCCCAGAATAGGCACATCTACAGAGATAGAAAGTATTAGTGATTGCCAGGATGGTGGGGCCAGGAGGAAATGAGTAAGGGGCTTCCTTTAAGGGCAATGAGCAAGTACTAAAATCACGGTGATGGCTGCCCAGCCCTATGAATATACAGCACTAAAAATCATTTAATTGTACACACATTAAAAGAATAAAATGTATGACATTTTACATATATACATATATATGTATGTATACATATATACGTATATATCTCAGTAAGGCTCTTATTTTTTTTAAAGACAGCACATTCACACAAAAATGAGAAAACTACATACAAGTTTCACTAATCAATTAAGGTTTGAAATTTTTAACTACAATACTGGCAATTAACACACTAGGACCAAGTACAGTTTATTCCAGGAATACAGATGTGGCCATATTTTAGACAATATATTAATATGATTCAAAACAAAAAATTATAATCAACTTAATAAATGCCAGAAAGGCATGTGAAAACATTCAATATGTGTTCCCAAGAAAAACTCCTAGTAAATTACAAAGAAACTTTCCCTAACTTTGTGTCTTTTAAAACAAACGAATATTAGTCACAACAATGAAAAATGCTCAAGGCATTGGATTAAGTAGGGAATGAGATAAAGATCTGCTGTCACCATTAATATTCAATATTGCTCTGCAGATTTCAATTGAGGCAATAAAAAGTATAGAATGAAAGGAAAAAGAGGCAAAATTATGTTTGTTTTTCATAATATGATGCTCTACCTTGAAAAATAAAAACAAAAAAAATCAACAAAAATTATTAGAACTTATAAAGATTTCAGAAATGTGTCCAGTTTTTATTTATAATGAAACTTTTTATTGAAGTAGAGATACAGAAATTCACACAAATCTCAAGTTTTCAGCTCCAATCGTTTTCGGAAACAGAATACACCATTTAACCATCATCCAAGTCAAGAAAAGAGAACACACTACTTAATCATCATCCAAGTCAGGAAACAGAAGATGACCAATCTTTCAGAATCCTTCCATATACTCATCACTCTGTGATGACTGGTCCAAAGATAACCAGGATCTTAAGTTCCAACACTGTAGATTAGTTGTGCTTGATTTTGAAACTTATATTAAAATAATAAGGTACTATATATTCTTTGGGATCTGGATTCTTTGATTTAACACTATATTTGAGAGATGTATATGTCTTTTGCTTTGAAAAAATATTATTAATATTCTCAGATAAATAAAGAATATATTATATTCATAAAACAAGAACTGGGTGCTGTGACAAAAGATCGGTTAGAGAACCAACAAGAATCCTGGAAAATTAAAACATAAAAGCAGAAATAGAAAGTTGAGGAAATAAAGTTAAGGAATTTCCCACAAAGGATAGGAAAAATATATAATAACACAATAAATAAATGAAGAATAAGAGAGTAAGAATAAGAAAATTAAAGAAGCACTCCAGAAGATTCAACATCCAAATAAAAAGAGTTCCAAAAATGGAGAGAACACACACTTACACACACACACACACGAAAAATTTCAACAGTGAACGTGAGTTTCCATTGAAAAGTTCTACTGAGTGTCTAGCGCAATGAATAAAAGTAAATCCCAAAGCACACCATGAAATTTCAGAACACCTGTGATAAAAGGGTTCTAAATAGATGAAGAGAAGTCACCTTCAAAGAATTGGAGGCAGAATGTCTCCAGAGTTCTCGATAGCCATGTAGGAAGTTATAAGACAATGGAACACCACCTTCAAAATCTGAGGGAAAACTATTTCCAAGTGGGAAATGGGAACCCTGATATTTTTAGATTTGCAAGGACTAAAAACTTTACTTGAGGATATACACTACTAAAATGAGGAAGTAAGCCAAGGGGGGAAAAAGACATTGGATCAGGACACAGGGGATCCAACACAAGAGAGAGGTGACAGGAACTCCAGAATCTGTGTTATATTGGTAAGCCAGTTCCAATTGATCGAAAGGGTACGCTGGAGAGTTTTTTTCGAAAAGATGAACTGGACAGAATACCTAATGCAGCTGAAAGGATTGACAGGGAATTCACACAAGCGGCAGAGGGTCTAGGGAGGAATTAGTGAAAAGTATATAGAAAACAAGTAAGCAAACAAACCAAAAGACACTGATTAAGTATAGGAAAAAACAAAATCTGAGCAGGAAAGGGGAAATAACCAAAGTGTACCATGTAGATGAGCTGTAAGTAGTTATAATAAGGGTACATGTTTAAAAAATGATCTAAAGAAAATTATAAGTGTAGTGGAGGATGGGGGGGAGGAATGAGGAGTATGTGGCAGGGGTGGGTATGGGTGAGTGATAAAGCATTATTACCTTATTTCCCATAGCCTAAATCACAAAAACAAGCAGGAGTGTATGTTATTTAGAGATAGACAGCCAAACAAAAGGATCATTTATGAGTGGAGGGTGGTACCCCTAGAGAGTGTATAGGGCATTTTTTTTTTTTAAAGATTTTTATTGGGAAATTGGAGGAGGGGAACAGCTTTGGGGAATTGGGGAAGAGGAACAGACAAGTTGCTGTCTTTTTGTTCTTCAGTCTAATTGCGGAGGACGTTGCTTCACTGGCCCATGTTGGCATCATCATTGTGTTTCTCCCGGATAAGGCAGATTGGTCGCGGGCCTCTGGATGGTCACTCATCGTGGCTATTGGCAGCTCACACTGGCTGCCAGCCACTCACACTGGCTGCCATCCACTCACTGTAGCCTATGGCAGCCCACTGCAGCAGGGCAGCCTACACTGTCACCAGGGCTCGCACAGCCCAGCTCCAGGTGGAGCTGTTGTAAGCTGTAGAGGGCAGTGTCATTGGCCCTCATATGTGGGATCTGAACTGGGGCCGCTGGCATCCCAAAACTAGCTCTTAACCAATGCACCACTCGGCCTGCCCGAGAGTATATATTTGACTTTTTAAACACACACATACATAATTTTTTATAAAACTACAAAATATTTTAAAATGTGTAAGATACTAACGAATCAGATACTAACGAACTATTGATAGTGGTTGTCACTGGTGGTATAATTATGAGTGATTATCTAATACTTTTTAACATTTTTAAATTTTTACAAGAAATCTTAAATTTGCAATGACTGTGTTATAAATAAATTTTATAAGAAATGCGTAATAAAAAAAGTATTTTTACAATGTGATGTTAAAATTCTCCAGTCTCCTCATCACTGCCTTTGTTCTCTGTTGGGCTGGAAGATGACACCTGCATTAGAAGCAGTAAGAAAACCATTCTTAGTTTTCTCCTTCTGGATGACCATAGAGAAGTTATGGAGCTCTGCTTTCAGGGCTGTCAGCCTCGGCTCCTCCCTCCTCATATTCCTCAGGACTTGAAGTCTTCCAGTTTCCCAGGGATGACTACAAGATTTAAGGGATTTTTTTTTTTTCTTTGCATGGTTACCTTTAAGAGACTCCTCTAGGATTTGGTGGAGAGGGTATATATGTCCTAGTCGTAAAAACTCTATGAACAATCAGACCACCATCTTTTACTACTCAGAGGCACGAGAGTATATTCAAGGGGATAGAACGGAGATGGGTTGGAAAGGTGAAGGCGGCCATTTGGACTCAAGGAATGTCATGTACTAGTCACAGGGACACAGAGGTGGACTGAAGTTCCGCCCTTCAGGAAAAGTTGCTGCACTTGAGGGTTCCAGCAATTTACCACCAGAGCTCAGCGATCTGAGCAGAAGCCCAAAGGGAGATCAGGGAGCTGGGGTAGGGGTACAGCAGGGCAACAAAGAAGCAGGGCTCAAAGGGTTGACTCTGGGGCAGGCGGCCACAGCAACAATTTCCAGGAGCCTAGGAGTCTGAGTGGACAACTGGTATGCCCTGAGAGACTGGCCAAAGTAAGAAAGGCCCCTGGTTGCCCGGGAGCCAGGATGCTATGAACAGGGCACCCTGGCAGGATGGAGCATTTGGATGTGGGAATAGGACCCTGGGGCCCCAGGATCAGAACAAAGGCCTGTGGAAGTGTGGGAGGGAGGAGATCAGGCAGGGGTGCCTAAGGGGATTCCAGGTTCAAGAGATCAACACTTAGTGGGGCTGGACTGCACCTTAGCCACCACATCACATGCCTGGGTCCAGGACTTGGAATGGGACTGAGTTTCCACTGGAGAAGTTAGGGCAGGGCTCTCTGAAGAGCTGGGGGAAAACAAGCCTGGGAATTGAGGACAGGGCTGACAAGACAGAGGTCCTCACTGCTGTTCCCATTTGTCCTCTAAAACCTGAGTGAAGCAGAGAATGGGGGCAGTTATTCTTCATCAACCCCCTTCTCTTTGCTCCAGAAAAGGCAAGGCCTGTGCAATGGAGGTGACTGAAAACTGCTCATGTGCCTTTCTCTTTCAGGCAACAGGACCTTTGCCGCAAGTTACCAGGTGGGCGATTGTGAATTATCTGTTCCATCACCTCGCCTTTGGGAGGTGATGCTAAGCTCGGAGGAAGCAGGCCACTGGGCTCTCACAACTGGAGAAAAGACTCTTAAGCCCCACTAACGCTGAGCACTGGGGCTGGTGCTAAGAAGAAGTGAGAAGTGCTCTAAACGAATGCCCACAGTTTTCCCACCTAAGGTCCCATGTGAAGGAGAAATAGAGAGGAAGGTGGTGAGTGGTGATTAGGCCCAGAGAGAGAGAGAGAAATGTGTTCCCTAGGGAGGTTGGAACACAAGGCGTGGGACATTGGGGGTCTCTATTTTCCATGGGGACCATGGAAGACCCTGTCTCACAGGAGGTCTCATATCCATCTGGGGCCCACCTCACCAAAGTGGACATGATGGCGCACTGGGACCATGTGGCAGGAGGTTCAGCTCCCATGATGGGAGGGGCAGGGGCAGATGAAGGTGTCTCCCTGGGTCCAGAGGAGTCTGCATCGGAGGTTGGGAGGGATGAGGAGAAAGGCGACCAAAACTCAGGTGCCTACAGCCAGCACAAGCCATGGGAGCCAAGGCAGATGGGCCATGACCACGCTGAGAAGTCAGATCACAAGCCAGGCAGCTGCAGACATCTGCCAGTAACACCAGCAGGGCAAGGGGTGCTACCCAGGGCAAGGGACACTGCTGAAGGGAAGGAGAGACATGCCAAGAATCGTAAGATTCCACTCAGCCATGAGAGGGCATGTGCCTACTTCCCTGTCCCTACATCCCCAGAAGCCACCAGAGAGTAGACATTTCCTGAAGAGACAGCATTTCCAAAGGGACAGAATATTATCAAAAACCCAAACCCAGCTGCAGTCCCGAGATCTTTCAATTGGCTGAGCCTGGCATATAATAAGGGCTCAATAAATAAGTGCTGGTAAGTGAATGAATGATTGAGTATTCTGCACTTTTCTGTCCAAAACATTTGATTTAAAACTAAAGAAATTTCATAACAACTTAATGGCAGATGTGATATTTTATCATTCATCTCCATGTCAGAGCATTTCATTGTGGCTAGGGTGCCAATACAGAGTGAAAAAGTTCACGTTCACGACTTTTCTTTGGCCTCACTGCCTTTTTGCTTCCCCTAGTTCATAATAACAGATCAGCCACTGTTGGGAGTGGCATGGGGGATGGGGTGGTATAAACAGAAGTAACAGTAACTTCTGGATTAAGAGTTATTGTTAGTTTGCTTCTCAGTATATGCAAGCAAAGTTGCTACAACTCTTTACTGAGTGATGGCAAAAAGATACGTACATACATACATTCACAAACTAGACTACATTGAATTATAATAGAATTGGAGATGAAGTTGAATACTGAATGTCAACTGTAATTGAAAATTAAAAAGGTGGGAGATAGTATAGGGGAATAAGAGTTTCAAATTTCCAGGTGTAAAACAATTAAGTCAGGGGGATGCAATGTACAGCATGGGGAATATAGTCAGTAATACTGTGATAGCATAGTACAGTGTCAGATGGTTGCTGGGATTATCATGGTGATAACTTCTTTAGGTATATAAATGCTGAATAAATATTGTGTACCCTTGAAGCTAATATATACTGTATGCTAGCTATATTTTGATAAAAGTCTTTAAAAGAAAGAAAGAAAAGAAAAAAGGAAAGGAAAGGGAAAGAAAAGCAAGACTGCAACTTGCCTGGAGTCGTCTTGGAGTCCTTCCTCCAGCTGACCCTCAGGGTTTGACTGTAGTCCGGAATGACTCTCCCCAAGTGGGTTTTATCTACAAAACCACCTGCAGTCACCACGGGCACCGAAGTCAGAAATTCAGTTTTAGTAAGACACACAAGGAACATTTCTCTCCTTTTCCCTTTAAGTTAAACTTCTTAGGAGCCCAGAGGTCCACTGAACTTCACATACAGAAGACTCCAAAACACTGATGTGAGCACCCTGCCAGGTCTATGAAGGGCCTCCCGTGTAGCACACGGGCTTTCCAGGGCTCACACATCGCTGTTCTCAAAAGGCTTTGAAGGGACCTCTCGCCATCAGGCACTGCTGGTAGTGAGGTTGTTCATGGCAGTGAAGCCAGTTTGTCACGGCCTCTGCCCTGCTCTGACGAGGTGCTGCTACCAGAATGGTTTAAGGACACATGGCCTGGACTTCTCAGAAGGAATGAAGCCCATTGCTCTTGACTTCTTGGTGCCTGGTTGCAGAAGCTATTTTTAGAGCCACATTGGCAGCAAAAAGACTGAAGATTGTGACCTAAAACTCCAGATAGGAATTGCAGTGTCGGCCCAAATTTCCCTACTTTAGGAGAGTTTGGTTCAAACTCTGCAGCCTTAAAAACTGTGTTGGGTCAACTGACTGAAAATGCCTCTGTCCAGTATAGATAGTATCAGCAGCTGGCCATTTGTATGTGCTGGAGTGCTGGTAGCTCATTATTTGGCAGAGAAAGGCACTGCAGACTCTGCTATCAGTGCTTAGAATTAACTTTGCAATCTCTGAATGGAAATTCTATTTGCTTTCTCTCCAATCTAAGAGAAATGAAATACGAATTTCCATAACAGGGAGGAGGAAATGGATAGGGGCTGGGCTCCAAGTGAAGCCTCAAACATTTAATGCTGTGAAACCAGGATGAAACTCTGGCAAGTACTACCAGAGAGCTGGTAAGTGGAAAAGGCTTGAGAACAAGCAGCCCCTAAAAACGACTGAGGGATAATAATGCGCTGAGGACTGGATGGCCCAGGAGACAGGAAAGAGCTCAAAACTGCACTGCGGAGAAAACGATAGGGCAGTGAGGAAGAAATGAAGAAAAGACACATTCCGCTCTGCACTCAATCCCAATCTTCTATAGTTACTTTGGGCTTTGAGGGTGATGTGGAAAAGAGACATGGGAAGAAAGGGCAGGAGAAAAAAGGAATAGGAAAGGACCCAGAAGATGGTGCATTCTGGAATGACCTAGGAAAGGGGGGTTAAAGCTACCCAAATAATGGCTGGAGCCTGGCCCTGTCTACCCCACCTACAACTGTACCCATCTGGCTCCAACCACAGAGGAATCTGAGCTACCCTCATCCTGCCAGATCAATGTGCTAAAATTAATGATATAGCTCCTCTCATATTTATGTCCAGCAATAACTCAGAACAGGGCATTTAACTCAGAGGTAAAGTGTCTTCTGACTTTTTAAATCTTAAATTTCAAATGAAACTTATCCACATTTTGGCAGTCCACTTCATTGAACCTCTTTATAAGTGAGGAGGAAAGCCTTTCCCACATTATTCAGATTCACCTACTTGCTGCTGTGAGCTGTCACAATACATGTTGCTTGATGGAGGCAGGTGCCTGATTGTCATCACTAAGCCTTGCTCTAGCTCCAAGGCACTGCCTGGGGACTTGGCTTCGAAAGGAAATGTATCTCACAGTGACATCAGTGTGCCACACAAAAGGAAAAACTGATCTACGCAGCTTGATATTGGAGGTACAGGTGATGTCAAGAAGAACCACGTCTCAGCCAAAAGCAGTGTTCACCATTGTGTAAGCACACTTCAGTTTGACAATGAACAGCTTCCCCAAAGGGGCGGACTTGGTGAACATGGGCCCTTATTTCCTGTGCAAATCCCGTGGCATTAAAAATGCCTCTCCTTCGCTAGCACCCGGGGTGCTGCTCCATCTGTAGGGTACTGAGTCAGGGTTAACACAGTTTTCGGGTTGTTTGTCATAGTCATGTATGAACGGACCTGATGAGAAGAAGAAAGCTGTCGGATTCCCACAACAAGGGGTAAGATTTGCCATTGCAGGTCCTGAAGAGCAATTACAACAGCAGCAACAATCCTAATAGCTAGCATCTTAAACACTTTACATGCATTAGCTCATTTAGTCTTCATGACAACCCTATAAAATAGAGTAACAGCCTCATTCACAGATGAAGAATCTGAGGCACAGAGAGGTTAAGTAACTTGTCCAAAGTCTCATAGAATGGGTCTGTACCCCATCTATTCATTTTATAGAGAAGTAAGCGGAGGCTCCACACCAGTGGTGATATCTAGCCTAGAACACAAGCCTCGGCATCCTGAGCACGTTCTTTCTATCCCATCCTGGGCCAACACTTGGGGCTATTCGCACACCATGTGCTCCCAGCTTTGGGCAGCAGGAGAAGAGAGCAGTGAGCTATGGAAGGCTGTGCAGAGCCAACCACTTAACAGCGATGTCCTGTTTCCATGTGAGCCACACCGGCTGCTTTCTCAAGAAGTCACAACACTGAGGATGGTGCTCCTTCAAGGTCCTGACAACTGTGATTGTTACTAGGTATTCTGTATAGCTCATTGGCCAAATAGCCAAAGTTTGAAAGAAGTGGGTATGTCTCCCATTTGACAAACCTATAGAAGGGTAAACACCAATTCTTTGCCTCTACAGCCTTGTCCAGCAGTGAACACTGAGTCCTCATTTGGGGTCTCAAAAATGTGTACACATGGATAAGTCTGAAAGGACTGAAACACAACGAGAGTATCCTCCATTCTGCTTACAACAGCGGTTTATACACAATAGGAATTGATAAATGCTCACGAAGTAAAGAGGTGACAAATGTGACACCTACAGAGCCAACCCCTACAACCTGTATTCCTGATTTTACCTGATGACGACGCTTCTTCCTCAGTGAGAGGAAATCCTGCAGTAACCAGTGTTAACAGAAACAACACCATCTACCAACTGGGCTCCTCCAGGGTTTTCCCTTGAAGAAAGCAAATAGATTTGGTGGAGTTTTTTTTATTTTTAACTAAATTACCCTGTGTCATGCTTCTGTAGTAGAATGCTGTTAACTGAAACATTTGATTATCTACAATACTTTATGCCATAACTTCAGAGAGTTTATAATTAGTGCTTTTCATCTGAGGGACCAAAAGCTTTGTTGTGGAAATTTTCTGCTACCGGAACAATATACCTTTAAATGCTAGGTAGGTTTTATGGATAAGAAAATTAAAAGCTCATTTACACAGATGGCGAGAGACCTGCCTAATAACACAGACCCTGTTGGTGGCAAAATTAAATAGGTCATTCCTCGGTTACTAGAAGGCAGGAACAGGAGATGGAGAAGGTCTAGGCTTTCCACAATGATATTTCTCTTCTTGACTTGTGACGAGCTTCACCTGGCCCTGAGCTAGACTCCTTTTCTGACTCTCCTTCCCTATATCCAAAGGGAAGTACTAACCACTGTTGTCTTCAACCTGTCCTTACCCATAACACATAACCCAGCATCACAAACACAACCCAGGTTCATCAACAGTACCAGTTGGACTTGTCCAGCTCTGCACAATGCTCAGTTCCTGCCCAGTTTCTGCCCAGTGGGTTCCTTGGTTTCTGAATCCCTGCTTGTGACTCTACTGACAAATTCTGCTGCTCCATGATCAGACTCCAGTTACATTGCCTGGTGTACTCTCTGCTGCCCTGCCACTTCCCACAAAAGGGAGGCAGCCACACATGACTCAGCCAAAACTTAACCCCAACTGTTTCCATCTTGTCACAAGACTGGCCATCTGCCATCTGCTGATGGCCATCAGCTCCTAAGATAGAATTCACATTCCATTCAATTCATCTATTTAAAGTATACAGTTAAATAGATTTTAGTATGCTCAGGGAGTTGTGTAATCATTACCAAAAACAATTTTAGAACATTTTCATCACTCTCCTAAAAAACCTGTAGTCCAGCAGTCACTCTTCTCCCCATGCCCGCCCCCAGCCCTAATGAACCCTACTCTACTTTCTGCCTCTCCGAATTAGCTTCTTATTCACTTCAGTCTACTTCATTGGACAGTAGATCGAGAGTGGGCTCCTCTTTTTGGCTTTTAGAGTTCTCCATAAAGTGACCTTTTGTTTCAATCTACTCAGTCTTCCCTCTTTCCTGTACTTTTCCCCCTCTACTTTTTAATGCACACTCCCTACCTTCAGTCTCCTCACCAGATCCAAAACACCCTGTCTTCATTGTACAGTAAAGGGTTAACTCAGTGGACTCAGTTCCTCAAACCCTGAACATTCCAAAGAAAGAACTGGCTTTTGCTGGGCTCCTAGGAGATAACTGCCAAGCCCTTGAAATATCCTGTCTGATAAGACAGTGTCTGAGGCCCTGAGTCATGCCATGTTAGTTTAACCTATGGGGTGGTGGTGGTGCTGGAGACTGAGTAGCCAAGGTTAGTCATATGGGTGCTCCATGCTTACGTGACTGACCCCCAGTAAAAACCCTGAACACCGAGACTCAGGAGAGCATTCCTAGTTGGCAAAACTTCATACATGTTGTTACATATCATTGCTGGGAGAATGAAACATTGCCCACAAAATCCACGGAGAGGGCAACTAGAAGCTCACTCCTGGTTTCTCCTGGACGCTTTCCAATGCATCTTTTTCCTTTGCTGATTGTAATCCATATCCCTTCACTGTGATAAATGATAACCATGAGCATAACAGATTCCCTGAATTTTTGGGGTTCTTCTGGTGAATCATCAAATCCAAGGGTGGTCTTAGGGACCCCACACACTCATTTTCACTACTATACTTCCAATTGCATTGTCTCCCATACACTCTGTCAGTGCAAGTCCCCAAGGCCCAGCAAGTCCCCAAGCCCAGTGCAAGTCCCCAAGGCCCTCTCTTTTGTAGGAGAGATAACACATTGGGTAAGGGTACACACTCTGGACCGACTGGACCAGAATCACAGCTTCACCTCTTGCTAGGTGAGTGATCTTGGGTGAAGTGTTTACCCTTGTGCCTCAGTGGACCTGTCTGTGAAATGAGGATAATAATACTTATTTCATAGGGCTAGTATGAGGTATAAATAGATTTGTATTGTGTAAGGCACAAGAACAATGCCTGGTACATAGAAAAGTCCAGTGCTAGTTATGGTTTTTATGAGCTTTTCTATTCCACTTTCACCGTGCTGACATGCGATCACGTGCACTTGGCCCTGTGTCTCCAGCCAGTCCATGAAGTCCTTCAGGAGGATCATGTAATCTACTAATACTATCCCTGGAAGTTCCTACTGATACATTTGCTAATGTATGGGGAAGCTATCTCTATTACAAAGTCTAAGAAAACCTGATACTTCACTTAAAAATTTCCTCTTTGTAAGTTAGTCATATTCATTTATGGAGAAAAAATAACCTCCTTTTATATACATTTATGCACAGAATTTAAGATCCCCGCAACTATACATATCCAGGACAGCCTTTTCAACTAAAATTGTCTAACAAGATATAATGGCTCCTCTACTCTAATTTATCATCAAATTATATGTTGAATTAAGGATTGCTGATTGTTAATCACCAGTCTGAAATAGTTATTAATGAGTAATGTCACTAATTACAGGGCCACCTACCACAGAGAAGGCAGGCATCATTGGCACCTCACAGAACATGCCTGACTCAGCTTTCAGCCAGTGCCCTGAAAGCAGTGTGCTGTAAAGTGTCCCATCTTTGATGACATCATAGACCTTTCCTTCCCCTGGTAAAAGTCAAGGGATTTTACAGCTGGAAAGAACCATAAAGATGAGTGATTCCCAAGCTATGAGCTGTGGATCTCCAAAGGCTCCTGATCTAAATCAGGTTTCCATTAATTCATGATGTACCAAACCAAGGTGATTTCAGGCTAAATATATGATATCCCTCATTCTTATCTTTGCTACTATTTTTCACATATACATACACAATGTGAACAATAAAATTTAAGTTAGACAACTGAATTCAGAGTAGTTTTTGTCAAGAAATCCTCATGGGGAATTTATTGAATTTATATTTCTGGGACCTCAGAATAGTATCAACTAGTTTTTGTGTTCTTGGCCAGCTCACCCCATTCCCATTCCTCTGGGCAGTTATTCCAGACCTTCATCATTTTTCTGTAGCCCCCTATCCAAGGCCTAACTCTTACTCTTCATAGTGATGTTTTCCTCCTCATTCACAAGGAAAATGTGAGTCATACAGCATGAGCTCTCCCTTCAACCACTCCTCCCTCGTCAGGGTCCTTCTTTTCCAATCAGCCCCCTCCTTCCATGGCTTCAGGCCTTCCCTCTCTCCTTGCTCCATGCCCTCAGCTGTATGTGCTGTGTTAAAGCAGGACCTTTCATGTTCTCATCTGGGCTGAGGATGCTCAGACAATAGGCACTATATTCAAAGATATCATGCAAACAGTTCAAAGCAGATAACCAAAAACCAGTTAGCTGACTAATGAGGATGAGTGAGTGAAGTCTAGAAGAGGACTGTGTCAGGCGAGTTTCCCTGCAGAGCGCTCTATACTGAATCCCTTCCCCAAGAGGAAGGCGGGGGTTCTACCATCTGACCCAAAGCCTGGTGCTGAGTGCTCCTGACCATGGAGAGATATCCTCTCTGGTGCCAGACTCATCTTAGCAGAGGAAAAGTGGCCTGTGGAGCAAATGAAGCGCCTGTTTCTGCCCATGCAGGACAAAGGGGTGTGAATCTTGGAAACCAGATGTGGAAACCAGAAAAGACGTTGACCTGTGGCCACTTTAAAAGTAGTTATTATGAAAACTCACTAATAAAAAAGGAATGAAGTACTGATACGTGCTACATGCATGAACATGGAGGAAGCTCATAAACTTTATGCAAAGTAAAAGAAGCAAGACACAAAAAACTACATATTGTATGATTCCACTTACATGAATTGTCCAGAATAGGTAAATACATAGACAAAAGCAGACTGGTAGCTGTCAGGGGTTGGAGGGATGGAGGAGTAGGGAATGACTACTTAATGGATAAGGGGTCTCTGGGGTGATGAAAAATTCTGTAACTAGATGGTGGTGATAGTTGTATAATGCCACTGAATTCTACACTTTAAAATGGTTAAAGTGGGAAGTAATTATACTTCTGAGATATTTGGGGGAGACTTGGAGAGGGAGAGGGACAGAAACTGTGGAGAAGAGTACAGGATTAAGTGACATGTGTTTTAGAATGGGAGACACTGAATAACTACCTCTAGCACAATGAACAAATGTAACTCATGGTTTGTGTTTATAAAACCTCAATTACTTTGGTTTCCTCCCATTGCATTTAACTTGTTTAGTGCAATGTGTCCTTCTCTTGCCCCTTGAAAACTCTAGCAGATCCCATGATATTTCTAATTACGCTTGGGTAATGGAAGTCCAAAAGTCACTTTAAGTCACAAACGAGTCTCAATCCATTATTGAAATTGTCCTCCTTTTCCTCAGCTGTGGCCTGCTGATCCTTTCAGTGGGAGATGGGTTGGGGCCCTTATTATTTCTCTCCCTCACTCATCTTTCCCTCAGAAGGTGCAGTGTCTGACCCACCCGGGATCAAGTGGGGGATGAGGGGAGAAAGGAGTATAGGAGGATTCTTCTTTGATTGACACTATCTTATGATTGTTTTGTGCTCTCTAGGGCAGCAGGTGGGTAAATCTGGTTCTTTCCTGGGGAACATGGAAGGCCCTTCTGATGGCTCAGTGTGGGTTGGGAGAAACAGAACCCCATGCTGCTTTCTCATGCCATCAGGCTCTCCCTCAGTGGCCTCTCCCAGAGCTCCCCCAACCTCTGACCGTGCATGCACACCCTGTTGCTGCTAGGGCCTCACACTCTGACAGGCCAGCGCCTATTTTTCTAATTAATTTATACATGTATTTAAAATATTTTCCCCCCAGCTTTATGGAGGTGTGATTGACAAATAAAATTTATGTTATGTGTATTTTGCTACAATAAAAAAATCACCAACAAAACAAAACAAAAAAGTGGATGACCAAGATGGTAGCTTACAAGATATGGGAAAAAAACTAAGTGTCTGTCAATGGAGGACTCAAAAACAAAATGTGGTACATATACACAATGAAACAGTATTCAGCCTTTAAAAGGAAGGAAATCCTGCCATTTGTGACATGCATAGACCTGGGGGACATTATGCTGAGTGAAATAAGCCAGACACAGAAAGATAAGTACTGTATGATCTCACATATATGTAGAATCTAAAAAAGTTCAACTCATATAATAGAGAGACCAGAATGGTGGTTGCCAGGGACTTGAGGGGAAGGGGTAATGCTGGTCAAAGGGTACAGACTGCAGGTTATAAGATAAGTAAGTTCTAGAGACCTAAAATACAGCATGATGACTATAGCTAATAATAATATACTTTATACCTGAAACTTGCTAAAAGAGTAGATCTTAAGTGCTCTCACCATTTAAAAAAAGTGTGAGGTGATGGAGGTGTTAATTAACTTAATTATGGTAATCATTTCACAATGTATATGTATACCAAAATATCATGTTGTATACCTTAAATATATACAACTTTCTGGTTGTGAAAACCAGCAGATTAGGGCTGAATGAGATACAATGGTTGGAGTCCCAGGCACTCCTCTTAAGGGACATTGCACAGACGTATTCACTGATAGAATCACTGGCTCTGAGCTCCAGCACTGGGGCAGCAGCTAGAGAAGCACCAGGGACATACGGGGGCAGGTGTGGGGAACTGAGTAGTCTGGCTTCAGGACAAGGGCTGGAGGGGCAGTTTTCTCCCACGTGGAGGAGGTGGTGAAGCCATTGTATCTTGGTTGAGTCCTCCCACTTTGCAGCATGCAGATACAGGCAGGTGCCAAATCCGAGTCTTCATCAAGCTGGCTAACACTATTTGTTTGCCATGCCTGGTGATTCCAAGACCCCATGATACCCACATTTTGGGCACACCCAAGCAGCTTCCAGTGGCTTTTTCATACAAACTGCCTGCCTTGGCTCATGCTGCAGCCTCTCCTAGAGTCTCTCAATGGTTTGTGGAACCCAGACAAGCAGCCGCTGGCTTCAGCATGTCCTGTACCTTTGGCTGAGCAGTCCCAAGACTGGTACTAATGGCAGCTAGCCTTGGTTTGCAGCTTGGCCTCTCAGGGCACTTCCAAGCATGACCCAGGTAGTGGTCATCTGTGAATTGCTTTGTGGCTCATGCCAGGTAGCTCTGGGTAGGTCACAGGCTGCAGCTGAGTGTAGCCTGAGGTAGGGTCCCTCGCTGGAGGTGCCAGGTCAGGCACAGCCAGTGACCAGCTTTGGACCCAGCTGGAGCATCATCTGGCCACCTCCAAGAATGCCACACCCAAAGGGCAAACTGAACAGGCACCAGAGCCCCACTAAAACCAATCCTGCTCCATAGGGTCAACTCCTCCACAACAGCTCCTCCACTGTAGTCACAGCTAGTCCTCACACCAATCATCTCAAAGGTCAATACTTCCCATTGATGTACATACAGCAACCAAAGCTCAACTACAAGAGGAGGGCACACACATGGGGCATACCTGCAGTGCACAGCTCAGGTGACCAGGGTGACTGTGCCACTGGGCTCCACAGCACACCTACCATATAAGGCCACTCTACGAAGACAGGGAGACATAGCAGCTGTACATAATACAAAGAAACAAAACACAGAAAGGCAGCCAAAATGGGGAGACAAAGAAATACATCCCAAATAAAAGAACAGAACAAAGCTCCAGAAAAAGAACTAAACAAATGGTGACAAGCAATCTACCAGATGCAGTGTTCAAAACACTGGTTTAAAGGATGCTCAATTATCTCAAGGAGAACTTTAACAAAGAGATAGGAAACATAAAAATGGAGACAAAAAAACATAAAAAGAATCAATCAGATAAGTAATACAATAACTGAAATGGAGAATGCATTAGAAGGGATCACCAGTAGCTTAGATGAAGCAGAGAATCAAATCAGTGATTTAGAATATAAGGTAGCATAAAACACCCAATAAGAACAGCAAAAAGAAAAGAACTCCAAAATATGGGGATAGTTTAAGCCACCTCTGGGAAAACATCAAGTGTACCAACATTTGCATCATAGGGGTACCAGAAGGAGAAAAGAGACAACAAGGAATTGAAAACTATTTGAAGAAATAATGATTGGAAAAGCATACCAACATTTACATCATAGGGGTACCAAAAAGAGAAGAGAGACAACATGGAATTGAAAACCTATTTGAAGAAATAATGATGGAAAACTTCCCTATCTTGGCAAAGGAAATACACATACAAGCCCAGAAAGCTCAATGCCCAAACAAGATAAACCCAAAAAAGTCAACACCACAACACATCATAAATAAAATGCCAAAGGTTAAAGACAAAGAGAAAATCTTAAAAGCAGCAAGAGAAAAGCAGTTAGTTTCATACAAGGGAGCTCCCATAAGACTATCAGTTAGTTTCTCAACAGAAACTTTGCAGGCCAGAAGGGACTACCAGGAAACATTCAAAGCGACAAAAAGCAAATACATATAACCAAGATTACTGTACCCAGCAAAACTATCATTTAGAATTAAAGGACAGATAAAGACCTTCCCAGACAAGAAAATGCTAAAGGAGTTCATCCCCATCAAACCAGTATTACAAGGAATCTTAGAGGGACTTCTTTCTGATGGAAAAAAAATTATATATATATATATATATATATATATATATATATATATATATATATATATATATATATATATATATATATATATATCAACAGTTAGTTTCTTTTTTTTAAAATTAAAGTTTATTGGGGTGAAAATTGTTAGTAAACCTACATAGGTTTCAGGTGTACAATTCTCTAACACATCATCTATACAGCACATTGTATGTTCAATCTGAAGTGAGTCTCTTGTAGGCAGCATACGTAAGGGTCTTGTTTTCTTACCCATTCAGTCACCCACTGTCTTTTGATTGGCATTTAATTCATTTTCATTGAAAGTAATTGTTCTGGGTGATGAGCAATCAAAAGACACAAGGTGGCTGAATGGATAAGAAAACAAGACCCTTAGATATGCTGCCTACAAAAGACTCAATTCAGATTGAAAGACACACAGAGACTGAAGGCAAAGCGGTAGAAAAAGATATTTCATGAAAATGGAAACAAACAAAAAGCTGGGATAGCAATACTTATACTAGACATTATAGATTTTTAAAACAAAGTCTATAAGAAGAGACAAAGAAGGATCCAGTAATCCCAATTCAAGGATTTATCCAAAGAAACCCAAAATGCTACTTCAAGGGGATGTGCTCATTCATATCTTCATTGCAGCATCATTTACAATAGACATGATGTGGAGGCAGCCTGGGTGTCCCTGAATGGATGAATGGATAAAGAGGAGGTGGTTCATATGCACAGTGAAATATCACTCAGCTATAAAAAGAATGAAATCTTGCCATCTGCAACAACATGGATGGACCCAGAAGGTATTGTGTTGAGCGTTGTAATTCAGGCAGTGAAAGACAACTGTTATATGATTTTACTTATATGTGGAATATAAAGAACAAATAAACAAACAAATTAAACAGAAATAAACTCATAGAGAGAGAACATTTTGATAGTTGCCAGATGGGAAGGGGAGTGAGGGGGGGGTGAAAACAGGTAAGGGGTTAAGAAGTACATATTGGTTGTTACACAGTGGAGATGTAGGGTATAGCATAAGGAATATAGTCAATAATATTGTAATTATGTATGGTGTCAGATAGGTACTAGATTTATCGGGGTGATAGATGGGAGGGGGTTTGGGGCAAGGCGAAGGAATTTAGAAATACAAATTGGTAGTTACAAAATAGTCAGGGGATATAAAGTAAAACATAGGGAATATAATAAAAAAATATGGTAATAACTATGCATAGTGCCAGGTGGGTGTGAGTCAGGGCGATCACTTCATAAATTATATAAATGTCTAACCACTATCCTGTGCATCCGAAATTAATATAAACCAATATTGAATATCAATTCTAATTGAAAAATTAAGAGGGGAAGATAAAGGGGAATATGAGGTTCAAAGTTCCAGGTATAAAATAAATAAGTCTTGGGGATATAACATACAGCATAGGAAATATAGTCAATAATATTGTGATAGTGTGGTATGGTGTCAGATGGTTGCTGGACTTATCATGGTGGTCACTTTTTTTAGCATAGGGAATATAATCAATAATATGTTAATAATTATGTAAAGTGACAAGTGGGTACTGTTGAGTAACTATGATGTACTCTTGAAATTAATATAATATTGTATATTAGCTATGTTTTAATAAAAATCTTTTTTAAAAAAGAATCATATTGTATCTGCTTAATAACATCAGAAGAGCCATACAAATTCCTTCCTACAATTAAATATATCCATCAAACTATTAACAAATTAAGCATTTTATAAGGTATGATACATTAAAGAGGTCATTAGTATGTGACTCTATTTTGTACATCAGAAATGTATGTAAATTAATGACTCATACTCACAATTACTTTCTGGAGTCTTTTAAAAATGCATATTAATCATCTGTTAATGTTGCCATAACTCATAAAATACAAGCTAAATTTTTGCTTTAGTGTCTTACATATGCAGGGGTAGCCATGTTTTCTGGGCATCCCAAATCACTACACTGTATCCACTTATTTCCCCCTGTTGCTAACATCACTCTCACACTCTCATTCCCTCATTCATCATGATTGGCGGTCAGCCTTCCTATATGTCAGGGATGAAGCATCATTTGGCCAACAATATGAAGTTCACTGTTTGTCAACCCATCATTTGAACTTCAAAGCCTGAAGGCCAATGGGGTCTTTAAGCACTCCCCATTAATTTTTTTTAACATAAAATTTATTATCTTAACCATTTTTACGTGTACAGTTCAGTAGTGTTAAGTACATTCATGTTATTGTGCAACCAATTTCCAGGATTCTTTTCATCTTGCAAAACTGACACTCTATAACCATTAAATAACAGCTCTCGGGCCAGCCGAGTGGCACGGTGGTTAAGAGCTTCTTTGGGATGCTGGTGGCCCTGGTTCAGATCCCATGTATGGGGGCCAGTGACACTGCCCTCAAAAAAATAAAAAATAAAGAATAACAGCTTTCCATTCCTCCTTCTCCCTAGCCCCTGGTAACCACCATTTGACTTTCTGTAGGCTATGCTAGATACCTCCTATGAGTCAAATTGTATAGTACTTGTCTTCTGGTGACTAGTTTATTTCACTTAGCATAATGTTACCAAGGTATATCCATATTGTAGCATGTGTCAAAATTTCCTTCATTTTCAAAGGTTGAATAACATTCCACTGTATGCATATAGCACATTATATTTATCCATTTGTCTGCTGATGGACACTTGAGTGAATTCCACCTTTTGACTACTGTGAATAGTATTGCTATGAACATGGGTGTACAAATATCTCTTAAACCCCTAGTTTCAAGTCTTTTTGGTGTATACCCAGAATTATAGTTGCTAGGTCATAAGGTAGCCATACTGTTTGCCACAGTGGCTGTACCATTTTACATTCCCACCAATAGTGCACAAGGGTTCCAATTTCTCCACATCCTCATCAACACTTATTATTTTCTGTTTTTTTTTTTGTTTGGTTGGTTGGTTTTTGTTTTTTTAGTAGTAGCAATGCTAATGGGTATGAGATGGTATCTCACCCATTAAATATCCCAAAGGTTATGCTTTGGTTCTGAGTCTATGCTACTATTTGCAGAAAGCCAAGAGCGTGGCCCTGAAGCATTGCACAAAGATGCTGAAGTCTACTTTGGGGTGGGAACTGAGCCATGAAGCATCTCCAGCTAGGGATTGGCCCCCAAAATCACTTTCCTTGTTGAACAGGTTTGCCTAGAATTCCTCTAATGAATTCTTCAGCTTTCAATTTGAGCAGGAACATATGAGAACATGGAGTGTGGGAGTCTTTACATCTCACAATTTTACTCTTGTTGATTAAAAATTTGTAAACTGAGAAAGAACTTCATGGCAACCTATAAAATGTTCCCACTCCTCCTCCACTAGTCCTTCTTGCTATCCCCATTTACACCAGCAAGCACTATCCTAAAACTAGGGCAAAGTAAGAATGTCTCTCCCTCTCAAGACAGAACCATGAAGATCTTAAGAGTTAGTCTAGACCTCAACTAGAACCCACAGAAAATATTTAACTATAACTTGAGTATCATCTTAATTGGAAATCAGGGCATTTGTGGTGAGCTGAATGATGCCCCACCCCCAAAAAGTTCACCTATGAACCCTGTCATCACAAGGGCCTTTATATAAGGCAGGCGAGAATGAAGAAGGTCATGTAATGAAGGCAGAAGGGAGAAAGGGATGTGATGCAGCCATGAGCCAAGGATTGTGGGTGCCTCTAGAAGCAGGAAAGGCAGGAAATGGATTCTCCCCTGCAACCTCCAGAAGGATCCAACTCTGCAGACATCTTGAGTTTAGCTCTATAAGGCTCATTTTGGATTTCCGGCCTTTAGAATGTAGGAGAATAAATGTGTGTGCTTTCAGCCACTAAGTTTGTGGCAATTCATTACAGCAGCCACAGGGAAGAGACATAGCATCAAAATCCACGTACTTCAACACCTTTTCTATGTGAGTGTCCCAACAAGTATGCCATGATGGACTATCTCCTTGTCTCTAGGGGAAGCTGGGAGGATCCAGGGCAAGTCTTACAGAGCTGCCCAAGACCCTCAGTTACCCACGTGCCACACAAGTATTTTTCTTTTCTATGTGTTCTCATATCATGAGAAAGACTGGGAAGCAGCATGATAATAAAGATTGCAAGTATGAAGGAGCCCCACGAATTAATATGTTTCAAACTTTATACTTAAAAGATCTTGAACACAGTTCATCAGATATGAGGAAGAATCAAAAGTGCAAGCCTTCCTATCAATTCAGTATTGCTGTTTGATAAGCTGCCCTTGAAAACTTTAGCTAAAGGAGTAAAACACAGTGTCCTCCCTTGGCAATAAGACTGGGATGGTAGGACACCCCAGATTCCTAAAGCAGCCATTTACACACTGCTGGTCCATGCCCAAGAGTCTCTCCTAGCCTCCCTCCCTTGGCTTCTCTGTCCTCTGGGACCTGGGGGCTCATGGCCACCAGAGCTTGCTTGCCACAGACCTGATGGGGAGAGAAGGGTCTCCGGCATCCCACCAGTCCTTTGGGGGGCTGATGTACATGCACCACAGCTCCCAGCTGTACCCGTGGGCTGAGTTCTCATACCGCTGCACCTCAAAGGTGTCCTGTTTGATGTTGTCAATGGATGGAAGGATCACTCGCTTCCGGTTCTCCTGGATTCGGGAGAGAACAGGCTCAGCCCTGAAACACAAAGAAGTAGAAATAAAATCTCCCTCCTGAGGGAGTCCACTGCTCAACTAGCACAGACCCCAAGACCACAGGGAATGACCAGGAGCAACGCAGCTGAAGGCTGGGCTTTGGGCAGGCTGGAACTCAGGTGGGAACTAGGCTCCTGAGTAGCCTGCCTCAGGGATATCATGCAGCTTTCAGTGAGTGCTGTGCACTGCAGCTCAGGCCCTCAACCAGGTGGGATCACCTCAGACCACGTGGGATCACCATAGTCCAGGTGGGATCACACAATCCATGTGGGATCACCATAGCTCATTTGAGATCACCATAGCTCATTTGAGATCACCACAGACCATGTGGGATCCCCACAGACCACGTGGGATGACCATAGCCCAGGTGGGATCACCACAGTCCTCATGGGATCACCACAGATCATGTGGGATCACCACAGTCCATGTGGAATCACCATAGAACATGTAGGATCATCACAGATCATGTGGATTCACCACAGACCATGTGGGATCACCACAGACCACATGGGAGCACCACACACTGATGCCTGCAAGAGAGGCCTGGAGCAAGAATTCAGAACAAGAGAGCCTCTGCCCCAGAAAGTGCTGGGCCTGTCTTTTATACTAACAGTGTGGGCCAAAGCAAGGCAGTTCTGACTACATGTTTTGCATTACACTACATTTTTATACAGTATTTTCAGTTTCCCCTCAGGGCACTAGGGCACTGGCAGATGTCTCTTGTATTTTTCCTTTCCCAAAGTAGGTCACTTCTGCCCTTGATGGCCGGGTTTTAATAAGCATTTCACTAGCTTCTTTGTGTGTGTGACTATTTCAGTTGTTTAATTGATTATTTAATTGATTTCTTCAAAGAGATCTAATTGAATTGGTTAGGAATGGCAGGCGGGACGAATTAAATGCAAATACAGGCAGAATCCTGCCTCCTGGCTTGCCTGTCCTCAGGGCAGCAGGAGAGGATAGGCAGGGACCTGACTCCCGACTTCTGAGGTGCAGCCCTGCAGTCTAAGGGAAAAGCAGATGTTCAGACACTCTGCCAGTGTGTGACTGGGCAGCAGGTGTAAGAAGAGCTCGTTCCTTGTATCCTGGAAGGAGAAGATGGCTCTCATAAGCCAGGCCATTCATCTCCTGCTTAGCATAAAGCAGAGGCTTTGGAAGAGGCAAGTGAAAGCCCTATTCCTCTGCATTATTTGGAAGAATAATGAGAACGCTTGGCCTACATCCCATATCTTTTCATTTGTAACTACTGGATTACCTGTTGGCTCATCTCATCTTTCTATTTTAAATGAGCAAGAAAATATATGCTCGGCCATTTACTGCCTCCAATACTTTTGCACAAATCACTAGGCTGAAGTCAAATGGGATGGACTTCCCACGGCTTCTAGACGTGCTGCAGCACTCCACCTCCTGCAAGTCCTCACTCACTGCTCTCCTCAGGAAATGCCTTTCTGCCACTGGCAGGAAGTCTGACCAGCTATGGAGTCATTAGATTGCATGCCACATCTTCCAAGAAGCCTTCCTTAATTTCCCCCAGTAGGAATGCTCTCTCCATCCTCTCAACTCTTAGACCATCTTCTCCACCTCATTCAAGTCACACTGACTACATGCTGCCTAATTTTTCATCACAGATTTTTCCTAATGAGCTAATAATAGCTAGTATTTATTGATCACTTAGTTCGAGCTAGGCACCACTCTAAACATGTCACATATGCTTGCAAATGTAAATCTCAAAACAATCCTATGAATTAGATACTATGGTCACCATTCCACAAATGAGGAAACCAAGTGCCAGGGAGGTGAAGTCACCTGTCCCAGGATGCCGAGCCTGCTGGTGGCAGAGCCAGGTTTCTACCCAGGAGGTTTGGCTTCAGCCCCAACTCCAAAACCCCGCTGCCTCCTTGAATGGGCCATACTTCCCCCAGGCTGGCCTGATACCACATGCACTGAAACATTCAGCTGCTAAGCCTGTCTCTGTGTGGTGAAAGTTACTTAGCATAGGGACAGAAGACCTTGTTTAAATAATGCCTCTGAAGTGAGGAATTTGGTCCGTCAGTCTGTGAAGAACATACAACTGTTCTTAGTAATTTGCTCCCCTCCCAGGGGACATCCCACCTATTACCATGTGGCCTACAGTGTCTCCCTGCAATAGGGTATACTCTCTCCCTCAACCCAAATCAACATTAGCTTGGACATGTGACCTGCTTTGGCTAACGGGATGTGAAAGAAGTGACAATGTCACATTAGAGCAGAAACCTCCATAGCCATTGCAAGGTTCGGTTGGCTGTGGTTCATTTTTCTGAGCCACAAAAATGGTATATCCTCGACAGGAGTGCTCCCTGGGTCTCAGAACACAGAGGACATACGGAGTAGAGCCACAGACAACCCGCAGCCAACCTGTCACATGCACAAGACTGAAATCTGTGTTGTTGTCAGTTGTGGAGGTTGGAGGTTACTACTGCAGTATACCTCAGTGAAAGTTGAGACACAGTATCGGCCCTCTAACAAGGAACCACAAGGGACATATGACCATGACAGTGATGGACTGAGCAGACAACAGACAAATTTCTCCCTGCTTCCCAGTTTTATCCCAGACTACGGTCTTACCTTTTGCTTCCTCCCCCCACCCCTTCTCCATTCTTCCAGTGCCCCAGAGGAAAGAGCCAGAGCGCCCCACCTCCCAGGTTCCAGCCCCCACTGACCACACCACAGGTCCTGAGTGCCCCTAGTGTTCAGCCAGTGACCTACCAGCCAGCGGTGAATTCCACATGGGCATCAAAGAAGCCGGTGACCTGGCCCGTGGCCACCTTCCAGCCCTCGATGCGCGCTCTGATGAGACCCTCTCTTTTTTGATTGCGTACCACCTTCACCAGCCCCGGGTAGCGTTTGTGGACATACTCCTCCAAAGGGGCCTTCAGCTCCTCTACAAATGACAAGACACAAAAAGGTCTGTAAACACATCGTTTCAAAAGTGTGTCCAACCCATTGTGATGTAGACAGACCTTCAGGGATTTCAGAGATTGCAGGAAAGTGCACGTGTTCATAGTTTTAATAAAAAAGACAACTCAGCTGTGAGTCAGAAGACATGTCTGACGTTCCAGCACAGGACAGCAACGTCCTTCCAGCGTCGAAGGTACACAGCTGGATAGAACCGACACATGGCTTTTAGTCCCCACTGCTACAGGCTGGCAGAAGTCCCCTGAGATTTCCTTTCTTTGTGGCCTGCCCTCCTTCCCTGGTCATTATTCCCATCTCCATCTGTCCCCTGGTCCTGTTTTTCAACTGCTCTCTGGGCTTTTCCACCCCCCACCCCCCCCACCCCACACACACACACTGGTTCTTACAGTGCGTGTCCTAAGTGGTCCAGTCGCATAGTCACACACCGGATGCAACGTTAACAGAGTTGGTGCTTTGGTCTTAGGCTGTAAAAGAAATCTTTGCCCAGTAGTGGGCATGCTATCATGGTGGCAGAAGTGATGCTAGCAGAGATAGCACAATAAGTGGGGAGTGTAAAGGGCTTTATTTATATGATCTAATTTAATCCTTACAGTGACCCTGGGGGGGGGGGGCGTTGCTATATTAATTCCATTAATTACCTAGATGAATTCCACTTTGCAAATTAAGAAACAGCATCAGGGATACTAACCTATCCCAAGGTCACACACCTAGAAATGGAAGAGCTGAGACACAGGCCAAACATGTCTAACTCCATAGACATAAAGGTTGATACCTTTATGAACATAAGAATCGCCAGATGCAGGAGGCTAGGAGGGCTGATAGAGAGGGAATCTTAGATGTTCCCTTAGAGAGAGGTTCATGCTGTAGCCACTCAGGGGTTCTAGGAGATTCAGATGCAAGTGGTCCACAAACAATGCTTTAGGATACACTGTTGCCTCTGAGTGTGCTCTAGAGAAGCCCAGAAAGACTATATGTACAGATATTGTGCAGACCTCTCACTTCCCGGTTATACAGGGCGATTGTTGTCAAAGCGAAGACATACAATGGCAGCATATGTAGAGGCTGACTTCACTAGGTCATGACCATTGTTCCTGGAAACAAGGCAGCCCTGTGACCCAGGAAGAGATATGGAGGATGGGTGTTTATTTAGATGGATAGAGGTAAGAGAGTCCCCAAGGGTACAAAGAGATGAAATAGTTCCTGTCAGCCAAAGATGTGGATGGTGGGGGAACTGGAGTGTTATAGGCTGCGTGGTGTACCCCCAAATTCATGTGTTGGAGCCCAACCACCAGTACCTCCAAATGTGACCCTTTTGGGGATAGGGACATAGGGTCTTTAGAGAGGTGATGAAGTTCATGAGAAGGTTAGGGTTGGTCCTGACCCAATCTGTCTGGTGTCCTTATAAGAAGAGATTTTGGACACACACAGAGCCATCAGGGGCATACCAAGGAGGAGTGACCACATGAGGACCCAGTGGGAAGGCAGCCATCTATCTGCAAGCCAAGGAGAGAGGCTTTAGGAGAAACCCCACTGACACCTTGATCTGGGTTGTACTTCAGCCTCCAGAAATGTGAGGAAATAAACTTCTGTTGAGCCACCCAATCTTTGGTACTTTGTTATAATAAACTAATACAGGGCAGTATTCATTTGGAAAGGAGAAAAAAAAATGGAACCTGGATGGGGTGGGGAAGAAACCTCTAACGAGGCATAGCATGTGGTTGGGAGTTCAGACTGCTCTGGGTTCAGAACCTAGGCTTACCATTTATTACCTGGGTGACACTGGGCAATTCAGCCAATCAATTTGTGCCTCAATTTCCTTCTCTACAGAAATGGGGTGATAATAGTATGGACCTCGCAGGGTTATGGTGAGCATTAAACAAGATAATATACACAGACGCCTAGAATTATCCCTGGCATCATGTAAATGCTCAACATTGAGTAGCCAGTAATAGTAATTATTTTCCCTCTTTCCCTCCACATTGGTTTAGGGCACTGAACAGAGATTTCAGAGCAGCCCAAGGAGGCTGAGAAAGCTGTGCCCAAAATGGAAAACCAGGCCTATATGCTAGACTACAGTTCTCAAACCACACGGCACATCAGCATTTCTGGTGGCCATTGAAACAGGTTGCCCGCCTTTCTCCCACATTTCATTTTCAGAAAGTCTAAACTGGGCCCTAGTATTTGTGTTTCTAACAAGACCCAGGGGTGCCCATGTTCTGTTACAGGAAACACTTTGAGAACCGCTGAGCTAGAAATACAGTCTTAGCACAGATTATACCCTCAACCAGTTATCTAGATAACAAATTCTATGTTGGTGTTTTTGACAGGATGGCTGCCATCTTTGCCATCCAGAAGTTGGTGATGGGGCTGGTGGAGAAGCCAACTTCTTCACTCAGCATGAATTTGAAGGACAACCAAGTAAATGGGATTGGGGTGGCCCAAAGAATATTCAGCTTCTACAAACCATGTACTACATGTTGGCTGGGTGTGTGTTAATTAAATATTTGGAACAAGAATTCTAGCAAGAAGGTTAGGAAGGCCATTCCTGCATAGGTTTTCATTTATTCCCCATGAGTGCTGGGTGAGTGGGCAGGGGATGAAGGTACACGCCATGGAAGGCAATGGGCCATGTACGGGCACAGAACCCATGGGATGGTACTGTGGGGTTCTGTTCACTCACCAGGGATGGCCCACGATGGCAGGATTTGGGACTCTCCATACGTTCAGAGAGATCATTCTGCCATGCCAGGGGACCCAAAGGCACTGTTAGCCCTTAGCTCCCAGGCAGCCTGGGATTCCATTTTGGCCTTGCCCAGTAATCGGATGTCAGCTTCTGGCCATGCTAACAAGTGGTTTCCTCATTTGCTCAGTGACTGTGACTTAGACTTTGGGGTAGAGGATGGACAAGCACTTACAAGTTTGGCAAAAGATAATGTGGTTCACTATCACTGCCCTTCTGCATCTCAAGGCTAATGAAATATGGACATTAAAGGGCTTTGAAAACTAAAAAGAATAAAGGATAATGACTAAGCATTTAGTAGTAGCCTATGGCTGTTAAGAATAAATGAGATGTTATAATATAATGATATGCATTCAATAAATGTTATTCTGATAATAATATTTCTAATAATAATTAATCTATTAATATAGATCATTTTTGTAACTTCCCATGAACAACAACTTGTCTTTCTAGCTAGTCAGTATCATTTTAAAGTCTGGGGCTCACTATGCAGAGATGACACCAGCTTCACTCTTAGTGGTTAGGGACAGTGTTCCAAACACAGATGAAGTGGTGGCCTACGGGCTTCCATGGAAACACAGAGGGAGACGCCACTATGCAACAAGCAGTGCTCAAGAACAAGTAACACTGAACAGGCTTTTCTTCTCAGCCCCTGCATGCAATTCAGCACCAAGCAAGCTACGGAGCTGGGCCCCTGCCTGGATTCAAAATCAACTCAAACACAAGTACTCCGTCAAGATGCTTACAATGTAGCTAAGGAGATGAGATATGTTCCAAAAACGGCAATATTCAGTATTACAAGGAAAATGGAGCTAATGGTCAAAGAGGGAAAGTGCTATGAGGGAGTCACAGAGGAGAAATTATTTTGGCTGGGAGTGTTCACAGAGAAGGGAGGTGTTTGAGTTTAGCAGAGGCTTGAACACATGCTATCACTATTCCAGAACACGTAACGCACACAGCAACATACATAAGCATAGAATGGATGGACTCAGGTTACAGAATCACTAGTGTCTGGGTGACAGGGAAGATGCCATTAATTAGAAAAGAGAAAAAGAAAATGAAAGAACAGTTGATGAGTTCACCTGGGGACATGAGGAAGTGCCTGTCATTCAGGTTGACATTCAGGGGTAGACTGCTGAACCAAGGTGAGAAGAAAAGACACAGAGCATGGACACAGTGATGAGAGATGATGGCATATTGAGAAGGTGGCAGTTCCAGGAGAGGGAGTGAAGAAGATTAGAACCGCACCTTGGGCAAATGAGCACATTTAGGAGGCAGGAAGACAAGCTAGAGGATAAGACTGGCTAGAAACAGTGTCATAAGGGCAGAATCATACCAAGGGTAGAGTTCACAAAATGAGGATATGTACATTCATTTCACAAATATTTATAGAATGCTTGCATGGCTGAAAATGACACAGTTCTTATCCTCAATTGTTACTCCATGCCCAACATCAAGAAAATCAAATGCATTAGAGAAAATAAGAGTTGAGAATGGTCCATTGATGCAAGCAAATAGTAGGTTCTTGATGGGACCAATAGAAAAAAAGATTTCCCTTCTAGATGCATCCAAGCTCTGCGGGGACAGGTTTGCATGGAAAGAGGAGGATGAGTAGGACAGCTCTGGAGAGACTTCCAGAAAGGCTGGTTCTGGTGGAACAGGACTGTGACAGCCTGAGGGCATTGGTGTGTTGGGATTTGGAAATTGCCTTAAAGTGAGAGAGCCCACAAGTTACCCAAGTAAAAACAAGGCCTCAGGACCTTGGGACCATGAAAGAAAACAAATCCCCCACCTGACAGTCGTAAGAAATGTCACACCCATCACAATGTGCCCCAATCTTTTGTTGCTTTTTTTTTTAAAAGATTTTATTGGGGAATTGGGGGAGGGGAACAGCGTTGGGGAATTGGGGAAGGGAAACAGACAAGTTGCTGTCTTTTTGTTCTTCAGTCTAGTTGCGGAGGATATTGCTTCACTGGCCCATGTTGTATCATCATTGCGCTCTTCCCGGATGAGGCCAGTTGGTCGCCGGCCTGTGGATGTCACTCACAGCGGCTCTTGGCAGCTTACACCAGCTGCCAGACACTCACGCTGGCTGCTGGCCACTCACTGTAGCCTATGGCAGCCCACTGCAGCAGGGGCTGCAGCCTACACCGTTGCCGGGGCTCACACAGCCCAGCTCCAGGTGGAACTGTTGTTAGCTGTAGAGGGCAGTGTCACTGGCCCTCATATGTGGGATCTGAACTGGGGCCGCTGGCATCCCCAAACCAGCTCTTAACCAATGCGCCACTCAGCCGGCCCTCTTTAGTCACTTTTAATAGAAGAAACCATTCTAGGACATTAGAGCAACAGTAAGGAAAACAGTTTACATAAGATTTTTTCTTACTGAAAAACTCAGAGAGGTAAACAAAAACTTATTTCTGTGAAAACAAATGTTTCACTTCCAGTGTTATAAAATCCAACACTAAATTGGTCTCAAACCATTTGGGAATCTTTGTGTTTCTTAGATTTTGGTAAATAGCATTTGGAGAAGTCAACAGGGAAGAAGCAAATACTGCCTGTGATCAGAAGGGACCGGGAGGGAGATGTGTCTGGTCCTTAATAATAGAAGAAATATCTGTCATCCAGGCTTAAGGAGTACACATTGACAGCCGGAAAGTTACAATGAGAACTAAAGCATAAGCATTACAATGGAATTATATTTATATCTCACGCTTTCAGTGATGTTAGAGAATAAACCATCAGTCCAGTCTCCGTTTCTAAGCCCTGCTCAGGAGCAAGTGTTGACCCAGCAGACTCATCTCCACCTGCCCTCCACCCCCACCCCAAACCAGTGCTTGAACCTAGGTGCCACACAGAAGTGAGTTGGAAGTGGCCACACCACCTAGGTTTGGGCCATGTCCATACCTCTCAACCCTCACAGTTATCAAGTCTTGATGATGAGACTTACTGAATGTTCTAATTCTCCCTCAAGGCGTGGCAACTCAGGAGAATCAGTCTCAGTTTAAATGAGTGTTTCTCAACCTTTAACCTGCACCAGAATCCCCAGTAGGTCTGGGGTACGGACCAAGAACTTGCATCTCCAACAAACTTCAAAGGCTGCCAGTGAATGCATTCTGAGTAGCTATGGCTTAGGTTTGGCCGCCCACCAAATCCCGTCTGCACTGAGTCAGCCCGTGTGCAGAAGAAGACTCATCCTTACTGAGCAGATGTTCCAAACTCCCAGTGCTGCCACTGCCCATCTCTGCTTTTCCCACTACCTGGGCCTCCTTGATCTTCCTTGTCAGCAATATTGAGCCCCTTGGAGATAACCCCAGTCTGTACAATGAGGGTTTGTCTTGCCGTTTCCAAAACTGGTATCCTGATTGTTGGCCACGTCTGCATGGAGCAAACTCACAATTAGGTCAGTCCCTCAAGAGGATCCCATATGTTCATGGCGTCTGCTCTCACCCCCACAATTGCTCTTACTACTACTAGTGCTACAGTTCTACCAGAACTACTTTTACTGTCATCAGTGCCAAAGTCACCACCACAACCCTTCTCCCTGCCAACAGTTGCTGAGGTTTGGGCAAGCTGCTACCTGGGAATGCACAGGTTGTGATTGATAGGGCAACAAAATAGCATGGATAGCATGTTCCAATAAAAAAAGAAACAAAAAACATCTGCCTCAAAGCCAGTATTTCTCAAAGAGTGGTTGCTACCCGGGAATTACCTGGAAGCTTGTAAAAATGCAGGTTCCCAGGCCCACCCTAAGAGTTTCTAATTTAATGGGCATTAGTGGGGTTGACCAGTACTCCAGATGATTCTCACACAACCCCAAAACTTCTTAAAACCACTGGCTGATTTTTTTATTACTGTTTACTGCGGTAAAATACACTTAACCTAAAATTTACCATTTTGACCAGTATATAATTCAGGGGCATTAGGTACATTCACAATGTGGTGCCACCACAACAGCTGTCTAGTTCCAGAGGTTTCTCATCACCCAGAATGTAAACCCTGCACCCAGTAAGCCATCACATTCTGTTTCCTGCCTCCCTCAGTCCCTGGTGACCTGAAATCTGCTTACTGTCTCTATGAATTTGTCTCTTCTGGATATTTCATAAAAATGGAATCATACAATATGTGGCTTGTATGTCTGTAAGCCCTAGTCAATTCTGAAGGCAGGAGGGAGAGGTAAAGTGAGTTTTTTGTGTGAATTTAAACCCCTGGGCCTTTCTGAAGATCCCATTCCTTATTCTGTTGCCAGTTAGCTTTTATGATCCCCATTTGGTTACCTGGTTGACTGGAACCTTATTCTGACAGCTCCCCAGACTCAGTGAAGGGAGCTCTGACTTCTCAAAGGGGAGGATCCAGCCCATGGACAGGTGCTCACCCCTCCCCCAGCTCCCTAGTTCCCTGATGAGAACAGCCAGATTGGTGACCTTAAGACAGCTCAGGGAAGGAGAATTACGGTAAGATGGTGGAATAGATGAACCTGTGCCAACGGCCTCCCAGGATCACACCAAAATTACAAATAATTTATACAACATTTAACCTCAGAAGTCCCCTGAACACAAGATGAAGGGAACCTCTAAACAAAGGACCTAAAGAGGAAGCCACATCGAGTCTGGTAGGAGGGGTGGAAACGAGAGAGGACGAACCCTGTGAGAGACACCTCAGCATTGGGGAGGCTTTTCTGGTTGGGGGAGAGACCGTTCGACCCCACTCCAAGGTCACCAGCCCAGAGCTGCTTTGCCAGGAAGAGGAGTTCCACGATAGCGGGCAGTAGAAATAAGTGAGGACTCTCTTTGTTCCGCTCGGTGAGGCTGAGGGCGGCTAGAGAACAAGTGGGGCCAGCGCCCGGGCTTGCTTGCCAGTGGGCACTTACCTGGTTCCTGGTGGAGGAAGTGGCTGTGTGAGCCGGACCCAGGAGCCTGTGGGGACAGACTGAACTGAGCACCTTTGGTGCAGAAGCTGGAGGTTTTGGGACCATTGTTCCCCTAGTGTGGAGCTTGCAGACGAGTAGTGTACAGGAGGGCGCCATTTTTTCAGGGTTGGGCCCCCCCCCCACAGAGGGTCAGGTCCGGGACCGTATTGGTCTGGTGAAATTGGGGCAGGAGTGCGTGTGTGCGTGCGTGCGCATGCAGCCTTGAATTCCCACCCTCTGCCCTGCTTGTGCTACGTTGCCAGGGAAACGCTGGGCCAGTGCCCTCTGGCTCCAACAGGCTGCTCACTGAGACGCAGTGTGCACGAGCCACCTTGGATCCCCACCATCCACATTGCTTGTGCTGCACAGGCAGGTGCGCTCTGGCTCGATCAGGCTGTTCATTGAGATGCAGGAGTGTGCAAGTGGTCTTGGGTCCCCGCTCTTTGCACTGTTTGCGCAGAGTTGCCAGGTTGGGGATTGGCTGTTGAGTTGCTCAGCCTGATCTGTGAGTGGTTGATTTGGACAGGCTGAGAGTGGGAGTTTTCCTGAGAGTGTTGGGCAGAGAACTGTGTGCCTGCGTGATCTGGTTGGGGCTTTCCTGGCGAGTTTGTGTGGGTTGGTTGCTGGTACAGAGTGCCTGCTACTCTGACTTGGTGGGAGCCACTGACCACATCAAGTGGTGCCTTGGGGGCTTGCCCCACCCACCTAGAGATGTGTTGCCAGAGGCACCCTGAGCCCCTGGTGCTTGGCCCCCACCTTCACAGGCCACAGAGGGCTTTTTGCAGCAGCAGACAACCCGCAACAACCTGTGAAGATTTTTGGTACTGAGCACGGTTCCAGAGCACACAGCAGCTAATTGCAGAAAGCTTACTACAAGCGTGAGAGAGAGACCAGCGCATAATACGTTAAGCCCTTCCTCCCAACAGCTGGTGCTGAGTTGTCCAGAGGCTTTCTACTGCTGAGCAAGTGGTCTGCAGATTAAATAGGATGGAGAGCACCCCTGACCTTTTTCTTTCTTTTTTTTCTTTTTTCTTCTATTTTTCTTTATGTTTTCTTCTTTTTTCCCCCCTTCTTTTTTCTTTCTTTCTTTTTTCTCTTTTCCTTCAGTTGATCTAATACATCAAAACAATCACAGAACAACAGCCAGAATGAAGAAACAAAGAAACATGTCCCAAGTAAAAGATCAGAAGAAACCTCTAGAAACTGAACTAAATGAAACAAAGGTATCCAAACTTTCAGAAACAGAGTTAAGAACACTGATAATAAGAATGTATAAGGGACTTAGTGAGGACATAAAGAAGAATAGGGAGACCATAAAAAACAACCAGTTAGAACTAAAAAGTACAATAACTGAAATAGAGAACACACTCGAAGGAATCACCAGTAGATTAGATGAAGCAGAGGAGCAGATCAGCAAATTAGAAGACAAAATAGCAGAAATCACCCAGTTGGAACCATAAAAAGAAAAAATAATAAAAAACAATGAAAATAGTTTAAAAGATCTGTGGGACAAAATGATGCAGAACAACTTTCAAATCATAGGAATACCAGAAGGAGAAGAGAAGAAGCAAGGGATTGAGAATGTATTTGAAGAAATAATGACTGAAAAGTTCCCTACCCTGGTGAGGAAATGGACATACAAGCCCAGGAAGTGCAGAGAGTTCCAAACAAGCTGAACCCAAACAGGTCCACACCAAGTCACGTCATAGTTAAAATAGCAAAGCTCAAAGACAAAGACAGAATCCTAAAAGCAGCAAGAGAAAGACAGCAGGTTACATACAAAGGAACTCCTCCTATAAAACTAACAGCTGACTTTTCTATAAAAAGTCTGCAGGCCAGAAGGGAGTGGCAAGAAATATTCAACGTGATGCAAAATAAAGGTCTACAACTAAGATTGCTCTACCCAGCATGGTGATCACTTAAAATTGAAGGAGAGATAAAGAGTTTCTCAGAAAAGAATAAGCTTAAGGAATTCATTACCACCAAGCCAGCATTGCAGTGAATATTAAAAGGGCTTTTTTAAACAGAAGAAAGGGGGAAAACAAGCTAACCCAGGAAGACCAGAAATACAAATAACAAAATAGCAATAAATATTATTGATTAACCTATCAATAATCACTTTAAATGTGAATGGGCTAAATGCTCCAATCGAAAGACAGAGAGTGGCTGAGTGGATAAGAAAAGAGGACCCAGAGGGAGGGGCAAGATGGCGGCTGTGAGGAAGGCTCCATGAAATCTCCCCTGGAAATATCCACAATTTGAACTTCTAATACGCTTCAAAGAGACATCTACTCATCACACAGAGCAACTAAGAGTTCCACACAAGGATTGCTGGAAGGTGGGCAGGCCTGGCGAGTAGGGGAAGAAGGCAGCGAGACGCGTGAGGTGCAGCCCACACCCGCGGCTGCTGAGTCATGGTGAGTGTTCCCCCGGCTCACTCCCTGCGGCCCCGGCGGCCCACCTAGAGTTCAGTAAGAGCGCATTGGTTTGCAGTCTGAGGCAGAAGCCTCAGGCCGGGCAAGTGCAGGAGGAGAGAGAGGAGACGACTGTGCAGAGGTACGAGCTGCACCCGGGGCTTGCTGGGTCCCCAGGAAGCAGGGTGCAGAGTCCCGCAGCGGCAGGGCAAGATCAATCCCTGCACCCTCCCGGTTCAGGGATCAGTCTCTGTGCCCACCGGGTCCCGCGGAGCGCAGAAGCCTGAAACCCGGGAGCAGGGGAAAAAAGAATACTCGGGCATAGAGACGCAGTGTGCCGGGCGGAGACGCAGGTCCCCGAGAGACGGAGCGGGGATCTGAGCCACGCGGAAAGGTGCGCACAGTCCCCTAAACCCCAGCGGCAGTCCCTCCAGAAGCGCAGCAGGAGCACCGCGTGGGCGCGTGCCGGCTCCGAGGCAGAAGCCTGAAACCCGGGAACAGGGGAAAAAAAAGGACTCGCTCGCGGAGACGCAGCGTGTGCCGGCCGGAGTCACAGGTCCCAGAGAGATGGAGCGGTGATCTTAGCCACACGACAGGGTGCGCGCAGTCCCCTAAATCCCGGCAGACCCTTTGGGAGAGCAGCAGGAGCACTGCGTGGGCTCGTGCCAGCTCCGAGGCAAATGCCTTAAACCCGGGAGCAGGGGAAACAAGAAGACTCGCTCGGACAAGCAGCGCGCCGGGCGGAGATGCAGGTCCCCGAGAGACGCGGAGCGGGGATCATAGCCACACGGTAGGGTGCGCGCAATTCCCAAAATCCCAGCAGACCCTTTGGGAGAGCAGCAGGAACTCCGCTGGAGCATAAGAGGTAAAGGCCTTAGCTTAAAACAGTGTTGGAACTGTGGCTTTGTTTTATTTCTTTTATTTTTATTTTTTTTCTTCCTTTTTCTACTCTTGAACAGAAAGCAAAAAAACCCAATAACCCATCCACTCCCACAAACTTTGGCCCCCGCCAAGACAGTCTTCAACTGACTCCTGAATGGAGCAATAGGGGCAGACTAGAAAGATATCCCTACCTGCAGGGGGTTGAGAATTTCCACCCAGTAAAGGCTGCAGAGTGAGACTACCTACCCCGCCCCCACCTTTATGCAAGGTTTGGGAGGCAGGGCAGGTTCACCTGCTGAGGCACTAATTAACAGATTCTTAGCAGCAGGCTTTTGGTAGTGAGGAATTCTTTAATTCTCCACAGCTGTCAACCAAAAGGATGCCCAGAGACACTCATTGAGCCCTGGGGGGTGCAGCCTGCCTAGGGACAGGCAAAAGCAAAAAGGCAGTGACTTTGTAAAAACCACCAATCACATGTCACAGCCACACTCAAGTACAGCAAACCTGCAGTGCCAGGACCATGCTAAGCATCAGGTGGCCTACTGTTCCCAAAAGACGCACAGGAATTTTTGTACAGCAGACAAACTGAAGAGAGCTTGGTGGACTTTAGCCAAGACCGGCACAGGTATTTTTGGTTTGTTTGGTTTTATTCTGTTTTGTTTTCCCTTTATTGGCTGCATATCTTGGTTGTTTTTGGTTTTTATTTCTATTTCATTTTTATCATTTTGTAGTTTTTAATATAGGCATATATATATAGGTGTATATAGGTGAATATATGTCCATATATATAGTTGTGTAGACAAATATATATATATATGTTTTTCTTTTTCTTTTTTTTCTTTTTCTTTTTTCCCCACCCTCACTTTCTCTCTTATTTTATTCATTCTTCTCACTGCTATACTTTTCCTCTTTTCCTTTTTTCTGCAAATTTTATTTTTTTAATTTTTATTCTTACTTTTTTATTATTATTATTTTAGTTTATTTTTATTTTTTATTTTTTAGGTATAGCTAATCGGTTTCTCACGTTTATTCTATTTTCTATTTTAGGATATTGTATTTTATTTCGTTTCCTCTTCTGTTACTATTGTGTGTGTGGTTTTTGTTTTGTTTCTGTTTGTTTTCTTGATTAGTATGATTGATGTTTCTGTACAAGTTGACTGTAGTTTGATGGTTGGTTTTTTTCACTTGTGCGAGCATTTGGTTTCCTTTGGTGGCTGCGGAGGTTGTTCTTGTTGATCTGTTATGCTCCAAAATCACTCTGCAGCAGCGGGTCCAAACAAACAGACACAAGGATCATCATACCTGGAGGCCAACTTTAGATAAAACCAGAGCATTTCTGGGTTTGACATACAAGAATCACACACAAAAGGAAGTTGCTACAGGTACTAAGACCCATAGGGTCCAAGTTTCATCAGAGGGGTCAATCCTCTCACAGCAGCTCATAAACTGCAGAGGCTGCTGATTCTCACAGCTAATCAATCTGGGAGTCAATCCCACCTACTGACAAACCAAAAGTAATCAAAACTAAAACTTCAACAAGTGAGGACGCACAACACAAGGAACACCTCAGATACAAGCACAGGAGAATAGGGAGACTGAGTATTTCAAATATAAAGGAAACACACCATATAAGTTTACCCAGAAAAGACTGAGAAACCTGGGGGATCTATCTGTTATATTGAAGCAAACACAAAGAATAAGCCAGAATGGGGAGACAAAGAAACACAACACAAATAAAAGAACAGAAGAAACTTCCTGAATCAGTGGAAATAGAGGAAATAGAGGTAACCAACCTATCGGAGACAGAGTTCAGAACACTGATTATTAGAATGTTCAAGGAAATTAATGAAAATATAAAGAAGGATAGAGAAATTATGAAAAGCAACCAGTGAGAACTTAAGAACACAATTACTGAATTAAATAACAAACTTGATGGAATCACTAGTAGATTGAATAAAGCAGAAAATCGAATCAGTGACTTAGAACAAAAAATAGCAGAGATCACCCATGTGGAACAACAAAAAGAAAAGAGAATAAAAACATGGAAAATAGTTTAAGAGAGCTGGGGGACAACATCAAACGCAATAACCAACGGGTCATTTGAGTACAAGAAGGAGAAGAGAGGGAGCAAGGGATTGAGAATATATTTGAAGTAACAATGTCTGAAAACTTCCCTAACCTGGCAAAGGACATTGAAATACAAGCTCAGGAAGTGCAGAGAGTTCCAACTAGGATGATTCCAAACAGGACAACCCCAAAGCACAATATAGTGAAAATGGCAAGGGTTAAGGACAAAGACAGAATCCTTAAAGCAGCAAGGGAAAGGCAGCAAGTTACTTACAAGGGTACCTCCATAAGATTATCATCTGACTTTTCTACAGAAACTCTGCAGGCCAGAAGGGAGTGGCAGGAGGTTTTCAAAGTGATGAAAAATAAAGGCCTCCAACCAAGATTGTTGTATCCAGCAAGGTTATCATTTAAAATCGAAGGCGAGATAAGGAGCTTTGCAGAAAAGAATAAGTTAAGGGAATTCATTACCACCAAGCCAGCTTTGCAGGAAATGCTAAAAGGGCTTCTTTAAGTAGAAGAGAAAGACAACCTAAGAAAGACTACGAACACAAATAACAAAATGGCAATAAATACACACATATCAATAATCACATTAAATGTAAATGGATTAAATGCTCCAATAAAAAGTCATAGGGTGGCTGAATGGATAAGAAAGCAAGACCCCAGCATATGCTGTATACAAGGGACTCAACTCAGATCCAAAGACTCATTCAGGCTGAGAATAAAGGGATGGAGTAAAATATTTCATGTAAATGGTACTGAGAAAAAAGCTGGAGTAGCGATACTTATATCAGATAAAATGGACTTTAAATTGAAGAATATAACAAAGGACAAAGAAGTCCACTTCATAGTAATGAAGGGATCGATCCAACAAGAGGACATATCTCTAGTAAACATCTATGCACCTAACATAGGAGCCCCTAAATATATAAAACAGATATTGTCAGACATAAAGACAGAGATCAACAGTAACACTATCATAGTAGGGGACTTCAACACCTCGCTGTCACTAATGGACAGATCCTCCAGACAGAAAATCAATGTGGAAACAGCGACCTTAAATGACACATTAGACCAGCTGGATTTAACAGACATTTTCAGAGCATTTCATCCCAAAGCTACAGAATATACGTTCTTTTCAAGTGCACATGGAACATTTTCTAAGATAGACCACATGTTAGGCCACAAAACAAGTCTCAATAAATTTAAGAAGATTGAAATCATTTCAACTGTATTCTCTGACCACAATGCTATGAAACTAGAAATCAATTATAAGAAGAAATCCGGGAAGCTGACAAATAAATGGAGGCTAAACAATATGCTATTAAATAGTGAGTGGGTCACAAATGAGATCAAGGAGGAAATCAAAAGATACCTCGAGACAAACGAAAATGAAAACACCACGACCCAAAATCTCTGGGATGTTGCGAAAGCAGTCCTAAGAGGGAAGTTTACAGTAGTGCAGGCCTACCTAAAGAAGGAAGAAAAATCTCAAATCAACAGGTTATCCTTACACCTAAGGGAACTGGAAAAAGAACAGCAAAAGAGGCCCAAGGGGAGTACAAGAAAGGAGATAATAAAGACCAGAGCGGAAATAAACAATATAGAGAACAGAAAAACAATTCAAAAGATCAATGAAACCAAGAGCTGGTTTCTTGAGAAGATAAACAAAATTGATAAACCTCTAGCCAGGCTCATCAAAAAAAAAAGAGAGAGAGGACTCAAATTAGCAAAATCAGGAATGAAAGAGGGGAAATGACTACAGACATCACAGAAATACAAAAAATTCTAAGAAATTACTATGAGCAACTATATGCCAACAAATTTGACAATCTGGAAGAAATGGATAATTTTCTAGAAGCATACAACCTTCCAAAGCTAACGCAAGAAGAAACAGAAAATCTAAATACCCTGATTACTACCAAGGAAATTGAATCAGTAATTGACAGGCTCCCAAAAAACAAAAGCCCTGGACCAGACGACTTCACAAGTGAATTTTATCAAACATTCAAAAAAGAACTATCACCTATTCTTCTCAAACTATTCCAAAAAATCCAGAAGGAGGGAAGGCTCCCAAACTCTTTTTACGAAGCCTCTATCACCCTGATTCCAAAACCAGATAAAGACATCACAAAAAAGGAAAACTACAGGCCAATATCCCTGATGAATATAGATGCAAAAATTCTCAATAAAACATTAGCAAACAGAATTCAGCAATATATTAAGAAGATCATACATCATGATCAAGTGGGATTCATCCCTAGTGCGCAAGGCTGATTCAACATCCGTAATCAATTAATGTGATACACCACATCAACAAAATGAAGGATAAAGATCACATGGTCATTTCAATAGATGCAGAAAAAGCATTTGACAAAATCCAACAGCCATTTATGTTAAAAATGCTTAGCAAAGTGGGAATACAGGGATCATATCTCAACATAATAAAAGCCATATATGATAAACCTACAGCTAACATCATACTCAATGGGGAAAAGCTAAAACCATTCCCCTTAAGATCAGGAACAAGACAAGGCTGTCCACTTTATCCTCTTTTATTCAACATAGTGCTGGAAGTTCTAGCCAGAGCAATCAGACAACAAAAAGAAATCAAAGGCATCCAAATTGGCAAGGAAGAAGTAAAATTGTCATTATATGCAGATGACATGATACTGTATATAGAGAACCCCAAAGACTCCATCAAAAAACTATTGGAACTGATAGACGAATTCAGTAAAGTAGCAGGATATAAAATCAATGTTCAGAAATCAGTGGCATTTGCATATACCAATAATAAACTAACGGAAAGAGAAATTAAGAAAACTGTCCCATTTACAATTGCATCAAGAACTATAAAATACCTAGGAATAAATTTAACCAAAGAAGTGAAAGATCTGTACTCAGAAAATTATAAGACACTGAAGAAAGAAATCATAGAAGATACAAATAAATGGAAACACCTACCATGCTCATGGATAGGAATAATTACTATAGTTAAAATGTCCATACTGCCTAAAGCAATATATAGATTCAATGCAATTCCTATCAAACTACCAAGGGCATTTTTCACAGAAATAGAAAATATAATCCTAAAATTTATATGGAATCATAAAAGACCCAGAATAGCCTCAGCAATTCTGAGAAATAAGAACAAAGTCGGGGGGATCATGCTACCAGACATCAAAACCTACTACAAGGCTACAGTAATCAAGACAGTTTGGTATTGGCATAAAAACAGGCATATCGATCAGTGGAACAGAACAGAGAGCCCAGGTATAAATCCAGGCATTTACAGACAGTTAATCTATGACAAGGGAAGCAAGAATTTACACTGGAGTAAAGATAGTCTATTCAATAAATGGTGCTGGGAAAATTGGACTGACACATGCAAAAAAATGAAACTGGACCACCTCCTTACACCTTATACAAGAACAAATTCAAAATGGATTAAAGACTTAAATGTAAGACCTGAAACCATAAAAACCCTAAAAGAAAATATAGGGAGTACATTTGCAGACATTACCCGGAGCAATATTTTTACTGATACATCCCTATGGGCAAGGGAAGTAAAAGAAACAATGAACATATGGGATTATATCAGACTTAAAAGTTTTTTCACAACAAAGGAAACCATTAATAAAACAAAAAGGAAGCCTACTGAATGGGAAAATATATTCGCCAACGATATATCTGATAAGGGGTTAATATCCAAAATTTATAAAACACTCATGAAACTCAACACCAAAAAAACAAACAACCCAATTAAAAAAATGGGCAGAAGATATGAAGAGACATTTCTCTAAAGAGGACATACAGATGGCCAACAGGCATATGAAAAAAAGTTCAACCTCACTGGTCATTAGGGAAATGCAAATAAAAACCACCATGAGATACCACCTCACTCCAGTCAGAATGGCTATCATTAATAAATCAACAAACAAGTGCTGGCGTGGCTGTGGGGAAAAGGGGACCCTGCTGCACTGTTGGGTGGATTGCAGATTGGTGTAGCCACTATGGAAGTCAGTATGGAGGTATCTCAAAGAACTGGAAATAGAGCTACCGTTTGACCCAGCAATTCCACTCCTAGGTATTTATCCTGAAAAATCCAAGACACTTATTCAAAAAAAGTTATGCACCCCTATGTTCATAGCAGCACAATTTACAATAGCTAAGACTTGGAAACAACCAAAATGCCCATCAGTAGATGACTGGATTAAGAAACTGTGGTATATTTATACATTGGAGTATTACTGTGCTATAAGGAAGAATGAAATCGTGCCATTTGCAATGATATGGATGGACCTAGAGACTATTATGTTAAGTGAAACAAGTCAGTCAGAGGAAGACAAATACCATATGATCTCACTCATATGTGGAATCTGAAAAACTGTATGAATGAGCAAAGTAAACAAACTGTCTCATAGATACAGAGGAAAAATCAGGGTTGCTAATTGGTAGGGGGATGGGATGAGGGAGAAGGGGAAGGGATTAGACAGCAAAAATAGGCAACTACAATATTGCCACTGGGATATGAAAAGCAGTTTGAGGAATATAATTAATAATGTTGTAAATATTCTGTGGAATGTCAGATGGTCATAGGTCTTGTTAGGGAGACCATTTCATGGATGGAGTAGAGGTTGGATCACTGCACTGTATAACTAAAGCGGAGGTTGTATACTTACTGTAATTGAATATAAAGATAGTCACGGGATGTGGATTATACTGTGGAAGAGAGTCAGAGGAGGAGTAATAGATATATATGATATGGGGGGGAGTGGGGTGCCGAATTGGGGGTGGGGGGTTGTCACTTTGAGGGGTAAAATGTATAACTATTGCACTGTGTTGTATACCTGAAACTAATTAAAAATAAATAAATAAATAAATAAATAAATAACCAAAAAAAAAAAAAAGAAAACAGGACCCATGTTTCTGCTGTCTACAAGAGACCCATCTCAGATCAAAAGACACAGACTGAAAGTAAAGGGATGGAATAAGATATTTCATGCAAATGGAAATGAGAAAAAAGTTGGAGTAGCAGTACTTGTTTTGGACAAAATAGACTTTAAGATGAAGACTACAATAAAAGACAAAGAAGGGCACCACTACATAATAATAAAGGGATCAATTCAATAAGAGGACATAACCATAGTAAATATCTATGCACCCAACATGGGAGCTCCTAAATACACAAAACAGATTTTGACAGACATAAAGACAGAGATCAACAGTAACACTATCGTAGTAGGGACACTGTCGTTGTCACCAATGGACAGATCCTCCAGACCGAAAATCAACACGGATACAGTGGCCTTAAATGACATTTAGACCAGCTGGATTTAATCAATATTTTTAGAGCATTTCACCCCAAAGCTACAGAATTTACATTCTTCTCAAGTGTACATGGAACATTTTTCAAGATAGACAACATGTTAGGCTTGAAAACAAGTCTCAGTAAATTTAAGAAAATTGAAATCATATCAAGTGTCTTCTCTGAACACAATGCTATGAAACTAGAAATCAATTATCAGAAGAAATCTGGAAAACACACAAATACATGGAGGCTGAATAACATGCTACTAAATAGCGAGTGGGTCACAAATGAGATCAAGGAGGAATACAAAAGATACCTCGAGACAAACAAAAATGAAACCACCACGACCCAAAATCTCTGAAATGCAGTGATAGCAATCCTAAGAGGGAAGTTCATAGCAGTGAAGGCTTACCTAAAGAAGGAAGAAAAAATCTCAAATCAACAGACTATCTTTAAACCTCAGGGAACTGGAAAAAGAACAGCAAAAGAAGCCCAAGGAAGGAAATAATAAAGACCAGAGCAGAAATAACTGAAATAGAGACAAAAAAAAAAAAATACAAAGGATCAAGGACACCAAGAGTTGGTTTTTTGAAAAGATAAACAAAATCGACAAACCCTTAGCCAGACTCAACAACAAAAAGAGAGAGGACCCAAATTAATAATATCAGGAATGAAAGAGGAGAAGTGACAACAGATGCCACAGAAATACAGAAAATTTTAAGAAAATACTACGAGCAACTATATGCCAACAAATTCAACAATCTGGAGGAAATGGATAAATTTCTAGATGAATACAATTTACCAAGCCTGAACCAAAAAGAAACAGAAACTCTGAACAGACTGATTACTACCAATGAAATTGAATCAGTAATCAACAAGCTTCCAACAAACAAAAGTCCTGGACCAGATGGCTTCAGAAGTGAATTTTACAAAACATCCAAAAAAGAATTAATACCTATTCTCCTCAAAGTAGTCCAAAAAATACAGAAGGAGGGAAGGCTCCCAAACTCTTTCTATGAAGCAGCTCTCAGCCTAATTCCAAAATCAGGCAAAGGTATCACAAAAAAGGAAAACTGCAATTCAATATCCCTAATGAAAATATATGCAAAAATTCTCACCAAAATACTAGCAAACCGAATTCAGCATCACATTAAAAAGATTATACACCAAGATCAAGTTGGATTCATTCCTGGTATGCAAGGTTTGTTCAATATCCGCAAATCAATTAACGTAATACATCTCATTAACAAAATGAAAAATAAAAATCATATGATCATATCAATGGATGCAGAAAAAGCATTTGACTAAATCCAGCAGCCATTTATGATAAAAACTCATAGAAAAGTGGGAATAGTGGAATCATAACTCAACATAATAAAGGCCATATATAATAGCCCACAGCAAACATCGTACTCAATGGGGAAAGGCTAAAAGCTTTCCCCTTAAGATCAGGAACAAGACAAGGCTGCCCACTTTCGCCACTTCTATTTAACATAGTTCTGGAAGTTCTGGCCACAGCAATCAGACAAAAAAATGAAATAAAAGGCATCCAAAGTGGAAAGGAGGAAGTAAAATTGTCATTATATGCAGATGACATGATATTATATATAGAGAATACCAAAGATTGCACCAAAAAAACTGTTAGAACTGATAAACGAATCCGTTCAGGTAGCAGGATACAAAATTAATATTCAGAAATCAGTTGCATTTGTATGCACTAATAAACTATCAGAAGAAGAAATCAGGAAATCAATCCCTTTTACAACTGTTTCAAAAACAATAAAATATCTGGAATAAATTTAACTAAAGAAGTAAAAGACCTGTACTCACAAAATTATGAGACACTGAAGAGAGAAATCAAAGAAGATACAAATAAATGGAAATACATACCATATTCATGGATAGGAAGAATTAGTATAGTTAAAATGTCAATACTATCTAAGGCAATATATAGATTCAATGCAATTCCAATCAAACTACCAAGGACATTTTTCTCAGAAATAGAACATAGAATCCTAAAATTTGTATGGGACCACAAAAGACCCTGAATAGCCATGGCAATCTTGAGAAATAAGAACAAAGTGGGAGGCATCACGATACCAGACATCAAAACATACTACAAGGCTACAGTAATCAAAACAGTATAGTAACAGACACATACAGCAAGGGAACAGAATAGAGAGCCCAGAAATAAACCCTTCCATATATGGTCACTTAATCTATGACAATGGAAGCAAGAATTTACATTGGAGTAAAGATAGTCTATCTAATAAATGGTGCTGGGAAAATTGGACTGACGTGCAAAAAAATGAAAATAGACCACCTACTTATGCCATATACAAGAACAAACTCAAAATGGATTAAAGACTTAAATGTAACACCTGAAACCATAAAACTCCTAGAATAAAACATAGGGAGTAAATTTGCTGACATTACCCTGAGTAATATTTTTACTCATATATGCCCTTGGGCTAGGGAAATAAAGAAATAATGAACATATGAGATTACATCAAACTTAAAAGTTTTTCACAGCAAAGGAAATCATCAATAAAACAAAAAAGCAGCCTACTAAATGGGAAAAGATATTTGCCAATGATATATCTGATAAGGGGTTAATATCCAAAATTTATAAAACACTCATGAAACTCAATGCCAAAAAAAACAAGCAGCCCAATTAAAAAATGGGCAGAAGATATGAAGAGGCATTTCTCTAAAGAGGATATACAGATGGCCAACAGACATATGAAAAAATGTTCAACCTCACTAATCATCAGAAAAATGCAAATAAAAACCACAATGAGATACCACCTCACTCCAGTCAGAATGGCTATCATGAACAAATCAACAAACAACAAGTGCGGGCAAGGGTGTGGAGAAAAGGGAACCCTGGTGCACTGTTGGTGGGACTGCAAATTGATGCAGCCATTATGGAAATCAGTATGGAGGTATCTCAAAACACTGGAAATGGAACTGCCGTATGACCCAGCAATTCCACTTTTGGGTATCTAACAGAGGAATCCAAGACGCTAATTCGAAAATATATATGCACCTCTATGTTTATTACAGCGCTATTTACAGTAGCCAAGACTTGGAAACAACCAAAATGCCCATCAGTAGATGACTGGATTAAGAAACTGTGGTACATTTATACAATGGAGTATTACTCTGCTATAAAGAAGAATTAAATCCTACCATTTGCAACGATATGGATGGAGCTAAAGACTACTATGTTAAGTGAAATACGTCAGTTGGAGAAAGACAAATACCATATGATCTCACTTATATATGGAATCTGAAATACTGAATGAATGAGCAAAGTAAACAGAAACAGTCTCATAGATATAGAGGAAAAACTGATGGTTGCTAGTTGGGAGGATGGTGGGGATGAGGGAGAAGGAGAAGGAATTAGACAGTATAAATAGATAACTACAATATTGCCACAGTTCAGGGAATATAATTAATAATGTTGTAAATATTTTGTGGGGTGTCAGATGGTCACATGTCTTGTTAGGGAGACTACTTCGGATGGAGTAAAGGCTTGATCACTGCACTGTACACCTGAAGCTGATGTTGTATAATATTGTATTCCAACTGTAATTGAATATATTGATAGTCACAGGATGTGGAGTATAGTGTGAAATGGAGTCAAGGGAATTGTAATAGATATGTATGATATGGGAGAGGGAGTGGGGTGGCGAATTGGGGGAGGGGGGTTGTCACTTTGAGGGGTAAAAAGTGTAACTATTGCACTGTGTTGTACACCTGAAACTAATTTTTTAAAAATGTTTATTTCACAGCAAAAAAATTAAAATAAATAGATAAAAATAAATTAAATAAATAAAGACAGCTCAGGGAAAAGCATGTAGTTCAACACAGAGTTTTGGCAGACATTAGTCATGATAGTCTGTACTTCTGCAGTATCTTTTTAAAATGAGATATATAAAATATTCACTGTTTTATACAAGTAAGAATCAGTTATGAAGCTATACAAGGAACACAAACAATAGATTTAAAACACCTTGATTTTTCAGGTATGCCTGAGAATACGTATATCTATGCTTGAAATAACCAACAAACCGAATGTATTAAAGTAGCCATATGAGGGCCAATAATACATTTTTTAAATTATCTTTTACTCAGACAGAAAAAGACAAGTACTGTATGATATCTCCTGGGTTTGGAATCTAATAATGTTAAACCTGTAAAACACAGAGTAAAATGGTGGTTACCAGGGGATGGGGTACAGTGGGGTGGGAAATAAATTGATGGTGTTTAAGCAAACAAACTTATAGTGAGTATTAAATAAGCCATAGAGATCTAATGCACAGTATAGTGAATATGGACAACAATATTGTACTATACAGATGATCTCTGCCTTATACTGGTTCAACTTATGACTTTCCAATTTTCGAAGGTGCAAAAGTGATACACCTTGAATAGAGACTGTATTTTGAATTTGGATCTTTCCCTGGGCTTGTGATATGCCATACAATTCTCCCTGTGATGCTTGGCAGTGGCAGTGAGTCACAGCCCCAGTCTGCCACGCGATTAGCAAGTGACACATCTGATACTCTGCAGTGTACTGGGTTGCCAAAGTTTTTAAAGATACTTTGTTCTAAGCATGTTTAAGGTAGACTAGACTATGCTATGATGTTCAGTAGAGTAGGTGTATTAAATGCATTTTTTTTTTAATGCTTCCCTTGACATCTGCATGTCCTTTTTTTTTTTTAAGATTTTATTGGGGAATTGGGGGAGGGAAACAGCGTTGGGGAACTGGGGAAGGGGACCAGCCAAGTTGTTGTTCTTCAGTCTTCCTTGTGGAGGGTGCCAGTCACCATCTGGCTTCCCATAGACAGCTCGTGGCCTCTAGCTCAAGGCGCTGAGTTCAGTCTTAGTTGCGGGTGGGCGTAGCCCACCATTGAACAGGCAATCTTGTTGTTACACCAGCTGAGCCATCCTGCCACATGTTGGCAGCTCAGCGACAGCTCAGCTAGGGTGCAGCATTCACTAGCCCATGTGGGAATCGAACTGGCGGCCCTATTGCTCAGAGCACATGCTCTAAGCTAACTCTTAACTAACTGAGCCACTCAGCCGGCCTGTATTACATGCATTTTTAACTTATGATAGTTTTAACTTACAATGGATTTCTCAGGACATCAGTCCATCGTAAGTCGAGGAACCTCAATAATTATGTGATATGATAAATATTGCTGCATCAGCAATCATATTACAATATATAAATGTGTCAAAGTAACACACTGTATAACTTAAACTTACACAATGTTACTTGTTAAATTTACTCAATTAAGAAATTTAAATTCAAAAAAATTACCTTTTAAAATTATAAAAGGGAAGGTGGAGAAACCTGATTGCATATCCTGGTCATGCAACATCTGAGTTTTTCATCTGTCAAATGGACATAGAAAGTTTCAGAAATTAATCCAAGTTTTGTAGGACCTGAAGTTTATACAATATTGAGGATTTTCTTTAAGAAAAAGAAAAATTCTTCCGTAAATTTTTCACAAACAAATGTACATGTGATCACATTGTTAGGCCCCTCCCCATGACTGTGGGCCTCTAAGGGGCCCCAAAGCATAAGCTTTATTATTAGCCTCATGGCCAGTGTACCCTGGTGAGGCTGACTTCCCAGAGGCAATGTTCCTTTTCCTTTTTGCTGACAATTATTACTTTTCAAACATTTTAAATGCTATGCCCATCTGTATCTATAATGAAATATTTATATGTCAAAATTGCTAACCAAGCTGACTAAAAATGTCAGCTAATTATGAAATGCTTCAAAACACTATTCAGATTAGTTCCCCTTTCATATTTAACTAGAAAATAATCTACCTTACAAACTAGTAACATCCCACAATTTTTGTTTTAACATTTACTGAGTCCTAATTAAGTTCCACTGACTGTTGTAACCACTTTACTTATATACCTAAATCACGTAGCTTGTAAATAATGTGCCTGAACTTCCAGTCATTCTACCGCATTCCAGTGGGTACAATTCCCAAGGAATCCGAAGCTGTCCATCTGCTCATGTGGAACCGCACCTTACATGTCAGGAGTCAAGGTCGGACCCACGCTTCTCCTGGAACCGGCTCTCTCTTTAACTCTGAGGCACCCACACTTTTGCTCTGGGCTTGGCACATGCATCTACCTTTCTAGGCAGCTGTCCTCTAACAGGAGTCATCCCTCTCCAGAGACAAAGCCCACTGCTGATGGAGGGGCTCAGAAGGCATGGGCATCTGGGAGAGCATGCTGGGCTTCCAGCTCCTCTTGAAAGTCCCACCAAAGTCTGAAGGGACAATAGAGACACAGAGCCACGGTTCCACCTCCACTCCAGGGCCTGCCGGCTCTAAATTCTGGCCTTTAAGAACTTCAATGGAGAGGAAGGAAACATATGAAAATGCACGATGAAATAACACGGAAGGCAGCTACAGTGCATATGGTATTCTCAAGCATCTCTCAGCTCTGTGGATTAAATAATGCATTTGCTGACTATGGGAACAAAAAAGAGGCAAGAACAAGAAACTTCAGAAAGAATGGGGAAGAGTAAAAAGGGATGTTTTTACCATGTATGAAAGCATTTTAAAGGCGATTCCACAGTGAGATCAAAGGAAGGACAAAAGAAAGCAAAAGACGAAAAGAAGCAAGAAAAGAGATGTGAGGTGCAAAATACTGAAGTGTTAAACTAAATATATCACACAGAGCTGTGCATTCATAAGAGGCACTTTGAAAAGAAAAGCCATCTCTGCTTTCAGTTCCTTTGTTAAATTCCTCTCCCCCACTGCTTCCATTTAAATTTCACCTTTAAAAAAATAGATACAATTAGCCCAAACCAACAGGGAAACATCATAATGCCTATAGGTGATGCCTTCAAGTTGTAGCCCCAAATTACAGGAGCGGTCTCCGATCTTGCCCCATCAAGAGGCGGTTAAAAGTCTGGTTTTTGCAGCTCATGCTAATAATAGCATGTAAATTTAAGCGATAAAATTTGCCTACAGGATGCAGTGTGTTTTTCTTTCATCATGTTTCTTATTTACTGCGATATTGATTCTGAATGCTGTGAAGCTGGCAAACCTCTTGAAATAGCAAAAGTCACAGTCATTAAGTGGCAGAGGGGGAGAGCAGAGCAGCACACAGACCATGAAGTCCTGGGGAGAAGAGGGTCACATATGGATGCTTGGTTACTTCTGGTTTTCTTTAAACACAGTCGGCAGCCAGAAATGGAATAACCAGTGCAAGACATCTGGTCAGCCCACCCTTCTCTAGCATGTGCTCAGAACCCTGAATTCTCCAAGCTCAGAGGCAGCATGGATCCTATGCATGAGGAAAACGCTAATGTTGCTCACAAAAAAATGGTGCATGTTAAAGTACTATGGGGCATAAAAGTGTTCGAAAAACAGCAGCTTTTATTAGGGTCCAAAAGGCCTGCAGAACCTACCATGGGTCTTCAAACCCAGAAGACTATCAAGATAGGTAACAGCCAGAAGCACTGGCTGACCAGTTGGAACTGATGGGGGCTGTTACCCAGGAACCACCCGGGAATGTGTTGGCTGAACAGCAGCTGTGCTACTATCAACCCACTGTCACACCTGGCATTCCCACACATTCCCCTCATTGGGGCAAAATGCCTGCAAAAATACTACTGATCTTAGGTGCACAGAGACTGCACAGGGCAGGAACTGTTTAATCTAGAAAAAGATGAAAATGGAAAGGTCTCAGGGAAGAAAGGTGCCACCGGGCCAGGTGCATTGCGTGCTCTTACAGTGAGCTCAGCATACCTGGAGAGGCAGGGACACACCTGTTCAGGAGTATTCACCTTGAACTGCTGCATGACGTCAGGAGAAATAGTTAATATGGGTAATAATGGTCCCAACCCATTAGGGCTGTTGTGTATTTAAGGAAGATAATGGATGCTAAGCGCTTAACTCAATGTCTGGCACATAGCAAGCACGCAATAATGGTTAAAATTATTATTCATTTTTACTATGCACATAGTTTTACACAGGTGACGGGAGAGTAGACACGTCTTGGGAAACAAAGAGATGAATCTCATAAGGATGCAGGCAAGGAGTCAGTGGTCAACTGAAGGGAGGGGGATACCCCAAAGGGAGGGAGGCTTGGGGGTGGGAAAGGAGAGGCCTGGTTCCAGGACTGAGACGGCTGAGCTGGGCCTCAGTTCTGGGAAATTCTGGCTGTGCTGCACAGGTAAGTCACTTGCCTCTCCAAACTTTGCCCTTCTTTTTATAAAAATGGATATCAGTGACCCTCTCCTAGTATCAGAGGGTGTGCTCAAAACCCCAGGAGACATGTGATCAGTGAGCCCTGGTGAGGGGATGGCTTGTCATGTCCTCTTTGCATTTCTGCCAAGCCTTCAGGTGTTCCTGAATGTCCTGCAGGGGTAACTAGGCAGCAGGTACATTGAGACCAGACAGCTAACTGTCCTCCCATGTATGTAAGAGAAGAAGGAAATTAGTGGCCAGGCAGGACTCCTGATTCTAAAGGCAGCCATCCTGCCTGAGAGGATTTGCTCTAGGCTGTGTGCTGGTCTCCGGCACAGGCCCTCCCAGACCCGTAGCACAGCCTAAGGCTAAAGAGCCTCTACCCAGCAAGTCGCGGAGAGCTCACGGCTACTGATCTAAAGACATTCATGTCAATGTCTCCCCACTTTGTCAATAAAATAAGATGAAAGCTGGAAGGCTGTTCTTCTGGGAACAAAAATGAAAATGGCCCCATCCGGATTTCCTAAGGACTATTTCCACCAACCCCCAGCTTCCTGGCTCCATGTCTCCCTCTGTCTCACACTATCAGCCTGGATGACCCCCATCCCTCCTGCCTCAGAGGCTGGTTGCTTACCATTGTCAGAGAATAGCAGAAACCTGCCTGTTCCCACTGTCCCTCCCCAGTCTTGTGGTCCAGGGCAGGCCCTCCATCTCTGATGGGGACTCTCTATCTGACCTCTAATCTGCCCATCAAGTCCTACATATTAATCCCACACTCCCCTTAATATACCCCAAGCATCTCTGCCTCTAGATCTGGATTCCTGTATTTCCCTCCACTGTCATTTCCTCCCATTTCCACAAGTCAAAATTCTGTCTCTCCTGGCCTAATTCAAATGTCACATTCTTTTGGTCATTTATTCTGTTATTCCATCCTGGGCCGGCCGAGTGGCATGGTGGTTAAGCGCTGGCTTGGGAAGCCAGTGGCCCCGATTTGGGTCCCACATATGAGGGCCTGTGACACTGCCCTCAAAAAAACACACAAAGAAAACATTATTCCATCCTTCACAAAGGTCTCATTTATTTCCCCAACTTGTGGGAATACCACATGCACATCTCACTGATGTTGTGACATTAGCAGCACACAGTGTGCTTTCCACCCAGCCCCTTCCTTTCTGGAGCTTTGCCCCACAGTTACCAGGGTGTGGTGCTTCTGCACATGACCCTGTCTTCTTGGCCACAGTTGACAGATCTGAGGAAGGGCACGGGACCCAGACTAGAGAACCATTACCCTTCCCTGTGATTCCCCTAGAGAGATGTTCCAGTCCCTCTCCAACAGCTGAAGTTGTAATTACAACATCTACTTTGGGCCATCTCCACAGCCATATTTTCCTCCAGATGGCCTGGAGAACTGGAGGTGGCTGGTCTTCACAAGCTGACAGTGGAAGAAGGGGCTCAGAGACAGCAGAGACCCGGAACAGAGGACCCTGACAGTGTTTGAGTGCCTGGGTCTGACTTTCCCTTGGCATTCTTATACTGTTGAGTTCCAGTCTAATGGGCACCCAAAGTCTGATCACAGAGCAAAACTTTCAACACATTTTTGGATCACTCTTATTACAGCTGGAATACAACCCATTCCTCCTGGCATTGTGTTCTCCAATGACAAAATGAAAACTTTTCCTCCACTGGAGTCTAGGCTGGAAGATTAAAAATTAATCATTTTTCTTTTTTTAGAGGGGATGTCACATAAATGGAATAAATGGCCCCAAAAGCTCACTTGAACATGCGCTTACTATAACTCAAGCAATTGTACTCTTAGGCATTTATCTTAGAGAAATGAAAATTTTCACAAAAACATCTATGCACAAATGTTCTTAGCAACTTTATTTGTAAAAACCCCAAACTGAAACACCCAAATGTCCTTCAACAGGCAAACTGGTAAATCCACACCATGGAACATTAAGCGGAAGTAAGGAGGACGGACCCATGCACATAGCAGCCTGGGTGGGTCTTAGGTACTTATGCTGAGTATAAGAAGCCAATGACAAAGGTTGTATGCTGTATGTTTCAATTTATAGAACATTCTTGAGATAACAGAAGTATAGAGATGGAGAACAGATTAAGGTTGTCAGGGGTCAGGGGTCAGGGTGGGGGTCGGGGTAGGTGTGGTTATGAAAGGACAGCAAAGGGAGCTCTGTGGTGTTGGTGACAGGAACCTACACATTTGATAAAATTGTATAGAACTACCTACCTACACACACACACACACACACACACACACACACACACACACAGACACACACATTCATTAGAACTACCCACCTATACACACACACACACACACACACATCACACATGTTCATCAGAACTACCTACCTACACAAACACACACATTCATCAGAACTACCCACCTATACACACACACACGCACACACACACAGACACACACACACCACAAATGTTCATCAGAACTACCTACCTACACACACACACAGGCGTGCGCACACACATGTTCATGTTAAACTAGTGAGGTGGAGTCAGCTCTACAGATTGGCCACAATCAAATTCCTGGTTGTAATATTATACTCGAGTTTTACAAGGTGTTACTGTAGGAGGAAACTGAGTGAAGAGTATGTGAGACCTCCTGTACATTGTGCAGCTTCTTGTGAATTAATCAAACCTTGTTAAAATCAAAATAACAAGGTTTTTTTGATTGTTGCTAGTTTTTTTAAAAGGCAGTTAGCCTTTATATGAAGCCTTAGCTGGGGCTCTCACATCATCTCTGTAAAGATATACACTCTTTCTTACCTTCTCCTTCTGTGGCCTAAAACTACAGAAGAAGAAATATAAATGCAAAACCCAGTGTGATTACAGACTCAAAGAGCAAATGCTGTCACATTACAGTGATCTGGTTGGGGACAAAAAACAAGTATTATTTCTGATTAGGAAGGCTCTTTACAGGCAGGGGAAGGCAGGTGGTGTTCAAATAAAGAAGCCTAGCCCTGCATGGAAATGTGTGATAACGAGGTGTCTCTTGTCTACTCCACTTGGAGCCTCAACGACACAGGAAAATGTTATCTTCCAGAAACATATGACTCCTCCTATCTCTTCAATTACAAACCAAGAAGAAAAGCAAACAATGCCAGTGTACTTCCTCCACAATCCCTTTTGGTAGATCAGAGGGTATATCCTTCCACTGAAAAAGTTTCCTAACTCAAGCCATCCTGCTTTCAACCTTCAGACACACCAACTACAACAGGTACTTGATTAGGTGAGCTTGCTCCACCAGGAAAGACTAGTGACCAGGTGTAAGCTGTCTAGGTCACGAAGAGACGAGAGTGATCATGATTGAAATAGGCATTTTTTTTTTTTGAGGGCAGTGACACTGGCCCTCATACGTGGGATCCAAACCGGGGCTGCTGGCATCCCAAGCCAGCTCTTAACCACCAGTTCACTTGGCCGACCCGAAATAGGCATTTTTTGAGTTCTAAACCAAAATAACTATAGAGTAGAAGCTAAAATATGTATTATACAATAATGCCGAATGTAAGACCTCGCAGGATGGCGTCAGAGAAAGTAGAAAAAAAATAACTAAACTTGTGCAGTTTAACTTGACCCATTCAGCAATCACTATAACACAGCAGTGTGCAGGCCCTGGGAACACAACAGAAAGAAACGGTTCTTGCTCTCAGGGATCCTACAGCTTAGAGATGGGCAAGTAGGCAAGTATAAGACAGCATGCCAAGTGCTGTGCCCAACTACACACTGGTCCTTGGGAGCAGAGGTAAAGAGCCCCCAACCTGGCCACAGCTAAGAAACCTGGGAATGTTTCCCACAGAGGGTGAGACAGAGGCAGAACGTTGAGGAGAGAGCTGGAGCTAGCATATCAGATAATACCACGAGCACATTCAACAGTAGTGCCCTCTATTGCACTGCCAGGGTTTGAACTATGGGCATTTACAAGAATTATCTCTATACCTCATGATTTAAACCCTGCAGAAAAGCCACTATTATTCCCAATTTACTCAAGATCAGGAAAGGTAAGTCCTTGGTCAAGACCACACAGGATTTGAGTCCACGTTTTCCTCCATATGCTATTGCTTAAGGACAAAGACGGTACCGAGGTAAATTTAAAACAGTACTTAAAAACTTTGATAAGACTTATTTTAAAAAAATGTATTGAGGATTATAACAGTAGAAATGAAGAAGCTTCTAATATTAATTTAAGGGAAATTTGAAGGATGAAGTTACTCCTTAGGTTTGAAGGCACACTGAACTTCCACAGGAATTTGGACTTAACACATCCAAGAAAGTGAACTTGATCCCTTGCCCAAACCTACCACTCCTACCACATTCCGTTTCTTAATGAAGACACTAAAACCCACCATGTCACCAGAACCAGGACTTTGGGCATTTCCTTTGACTCCTCCCTCCTCTTCAGCCTCCTTCATAATCAAGCAGTCCTCTCAGCCTCAGTGTTTACCAATCTGCCCATTAATCCTTCAGTTGCTTAGAAGATAAGTGTTAAGCATGCACCCTGGCTGCTGGCTTTTCTGTCATCAGCTTGCTAGAGTTCTGTATGAAAACCAGAAATTTCAAATCAGTGGTTGAAGGATGGATTATTAAATAAATTGAGAGAACCAGACTTTGAGAAAAGGGTCTCTATGTTAAAACTCTCATACCATAATGTAAAAATATTTAATCCATTTGGAATTTATTTTGAAAAGAAGTATTTATCTATGAGAAAACATACAGGAATATTTGTGCCATCTTGGGTTAACGAATGACTTTCTCAGGACATCATCAAAAGAAGAAAACTGATTCGACTATATAAAAATGTAAAATTTATGTTTGTCAAAAATACTGCACAAGTGAAAAGTACAAGTTGAGACAAATACCTATAAAATGAGTGTAAAAGAAGTTTAATATGTACAAAGGTTTTTTTAAAAAATATCAATAAGATTAAAGATTAATACTTCAACAGAAAAAGAAATAAGGTGTCATCAATATGCAAATCCCTACAAAAAGAAACATAGTCAAACACAGGAAAAAGTGTTCATCATCACAAATATTAAAAATGTAGATTTAGGGCCAGCAGAGTGGCGTGTTCATTAACTGCTGGCTTGGGACACCAGCTCTGAGTAGCAGGGCCCCAGTACAGATCCCACATAGAGGGCCAGTGATGCTGCGCCCTCTACAGCTAAGATGGTGAACAACAGCTCGACCTGGAGCTGGGCTGCCGTGAGTTGCCATCACCAGCGTAGGCTGCAGAGAGGCTGCAATGGGCTGCCGTAAGCTACCATGAGTGGCTGGTAGCCAGCGTGAGTGGCTGGCAGCCAGCATGAGCTGCCAAGGGCCGCCATGAGCAGCTGTCCAGTGGCCGGCGACCCATCTGCCTCACCCGGGAAGAGCACAATGACGATACTAACATGGGCCAGTGAAGCGACGTCCTCCACAACTAGACTGAAGAACAAAAGGACAGCAACTTGTCTGTTTCCCTTCCCCGATTCCCCAACGCTGTTCCCCTCTCCCAATTTCCCAATAAAATCTTTTTAAAAAAAAAGCAGATTTAAAAATGATATGTCATTTTTCAGTCATCGAAAGAGCAAAGATGACAATGATTAATAAGATTCAGTGTTGGTGAGCATACAGAGAAAAGGACACATTCACACACTTTTTATGGGCAAGTATCTGGTGAAAAATTAATCAGTTCATATGAAAAGTTGTCAAAAATGAATATGCAACTTTCAGGATGAGAAGATGAATTCAACTCATGAATCTGACATCGTCTGCTAGTAAAAAGCCACTGAAAACTACAGGAAAGGGATTTTAAAAATAAAATAAAATAAACCCATAATCTTCCAGGTCAGGGAAAACACAAGAGATAACAACCACAACAATGGGGAAGCTGGAAAGCAGAGTCACAGGGTAAGCACAGTGACAGATGTGTCAGGTCCCTCTGCTGTCAAAACCAGGTAGCCCAACCCACACCCTCAGGGAGAGTGCATGTGCATGTGCGTGTGTGTAAAATATACAATGTGAAGTTTTCCATTTTAATTATTTTTAAGTGCACAGTTCAGTGACATTAAGTACAATCTACACTGTTGTGCAACCATCACCACCATCCATCTCCAGAACTTTTTCATCTTCCTAAACTGAAGCTCTGTGTCCATTAAACAATAACTCTCCATTTCGCATTGCCCAGCCCGTGGGGCTGTCTAATCACCTTTTAAAAGGTGATCATGAACAGTCAACATGCTCACTGGACACCCAACGAAAGCTTCTAACCTGAGATATAAAGTAAATTACATAAAGAAAAAAATAACTTGTGGAAACAGTATGAAGACAGAAAAATGAAAAAACAAAATTAAACGTTATTAATATCCTCCAAGGGATAAGAAAATATATTGCTTTCATTAAATAAGAACAATGTGCTATAAAAACGAAGTTTCAGAGAATAAAAATGAGCATTTGGAAGTAAAACCATGATAGCATAAGTAAAAATCATATTGAATAGAAGGGAAGGAAGACAAAATTGAAGAAAGCAAACAAAGCAGAACAAAATGATAAGATAGCAGAGAAAAGAAAAGCAGGGGTTCAATCTAGGGGGTTACTAATGGAATAATGGGAGATGGTAAAAGAGAATAGAGAAAAAATGAGGAGGAATTATCAGTTAAATATTCCAAGAAGTTTTCCCAAAACTGACAGACATCAGATTTCAGACTGAAGCCACTCAATGTCCAGCCCAGTGGTTGAAAATTGATCCACCCCAGGGCTCATCATGGTGAATTTAAAAACTTTGGAGACAAAATGACAATTCCACAGGCTTCCAGAAAGGGGGGGGGGCAATAGATCAGGAATCTGAATGACTTTGGTTCTTTTTAGAAAAAAACTGAAAGACAGAAAATAATGGAGCAAAACCATCAAAATTCTGAAAGATGATACCTAGCTCAACCAGGCATCAATTCACATAGAAGATTAGAAGAAAGCTTTTTTCAGACATGGATGATCTCAAAAGATTTGAATCTTCCTTGCCATCTTTCTTAAGAAGCTCCTAGTAGTGTGTTTCACCAAAATAAGCAGGTAAACCAAAAAAGAGAAAGGCATGGAGTCCAGCATGGGAGGAGTACTGGAGATGCCCAGGTTTGTGGTGCAGAGCACCCAAGGTGACATGATACACGGGCATGGAGACAACACACCCATTGCAGAACAGGGTGACTGAGGCAGACAGGCTGAGGGTTCCAGGTACTAGCTCTCCTGTGAATTTACTGCCCTTTTAGCAGAGGATGGATTCTCTGAATGAGACAAGAACTTTTAATATGAATTGATAATTTGTTCTCTAGATATGTGATATTGACACACCAAAAGTGTCTTTTTCTCTGGCCGGCTGAGTGGCTCAGTTGGTTAAGAGCTCGCTCAAGAGTGCGAGCTGAACTCTGAGCAACGGCGGTTCGATGCCAGCCCGAGCTGAGTTGCTGTTGAGCTGCCAACAGGTAGCAGGATGGCTCAGCTGGAAAAAAAAAAAAAAAAAAAAAGTCCACACGAGCCGGCCAAGTGGTGCAGTGGTTAGGAGCTGGCTTGGGATGCCAGCAACTCCAGTTCGGGTCCCACATATGAGGGCCAGTTACACTGCCCTAAAAAAAAAAAAAAAAAAGTGTCTTTTTCTCTGTATCCTCACCAACACTGAATCTTATTAATCCTTGTCATCTTTGCTGTCCTGATGACTGAAATGAAGTCTGAATGAGGATAGTTTGTCCCCTTTCTTCCCTATAATTGAATGTTCTGAACACAAGCTGACAAAGTCTGAGCTCTCTCTACATGCCTGCTGCATGGAGCAGTGGAGGACATTCATTGCATCCCTCAGATGTAATCTGCTCCGACTTCCTCCTGGGGTAGGCAGTCTGCCTTGATGATGTAAGAGGCAGAAGTCACAGAGCAGCCATTCCATCGTCCAGATTTATGCCTCATGCCCAGTACCTGGTTCACATAGTAGCCCTGCCAGATGTACCGTGTGAATGAACTCTGTGTTTCCCTAAGTTTGCTCATGGCTTAGCCGTCTTTTCCAGAAGAGGCTGTTGTAAACTCTTACAAAAGGACATAGGTCAATGTTCTCGTTCTTGACACGGCAGGATAACAAGCATTTATTAATAAATACATTTTAAATAATAGAAGAGCTAGGAAAACTAAGCTCCCCCCATCCCTCCAAAAAAGAAGTTTGGAAAGTAAGAAGTAAAATTATCACTATTTGAAGATGGATGACATTATATATAGAAAGCTTTAAACAACATACAAACAGATACTCACACACACACATGCACAAACCTATTAGAGCTAATAAACAAGTTTAGAAAAATAGAAGGATAGAAGATCAATATAAAAAATCAGTTACATTTCTATACATTAACAATGAGAAGTCCAAAAATGAAATTAAAACTATTCCATTTAAAATAGCATCAAAACCCAAAATATTTAATAATGAATTTAACCAAAGAAGTGCAAGGTTTGTATATTGAAAACTACAAAATATTGTTGAAAGAGATTAAACAAGACCTAAATAAACAGAAAGACACCCTATGTTTATGGATTGGAAGCGTTAATATCGTTCAATTGACAGTACTCCTCAAATTGACCTTTAGACTTAATGCAATCCCTCACAAAATTCCAATTGCCTTTTTGCAGAGGTGAACAAGCTGGTTCACTTCTACAGAACCCAAATACACAAAACAACTTGGAAAACAAGACCAAAGTTGGAAGACTCACACTTCCTGATTTTGAAACTGATAAAAAAGGACCAGTTATCAGGACTGTAGTACTGGCATGAGGATAGAGACACAGATGAGTTAAACAGGATTTAGAGTCCAGAAATAAGCTGTCACATTTACAGTTCAGTTGATTTTTGACAAGGGTGCCATGACCAATCAATAGGGAAAGAATAATGTTTTATTCAGTATCATCAAATGATACTGGGACAAACGAATAGTCTCATGGGAACAAAATGAATTTGGATCCCAAACTAGAAACCACATTCATACCTTAAGTCACAATCAATAAAGACCTACATGAAAGAGCTAAAACTGTAAAACTCTTAGAAGAAAACATAAGTATAAATCTTCGTGCTCTTGGAATAGGCAACAGTTTCTTAGATATGATACCAAAAGCTCAAGCATCCAAGGAAAAAATAGATAAAGTGGGCCTCACCAAAATTAAAAACTTTTTACACCAAAGGACGTTATGAAAAAACTGAAAAGACAACCCACAGAACGGGAGAAAATATTTGCAGAGGCATTTACAAAAAAAAAAAAAAAAAAAAAAAAAAAAAAATTTACAGAAGACATTTGATAAGAGTGCATACCCAGAATATATAAAGAACAATTACAGCTCAAAGATAAGAAGACGACCCATTTTCAAAATGGGCAACAGATTTGAATAGATGTTTCTCCAAATAAGATAGACTAATGGCAAATAAGCACATGAAAAGATGCCTAAAATAGTCATTAGGAAAATGCAAATCAAATCAGAAGATACCACCAACTAGATTGGCCATAATTTAAAGAAGAAGGAAAATGACAAACGTTGGTGAGAAGGTGGAGAAATTGGAACCATCATACTTTGCTGGTAGGAATGTAAAATGGTGCAGGTGCTGTGAAAAACAGGCTGGTTGTGGAAAACAGTCTGATGGTTTCTCAAAAAATTTGCCAGGGCATTATTATATGGCCCAGCAATTTCACTCCTAGGTATACACCCAAGAAAACTAAGACCCTGTCTACATAAAAACTTATACATGACTGTTCATAACAGCATTATTCCTAATAGACCAAAAGTGGGAACAGCCCAAATGTCCATCAACTGATAAATGGATAAAGAGGATGTGGTGTATCCCTATAATGAAATACTATTTGGCAATAAAAAGGAGTGAAATGCCAATACATGCTACAGCCTGGATGAACCTAGAAAACACTATGTTAAGTGAAAGAAACCAGACACAAAACGCCATCTATTGTAGGTTTCATTTATATTGAATGTCCAGAATAGGTAAGTTCATAGAGACAGGAGGGCCTTAGTGGTTGCCCAAGGAATTGGGAGAGACTGCTAATGGGTTCAGGGTTTCTTTGGGAGGTGATGAATATAGTGGTGATAGCTGCAAAACATTGTGAATATAATGAAAGCCACTGAACTGTACGCTTTAGAATGGTGTATTTTATGTTATGTGAATTATATCTCAATTAAAATAAAGGAAAATAAACAAAAGATGATGTGGTGTGTCAAGAAGTGCCATCAATATAGATCTGTACACCCTTAGTCCCTCAAACAAATTTCAAGGCAAAAATGCTGAGGTTTGGGATATGGCCAGGAAGGGTCACACTCAGGAGGCATGTGGGAAAGCGGGGAGGAAAAGTGTGGAGAGACTTCTGGTCTTTGATGATGAGATAACAGAGAAGAAGGCAAAGCTCTTCACTGGAAATAAGGATAAGAAACAGGTTTACGAGGCTAGGAGGAAAAGAGTAAGTTAGTCACTGGACCAATTGAGGTGATGATTTTAGAGGGGCCCTGGGCAGCCATCCAGGAGACAGTGAACTCAGGTTTGGAGCTTAGGGGAGAGGCTGAGCTGTTTCGGGCTGTAAGGACAGATCTGGGGATCTTCAGAGCGTGCACAGTAAAGGAACTACCCCGCATCCTGATGGTGAGAATCATGATTGACCCCAGTGAAAGCAGGGAGCTAAGCGGGGGAGGGTACAGAAGAATCCGAAGAGAGTGCTGCCGGGGCCTCAGGCAGAGAAGATTGCCAGGAAGGACGCCACCAACAGTGTCCAGCGCAGCTGGGTCAGAGCAGGGAAGTGGGACTGGGTGAGCAGTGATCACTGGCAAAATTGCCTGAGTGATTTCAGTTTAATGTACAAGAACAGAAAAAATTGCATTTTACCTGAGCTTAACTTAGACCAATGTCAATATTCAAGCTTAACAAAACAAATTACTTAAAAAAAATAATAACAAGGGAAAGACTCTGACTTGCCTATGCACACAGAACCAGTCACCTGGCTGTCACATCAGTCACAACTTCCCTGAGCCAGTCTTCTTCTTGTTTCTCTTTTTTCCCCCTAAAAGAGCCGTTTTCATCTTGAATGGATGTGAGAACATATGGAAGCAGGGGGCTATCATTCCCACCTTAGCTAGTCTCGACCAGCCTGAGAATGGACCGTTGTACCCTCATTAAAATAATGTTCACAGAGCTTTTTTAATTAAAAGGGAAATATGCTTCACAGTTTAGGTGAAAAACAAGAACACTAAATTGTTTTTACCATAGGATCTTAACTATGTAAAATGTGCATTAAAAAGAGGGTGAGAACATGGGCGAATGAGCAGCTGCTTCTGGCTAGTCTCTGCAGTATTTGTTTTTTCAAACTCTCTATGCTTTTGACACATTTGAATTTTCCTATGAAGAGCATGCCTTACTTTTAAGATCAGGAAAAAAATGGTAATGCTGAAAAAAATGTTATAATCAAACTCAAAATAGATGGTAAGCAAGGATAAAAATATTAATGCCAAACAAAGTAAAAGCAAGACAAAAAAAAGAGGTATCTTTTGAAGATAAAGGGAGCATTACATAATGGTAACAACCACCACTAATAATGAAGCCATGCAGATACAAATCTATCTATGTTGCCAAAGAAACTGACAGCAAGATACAGAAATCAAACGTTATTTGGAATACGGGAAAGAATAGTCCTTGTAAGAAGGAAATGTTAAAATACCATTATCAAAAAGACTTAAGAAGATAAACTCGTAGTCAGATAGACACAACTGATGCCAGGCAGGAATTCAATTCCATGATTACAGTGTGGGGGTTTTTTCAAGTGTATATAGAATATTTACAAAGCTCAATAATACTAGTCACAGGGGAAAAACATCCCGGCAAAGAAAAAAAGTTAAATTTCTCTTCCCATTAAAGAAAGGCACTTCTGGCCTGGAGAAAATATAGAGGCTAGAGGATGAGAAAGAAACTATGCCACCAATATAATCCACTCATGGTACCCTAGGTATGTAGAGGGACAGGGAAGGATGGATGGGAATTAACTTCATGGTCAGATTGGACCAAATACCTCTTCCTCCTTTTTCTCACCCACTCAGCATCTCCAGTGAAACCTGAAGTGTGAGCCACTGAAATGGTACCTAACTTGTGGTTCTCACAGTGTGGTGCCCACAGAATCAGCAATCCCCAGGAGTTTGTGAGAAATGCAAAGCCTCAGCACCCCACCCCCACCTCCAGAAGCTGAATCTCCTCCAAGGTGGGGCTCTAGGGGGGTCCCATGCGAAAGTATCTGGTGCTAAAGGTGTATAAGCACCCAGGCTCCCTGAGCCCTGAGCAGGCTGACTGTGATGGGAGTCCTCTTGAAATGAAGCTCCCATCGTCCACAGTAGCAATCTTTCTGACACCCTTTTCGGGGTGCCTTCCCTTCCCAGTGCTACCTCCCTACTCCCCTCTCCACTTCCCAAATAAACAAATGCTCTCAAATCTTTGTCAGGGTCTGTGTCTGGGGGAATGCATACCAAGACATGTACCAGAGACCCTGCTGTCATGGAGCTGATGTTCTGGACGCTCAGGTTCTGGCCAGGCCTGGCTTGGGCTTGCTTTCCTTCCTCTCTAGCGGGGCTCTGCAGGGATGCCCTTGGAAGAGGAAGCGCTACTGCGGGAGCCAGCACTTCAGCTCAGTCCAGCACTCACTGTTTGCTCTCCTCTCTGGGTTTGCCAGGTCTTCTCTGCAGCACCTCCAGCCACTCTGTGGCAGGCCTCTTGCTCTTCCAGCTTCATTACACCCTCCCTCCCTTCCTCCTGGGTGATACTCAACAAGGCTCAGCTACAAGTCTGGCCCTTTGGAACAAATTCCTGCCCAGAACCTGGGGTGCAGATATGCAAACCATGGCGCTATCACTTCCAGAGTACGCCCGGGGTGCTGGGCAGCACAGAGAGGGCCTTATGATCATGTCAGCAAAGGCTTCCCTGAGGATGTGACACATGTGGAACCTGGGGAACTGGCAGGACTTAGCCAGCAAATGGCGAGGCAAGAGGGGGGTTAGCAGCAGGGACTCCCTGAAGGGGTCTGGAGGTACTGCTGAAGCAAGAGGTCTGCAGTGGGTGCAGAGAGGCCGCTGAGCAGCCAAGGAGAGAGACCGCCAGACGACTTACAAACTTCAGGGCACTGGAAGAACATCCTTGCAAGAAGACTCCCAAGGTCAGTTTTAGAAGAATCTATAGGTAATGAAATGGCCAGAGGGAAATGGAGAGAAATAGGAATGTGAAAAATTCAACAATGACCCATGTGTCCTCACAATCTGGAGGCCTGGGAGAGGTCAGTGACCTGAGTAGTATATTGCCGAGTCCAGGTGCACTCAAGCCCTTCACTTGTAACTGTGATGCTGGTTCAGAAGGGGCAGGGGACTTCAGCAGTTGGGCCAACGAAACGTGGTCCGCTCATCCTGGAGCTCCTGAAGATAGTCAGGTTCAAACAGGGCCTGTGGCTTGTCCTGTCTCCTGCTCACCCTCTCCTGACCAGGGGACACACAGAGCAAGGGCTTTAGCCTGACCCTTAATCCCTTCAGTTGCTCAGAAGATAAGCCTTGGGCCAGCCGAGTGGCGCATTGGTTAAGAGCTGGTTTTGGGATGCCAGCGGCCCCGGTTCGGATCCCACATATGAGGGCCAGTGACACTGCCCTCTACAGCTAACAACAGCTCCACCTGGAGCTGGGCTGTGCGAGCCCCTGCGATGGTGTAGGCTGCAGCCCCTGCTGCAGTGGGCTGCCATAGGCTACAGTGAGTGACCGACAGCCAGTGTGAGCTGCCAATAACCGCGGTGAGCAACATCCAGAGGCCAGTGACCAATCTGCCTAATCCAGGAAGAGTGCAATGACAATACCAACATGGGCCAGTGAAGCAACATCCTCTGCAACTAGACTGAAGAACAACAAAAGAAAGACAGCAACTTGTCTGTTCCCCTTCCCCGATTCCCCAATGCTGTTCCCCTTCCCAATCCCCAATAAAATCTTTAAAAAATAAAAATAAATAAAATAATAATAATAATAATAATAATAATAATAATAAAGACGGGGGTCTGTTAAAAAAAAGAAAGAAAGAAAGAAGATAAGCCTTAGGCATGCACCCTGGCTGCTTGCTTTTTTGTCATCAGCTTGCAAGGGTTTGTCCCTGCAGTGAGCACAGTGAATTTGTAGGCTCTGAGCCAACACAAAGGCACAATTAGCCAACCCCCCCCAACACACACACACACACACACACACACACACACACACACACACACACACACACACACCAGGACTTCATCTCCAAGGACCTCAAAGGAATTTTGTCATCACCATCCAATATTTGCTTGTTTTATTTATTTTTTCACATGAGCCACCATTCCTAACAGAGCTAAACTCCAAAAAGCCTGCAAACACTGCTCATTTTCCCCTACAGTTATGCGGCCACAGTGGCCCAGAGGGCATCCTAGCATAAGATAAGCAGTTCCCACCACAGGGCAGAAAGTCATTTTTTCTATTGCTTCTCAGAAAAAAACAACAGAGATGGGTTGGGAGTGGGAAGTGGGGAAGAATTAAGCCCTTTGATGTCATCTTCTTTAGGGAATAGGAAGAGGGAAAGAAAATTAGTCTAGAACCATTACCAGTCATTTGTTCTTAAGTGCCCTAGAGCACTTGAAGATGAATGAACCAGCATTTGCCTAGACCTCTTCCTCTAAAACATCTCCTACTCCCCAGAGATGCCCAGGAACAGGAGACCAAGGCACCCAGGCTCACATGGGAATGGAAGCAGCATTCCCCCCGCTGGCACCACTCAGCTCAAGTAGCTTCCTCTCCAGGAAGCTCGTGCAGGGGACCCCATACCTTCATCACTATTGTCGTCCACCAGGATGATTTCCTTCAGCAGGTGTGTCGGCGTATGATTGACAGCACTGTGGACCGAACGCAGGATCACCGACAGGGCCTCATTCACAAAGATAAAGATGATGGATATCTGGGGCAGCTCCTTGCTGTACTTGAGCTCCTTACACCTGGGAGGCGAGCAGAGGAGAGTGGAGTCAGAGGAAGTCGAAAAGCACTGGACTGGTTCTGACACAGCAAAGATTTCAGCTCAGTCCTTGTCCATCTTCTCTCAAGGCATGACTCATTGCTTCTCGCTTGGCCTCTCTTGGTTAAGAGCTGAGAATAGAACCAAGAACTGAGAATAAAACCAAGGAGGAGAGCATTAAGGGATCCAGCCCCACTTCTCCCAAACTTACCACCCAGTATGAGCAGGAAGCTTGTCTCAGGCACACATCCACTGAATCACAGGCTGCTGTGCGCACATGTAACCCCTCATCCCACATCAGTGCCCACCTGCCTGACTGCCCACTGTGGGCACCTGCATTTCTCTGTCTGGAGCCCCCCTAAGCAGTTACCCGGCCCCTATCAGCTCACATCCAGAGACTGCTGGGGAGTGATGTATAAACACCCAGACTTCCTGGGCCCCTTGAGCAGGTTAACTCTGAGGGGTGGGTTTCACAAGGCTCCCAGGGTCCCCCTTGGGATGAAGATCCACAGTAGCAATCTGCATGACACCCCTTTGTGGAAGGGGGTGCCTTCCCTTCCCTGTGCTACCTCCACACTCCCCTCTTCACCTCCCAAACAAACTAATGCTCTCAAACCTCTGTGTCAGGTATGTTTCTGAGACAATGTGTACTAAGACGTCTACCAGAGACCCTGTTCTCATGGAGCTTACGTTCTAGAAGACAGAAAACACACATGCAAATCATATCACGGAAGCGGGTCCTCCACCTGTGTAGGAGGGGGCTGCCTGACATGCCCCAACTCTTCCCGCCAGCGTTCTGAGAATCTCCCTGCAGGAGATGGCACCACTTGCCTAAGACCCAGCAACTCTCCCACCCCCAAGCCAGGGGAGAATCCTTTTCATTCAGGCTGAAGTTGGGGGCAGAGGACTGGGGCCTCCCTGCGGCCACCAGTGACCTAAGAGATGGCAGAATACCCAGGGAACGAGTTCTGCATGGCCCAATCACAATAGCACCCGCACTCTGTTGGGGGAGCCTGGGAGTTTGGATTCCTGCTTAGTCTGAGCCCCATTGGAAATGCCATATGGAAACAGTGGAATGAAGGATGAAGCGCGTGCATTTCAGTACCCTCCCCCTCCCTGCGTGATTCTGCACAACATAGAGCATATTGTGGGAGAGAGCAGAACACGGGCCGCGGGATGAAGGAATGGAGTAAGGGAAGCAACACTAGAGAGGGAGCAAGAAATACGGCTGCTTTTTATGCTGAACAGCTTGGCCTGTGTCGGGCCATATTAATCACATAGGCAATTTTCAGAAGAAAATAAAGTTTTGTTACAATATACATTTGTGTCTCCTGGAAGAGACTGTCCAGGGACCCATTGATCATGCAGCCTCATTTTTACCACATCGCTATAAATTCACTTCTGGGGCTGCCTGGGAGACTAGAATGGTTACTGGCAGGCTCCTGGGCAGTCAATGGGGATCATCTCATTTACTGCATGATGATCCGAGGGAGGAGGGCACCCAGAAGGTCCCTCAGAGCCCCCTCGACTGGGGGCTGGCAGCCATCAGAGCCTGGCAGGCTGGCAGCTGCGCCTCAACTCATTACAACCCAGCCCATGCACGGGAGCGCACACACCATCCACATCCACCTACTCTGAGCATTCATTCCTGGAGCTGCTTTCCTTGGTCCATTTACAGCTTCTGGCCCTTGGAATTAAGAAGAAAAATGGCCAGATTGCACTGTACCAGCACTGCCTGCTCCACCCACAGGCAATGGGGTCATGCTGCCATCGAGACTGAGTTGTGATTCTAGCCCTGTGGTGGAAGCAGACATCTCCCCTTGGTGAAATGGGAAACGAGGGAGCCTCAGGAGCACAGGGGACGGATCCTGCCCCTTCCTGGGTCAGGGAGGCCATTCAGTAAATCACAGGGGTTTCAGAAGTGAGAAGTGCTCTGCCACACGTTGGGCATGTTACCCTGGGCACACTGCTCATGTGTCTTCATCTCTACAACTATCAAAATGATCCTTACCATCCCTAGCTCTGGGTGCCTGGCTTAGGTCCTCATGAGGATTAAGTGACACCACCTTTGAGAGCCCCATGAAAATGTAATGTAACAGCTAATGGAAAGATGCCATCTGCCTGGCTGGCCCCTCCGTCCTCCCTTCTGGGTCCTCATTCTCTTTTGTATATTCCTCATCACCATCGGCCAGGTTTCCAGAGTTTCCACTCAACCCAGAGCCATCCTGCAGGACCCACCCTGGACTCCCCCCTGACAGGGCTCAAGTCTCTAAGCTTGCCCAGCTTACGGCCATTCACCTCTCCTGTGCCCAGCATCCTCGGGGTTCCACAATAGGCAGACAATAGGATTACAGGCATTATTATGAAAATCAGCATTAATTTCGGTCTTTAAAGTCCAGGGAGGTAGGCTCTGACTTAAAATCTCTAACCTGGCTTGTTGCCTGATGTGTGGAAGATGAGGAGAATATGCTTGAGAGAGGGACAACTGAAGTTCTAAGCACCTTCTATAAGGAAGAGGCACTGACAGGTATGTACATTATTTCCAATCAGACAGGGCAGAAGATGAGTGCGGGAAGGGAGATTAAGCATGGATGGGGCAAAGAGAGAGGCCCACAGGGCACAGAAATGCTAGAGACCACCCAGAGGAAGAGATCAGTTAGACCTCATGCCCCTAGGCACGGGTGCTGAGACAACTGTCCTGATGACTCTCAGGATGCTATGTCCAACCCTCACATATATGCATATCCCACACCCTGCACTGGGGCTGACATGACAGAAGCCCCTCCCCTCATTCCTGAATTCCTGCAGAGCTGAGGGAGTGGAAGGTGCTCAGTGCCCAGGGCCACTGTGGTGGGCATGGCACTCTCTGGGTGGCCACGGTAATGGCCAGTGCCAAGCAGACTGGGCAGACTGACCTGGGAAAGGGAGCAGTCAGCTTGGCTTCCAGCCCTGTCTCTACATAATGGAACATACAGGATCAGACACATTTTCTGCCTCCCTGATGCCTCCCAGGCTGTAAAACCCAGGTAAGAGTAGCTTGAGAGGTTGTGAGGATAAAAGAACAGATCCCAGACTGAAAGGTACTCAGGGAGTGAGGAGAGAGTGGTACATCACAGAAACGGCACATCACCTCAAAATCTACAGCAGAGTGTGCGTGTGTGTGTGCATGTGTGTGTGTGTTGTATGTTCCCTTTAGCAACACAGACTCAGATCTGAGGCCCAGAAATCACAAATTTCCTTTCAATAACTAGTCAATAAGCAATAAACAATCCTTTCTCTGAATGACGGTTGGCAGGAAAGCTATCTTCAGGTCTGGATCAATGTAAGTCAGTGCTCGAGGCTGGAAGGGGCTACAAAGAATTTGAAGACCAGGCTCCTTTCCTCGAAGGGCTCCCAGGGGAATAGATTCTTGTGAGGCTGTTCTCATAGAGAAAAGAAACCAAGTGAGGTCTCTTGGACGCCTTACATCTGTCCACCTTACAGCTGTCCATGTATATGCCTGAGATGTGTCCTTGAACTCAATAACTCCCCACAGGTGACCCATTCCTCCTACCTCACCGCCCTCACCTCAGAGCTCTTGACATTGACTTCACTGAACACCAAAAGTGCCCATGCTCTTACTTCACTGCTGGTGAGTAGGAAGAGGAGAGCCAGGAGACCCGGCTGCCACTGGGAACACACCACAGGCAATCACAGTGGGTGTGAAAGAAGGTCAAGGGCAGAGGCCGCCGGCAGGGAAGAAATCAAAGCCCAAAGAGTTGGCCACAGCCTCTCATAAGCAAACCCTTGCATATGGCCACCTTTTAAGCAAACAACTAATATGACCCTGATGTACTCCAGATAAGAGGTATCAAGACACACTGTGATCCAGTATGCCACCCTGGAAACAAACAGATGATCCCAAACATTCCCACTGTTATAAAGGAATGTAGATTCAGTGTGGTCCAGGAGACCCAGGAGGTTATAGATAATGATAATGATGACAATAACCAACCCATACATAGCAGCCTACATGCCAAAACTGCTGGAAGCTTCCATGTACTATACTATCTCATTTGATCTGCACAGCAGCATTATGAGGTAGGCAGTGCTATCATCCCCATTTCACAGATAAGGAAATTGGGGCACAGAGAGGTGAAGTCACTTGCCCTAAGTCACACAGCAAGTCTGCAGCAAGACTGCCTGGATGTGAACTTCATCATCTGCTGTTTAGACTCTCCTAGGTGCCCTTTCCAGACCAAGGCAGGGTGTGGCACCTTCAGCAGACAACCCTCCACACAGTTTCTAGCCCAGGCCCTCCTAGCTGGGAGACCTTGGCTAAGTTATTTAGTCTGTCTGAGCCTCAGCTTCCTTATCTCTGATGTGAAAGTTCCGACTAGGAGACAGCCCTCCTGGCTAGCTGCACCATGCCTGTGGCCTGCTGGGGGCAGAGCACACACCAGGAGAGCTCCTTTCAAGGGGATCTGGGTGAGCAAACGTCAGCCCTCCACCCCCGGGATTAATAAGGCTGGTGGGACTGTGGGCAAAACTCTTGGTGTTCTGGCTGTGAAGCTGGGCAAGGTGCTACCTTGGGTGGTGACCCCAGGGAGTTACCAAAAGCCCTTTAACTAAAGGGTCCCCAGCAGAGGGAGTCCACACCTGCCCTCAGCCATACAGAGGCGTCAGCCACATAGATTCTGCTGTTAATGAGACTCTTCAGTCCTTGTGCACCAAAGCCCGACAGTCTGTCCTCACCATCCCTCGGGACAGGGTCAGAAAGCTCCAGGCCCTGTGGGTGTACCTGTGTGTATGCTCTGGATGGCTAGGTGGGGCCAGGTCAGGGCAGGTGCCCACAGGCCTGCACTCAGGCTCCAGCTCTGTCCCTGGCCCCATTCCTGGCCATCAGTCCCTCAGGTCCCATGTAAAGTTGACGGTTCTCCTTCCAGGGCCTACCAGGTTTCTCTGGGTCACTCAGCTCACATGGTGCGTCACTGTGGGGCCATCTGCAGGGCATTCCTAGCTGTTCACCTCAGCTCTGGCTGCAACAACAATAACCAACCCACACCCTCAGTCTCTGCCCCAAGGTCTGCCCCATCCTAATAAAGAGACAAATTATTGAGCAGCACCTGAGCCCTAACCTGCTGTCAGTAATGGAGAGTTCTGGGTTTTGACCGCTAAGACACAGCCAACAATCTAACAAGGCAGTTTGTGACTCAGTGTAGTAAATGCTAGGTGCCCAATGGCTGTACCTCCACTAGCCATGATGGATGAGCTGAGTGGACCAGGAGGGCAGGGAAGATGAGCTGTGAGCCGGATTTGAAAGATGGATCAATGGATCAAACTTACATGGCCAAGAACACAGGAAGGAGAGGGCAATTAGAGCTCTTCTGAGCACATAGAGGCATTAAGGTTCCCTTATTTTCTCTTCCAGGGCCTTCCAGAAGAAATCTGTCTAAGTTTGTTTACAGATGGAGTAGTAAAGAGCCGGGTCTTAGAACCACAGACTCACCTCAAGCTCTGCAAATTCCTACGAGGCTGATTTTCATTTTCAAAATGCTTCAAAAACAGGCAGAAGGTCACAAAGACCCTTAATAAAGATTCTACAGCTGACAAGTCTGCTCTCAGTGCCAGGTCTCTACACTCGCTCGCCAGGCTCCAGGAGGCAACATGGGCTGAAATGAGAGGGAGGCAAGTGCAGAGAGCCAAATAGAATAGGTAGTTAGAGTCAGAAAACACCGCCTTGCTATCCCAATAGCAGCCATGCTCTGGGAAAACTCTTGAGAAAATGAGAAAACTCTTGAGGACTGACAGACTCGGGACACACGTTCACATCTCATCCTCCCACTGCTGTGGGTGGAAGTGGGAGGCGAGCACTCCTTTTCTGAGTGTCTTGCCATCATTACCACATCCACACATCAGATCTGTTTCACAATGGAGAGCCCAGGGCCTTGGGCATCTACCTTATAAATTCTGAATGTGCTTACGTGTGGGAGCAAGCCTGGAATGCACCCCTCTGCCACCCTGCTTTGCACTTCCACTACTGGCATACCTGTTCCCCAGCCTCAATGGCCACACTCTTCCTTGACCTGGACACACCCTCGCTGGTCAGCTTAGGTACACTGGAAACCCACCTTCCCAAGCTGAGAGGCAAAAGGGCTCCATCCCTAAGAAAGCATTAGTGTGGCCCAGCCACTTGGTAAGAGGGTTTATTTTTCCAGTCGTGGTACCCAGTGGCCAGGGAGAAGTCATCAGGAAGGAAAGGCAAAGTTCTGAGCTCCATGTAGCCATGAGAACCAAACTGCAAGTTTCACCATAGCCATGGATGATGCATGTCATCCAAGCTACCCCAAGCCAGGGGTATGACCCACCAAGCATAGAAATGGGGCTCGTCCTTGGAAGTGCTATTGCAAAAGCACCTACACTGCTAAGCCTGGAAATGGCCATGAGCACTGACGCCGTTCATGCCCACAGACACAACATCAGAATGCCCTGCATCTTTTCTATGGCTCACCACTGCCTACAATCTCATTTTTCTCCAAGAAGGAGACAAACTCCTCCCTCCTCTCTCTCACTCACTGTGGACATGGGGCTGGATTATGAGGTCAGATCATCATGCAAATCTAACTGCCTGTGATGGCTAAGCCACAGTGCCAAGATATTTGGTCAAACATTATTCTAGATATTTCTGTGAAGGTGATTTTTAGAAGAGATTAATGTCCAGATCAATAGGCTTGGAGTAAAGTGGGTTACTCTCCACAGTGTGAGTGGACCTCAGCCAATCAGTTGAAGCTTTTAAGAGAAAAAGACTGAGACACACTTTTCTCTCTGCCTAAAGCACCTTTCCTGTGCCTAACACCCCCTTGTCCCACAACCCCAGCTCCAGGCACCCACCCAGAGCCCCACAAAGGATGGCAGATCCCCATCTTGCTGCATTCTCTCCCTCTGCACACGGCCATTCTGGTGCTCTGACTCTGTTTCCTACTGCAGAGGGGCTAGTGCATCTTCCTTCCATTTTCTTCACCTAGCACAATACTTAGCAGCTAAATGGTGACTAAATGAACAAATGAAAACCCTCCTACTTTTCCTATTTATTCTCTCTGTTCGTCTTGTGATCAAAGGCATCCCTTATCTCCTCTCAATTAGAACTTTGGAAAAGATACCTTCCTGAACACGATTGCCTGGTGTCTCCCTGGATTTGCTAATCAGGACTGAAATCCTGAAAGCTGCTTGGGTCAAGCGCTTTAACTAGCCCAATATTCCCTTTTTTTCCTGCCCTCCTTGTCAAGCCTTTCCTATAGTCCTAGGAAAGAGTGCTATCATTTGTAGCAACACTAAACGTTGCAAAACAAGATGTGGGGCTGAATAGCTGAGATGTATGAGGTGCCTCTTGTAGACCTCTCATTATTAGGGAAAACGCACACTTTGCTGAGTGGTTTAATTTCCTCTGGCTGAAGGGGCAGCACACCTGATTAGTTCAGTGTCCCCACAGGGAAGTCTCAGGGACGGCCTCTTGCTCCAATGTTTGAGGTCCTGTGTGTCCTGCCTATCAGTGGTGCAGGGACAATTCTCACGAATCAAGATTCAACTGGCTCCACGCATGGCATGAATTCTTATCCTGGGTCCATGGAGCCCCAGTTTAACCCTCCTAAAGTAAGGGCCGCCTGTTGTGGGTGTAGGAGTGTTTAATATTTTCTGGGGAGAGAATTCACGCATTTCATCAGATCCCCACAGCAGCACGTGGGGGAGAAGGAACCCAGGCTGCATAGCCACAGCATCAGTGTCAGTCTGCAGTCCCACGCCTAATCACAGACCAGTGCCCATGCCCTGTTTTCACACACCTTAGGCTCCACACAGCTCTATGGGCCCCTGGCCAGCCTGATTCCTATAAACGTTTATTTTGGAATACTCTGCAAGCCATTTTTGGTGTTAGGACTGATTACCTACTGGCTCCATGGCCTCCTGGGAAGTCGCTATCTCTGCATTGTGAAGAGTTGTTTTTCCAAGGACAAGGCAATTGTCATTAGCCAGAAAATCCACGAGACTCACCTCTGCTTGGCTAGGTGGCAGTTATGCCGGTTTCAAGGTGTAGTAGGAGGAGGTGGTGACATGGGCAAAACCCCCTCTTGTCTCTATCTTCAGAAGGTGTTTTTTTTAAGTGAAAGGGGTTGCTTGACCCTCCTTCACTCTCATTTCTGCCCACAGTTCCCTGCTCTGTGCACACCACTTTCTCTAAGAGGGGAGGGGGGAAACACACATGTGGGGCCGGAGCAGGGGCAGTCCTTAGTGTCTCAGCTCGGTAGATGAACCTGGCCAGGTGTGAGGTAGCTGAAGAGAACCGAGAAAGAAAAGAAAAACCCTAGAGTTTCACTAAGCCAAGGCTCAGGAACAGAATTTCTAAAAACAATTAGGAGTAAATTAATGCAGACAGTTTCAGGCCAGAGCTAAGAAAACCTCAGTGCATTTAAGACACAAGAAATGCTGCCTTATTCATGCACAGATTTATCCTATAACCTTTCAAAGGTGAGTAGAATGAGAGGGGACAGTCCCAACTGCTGCAGGAGTGACAAAAATACATTAGGAAATGGTGCCAATTGGAAATAATAAATTGCTGTATTCCAAGGCCCAGCAGATCCAAAATTTGGTTGATTGGATTCTTCATAGAAATCAAAGGCCGCAAAACACCCTGCCTGCTTACAGCCAAAGTCTCACCGGCCTCCACCCCTTGCCCTGCACAGAGCTCCAGCTTGGCTCTAAAGTTCGTTATCCTGTAACTTCAGCACAGCAGTGACAAACATAAAACCGAACTAGCTCGTTTTCCTTTTAATGTTCCAGCTATATTGGCCAGTTTTACTGATACTGACCCTGACAACACTTGTGTTTATTCCCACATCTGGGCCACCACTCTGTCCTTGGTGTTATTGTTATTACCTTACTACTGTTCCCTCCAGCTGTGAAGTTCTTCCCAGAGGCCAGGCCCTCCCACTCAGAAGCAAATCCCACACACCAGTCCCGCTGGGCCCAGTTTGGTGGTAGCCTGGCCCTACCTCTCTCGTTCAAACCGAAATGCCTCCCCGTCCCTGAACTGCTGGTGCGGGTCAGCAGGTCCTGCTTGTCCTGTGTGGTGAAATGCACCATGTCCCAATCCAGCCCCTCCATGTATGCAGGTCCTTTGCACATGACTTTGAGGCTTTTCTTAATACAGAGATGAAGTCTATCTAGTTCCCAATGCCTCGGATCCAGTCCCAGCCACCTGCATTGACCAAATGAATAAGCTGAAGTGCTTGTGCCAGCTCTAAGCATGAGCCTCGAGAGGGCAGGAGGTGAGTGGTGAAGAGGTGACCCTGGGGGATGCACATGCATGTGTGAGCCCAGCCATTTCATCAGCTCATTATGCCAAGAATATTGTCTCATTACTTTTCACAATGAGCAGTAACATATGTATACCCATCTTGCAGTTGAGAAAACTGAATCACTTGCTCAAAGGCAAGTGAGTGGTAGGCGGAGCTGGACTTTAAACTCACATCTACCAGATTCCAAGGCCCTTTGTCCTAGCCTCTGAAAAAAAGAAATGATTTCTCAAGGAGGGCCTGAGTGGAGAGACTTCTGATGGCTTCTGTTTGGTGCTTTGTATTTATTTCACTGTTGTCTTCAGGATTCCACACCAAACACGTACTACTTACATAACTTAAAAATACCATAAATGTTACTTTTAAAAATATTTCTATGGAAATAATTTTAGCATTCAACACATGATTTCAATATTGACCTGAAAGAAAAAACAGGTAAGAATAACAAAACCGTTGCGGAGAAAGGGTTTCAAAAAACCCCAGAGACATATGTGATGTGAAAATCCAATGTAAGCTAATACAATTTAATCAGGAACAAGCTGAATGACAAGTGAAACAGAACAAAGAGAGCGGAAACAGACCTGGTCTCAGAGAATTTATGCCAAGAAAGTGTCACAGCTAAAGATTAAGGAAAGAGTCACTTAATACATGATGTTGGGACTACACCATCTCTCTGTAGGGTAAAATAGCAAGAGGTCTCCCCTCCAAACACTTCAAAAGAAATTTTAGACAGATACAACAGTTAAATTTAGAATATCAAATATAAAGTAAAATAAAAATGTAAGCAGATATTCATAATAATCTGGATAGTAAAGAATCTTCAATAGTTCGATAATAATTGCAAACCTCTGATCACAAAAATTTGAAAACAGCAGCAAAAGGCAAAAAAAAAATAACAGCAATTACAAAAGAGTAAAAGACAATTAAAACTCAACACAATTAGATAAATAAATAAAAACATGAACATACAATTCAGAGAACAAAAGAAACCAACAAAATATGAAAATAGGTAGATCCTCACAAGTAATAAAGGATTTCAAATTAAAACAGTAATGAAATGCCATTTTGCCTCTAGGTGGTGAAATTACAAATAACTTTTTCTTTCTTCTTTATACATTTTCTGTTCTTATTTTTTATAGTGAGCAAATATAACAGAAAAACACACCAGTTTAGATTAGTATGCATACATGGATAAGAGAACCATTTTGCAAAATTAAAGGGAATTGCAACGCTTGACAAGCTCTTGGATTTTTTTTTTTTTAATTTTTTGTCGGTGGGCAATCAGTTGCCATTGAACAGGCAATCTTGTTGTTACACCAGCTGAGCCATCCTGCCACCTGTCAGCAGCTCAGCAACAGCTCAACTAGAGTGCAGTGTTCACTGGTCCATGTGGGAATCAAACCGGCAGCCCTGTTGCTCAGAGCTCGCGCCCTAAGCCAGCTCTTAACCAACTGAGCCACTAGGCCAGCCCCAGCTCTTGGATTTTCACTTGGGCATGATATCAGTTGGCATGAATAAGAGACACGTGCCCTTTGTCACCACATTCAAAAATAGAATTCTGAATCAAAACCAAAATCACAACTATTCTACCTTTTCAAATGTAGATGTGGGGGACAGGTGGTGTGGCCTGACCTCATGAAAACAAATATACCTACCCCCCAAAAGGACTTCCAACTTTTTTCTCTATCCAGAAGCTATACCATATTGGCCTTGTATAATAAACATTAAAGACAATCACTGCCAATTGTAGGCCTTCCCCGGTAGTCAACACATAGCTTTGAAAAGGCATGAGAAACTTAAACATAAAATGAGCATAATTTTCTTTAAAAATCAAGTTAGCTCCAGCTCTATTCCAATTTCTTAAGGTTATGGGAACTGCCATTTACAATGATAACAAATACTGAATGGGATATGAGCCCAAGCCTGGGCATTTTATAAAGAAATTGAACCATTGCACTAAGCTTGCCTGGCATCAGGTCTCATTTATTAATACCCATTTATAAAATGTCCTAAACTTTCATGACCAATTCCTAACTCCAGGACACACTTCCACTCTGGATTAGATGAAAATAATGAAAAAGAAACTGCAATACTCTTTAAATTCCATTTACACTGTTATTTCAATGTCATGTATAATTCTCCCTACTACTTGTACCATCCTTCAGGCAGAGGTTAATAACACATAGTTTTCACCCTTTTCCACCTTCCTCCAGGTAATGCCTCCTTTTCTAAAATCCACACGTAAAATCTTATGCTAACGTGGAGGCCTCCATGTTGACTCAACTCCTCACAGTGTGGGCTGGTGAGGAAAGCACAGAAATGGTAATGGATACACGAGTGGTACTAAGAAATCTTTCCCTGGGGCCATTAGTCACAACACTTACTCTTCTCATGAGTAGCCTGTAGGCTCCATGAGGGACCACATCTCTTTGGCTGATGTATCTCCAGTACATAAGTTGTGCTCAATCAATATTTGTAATCACATTAATAAATAAAATAGAGAAAAGAAATTCTAGTCACTTGTGGTATAAATGGGTTGCATGGAGCATATGTCTGGAATTCCAAGGATTTAACGAAGGGTCTACAATCACAGGAAGACTGAGTCTCCTCCCAGGGTACCTGCTATGTCTGTTTTGAAGATGCCACATCAGGTCACTGGAGAAGCAGCTCACCTTGCTGAGGATGGTGACTTTATTGAATTCCAAATATATTTTGTCCTACTTGCAAGAGCCAGGAGAGAGAAAACTGCTAGAAAAACGAGCAGCACGAATATGCCTTGATGCTTAGGTGTATAATGGATGGAAGGCAGGTCTGTCCTTTGACTTAAACATGGATCTCGTATACATCTAAAAATCTGTTCCTCTTTTTTTAACACACCAAAGGACAGGAGCATCTATATCACCTGGAAACATTACCTGAACCGTGACATTTGCACACATTGAATATCAATTATGGACCAGCAAAATGTTGAAGATAAAGAAATTTTTTAAATCCTCACAATTAACCTGGAAAAGCTCACAGCTCTATTAGAGAAAAAAATAAAGAGAGAGTTAAATCATAATGTTGATTATAGAATGAGAAATGTCACAAGGGAGGTTTGTTCAGGATGCTGTGGGAATTTATTTCTGCCTGCAAGTAGGTAGATGGGATCTGCCTCACAAAGGTTCTGCAGAGGAAATAAAATCTGATCTGGGCCATGAAGCATGAGTATGTAATTTCCAGGGAAGGGCCTGTGAAGGAAAAGAGGACAAGAAGGGAAAAACTCTTTGTGCAAAATGAAATGAACAGCATGTTGAGAAGCAGAGGAGAGAAAATGTGTAGCGCACCCCTGGGAAACAGAACTTGGTGTTTCAGGGCGTGATTGGGTAAGGAAAGGAAAACACAGGTACTCTGAAGGCAGTTTATGAAATTCAGATTCAATCTCCAGCAGTGGGACACCAAAATGTCAAAGATCACTGAGCAGGGAAGTGACATGACAACACATGGCACATGTCTAAATCAAAGAATGGCATCCTTCAAGTCGAGCCAAGATGCGACCTCACAGGCAGAGTTCCAGATTGTCAAAGAGGACGTGGCTGTAAGCATTCTCTGTCCGAGGAGCTCATTCACGTCAGCCTGCAGGGTCACAACCCTAGCTCCTCACGGTGTCTATTCGGCCCCAGGGTCTCTGAACGAATGGCCTTAGGCAGTTTGGACCCTGCAGAAACTTCCTGCAGGGCTGCTTGCAATTGGCTCTGATATGTCAATTCCTCTCCCAGGTCCCAAAGCCCTGGCCCACCCACGAGTTCTCAGAGTGGACCTCTCATCAGTCCTCTCTACCCCATCCTGAATAAAGTCCATAATGAAAAGTACTTCCTTGATCATATAAACTTACAGCTCACTGCATTATGGACAGAAAATAACGTTTTATAGTTCAAGTCATCATAACTATGGATAAAGGATGTTATCTTATAGGCAAGTCCCAAATGAAATGGGGCTCCTGAGATACAATTTAGGAGGAGTGGTGGACTATTTATTGGATGGTAAGACCAGTCAAAGAAGGAGACAACTTGCCAGATCTGATTTGTCAATTTCCCAGGGGCCTCAGGCATTAGGGGGCCTCCCCCTAACCTGACCCCACCCCTTAAAGGCAAACCCACATAACTTGGGGTTGCCCATCCAGAAACCACCAAAGAACATGTCAAATGTAAGGGCAGCTCTACCCACTCCAAAGGCCAAGGGACCTGCATTACAATGGTTGCTCATCATGAAATGTCCCTCCACCCCCTGCCCAGGAGATTGGAATTTGGGGCTTCCATCAATGTTCTTTTAGACCCTACACCCTTCATCAATGTATCCTTATGCTAATACCCAGCTAGGACTGAATCTACATTTTGGAAAGATACTCTGAAGGCAACAAGGAAGAAGTTTTGAAAAGAGGAGGCAAGGAAAACAGGAAGATGAATAAAAACATAGCTAGAGCGATTTTACAGGAGACACGAAGGGGCCCAGGGTCATAGGACTGTTTTCTTATTGGTAAAAGGTATGCCCTAGGACAATTAAATAGTCATGAATGTGTGCACCTAACAACACAGTTTGAAAATATGCAAAGTATAATGTATTGAAAATCCAAGAAATAAAAGACAAATACACAATCACAGTGAAAGATATTAACACATCTCTTTAAGAAATCAAAAGAAACAAAAATATCAAATGAATATACAAAAAAGATGATCAATCTCTTTGGTAATCAAAGAAATGCATCCAAGAGCTTACAAGGAAATACATTTTTTATCCTTCAGGTTGACATTGAAGACTGATTTTGTACAGGGCTGTCAAGTGTGAGGAAAGACACATTCACATACTGTTGGCTGAATAAACAGGCAAAGTCCTTTGGAGAGCAAGTCAGCAGCATTTTCAAAATTAAAAATGAGCACGCCCCCCACATGCACACATAAGATGATGCTCGACAGATGCACACAAAGCAGCCGATAGGCTGCCTCGGTTGAGGAGAGTGAGGTTTGGGGCTGGGGTCTGCAGGGGAAATCTTTGGCTTTCTATATACATCTACATAATTCATAAATAATACATTCAACTGTTATTTATGTATTTTCCTTAAATTAAAAAAAGATTTTAAAAATGTATTAGATATGGCAGTTGGAAAATCACAGGAGACATCTGTAAATTTCAGTGTTTCCTATGCTGTGGAAGGAATGATAGGTGCAATGAATTAAGAGCATTTCTCCTAGATGCTTGGGAGCAGAGGGGAAGGAGAGAACGGGGAAGTCAGTTTAAAAAGAGGAATCCTTACTTGGCATTCAGCCCAGGAAATGAGTCCCTCTGGTCCTGTGCTCCTACATCCTTGAAGACTCTTGGTCCCTGTTCTGCCACAGGCCTGATTGCAGGCAGGAAGCATGTTAAGGTCTAGCAGTCAAACTAATGGCTTTTCAGAACTTGTGTCCTGGTACATCTCTTTCCTTCTAAGGCATTTTCCTCCCTGACGTGTGTGTGTGTGTGTGTGTGTGTGTGTGTGTGTGTGTCGTGTGTCTGTGTTTACAAGTTGTTTTAATGAATAATTGCAAATGGGTGCTAATAAAAACTAGGTAGCAACATGTCTGCAATACTCTTTAAAATGGCCTCCTTTGCACAGTGACCCAAAGGAATATTTATAGGAATGTCGTGATTTGGCAAAAATCATGTTGTTATATTGGGAATTCCACCACACAAGCACCTCACAGAAGAGGGGCTGGGTGAGGGCTGGATGGGAATACTGATGGAGGACACCAAGTCCTGGGAGAACTGGGTTGGAGCCAGAGGCTTCATCCAAGACATACAGGGGAGGCAAAGGAAAAACTGCAGGAGCCCCAAGGTTCCAAATGCCGGGAATCGAGGAAGGCAGATCACAAATCTGTGTCTGAGGTGTTGGAATTAGTATAGCAAACCAAGAGTTTGCATCCAGTTTTCACAGTATTGTGCTCAGTCTTTAGGCCAACCAGTATATGACAGTGAGGCAGACAGCCTGCTTAAAAGGTCAGGTATGAGACTGACCCCAGCCCCAGGTGAGGTACCCCTCCGATGCTTTCTCTGTCCTGATGAATGTGGAGTCTTCACGAAGCAGGAGCCTGGTTCCAAGATTTGTCTTCCTTATCTGTCTATTGCTCCTAGTATAGAAGCTGGTATAGCTAACTTTTTCTTCATGTACTATATCTGAATCCAGGTGGATGTGGTAGGGACAGCAGGAAATTGCAGAAGAGGCAAAATAATGGCAAAGAATGGAGCTTGCTAGTGGTAGAATATCAGATGGCTTCCAGAGACATAAACAGCCCCAAGTAGTCATCTTAAGTGTCAGCAAGAGAAATTTGTACATATGTCAAGACAAGTGTTCAGGGCATCTCTGGCTGAGATTTCTCCTGCTGACTTCCAGTAATATTTAGCAGGCACTTCATACTGCACACCCTGAAACTTCAAAGGGGCCTTGTAGATCCCTATGGGCAGCCTGTGGACACTTCTGGTACTGGCCAGAGCTAGGGAAACAGAGGGCTGGTTGGTATGCAGAGCAATACGTAGGGTGCAAAATACTTGTATGTGTTGCAGGTGGAAGAGGGTATTGAATTGTTACTCATTAGTCTGGAAGAAATCAGTGACTTTGCCTCAGTATTGGTCTGTGCATGATAGTTCAATATCTTTGGGAACTCCTCTACCCCAGCTCCTTAATGTGGCCGTAAGTACTGTAAGTACAGTTCTTTGTGCTCGTTTTAATGATGTTGGCTGTAGCAAAGATCTCCAGCCTGTGTAAGACTGGGTTAGGACAGCCTCTGTGCCCTGGGGTATCTGCTCAGCAGGTCTGGCCACCAGGAACACAGGAGATGTGCAAGTGAAGCCATTTGAAGAACACCACCCACATCACCTGGCTAGTGGGGAGTTGGCCGGGAGGTCTCAGTGCTTACTCCAGGCGGTGATAGGAATAAAGGTTCATGAGAAGCCAGTCAGTGTACTGGTTCTAAGATTGAGCTTTTCAGACTTGACTGTGCACGTGAACTACCAGAGAGGTTAAACTGCAGGCCCTGATTCAGTAGATTTGGAATAAGGCCCAATATCTGGCATTTATAACAAGCTCCCAGCTGATGAGGAGACCAGGGGACATGGCTCACACTTGGAGTCACAAAGACTTAAAGTAAGCCTGACTTTGAAGCCCAGGTCTGCCACTTACTAGCTGTGGGCAAGTTACTTAAGTGTTCTGGGTGGGGAGTGAGGAATGGGAAGGACCTGGGAGAGGGAACAAAGGGAGGCTGGTTTGAAATCAGAGAATCAGCCAAGAGGAAAATCCCAAGCTAGAGAGTTAAGAGTGGGAACAGGAAGGTCAGGATCAAAGGGAATGGAGGAGGTAAAGCTGTCTAAGACGGCCACCAGCATTGGCAACTGGTAGCTAGAGAGTGACCAGGTCATAATGAACATTTGGAAAAGATTTCTCTGCTCTGAGGGCAAGGACTTTGCATATTTTCTAGCACCTGGTGCAATCCAAGGCATATCAACCACACTTCAAAAAGACTAGTAAATTCACACATTAGAAATGGAAGGAGAACTGAAGAGCACCTTGTTCAAGGCCCTATATTCACAGTTAAGGAAAGAGTGCCCAGAGCAGCTGAGACCTACCCAACATAACACAACCAGCATCCAGTCATGGAGTCAGGACCTGAGTTTCCCTTTCCACAGCAAAAAATTGGCCATGCTTCCTTCACAACCCATTGAGAAGGCTGTTATTGGGGAAAGGTTGGGTGGAGCATTTCCTGTAAAAATATACATACACTGATTTGTTTTCTTGAGATAATTTTGCCAAGAGAAATGCCACTAAGTCAGCAACTTGGCCATGAAAGAAAGCAATAGCAAGTCTTCGTCTGGATCATAGAGCAACAGTTATTAGGCCTCTGCACAAGCTTCTGCACAAGGCCTCTGCACAAGGAGGCAAAATGGGATCAATGAATTTCTTTGTTAATCTTGATATTTGCAGGAAACAAACAAACCAAGCCCTCTGCAAACCACTGGCTTTAATCTTCAGAATTACTTATACTGCCATTTAGGAGAGTTTTGCTTTCTGCGGAGATTTGCACACAGCAGGCGGAAAATATTCTAATTGCTGTTAAGTACATTTGGTGTAATATGTTGGGGGAAATGTAGTCGTTGAATCAGTTAAGCATGAACACACATGCTCAGGGGCAGAATGCAAGTTTGCACACAGACTCACTTACCAAAAGTGTTTTAGCCACAGAGACAAAATCTCATACAGAAAAAGAGGCTGCATCTTCCAGGCATTAACAGCACCCAGGTCCAGCCATAGTTCAATTTCATAAACGTATGCCCAAAGTGTGCTCAACTTTTTATGTTCCTTTCTGCTCACTCTCTCTTTGAATTCATTTGCAGTAAAGATGCAATGCTATTTATGACATATATTGTGCTGCAGTCACCAGGATTTGCAACCTGAAGCAGAAGACATTCAATCTATGCAACAAGAGTAAAGACCAATGAGAACTCAAGGTCACAGCTATTTTATTCTGCGAAGTATTACAGTCACACATGGCAGATTCTCCTACTAGATTAAAAATTCCTTGCAGTCAGGCAACATGTCGTATTCATTTTCACAGTCCTCAAGCTCTTAGCTGTGTGTCTGCCACATAATATTTATTATGCAATCACTATTTTTTTAACTGACTTGAAGATTCTTCCCAAGAATTAGAATAGGAAGGAACAGAGAAGAACATGAAAAGGGAAGGGGATCTTCAAGACCATCTTAGGTCATGGAAAATTATGTTACTGGTTTTCAGGTGCTAAAACTTACCTGGAGAGGCATGCTGATAAAGCTTGCTGACTCCCAAATCACAGGTGAAATGCAAGATTCAAAATTTTTAAAAAATAATAATTCAATCCTGGGTCGGTTTCCATTTATATTGCTGAAACCTTTAAGGTATTCCAGCCAAGTGTGAAATAATTCATTTAGTTCTTGGTGAAAAGAAGAACTTTAAAAATCTGACAAGTTGTAGCTAAGTAAATAATTTACCCATAATGAAGAGAAAGGCATAGTGTGATCACCCGACTATTCTGATTAACGGGAAACCACTAGCCAAACCATACACAGGGCCAAGTTCCAAAGAACTGAAGTATTAGATTGCCCCACCTGAAATTACCATTTCTGGACAAATATCAGCAATTTCATATGGCTCAAACAAATACAATACACACACACACACACACACACACACACACACACACACACACACAGCCCTAAAGTAAATCTACCGAACACAATTTGATCTTAGCTGTTTCATAACAATGTATCGTAAACTTGTTTGCTTAAAAATGCTTCTCGGGCCAGCCAAGTGGCGTGGTGGTTAAGCGCTGGCTTGGGAAGCCAGCGGCCCCGGTTTGGGTCCCATATATGAGGACCAGTGCCACTGCCCTCAAAAAAAGAAAAAAAAATGCTTTTCATCCAGATATTAAAACTACCAATTCAGATATGATATGACTTCCATCATCAAGACTCATATGTAAAAGGTACAAATGTGACTTCCAGTTCAGACAAGTCATTAGGTTCCTGAAGCAAGAACCCAAAAGGAAGAACTGGTTTGTGATGGAAAAGTCATGTTCCCAGGAACATGGCCTTGGAGCATCAGTTGTCACTCCAAACATAGACAGATAAGGCATGGGAAATTGACCTGTTCTGTATATGACAAGTGCTGAAAATGCTTTGTTTTTTTACCAAATCTCAGATATCAGATTGCCATTTGTTCCTCTCTTGTATTAGGAGAGTATAAAATACACGTATGAATTTTTAAAAACTTTCTGATGGCTATAATTCACATCAAGAAATGGGTGATTCTGATAGAAAGTTTGGTGACTAATAACTTCTTGCTGAATGAATGTACAAATGAATGACACAATGGGACCCATAAATATTACATGAGTTATCTGAAATCTCCAAATTTCCTGATTTACAGTTCTGTATCCAACAGTAGTTATTTCTATATCTGATTTTACCGTCTTTACCATCTATATCAGTGATTCTCAAACTTTAAGGAGCAAAAGAATCATTCAAGTTGTCACTTGAACTGTATACATTCCTGGGCCCTACTTCCAAAGATTTTAATCCAGTCCATATAAGGGGGAGCCTAAGAACTGCAATACAACAAGAGCCCCAACGGATTTTGATGTAGTTGTTTCAGTGATGTAGGTAAATATTCCAATCAGTATAAACCTCAAAACTACTATCTCCCATTTAACAACAGCATGAAAATTTGTGGATCTATGAATCCAAATCTCTCAACACATTCTCCAAAATAATAATAAACAGTGACTAAAAGAACAAATAAAATTATAGCATTACTATAAGATAGGAAACCCCTAAAAGTTTCAAATTACCTTTAAATAGGAAAAAATTTAAAAGCAGGGGTTGTGATCTTAATACCACAAAAAGTAGAATTCAAGCCAAAAAACATTAAATGCAACAAGTTAAATCTAACCAAGTAGATCATATTTTTTAATGCTAAAAGTCACAGTTTACAGTGAAGATATAAGTTTTTGTATCTATCCATCAAATAATATTGCAGCCATCATTATGAATCAATATAGCAGATGCAAGAAGACAGATAGAACCCCGAATAATAGGAAATATTAATACCCTATTCTTTGTACAAGCAAATAAAAGAGACAATGAGTAAAAACACAAAAAACTTAAATAACATGATCAATAACAACGAATTTATGGATATGTATCAAATTTTTCTCTTAGAAAATAGACAATGCAGGGGACTTCCGGTAAAATGGCAGATCAGACAGATCCTGTGCCAACTGCCTCCCAGGATCACACCAAAATTACAAACAATTTATATAACATTCAAACCTGGAGGTCCCCGGAACACTAGGTGAACAGAACCTCTAAATGAAGAACTTAAAGAGGAGGCCACGTCAAGTCTGGTAGGACGGGTGGAGATGAGAGAGGGCGAGCCCCGTGAGGGAAGCCCCAGCTGTGGGGAGGCTTCTCCGGTTGGGGGAAAGACCCTCTGGCCGCACACCAAGCTCACCAGCCCAGAGTTCCTTTGCCGGGAAGAGGAGTTCCAAGATAGCTGGCAGTAAATTAGTGAGGACTCTCTTTGCTCAGCTCAGTGAGGCCAAGGGCGGCTACAGAACCAGTGGGGCCAACACACAGGCTCGCTCGCTGGTGAGCACTCACCCAGTCCCTGGTGGAGGGAGTAGCTGTGTGAGCCAGGCCCAGAAGCCTGCGGGGACGGACTAAACTGAGCACCTTTGGTGCAGAGGCTGGAGGTTTTGGGACTGTTGTTACCCTGGTGTGGAGTTTGCACACGAGTGGTGTACAGGAGGGCGCCATTTTGTCAGGGTTGGGCCCTCCCACAGAGCAGGTCCAGGACCGCATTGGTCTGGTGGAATTGCCTCAGGTATGTGTGTATGCATTGGATCCCCACCCTCCACCTGGCTTATACTGCATTGCCAGGGAAACACCTGGTGGGCACGCTCCGGCTCCAACAAGCTGTTCACTGAGATGTGGGAGTGCGCCAGCCACCTCAGGTCCCTGCTCTCCACACTGCGCATGCAGAGTTGCCAGGCTGGTGATTGGTTGTCGGGCTGCTTGGCCTGATCTGCGAGCGGCTGATTGGGACAGGCTGAGACTAGGAGTTTTCTGGGGAGTGTTGGGCCGTGAGCTGTGTGCCTGTGTGACCCAGCTGGGGCTCTACTGGTGATTTATCTAATATATCAAAGCAATCCCAGAGCGACAGCCAGAATGAGGAAACAAAGAAACATGTCACAAGTAAAAGATCAGAAGAAACCTCTAGAAATGGAACTAAATGAAACAGAGGGATCCAACCTTTAAGAGACAGAGTTTAGAACACTGATGATAAGAATGTTTAACAAACTTAGTGAGGACATAAGGAAGGATAGAGAAATCATAAAAAAAAAAAACCCCAGTTAGAACAAAAGAATACAATAACTGAAAAAGAAGAACACACTCAAAGGAATCACCAATAGAGTAGATGAAGCAGAGGAGAGGATCAGCGATTTGGAAGACAAAAATAGCAGAAATCACCCAGCTGGAACAACAAAAACACCAAAGAATAAAAAACAATGAAAATAGTGTAAGAGCCCTATGGGACAGGATGAAGTGCAACAATAATAGGAATTGCTAGGAATACCAGAAGGAGAAGTGAAGAAGCAAGGGGTCAAGAATGTACTTGAAAAAATAATGACTGAAAACTTCCCTACCCTGGTGAAGGAAATTGACATACATGCCCAGGAAGTGCAGAGGGTTCCAAACAAGCTCAACCCAAACAGGTCCACACCAAGACACATCATAGTTAAAATGGCAAAGGTTAAAGACAAAGACAGAATCCTAGAGGCAGCAAGAGAAAGACAGCAGGTTACATACAAAGAAACTCCTGTAAGACTAACAGCTGACTTGTCTACAGAAACTCTGCAGGCCAGAAGGGAGTGGCAGGAGATATTCAAAGTGATGCAAAATAAAGGCCTACAACCAAGATTGCTCTACCCATCACGGCTATCACTTAAAATTGAAGGAGAGATAAAGAGCTTCTCAGAAAAGAATAAGCTTAAGGAATTCATTACCACCAAGCCAGCATTGCAAGAAATGTTAAAAGGGCTTTTTTAAACAAAAGAAGGGTAAAGAAGCTAACCCAGGGAGACCAGGAATACAAATAACAAAATGACAATACATATGCACCTATCAATAATCATTTTAAATATGAATGGGCTAAATGCTCTAATCAAAAGAGAGAGAGTGGCTGAGTGGATAAGAAAATAGGACCCAAGTATATGTTGTTTACAGATGGAATAAGATATTTCATGCAAATGGAAATGAGAAAAAAAAGCTGGAGTAGCAGTACTTACTTGGATAAAATGGACTTTAAAATGAAGACTACAATAAAAGACAAAGATGGGCACTATAACCCTAATAAACATCTATGCACCCAACATAGGAGTTCCTAATTATATACAACAGATTTTCACGGACATAAAGACAGAGATCAACAGTAACACTATCATAGTAGGGGACTTCAACACCACATTGTCACCAATGACAGATCCTCTAGACAGAAAATCAACATTGGAAAGAGTGGCCTTAAATGACCACTCTTACGAAGTGGTTAGACCAGCTGGACTTCGTTGATATTTTTAGAGCATTTCACCATGAAAAAACAGAATATGCATTCTTCTCAAGTGCACATGGGACATTTTCCAAGATAGACCACGTTCGGCCACAAAACAAGTCTCAGTAAATTTAAGAGGATTGAAATCATATCAAGCAGATATAAAGGAAAAACTGATGGTTGCTGGCTGAGAGGGGGTGGGGATGAGGGAGAGGGGAAGGTTTTGGATAGCGTAGGTAGATGACTACATTGTTGCCACAGGGATATGGGGGGCAGTTCTGGGAATGTAATTGATAATGTTGTGAAGAGACTATTACGTTAAGTGAAATAAGTCAGTCGGAGAAAGACAAATACCATATGATCTCACTTATATGTGGAATCTGAAAAACTGAATGAATGAGCAAAGTAAACAGAAACAGACTCATAGATATACAGGGAAAACTGAGGGTTGCTAGTTGGGAGGGGGGTGGGGATAAGGGAGAAGGGGAAGAGATTAGACAGCACAAATAGGCAACTACAATATTGCCACAGGGATATGAAACACAGTTCGGGGAATATAATAATGCTGCAAAAATTTTGTGGGGTGTCAGATGGTCACATGTCTTGTTAGGGAGACCACTTCATGGATGGAGTAGAGGGTTGACCACTGCACTGTACACCTGAAGCTGATGTTGTATAATATTGTATGCCAACTGTAATTGAATATATAGATAGTCAGGGGATGTGGAGTATACTGTGGAAGGGAGTCAAAGGAATTGTAATAGATATGTATGATATGGGGGGAAGGAGTGGGGTGGTGCACTGGGGGAGGAGGGTTGTCACTTTGAGGGGTAAAAAGTATAACTATTCTCCTGGGGAAATAGATCTGTTAAAGGTGTCTGTCTCTAATGAGGTCAAGCTTGGTAAATTGCTTTTTCCTAGGAAATTGTCCATTTCAGCTAGGCTTTGAAATTTATTTGTGGAGACATCTGCAAACGAACCTCTCTCTCTCTCTCTCTCTCTCTCTCTCTCTCTCTCTCTCTCTCTCTCTCTTAAAAATTTTGCTTCAATGTTTATGTCCCCTTTGATTTCTTATTTTATATATTTGTATTTCCTCCTTTTTTTTCTTGATTAAATTAGCTGAAGTTTGGCTTATTTTGTTAGTTCCTTTTTAAAACCTAGAATTTTGATTTATTAATTAGGTCTTGTATTTTTCCAATTGCTAACTCATTCACTTCTTCTTTTATATTTGTTATTGCCTTCCTTGTATTTCCTTTTGGTTTACTTTGTTTTCTTTTTCTAGCTTTCTGAGCTGGTAATGAAATACAAGTATGTTTTATGGCTAAAACTTTTACTTTTTAAGGCTCTGAATATTCTTCTTTTTGCTTGGAAGTTTCCCAGTTGATTCTTTTGTATTTTCATTAACATTACTTTTTAGAAATTATTTAATTTGGGTTTGTATTTACCTTGTACTCAAGATTTGTTTAGTTTTTTTTTTTTTAATCTTGAGGTGGATGACTTTAAAAAAATATATTAATAATTTTTAATTTTATTGCATTGTGATCAGAGCTTGTAGTGTGCAATATTTCTATTTCCTGAAAGGTACTGATGTTTCTCTTGTGATTATTTTTTTTACAGCTCCTCCCCCGAGCTTGAGAAGAAGGCGCATTGTTTATTTTCTTTTTTTTTCATTTTATTTTATTTTATATTTATTTTTATAATACTTTTATTGTGAAATAAACATTTTTTTAAAAATTAGCTGCAGTGGCGCTGCAGTGGGCTGCCATGAGCTACTGTGAGCGGCCGGCAGCCAGCGTGAGCTGCAAAGAGCCACAGTGAGCAGCCATCCAGTGACTGGTGAATGATCTGCCTCACCTTGGAAGAGCTCAATGATAATACCAACATGGGCCAGTGAAATGACGTCCTCCACAACTAGACTGAAGAACAAAAGAACAGCAACTTGTCTGTTCCCCTTCCCTGATTCCCCGATGCTGTTCCTCTCCCCCAATTCCCCAATAAAATCTTTAAAAAAAATTATTACAGTAAAAGACACATTGCCATTAATGCCCCTTAAAATACTCCCAAACACACTTATCCCATTGTTCTTGCCACTTTCTGAAGCAGTTCTGGAAATCCTCTTTTGTGAGTGTCTACTTTATCCTCCATCATGACACTGCTCCTTGTCACACATCACTTCTGGTATGGCAATTTCTGTCAAATAAAAACATTGTGGTGTGTCCTCATTCACCTTATTCACTGGTTATGGCACCGTGTGACTTCTGGCTTTCCCCAAAGTCAAAATGATTCAGACATCGAGGCAGCTACGACAGCATAACTAAGGACACTCAAAAAAGAGGAGCTGCAGAACTGCTTCAGAAAGTGGCAAGAATGATGGGATAAGTGTGTCTGAAGCAAGGGAGAGTATTTTCAGGGGATTAATGGCAATGTATCTTTTACTGTAATAATTGTGTTTTTTTTTAAAGATTTTTTAATTGGGGAATTGGGGGAGGGGAGCAGTCAAGTTGTTGTTCTACAATCTTCGTTGTGAAGGGCACCAGTCACCATCTGGCTTCCCATCGGCAGCTCATGGTCTCTAAGCTCAAGGTGTTGTGTTCAATCTTAGTTGTGGGTGGGCACAGCCACCATCCCATGCAGGAGTCGAACCAGCAGTCTTGTTGTTAAGAGCGCATGCTCTATCCTCTGAGCCATCTAGCTGACAGCTCAGCTCAAGGTGTTGAGTTCAGTCGTAGTTGTGGGTGAGCACAGCCACCATCCCATGCGGGAGTTGAACCTGGCAGCCTTGTTGTTAAGAGCATGCACCCTATCCACTGAGCCATCCTGGCGGCAGCTCAGCTCAAGGTCCCGAGCTCAATCTTTAGTTGCAGGTGGGCATAGCCCACCATTGAACAGGCAATCTTGTTGTTACACTAGCTGAGCCATCCTGCCACCTGTTGGCAACTCAGCGACAGCTCAGCTAGGGCACAGCATTCACTGGCCCATGTGGGAATCAAACTGGCGGCCCTACTGCTCAGAGCATGCACTCTAAGTCAACTCTTAACCAACTGAGCCACTCGACTGGCCCAATCTAATAATTTTTTTTTTAACTTAAACATTCACTGTAGTTTTTGATCACACCTCATATTTAGAGGCAAGGGGGCATCGTGTCTGCAACTTACTCTCAAATGGTTCAGGAAAAAATATGTGCATTGGAGAGATATAAATATTGTTAAATGTTAACATTGGAGGAATCTTGGTAAAGGGCATGTAGAATTTTTTTATACTATTCTTGCAACTTTTCTGCAAGTCTGAAGTTATGTCAAAATGAAAATTTAGAAATTAATGATAATAAAAACCCTTTTGATTCCCAAAGCTTTAAGCTACAAATTCATGACTTCTCCCCTTCAGAATAAAATGTGTCAAGAGTAGTCAAGTTTGCTCTCTCCATTTCCTACTCCCTCTCATTTCTTAACCAACCCCAATCAAAGTTGTATTCCTTTGTCAAGGTCATCAATGAACTTCCTGTTGCCAATCCACTGCACTGAGGAGGCTTCTCAGTACCAATTCATGGCTAGTGACCACTCTTCATTCTGGAAACACTCTCCTCTGAATTCCATGTCACTACATTCTCCTGGATTTCTTCCTTAGTCATTAGCTATTCCTTCTCCACACCTTTTGCTGATGCTCTCTTTTTTCTATCCTCTAAATGCACTCAACCCTGGGTCCTGCCTCATCTCCAGCTCTCCTTAGTGACTTCAGCTTCGATGGCCTTCTTCTCTATGCTGACAACTTCAAAGATGTCAACCTCTCCCCTAGCTTCATATTCACAAATCATTCAGTCGTCTATTTGATATCACCAATTGTATGACTAAAAGTCAAAGCAAACTTTACATGTCCAAAGTACAATTCTTTTTTTTAAGATTTTATTTTTTTAAAGATTTTATTGGGGAATTGGGGGAGGAAACAGCGTTGGGGAATCCGGAAGGGGAACAGACAAGTTGCTGCCCTTTTTGTTCTTCTGTCTAGTTGTGGAGGACGTCGCTTTACTGGACCATGTTGGTATTATGGTCATTGCGTTCTTCCTGGCTGAGGCAGATCAGTCACCGGCCATTGGACGGCCACTCACACAGGCTCACGGTAGCTCACACTGGCTGCTGGCCACTTACCATAGCTCACAGCAGCCCACTGCAGCCCCACTGCAACCTACACCATTGCCGGCGACTCATAGCAGTCCAGCTCCAGGTTGAGTGTGGCTCACCATCTTAGCTGTAGAGGGCACAGCATCACTGGCCCATGTGGGATCTGAACCGTTAGTCCTGCTGCTCAGACTTCCCCTCCCAAGCCATCTGTAACCAATGAACCACTCGGCCGGCCCCCAAAGTAGAATTCTTAAATATCTTCCCCAATCTGCTTGTGTTTCAGTCTTGCCCCACCCCATTGTAAAAGGCACTATGATCCACCCATATATTTCCATCTAAAACCCAGCAGTCTCCCTTAATTACTTCCAACATAGACCTCTCCCATCTTTGCTCTATCTCACTATGCTTAACCAAGCTGGGGTTCCTACCTGAACTGTTGTCCAAACTGGACTCTTGATTCACTCTTGCTCTGTACCACTCAACCTCTAACAGCATCTAGAATGATCTTTTAAAAACATAAACCAGATCATCACATTTCCCTATATGAAATCTCCAGTGACTTCCATTACTATATGTACTAGTTTCCTGGAGCTAAATGATAAAGCACCACACAATGGGTGGCTTGAAACAGCAGGAATTTGTTCTCTCGCAGCTCTGTGATTGCTGGCAGTCCTTGGCATCCCTTGGCTTGTCGATGCCTCATCCACTCTGCCTCTGTCTTCTCAGTGCTTCCGTGTCTGTCTGTCTGTATCTCTGTCTCTCCTTCTCTTATATAAGCACACCATTCAAAATGGATTTAGACCCCGCCCTCACATAGAATGACCTCCTAACTAATTTAACCTGCAAAGACCCTATTTTCCTATAAGGTCATCATCTGAGATTCGAGATGGACTTGAAGTTTTGGGAGTACACTCACTACTCAACCCAATATACCCCTTTTATTCCCACTGGAATAAATGCAAAATTCTTTATCATTGCCCATAGTCCTGCATGATCTGGTTCTTACCTGCCTTTCTATCCTCCTCAAACCATTTTCAGTATCTCCCATCAGTTCCTAAAGCCAACCCCATTGCAAACTCAGAGCTCCTCTAAGGGCTGTTCCTTCTGTCAGGAGAGTGTTTCTGCCAGGTGCTTAAGTTGCTGGCCCATCCAGCCTCAGTGGACCTTTTCTAAAGTACACCCCCATTTTAGTTTTCCTATATAATAGCGTTCCATGTATTTACTTCAAAGCACTTATCACAATCTATAATTATTTCATATTCACTTTTTCCTAGTTTCTTATGTCTCCCATTATAATCTCAGCATCTAGCATAGTACCTCGTACTTGGGAGCTGATCTATGAGTATTTACTGAGTAAATCAATAAATTCAAGTGAGTACAGAGATTGTATCATACACATATGTTACAACTCCCATAGTGCCTGCCCAAGGCTATCTATCTACATGGCCCTTGAAACTGTTGAAATCAATTAACTAATAAATTCCATCAATTTTCTGTAAGTCACCATTTATTATCAACACAAGAATTCTCCAGATCAGACTTTGTAAGACAAAAGCAATGACTCTAATTCTGCCACCAGGGTTCCAAATATTTATTAAGAATTTTTTATCTAGCACAGCATAGTTCAAGACCCCAAATTTCTAATAACCAGATATTCCTTAAGCAGATCCACATGTAAAGTGGGATTGTATTCTCCATGATGAAGATAAGCTGTAGCCTATTTAACTTTTTCAGGGTTACATTATGAATAGGACTGTGCTACTAAAAAATTCATTTGTGACCACAAAACATTTGTGAGTTAGCAAAGCTCAATATTATTATCAAGGGTCAAGTGTACAGCAAGGTGCTGCCCATGGAGGCATATCATATTATTTTATCATTGCATCATGTACCATTAAAGGAATCTTCATGGAATAATAATTTTCAGTATATCTACTTGAAGCAATTTTGCATTTATTTATTCAATTGAATTATTTATGTTATTCATAATGAAATGAAACTCGAACAGTATTGATTCCTTCACAACTTCTTTTGCTTTCATTTGGTTTGCCGCATGACTATTTTTATGCAAATGAGGTTATGATGACATTAAACATTTTCTACTGATTTTCCAAGAAAAAATAAATATGTTCTCTCCATATGCTATAGTCTTCTTTTTCCTGAATCTATCCTCAAAGCTCTGTTGGCTGATCAGAATTTCTTCTAAATTAACTCCAAGGACATTTCTTCTGTAATACTGATGGGCCTGTCTCCCTCTGCAGTGCACATGTAACACTCCCATTAATACCTAAATTTAGCCTATTTTGCCCATTCCACCAGCAGCTTTATTTATCCCCCCAGTTCTTACAATGCTATAAATCTTACCTTGTTACAAAGCTTTGTGGCACTCCCCTGCTTTCCTCACCACAAAGACCACAAAGCAAAAACCACAAAGAAGGGCCAGCCAAGTGGAGCATTGGTTAAGAGCTGGTTGTGGGATGCCAGCAGCCCTGATTCAGATCCCACATATGAGGGCCAGTGACACTGCCCGCTACAGCTAATAACAGCTCCACTTGGAGCTGGGCTGTGCAAGCCCCAGCGACGGTATAGGCTGCAGCCCCTGCTGCAGTGGGCTGCCATAGGCTAAGGTGAGTGGCCGGCAGCCAGTGTGAGTGGCTGGCAGCCAGCGTGAGCTGCCAATAGCAGCAGTGAGCGACCATCAAGAGGCCAGCAACCAATCTGCCTCATCCGGGAAGAACACGGTGACAATACCAACATGGTCCAGTGAAGCAACATCCTCTGCAACTAGACTAAAGAACAAAAAGACAGCAACTTGTCTGTTCCTCCTCCCCGATTCCCCAACGCTGTTCCCCTCCCCCAATTCCCCAATAAAATCTTTTAAAAAAAAAAAACACAAAAAAATCCCACAAAGAATTTCATACATAAAAAGGCGTTGTGATTGCAGGGATGTTTGCCTCCACTGATTATATTCAGGGCTGAGAAACAAATGTTTTCAGGAAACTTTTCATGTAACTATCCACTGGACAAACCAGTGGAATTCAGCTTTTGTAGGCTAGCTTGGGCTTTCTTGCAGGGTGTGTGCGTGTGTCTGAGTTTGTTTTCACTTAGATGCTCTACCAGAGTTGAGGGCCAGTAAGGCTGGGCAGGTAGAATAATCTTGCCCAGAAACATGCAGGTTATAAGTTCTAAGTCTAGAGTCTCCAGTAACAGGCGTTATGGACATTTCTGAGGTAGGCTATCCTCCTACATTTCTCCAGTGCCCACAATCCCTACATAAAGCATCAAAGGCTACTGAAGCAACAACAACTATTTCTGTAAATCCCAACATTGGTTTGATTTCAGGTTATAAATCAAGAATCTCATTTCCCATAAACACACGGTTGGGGAACATGAATTTGGGGAATGTGAATTTGGAACTCAATGACCCTGGAGGTTGTAAGCAGACAACAGAGCAGATCCATTTGCACAGACAAGACAAGGTTTATGTTGGTTTCTGTCCCCTGATTTCAGGTTCCTCATGCAGGAAATTTAAATTTGTCCAGAAAGTTCTCTAGAACAGGAATGGAGGGGAGTCTTTTCTGTGATCTCACTTTAATTCATTTAGATGAGAATCCCTTCAAGTCCCAATAAAAGATAAAATAAATTTTGCCAATTCATAAACTGTTGGGCCCAGGCTGCCACTGCTTCTAGCAGAAATGGAAATCCTTTCTTAAAAATCAGTGAAGTCTTTGACCCCCATCATGTTTAGGATGTCTCTAGGATTGCAAACAATAACCTGGCTTCATATTTACCTTTCTAGTCTACATCTCTGTGTTTGAAACAACCCAGAGAGATGTCCACCATTTCATGTGGTATAATGAAATTCTAAAAGGAAAATAATTCAAGCTGATGTTGATTTCTATTAACTTTCATTTGTTAAATAAATGGATACAACTGAGAACATGGGATGGGAAGGAACAAACGGGGAAGGAGGGAAGTGACACAAGGTAAACCAACAACAAGGGGCAACCCCACGTGTGGGTACCCCTGCCCTGCCCTATCCTGACTCTCATTCTCTCTTCCACCTGACTCCATATATGGAGAATCTCAGAAGACAGTGGGGCTGCAGGATGCTCACATTTTAAAAATAAGAATCACTCAGGGAGCTTGGAAAAATGTAGATTTATTTACAGTCTCCATTCTTACCTACCAAATCTGTGGCAGGCCGAAAGATTACATTTTTTAACCAGCAGCCACAGTAATTCAAATGCAAGGACCACACTTCCTGAAACATGATACGCCTGCTGGTTCTCAATCTTGAGAAACACTGGGGTCACCTGGGGAACTTATTAAAAATAATTTAATACTGATGTCTGGGCCCCACTCCCAGAGAGTTTGGTTAGCTTACTCTGGGGTAAATTCTAGATACTCCAATCTTAAAAGCTCCCCAGGTGATTCTAATATGCAGTTGGGGCTGAAAATCACTGGTGTGGGGAGATGAGTCTCCTTTAAGCAAGCAGGGATGTGGGCCCTGTAAGAGTTTCTACCCTTCACTTTTGTAACTTCTGGCCCTTTTACACAGAGAAAGATTCCAGACCCCAGTTTAAATAATCATTTATTCCAAGATTTGCAACTTTTCATAACAGGTGGAAAATGATGGTTAAAAACTGAGCCATTTGCCTAACAGTTGGGAACACGAAGATAGGAGCATCTGATTGAGGCAACAAAGGGTGTTCTTGGTGCTGCGCAGACCCTGGAAGAGCCTGCAAGATGAGGGACTTCCTTCACCCTCTCCCAGCTGCCCCTGCCCCCAGTCTTGGAGGCAGTCAAGCTCTACACTGGAGCAGCTTCACAGAAAGCCTCAAAAATCACAATTTCACTGAGAACACAGGCATTCTGCAGTCAAAGCCACAGCTGACCAACATGCGGTCTTTCAAAACTCTTCTTCCCATCAGAGGTTCTCAATATATGGAATTAATGCATAGGAAGTAGCCATGACTTCAGACAAGAAACTCTGGTGGGCTCGGCAACCTTAATTTTCAGCAAACGCCAAAGACCTCATTCTGAGAACTCTAAATGTGCTTTTTAATATTCAGCCCTTTTCATGGAAAATTTATTTTAATGTGTGTGGGAAAATCATTTCAATTTGTGAGAAAGTGAGAACACACATTATAGCATGCATTTGGTCTGACCATTACTGATGATGGCAGAAAAGCAGCAGGGAGCAGGGATCCTGCCCCCCCAGTTTACAATCTCCCATGCCCTCAGGACACCTGGACTGACCTTCCTTAACAGGAAGTTGTGGTGAAGCCCAAGCTGAGCCTTCTAATCCAGCTGGGAAGAGCCCCAGGAAGCTGATGTACCCTTCTCAGGCACTCATCACAGCCTGGAATCTTTCAGGCCAGGCCCCCTGGATTTCTGTGCCAACTTGGGGACAAGGAATGCTAATTACTAGATCTGAGTTTTCTAAATAAGAGACATACAGTTGTGCCCGATTTTTCAGTTATTAGGTTGGTGCAAAGGTAATTAGTTTCAGACCATGAATTTTAAATCATTCTAACTAGGCTCAAACACATCTTTATTAACCAAAATAGGAACCATTACAATCAACATATTTTTCCCAACAAGAAATAAATTTGTGTATTCCTGTAGAATAAAAATCTGTGCTTCAGAATTCGACGAACTCTTGGAAAGCATTTTCTACATCCTGCTGGTTGTGGAAGCGTTTTCCCTGCAAAACGTTGCTGAGATGCTTGAAGGGGTAGTTGTTTGGAAAGAGATCAGGTGAACATGGTGGATGAGGCAAAACTTTGTAGTCCAATTCATTCAACTTTTGAAGCGTTAATTGTGCTTTCAATCGGGCGTTGTCATGGAGAAGAATTGGGCCCTTTCTGTTGACCAATGCCGGCTGCAGGCGTTGCAGTTTTCAGTGCATCTCATCAATTTGCTGAGCATACTTCTCTCAGATATAATGGTTTCGCCAGGATTCAGAAAGCCATAGTGGATCAGACCGGCAGCAGACCACCAAACAGTGACCATGACCTTTTTTTGGTGCAAGTTTGGCTTTGGGAAGTTCCTTGTAGCTTCTTCTAGGTTATCCACTGAGCTGGTCATCACTAATTGTCACATAAAATCCACTTTTCATTGCATGTCACAATCCGATCGAGAAATGGTTCATTATTGTTGTGTAGAATAAGAGAAGCTGACACTTCAAAATGGTGATTTTTTTTGATTTGCTGTCAGCTCATGAGGCACCAACTTATCGAGCTTTTTTCACCTTTCCAATTTGCTTCAAATGTCAAACAATGGTGAATGGTCAACGTTGAGTTCTTCAGCAACTGCTCATGTAGTTGTAAGAGGATCAGCTTCAATGAGTGCTCTCAATTGGTGATTGTCAACTTCCGATGGCTGGCCACTATGCTCCTCATCTTCAAGGCTCTCGTCTCCTTTGCAAAACTTCTTGATCCATCACTGCACTGCATGTTCATTAGCAGTTCCTGGGCTAAATGTGTTGATGTTGCTTTATGACCCATTTTGAACTAGAATAAGAAAATCACTTGAATTTTATTTTTGTCTAACATCATTTACATAGTCTAAAATACATATAACATAAACAGCAAGTAATAAGTCATTAGCAAAAAAACATAAAGCAAGAAATGTACATTAAAATGATGTATAACATAACCACATTTATTTAAGAATGTATTCCAATATGAAAAGCAGATTTCAATGATGCAAAAACCACAATTACGTTTGTGCCAACCTAATAGATCCTTTCCTGAAGATCCTGTCATTATATGCTAGGTGTTTTAAGGATAAGAGGTATGTATGGTAAAGGATCTTTAAAAAAATAACTGTGGCTCATGTTTATTGATCAGATATCATTAGTACATGAGAAGGGCTGAGACTAATGGCTGGTATATTAGTATATGCAGTTCACATGTAACAATCTATTTACTCCCCACAACAATTCCATAAAGTAGATATCATTCCATCAGAATTTTACATATGAAGAAACTGAGGTGCAGAAAGGTTAAATAACTTGCCCAAGGTCAGACAGCCAGTAAGAGGTAAAGCTGGGATTAGAACAGACAAATTTCCAGTCCATGCTCTTGATCTCCATGAAAACTCTCTCACTAAGGGTTTTAAGTAATCCAGACGTGTTCTTCAGACCTAGGGAGCCCACAAATGTAGGACCCCCAAATGTAGGATAAATACCTCAGGAATTATCACCCTCACATATTAAAAGGGAATATACCTCCACTTGCATGTTTTATAGCACGCCACCACCCCATAGTTGGGTGAGGACCAGTTCTGAAAAAAGAAGTCCTTCCTGGCTGTGTCTCGAAGTTAAATGAACTCTATGGTAAGACATTTAATAAACCTAATAAATTTTAAATTTATTTTTCCCGAGTTTCACCAAAAAAAATACTACATCCCTTAAAAGGGTTTCAACTATATTACACTACATATTAGGAGACCACAATGGGCAACAGTTAATCAAATTCAAGATACTGACCCTGTGGTAGTGGAATTTTATTGGGAGTTGAAAGGAATAAAAGGAACCAAGAAAAGAATACCAAGGAAGTATACAAGGTCAGACAATTAAGTTAGTGAACTCATCCTAGAAAAAGTGCTATCTCCCTCATTGCTGAATATCACTATAGTCACCTCCAAAGTATTTCCCTTGGGAAGTTATGAACCTATGCCAGTGCCTAGTCCAACCTTCAAAGCAATTTTGGAACTCTTTTTCAGGAATGGCCATCAAAGTTGCCATTGTATTACCCTTGATGTCCTGAATGTCATCAAAATGTCTTCCTTTCAATATTTCCTTTATCTTTGGGTAAAGAAAGAAGTCACTGGGGGCCAAATCAGGTGAGTAGGGAGGGTGTTCCAATACAGTTATTTGTTTACTGGCTAAAAACTCCCTCATAGACAGTGCCGTGTGAGATTGTGCATTGCATGATGCAAGAGCCATGAATTGTTGGCAAAAAGTTCAAGTCGTCTAACTTTGTCACGCAGACTTTTCAGCACTTTCAAAAAGGTTGGTAAACTGTCCAGTTGATACAAATTCATAATGAATAATCCTTCTGATTCAAAAAAAAGGGTAGCCACATCATTGCAACAAGTTCACAAACTTCATTGTCCGACCTCGTATATGTATGCATGCACACACACATAAACATTATTCCTCAAAGAAACTGTCCTGTCTCTAAGACTCAGAATTTCTTCTCCTTCTGGTGACAGCAGTGTGGACTTGGTGGAGAGAAGGGCACATCCCTGAGGACATGCACACAGATGGGTTTGAATTGGGCTCCAGCACTTATGAGCTGTGTGACCTCACACAGGTAGCTCAGCCTTTCCAACCCTCCTTTCCTCATGTATAAAACAGAGATGGTAACAGCTACTTCAGAGAGTAGTTAAACTTAAAAGAAATCAATAAAACATGCAGCACAGTAACAAAAACATAAAAAGGCAGTCTTTAAAAGGGAATTATTATTATGGTTAGTGATTCAGAGATACTCCTAAGCATGAACCTATTTATTATTTCAGCCAATAAGTATTTATTGGATAGCTACTCTCTTAGCCCACCTCTGTAAAGAGTAAGTTTAACACAGGACTCTTTAAGGAGCTTTGATGCTATTTGAAATCCATCCTGTGAGGAATGACTTGGGGGAAAAAAATAAAGCCCAGTCACAGCTTCAATAATCAGATGTTTCCTTTTCACAGGGGGTGAGAGAGTGGGAGGGGTGGGGCTTCAGTTGGGTCTTGACTAAGGAGTAGATTCATTCCACTAAATTATACCACCATAACTCACATATGCACACAGCTCACATATGGCACAGACTCAACCTAAAACGCCCACTGCACCTGCGTGATTCCCAAGTTTCTGTGGTCAACCCAGACATCATTCCTGACCTCCACACCCAAACATACAGCTGTCTGCTGCACACAGCATGAAGATGATCCACAGACATCTCATGCTGCATGTGTCCAAAGCAGACACTGTAGGAATAAAACAGGTTAGAACTGGTGGCAAAGGAAAGCAAAGACTTTTTGAGTGAAGCAAAATGAATTCCAAAGAAACCTGATATCTGGATTTATAAGCAGTAGGCCAAAGGAGAAGTTGAAGATAACAGCAGTAGGAACTGCACATAAATTACTTACACAGTCTGGGAAGAGGAGTCAAGCCATAACATGCATTCAAGGACCTCAACAGTGGCTTGAATAAACACGGACAGATTTCTGTGCTGCTAGGTTGCACCTCCTTCATGATAATTGGGCAAGCAGGTAATTAATATGCCCTGATATGATACAGAATGGTATAACTTGGCAAGGAAAAGGAGTGGGGGTTATAAAGCCTTGTCTGGCTCCTGGCGTCACCAAACGGTATCTCTTCACTCACACACACGTAGTCAGATAATGAGTAAAGATGGACAGATTCATCTCATGAAATAACTTCAAGAAACTCATAGCTATGGGGGACCCTGGATAAGCAGAACCCCTATCTTCCCCCGTAAAACCTGAACCTCGGCAGGAATCTCTCTACTGGTTAATAAAATCACTTCCACTCTCTCTCCCAAGCTAGAAGCTTCTGATTGTACCCACTTAATCTATATCCAATTACTTGCATCATCTGGCTGATTCTCAGAACAATTTTTCTTGAACATAGTTACTCCACTCCATCTCATTTTAGTCCTTGCTCTGTTATGGAGAAATAACTGCCCATATGATAATACAAAGCACTCACTGTATATTAGAAGTCTTTCTCTCCTCTCTCTTGGTCAGTACCTGGCACACAACAATGTCAGGTGGATGGAGAAGAGACTTAGATTTAGCCATCCTGTACCAGCCTCCATCTCCTCTCATCCATCCTCCACATTTCTCCTACAGGTAGTCATTATTATTTAAAAAGGGGGTTATAACAATAATAACATCTTGCCTCATGTCTGTCACTGGCATCCACTGAAACCAAGTCCCTGCCTAACACAGGCTGGCACATAAGGCACTTTGCAGGGTTCCCCTTTACCCTCACCCTCTTCTTCCACAATTCATTCTGGAAACTCTATGCTCAGACAAAAGATTTTGTGCTGCTCCCTAACTCCAAAAATCCAAGAACTTTTCCAGTCCTGCCCATGCTGTTCTCTCTCTCAAATGCCCTGCATTCTCTCTAAAGGAAAAATTCCTGCTCACCATTAATACCAAGATCACCTCTGTGCTGCCTTCTGACTCTCCCAGGACAGTTCATCCACTTCTCTTAGTTTCTAAGGCCCCCTGAGAGCAACCAAAAGGATAGCAAAGAGTCGCCTGCCACCCCTACTCTCTGACATCCTAGGAAGCTGTGAGGTGTGCCTTGTCCTTTCCATGCTGCCAGCACAGAACCCGGTGGATTGGAGACTTCAGTCAAAAGTCATTTTTAATAATGTTTTTAAAAGAAAGAAGAAAAGAAAAGGAAAAGGAAAAGAAAAAGAAAAGAAATGAAAAGAAGAGAAGAGAAAAGAAAAGAAAAGAAAAGAAAAGAAAAGAAAAGAAAAGAAAAGAAAAGAAAAGAAAAGAAAAGAAAAGAAAAGATACAGACCAAAGGAATAGCTTGGAGCCTCAATAATAAGCCCACATAAATAAAAATCATAAAATGTATTACATTTAGCACCTCCAAATAAGGTAAAGAAGTTATTTACAAAAATTTTTTTGAAAAAGCTGCTTTGAAAAAGAAATGGGCAAACATTTTAAACAAAAGATACATACCTTGTACCATATTCCAAAATAAACTCTAGATGGGAGGGGTGAAATCTAAGAGTCATGGAAAAGCAACACAAACCAGAATACAATATAAGTATTCTGGGAGATGATATGTTTCTTGGCTTTAAAGCAGTGAAGAAATGAAAATGGAAAGATTGACAGTTTGGGGTTCACACAAATTTAAAATACCTGTCCAGTGGAAGAAAAAAAAATCACAGAATTGAAGTAGAACAAAAAAACGCATTTTGGAATTCATTTGATGCAATACGCAAACAAATGGTTAACCCCACTACTACCTAAAAATTCATTCATATTTATAACAGAAACAATTTTCTCAAGAGTAGTATAATAATAAAACAATAAGAATTAAAGCAACATGAGGTTTTGTATAAAATTGCAATGAAATTAGCCTATTTAAATTCTCTGAACTTGGGAGAACTTTTTGGGGGCTTCTCAAGAAAGATTTGCCCTTTAGGGGACAATTTCTCCTGGGCTGAGACTTCACAGGAAGAAGAAAAAAGTTGCCTCTCTTCATATTTACAGGGCTCAAACATGAAGACAGCAGTTTCTATAGGCAACACCCTCACCACTCTGTGATGACAAGGACTAACGTTCAATTAACAAAGGTTAATTCGGTAACTTTGGCTGGGGAGCCCAGAAGTTACAATGGTGCCCTGGTTACCATGTATGGACTGTAGGTGAGCTCTCAAATTTATGTCTAATTCCATCTTCAAATTCCTCTTCCACAGAGCTGCCAGAATAATCTAAAAAGGCAAATGTGGTCATGTCATTCAATCTAGTTCTCCAACTCTTTCTTCTACCATAATTTCACCCTTCCTATCTTAGGTTTAATTTTTTTTTATATATAGATTTACATTTATTGCTTAAACTTTTGTTTTATTAAAATAAAACATGTATTGTCTCATCCCATTTCTGTAATGTTTCTAAATAATAATGACTATGCTACTATTCCTTGATGTTTAAATTTTAGACATTTTTGGTCTCTAAAGATGAAAATTTAATTTCCTTTTTTAAAAATTTATTTTTACAACAGTGCAATAGTTGTACTTTTTACCCCTCAAAGTGACAATCTCCCTCCACCAATCTGCTGCCCGACTCCCCCACATATCATACATATCTATTACAACTCCTCTGACCTCACTCTCACACTGTGCTCCTCATCTCAAGACTATATACATACATTCAGTCACAGTTAACATTCAATATTATACAACACCAGCTTCAGGTGTACAGCGCAGTTATCAAGCCTCTACCCCGTCCCTGAAATGGTTTCCCCAACAAGACACATGACCCTCTGATACCCCACAAAGCATTCACAACATTATCAATTACATTTCCAGAACTGCCCCCCATATCCCTGTGGCAATATTGTAGTCACCTGCTTACACTCTCCAAAACCTTCCCCCTCTCCCTCATCCCCACCCCTTCCCAGCCAGCAACCATCAGTTTTTCCTTTATATCTGCTTGATATAATAAAACAGATTTTGACAGACATAAAGACAGAGATCAACAGTAACATTATCATAGTAGGGGACTTCAACACCCCGTTGTCACCAATGGACAGATCCTCCACACAGAAAATCAACATGGAAAGAGTGGTCTTAAATGATACTTTAGATCAGCTGGATTTCATCGATAGTTTTAGAGCATTTCACCCCAAAACAACAGAATATACATTCTTCTCAAGTGCACATGGGACATTTTCCAAGATAGACCACGTGTTAGGCCACAAAACAAGTCTCGGTAAATTTAAGATTGAAAAGTTCCTCAGGAAAGGAATTGCAATTTCACACAGTCTGTGGCTCAGTGGTGAACAACATAGTCATACAAGTGTAAATAATGGTTATTTATTTGGCTACAAAATATGCTATAACTATATTGGAAAAGGTAGGAGGTGAAATGTGTGTGTGAGGGATAATATAAGAATTAAATTTTAGAGGGGCTTCCGGTAAGATGGTGGAATAGATAGATGCTGTGCCAACTGCCTCACATGATCATACCAAAATAACGAACAATTTATACAACATTCAACCGCGGAAGTCCCCGGAACACTAGATGAACAGAACTTCTAAACGAAGGACTTAAAGAGGAGGCCACATCAAGTCTGGTAGGAGGGGTGGAGATGAGAGAGGGCAAACCTCGTGAGGGAAGCCCCAGCTGTGGGGAGGCTTCTCCGGTTCGGGGAGAGACCCTCTGGCCCCACACCAAGGTCACCAGCCGAGAGTTACTTTGCCCGGAAGAGGAGTTCCACGATAGCTGGCAGAAGAAATTAGTGAGGACTCTCTTTGCTCCGCTCAGTGAGGCTGAGGGAGGCTAGAGAACCAGTGGAGCCAGAACATGGACTCACTCACTGGTAAGCACTCACCCGGTTCCTGGTGGATGGAGTAGTTGTGTGAATGGGGCCCAGGAGCCTGCGGGGACAGACTGAACTGAGCACCTTTGGCATGGGAGCTGGAGGTTTTGGGACCATTGTTCCCCTGGTGTGGAGCTTCCAAGTTTGAATGTTGTATAAATTATTTGTTATTTTAAATTATTATTTTTATTGAGGTATAACTGACATACAATATTATATTATTTTTAGGTGTATGATACAGTGATTTTATATTTGTCTATATTGTGAAATGATCACCACAGTAAGTCTAATTAAATTCTGTCACCATACATAATACAGAACTTTTTTTCTTGTAATGGGAACAGAGGGTCAGGTCCGGGACTGCATTGATCTGGTGAAATTGGCGGAGGAGTGTGTGTGTGTGTGTGTGTGCGCGCACGCGTGCGCACATGCTGCCTTGGAGCCACACCCTCCACACAGCCTGTGCTGCGTAGCCAGGGAAAGGTCTAGAGGACGCGATCAGGCTCCAACAGTCTGTTCATTGAGATGCGGGAGTGCGCAAGCCACCTTGGGTCCCCACTCTCTATACTGCGCATGCAGAATTGCCAGGCTGGTGATTGGTTGTTGGGTTGCTTGGCCTGATCTGTGAGCGGCTGATTAGGACAGGCTGAGACTGGGAGTTTTCCTGGGAGTGTTGGTCCATGAGCTGTGTGCCTGTGTGATTCAGCCAGGGCTTTTCTGGTGATCTATCTAACACATCAAAGCTATCCCAGAGCACCAGCCAGAATGAGGAAACAAAGAAACATGTCCCAAGTAAAAGATCAGAATAAACCTCTAGAAATGGAACTAAATGAAACAGAGGGATCCAACCTTTCAGAGACAGTTTAGAACACTGATACGAATGTTTAACGAACATAAGGATAGAGAAATTATAAAAAAACAATCAGTTAGAACTAAAGAATACAATAACTGAAATGAAGAACACACTCAAAGGAATCACCAGTAGATCAGATGAAGCAGAGGATCCGATCAGCGATTCAGAAGACAAAATAACAGAAATCACCCAGCTGGAACAACAAAAAGAAAAAAGAATAAAAAACAATGAAAATAGTTTAAGAGCCCTATGGGACAACACGAAGTAAAACAATAAGCACAAAATAGGAATACCAGAAGGAGACGAGAAGAGGCAAGGGATCAAGAATGTATTTGAAAAAATAATGACTGAAAACTTCCCTACCCTGGTGAAGGAAATCAACATACAAGCCCAGGAAGTGCAGAGAGTTCCAAACAAGCTGAACCCAAACAGGTCCATGCCAAGACACATCATAGTTAAAATGGCAAAGGTTAAAGACAAAGACAGAATCCTAAAAGCAGCAAGAGAAAGAGAGCAGGTTACATACAAAGGAACTCCTATAAGGCTAACAGCTGACTTTTGTATAGAAACTCTGCAGGCCAGAGGGGAGTGGCAGGAAATATTCAAAGTGACACAAAATAAAGGCCTACAACCAAGATTGCTCTACCCAGCACGGCTATCACTTAAAATTGAAGGAGAAATAAAGAGCTTCTCAGAAAAGAATAAGCTTAAGGGATTCACTACTACCAAGCCAGCATTGCAGGAAATGTTAAAAGGGCTTTTTTATACAGAAGAAAGGGGTAAACAACCTAACTTAGGAAGCCCAGGAATACAAATAACAAAATGGCAATACATATTCACCTATCAATAATCATAATCATTTTAAATGTGAATGGGCTAAATGCTCCAATCAAAAGACAGAGAGTGGGCCAGCCGAATGGCTCAGTTGGTTAAGAGCTCGCTCAAAAGTGCAAGCTGAGCTCTGAGCAACAGCGGTTCGAGGCCAGCCCGAGCTGAGTTGCCGTTGAGCTGCCAACAGGTGGCAGGATGGCTCAGCTAAAAAAAATAAATAAATAAATAAATAAATAAATAAATAAATAAATAAATAAACTTAAAAAAAAAAAAAAAAAAAGACAGAGAGTGGCTGAGTGGATATGAAAATAGGACCCAAGTATATACTGTTTATAAGAGACTCATCTCAGAGCAAAAGACATAACACAGACTGAAAGTATAGGGATGGAATAAGATATTTCATGCAAATTGAAATGAGAAAAAAAGCTGGAGTAGCAGTACTTGTTTTGGACAAAATAGACTTTAAAATGAAGACTACAATAAAAGACAAAGAAGGGCACTATAACCCTAATAAACATCTATGAAACCAACATAGGAGCTCCTAATTATATAAAACGTTTTTTTCTGTAACTAATAATTGCTTTGCTTTTTCACAGCTTTTTTTTCTCTCTGCTTCTACCACTAATAAAGTACCAAACTTTATGAAACAATGGTTTTAAAACAATCTTGAACAGGCAACAAAAGAAACAATTAACAAATGGGACTATATCAAACTAACACGCTTCTGCACAGCAAAGGAAACCATCAACAAAACAACCTACTGAATGGTAGAAACTATTTGAAAATCATATATCTGATAAGGGGTTAATTTTCAAAATATATAAAACTCAAACAACTCAATAGCAAAAAAATAATCCAATTTCAAAAATGAGCAGAGGGCCTGGATAGACATTTTTCCAAAGAAGATATACAGATGGCAAACAGGTACATGAAAAGATGCTCAACATCACTAATTATCAAGGAAATGCAAATCAAAACCACAATGAGATATCACCTCATAGCTGTTAGAATGGCTATCATCAAAAGACAAGAAATAACAATAGTTGGCAAGGATGTGGAGAAAAGGGAAGCCTCATTCAGTGTTGGTGGGAATGTAAATTGGTGCAACCACTATGGAAAACAGTATGGAGGTGCCTTAAGAATTAAAAAAAGAACTACCTTATGACCCAACAATTCTACTTCTGGGTATTTGTACAAAGAAATCCAAATTTTGGAAAAGATATATGCACCCCCATGTTCATTGCAGCATTATTTACAATAGCTAAGATGGAAACCTAAGTATCTATTGATAGATGAATAGACAAAGAAAATGTGGTGTGTGTGTGTATGTGTGTAGATATATATATACAGATATATAAACAATGGGATACTATTCAGCCATGAAAAATAATGAAAATTTGTGACAACATGGATGGACCTTGAATCAAACTCACAGATACAGAGAAACAGATTGGTGGTTGCCAGAAGCGTGGGGTGGGGGAAGAGAGAATGCGTGAAGAGAGTCAAAAAATACAAATTTCCAGTTATAAAATAAATAAGTCATGAGGATGTAATGTACACCATGGCGATTATAGTTAATAATACATATTGCACATTTGACAATGGCTAAGTAGATCTTAAAGTTCCCATTACAAGAAAAAAGTTCTGTATTATTTATAGTGACAGAAGTTAACTAGACTTACTGTCGTGATCATTTCACAATATAGACAAATATCAAATCACTATATCATACACCTAAAAATAATATAATGTTGTATGTCAGTTATACCTCAATAAAAATAATAATTTAAAAAATCTTAATGCAATCAAAAACACTGTTTTTGATCCCTTCATCCATACTGTTCTGAAAATTTATATTTCCAGTTCTTAATTTTCTTCCCCCATTCATCCTGTAGACACTGGGTGGAATATTCTCACCTAAAAGATCATGTCCTATAGTTCTGGGAAATTTTCTTGTATCATTTGTTTCATGATTTTCTTCTCTCCGTTTTCTCTATACTTTTTTTGATATTTTTATTAATTGATGTTGAACCTGCTGGATTAATTTAATTCTTTTCAAATAAGAACACAAATAATTCTATCCCCTGGCCTCCCTTACATACGTACCTCCACAGCCCTCCATCCTGTTTCAATGCAGATTGGTTGATCTCTTGGCCTGCTACACAGCTGTCACCTGCCTTAGAACAGCCTTTCATCACCTTTCTGGGACCTGCTTTTAGTATTCTCTTGTATGAATCCCCCGTTTCCTTAATCCTATTATTATTATCTTTCTTACTTTACATCCTTGATTTACTGGAGCAATCCTTGAGCAGCTTCCTGAAAACAGATGCAGGGAAGGTAAAATTGTGAGGCCCTATATAAATGTAATGTATTGGGTTGTCAGAAAAGTCATGATATATTTTTTCTGTTTTGCATTGCAAAAATGCATCATGACTTTTCAGACAACCCAATATTTACTTTGTGCTTGATCTTTTTTTTTTTGAAGGCAATGTCACCGTCCCTCATATGTGGGACCCGAACCGGGGCCGCTTGGCTTCCCAAGCCAGTGCTTAACCACCACACCACTCAGCCGGCCTGTGCTTGATCTTTTTTTTTTTTTCTGTGCTTGATCTTGACACAAGCTATTCTATTGCTGACTATAGAATTCTAAGTTGAAAATAACTTTTTCAACTTATCTCCTAGTTTTTAATGTTGCTACTGAAAAATCCAATACCAATTGTATATGAGCCACATTTTCTCTTTAAAAGCTTTTGGGACTTTTCCTTCATCCATTCTATTCTGAAAATTTACATTTACATTTTTTAATTTTCTTCCCCCATTCATCATGTAGGCATTGGGTGGAACCTTCTCACCTAAAAGATCATGTTCTATAGTTCTGGGAAATTTTTTTGTATCATTTGTTTGATGATTTTCTTATCTCTGTTTTCTCTGTTCTTTTTCTGATATTCCTATTAATTAATGTTGAACCTGGTGAACAGATCTAATTCTTTTTAAATATTTCTCTCCTATTTATTTATTTATTTATTTTTCTGTCTTTCAGAAGAGTTCCTCAAAGGTGTTTTTCAACCTTTTATTGAACTATTTATTCCTATCTTATTTTTAAATTCCCAGATAAAATTTTTATTCTCTGATGATTACTTTAGCATAGCACTTGCCTCTTGTTTTGTGAATAAAACAAAACATTTCATGATATCTCTATGTCATTAATTATAGTTTTAAAGTTTGTAGTTTTTTTTTCCTCCAAATATGTTTTCTATTATTGTTGTTGCTAAAGCCTTTTATAATAGAGAATCTCCTGAGATGTCTCGGGATTCTGGCTCTCCTTTCTTATTGTAGAGTGTCAGCTACATGTAGATGGATGGAGCTTTACAACAGGCATAACTTACTAATAGTTAATAAGCAGAACCCAACCATGTCAGCAGTGTGCCCCCAACTATCAGGTCTATTGGCGTTTTTCTTAGGCTGGTTTGTTCAGAATAGTTCCTTCAAATACTTGACTATGGGGGTATAAAAGCCTTGAAGGGTAATGAGACTTGAAGTGTTCCCATTTTGTGTGTAGCCTTATCCTCTGTCCCAGGCCAAATCTTATGAACTAAAACCCAGAATTCACCTTCTCCAGAGAGTAAGCCTCCCATATTCGACTAGGGAGGGAAGGGCAGACTCTGGCTGTGCAAGGCTGGAGAACAAATCTGGGGATACAACTGCAGTCCTTCTATTCAAATCTACTTCCCAGCCATCAGAAGTAACTGGCACCTCCAATTCCTCAGTTTCTGGAGTTCTGAGGTATAACTAGGCTGCATTCTTCTGCTCTTACCACCACTCCCCTCCATATTCTGGAGGTTAGGTCTCAGCTTCAACCAGTTTGCTGCCAGTCACCATTCATCCGTTCTCTTTCCATCTTTCAAAACTTTGTAGGTGTCGCATCCCTCTGTCATCGCCTATGTAGTTGTCTCTTACAGGTTGCCATCCTCTCCAGACCCTTATTATCATCTTAGTAAAATTTCAGGAGGGACCAGAAATAAGTAGTAGACTCAGGCCGCCATGCTACACTACAGAGCACTATCAATCATGCATTCTTCCCTGAACACATCATGTTTTAATTTGCATCCCATCTCTGCTCTTACTGTTCCCCTGCTTGGTCTCCCCTTATCCCTCTCTCCTCTTTAATTTTCCTAACTTTAATGGTCCTTCAAGATTAACCTCAGTTATCATCTCAAGCAGGAAACTTTCCCAGATCCTCCCTGCACATGCTGTTTGTATCTCTGGCCTGATACACATCATATAGATCACACTATGCTGAACTGATCTGTCTGCACATCTGTCTCCCTCCCTAGACGAGGAATAAAGAAGTAAGGATGTATCTTATTCGATGTTCTGCTTCTAATGTGGGAGAAAATATCTTGCACATAATAGGTGCTCATTAATATTTGTTCAACTGGCCCATTGCCAGTAAGCTCCATGTTGGAAGCATTTTCATTCTAGGAGTGAAGAAAAAAAAAAAGTGGCTCTGTTTATTTGCCAGTGTCTAAATAAGAAACGCTAATCAGAGAGTACCAGGAAATGAAAACAGCCAGATGTTTTTGAGAGCAGAAGTCCAGGAACACAAAATATCTTCCAAAAGGGGTGATGTATATTTTCCTAGTGATTCAAAATGAATATATGCTTATTAGGCAGGGAGAGAGATTTAACAGGTTCCTCGGCTGGTCCTGCAATTTTAAATCCATTTAAGATAATTTTCTTCATCTCAAATCTACTTTTCTCAATAACCAGGATACTTAACTGATTTGTACAAAACCCATTTGAAAAAAAATAATCTGCTCTAAACAAGGGTACACTCTAAATGGAAAAAGAGAGACACTACAAATGTAACAGAAAATGAAAAATCTGTTTGAAAGGCCAAGGCGGACTCCTGAAAATAGGTTTTCTTCCAGCATCTTGGTTCTATAACCAAATGCTTTTCTCTGTTTCACAAGGAGAAAACAAATAATTGGTAAATCTGAGCACACAGGAAAAAGACCTTTCATAAGACAACCAACATGTAAACAAACTGTTTAAAAGGGAAGAATCTTAGACGAAACAGTATAAGTAGAAACAATCATGTGGTGTATGTTCTTACCTATCAGTTTGGCAAAGTCTTTTGTAAATGCTAGCACCCAGTTTTGGAAGGGCCAAGTAAAATTCCAATAAGCATAGAGACTGCTATAAACTTTTTGGAGGAAAATATCTGGACAGTATGTGTCTAGAGCTTCCATAAATATTCCTACAATGTGATCTAAGGATTATACTTTTAGAAGTGTGGATTAAGAAAATAAATATCAAATCAATACACATAAAGACTTGAATGGGAAGATATTCATCAAAGTGTTATTTAGAATAATGAAAAATTAAAAATAACCAAATTCCCAACAATGGAAGTAATGACCATACCTAATAACATCAGAAAATGCTCATGAAATAATGTTAATTGAAGAAAGAGATAAAACGATGTATCATATGCTCATAATTGGCAGAGAAAATAGACTCGAAGACAATATACTAAGATTTCACCAGCCGCTATCCCTAGGTAAGAAGCTCATGCTGATTTCTGTGGGTTTTTTTTAAACTTTTTGTATTGCAGACCTTTCTGTATGGTTCTGGATTATTTCTATAAAAATTTAAATTTTACTTAGCTAATAATTCATAATCAACAGTACTCAGTTTATTGGTGGTGGAGGAGACTGAGATAAAAACCTCCCTTGCTAGTTATGAACCACATAAGAAAATGTTACAGACTCGAGCCTATGCCCATCCACAGGATCAAGCAAGTGCCTCTCAATGACTGACTCAGAACTTACTTGGTGGGACGATAATCCGGAATGGAACGATCCAGTGAGATTTTTTCACTGAGGTAGGAATTGTAGCCATACTTCTCATGCGGTCCCTTGGCTTTTTCTTCTTCGGCCGGGGAAAGGGTAGCAGGAAGGCCCCCTTTGCCCCGCCCACCATAACCTTCAATGAGCCCAAGGGATTTGGATAAGCCTAGAAAAAGAAGGGAAAAATAAATTATTGAAAATGGCCATACCAGGATATTTCATTTAGGCTCAGATGCAGCTTCAAGGGAAATTATAACACTCCTGTCACAGGAAAAGTCATGACCTTGATTTATCAACCTTTGGAATATGCTCTGAACATATTTGTATTGAGAGGAGGGGCAAGGTAACTAGGAGTTGTGGGATTAGGTCCTGTTACTAATAAGGAGACTCTCCTGTTGGGAACTGGGGTCAATGGGGTCTATAAAAGACAGAGAGTGCCTGACCTGGGAGACATGGGGACCAAGAAGGACATGGGAAATGGGAGACAATTGTGACTGTTATTCATGCCTGTTTTCCTCTCTCCATGGGGCAAGTACAACAGTTAGATAAGCCAGGAGCTACCAGTATGACAGGAAGCTGCCAAACTGCAGGTGTTTTAACTTCATTTAAACAGAAAACGATGCACAGGTTGGTTTTACCATGAGCTTAAAGTGTGTAACAGCCCGACACAGTTCTACACCTAACGGTTTTATTCAAATTTCATTTAAATGGCAAAGGAACTACAAATGTTTGAGAATAAATCACAGAGAAAAATCCCATAAGGGTGATAACTATACCAAGTAGAGTAGGAGGCTTCTGCAACAAGCCTCACTGAGCAACTGCAAGTTCCCATGGTGGTGGCAGCTTTATAACTATTGTTCCATTATACGATACACACCTTGATGGGCAATTTTTAAATCCTAGAGTTATGGGAGGTTTTACTACTCAGCTAGAAAACGTTCGTTGTTAAGGGCTCTCATTCCCTTTCACCATTTCAAATGCTCAAGGTACTCAGTAGACACTCAGGTACACGTACATACGTGCACGTGTGTGCGCACACATACACACACACACACACACACACGAATTTATCCACAGAAGTCTCCCTTGGACTAGGGCTGTAAACAGCTCCCTTGGCTTTCACAGTGGACAGCCCACAGAGCCTAGGAGGATGTGATGCCAGGAAGGTATCACATCTCCTGGCAACTCGAAGGCCCCCAGATCTACTCCAGTCACAGGGTAGTTCTCCATCACATAACGGCAAGACTTGTATTCATTCCCTTTCCCACTTCTCTGAAAATAGAAATTTATTTTCTGTCATATCAAGATCAGAAAGCGAAGTTTAAGTAAGCAGCTCAGACTAGCTCTCAGATGAATATCATTTTTCTGCCTGGCAATCACTTCCACTGTCCACCAAGTTTTTCAGGAATCCTGACATCTTTTCTGCCTGCCACCATCCCAACAGAGGCAACATCAACTGAGAATTAGATTACTCCTGCCCTTGCTACCTGCTTCCTGGTATTTACTCCCTCATTCCACATCAATGTGCAACCAACATTCCAACAATATCACCTTCACAGAGCTCAAAAATATACAAGAACACTTCCCATTTTAAGTACAATCACCTGTGCTCGGTTATAAAAACACCTGTGAAAGAGCATGACTGAGGGAATAGAGAATGGTGAGACTACTTTGGAAAATACTTTGGCAGTTCTTCAAACTGCTAAACATAGTTACCATATGACCCAGCAAGTGCATTCATAGGTATATACCCAAGAGAAATAAAAAGATATTTCTACACAAAAATTCATATACAAATGTCCTAGAATTCAGATTAGCTAAATGTCCATAAACTGATGAATGGATAAACAAAATATGTTCTAACCATATGATGGGATATTATTTGGCAATAAAAAAGAATGAAGTAGTTGTATACACTATAACATGGGTGAACCTTAAAAACATTATGCCAAGTAAACAAACCTCATCAGCAAAGAGCACAAATTGTATGATTCTATAATATTTACATGAAATGTACAGAATATGCCAATCTCTAAAGACACAAAGTAGATTAGTATCTGCTTAGGGCTGAGAGGTTTGGGGAAGACATGGGGAATGACTGCTACATGTATGGGGTATCCTTTTGGGTGATGGAAATGTTCTGGAGTTAGATTGTGGTGATGTTTGCCCAACTTTGTAAATACACTAAAAATCACTAAGTCGTACACTTTAAGTGGATGAATGATACGGTATATGAAAAGTATCTCAATAAAGCTATTTAAAAAACCCACTTGTGATAGACAATTCTGGTTCCAGCAAGATGGAAGGCTAAAATAACATGAAATATTTCCAGGAAAGCACCTAGAAATGCTGAATACAAAAATTTTAAAATATTTTAAATACACAGCTGAGCTTGCAAGAAAGAAAGGGAAACTCCCAGAGGTAAGTTAAAATAAGAGTTCAGACTGTATCTGCTAGAATGCGGTAAAGGATGGATTGCTCATTAACTAAAGGCTGGAGTATTAGGGCTCAAACATGCACAGGATGTGAGAACCTTTATGCCTTAAATGTTTCATAATTTTTAATTATGAAGGCACAAGTTCCCCCTGTCTACCCAAAACCAATTTTTGCAACCTATTTCAATATATAATCAAATTAAGATGACAGGTGTCCTTATAAGAAGAGATAAATTTGGACACAGATAGACAGACACACATAAGAGAGAAGGCCATTTGACAACAGAGCTAGACATTCGAGGATGCAGCTACAAGCCAAGAAATGCCAAGGTCTACCAGCAACTCCCAGAGGCCAAGAAGAGGCAAGGAAGGATCTTCCTGAAAGCCTTTGGAGGGAACATGGCCCAGCTAACACCTTGATTTCAGATTGCTAACCCCCAGAGCTGTGAGACAATACATTTCTGTTGTTTTAAACCACCAGATTGTGGGAAATTGTTACTAAAACTAATACAATGAATAAACAACAACAACAACAACAAAAGAATGGAAATGGGTAGAAAAAAATATATGCCAGCCAAATATTAATCAAAAAGAAAGCTGGCATGGCACTATTAATATCAGATAAAACAGAATTCAGGGCAAACAGCTTTATGGGATATATAAAGTCATTACATAATTGTAAAGTAAGAATAAACCAGAAAACTAGGCAACACAGCTTCAAATTACATACAGCAAAAACTGACAACATACAAGGAAAAATCAATGAATGAACAATTATGGGGGGAATATTAATACATTTATAAGTATTGAACAGATCATAAGGACAAAAATTTAGAAAAAATCTAGAACTTCACAACCAAATTAACAAATTTGATCTAATGGACTCAGCACCTGACTTTCTAGTAAGTACATGTTCTCTACAAGGGCAAATGGAATGTTTAAACAATTGACAGACTACAAACAAGTCTCAACCTCTCTTACAGATAGTTTCTGAATAAAAAGCAATAAAAAAAAAAGAAAGCGATAATAAAAATACCACAAGGGAGGACTTCTGGTAAAATGGCGCAATAGAGAGACGCTGTACTAACTGCCTCCCAGGATCACACCAAAATTACAAACAAATTATATAGCATTCAACCCTGGAGGTCCCCAGAACACTGGAGGAACAGAACCACTAAACGAAGAACTTAAAGAGGAGGCCATGTCGGGTCTGGTAGCACGGGAGGAGACAAGAGAGGGCGAACCCCGTGAGGGAAGCCCCAGCTGTGGGAAGCTTGTCTGGTTGGGGGAGAGACCTTCCGGCCGCACTCCAAGCTCACCAGCCTAGAGTTCCTTTGCTGGGAAGAGGAGTTCTAATACAGCTGGCAGTAAATTAGTGAGGACTCTCTTTGCTCAGCTCGGTGAGGCTGAGAGCAGCTAGAGAATCAGTGGGGCTGGCGCCCAGGCTTGCTTGCCGGTGAGCACTTACCTGGTTACTGGTGGAGGGAGTGGCTGTGTGAGCCGGACCCGGGAGCCTGAGGGGACGGACTGAACTGAGCACATTTGGTGCGGAGGCTGGAGGTTTTGGGACTGTTGTTCCCATGGTGTGGAGCCTGCATGCGAGTGGTGTAGGGAGGATGCCATTTTATGGGGCTTGGGCCCTCCCACGGAGGATCAGATCTGAGACCTCATTGGTCTGGTGGAATTGGCACAGAAGTGCGTGTGTGCATGCACACATGCGCATGCGGCCTTGGATCCCCACCCTATGCCTAGCTTATACTGCATTGCCAGGGAAACGCTGGGCAGGTGCCCTCTGGCTCCAACAGGCTGCTCACTGAGACCCGGGAGTGCTCGAGCCCCCTCGGATCCCCACGCTCCGAACGGCTTGTGCTGTGTTGCCAGGGAAACGCCTGGTGGGCGTGCTCCGGCTCCAACAAGCTGCTCACTGAGACGCAGGAGTGCGCAAGCCGCCTTGGGTCCCGCTCTCCGCACTTCGCTTGCAGAGTTGCCAGGCTGGTGATTGGTTGTCAGACTGCTCGGCCTGATCTGAAAGCGGCTGATTAGGACAGGCTGAGACTGGGAGTTTTCCTGGGAGTGTTGGGCTGTGAGCTGTGTGCCTGCGTGATCCAGCCAGGGCTCCCCTGGTGATCTGTCTAATACATGAAAGCAATCCCAGAGCGACAGCCAGAATGGGGAAACAAAGAAACATGTCACAAGTAAAAGATCAGAAGAAACCTCTAGAAATGGAACTAAATGAAACAGAGGGATCCAACCTTTCAGAGACAGAGGTCAGAACACTGATGATAAGAATGTTTAAGGAACTTAGCGAGGACATAAAGAAGGATAGGGAAACCATAAAAAACAACTTGTTAGAACTAAAGAATACAATAACTGAAATGAAGAACACACTTGAAGGAATCACCAGGAGAGTAGATGAAGCAGAGGACCGGATCAGTGATTTGGAAGACAAAATAGCAGAAATCACCCACTTGGCACAACAAAAAGACCAAAGAATAAAAAACAATGAAAATAGTTTAAGAGCCCTATGGGACCAGGTGAAGCCCAACCACCTTCAACTCATAGGAATACCAGAAGGAGAAGAGAAGAAGCAAGGGGTCGAGAATGTATTTGAAAAAATAATGACTGAAAACTTCCCTACCCTGGTGAAGCAAATCAACATACATGCCCAGGAAGTGCAGAGGGTTCCAAACAAGCTCAACCCAAACAGGTCCACACCAAGACACATCATAGTTAAAATGGCAAAGGTTAAAGACAGAGACAGAATCCTAGAGGCTGCAAGAGAAAGACAGCAGGTTACATACAAAGGAACTCCTGTTAGACTAACAGCTGACTTGTCTACAGAAACTCTGCAGGCCAGAAGGGAGTGGCAGGAGATACTCAAAGTGACACAAAATAAAGGCCTACAACCAAGATTGCTCTACCCAGCACGGCTATCACTTAAAATTGAAGGAGAGATAAAGAGCTTCTCAGAAAAGAATAAACTTAAGGAGTTCATTACCACCAAGCCAATATTGCAAGAAATGTTAAAAGGGCTTTTTTAAACAAAAGAAAGGGGTAAACAAGCTAACCCAGAGAGACCAGGAATACAAATAACAAAATGGCAATACATATGCACCTATCAATAATCATTTTAAATGTGAATGGGCTAAATGCTCCAATCAAAAGACAGAGAGTGGCTGAGTAGATAAGAAAATAGGATACATGTATATGCTGTTTACAGATGGAATAAGATATTTCAGGCAAATGGAAATGAGAAAAAAAAAGCTGGAGTACCAATACTTATTTTGGACAAAATAGACTTTAAAATGACTACAATAAAAGACAAAGAAAGGCACTATAACCCTGATAAACATCTATGCACCCAACATAGGAACTCCGAATTACATATAACAGATTTTGACAAACATAAAGACAGAGATCAACAGTAACACTATCATAGTAGGGGACTTGAACACCATTGTCACCAATGGACAGACCCTTTAGACAGAAAATCAACACAGAAAGAGTTGATATAAAGGAAAAACTGATGGTTGCTGGCTGGGAGGGAGTGGAGAAGAGGGAGAGGGGAAGATTTTGGACAGTGTAGGTGGGACTACACTGTTGCCGCAGGGATATGGGGGCAGTTCTGGGAATGTAATTGATAATGTTGTGAAGAGACTATTAGGTTGTGTGAAATAAGTCAGTCGGAGAAGGACAGGTACCATGTGATCTCACTTGTGTGTGGAGTCTGAAGAGCTGAGTGAACGATCAAAGTAAACAGACTCGTAGATGTGGAGGAAAAACTGAGGGTTGTTAGTTGGGAGGGGGATGGGGATGGGGGAAAGGGGAAGGGATTAGACAGCATAAATAGACAACTACAATATTGCCACAGGGATATGAAACACAGATCGGGGAATATAATAATGTTGTAAAAATTTTGTGGCTGTCAGATAGTCACATGTCTTGTTAGGGAGACCACTTCATGGATGGAGTAGAGGCTTGATCTGTACTCCTGAAGCTGATGTTATATAGTATTGTATGCCAACTGTAACTGAATATGTGGATGGACACGGGATGTGGAGTATACTGTGGAGGGGAGTCAGGGGAGTTGTGATAGAAATGTATGATATGGGGGAGGTAGTGGGGTGGCGAACTGGGGGAGGATGGTTGCCACTTTGGGGGGTAAAGAGTATAACTATTGCATTGTGTTATACACCTGAAACTAACAAAAAAAAATGAAAAAAAAAAAAAACCATTACACAAGCAAAAAATAAATAAAAAATAAAAAAATAAAAATACCACAAGGAACTCAAACATTTTGCCAATTTAAAAAGACTGCTAAAACAATCATGGGTCAAATAATTAATCATAGTGCCATTAGAAGATACATGAAACTGACAGACTATTTAGGATAGTGCTAAAACAATACCTGGAAGGAACTAGGTGAATGCATATATTGGCGGGGGAGGGGGGAGAGACTGATAATAAATAAGGTAAGCATCTAACCCAAGGAGTTAGAAAAAGAAGAGAAACCCCTTCCCCCTTCAAAAAACAATACAAAACAAAAGAGCAAAAATTAATGACATGCACACACACAAAAGAAAATAAGAAAAAAAGGAAAAAAGGAGTAAGAGGGAGGGTGGGAGAAGAGAGACAGACAGAGAGAACATGTTCCTTGCAGAGAAGATTTATGTATTCATCACAGTAGACACAGTACCTAAGGTCCCCAATACTTTGGAAGGCCCAGGAAAATGTTTAAATTTATTTTAAAATAGTAACAATACAATCATAAAATATAGTTTTTAATATTTTTTTTTATAGTGGAAGAAACCCATGAAGGCCAAAGTGCCTAGAGCCCATAAAAGTCATTATGCAGCCCTGGTTCTCTTGAGTTTAGAATTTTATCTATAAAGAACAAGGTGCCTAAAAAAGTAACAAAATGTGAAACAGGATTTATAAATTTTACCTGTAAGGTGGATGGCACAAGGACAGACCCCAGGCTCTAACAGTAATGACATCAACAGTTTATTGAGCATCTCCTGTGTGCGAGGCACCGTGATGAGCATGTTACATATGCCCTATCATTACTTCATCTAATCTGACAACCTCATGTGGAACCTCATGTGACAACCTCATCTCTATTTGACAAATGAGGACACTGAGTCTGAGAATGTAGTGATTTTGTTAAGGTACCATGGCTGGCAATGAATGATAGATCTGGGTTCTGGATGTAGTGAGAGATATAGAGGAGGATAAGACCTGGGATACATGATAGATGAGGAAACAAGTTCTGGGGCTTACAGCATTCCAGACAAAGGATTGCAGGGTTCCATTTTAAGGCAGTGGTGGGGAGATCTGAGAAATATTTAAGAGATACCATCACAAGGCAGGAGACAGACAAGCGTTAGGGTGAGAGGGAAGAAGTGAGTGAGCTTAGAGTTTCCAGTGATCCATACCACTCATAAGGATGGGACATACAAAAGAAAGGTTGAGAAAATGAATTCTGTTCTCTACATAGTATACAGTGCATTCATGGACATTCAGATAGAATCAGAGGTCCAGCTGGGGGTTAGAACACATGAGAGTAGGGCAGACAGCAGAGGAGGCTGGAGATATGAACCTGGCAGCCATCAGCATGGATGGGGCTGTAGCCATGACAGAGGGCAGGAGCTGGATAGGCTGGGGGATGTTGAGTAGCAAGAAGGAGAAAGATTCTCTGACCCTACTCCTCTTGTTGACTTCTACCATATCTAGAGTAGGAATAACATACTTCAAAGCTTATTTCTTCTCTGCTTAGTATGCATGGTCTCTCATCAAAGCTACATTTGAAACTCAAGACTTCAAGGAATTGAGACTTAAAGGATTACAGAAACATCTCAGGATGAACCAGTGGTTAAGCTTCCTGCTTGTCTTCATGAATCCATTTGAGCACCCTCTCTCCACCCACTGGTGATTATTGTTTCAGCTTTCCTTTTTTCCCAATGCTTTTATACCCGTTTGTCTATTAGACTGGCAGGGTAGACATGACCATGATCACTTTAGCGATGAAGAAATGGAGGCTCAGAAGGATTAATTATTTGAGCATCCAAAAGTAATGGAGATGGAATAAGACATTCTTCCCAACACTTAACACACACATAAATGCACTTTTCAGGAAATTCTGTAGGAATGAACTCAGCATTGAAAACATGATGGAGAATGGTAAATAAATGGTAGTAAGCTCACGAAAAATAATACTGTACAGCAATGAAAATGAATGGCTTGCAGATAACTCTCATAGACTCAACGTAAAGCAAAAAGCATCAAATGTGCATATAATTCCGTTTATACAAATTCCATTTATAGGGAAGTTCAAAACCTAATCCAAAGATAGTTTAGAGATATAAACTTATGTAGTGAAACTGTAAAGAACCATAAAAGAGAGAGTGGATCATAACTGGGGAAGGACACACATAGGACCTCAAAGGTCCTGGTAATGCTTCATTATAAAGCTGGGGGGTGGATGTGACTAGTAGTCATGATATAATTATTACCTGACATATATGTGATGTATATAATGTGTGAACTATTGTGTAATTTAAAAAAAAGATAATAAAGGGACCACTGACAGTGGATTTTTCTCCTTTTTTTGTGTATACTTCTCTGTTCATTCACCCTGGGTTTCCCTTTCCCTTTTCCTTCCCCAGTACTTGTTGCCTTTTCTCACAAGCCACAAACTCAGACTTCACTGGTTTTCCTGCCACCGTGGAGCCCAAGAGTCAAGGAGGGTAACTATCAGAATGGGGCAGAATTGGCCTTCTACTTAACTCAGCAGCTTCAGTGGAAAACATCTGATTCTACCTTTTATTTCATCTCTGTGGTTTGGTTGGCACATCTCTTTCTTCCTTTCATGACACAGCATTTCTTTTGTCAATCTAAAGAGACAGCTTCCAATCTCAAGTCACTGAATGCCTCCTCGGAGCTAAAGTGCATCTCAGCTGTGCTTACCCAGTGTGTTCCCATTGGTAGCCTTTCCAATACAGGCAGAGGAGCCAGGATGGAACTTTATTTTAAAATGACACAGGAATTAAGACTAGGACTGTATGCACACTACTAAGAGAGATGATCCAAGATGGCAGAGTAGACAAACTCTATGCTAGCCTCCTCCCGTGAACACATCAAAATTACAATCAAATTATAGTACAATCAACCTGGAGAACCTTCTGAAGTCTAGCTGAATAGAAGTTTTATGACTAAGGATATAAAGAAGAAGCCACATTGAGACTGGTAGGAAAGGGGGAGACATGAAATGGGCTTGTCCCATACCCATGTGTGCCAGTTGAAAATCAGAAGAGAAGTCTCAGCCACAGAGATTCCTCACAAAGGAGCAAGGGACTCCAGCCCCCACTCTAAGCTCCCCAGCCCAGAGTACTGGTGACAGGTAGGGGAGCCTCCACAACTTCTGGCTGTGAAAAACAGTAGGATTCCAAACTTCTGGGTGGGATGAAAGGCTGCAAGAAAACCCAGACATCATCTTAAAGGGCTCACACAGGCACATACCCTGGGCTCTGGCAGAGGGATGGTGACTCAGGGGGTGTCAGAAATATATGGAGAGAGACTGAGTTGAGTAATATTGGGGAGAGGACATTTTCCCTGTGTGGGGCTCTCATCCCAAGCAGCAGCAGGTGGATGCCATCATTCCTTTAGCCCACCTCCTATGCTTACAGATAAATCTGAATCTGATTGGCCTGGTGAGCTCCACTGCCCCACTCTGCTGACTAAGCTGGGACCCTGCTGCACCCAACTTGCAACTTGCATAAAGCAGGAGGCTTTATCAACAGCTGAACTTTAAGGGAACAAGCAGGTGACAGCAGGCCTCGGAGTGTTCTGGCTTTTTGTGGAGCTACCCCGACCTGTACTGGTGACAGCTGACCTCAGTTCACAGTGTGGCCTCCCCCACCAACTTCCAGTTACAGCACAGGCAGCAAACAACAGCGGATTGCTTGGTAGTTCATACCAAGTATTTCCCAACTGGTCATAGGCATTGGCTGACCTGGGTCTGTACCACCACAGCCCCTCCCAAGAGTCCCCAGAACCAACATACTTAGAGGCTGGCTTCAGACCAAAGAAGAGCACCACTCAATTAGCCCCACAAGTGGTACACACAAAGGGTGGTCTCAGCAGGCATCAGAGCCCACTGAAGCAAATCCTACACCATGGGTTAAGCCCCTTGCACAGCATCCCATAAGCTATGGACGTGGCCAAATCCCACAGCCAGTCAGCCTGAAGGTCAATACCACCAACTGACATGCCAATAGCAATCAAGGCTCAACTATAACAGGAGGGTATACACAACCCACATTCCTGGAGCACCTGACTCAGGTGACTAGGAAGACTGCCACTAGACCCCAGAAAACCCCTACTACATAAGGCCACCAGGCAAGACTGGGAGACATAGTAGCCCTACCAAATACATAGAAACAAACACAGAGAGGCAGCCAAACTGAGGAAACAAAGAAATATGTCCAAAATGAAAGAACAGAAGAAAACTCCAGAAAAAGAACTAAATAAGATGGAAGCAAGCAACCTACCAGATACAGAGTTCAAAACAATGGTTATAAGGATGCTCAAGAAACTTAGTGAGAACTTCAACAAAGAGACAGCAAGTATAAATAAGGACGTAGAAGCCATAAAAAAGAACCAGTCAGAAGTGAAGAATACAATAACTGAAATGAAAAATACACCAGCAGGCTAGATGAAGCAAAGAATCAAAACAATGATTAAGATGTTCAGAAAACACCCAATCAGAACATGAAAAAGAAAAAAGAATCCCAAAAAAGGAGAATAACTTAAGAAACCTCTGGGGCAACATCAAGTATAACAATATTCACATCACAGGGGTACCAGAAGGAGAAGAGAGAAAGTAAGGAATTGAGAATCTATTTGAAGAAATAATGACTGAAAACTGTCCTAACCTGGGGAAGTAAGGACATACAATCCCAAGAAGTGCAGAGTCACACATATACACATAAAAAGAACCCAAGCATGCCCACACTAAGACACACTATAATTAAAATGGTAAAGGTTAAAGACAAAGAGAGAATGCTAAAAGGAACAAGAGAAAAGCAGTTAGTTACCTAAAAGGGAGCTCCCATAAGACTGTCAGCTGATTTCTCAACAGAAATCTTGCAGACCAGCAGGGATTGGCAGGAAATATTCAAAGTGATGAAAAACACGGACCTACAACCAAGATTAATTTACAAAGCAAAGCTTTTATTTCTAAATGAAGGACAGATAAACAGCATCCCGGACAAGAAAAAGCTAAAGGAGTTCATCATCACCAAACCAGTATTACAAAGAATCTTAGAGGGACTTCTTTAAGATGGAATTTTAAAAAAAGATAAAAAATATGAATAAAATGGCAATAACTACATATCTACCAACAATTGCTTTCAATGTAAATGAATTAAATGGTTCAATAAAAAACATAGGTTGGCTAAATGGATAACAAAACAAAACCCTTAAACATGCTGCCTACAAGAGACTCACTTCAATTGAAAGACACACACAGACAGAAAGTAAAGTAAAGGGATGGGAAAAGTTACTTCATGTAAATGGAAAAAAAAAAGCTGGGATAGCAATACATATAACAGACAAAATAGACTTTAAAACAAAGGCTAAAACAAGAGACAAAGAAGAACCCAGTAATTCCACTTTTGGGTATTTATCCAAAGGAACCCAAAATGCTACTTTGAGGAGACATGTGCATCCATATGTTCATTGCAGCATATTTACAATGGCCAAGATGTGGAGGCAGCCTGGGTGTCTGTTGATAGACAAATAGATAAAGAAAAGGTGGTACATACGAGGTCTGACAATTAAGTTCATGAACTTGTTCTAGCCTTTTTTGATATCAGTGGGATTATTCATTATGAATTTGTACCAAATGGAAAAACAGTTAACCAACTTTACTATTTGGAAGTGCTGGAAAGGCTTCATGAAAAAGTTAGATGACCTGAACTTTTTGCCAACAATTCATGGCTCCTGCATCACAACAATGCACCAGCTCACACAGCACTATCTATAAGGGAGTTTTTAGCCAGTAAACAAATAACTGTATTGGAACACCCTCTCTACTCACCTGGTCTGGCCCCCATTGACTTCTTTCTTTACTCAAAGATAAAGGAAATATTAAAAGGAAGACATTTTGATCACATTCAGGACATCAAGGGTAATACAACAAAAGCTCCAATGGCCATTCCAGAAACAGAGTTTCAAAATTGCTTTGAAGGGTGGACTAGGCACTGGCATCGGTGCATAGCTTCCCAAGGGGAGTACTTCGAAGGTGACCATATGGGATATTCAGCAATGAGATATGCAGCACTTTTTCTAGGATGAGTTCACAAACTTAATTGTCTGACTTTGTATATAATAGAATATTGTTCAGCCATGGAAGAAAGGAATGGGTTCTTGCCCATTCCTGGCATGGATGGACCTGGATGGTATTGCGCTGAATGGAGTATGTCAGACAGAGAAAACAAATGCAATGTGATTTCGTTTGTATGTGGATTCTAAGAACAAAATTAACAAAGAAACCAGAAAAAAACTCACAGATACAGAGAATATTTTGATGCTTGCCAGATGGAAGAGAGGGTTGAGGAGGTGGGCTAAAAATGGGAAGGGATTGAGAAGTACAAATTGGTTGTAACGAAGTGGTCATGGATATAACATAGGAAATATAGTCAATGATATGGTAATAACTATGTATAGTGCCAGGTGAGTACTAGAGTAGTTAGGGGATCACTTCTTAATTTATATAAATGTCTCGCCACTATGATGTACACCTGAAATTAATATGAAATAATATTGAATGTCAATTGTAATTGAAATTTTTCTAAAAGGAGAGGAAAGGTGAAGAGGAATATGAGATTAAAATTTCCTGGTATAAAACAAATAAGTCATGGGGATGTAATGCACAGCATAGGAAATATAGTTAATAATATTGTGATAGTGTGGTAAGGTATCAGATGGTTGCTGGAACTACCATGGTGATGGCTTCATTAGGTATATAAACTATGGTGTACCCCTGAAACTAATATAATATTGTATGCTAACTATATTTTTAATAAAAATCTTTAAAAGACTAGGAATGTAGGGCCGACCAAGTGGTGCAGTGGTTAAGCGTTGGTTTGGGAAGCCAGCGGCCCCAGTTCGGGTCCCACATATGAGGGCCAGTGACACTGCCCTCAAAAAAAAAAAACAACCTAAAAGACTAGGAATGCACATTAATCCTACCAAGGACACACAGGGGATGATGGCTCCCACTGAGATTTTCTTCCCCTTTCTGTGGCATTATTTCTTCCATCATCAAAGGTACCCAGTTAGCAGCCTCAAAAAGATCACTCCTCACAGTGTAATGTGACAACTATGAATTATATGTTTTGTGATCTATGTGCTCTCATTTCCCCCCCAGTTTCATCTTCCAGAAAGGTTCAACAAAGCAGAAAATATTTTCACTGGCATTTTAATGTGCTTACTTAGCAGGTCCCAGAAACTGTTGGCAAAGATAAATAAGAGTTCAAGTTCACCAACAAAGTGCAAGTTGGTCTTAACTTAGCTGGGAAAAGCTGCCAATGGAGCAAGTTGGGATGACTCCATGAACCAGGGAGTCTTCTTTTCTGAAAATACCCTTTGCTCTTTGGCCAGAAGCAACTGCAGCTGCTGAAAACTGATAGGAACTTGTAGGCATGGAGGTCACAATTGGCAAAGGGAAGAAGAAACAGCAAAGAGGGAAAAGGAAGAGAATGGGATGGCTGCTTGGCACCAGGCCTGGGAGGACTCATGATTCCCTTCTGCTCCATCTGGCACTGCCTCCTGAGTTATTTTAGCTTAAGACTGCATAGCCAAGTGGTGTCCTTTGACAAGAACTGAGGATAAAGGCAGGAAGATTAAACTGAGGTCAGTCATCCCATAGCCCCTATACTGAATGTTCTCCATGCTTATTTCCAGATATGCTCTCCACCCTTCTCCCTGATGCACACCTCGAGACAGACCTGTATAGAAAGCGTCAAGGGTTCCCTTGCTGTGGGTTGGGGTCAACCAACAGGAGGCACCTTGAAGAGGCTGATGGAAAGAAAGATTGGGCGGTAGTTTGGTAGAGGCTGCATTATTCTGTGCCCAGCTGCAATCAAGCAGCCCTCTCTGAGGGTCAGCTTAGGCTCACAACTCGTACTGTTCTGTCAACTGCTCCCTCCTCTGGCCACTTCAGCCCTTGGCATAGCAGGCTGTTGCCAGCCCTACAGTCATTTACCATCCTTCATCATTCCTTGCTGATTTCCTTTAACTCTGCCCAAACTATTGTCAACGTTTTGCTAAATCTCTTCAATCACCCTTTCTGAGTGTGCCATATCTTTTCTGCTGGGATTCTAACAGGTACAGCATCTTACCTATCCCATCTAGGTATTCTCCCTAAGGCCAGGGATGTGGTAACTCCAGTGCCTGATACATAGAAAGGTCTTAAGAACTGTTTAGTATATGGATGAATAGAGATAAGATCTGGAGATTGAACTTGGGACCATTTATTACAAAGTGATGTTGAGGATGAAAATTAAATATCCATAGGAAAAACATCTACTAGGAGAAGAGGGGTTAAGACATATTCTAGTATATTTATATTCATAAAGAAGAACAGAGTGTGCACTGATGAAAGTCATGGAGAAATCAAGCCTGGCAAAGTCCATTTGGTTTGGCAGTGAACATAGCCCTGGTGACCCTGGAGACAGCCAAGTTACTAAAGCAAGTGCTTCCATGGTGGTAAAAGCCTGGGCTGGGGCATGTACATGATCGTGGCCATGTGTCAATAGTTTTGTATCCCAGTATAACCAACTAGAGTATAGAATATAAAAAACAAACAAACACACCTATTTGTAAAGCAACAGACATTGCAGTATACCTAGAAATAACTAACCAATAGGGAGAAAATGATAAAACTTTACTAAATGGAATAAAATAAGTCATACATAAATTGGCAGAGGGAGACATGATTTTGAATTAGAAGATGAAATGCTATGAAGATGCAATTTTTCCTTTTTAATGTACGGTAAGTCATCACTTCACTTCATTAATAGGTTCTGTGACTTTAAGTGAAACAACATATAATGAAACCTGTTTTTCCACAAGCTAATTGATATAAACAGAATTAAGTTCCTATGGCATCTCATCAATGTTATAATGAAATGATATTGAATGAAATGATGTTATTTGAGTGCCTGCTGTATAGGTTTAATGTAATTCCAATTGAGATTTTTTTTTTTCTGAAACATAACAAAAGTTTTTAAGTTCCCAGAATAACACAGGAGGAATAAAACTTAAAACATTTTTGTAAAAGAAGAAAAATGAGAGGTTGTCTTAGCTAATATCAAGTTAGGACATAAAGCAATAATAATTAAAGGGGCATGGTGCCTGAGGAATATTACATATATTCTGGGAGGTAAGGCTCTACATTATTTTTCTCAAATAGTCACCTAATTTCCCCAAAACACTAAATAATAAAAGAATTTCCACTTTTTAGAAGTTATTTTTTTTTCAGTTACAATTGACATTCAATACTATTTTATATTATATTCATTTCAAGTGTACAGCACAGTGGTTGGACATTTATATAATTTATGCAGTGATCCCACTCAATTAGTCAAGTGACCACCTGGCACTATTCGTAGTTGTTGCAACCTTATTGACTATATTCTCTATTCTATACCCTACATCCCCATGGCTATTTTGTAACTATCAATTTGTACTTCTTAATTCCTTGACCTTTTTCACCCAGCTCCCCAAGCCCCCTCCCATCTGGCAACCATCAGTTTGTTCTCTGTATCTATTAGTCTGTAAGTTTTATTTGTTCACTTATTTTGTTCTTTAGTGTCCACACATGTGAGATTATATGGCATATGTCTTTCTCAGTCTGACTTATTTCACTTAGCATAATACCCTCTAGGTCCATCTATGTTGTTGCAAATGGTTAAGATTCTATTCTTTTTTACAGCTGAGTAATATTCTACTGTATATATGTACCACATCTTCTTTATCCAATCATCTGTTGAGAGGCACTTGGGTTGCTTCCGTATCTTTGCTATTGTAAAAAGTGCTATAATGAACATAGCGGTGCATACGAGGCCTGACAATTAAGTTTGTGAACTTGTTGCAATGATGTTGCTAACATTTTATTGATATCAGCGGGATTATTCATTATGAATTTGTACCAGCTGGACAGTTTACCAAGTTTACTATCTGGAAGTGCTGAAAAGGTTGCATGGAAAAATTAGACGACCTGAACTTTCCGCCAATAATTCATGGCTCTTGCATCACAATACTGTATCAGCTCACACAGCACTGTTTGTGAGGGAGTTTTTAGCCAGTAAACAAATAACTGTATTGGAACACCCTTCCTACTCACCTGATCTGGCCCCCAATGACTTCTCTCTTTACCCAAAGATAAAGGAGATATTGAAAGGAAGACATTTTGATGACATTCAGGACATCAAGGGTAAAGGACGACAGCTCTGATGACCATTCCAGAAAAGGAGTTCCAAAATTGCTTTGAAGGGTGGACTAGGCGCTGGCGTCAGTGCATAGCTTCCCAAGAGGAGTACTTCGAAGGTGACCATAGTGATATTCAGCAATGAGGTATGTGGCCCTTTTCCTAGAATGAGTTCACAAATTTAATTGTCTGACCTCGTATATCTTTTTGAATTCGTATTTTGCTTTCTTTGGATAAATACCCAGAAGTGAAATGGCTTCACATAAAGTAGTAAAGAACCTCCACTATTGAAATTTTAGAAATTCCCTTCTAGTGCAGGCGAGTCAACACCTAATCTCTGCAGAACATCTCATGTGCATGATGAAACAGCTTCATCTGTGTCACATGGAGCCTGGGAATCTGGACACACAAATGTATGACACCCACTCAGCAAGAATGAATCACTTTGTCCACATCTGACTTTGGTTGGACCCAAGCTACAAAAGACTCTGTAGTAGTGGCAAATATAAAAAGCCAAGTTCTAAATCAACTCCAAGCTGCCTTCCCCCTCCCTTCATACAACTAAGGACATAATTTCTCCAAGGTCACAGTTTAAATTTACGAGTTTACAGATAGCTGGCATTATTCTTTCAGAAATAGGGATGTTGGGTTGGCTGAGTGGCACATTGGTTAAGAGCTGGTTTGGGATGCCAGCAGCCCCGGTTCAGATCCCACATATGAGGGCCAGTAACACTGCCCTCTGCGGCTAACAACAGCTCCACCTGGAGCTGGGCTGCGAGCCCCGGCGACGGTGTAGGCTGCAGCCCCTGCTGCAGTGGGCTGCCATAGGCTACAGTGAGTGGCCAGCAGCCAGCGTGAGCAGCTGACAGCCAGTGTGAACTGCCAGTAGCTGCGGTGAGCGACCATCCAGAGGCCGATGACCGATCTGTCTCATCCAGGAAGAGTGCAATGAGGATACCAACATGGGCCAGTGAAGCAACGTCCTCTGCAACTAGACTGAAGAACAAAAAAGACAGCAACTTGTCTGTTCCCCTTCCCTGATTCCCCAATTTAAAAAAAAAAAAAAAGAAAGAAATAGGGATGTTACTCACAACAGATATACGAACTCCAGAATAGACAGGGACTGCAGTAAAATATAATCTGGTAAAATGTAAAATGTCATTTTAGGAAGCTCCTCGCCGTCTCAGCAGCCACAGTTCAGAGTGGGGAAATACACACGCACACACACTGAGCCAGAGAGGCTGGCATGTCACACAGCCTGTCTTCAGTTGGACAAGCATTGATTAGGTGGTCTCTGCAGAGAGGTCTGACTTCTCCTGAAGGTCAGAGTCTCAGGAGATTCCATGATGCTAAAGCGTTTGGAAGTTGATAAAAGTAATAGACAATCAGGACATTGCAGCCATACAATTAAAAGTGAGCAATAATTTCGAGTTCATTCCTGGACAACTTCTGTGTCTGCCTTGGAGAGTGAGCAGCCTTGCTGAGGAAGCTAGCTTGATAATAGAGAGAAAAATAGGACATCTGAGAAATGTGTAAAGAGGAGCTATGAAGGGACTTAACCCTACCAGCTAGTAAAACATACCGAAAAGCTCTAACAATAAAGATCATGAGATAATGGAACAGGGAATGACAGCAGATCAATGGAACAGAAAAGTTAGTCCAGAAATATTGCTGAAAGAAGGAAAGGATAGCACCATTTGGATACAAATGTTAGTGATAATTGGTTAAACTGACAAATGTTCACTAGATACAAAGCACTATACTAAGCAGTTCAATTACATACCATAAATATATACAATATTTATGTTAAACATATATGCTAACTGTATATATGTACATATATGCTAAATACATACATATATATATATATATACACACACACACACACAATATTTTTTAAGTCACTACTCAAATGACTCATGGTGCTCATTCTGACGTATCTCTTGATTCTGTTTCTCCCCTCAACTCCATGATTTCTGTCACCATCTGAACTCAAGCTCCAGGCATCTCTCCCTTAATTTATCGCAGTCAATTCCTAACACTGTCTTCAGAGAGAGCTTTCCATGTGCAAATCTTATCAATGCTTGCTTAAAGTTCATTAGTGCATTCCTGCTGCCTATGGAGAAAAAAAATGTAAAACCCTCATGCAGTATAGGAAGCTACTCATTGGCTGACTCCTTGTTCAGGTCATCTCCCACCTCCCCCCTGTGGCATCCTTTGCTTTAGCGATCCCCCTCTCTTCTCATGTTCGAAAGCCACTGCCCCTAGGTGCTGCTGCTGGTCATCCTTGCTCTTCACCACAACCTGCAAACCCTTTCTGAACATTGATTGCCCTACCCAGAAGGGCAGAAGCTGCTCCTTGGTGGAAACCTCACGTTAGCATTGCTCATATCATATTATATGCACTCACAAGAGCTCAGGCTTCTGCCAACAGGAGACATCTTTGTGTCTTATCTGTGCTCTGGCACACAGTGAGCACATGATACAGGTTGCACTATGAATTATTGGCTGAATGGGCAAAGTGAGTTAAAAAATGAATGAACCAGTAAATGAATGCATTACAAGCTGTGCTGGCCAAATATATTACTACATTGTTCTAGTGTTGACACAGAAATCTCTTGAAGACATCAGAAATTGGTAAGCATTGCTTCATGAACTCATGTGAAATCATTATTGATTCCCCAGTTCAAATATTAATATGATGATGTTGACATTCATTGATATCTGCATTATAATGCTTTTGACATTTTCTGTCCTGTATCCTCAGTGTTTTCAGACATGAAATCCAAAGTTTATGTTAGTCTTAATATCCTGAAGTCATAAGAGTGCAATTTGGTGAAAGAGAACTGAGTAAATTGCCCCATAAGTCTAAGGCAATAGGGCACCTGGGGTCGAAGTTAGAATCCTGAGTTGGAAGGAAGGAGAGGTCAACTGGCCATACCCCTCCCATCCGGGGCAGGAATTCCAGAGAGAAGGCCATCCAGCTGGCAGCATTCCTCCAGAGCAAAGAACGCACCACCATGCAGGGCAGGGCATTCCTGATTTACAGCTCAAATAGATGAAATTTCAAAATTATATAGTTTGATTTCTTTTACTTCTTTTACAGTGGTCTTACTTCTCTCTTCTATATCTATCATGCATATAATTACACTTTTCTGTAATTTTCAAATATTGCAAGACATTATCATGACCTGTCCTCATATCTTCTTTTTTCCAGGCTAAACTTATCCACTGTTTTAACCACCTTTATATGATCATATTTTCAAATTTTCCAGGGTTTCTTAGTCTGTTCAGGCTGCCATAACAAAATCCCAGAGACGGAGAATTTTAAACAATAGACATTGACTTCTCATCATTCTGGCGGCTGGGAAGGCCAAGAGCCAGGTGCTGGCAGGGTTGGTTCCTGATGAGGGCCCCCTCCTGGCTTGCAGACAGCTGCCTTCCTACTGTGTCCTCACATGGTGGAGAGAGAACAAGCCCTTGCATCTCTTCCTCTTCTTGTAAGGGCACTAATCCCAACATGGGGCACCACCCTCATGACCTAATAATCACCTCCCAACGGCCCAGCCTCCTAATACCATCACAGTGTGGAATAGGGCTGCAACACATGAATGCGGGGGCAACAAAAACATTCAGTCCATAACACATGGTCGTTCACTGCTGAATTCTGTCCTAAAAGACAAATGATGACTAATAAGTCTCACGATGTGGGCACCCCCCTGGAGCCCAGAATACTGGAAGCACATTTTTGCCCATTAACCAAACTGTTCATGCAGCATTTGCAGTTCCAAGAGATATGAATCATTGTTATGTGCTTGAAGTGCCTTTGGAACAAACTGTCCATAAATTTTCAAGCTTCAATTTTATTCAAAATGACATGTCTTATATGTATTATGAACTTTATACTTCCTGGAATCTTTCTACAACGATTATTTAATTTGTTCCTCAGAATAGCCCCAGCCACATTCAGCAGATGAGATAAGGGAAGCCCAACCAGGAGGAAGAATATTCCTAGGGCCACTGAAGACAGTCACAAAGGGGTCTGGAACCTGGGTTGGTGCTCCAGCTGGCCAAGCATGCCTCCACAAAATGCATTTTTGGATTCAAGTGATGAAGAGTATCACAAAGGCCACTTTTGGTGCCAAATTAACACTTGGACACACATCTCTTGTGTGAAGGTGAGAGACACCTAGCCCCAGCTTGGCCTCCGCTCTGGCTTATGCATACACCTGAGTGTGTCAATGGAAAGAATATTTCTAACAAAACAAGGAAGAGTTGGGCAATTGTTAGGATTGCTTAGAGCAGATGGATGAAAGCAGATGGAGCAGTTGCTGGCTGCACAGGTTAATTGAGTCACTTAGCCCCACATCACTTATAAAACTGCAAGGGGGAAAAAGCTGACCTAGAGCCAGGCAGGAAACATGCTGAATTAAAGGCAGGCCCCCGTCATGACCTAGGAAATGTGCTGGCATCAAATGTGTGCCAGACACTGCAGACCAAGCCATATGCCACATTCTTGTAGCACCCGCCAGGCCCAAGGGTTCAGAGAAAATTCCTACACCTCCCTTCTCATGCCCTGAACCCTCCTTCTAGGGTTTTATGTCTAAGAAGAGGCAGAGAGGGAAGTGAAAATTAGCAAACACTAACCTTTACCAAATTCTGCAAAAAGCATATTATTTTTTAATATCATGTATAGATTTTAAGTGGCAACAACTGTGTCATGTCATAGAGGGTAAATTATGAAATCGGAAGAGAGATGAGAAAAAACAAAAGAGAACCATCATAGGAAAATGTTGCTAATCTCCTTCACCCCCCCAAAATCATCAGTATCAACTTCCTTCAATGCACATACCCACCACCAACACTACCACCCCTAATTAATTATTAGAACCTGGAAACAATAAAATACCCATTCTCAAAAATCTATTCAGAACAGAAATGGCACAAGTTTAAAAAACAAACCTCCAGGGCCGGCCGAGTGGCGCGGTGGTTAAGTGCTGGCTTGGGAAGCCAGCGGCCCCGGTTCGGTCCCACATATGAGGGCCAGTGACATTGCCCTCAAAAAAAAATAAAAAATAAAATAAAAAACAAACATCCACTTCCTCACAAAAAGTCCCTGTTGCCAACATCCCATTATTTATGAGGCAATTTCCTCCTTGAAGCTCCTCTTCGAGGTGGCACATTGGATTTTTGTTCTGTAAAGATATACTTTCTTCCCACCACATCCCTCGAACCAGCACACACCCCACACTGACATGGGGCCTGACCATTTAACTGAACAGTGTTCTCCCCCACACTTAACTTTGGGTTCAGCCACAAGGGTTGCTTTGACCCACAGGGGACTAGAGGCTATGACCTGAGCAGAGCCTGAAAACGTGCTCGCACTGTTGGTCTCAGCTTTCTGTCATCATCGTGACCACCTGCTTTGGGTAGCCTCCTGGGCCAAGGATGAGAGACACACAGAGCAGATGGGTACAATCTGAGGCTCAGAGCAAGCCCAGCTAAACTCTGCACAGAACAGCTTATTTGAGGACACATGAGAGACAGGAATCTTCAAGAATGGCTGAGTTTTGGCCAGCCAAGTGGCTCAGTTGGTTAAGAGTTGGCTTAAGGCACGTGCTCTGAGTAGCAGGGCCACTGGTTCAATTCCCACATGGGCCAGTGACACTGCGCCCAAGCTAAGCTGTCACTGAGCTGCCAACAGGTGACAGGATGGCTCAGCTGGTGTAACAACAAGATTGCCTGTTCGATGATAGGCTACGCCCACCTGCAACTAAAAGACTGAACTTGGCACCTTGAGCTGAGCTGCCGCCTGGATGGCTCAGTGGATAGGACGTGCGCTCTTAACAACAAGGCTGCTGGGTTCGACTCCCACATGGGATGGTGGCTACGCCCACCTGCAACTAAGATTGAATACAGCACCTTGAGCTTAGAGGTCACAAGCTGCCAACAGGAAGCCAGATGGTGACTGAGCCCTACACAACAAGGACTGAAGAGCAACAACTTGGCTGGTCCCGTCTCCCAATTCCCCAACACTGTTCCCCTCCCCAATTCCCTAATAATAATTTAAAAATCTATAAAAAAGAATAGCTAAGTTTTACATTTTTGACCTGAGCAACAAGAAATGTTGGCCATTGGTGCCATTTGTGAGGATAGAAAAGCAAGTGAGGAAAAGATTTTGGATATGAGGGTGTGTGACATAAAATCAAGAGCTTGGTGGGGACACAGTAAATTGGAGGTGGCTGTGAAACACCCGGATGGAGACGTCAAGCACATGATATGAAATGAGATCAGGCTTGAAGATAAAATTGAAACTCACTGGTGTCTAAAGAGGATTTGAAGATGTGTTCCTGGAGGAGTCACCTAGGCAACAGAGAAACAGGAAGCCTGAGCCCTGGGCACTGCAACGAGTAGAGGACAAAAGAGAAGAGCCAAGAAAAGAGAACTGAGAGGAAATGTGGATGGAAAACCTGGAAACAATGAAGTCTGAGAGCTGTCCCAGGGATTCAGTGAGGCAGAGACTTCAGGGAATTTTGCAAGGCCAACTGCAGGGAACCAAAGCCCAGAGTGGGTTCCAAAGAGGAGAGGTAAAGAAATGAAGGCAGCAGGTACAGGTAATGCCCCCAACGAGTCTGCTATAAAGGAGAGCAAGAAATGTGGAGCTGCCTCTATTCTAGGGATCATTATGGATAAACAGTGACCCTAACAGAACAACAACAAAGTATTGTATTGCAAAGTATTTCACTGCAATGAAAAACAGAAAAAAATACATCATGACTTTTCCAACAACCCAATATAAATAAAGCTCAGCATGTGCGGATGTGTCTCTGTAGATCCTAGGGCCTGTTCTCCCTGGTCAGCCAGTGTCCTCAGATCAATGTCTCCCACCAAACTTACATGTGTAAAATGGCCTGAAGAGTGTCTGAGACTCCCTGTAGATCTCAGATTCCATGTTTTTCTCTCTGCAGCTCCAGTGTGAAGACATACGTGACAGAACGAGGACACAAGCAAGAAAGCACATCTGTCAATAAACAAAGAACGCCTGAAACGAGGAGGTTCCCAAAAGCATTCATTATGGCAGTTTCATGGTTTGGAGTGACCTTTGCAGTGGGGAATTGGGAGGTCTCTACACCTGACTCAAACCTCAGAGCACTGGGCACTACAGCAAATCACCACAAGAAGGGAAGTTAGAGCAAACGTCTTCCTTATCCAGGCAGGCCCAGAAAGCAAGACACTAGCTCAGGATGTGTCCACTAGACATACAAGTGGTAAACTCCACTCCTTAAAGAATTGGTACGGTCAGCTGATATGAAATAGCCACCCCCACCTCAAATAAATATGAAATGACCAAATACACAAGAACCCAGCCTCTCAGGATCGCCCAGGACCACAGCTGTCCTCCACTCTGTGGCGAGGGTGGCATCCAGCCTCAGAACAAACATCTGCAGAGGTACAGACTCACCAATGAGCCCCAAACAGCCCACTCCATGGGGCCCATTTGACATGTTCTCTAAATAGTCAATGTCAGCCTCATCACTGCGTCTTCCACGCACTGGCCTTAATTCTGCCATGTACACAGAAAAGGCTGACTCCTCAGAGCTGCAGAGCTGTCCTGTCTCCACAACTCCCAGGCTCAGGCCTCATCTGACCAGAACAGATTTCTCCATCCTTACCCCTCCCAGTGCCTTTCACTCGCTCCTCACCACTCCATGGAAGGTGGTTGCTTCCCTCAGCACAATTCCCAGATGAGAAAACAAACAGCCGGCACAGGAGAGGCGAGTATTTCCCAGAGAAACACACAGCCCTGTCTCTGATCATGGTTAACAGACCTGCCCAGCTCCATTTGGCAGCTGCAAGGCATGCAGGTGAACAAGTGGAACAGTGTGGATAGTCCCCTAAAAAGAGATGGAAGCAGATTTATAACAGACCGCAAGGAAATACACGCACATCAAGGCCCTATTTGCTCTCCGCCTCCCAGAAAAAAAGGCCTTTATGGCCAGAATTTGTGGAAATAACGTATGAAAAACACCCTGAATTTATTGTTTTTGGCTTGAGAACATCTGGAATCCTTTGGGGGTTCATGACCTACAGAACATGTGTATCCCAAAAGGCCCCAACACTGAAATGCCAGTTCCCATTTCCAAAGCGCTGGGGTGGATGTACATGGAAAGAACGTCTTCGCACTCTTCCTTCCGGCATTGGGGTCACCCTTGCAGGCATGCTGCTCACCGGGCCAGTGCCACAACACTCCAGAGGTGCGAGCAAGCATCCTGACTTTCTTCACTCTGGCGGTCAGCAGGAGGTGCCCAGGCCCCACGGAGCTCGCTTAACTTGGCCTGGAAAAGCCCTGTAACTTGGGATGTATTCATTTATATCCCTCCTTGTGCAACAACAACAATAATGATCAAAGTGAAAATCAGGAATCGAGAGAATTAATAACTAAAAAATGACAAAATGAAATCATGGATTGATAGTACCTCAGCTCCTGATCTGGGGCAGGTGTGGGTGGGGCAGACAGAGATGGGCAGAGTGTACAGGTGTCTTAGGACTGTCCAGCTATTCCCACCTGATGGGGCGCCAGTGACCACAGTCAGGGACCCAGACCAGCATGTTCTGACCTGGTTCTGACTTGCAGTGTCCCCCGGGGCCCCAGGTGGCCAGCCTGTGAGGCTCTTAGCTTCCCTTGGCTTCTGCTCTGGTTCCAGTTGCTGACATAGCAGAACAGCTGGTTACCTTGCAAAGTTTCCTCTGCTGCATTGGATGAACTCCTGCCCCATGCTGGTTGGGTACATTACTTGACACTGGGCTAGTCACCTCCATGCTCTGCTGTGTCCAGGCCTCTTCACCTGCCCTCCAGGATGCACTCACCCTCTGCTCACTGTACCCTGGGGCAGGACATCAGCGTTCCAGTCTTAGCTGAGGCCCCATAGTTGGCCAGATAACAAAACCTTCAGTGATCTCTCTCTCTCTCTCTCTCTCTCTCTCTCTCTCTCTCTCTCAAACTCTTGGGCACTCTGTTTCACATCCTATAAAGGAGGAATGATGACTATCAGCTCATACCACAGAATATACACTGACAGGGGAGCACAGTGCTTGGCAAACAGCAGGGGCTCCAATAGTAAGGGTTCTCTGCACACTGCTGGAAGGGGTATAAAAGGATGCAGCCATTTTAGAAAACACTGCAGAGTTCCCAAAAGGTTTCCATATGACCCAGCAATACCACTCCTAGATACACACCCTAGAGAAATGAAAATATATGTCCATGTTAAAACATGTACACAAATGTTCATAAGCAGCATTATGCATAACAGCCAAAAAGTGGAAGTAACCCATATGTCCATCAGCTGTTCAATAAATAAACAAAATGTAGCATATCCATAAAATAGAACATTATTCAGTCATAGAAAGGAATGAAGTACTGACACACGCTACAACATGGATAAACCTTGACAACATTATGCTACGTTAGAGAAGCCAGACTAAAACACAAATATATTGTATGATTCCATATATATGAAATGTCCAGAATAGACAACTGTATAGAGACAAAAAAAAATAATTAGTGTTTCCAGGGCAGATGGAATGGGCAGTGATTGCTAATGGTTATGCAATTTCTTTTTTGGCCTGATGAAAATATTCTACAATTAGATTGTGGTGGTTTGCATACTTTAAAAGTATAAATTTTATGGTATATGAATTATATCTCAATAAAAATCATAGAAAATTAGAATAAGTAAAAGTAGAATATGCAGCAAAAAAAAAATAGTAAGACATCTTTACCCTTCATTCCTCAACTGTCTTGTTTCCACTTCAAAATCACATGAACATTAAGCTCAGAGCAGCCTCTTTGGGCCCTAATGCAGTAAGCTAAGACTAAAATAGAAAAGGCCTTTACCTCTTTCTTTGTTGGGTCATGTATCTAGCTCTAACTCTATATCTGCCTATTTATCCATCCATCTGTCCATCCATCCGTGCGTGTGTCCATCCATCTATCCATCTTAGTTCTACTTCTTTTCCTCTCCACAATTCATCCTGCCTAATTCAGTTAACTACTGCAAAATGAATTACAGGCAGTTTTATGTCATGGCTACACACACAATTTTTCCGTTCTTTAGGAATAACTACCACTGTAACTTTTCCCTCCCATTGTCTGCAGAGTAGTAAACTACAGACCAATACTACATTCCAGTAATGTTTTATTATATAAAGGTAGAAAAACTCACTATCCCTCTAAGATTGAAGGTCTGCCTTTCCTGTGCCCATAATGGCTAACAGTGAGCTAAAATTAAATAATCTTATCTTTTTCCAAATGCATTAGGTGAAGATTTTCTTTTTTCCAAGTAGACAACCTAGTGAGCTCCTCCTGAATTTTCTGACATCTCACATGACATATGTCCCCTTTAATCCCTTCCCAAGGCTAACAACTGCAGCAACTCAGCCCCTCATATTTAATTTCTGTTTAAAACCAGGTTTCTGAGGCACCCACCACAATAGTTACTCTGGAAGGATTCCAGTGAGCAGTAACTGCCTCAGACCTCATGGAGAGAAACTCAGTCAATATACATTTTCTCCCCAGACTAGCTTGCTGTGTCCTCTAATGAGCTTTGCTGAGCTTTGCTCACCATTTTTTTAAGGTCAAAAACTCTCCATTACAGAATATTCATCTGATTCATTGAAGATTTTTTCCTGAGCTGCTTTCATTCTTCATAATTATTCTTTTCTAAAGAGAAACAAGCAAGCAGCAGTCTTTGTTGCATTGGACAGTTGGCCACACTGCAGGAGAAACTTTGATCTTCAATTGTTTTCCCATTTCATTTACTCTTTCAAATATCAACTCACTGGAAGAGTGTCATTCCAAATACTCAAACAGCTGGAAGCAGGAAGAATGCTGAAAATGTGGCTTTGCCCTCCTGTAATCTACAGTCTGGACCGGGAGCTGTGATATACCCACATTGTTTAAGTGGTAACAATAAAGACTCCTGAAAATACTTTTTACAATGGTTCAGAGAAGTGACAGGTCAATATGGGCTTAGAATAAGATATTCATGTTCATAATCCAAGGATGCTAAGAAATGAGGCTCCTAGTTCAACAAGTGGAAAGTCTGGGGCTCTCTTCCACGTGGACTCTGAGTTGAGATTCCATAGATCTCTCTTTGGGGAAGCCCTCACCCACCAAGCCCACCCACGTGAACCCCCTCAGTGAGCACAGCTAGGAGGGCTGCTACAATGGTCACAGATAAAGCAGACACAATTCCTGGCCTCCTGCCTCCTACAGTTGAAAGGGGAAGATGGACATTGTGCAACTAATTATACAAGTAATGAATTTCAATTAGGTAAAGTACAACTGAGGTGATAGCATGTATATACAACATGCCTTTTAACAAGTTGTTACATGTCAAATTCCCAACTTCCAGTATCTCAGAATGTAACCATATTTAAAGATAAGGTCTCTAAAGAGGTGATTAAGTTCAAATGAGGCTGTTTGGGTGGGCCCTGATCCAACCTGACTAATGTCCTATAAGAAGAGGAAGAGACATTAAAAACAAACACATAGAGAAAGACCATGTGAAGAAGATGACCACCTACAAGCAAGGAGAGAGGCCTCAGGAGGAACGAACACTGCCAACACCTTGATCTTAAACTTTCAGCCTCCAGACTGTGAGAAAACAAACTTATTCTTTAAGCCATCCAGTCTGTGGTATTTTGTTATGGCAACTTAGCAAACTTGTACACAATCACAGAGAATTCTGCTAAATATTCTAGGGTTTTTTAGTAGTGGTGACATGGAAGCAGGGGTTAACATCAAGTTTTGATCCAGGTCAACAGGTAATGATGATAGGAACTGGTAGAAGCAGACAGAGGGAAAGCTGGTGTGGGAAGGTGAGCTATACTCTAGACAAATGCTCCCTTACATCTCAGTGATCCCAGGGTCCTTCTTAGCTTTTGTATCTTATGCTCTTCCACACAGTGACTGGTGAGCCACTGCAGTGTATGCCTATCCATATCCTTAAAAATGAACATTCCTGTTCCTTCTCTAGCTTATCTCAGGAATTCCAATGAGTTAAGGGAAGGAGCTCCCAGCTGTGTCCTCCACTTAGTTCTACACTGACAAGCTGTGCTGCCCTGATTAATTTCTCTACTGCCCTGGATTTGAGTTTCCTCATTTATAAAATGCAGACGTTGTCCTAGACCACAAGTTTCAATCCATGCTCTGGAGAAAAGAGAAGCATGAGCTGTGATCCCTCAGCGTTTTTGAAATTTTTATGTTATTCATACTTTTGTCTAAAAAAAATTCTTCCTCCTTCAGCCTTTTTTTAAGTAAGCTTAAATATTTATCTTTTAAAATTCTCTACTTTATTCTTTCAAAAAGTATTCTCTTACTAACCTATTTTTAACACTTGTCTTAAATATTATTCCATTTATTTTAAATTTTTTTATTTAAAGCTGTAAATTTTAGCTTTTTATTTCCTTTATCAAAACTCTCAGTTTGTCTTCATGTTCTGTTTATTTCCAATAAACATTTTATTTCCTGTTTTTACTTTCTTTCTTTTCACTTTCTTGCTTTTAGAACTATTTTAGCCTTGACCCTCTTTATAGGGTACTATCTTTTGTAGTCTTCCTTTCCTATTGTATGAGCATTTCTTTCTTTGCCAACATGGCAGTGGGGGTGTAGAATGGGGAGGCTGCTACACCCACTCTGAGGACACTGGAGGCCTTCTTTCTCCCAAACACTCCTAAGCTGCCCAGTGAGGCTCCCTCACCCCCAAACTCCCCCAGCCCTCTTAAGGCACCTCTAAAGAAGCACACCACTCAGGTGGTTCTGAAGACCTTCCAGGTGACACTCTAGAGGATAACAGTATACAGATGGCACATCTAAGCTACCAGAGGGAGGATTCAAGAAACACAGCAGCCTTCCAATCCTTCCATGAGCAATTGACTGCTTGAAAATCAATACTGTTAGATAATGGATTTGGGGCAAAATATGCCCCAAATCTATCACAACACAGAAGAAGTAGTGAATAGAGGCCACTCATAGAGAAGAAACCAGGTGACCACTGGCTTTGCTGTCATCCAGCCTGCCAGCCTCTGGAACACTTATTTCTGAATTGTCCCCTCCCTTTCCTACCTTCTTGGCTAAATTCTGGGAAGCTATCTTTGGCAGGGAGGAGGGGGTGGATGCGTGGGGAGAAATTCTCTGAGCTCAAGGACATCCCAGAGTAGCTGACCAGAGTGGGGCTTACCCCAACTTTCTCACTGTGCCCTGTTGGCTAGCTGCCTTATTTATATATTTATATATTTATTTATATATTTATGTATTTATTTATTTTTTGAGGGCAGTGTCACTGGCCCTCATATGTGGAACCCGAACTGGGGCCACTGGCTTCCTAAGCCAACACTTAACCACTGCGCCACTCGGCCGGCCCCCTGGCTGGCTTATTAATGTGTCAGGGCAGCTGGTACCTTCCAAGAATGTGGAAGCCTGGGACAGAGAGGGAGGCTATTTTGCTCTGACTGTGCTCTGGTGACTGCCTTAAGGTCTAGAGGAGGGGCTCAAATTGGGCTTCTACAATTCTTAGGCTATCCCCCAACTCCCAAAAGAGCACATATATTTTTCTACAGGGTTTGCATCCCTGATTGGTGATTAAATCTATTTTCAGAGCCCAGGTCATAATTGCAATACCTGTAATTAGTGGTTTTCAGTTCTGCCCATTGATTTGCCACATAGGAACCAATTAAAGGGAGTTTCTCTCCCACACAGGATGTTATTTATTGCTGCACAACATTTCTGATGGTGCTTTCCACCAGCTTTAATAACGGTAACCTTGTCTGACTCCCCATTGAGAGACTTGACCCTCAGATTAACTCCAACCATAAGAAACATCTGGATAAAACACCAGTAAGTCCCATGCCAGCATGGTTTAGCCAGAATGCCTAAACCAAATGAGTCTTTGCCAAACTTAGAGTATGCTACTCCTCCATGATCTACACTGTACACCTCTGGGAACCAAGAATCCATATTGGGTGTATCAAGTCTCCTGAGAAGATGTGGTTACTTATCTCCATCCTTGCAGATGAACAAAACACAGGGTTAACTAGACAAATAGCAAATCCTCACTACAGATATAGTGAAGAACCTTCACTTTCAAGCTCTCTGCTGCTCAGGTTATAGATAAAGTCAGTGGAAAAAAATACCCCAATATCCATAGAGGCTTGATAAAATGAAATACAGAGCAGCCATTCCTCTCAAGACTCAAAAGTTATTTGGGAATAAATCTACTCACCAATCAGCTGCATAATGGTTTTGCCTCCTATAGAACATGCTTTACTGGATGGTTGTGTTCAAGGCCTACAGTGTCCATCACTCCTAGCTGTCATCCCAAGAGCCCTTTCTCTTCTTCTCCCACCTTTGTCCTCGCTAACAAAACATGGACTATGTGGCATTTTGCCCAGCCCCAGGTGACGATGCTGGCCTAGGCCAGTCAGGCCCATTTTGCCCAACACCTCTATAGTCCTCTTGATGCTATGGGTGACATGACCTTGTTCTGGCCAACATAAGAAGTCTTCTAAAGAGATTCTGGAAAGCCTTTTCCTTCTTGATAGAAAGGAAAGCCATTTTCTAGCTACCCTGCTTGGGATGCTGAAGTCAGAACACACATTTGGATGAACCATGAGGGAAAGAATACAATTGATCAGGAAGAGAACCACATTCCTGACATTGTACAGTTACGAATGAGCCTGGGACCTCAAGAATTCTTGTTAAGTAAGTAGTAAAAGTCTTCATGGTTTCAGACACTGCTAGGTATTCTGTTATTGCAAACAAATGCAATCTGATGCATACAATGTGAAGTTATATTGACCTCATATGCCATTGAAGACTTAGCAATATGACTCTGGGTGTCATTTATGACAGCTTAAGGGAAATATGTCTAATGTTTCAGCATTTTATCTTTAATGTGCTACTTCTGACTTGCTTTATTCTAGAGATACTATGGACAATATGAACGATACTTCTTGCTGCTGACTGGTAGAAAGCACAGGTGCAAATTTGGGCTCCATTTCTAGCAAATTTATTGACATTTACAGCATATACTACTTATATTCAAATGACCCCTAGCTTCATCCTCACTCTCCCTTTACCCTTTATCATGAATTTTTTTAACATAATAATTATTATCATTATATTAATAGAACATTCTATATTCATAAGGATAAATCTGTAGTGTATAACTTTTATTTTGTCTCACATCATTTTTGAAATTAATAAATATGAATAAAAGATATTTTGGGTGGAGTATATGGGGTAACTGACACATGAAGTCCTATACACAGATTATGGGAACCCAGATGAAAATATGGCTTTCTCTCCTTGAGGGAAGCATGGACAGCTTCTCTAAGGAGGCAACATCTGGATTTCATTCTGAAGGACAAGTGGGTGTATGCCAGGCCAAAAAAAGTAGCAGCAACATATTCCCAAGGGAAGGAAAAGTATCTACCTCAATTCACAGAAGGGAGAGCTAAATTTAAGGCAGAAAGAGATGGGAAAGAGGTGAGGTGGGAAGGGTGACAAGGCTGGAAAGACATACAGGAATCAGATTGCAAAGACTCATGGATTTTGGTCCCTGGGTCACTGTAAACCATAAAATGTACTGAGTGGGAGAGAGAAAGCAAGTGGCCAGGTCAGCGTTAGATACTATAAAGATAATGTGACTGAAGTCAGGAAAATAACAATGAAGTGGGGAAAGACTATTAGAAGGCAATGTCAGCTGTCCAGGTGAGACTGAAAAGGATGCGAGCTTAGAGAAGCGATGGGTAGAGACAGAGAGAACAGGAAGATCCTCCAGGAGCAGAGTCAAGGGGATTTGCCACTGCTATGCAGCCAATGCCTACCACATCCAGTCATTCACCTTCTTGCTAACCTGCAGAATGCCTGACACTGAAAGGTTCTAGGGACACAGAGGGGCTCTCAATCTACTCTGAGATATACACAAGTTTCAGAGGGGACTTATAAGGAGCATACGCTAAATATGTAAGTTCTAAGTCAAACTGAGGTGGGAGGAAGAATTTGATAAAGGATTTCAGCAAAGTACTATTGTCCCTCCCACCCCCACCCCCGCCCCTACCCCAGAAAAGCATGCAGATCTTGTGACATCAGACCCAGGGCCTCTACAGAAAACAGTCCTACAAGGTCAAGTACCCTGATTTTCTGGTCAAGATGGTGAAGTAGGTAAAAACTGTACTTGCCTCCTCTCACAATCACATCATAATTACAACTAAACTACAGAACACCATCTTTGAAAATCATCTGAAGTCTAGCTGAACAGAAGTTCTATAACTGAGGACATACAGAAGAGGCTACCTAGAGACTGGTAGGAGGGGTGGATTCACAGAATGGCTGGTCCCACACCCATGTGTGGCAGTTTAAAAATCAGCAGGGATATCTCAGCTGCAGAGGTCACCCCTGAGGAGCAAGGGGCCCCAGCCCCACACCAAACTCCCCAGACCAGAGTTCTAGTGCCAGGAAGAAAAGCAGAACTTCTGGCTGTAAAAAAACAGTGGAGATTGTGGCTGAGTGAGACAGAGGGTGGCTGCACTAAAGGGCCTGCACACAGACTTGCTCACTGATGGACTCACTTGCTCTTAGCTCCACAATGTAGCAGCAGCAGCTTGAAAGGCACCAGGAACATATGGGGAGCAGCCGAGGAGTCTGGCTTCAGAGCAAGAGCAGAAGGGGCAGTTTTCTTCTAGAGAGACGTGCTGGCAGAAGCCATTGTTCGTTTGCTGAGCCATCCCCCTACCAGTGTGCAGATATGCAGGCAACCACCATATCTGAGTCTCCATCACCCTAACTGACACCATTCACCCCTCCATAGTGATTTCCTGAGACCCCACCCCACCAATTTGTGGGCCCAACGAAACCGCTTCTAGTGGCTTTTCTAGACAAACAGCCTGTCTTGCCTCGTGCTTTGGACTATTTTAAAATATCTGAAAGGTTTACAAACCCCAAATAAGCAGCATCTGGTCTCAGCATGCCCCATACCTCTTGCTAATAAACCCAAGCCTGGCGCTAGTGGCAGCTAGCCTCAGTTTGCAACTTAGCCTCTTCCAAGCAGCTCCAAGCTCTGCACAGGTGGTAATAATCTGTGGACTGCTTTGTAGCTCATTCCAGGTGGCTCTGGGTGAGGAACAGGCTGCAGCTGAACTTGGCCTGCAGTAGAGTCCCTGAGGAAGGCACCAGACTGGATACCAGGTGGCCAGCTTCTGACAGAGCCGGAACATCACCCGGCTGCCTCCTCAGATGACAGACCCAAAGTGCAAAATGGGCAGGCACCAGAGTTCTGCTGAAGCAAATCCTGCTCCCTAGGGTCACAACAGCTCCTCTACTGTAATCAAGGCCAGTCCTTACAACCAATCAGCCTAGGGGTCATCCATCCCAATAACAACTGATGCTCAACTACAAAAGAAGGACACACACAACCTACACAAGGGACACACCTGAAGCATCCAGCTCAGGTGACCAGGGAAACAGCACCACTGAGTTTCACAGGACACTTTCTACATAAGGACACTGTACTAAGATAGGGAGATATAGCAGCCCTACCTAATACATAGAAACAAACATGAGGAGGCAGCCAAAAGACAATACTAAAAATCATGTCCCAAATGAAAGAACAGAACAAAGTTCCAGAAAAAGCTCTAAATAAAATGGAGACAAGCAATCTACTAGATGCAGAGTTCAAAACACTGCTTAGAAGGATGCTCAATGATCTCAATGAGAACTTCAACAACAAGATAGGAAACACAAAAATGAAGATACAAGGGCCAGCCGAGTGGCGTGTTGGTTAAGAGCTGGCTTGGAACGCCAGCGGCCCCGGTTCGGGTCCCACATATGAGGGCCAGTGACACTGCCCTCTACAGCTAAGATGGTGAACAACAGCTCCACTTGGAACTGGGCTGCTGTGAATCCCGGGGACGGCATAACTGCAGCCCCTGTTGCAGTGGGCTGCCATGGGCTACCGTGAGAGGCTAGCAGCCAGTGTGAGTGGCTAACAGGTGGTGTGAGCTGCCAAGAGCCACTGTGAGCAGCCGCCCAGAGGCCGGTGACCAATCTGCCTCACCCGAGAAGAGCGCAATGATGATACCAACATGGGCCAGTGAAGCAATGTCCTCCACAACTAGATTGAAGAACAAAAGGACAACAACTTGTCTGTTCCCCTTCCCTGGTTCCCCAACGCTGTTCCCCTCCCCCAATTCCCCAATAAAATCTTTAAAAGAAAAGAAACACTAAAGGGACTTTTTTAATAATAAGAAAAAAATAATCAAAAATATGAATACTAAAATGACAATAACTAAATATCAACAATTACTTTAAATGTAAATGGATTAAATTTTCCAATCCAAAGACATATGGTGGCTAAATGGATAAGAAAACAAGACCCTAAAACGTGTTGCTTACAAAAGAACCAGTTCAGATCAAAAAACACACACAGAGTGAAATAAAGGGATAGAAAAGGATATTTCATGAAAAAGGAAACAAACAAACAAAAAAGCTGGAGTAGCAATACTTATACCAGACAAAATGATTTTAAAACAAAGGTTATAACAAGAGACAAAGAAGGACCCAGAAATTCCACTTCTGGTTATTTATCTGAAGGAACCCAAAACACTACTTTGAAGGGACAGGTACATCTATATTTATTACAGCATTATTTGCAATAACCAAAGTATAGAGGCAACCTAGGTGTCCATCAATGAATGAATGGATAAAGGAGTAGTAGGTATATACAATGGAATATTAATCAGCCATAAAAAAGAATGAAATCTTGCCATATACAACAACATCGATGGACCTAGAGGGTATTGTACTGAGTGGAGAAAGTCAGACAGAGAAAGACAAATGCCATATGATTTCATTTATATGTGGATCTAAAGAACAAAATAGGGCTGGCCGAGTGGCACGGTGGTTAAGCACTGACTTGGGAAGCCAATGGCTCCGGTTCAGTCCCACATATGAGGGCCAGTGACACTTCCCTCCAAAAAAATAAAAAATAAAAAATAAAATAAATAAATAAATAACAAAATAATTGAACAAATAAAACATAAACAAACGCATGGATACAGTGAACATTTTAAGGGTTTCCAGATATGTTGGATTTGGGGGGAATGGGTGAAAAAAGGAAAGGTATTAAAAAGTACCAATTGGTTGTCATACAGTAATCAGGGGATGTAGGGTAAAGCATAAGTAATACAGTCAATAATATTGTAATAACTATGTGTAGTGTCAGATGAGTACTAGATTTATCGGGGTGATCACCTTGTAATTTATATAAATATCTAATATCTAGTCACTATGCTGTACACCTGAAGCTAATATAATATTATATGTCTACTCTAATTGAAAAATAAAAAATATTTAAAGCAAGAAGTATTCCCCCTCAGAAGTTTTCCTTGATTACATCCACTCTGTACTCTCTTAAAACCGATCTCTATCACAACACTTGTCATATGGTATTATAATTTTCTATTTCGATGCCTCTCTCAGCAAACACACCATGAGATTCCTCTCTTGTGGCAGAAACTGGGTCTTATTGTCTCTGTGTACTAGCATATGAAAATGTAAAAATGCACAGGCAGCAGGCATTCAAACTGTGGGTGAACCACAAGATACCACCTCACATCAGGATGGGTATGTCAAAAAAAAAAAAAAAAAGAAAAGAAAAACAGAAAATAGCAAGTGTTGGTGAGAACATGGAACCATCAGAACACTGCACACTGCTCATGGGAATGTAAAATGGAGCAGTCACGATGGAAAACAGTATGGCAGTTCCTCAAAAAATTACAAATAAAACTACCATATGATCCAGCAATCCCATGCTAGGTATATGTACAAAAGAATTGAAAGCAGGGTCTTCAAGAGATATTTATGTTCAAATAACAGCATATTCATAGCAGCATTATTCTCAATAGCCAAAAGGTGGGAGCAACCCTAGTGTTCATCCACACATAAACGGATAAACAAAACAGGGTTTATCCACACAATGGAATATTACTTGGCCTTAATAGGAAGGAAATTCTGACACAAGGTACAACATGGATGAACCTTGAGAACTTTATGTTAAATGAAATAAGCCAGTCACACAAAGACAAGTGCTGTATAATTCCTTTTATATGAGGTGCCTAGAGCAGTCAGATTCATAGAGACAGAAAGTGGAATGGGGTTGCCAGGGGCAGGGAGAAAGGAGGAATGAGGAGTCCGTGCTTAATGGCTACAGGGTTTCAGTTTGGGAAGATGAAAGTGTGAATGTGCTTAACACTACTGAACTGTATACTTAGAGATGATTAAAAAGGCACATTTTATGTTATGCATGTTTTACCACAATTAATAATTTTTTAAAGTATAAATCAAATCATGACACTCATCCAGTGCCTTTTCAGAGACCCTGCAATTTAAATGGGAAAAAGAAGTGGCAGAATGAATCGTGTTACATCCGGGGACGTCTTCTGTGACCAGTCAGTCGAGTTAATAACTCTGATCTCTCCTAAAATCCAAAATGTTCCTTGAAACATAGGAGCCTCCAGCATCGTGATCAAAGCCCAGAATGCCAGATACCAGCCTGAGGTATCCTTTACTACTGACCCCTGCAGAGCTCTGAGGACGATATCTGAGAGCTGATTTCAGGGCAGCTACCAAAAAAACGGGCACTGTGAGGAGAACCAGTGACAGGTTTCCTCTTTAAACATAAAGGAATGTCAAAGATACAGACTGCAAAAAAGATAGGACCAGATTTTAAGAACAACTACTAACAATTTCACTCCTTCTGTGAATTTCCAGAACAATCTGCCATCTCAACAGAAAAAAAAAATTATTCTTGCCAGTGAGTCAGCCCAAAAGAAAAAAAAAAAATCTTGGTGCTTTAGCCTGGAGCAGAATTTGATCTCCAACTTAAGGGGAATCATCCCAGGAAGAAAGGATTAGGGTAAAGATTTGCTACTATATAAAGTTTTATATTAGCATTTATTAATTTACTAATCCTAAACCCCTCCCAAGAAACCAACAAAATTAAAATGCGCTCAAAACCTTTTTGCTCCAAATCAGATTATATTTGGTAGAAGAAAAATAATGGAATTAGGGATTAAGGTATTTAATTTTATATATTCATACACTTGTATCTATACCCACCTCTATTTCAACCCTGTTATTTCTGTTTCCCCATTGTATTCATCGGCTAGTGCTGCCACAACAAAACACTGTAGACAGGGGTGGGAGGTGGGCCTTAAACAACAAAAATTTATTTCCTCACAGTTCTGGAGACTGGAATTCCAAGATCTGTGGACCTTCAAGCTGTGGCAGTCTGGAGATTGGAAGTCCAAGCTGTGGCAGGGTGGGTTCCTCCTGAGGCCTCTCTCCTTGGCCTGTAGATGGCTGTCTTCTCCCTTTGTCCTCACATGGTCTTCCCTCTGTGTATGTCTGTGTCCTAATCTCCTCCTCTTATAAGGGCAACAGTGATATTGGATTAGCACCAACCCTGACCACCTCATTTTAAATTAATCGCCTTTTTAAAGACCCTATCTCTAAACACAGTTACATTCTGAGGTGTTGGGGGGTTAGGACTTCAACAGATGGATTTTATGAGGACACAGTTTAGTCCATAACACCCACAGAAGGATAATACTGGATTTCTAAGGAAAATACTGAACTTTCAGGTAAAACTAGCAATGGATGCTCATTTTAGCAGATTGTTTTTCCAACAAAAACACTGCAATAACAAGCACAAACCAAAGCTCTCAAAATTGCAGGCATTCCCTTGGCATGGGTAGGCAAACATAGGTAATTTGCATCTTGGGAGCCCTGCAAACTGCATGTTCTCCTGTTGATCAGACTTTGACATGGCCCAAGAATGATGCCCTTGGAGTATTTTCTGATAAAAACATTCATGCAACACTGCTTAATCAAAACCCTCTCCATTTGCAGTGGTTAACCCATTGATTGAATAACCAAACACAGACACCTATGCAGAGTCATTAGGTAATGTTGCTAAGGTCATTCAAGTGGCAAAGGGATAGAACCAATGCCCAAACCCACGTGGTCAATTCCCTCCATGTCTTCAGTTTCCATCTGTACACTAACCATCTCTTCATCCCTTTTCACTTACTTTAGTGTTAAACTTGTATATGCAGTTATGGGCTCCTCCAAAAAATTTTTATCACTAATCTTTCCTCCTCTGTGCTTTGTCTTTCCCCATTGGGAAAAATACTCAATTTCTGGGTGAAGGCATCAGATTTAGCACACACGTCATTTCGTTCTCTCCCAAACCACCCCAATAATAGCTCAGAAATGGAGTTATTGCTTAAGGTGTAAGCCTTCATGATGGGGCACACAGAGGAGGAGACCACAATAATGGGATTTTGGAGGCTGGCAAGCATATGGGTGAGTGGTAACAAACCAGAGCCAAGTGACAAAGCTGCATCTTACAACAGCGAGGAAAGGTGATCGCCAGCCCTGTACCCTCCACAGAGTTGGCGAAGTTCATAGGAAATGAAGGCACCAGGTGCCAATCCAGGTGCTACCAGACTCGCCCTTCCAGAAAGAACTTGTGCAGTGGCCAGCCTCCAGCTGTAAGCACCTTTGGGATCTGCCTTGTCTTTGGAGCTGTGCCCATGCTTTCCTGGGCAGCCCACCAATGACTGAGCATGATGGGACTAATCATCTCTGGCCAGTGAGGGGCAGAGTCAACCAAGAGTCTCACTCTGTCAGATTTAGATCATGGTCAGAGGCGCTCCCTGCCCATCCCCATCCCTGCTTCCTGGCCCTTTCCTTCCTTTCCATAGTTGTCAGATCTGCTTTGCCACCTTCCCCTCCCCTCTCTTCTTTCCCTTCTTCCCCACATCTTCTCTCTCTCTCTCTCCTCTCTCTCTCTCTCTCTCTCTCTCTCTCTCTCTCTCTCTCTCTCTCTCTCTCTCCCTCCCTCCCTGTCTCCCTCCCTCCCTCCCTCCGTCTTCACCTTTTTAAGCCATCTTAAGTGCTGATCACAGGAATGAATGATCACAGGATTTTATCACTTCCTATCTGAAACATTTCTTTTCTGTCAGCATCCAAGAACACCAGCCTGTCCTGGTTTTCCTCCTATTTGACCAGTGGCATCTTCTCAGTCTCCTTTGGTGATTCCATCTCATTTTTCTGACTTCAAAAGATGGCCCAGGCTTAGTCTTCAGCCCACTCCCCTCCAGTACCCTTCCTCTCCTCCCCTTGTCCTTCTCTTCTCTTCCCAGGCTACCCTCATTCTCCAAGTCCATAAAGCCATTCCCATGACTTTAAATTTCCTCCATGCACTGATGAGCTATGTATGCCAAACCTCTCCCCTCAACTCTAAAGTCATATATGCAACTGTGTAAGCATCATCCCATCCTGGATCTCTAAAAGGCATCTCAAACTCAACATATCCAAACCCAAGCTCCCAAGGCCCCTCCCAGACTTGCCCGTCTCATCATGGGTCAGATCCACTCTTTCAGTTGCCCTCGTTGTTATCTGCTCCTTTGCGGGGTAGTAACTCTTATTATGGCCTTAGGAATTTCTGTCAACTTTTCCTTTGAAATACATCCAAAACTGTCTACTTCCTCCCACCAAGCCACTACCATCTCTGCCAAAAGCCTTCTGTTCATCCTCTCTGCTTCCCACCCCTGTTGGCTTCCCCAAAATTTTCACTCAAAATTCAGAGTGATGTTTTTAAAATGTAAATCAGCTCATGGAACAAACTTGTTCACATCCCTTACTGCTCACTCAGAGAAAGATCAAAGAGCTTACCATGGCCCAGTCCAGCCTGGAAGTACAACAAAGTCCTGCACAGCCCTCAGCCCTCTCCCTGACTCATCTACCATACTTCTCTCATGTACCCTCCCCTTAAGCTACAATGGCCACCCTGTGGTGCTTCATTGGTGCCAAGAAGGGTCCTGCCTCAGGGCCTTCACAAGTGTTGTTCCCACTAATTAAAGTCCTCTTTCCCCAGATGGCTGTATGTCTTCCTTCCTTACTACTCTGAAATCTTTGCTCAAGTGTCACTCTAAATAAGACAGTACCTCCCTCCACTCTCCATTGCCTACCCTGCTTTATTTTCTTTCTAGCCTCTATCACCACTTCACACAGTATGCAGACATCTGTTTATCAGTTTCCTCAGATAATAAGCTCCAAAAGACTGGGAACTTTGTGTTCCCAGAGTGCTGGCAAATTATTCATTGGGTAAACAGCAAGTGATTTAGTGAATGAATGAATACTGCTGATTCTCTGAAGAAGGAAAGCTTGTACAGGGGTTCAGAACAGACCCTGTGGGTGGGTCCTATGAGAAATGTTTACCTTTCCCTTAAAGAATTTCAATTAGGGGACTTGCCCATAATAAGAGTTATTATCAGAAATAACTTTTTATGACCTATATATAGGGCAGGGAAAACTTTCTTATTACTGAACATCTTCTCTTCTTATCCTGTAATGACCTGCCTCCCCTCTGAAGCCCCAAGGTGCCCTGCTTCATCCTTACCTCAGAATGTTATATGTACCTCATTTTAACTTTCTGTCCTTGAACTTCTCATGATGTGGGATTCCCATGCCTACATATATAATTAAATTCGTTCATTTTCTCTTATTAATGCCTCATGTAGATTTAATTATTAGACCAGCAGAAGAACCTACAAGGGTGGAGGAAAGTTTCTTCCTCCTCCACACTTGCAAAAATCAAGTATGGCTACCCAAACAGCATAAACTAGGTGTGTTTTTGTTCAAATCAGCAAGGCATGCTTAAGAGATGAGCCAGAGAAATTAGAGCAAAAACCTCTGTGCACATTCTTGAGGGAAAAACTCATTTTGTATTTTAATGGGCACAAATGTACACATGTGCTCCCTGAGACACGTGTGGAGAAATGAAAGCCAACTCTTGCTTGCAGTCTCCAGATAACTTTAATGTGGTTGTTTTTAAAATACTTACCTCACAGCTGCACCTGAGGAGTTTAGCTCTTATTTGGATCCTGGAGGAAAAACTGCACCAAGTTTTGTTGTCAGGCTTCTAGAAAGAGAAATTCAGAAGTCTAATCTCAAATGTTTGAGGTCAAGACCTGCAAGGAATGGGGTTTTCATCTAATCTAAGGGCTTCCTCTTTAGAGGGAAGTCCAACTTAATCCGAGTCATGAAGAAACAGAGTAGTTCCCCAATACAAGAGAATATGTGAATCATTTCCAAGTAACAGGGAAATGTGCTGACTATCCATAATTACCGTATAAACAAGAAAGAGTAGAATCAGACATCTTTCCAACATATGTCAGAAAAACAACTGGATTTGTATTTGACCATAAACTTTTTTCCTTCAAGCACCTCCATGTTTATTAAAGCAGCCATCATTAATAGACTCTGGCAATTCAGACTTAGGGATCATTCACTCAAAATAGTATGGCTAATTTCACATTGGTATAATTTATGAAAAAAATGAAAAGAAAGCAATTAAGTGGTATAAATAAGACTAGCATGCTTAATCTAATATTCCATCATATTTTTAAGGGTCTTAGAATAGAATACTAATTACAGGCATGAAAGTGACTGTGCCTGATAACAAAAGAGTGTCCCATGTTGAATGAGGCAAGTTCAACAGAGTCTCAATGTAGACAATTTTTTTTTTTTACAACAGAGCCATGCTATATTTCTGAAAATAATAAATTTAGTAAACCTAAGAAAGTTCAGTAAAACATTGGGTTGTCAGAAAAGTCATGACATATTTTTTCTCTGTTTTCATTGCAAAAATGAGTCATGACTTTTCTGACAACCCAATAGTATTTCTGGGTTTTCATCAACTCCGACTGGCTTGCTCCCTCCACTGCAATAACATTCTATGTGGTTACAGTATATGAGCTGAGAAGCAAAAGATAAGAAGACTTATGTGCTAAGAACAACTAAGAGAGGGTCTGTGTGTGCACACATGGCCTAGCACATGTATGCTTGTATCTTTCAAGCCCTGAAACTACTGTATGGTATTCCAAGGTAAACATTTCAAATTAGAGAACTCTCATCTCAAAATGTAAATTTTAGTATATGTTTAAGGAAGTACCTCATGATTTGTGATCACACTTTTTACTAACTTAGACTATATTTTCAAAGTTACTATCCACAGCATTCTTCACCTTCCTCCCCTTGGTAAAAACACAGAAGCTACCACTAAGAGGTTAATTCGAATGATAGTTAATTTATTTTTCACTTATGCACACTCCTAAATTTATCAGTAATTTACATTATTTGGTTTTTAAGTTTTTTATCTTACTGTAATAAGACACTTAACATGAGACCTACCCTCTTAACAAAGTTTTAAGTGTACAGTATTGCATTGTCAACTATAGGTACAATGTTGTGCAGGAGATCTTTAAAACTTAATGCCTCTTGCTTAACTGAGACTTTATACCCATGGACGGACAGACAAAAGAACCACAAGATTAACAGAAAACAATTAACAAACTGGCAATGGTATTCCCTATCAATAATTACTTTAAACGTAAATGTATTAAACATTTTGGTTTTAAAGATAAACTTCTTTTAAAGGGAAATAAATGGTCAATGATAAATTGTGGTAAAGGACTGAATCCAGGCTCCAAAGCCCTGAGAGCAGCTAGTGTCTCCTTGGCCCAGGAAGAGGTCTGAGAGAGGACCCGGAAGTTCACAGTCAGCCTCAAGCCCACCTCGGGAACAGGCTGTGTACAGCGCCAGGACACGTAAACATAGCATCCACACTGCAAGGAGATGCAGCGATGCAGAGACAGGGAGCGAGTTTGAATCTCTGGAAGCCCCTTTTCTCTTCTTCCGCTTTTAGAAGTACTTGTGTGCAATTTTTAATTTTGTCCAGCAGCATGTTAAAAACGACATGTGTGTATATGTATGTGAGTGTTTGTGTAGAAAACAAATGACTTGCTTTCCAAGCTAGGAAGAGCAGCTGTTTCTCACTTATTGGAATCAGAAAATAACCTTTCATTTGTTATCCTGTCCAAGTCCATGAATGTCCAGCAGTCAGTGAATCGAAAAATCCCAGCCACGCTGGCTCTGCAGAGAGCAACCTCCAGAGAGAAGATGAGCAGGTCTCTCTGTTTGCCAGCACGCCACATGTCGCCTGTGTCAGCTTCATGTATAAACTCAACGAGCCTCCCTTGTAGAAAAGAAAGCCTCAATGCCAGAGCCCAAATCCACCTTCTCTCTTTAATGAGAGAACACATTCCTTCATCCTAAATTATTAAAGGAGCACCAACTCCAAAGAGTGTTATCAAAGCAATTTAAGTCATCTCCCTTCAAAGTTTGATGGAACATGCAGTCATTTTTCCTCCATCAGCGCTCCGCGAAATGGAAGGGCAGGCTGTGTGCTGCTGTGATTACCAGGAGGGATCGTTCCAACGGAGAGCAGAAAGTGCAGGAACGGGAAGGTCACATGACTCCATGCAACCCCTGGCCTTCCCTTCCCAACACGCTGCCTCTGCACTAATCCCCCCTCCACTCTGTCACCGTGCAGGTGCCAGCCCTGACTGCACCATGGGCAGCTCACACTCCCAAGAGGGCAGAAGTGTACTCAGTACTTAGCACCCAGCAGACACCCAGCCAGAATCAACAGAATGAAACACAAGGTTGTACTACTGTGGCTGCACAGGGAAATCAGTGTCACAAATCCTAAATCTGCATAAGCCTCAATTTCCTCATCTGTTCAATGGGGCAGATAACCCCCACATCACAGGTCTACTGCGAGGAGTTCTTGAGGTGACATATGACATGCACCCAGCACACTGCAGGTGATTTCCAATACTCTCTGTCCACAGGGACTCCGAAACAACATCCAGGAGAAAAGTTAATATTGTTCCAAGAACACTGGGCTGGGTGGGTCCTTCACCAGTCATTTCTCTCCAGGGTTCAGGTCGGCACACCTGTAAGATGAGGGGCGGACTGAGGATCTAAGGTGTCGTGAGCAGATTCTACCTTTCTCTGCCAGCACGCAACTGCGGGCTCCATCCTTCACAGCATAACTCTGCTAATCAACCACAAGGGCAGGGACTCTGCACCCACAGGTCACAGAGATGGGGCAGAACCACTATCACACCATCACAACTATTTCCTTGCCAAGTTCTCTCAGCAAACTACTATTTTTGAAAATCATATTCCATGTTTTGGGGTTAAAATGGCATTAGTCTGCCAACCTCTAAAACAAAACAGGTCTCCCCCCACCCAAAACAAATTTCTATCACTATTTCATAGAAGGCACAAGCCCATGTACCTATCTCTGGTAGATGTGGGCACACACACACACACACACACACACACACACACACACACTAACATCACTGGAAATAAAAATGATGTACGAATCTGATAGAGTTAGATTGAAAAATACAAACAGTGACCTGAACACGCCTTTACCCTTGGAAATAGAAAAACCCAGCCATTTGGAACGAAGACAGGAAATCTGGCTGCAGCTGTTGTCTAAAGTCAGTGCAAACAGAAACCCAGGTTCTGAACCAGAAAGACAAAGGAGCAGCCTGAATCTGGGAAAGAGCCCAGTTGGTGCCAAGACTCATCAGCGTCTCCTGAGCCCTCATCTTCAACTTCACTCCTCTTTCCCTTAATCACAATCATACTTGATTTTGGTTAACATATTTCTTTGTTCCTCCAATATTTTTCATTTAATATTGTATTGATTTTTTAAAATGGAGGTGAAATTCATATAACAAAATTAACCATTACAAAGTGTATAATTCAATAGCATTTAGTTAACTTACAATATTGTGCAACCATCACCTGTATCTGGTCCCAAAGCATTTTCATCACCCCATAAAGGAGTTCTGCACCTGTTAAACATCACGCTCTATTCTTCCCTCCCTCAGCCATGAGCAAGCACTGATCTACTTTCTGGGCACTGCATATAAATGGAATCATAGAATATCTGACCTTTTGTATGCCTTATTCCATCAGCATAATGTTTTTGAGGTTCATCCACATTGTAGCATGTATCAGATCTTCATTGCTTTTTATGGCTGAATAGTATTCCATTAGATGAATAGGCCACTTTTTGTTTACCCATTCATCTATTGATAGACATTTGGCTTGTTTCTGCCTTTTGGCTACTGAAGCAGTGCTGCTATGAACATCTATGTACATGTACTTATTTGAACACCTGTTTTCATTTCTTCTGGGTGTATATTTAGGATTGGAATTGCTAGGTCATATAGTAATTCTTTTTGAGGAATCACCAAATTCTTTTCCACACACTGCATTATTTTATATTCCCATCAACAAGTACAAGGCTTCCTATTTTTCTTCACACCCTCACCAGTACTTGTTATTTTCTGCTTGTTTTGACTATAGCCTAGTGGTTGTCAAGTGGTATCTCATCCCATTTTTAAATTTTATTTATTTATTTATTTATTTATTTATTTATTTATTTATCAAAAAGAACGACCTAGTGGTTTACTGACATATAACTTGCATACAATAAAATACACAGGTCCAAAGATCAATGTATTTTGACAACTATAAAGATCTGAACACGCCTTTACTGATGTATAACCAACACCCAAGACTAGACCTAGAACACTTTCGGCTCAAGAGAAGGTGCCCACGTGCCCCCTTCCTGTCCGCTCGTCCCCTCCTCCCGACATGCTCAGCATAGTGTCACTTAATCACCACAGGTTACTGTTGCTGGTCTAGAACTTCTTGTAAACAGAATCGTACTGTAGATGTTGTCCTACATGATGTTTTTCCCCCAGCGGATCACTTCTCTGTGCAGCTGTGCAGTAATTCATAGTATGAGTGCATAAGTTGCATATTCATCCACCTGTGGATTGACATTTGGGTGGTTTCTAGTTCAGGGCTATTATGAGTAAGGCCACTGTGAACATTTTGATCCAAACCCCTCGTTTCAGAAGATGTTTTGAGACTGTGGCTCCCAGGAAAAAGCAGCGGAGAGTAGAGGCTGGAGCAAAGCCACATGGGTAACATGTCTTCACAGGGGAGACGGAAGAACCTGTGAGCTTCCACTTAATGGGTGAAAGTGATGGAAGAACAGGCAGTGGGGGTCAGGAGAGGCTTACCCTCTGTCCACCAGGGCAACAGTAGAATGCCAGCAGCCATGGGGACTGGTTCCTATCATTCCTGACACCTGCAGCTTTGAGAGGAGGAATCTACCAGTGCTCATGTGCAGATGAAGACAAAGGTTGAGCCACACAGCAAAAATATACATTTATGGGGCCAGCCGCGTGGCACGGTGGTGAAGCGCTGGTTTGGGAGGCCAGCGGCCCCGGTTCGGGTCCCACATATGAGGGCCAGTGACACTGCCCTCAAAACAAAAAAAAAAAATATATATATATATACACACACACACACACACACACACACACACACACATTTATGTATGTGTGTGCACACATACCTACACATACATATTATAATGTTACAGATATTATCACATTACATTTAGATATATTTGTAAGGTGTGTTTTATATGACATAATAGGTAATAATATACTATAATACACACACACCCTGGGTCTTAAAGGCCAAGGACTCATGAATCAAGGCTGTGTGTGTGTGTGTGTGTGTGTGTGTGTGTGTGTGTGTGTGATGGGAGGAGTACGAAATACTAAATATCTCCCACAGAATGAGGGATCAAAACAAACTACTTTATTCCTGCTTCTGATAAACAGAGATATATGGGATCAAGACCTGCTTTTTAAACTTGAAAGATGACTAATAGAGACAAGAAAGACAAACAAAACGTTGCCCATAAAGTTGCACTGAAAGCAAAGGAAACAGCACAGAGTGTGAGGAAGAGAGCAAAAATAAGATGTCAGAGGACCACACATATTACTTAAAACAACTGATATAAATTGAAAATGTCTTTAATAAAAGACAAGGACTCTAAGGATTGAAAAACAAAAGTCCATCATGTGACCAAGAAGAATATGTAAATCGATTAAGGCTGGGTAAAATGAGCAAAGGCAGATTGGGAACTCTGTCTCGTCCTCAGAAACACCGATTGACTGTGCCACGCTGGGGATCCTGGAGGGGGATAAGCAAAGCAAGAGACCCTTCGCTTGCAAAGAATAGTCCAGGGAGGTCTGCTAACTAAACCCAGAGGAGGACGCAAATGGTGAGGCAGCCAATCAAGAATGTACGCCTGGGTGTGGGGACATCAACTAGGCACCGAGGGGAGGAAGACTGGGTTGGGGAGGTTGATGGGATGGACTCAGAAGAGTTTCTCTGTCCCTCAGAACTTGGAAGGAGGACCCTGCAGATATAATGCACAGGGGACAGAGGTTGAGGACATTGAGTTAAGAGTGTAGAAGTGGGAATGGTCATTTAACCCAAAGCATCATTGAAGAGAAAAAGCATTCCGTTGGGAAAAGAGAGGCATGACAGATAGATAGATAGATGATAGATAGATAGATAGATAGATAGATAGATAGATAGATAGATAGATAGCAAAATTCACAATGAATATAGACTACCACCGCATTGGTGAGGAGTATCAGATAACACAACATCAAAACATATAAAGTAAAAGTGGTAAAAGCAAAATCGTTAGATAAAAGGGAGACAATGAACACAACAACTCATCCAGTGGCCATACCTGTTAAAATATTTGAGAGATTGAGTTCAAAAATGCATAAATAACATAAAACATTTAAAGGAATAAAGTTGAATTAACAGGTGTATATATAAATAGGTATATTCTATAAATAGACACTGTATCTTTATTCCAAGCATCCATGGAACATTTATAAAAACTGATCACTTATTAAGCCACAAAAAAAAAAAATAACTTTTAATACATTTCAGAAAGCAAAAACTCCCTAGCTCACATTCAGTTAACAACAAAACAAAACAAAATAATATTTCAAACAAAACGAATCCAAACCACATGAAGATTTGAAAACAATCCTTTAATTAACTATTATCTATACAATCTTGACATTCATAGTTGCTTTTGGAGCCCATGCCTAGAGCACCTCAACCCAAGTACCTGCTGTCTGCTCAGCAAAACATATGGCTTCCGTTTGCTGTCACATGGCTGCCTGTGACATGACCCTTTAATATAAACCATTCCTGTGTCTAGGTCTGCTCCCTTCATAGTGATGCTCTCTAGACTGTTTATTTGGCTATTGACTTCACTGTCCTACAACCCTAGTGCAGAAAGAGAATTAGGAAAATTATTAGTTCAAAAAGAAAATCAAATCTACAATTATAAACAAGTTCAAAAATATCTACAATGGAAATAGTCCATATCAGATCAGAATTATGTGTACTCATATATACTCAGAATAAAATTCATGGCCTTAAATATTTTTATTATTAAGCCACAAAAATTAAAATGAACCAAGCACTCTACTGAAGAAGTTAGAAAAACAAAGAAAGAATTAAGAAGTGAAAAATAGGGATAAAAGCAGACACTAATGAATCAGAAAACAGAAAAAAAAAGTTGCTTAAATAAATAATTGATAAATAAATACAGAAATTGATTTAAGATAATAAAAGAGGTAATCTTCTGGCAAATCAAACTCACAATGGACGGAAAGTTAAAATTATTTGCATATTCAATGACTATGTCTAGAAATTATGAGATAAACAAAATAATAACTCTGAAAATTGGTCTGCAGGTCCATGACATGATTGCACATAAGGTAAATATAACATAAAAATTTAAAATCAATACCTTTCCTAAAGCAAAAAACAATTAGAATACATAATGGGGAAAATACCAGTCAAAATATTAACAAGGGCTGGCCAAGTGGCTCAGTTGGTTAAGAGCTCGCTCAAGAGTGTGTGTTGAGTTCTGAGCAACAGCAGTTCGATGCCATCCCAAGCTGAGTTGCCGTTGAGCTGCCAACAGGTGGCAGGATGGCTCAGCAAATATATATATATATATATATATATATATATATATATATATATATATATATATATATATATATTAACTTTTTAGGAATATCCCTCACAATAAATGTTTAAAAGGACATAAAATATTTAAACCCATGAAGAGGTACACTGTTTTCCGAGACGGGAAAACTGAATATTGTTAGGCAGCCAGTTTTCACAAACCAAGATGTAGATATAATATTGCTAGATCTAATCAAACCCAGTAGAATTTGGGGGCAACACAACAAAGTAGCTCTTAGGAATATACAGAACAGAAAGATAAGAAGATTTAAAATTCTTGTGGTTAAAATCATGACAGGGGTCATCCCAAGATATTAAAAAGTTTAATAAAGCCATAATAATTAAAATTATGTTATTTTAATAAAATAAACAACAAACAAGCCAAGTAAACAAAACTGAGTCCAGTAGTATGGCCAAAGGATACATAAGAATTGAATACATGCTAAAGAAAGTGTTGTAAATTTAGGACGCCGCTATTTATCAAATGGGGTTGGGGAAATTGGCTCTTTGGGACTTAATTCTGGGTGGACAAACAAGTTTATTATAGTTAATATTTTAATAATTGCAAGTATATTTCTATCAATTACCATTTGTTAGGTACTTAAACTGTGTGCCAGGCATTCTGCCAAAGGATTTACTTTCATTATCTCATTTAATTTGACAACCCCTTCTATGAATTAGGTACTATTTTTCTCCATCATCTATTCCAACCAAATCACTTAAAAATGAGCCATCCAAGGCCAGAGAAGGTGAGTGACTTGGCCAGAGTCACACAGCCCGCCAGACAGACAGCCCGGAGTAGCACTGTGTCCAGCGATGCATCTATCTAACCATACTGTTTCCAATTATCACCTTTGATACACGAGCGCAGCTCTCTAGAGCTTGCCCAACAAGAGTTACCGCCAGCAGAGAGACACAGAAACGACTGAATAATACATATAATGGAACCTCAAGGGAGCGTTTTCAGAGAGAGAAGTTGAGGATCCAAATCAGGATGTGACCAGCCAACACTGGTGCTTTTGTCAAAACTGTAGAGGGAATTTTTAATAGATAGCCACCTAGGACCTTGGCTCACTGCCCCTTCCTGCAGACAGTCCCCCTGAGCTCAACTCCCATGCTGCGCTGGGTCTGACTCACCAGCTCCAAAAGCAGAGGAGGCTCCATGGGCATGCATTCCCCCTCCCCACCATCCACATGCCTCCGCTCAGGACCTCACTGCCGTACCTTCCTTAGGGCATTCGTACAGCATCAGCCAAAGAAAGAAGGCTTCACAGCGCATGGTAGGTTCAAAAGATGAGCATATTCCTGGACGTGCCAGCTGGACAGAAACCTTTCTAAAGACTCTCAACAAACAGTGAAAGATGTACACCCACTGGGGGAGGACACACACAATATAAGCACACTCTCCATGTCATAAGTTAGCAAATCTTTAAAAATGGAATATTTGAGGGCTGGCAGAGTGGTGCATTGGTTAAGAGCTGGCTTTGGGTGCCAGCTGCCCCAGTTCGGATCCCACATATGAGGGCCAGTGACACTGCCCCCTACAGCTAAGATGGTGAACAACAGCTCCACCTGGACCTGGGCTGCCCTGAGTCACCGGCGACGGTGTAGGCTGCAGCCGCTGCTGCAGTGGGCTGCCATAGGCTACAGTGAGTGGCTGGCAGCCAGTGTGAGCAGCTGGCAGCCGGTGTGAGCTGCCAAGAGCTGCTGTGAGTGGTCGTACAGAGGTCGGCCACCGATCTGCCTCACCCGAGAAGAGAGCAATAACGATACCAACGTGGGCCAGTGAAGCAATGTCCTCCACAATTAGACTGAAGAACAAAAGGATAGTAACTTGTCTGTTCCCCTTCCCCGGTTCCCCAGTGCTGTCCCCCACCCCCAATTCTCCAATAAAATCTTAAAAAAAAAAAAAAGGAATATTTGAATGCAAATAGGTTTGGGTTTCTTTTGGGGGTGATGAAAATATTCCGGAATTATATGGTGGTGATAGTTGCACAGCATTGTGAATATACTAAAATCCACTGAATTGTCCATGTTAAAATGGAAAAGTGATGAATTTTATGTTATGTAAATTTCATCACAATAAAACCTAAAATTTTGAAAAAGAAAACAAAGGGAAGTAAACACTTAAATTTAGATACTGACCTACATATAAAGGTATCTCTATAATTACATGTATAACTAAATAAGTAAATGTATGTAAAGGCAAAAAAAAAAAACCCAGAATATTCTAATTCAGTAATTTCCATATTAAATATGCCCAATAATGATTCTGATAATTAGGCCAAAATAAGATTGCAAAGAAAACTACTTACAGTCCAATGATAGACACACAGGATGGAGATGGTCTTACCTGTTTGATCAGGACTCCGAACCTCTCATCACTGGACCTCTATTTTCTCATACGTAAAATGGGCACATTCAATTATGTAGTTTACATTCTTTTTCAACTATATGAACCAAATCATGCTTTAGCATTATTTCAAAAAATATATATAGTAAATAGGTCATTTAAATAAAAATTTAATGAACTCTAATCTAATCAAATGAAGTATATGCCCACACAAAATGCTCCCAGGCTCAGCCAACTCCCCTCTCCAGTAGGACCCACACCAGCAATGCACGCTACCCTAACTCAGTTCTCAAACCATGGGGACCTCGGAATGTCTGAGTGAATATGTGCCTCAACACAGGGTGTGAGGCAGCAGAACTGCAGCTCAGGAACCCATGCAATATTCAGGGCTACCACATTGCCACCAGACTCTGAGCGTGTGGCATGACCATCCCGAGGGCCCCACAGTGCTTCAACACCTGTCAATCTGAGATCTGATTCTGAAATCAGAGAACCACCAAGACAATTTTCCACGATGATCCAGCCAGCTCAGGGCTTACAGTCGGGAAAAGGCAGGCCAACAGGATGCCAGAATGATGCCAGGAAGTAAAGGGTATCAGGAGTCAAAGAAATGAGAGTAAAAGCTCTGTTACTCCTAATTGGATGTGAGTGAAGAGGCAAGAGCACTCCTCTTGACCAAGTGGAGGAGGGTGTAGAAAGAGGGCCTTAAAGGTTGCCTCTAGGAGACCATTTCTCCTTGACCAATGAGGAAACTGAGGCTCAGTGAAGGCTGAAAACAGGGATGCAGGGCCAGCTCATGCTGGAGCTAGCATGGTCACAGGACTGTGGATGGGGGCCCAGTGGCCCCTGCTCACACCTAGATGCCTCTTGCTGCAAATGCTCCACTGAGAGGCAGGTGGAGGAAGCTGTGGCAAGCTCGGAGACGATTTCCTTGTTTGCTAACAGAAATAATACTGGCCCTGTCTGGCTCACAGGGCTGGAGTGGACATGAAATAAAGCATTGTGAAAGCCTACAAACTATAAACCGCTACACAGATATAAGGAAATGTAATTATCATTTAGGCAAGAATTCCTAATGTCTATTTTTTAAATTTTTTTTTTTTTTTAATTTTAAAGGTCTATTAGAGGAGAGAAAACAACCAGGGTGTGCTATCCCAGCTCCTTCACCAGGGGATTTAGCAAGTACCCACATTCAGAAGTAATCAACAAACGGAGAGCTGGATTTACCACGAAGCTGCTGCAGCGTAAGCTCCAGGGCCCCTCACATACACAGCCCCTTCTAAGGTCTGGAAAGGGCCCTGGCAGTGTGTGCACACAGTCAGGTGTTTTTGTTACATTTGCAAAAGCAAGATACTTCTATTACAGTTAGCTAAGATATCTCTTGCCACCCCAGTTTTCCACTCAGGTGTGTCCTCTGTCACTGTCCCTCTATATGGCGGTGGGGGCAGTGTCAGAGGGACACTTACGTGGAATTTGGCTTTGGGGAATTCAGGCTGGGAATGTATTTTATTTCGCTTTAATGGGATATGTTTATAATAGCTTCCTGTCTCCCATACATTGCTGAGCTGCCTTGGAGTAGGAATAGCTTCCAAGAATACTCATAATGTCATCAGTTCAAAGTATATTTAATACACATGACCCAAAGAAAACGTGAAATATCTTCCAATCTTATAGCTCATATAGCAAATGGATAGAAGTTGCCCCAAATTTGACAATTTAAAAGTTTACATGACATTGCCAAAATTAAGTTGTGAAGCTAAAATTAATTGTCTAAAATATCAACTCTTTGGGGAAAAAAATCAGTCTATCAGTCAATCATGATAGAACAGTAAACGAATTACATTTGTATTCTCTTAACAGAAAAGCATATTCCAAGTTGCTGTCATATGAAGTCAAGTAATATGTGGTCAAAAAATGTAAGAGTGTCAGGTAGCTAATAAAAAGACTATTTCCCTGGATTTTGTGATGTTCATGATATTTGTCAGCTTTTTTAACTTTACAATTTTTCCCTTATTCTCAGTAAATATTTACTTTTGCACCTAATTCTGTATTACTAATATTATATTCATTTTCTTAAAGAAGGCAAAATCATATAAGCTTCAAGCCCCAGTAAATCTCTGTATTCTAAACCCACTAACCAAGTGCTCTCACATTTTTAATTTCTCATGTTTACTCATTAAGGGGAAAAAAAACCCCTCAGAATTTCCTTTAATAAAAATAAACTGGACTGGGCCGGCCAAGTGGCGCATTGGTTAAGAGCTGGCTTAGGACGCCAGCAGCCCGGATTCGGATCCCACGTATGAGGGCCAGGGACACTGCCCTCTACAGCTAAGATGGTGAATAACAGCTCCACCTGGACCTGGGCTGCCCTGAGTTGCCGGCGGTGGGCGTAGGCTGCAGCCCCTGCTGCAGTGGGCTGCCATAGGCTACAGTGAGTGGCCAGCAGCCAGTGTGAACAGCCGGCAGCCAGTGTGAGCTGCCAAGAGCCGCCATGAGCTGCCATCCAAAGGCCAGTGACCGATATGCCTCACCAGGAAGAGCGCAATGATACCAACATGGGCCAGTGAAGCAACATCTTCCACAACTAGACTGAAGAACAAAAGGACAGCAACTTTTCTGTTCCCCTTCCCCGATAAAATCTTTTAAAAAAATAAATAAAGCTCACAGAATCCAGCCTAGAACTCTTAAGAAAACACTTTGTCCAGAATAGTTGGAAAAAATCTTAGTTGAGTGCACGCTGATGGCTGAGTCCCAGAGAGGAGTGCCTGGCTTTTTAAGTGTGATGAAGAGACCAATTTTTTAATTGATTTTTATGTACATACCTATATATGAGAATAATCTGAGTATGGCTTACGGTACAATAAAATTAATATAATTAGTCCAAGACAAAAATTGGGCCACAGATTAGAAGGGGAAGGAAGGAAGTGAAAGGTTTCAGGGAGTTACTGGCTAAAGAACAGCACAGCCGCTGCCCCCACCTCCTCTTTGAGGACTCCTTCAGCCAATGCCACCACCCTTCCGTGTGTCCTGGTCACTCTTAGAGCCCCTCCTTCCATCAATCCTTTCTTGAGCCATCATCCCCTCACTGTCCAGTGCTGTTCCCTCCCGGCCAATCTGCCACTTCTCTCCTCCTGGCAAACCCTTCAAGTGACTTCTAAGACACTGCCCCAGCATCTTCCCAGTGAACTCCCCACAACTTATTTGCCTTCCCTCAACCTGATCCTCCCCAATGATGGACACCCGACCCCCAAGGTGTACTCATCACCCAAACCCTAAGTCTACATGGGGCATTCTCCCCAACTTCCAACCTATTTGCGCAACATTCCTCCCTCCTTTGCCCTTATACCAGGCTTTCCTTTTGGCCTTTAAACATGCTCCAGGCTCCCTGGTCTGGTACTTCCCTCCTTCTTTCTTTCCGTCCTTCCTTTCTTCTATCCATCCATCCATCCATCCATCCATCCATCCATCCATCCATCCATCCAACAAACATGGAATTAGTGTTCACCACATGCCTAGCACAATGCTGAATGCTGGGCCTATAATGGGGAGCCAAGAAAAGCACACCCTTTCCTTTCCCTTCTTCCTAGCACTGCTGTGTTCACATTGCTGATTCCCTGATTCAATCACCGTCTCTCCCACCAGGCTCAAAGGTCCCCATGTGGCTATGTCTCAAACCCCAAATATTTGCTAAACTAAACTGAAAATAAGATGAACTCCATATGTCTCACTCTTCATGTAAGAAGCAGCAAACTTGCTGGTTGTCATCAGGATGAACAAGATTTTGCCTGAGCCTTAGCTCACAACAGAAAGCACCCCATCGAAAGAGTTTGGGATTTCATATAGCTGCATTAATCATGCGATGCTCTTGGGTTTTCCCCATGAAAGACAGATTCAGGGAGGATGTGGTAACCTAAGAAAGGTGGTGTTCTTACTTATCACCAAGAAGAACCTTGGGGAAGAAGCAGTTAACACACCGGGGACAGCCTGTGACCTGGACCCTAGTAGGGATGAGAAAGAATCAGGTTCATTCCAGAACAGAATTGACTACAGCAGGCAGTTCACCTCATCCCAGGAGGCTAACCTGAAACTTATGGGTCACCTTTTAAAATTCCAAATGAATTTTCAAAACATCAAGTAGGAAATCATAAATTGTCCCCACACAGGGAGATGGTTCAGTCAAAATGGATTTTTCTGATATCAGAAAATATATATAATTTTCTCCCAAATTCTGACACAATTTCCAGCATACAGGAACACTGGTGCGTTGACACTAGTTGACTTCAGAAAAGGATAATTTCAGTGATATGATCATGAAGGAAAAGGTAAGAGATAGCAGACAATCACAAATAAAGAGACAATGCATTTTTATGCACTGATCATTAGAGTTCGGCCTAGAAGATGCCTCACGGACCCTGTCATTCCCTGGGCCATCATAGCACGTGGAGCCAAATCCCATCAAAGCCCCAGCAGCGGGCCTGTAACTCCTTTCTCCAGCCCCTGCACCTGCATGTGGCCATTTGCAGATTCCAGGAAATAAACTATTTTCCTGTCTGCACTGGAGCTGGAGTCGAGTGAGCCAACTCCTTCGAGCTAACGGGAATTCTTTTTTCTCTCCTCCCTCAGCCAGGCAGTCCGTGCTGGAAATCTGAGGTGGTCACCTCTCTTCCAAAAGTCTAGGCCAATCACAAACCCCAGGAGCCTGCCTCAGGTAGTTGTTCAGAGACAGCCACGTGCCTCAAACCAGACCAGAGACTTTCCTAAGACATCTCTGATGGAACTTTACCAGAAGAGCCTCTTTCTCCAGCTGCCATCTTTGTTATCACATGGAGAAAGCCTGTCTATGACACAGAAAGGGGGGTAGAGTCTTGAAGACATCTCTTGAATCCCATGGATTTGGCCTTACCTGAAGTCCTGGACTTAATAAATTCATGCCTCCTCAGCTCCATGCTTAAACGATGATAAACTGGTTTTCTGTCATTTAAAACCAAGAGGGTCTTGATAACTAGGTAAGTATACTCCTAAGTCAGTGTCCTAATCCTGATCTTTGTCACTTCCACCCTCACCTGCTGCCTTCCTCTCTCAGTTAAGTGGGAGACGAAGCAGGCTGACACAGTGACTTTACCCTGTTGTGTCACCAATAAGCCACGTGACCACGTGGGACGTTACCTAACACCTCAGCTTCCAATGCAGTAAGAAGGGGATAATCCCATCCACCTCACAGGGTAACCAGGAATACAGGGGAGCTCAGAGAAACAAGGAGAGTGCTCTGTGTGCCCTTCTGGGCTCTGAACTCTATTCCCTCCCACAGCCTCAGGGACCCTCCTGCTTCTATGACTCTTCTCTCACATCCAAAGGCAAAAACTGCCAGTGAGATAGGAAATGCCCCTCTCTACACCTGTACAGAGCATGCATAAAAAAACAACCCAGAGACCAATTAAATGCATGCCCCCAAGATATATTAGCCAAACACAAATAGAAAGAACTCCAGGTTAATATCACAGTGGATAGAGAAACAAAAATCATTAAATGGGCCAGAAAAACTATTTAATTTTGATAAAAGGTAAAATCACCAACGAAGAAATGACAGTCAAGAAAGTTTACATGCCAAATAGCACAAAGAAAATTAACAAGGCCAAATATCACCCCTCCATGGAATATTCTGCTCCTGCCCCAAGACCCAGGTTGCCCCACTTTGCTCCATTCCCTTAGCCTGGCACACCTGCAGGGAAGCCTCCATGCTCTATCTAGCCTGTAAAGGGCAACAGGGAAGGCACAGCTCTGAAGTCAGACAGACCCGCTTGTAGTGGTTCAATAGTGTACCCCCCAAATTCATGTTATATATCATAGTACTATTATATAATAAGCAATGATATATATTACACATAATTATATTATATATTATAATTATATTATAAATAATATATAAGATATAGTTATATATTATAAGATACTATCACTTATTGCATATATAAAATAATAATTGCATTTTATTGGCATATATAGTATTATATATAGTATTATTATTGTTACTTGCTGTGTTCCTCATCCATCTCTCCTCTGGGCACACCTCAAAAGTGAAAATAAGCTGCCTAGCCTGACTTTCTCTTAAGTATCATCAGACAGAAGTTAGAAAAAATACCCAATTATCTTAGGCTCAAAACATAACCTCTGCTCACAAATTGATTTTTCAAACTAAAAAGAAACAATAGATTTCAAGTTTCTTTCCCCTTTGTGTAACCGAAATATTTTCTTTCAAGGGTGACCACACTGTGCACAAGAGCAGCATGAAAATAAATCAGATTGAAGACCACAGATGGGGACTGGGATGACAAAGAATACAACTGTCATTATTCCTGAAAGGAAAAAATTCTCTCCCCTCGTCAGGACAGCTGTGTACTTTCTTTCTCTCTTTCCAGCTTCCGTGAAGTATATAACTGATATACATAAAACTGCACATTTTTAACGTATGCAATTTAGCAAGTTTGGACATACCCCGACCCCCGTGAAACCATCACCACAATCCAGGTAATAGACATGTCCATCACCTCCACAATTTCCCCATGCTGCTTTGCTTTGGGGGATTTTCTTTGGGGGGAGGTAAAGTACATTTAATCTGAGATCTACTCTCTTACCAAAATTTTAAGTGCACAATACAGTGATGTTAACTAGGGCAGCATGGTGTACAGTAAACCTCTAGAACTTTTATCACACATAATTGAAAACTTTATACCCATTGAACAGCAAGCACCTCTCCCACCAGCCCTGTACAACCACCTTTCTACTCTCTGTTTCTATGAGTTTGACTATTTTAAATACCTCATATAAATGAAATTAGGTAGTATTTATACTTCTGTGATTGGCTTATTTCACTTAATATGATGTCCTCTAGGTACTTCCATTGTCATCATATATGGCAGGATTCCCTTCCTTTTTAAGATTAAATAATATTCCGTTGTGAGTATATGCCACATTTTCTTTATCTGTTTATCTGCTGACAGACATTTAGGTTGTTTCCATATCTTGGCTGTTGTAAATAATGCTGCAGTGAATATGGCAGTGCAAATATCTCTCTGATATCTTGATTTTGGAGATATACCCATAATGGACTTGCTGGATTCTATCGTTCTTCTAATCATTTTTTGAGGAACCTCTATACTGTTTTCCATAGTGACTGCACCATTTTACATTCCCAGCAACAGTGTACAAGTCTTACAATTTCCCTACATCCATACCAACAGTTATCTTTTTTTTTTTTATAATAGCCATCCTAATAGGTGTGAGGTGATATCTCACTTGATTTGCACTTCTCTGATGATTAATGAGATTGAGCGTCTTTCATATACCTGTTGACCATTTGTATGTATTCTTTGGAGAAATGCCCATTAAAGTCTTTGTTATTTTTAACTGGGTTATTTAGTTTTTTTGTTTGTTTGTTTGTTTTTCTATTTCTAAAAGGAAAAAACTCTCTCCCCTCATTGGGAAAGCTATCTTCTTTTTCCCTTTATTTCTCTTTCTTTCTTTCTTTCTTTCTTTCTTTCTTTCTTTCTTTCTTTCTTTCTTTCTTTCTCTTTCTTTCCAGCTTTACTGGAATATATCTGATATACATAGAACTGCACATATGTAATGTTTATTTATTGAGTTGTAGGATTTCCTTATAAATGCTGGATATTAAACCCTTATCAAATATATTGCTTGCCTATACTTTCTCCCATTCCATGGGTTACTTTTTCATTCTTCTAACTGTTTCCTTTGCTGTACATAAGCTTTTTAGTTTGATATAGTTCCATTTGTCTATTTTTGCTTTTGTTGCTTGTGCTTTTGTTGTCATAATCAAGAAATCATTGTCAAGACCAATGTCAATAATATTTTCCCCTATGTGTTCTTCTAGAAATTTAAGTTTCAGGCCTTACATTTAAGTCTTTAATCCATTTTGAGTTGGTTTTTGATCATGGTACATATAAGGATCCCATTTCATTCCCTTGTATATGGATGTCCAGTTTTCCCAGCACCATCTGTTGAAGAGACTGTCCTTTCCGTATTGTGTATTCTTAGCCCCCTTGTTGAGGATCAGTTGACTGTGTGAATGATGGTTTATTTCTGGGCTCTCTACTCTATTCCATTGGTCAATACGTCTGTCTTTATGCCAGTACCATACTGTTTTAATTACTGTAGCTTTGTAATATATTTGGAAATCAAAAGATGTGGTACCTTTATAATAGTTTGTTTAGCTTTCCACTTCCTAATGGCTTTTTTCAGTGCTTCTAGGTCACCAAACAGTTTAGACAAACTGTGATGCAAACCCAGTCTCTTTACATCTGTTAAGTGTCCAAATATGCACATTTGCTGGCTCTCAGAGCACTCACTCACCCTCCCACCCATCCATTCCACAGACATTTACAAACTGTGAGCTGGCCACTGTTCTAAGGTGCTGGAGAAATAGCGTCAAACAGAACAGATAGTGTCCCTGTCTTCATGGTATTTATATTCTTCTGGGCAAGAGAGACAAGAGACAAGCAAACATTTTAATAATGATTGGTAACATAAGTACACATAGTAGTTAGGTACTGTGAAGAAAACAAAGCAATAGAGCATGGTGGGGTGGGGAGAGGAGCTGGTGGGTGTGGACGACAAAAAAGGTAGTCCATCGTGCCTTCATTCCCACCTCCATGCATGGAGCCCAAGCTCTCCTAGGGCTACATGAGTTGGGACAAAGCACTGGGCCCCAGCTTAGGGAAGGCAGTTTTGTAAGTTGGGCATCCACACCTAAGAGAGAGAGGTTTCCATCACTTGACCCTGCAAAAGCAGCCCTGCTTCCTCCCCCTGCTGGCCCCACCTTGACACAAAGTCACCACCATAGACCTGGTAGCATTATCTGTCCCCTTTTTCTCCTGACAGTGTCCTCAATGGAGCTGCAACTGACAAAGTCTATATATAGCATGCCAGATGCTGGGCTAAGTGTTCACACACAGCCCACCGTGATCCTCAAACAGCCCCCTGACTCAGTGGGTCTACACCCCAGCAGCAGCAGCAACAGAACTCAGTAAACACAGGTCCCTCACAAGGCCCAAATCCAGAGCTCCGGTTCTGGGGTCTGAGTAGGGGTTGGGGTAGCTGTAATTCCAACAAGTTGGCAGATGATGGCGCTGCCGCAAATCTGGGGACTGCCACTCAGAGGACCCCCCTGTAAGGGAGGGGTTATTACACCTACTTGACCAAAGGGGAGCCTGGAGAGTAAACCACTGCCAGGGCAGCAGAAGGCAAACACACACCCTTCAAGTTGCTTCTGCCTTCATTTTACGGGGCCTCCCAGAACTGAACTCACTCAGCCATTTGTTCGGGGACCTGATTCCTGAGGCAGGCTGTCACAACCTGCATGGAGACCAGGGACCAAAGGGCAGGCCTGTGGTGATCTGCTCACCTTTGGACCCCCAAGTCCTAGGCTGCTCCCCAGCACATGGCTGCCTCAGTAACCATGTTGTTGGTGGAATAACTAACTTTGCTTCAAGGAATTCTTGCCTTCACTTTGAAATGCAAATCAGCAGAAAGCTCTGAGCTCTCATGTTTGCCCAGTCCCTGGAGGCCGCACTAAAGCAGGAGAGCACAAGATGAGGGTGTTTCTCGTCAAACTGAAATCAGCCAGGTGGCAGCGTCTCATGTAATTTAACCTCTTACCATGTGTTCCGGCATGAAGTGCATTACTCCTGACAAGGGTCTTACATGGGGATCTGTGGGAAAATGTAACATATGGAAGTGGATCACTGACAGAAGCAGAACATTCCTCGAAAGGAATGGTGTGCTGCAGTCAGCTGCGTCAAAGCGGCTGTTAATTACTCAGAAACTTTGCACAAACCAGTTGTCAAACACTGGTAGCTTGAAATCAACCACGGCAGGAATATTTGCACCGAGGGCCTCACCCCATCGTCACACACTCTGTCCCTTGTCCCCCATCTGAGAGCTTGTTTACCAGCACGGCACTGCTCAACATGAACATGGGGATTTGTAAGTGTGCTGCTGGCTGTGCTTAGAAGCCAGGCATTTCCGTGGGCACTCATCTCTAAGTGAATCTCTGAAATTAAAACGGAGGTCAACTGAGAACTATGATTCTCTCTCTCTCTCTCTCTCTCTCTCTCTCTCTCTCTCTCTCTCACTCACTCACACACACACACACACACACACACACACACAATCCCATGAGAAATTTTTTAGAAATGCCACTACTATATTTTACCATCAGTAACAATCAAACTTTTCATAGCTGATCAAAAGAATGCTTAGTTAGCCAAAGGCACTTTATTCCACCCTCTTTTTCTGCTTCCCCAAAAGAAACATTCGTTGTCTCCAAAGCACAAATGAGAACTGAGCTCCTAAGAAATCTTGTTCCATACGGACTTTACACACAATATTCTGCTGTCTGCAGGAAAGAAACCATAGACCACAAACAGGAATATCTCATTGTCCACCTTCGTTCAACTCTTGGCTGAATTTGCTAACAGGAAAGAGGGATAGCATGAATAATTCAAATCCCCAGACAGCCGAAAAACTACATTTTAGCCAAACTTTCAACTACAGTCATACCAAGGAGAAAATAATCCAGCTTACATTTCAGTATCTTCCATTTCTCCTGCTTGTCTGAAGCAAGTGAGAATGGCACTGAGCAGTAAAACAAATGGCTCAGGAGGGAAAAGGAATAATCCACAAACTATATAAACAGCTCCTGTTATGAGCAAGAGTTGACAGTATTTGAAATTGGAGCAAGGTCTCCAGTAACATTACAGAGGACTGGTATCTGGAAAGTGAGGTGAGTGATTACAAAACAGGTTGCCTAGGCCTAAAGAGAATTTTGTATTAAAAATCCTAACAGAACATGCAGCTTCTACTCCAAGCAGGTTGTTGTGGCATTTTTATGGAATTACATGAATATAAAATGGTTAAAAATAACAAAGCCGATGAAAAACAGTCTCGTCAACCTTCACTGCTAATAACAGGAATGCTTTACATCAGTCGTGGGGTTTCAGCCAGCAGCAGACTTGGTAGCAATAAAATCATCATACCCACGTTTCTTCTCTGATTGCATGTCTCCATTGTCAAGGCTCTTCCTTACTCTCCGGTAGGGTGAGCAAGCAGCTGTGATTATCTCCATTTCACAAAAGGCAACCGGCAGATACAGGCTTCTGATGATTCACTGAGTGTCATGGGTATGATAAGGGGCAGAATGGGAATTGGTCCCAGGCTTCCAAGAGCAGTCTTCCAACCAAGCCACATCAGCCCTCATCAGCCCTGTTACCAGGCCTGCCTCACCAACAGGAACACCAGCAGAGACTGCAAAGTCTGCCTTCAAAGCCTCATTCTGGAGGCACAAAGTGCACCCATACCCAGGGAATACTGCAGTCAACTTCCTGAAGCAGAGGTTGAAGGCTTGCAGGAAAGGCACATGGGGGTGGCAACTGAGGCCAGGTTTCCAAGAGTACAATCTTGCCCTGCCATTCATAAAAATCTACATGACATCTACACGCCTAATAGAATGGCTAAAAAGGGACCTGATAATACCAAGTGCCACCAAGGATATGGAACAACCAGAGCTCTGATACACTGCTGTTGAGAATACAAACACTCACCCTAAGGCCCAATGTCCCCTTTCCTAAGTTCTACCCAAAAGAAATGAAGACATATGTTCACACAAACACTGTATACGAATATTTAGTAGAAGCTTTATTCCTGATTGCCCCAAACTGGAAATTACCCAAACACCAGTCCATATATTAGAAACACACTCAGCTATAAAAAAAGAATGAACTCCTAATCGATGAAGCCATGGCATGAATATCAAAGGCATTACAGAGTAAGAGAAGCAAGACCAAAAAGGCCACATGCTATATGATTCCATCCATTTATATGACATTCTAGAAAAGGGAGATTATAGGAGTCGGGGGCAGATCAGGGGCTGCCTGGGGATGGGGCTGGAGAGTGCTAAAAGGGATTTTTGGGGTGATAGAACCATCTGTGCCTTGACTCTGGGGATAAATACGTGGCCGCGCACACTGTTAACTCATGGAACTACACACCTACAAAGGCAAATCTCAATGTATGGAAATTAGACTTTAATAAATCTCACCTAAACAGAAACCCTGAATGAGGGTTAGAGGTTTGGAAATTCATTCCCATAAGATCAGATTCTTTACAAAGCATTTCCTAGACAGGTGTCTGGAGTGACCTGAGGTTGGATGAACAGGACCTGGGTCCACGGTGCTGGCAGCCAGAGACACCTGTTTGGGGGACCCAGTGGCTCCATGCACACCAGCACCCTCATGTGGGTGTGCTGTGCCTGAGTCCAGGTTGGGGGATTCTCATATTATAGAACCTGGGACAGGTCCCTGCAGTCAGGGTGTCCAGTTTGTGCTGTAACCATGGGTTTTTTCATCAAAAAGTGTAGCACCCTTAGCCAGAAAATATTGAAGGGAAATGAATTGACAGTAGATTGTTATTCTCAGTTCCTCTAACACATTTGAATGCGTGAGTCTTTAAAAGCTTTTGTCAACTTGCTTTAGAAATGAAAATGATATTATTAAGACTATCCAGTATGAAACAATTATATAAGTATAAATGGAAAATTCATTTAAAGAGTCATGATGAGATGAAACCCCTGGAAAACGCCTTCCTTTTCTTTTTTAAATCTGACTAAATAAGGTCAAATAAGATGAGGACAAAACTAAGTCAGCATGCAGAATTTAAATTATTTGAATTACTTTTATTTTCTTTTTCCTACAACTGAACATCAGAACATGGGAGTGGAGATGAGCAGCCTAAACTGAAGCTAAGCTCTTCTGTTCTGTATCAAATGGCAATTATTCTTCAACTTTTTTTTTATCTGTCCACAACAAACTTCCACTACCTCAAACAAATCTGCCAACAGAGGCAGAAGAGCATGGGGATTTGGAGCATGGTTTATAAATTGAGAACTATTGAAGATAAGTGAGTGTATACCAAGCCCATTATATTATTCTCTCTACTTTATATGTTTGGAAAATTTTAGAATAAGAATTGAGAGACAGAGATGATTGGGGGTGGTACATGAGAGAAAGAGAACCATGCAAGGAGCCAGGTATCCTGCGTACAGATCCCTGTCCCCTCACACTTACTGTGTGCCATCAGGTGAGATTTTTCAACCGCTCTATGCTTCAGCTTCTCCCTTTTAAATTGGGGCTAATAAGAGTACACAAGGTTGTTGTGAGGATTAAATGAGTTAAAAGTACATTTATTAAATACGCAGAGCAATAGAGAGACATATTTATAAGTACTGACTATATGTGGGGTAAACATGATATAGAGTGAGAGACATGATATATACATATTATAGAGAGAGGTTATAGAGAAAGACATAATATATGTCTAATATATGTCTCACACACACACACACACACACACACACACACACACACACACATTTCCCAATGCCTTTAAATCAGCAAAAAGCAGTTCACAGAATATATGAGTCTCTGATCCTGAGCTGATACTTGGCCTTGTGCTCCTGTCAGATTTTATAACAAATTTATTGAATGGGCTGAGCCCTATAGGGTAACAGGCAGTGGCTTCATTTCTCCTTCATCACTTCCTCAGCCACATGCTGCCCGATGCCTTCCATGCCTGATGACAATCTCAGGTAGATCCCTCAGCCTTGGAACAAAACACATCAGGAAATTACAAGTGGTTTTAGGATTTAAAAGATGCAGTGCGCCCAGTATAACCATCTCAATGCATACCTGATTCCCAGCTGTGTCTCTCCCCTCTAGTCCTCCCCATCCCATCTCCTGACTCCGTCAAGGTTGAGGAGGATGGAGAGTGGACTAGACAGAGCAAGAGAAGCAAACGCCTACCTTTTAAAGATTTTGCTGTACCTCTTGAAAGGAGATCAAAGTTTGGCTCTCCTGCAGGGCACACCTGAGGGGTCCTCCCGGGCCCCATTGGGAGGCCCCACACAGCAGGCCCCTTGATACTGCGATGAGGTCTCCAGCTCAGCTCACTCCAGTGTCTCCTCCTGGCACTCTTGCTGGACCTGACACTGGCATTCCAAGTGCCCAGACCCCATTCAGCCTACCTCCTGCCCCCCCCCCAACCTCCATGGGTCCACAGGAGACTCACACCTGATTGTCACACGGGTGTAAGGGGAGAATGCTGGCCTCCTGCCTTCAGGATTTCCTCATGTCCATGTAGGTGCCCCCAGTCCAGAGAACTCATGTCAATTTCTTTCACGTTCCAGAGGCTCCTAAGAACATTCTCACCAAACTCTGCTCCTGGAATAAGGATGGGCCTGTGAGAAGTAGAGCTCAGCAAGCGCCCAGCCAGGGAGACAGATGCCAGACTCCTCCCCTGGAAGGCACCCCAATCTCTATGTGCGGTCTGCTTCTATCTCCACATTTAACCTGGGGGAGTCATTCCTGTTGGGAGGAAAAAAGAAACACCCCATCTTCTATAACTCTCTCCTCCATGAACTTATCCTATCCTGATAGAGAAGCGTCAGGGAGGGTGCTGGACCAATCACACTATCTTTCAGTAGGTCCTCCCCTGAATAATGCAAAATCCTCCCCTACTGCTCTCAGCTTTGGAACATAAACCAGAATTCCCAATAAAAGGAAAATCCCCCTTCAACATCCCATTCCTTGTTTTTAAATAAAGGAACCTACTATTCTCCGTGACTTTAAGGAATAAGCAGGATAAAGGCTAAGAAAGAGCCAGAACACACAGGACACAGAGAGAGTCAAAATCCATCAGCAAATGAACAGAAGAGATATTTACTGAAATTGATACAGAAATATTATCAAGGAAGAGCACATTTCTGCAAGTGCACAGCCAAGTAGCCTTGAAATTACTTTCTGATATTTCCAGTTGAATTTTCCCTTCTTAATAAATTATTTCCAAGTCATTTTGAGCTATTAGATTTATTTACACCCATTTTAAAGACTACATGACATCCTGAAAGATACATGACTTCCTGAAGGGGAGGAAACTAAAAAATTCATAACCAGGGAGATCAAGGTTAACAACTGAGCCCCCATCGTCATTCCAGGAAGGTGTGGAGAATGAGAAAGGTGCCCTAGCAACAGCGGATCTCACAGTTCCCGGCTTCAGCTGCTGCCTATGTGTGCACAAATCTCTACATACAATAAGAGGAATCCAACGGACAAGAGCCAGAGCCTACTATGTGGCTGGCATCTTGTAAGTAAGTGCTCAGGAAACTTGCAGCCTAACAAATGAGACCGGCAACTTAAGGACTGCACCAGGACACGCGTTGTCTGTTAATAGGAAGTGCAGTGCTTTGCGAAACACGAGCATGGCACGAGGCATGCCAGGGAAGAGTCCTGTGAGTTCTGAAGAGCAGTTAGCCAGGCAATAGGAGACAGAAGGACGGCTATCCTTCTCTTAATGACACCATTAAAAACGACACCATTTTAAACCTCAGTCATTTTCAATGCTCCCTATTCCTTCTTCCTCCACTACTGAAGTCTCACCATTTTTTCCTCTCGATTTAAGCCCCCATCTCCTCTCCACATCCAATGACACCTTTTGGTCCAGGCCCTCCTCAACCCTCACATGGCCTTGGGGAGCAGCAGAGCTGGTATCCACACTGGATTTCTCTCACCTTGTTGAGTTGACTTAAAAATCTGCATGTGTGCTGTGGTCAGCTGAATAATGCCCTTCCTCCAAATGTGTCCACAACCTAATCCCCAGAACCTACGAGTCTTACTTTATATGGCAAAAGAGGCATGCAGGTATAAATTAAGGATCTTGAGATGGGGTTCCCCTTGGTGGTCATGGCTCCTGGAACAAGGGCCTGGGCCCACCACCCCAGCTCCTGTGGCTGTCACACTTTCCCTCTGGTGTGCTGTACAGCTGCCTTATTTTCACAGAAGTGGCAATCTGAAAAAGGTGAGACAATAGTAACCACCACCTATGATTATTGAGAGGAAATGACAAGGTATAGGTGCAAAGCATCTAGCCAGAGGCCACAGCTACACCAGAGAATGCCCACTAGCATTCATTATGGTCATCGACATCATTGTCATCATCAGCATTATTGTCATCATCGCCATCACTACCATCATCATTGATGTCACTATCATCATTACAGCTCACAGCACCAGAGTGAGTTCTTGCAGTCACATCTCAGGACTGCCGACCTTCTAGGGACTCCCTTTGGAGGCTCCGAGGAGTCAAATTTACTCAAGGTACACAGGCGGCACGTGGGGAAACTGCAAGCTGCTTTCCCCAATGCCCTTAAGGTCCAAAATAGAGCAGGGTTCCAGGGGTCCTGCCAGGGAGCTCCAGAATGTCTTTAAGCCATGATTCTCAGACTCGACTGAACATTGGAAACACCCAGGGAGCTTTAAAACTTCTGGTGCCAGCCCCACCCGGGTTTCTGATCTAACCAGTTTCTGTGCAGCCTGACCACTGGGATTTTTCAAACCTCCCCAAGTGATTCCAAAGTGCAGATAAGGCACAAAACCCTGCTCCAAAGTCTGATGCCCACTCAAGAAGAGGGTGTTTTCTGTGCTGGTCAATAAGATGCTGTCTCTATATGTTAAAATCTAACACCTGGGTTTAATCCTTCTGGAATCAAGCACTTAAAGAGATGAAAAAAAAAAAAAATCCAAACAGCACCCAAGGAGTAAAAATCCTGGGGAACGTTAAGCTGTGGCATAAAAGGGGAGGAATAGAGCATTTCTAGAAAATTGGGTCCCAGAAAAGCAAATGCCTTTGCTAAAAATATTCTCCCTGATTTCTCTTGGCAAATGGATCCCACACACTGAAATAATGAAGGCAAACCCCGGTGTCAGTCAGCCACCCCTCCTGGGAGTCAGCGGTGAATGGCAGAATTACAGAAGCGTGGAGAGATTTATAGAAGCCCCAAACTGGAAGAAGCACTGCAGATCATTTGGTGGGATCTCCTACTCCGAGGAGGAAGCACATTGACAATGCCCCTGCTGTTTTTGCCTTTCGTCCAGGGAGCTTTATTCACTCTTTCTAGACAGCCCGTTGCAATTTTAGGCAGCACCAGTGGTTAGGGGGAGATCTGCTTCAATGCAACTTCCATCTACAGCCCCTGAGGTTACATGGAATCAGATATCCTTCTACATAAAATTCCAGCAAATATCTAATGACAGTGATTCCCCCCTCCCAGGCCTCTCTGGTCTTCTCTAATCTCCTAATATTTTTTCAGGGGACAAGAAAAAGGGCAGCAGGTCTGTGTCCTCTGCATGCCCTTTAATTTGTTAATGTTCCCTCTCATATTTGACACTGTCTATTAAGAATAATCTCTGTTTGAGATCTGAACCAACAAGACAGGGTCCATTTTCATCTGGATGCTGCCATTTTAGTCCACTTGATAACAGAATATCAAACTGGGCAGTTTAAACAGCAAACTTTTACTTTTCACAATTCTGGAGGCTGGGAAGTCCAAGATCAAGACACCAACAGATTCGGTGTCTGGTGAGGACCCACTTCCTGGTTTACAGATGACCAAGTTTTGCATGTCCTCCCATGGTGGAAGGAATAAGGGAGTTCTCTGGGACTCTTTCATTAAAAAGGGCACTAATCCCATTCATGAAGGCTCCACCCTCATGACCTCATCACCTCCCAAAGAACCCATCTCCATATGTCATCACATCAAGGATTAGCTTTCAGCATATGAATTCGGGAGGGGACACAAACAGCCAGTCTATAGCAGCCGTCTAGGGCCATGGTAAATGCACAGTCTCCAACCCGGCCACCCTACAAACTCTGTACTTGCGGGCAAATGGCATGACCTCCCGTATGATGTAACAATACTTATTAGGCCCCAGGATACAGGACTTACACTTTCAAGTAGCACATATCTGAAAAGACATTCATGTATGCAACAGGAAAACGTAATCTCTCCTTCATACCTAAAACAACCTGCTTCTGTTTCGTCTCCCACTCTAGCTCCCTCCTCTACTCAGAGACCTGAGGCTTTGATCTCTGCCTTTGACGCTTCTGGGCATGGAATCTCCTAGATATTCAGATTCAGTCACACTTCCAGAAGGTGTGCTCCAATCCTAGCCATGAACTCATCCTGGATCTCTATCCTGCCTGATTCCTCCTTCCCGGTGGGCACTGCATGCCTGACTCAGAGTCTAAGGCAAGTGTGACATCATGTAGTACAACCAGAAAGGGCTCCAGCTTCACCCTCCATATGTGTACAGAGTATGTGTACACATACCCTAAACACCAATCTCAAGAAACATACCATGCCCCACCCCACGGCCTTTCAAGCCCTGTTCCATATGTGTGCTTTCTGCTTTTCTCCAGGCTCCTGTGCCATATTCCTGAGCTCTCTCTATAGCACTTACCATGTTTACCTGTAATTTTTCTGTGCACGCATCTATCAGTAGACTGAGAACTCTTTCTGGGCAGGCCCACACCTCATTCATCCCTGCATCCTCAGCGTGCAGCATGGGGCTTGGAATACAAAAGGTGCCATATACATACTTGTTGAATAGAATTGACATGTAAGCTAGCATTATCAAGCCTCCATGAAAGAAACTGTACTTGAGCTAAGCCTTACCAGGCTACTATGAAACCATGGAAGAGTTCATGAAGTATGAACAGTGTGAACTTGGCCATGAATCAGCATTGCACTTTGGGGATTCTGAGCACAGTGAATGGTTTCAGATCTGGCTTTTCACAAATGCTTCTTGTTGACACGGATGATGGGGAGTCAGCTTCCTGGCCCTTGAAGGCCTGACCCCATGCTCTATATCCAGGAAGAAGCACTAGGGGCAGCAGCTTCTCCCCAAGAAGGGATTTTTGGGGTCTGAGCTTGTGAGCTCAAGGGCAGCTCCAAGTCTGGAGGAGATCCCCCAATGAATCCCATCTCAGTTCCTGGATATCGGCAATGGTGGGACGCCAGGGAAGGGACAGAGTGAAGTGACCACCTGGGTCTATATGTAAAAGGGCCAACATGGAGGCCCAACAGAACTGGGCCACAGGGTCACACGAGTCCTCCAGGAGTCAGACAGCTTGTCCTTGCCCAGGATGCTGTGGGAGAGAGTGATTCATGGAACCCAGGCAACACTACCAACATAATTCCTCCTTTTGTCAAATTCCAAGCATTCCTAACACTCATGGTGGGACCCACACAGGATAAGGTGAGACCTCTGACATTCCCCTCTTGATGCTATCCTGCGGCATACCTCTCTCTCACACCCACACCATGGACTAGAAGCCACTGGGGTGTTTTCCAGGCACCTAGAAGGGAGCACTGACCAAATGCAGTCATCTTCCTGAAGCTGCTGTTAATGCCACTCTAAATCCATAAATATCAGTGGAAAAGTATAGTGTAGAAGCCTTGCACAAACTTATCAAATCTATAGCTTATATGATAAATTATACTGACATGTCATTTCTATTTTCACTTCTACTTCTTCCCCCTTTGATAAATGGGCAGTGGAAATATTGGCTGTACTGGGAAGATACACTCGCCCTTGGAGAAGAAGAATTCATTAGCTAATCCACCTACTTGGAGAATTCATTTCCAAGGCTGAACTTCGGGGAGGTTTTATAATGGATGCCCTGCCTAATGGGAAGCATGAATCTGTTCCAGATGGTTAATTACTTTTTATCATTCCTTTTAATAATAGTTAAGAATAATAAGACAACTGGTGTGAAAAACGAGAATGCAGAAGGAATTAAACTGAAATATCCTGAACGCATTTCCTCAAAAAAGAACACGTTGAAGTTGTGCAGAGCCTTAAAATACCAGGTTTTCATGAGCACATAAAAGGGATTAAGTTCTGTGTTACCCAAATAAAAGGGACTAAGTTCTGTGTTACTGGGGATTGGTCCACCAGGGGCTGCTCAGGTCCAGCAGTGGTGCTGAGGAGGGACGCCCCACGGGGCCAGGGCTGGGGAGCACCTCAACACACACTCAAGCCTCCCCTGTTCAAAAACGGCTTCACTAGCTCCACATTGGAAGTCTTCAGCCCTCGGCACAGGGCCTGGGAGGGCAGGGCTTGGCACACAGGCGGGCTTCATCTCCTACCCTGCTTACTTGTCACATTAACCCACAACAATATTGAGCTACTGAGATACACAGAGAAGTAGCCAAGTCTCCGGGCCAGCAGCCATGCCTTTAACCACTTCCCTCAATTGGAATGTCTTCCCCAAGCTAATTCACCTGAAAAAGTCCTGGTCACCCTCCAAATTTCCCTTAAAGAGCTCCTTTCCCTATGAGCCCCTCCTCACTCAGTCTGCAAAACAAGCACTCTCTCTCCCCTGAGTCCACAAGCATTTACCATGCAGGCCAGGACTGTACGTACGTATTTGCATATCTGTCCCACAGTGAACTGTAAACACCTTCAGAGCAAGCAGAGACTAACAGACTTTTCCTCTTGGCATCCCCAGCCTTAGCTTCATTCTTAGCACATGATTGATTAGTAAGTATTTTGTTGAATGGGTGTGTGAAACGGACAGGAATCCATTGACAAAATGTTCCAATTTGAACATTCTGTGATTCTAGATTCATCCCACTCGCTGAAATTTCCTCTCACAACTGATGCTGACAGTGAATAAAGCCTTCTCTTGGCAGAAGGCCACTAATATGTGTGTTCTCGTGGAGAAGCTCTGGTTTTAGACCAGACCCAGAATCATCTCCTGGTACGGGCAGCAGGATATGACTCTGAAAGTATCCCTGGCCCAGCTTGTTGGGTGACTTGGAGCAAGTGATAACTGCCCCCAGTTTTGGTTTCACCCTTTACATGCTCAGGAGTGAATGTGTGCACACCACAGAGAGCCAGAACAATCCACAGGGGTATGGAAGGCATTCAGGCCACAGGCCCATATTCACAACCTTGGCCCCGCTGGGTTTCAGAATCAGAATTTTGGGGTTTTGGAAAGATAATATGTTACCTTTACATACATGACTTAACGGTCTCCAGTGAGCCTAGGCTAGCACCCCACATGAATACATGACTATTCCTGCAGTATACATAGTAAACACAATTACACTGAATGGGATAAATAGACACCATAAATAGCCTTCTTTTCAGTTAGGGTTAGGTTTTACCACCTTCAAAAAAATTATATTAAAGATTTTATATTTTTAGAGCAGTTTTAGGTTCACAGCAAAATTGAGAGAAAAGTACAGATTCCCAGGGCCGGCCGAGTGGCTCAGTTGGTTAAGAGCTCACTCAAGAGTGCAAGCTGAGCTCTGAGCAACAGCAGTTCGATGCCCAGCCCGAACTGAACAGCTGCTGAGCTGCCAACAGGTGGCAGGATGGCTCAGCTAAAAAAAAAAAAAAAAAAAAAAAGGAAAGGTATAGATTCCCCACATATCCCCTGCCTCCACACAGGCACAGCCCCCCACACTATCATCACCCCCCACATTCATTGCAATCTGTGAACAAGAGGGCAGCTATGTAGCTGACCTGACAAGCTCGGTGACCACTCAGGAGGGTCTGGCCACAAACTCCTAACTGGCAGGTAACAGCAGGTGGTCAGTCCCAGGCTTTCAGCTTCCTTAGCAAAGGTCAGTCTTTATCCGAAGTGAGAACTGTCCATATTCTTATATATCTAGGATAACATACCTTTGAAATATCAGAGTATTTCCCTTTACCAGACCACTTGTGGCAGAACCAGTCTACTGTGAGTCCCAAACTCCTCACTGTTGTCTTCTTACTCACAGCCCATTTCTATTTGGTTTAAATGTTAATCATTAACTGTCCTGTACCCACCAATGTAAAAGATGTGTCTCTCCATTTTACTTTTTATTCAATCCCAGAGTTTTCCCTACTTTCTCCAGCCTCCTTAATCTACCACCAATGGATTTCATGTAATCTTCCTTACATTTTCTCCTTTGATTCTAATGTATAAACTACAAAACTGTCAATCCCAGAAACACTTTCTGAAACCCTTGGGATTGTGTTCTTGGGCCTGGCACAAAGCTTTGGCTCAAATAAACTCTAAAAAAATTTTTTCTTTTGGTTTGGACTTTCTTTCTTTAACAAATCAATAAACCTACAGTGACACATCATTATCACCCAAAGTCCATAGTTTATGTTAGGGTTCACTCTTAGGGTTGCACATTCTGTGGGTTTGGGCACCTTCTTTATTGGAGTTTTAGAATAGCAGATAAAAGATTACAAGTCTATACTACAACTTCTATTATAGTAATGCACAGTGATCTGAAAACAAGAAAAGTATATTGGTCCAACCATAAGCAATACATGCACCGGGACTGGTATCTCCCCTGGGGGGATGTCACATGTGGTAAGAAAATGTGGTGCTCCAGCAAGTCCAGTGCCTCCCCAGCCCAGAGGAGGCACCAGGGAGACCCTCAGCTAGGACTTGATCCCACTCACTGCTGAACACGCAGTTTATGTGTGCCTGCACAGAGACCGTAGAGATTCTAGGACACCGGTTTAACAAAACAGCCCTTAATAATGGGTCAGAGACTTAGACTTCTGCAAAGAAAATGTGCACTGAAGATGATGGTAGCAAGGCAAGCAAGCTAACCATCAAACACAGCAAAGCTGATGCTTTTTCCTCCTGATGAGTGCTTGTTTTCAGCCATTATACAAGGTAAAAACAGTGACGATCTGATACAGATGTAATAAGAAAAAAAGGAATATACAAGAAGAACACTATGGGTGCAGGTCCACTGTCATAAACAGTGACCCACATCTAAAGAATCCATTGTGCCCTGAGCTATTAGCAAAGCACAGCAGGAGACCATCACACTTAAGGTGACATTTAATAACAAAACTGAAGATGAATTCTGCAGTTTTCAGTGACATTTAATATCATACTAGGCACAATCCAAGTACCATCCAAACTGCCTGCAAATTAAATGACAAACATTCTGATTGTCTTTTAAGGTTTCTTATGCAATAGCAAAATGTAAGAAGCCACCAGGAGAAATGCTTGTGCTTTGGACGGCAGGAAAAATTAGCTGAACTATCACACACTAAGCAATCTGGCCACACATTAGATGCATCTGTCAGCAAATTCCTTCGAAAAACGCACTGTGCACTGAAAACATTGGTGACAACTTGAAGGGAGAACCCGAGAGATGCGGAGGCATGGAGGTCTGCAGGCGTGGCGGTCTGCTGTACCCTGGGGTGAGGGTCTCTTAACATGCCTCAGCTTGTGGGATTAGCCAGATTCCATCTCCATCATGACACACACACACAGTGCTAGTTCTTGTGGGTCAATTAACAAAAGCTGCAGAGTACATTCATTTTTTTTTTTTTATAGGGCAGTGTCACTGGCCCTCATATGTGGGACCGAACCGGAGCCGCTGGCTTCCCAAGCCAGCGCTTAACCACCGCACTACTCGGCCGGCCCTTCATATTCTTAATTAAATAAGAACCTTGTTCCAGTGCGGCTCCTGATGGAACGGCTGCTTTGCCTAAATAAAAGCCAAGTTTGGGGGTGAGGTTACAGAGACAGCAGCACAAGGAAATGCATTCACTCCATCGTCTTGGCAAATGGCTGGAGCAGAGGGCATCAAAGGCTCCAGGATATCATCGTAAAAACACAAAATACTTAAAATGTACTCATCTTTACCTACTTACTTTAATAAGATGGGCAGCGACCTAAATCTTCTGGAGCTTGCTGGTTATCTTGCATCATAGGACTTTAGAAAAGTTGTAAATTTTCAAATAATCACAGTGGTCACCCCTTATCCATGGAGGAACATACCATGACACCTCCAGTGCCTGAAACCACAGATAGTACTGAACCCTATAAATACTGTGTTTTTTTCCTATACATACATACCTATGATAAAAGTTTAATTTATAAATCAGGTACAGTAAGAGATTAACAACAATAGCTAACAACAAAATAGATTAAAACAATATGCTGTAATAAAAGATCTGGGGCCGGCCGAGTGGCATGGTGATTAAGAGCTGGCTTGGGATGCCAGCGGCCCCTGTTCGGATCCCACATATGATGGCCAGTGACACTGCCCTATAAAAAAAAAAAAAAGTTCTGTGCATGGCTTTGGGGCCATTATTAAGGAAAATAAGGGTGACTTGAACATAAGCACTGAGATATAGTGATAGTTGATCTGATAACCGAGACAGCTAAGTGACTAATAGGCAGGGAGCGTCTACAGCATGGAGATGCTGCACAAAGGGATAGTTCACAGACAGAGCAGGACAAAGTGAGATTTCATCACACTACTCAAAATTTAAAATTTATGAATTATTTATTTCTGGAATTTTCCATTTAATATTTTCAGGCGCCTGACCATGAAACTGCAGAAAGCAAAACTGTGGATAAGCATGACCTCAGATTACTGTATGCATTATTTTCTTTTTATATTCAAAATTTGATGAACTATTCTTGAATGATAGGTGACTATCAAGAGCATATGGCATCCAACAGTGATTTTCAGGAAAAGTAAACATAATTTATTCTCTCAAGGTAAAGATAACATTTTAATGATGAATGAAAAAGTAATGCTTTCCAAAAACAAAACAACAACAAAAAAACACCCAAACTTGTACTACTGAATGGGCATTTGGAAAATGGATATTTGGAAACATTTCCATGATTAATTATTTGTGGCTGAAAATGCTGTAATTTGATTTATAAAAACTCATATCTACTCACTTCAGAAACTTGCAAATGGATTTTTCTAGCCTTTTAAATGTCTTCCAAATGAAGAATTTCAGTGGGTTTCAAACCCATTTGTTAAAAATATTAAAATAGAGCACCTTTCAGTTAGTTTACAAAAACATCATGAGAAATGGAAATTTACTAGCTGAACTTCAAGAAAAACCTTTATATAATACATGGATGAGGTTGAAAAATGAATATCAATGAATATCATAACTTAGTAAGCACCATCTAGGAACTTCTTCCACTTGAATCTACATATCTTTTTGATGTGCCTTTTCAGCTATTGAAACCAAAAATAAGTGAATTAAAGCCAGATATTTGAATTACTGTTTCACAAAAAGCTAAATCAAGATTTTGAAAATAATACATATCCACTAACACCATTCTCGTTGAAAATATGACTAGTAATGATACTTTCATGAGAATGAAAAGCTTTCCTAGGCCATTAAATATTACAAAAACGATTTTTAAACATTGCTCATTTCATCATATCATCTCATGTTTTACATAGGACCCTCAGCATTGTGATCCACACATACCATTTATAAATAAACAAATGCTCAGGAATTAGAAATGTATGCTCAAAAATTTTTACCAATAGTGTATATAATCAAAACAATGGTGAAAGATCCATCTGTTCAATGGGGAGACAACCCACCTGACTCACCAGTTAATGAGAGAATTGATGAACATGAAAGTGCTTTTCAAAAAGGACTGAGTGCCAAAGAGAGGCCAAGCATTATAAATAAAGGGAGAGGTCTCACCTAGACTCAACTAACTGTTGGTATTTTTGACCTCACTGGTCAAAACTTTGTGCTACCTTGGCCTCATCCAGGCTGAAGGTGTCAAGAGTTTCATTATAATACAGCTTCATTGGGCAAATGCACTAGCCTAACATCATTGCAGGAGGTATGCTTAATCCATGTAAGAAAATCTGTAAGAGATGCTGCTATTTCAAGATGGACCCTAAGAACTAATTAAAATAGGACACATATCTGGAAATACCATCCATAGGTTTTATTCACTGTATACATAAACCACAGATACTGGTTCTACTTTTGTTATTTTTTCATACTACTTTATTGTACAACATTATAACAATGATGGTAATTAACAGCTACTGTCTACTGAATTTCTACTACACGCCAGGCCCCAAGGGAGCATACTTTACCTCTACCTCTCACAACACATTTAGAAAGTGCCAGGGAAGCAGAGGGGAAGGGGAACGAATGGGGAGGTAGCTAAGGCCTTCACCTTTGGAGTCAAACCATGTGGGTTTGGGGGCCCAGCTCTGCCCCGACTAGCCTACGCATGACGTCCAGCTCTCTTGCCCGTCTATAAGCACCTACTCCAGGGTGGGGAAGACTAAATCAGCCATCTTATGGGCTGACGGGATAAGAACAGAGTGCGGGGGAGTGGGGGACACTGGTAATACTATGAAGTAATGTTATACTCATTTTATAGATAACAAAACTGAAGTATTTCAATGACAAAACTAGGATTTGACTTTTAGCAGCAGTATAACAAGAATGAAGACACCTACAAGAAAGAAAAAGTCACTCCTGTTTTTACCACATGAACCCATCAAACATTCTGCATGTCCCTTCCAGGTCCCAGTCATATGAATATACCTTTGTACTATATTATATATAACATAATATTATTATATATCTATAATTATATTATATATATTTATATTATGTATAAAGCATAATACAAACAACATTATGATTATTTTCACTTACTTATATCATAAAAGATAATTTCTGATAGATATATGCTTCTGTGTGGTAGTCATAATTATAATCTTAACAAATGGATAACACTCCATGATTTGATATACCATAATTTAAATGGCCATTCCATTCCTCTTGGTCTTTTAGGATGCTTCCAAATTCTTCATATTACAAGTAATAAGGCAGTCAGCATTTTCATGCATGTGGCACATTTCCTCCTTTCAGATTGATTGCCTTAGGATAAATCCCCAGAAGGGAGATTACTAGTTCAGAAGATATGAAATACTTTTATAGCTCATGATATGTACTTCCAAATGTCTTTCCAAAAGTGTGGCTCTAAATTTACAAGGCCACCAGGCAGCTGTGAGCCTGTGGGTCTAGACAAAAGCTCAACCACGTTGGTGAGCAAGTATTTCTTTGCAAAAAAACTCTGCTCTCTGCACACTTCACAATTCATTCTGGCCTTCTTCTATTGATTTCCTTTGTTTTTACTGAGTGATCTCTGCACTTGCTTTTCAAATTTCCCATCTCTAGAAAGCTAACTTGAAGTACTAATTTACACGCAGACATCCCTTTAGTTGTCTCTAGCCTTTGTCCGTCAGAGAACCAGAAAATCTAAACACCCAACTAGTTGAGTCCCCAGCATGCACAGAGCTGTTCACCTTCAGAGACTCATTGCTAGAAGTGGCACTTGGGTCCTGGGGTGCCTTCAGAGCCCCCACACCTTCATGGGACAACAGTATTTCTCCAGCTGCACCAGCCTGGTGCTGTGCACCCTTCTGCCCGCCTCTTCCTCTCCAAACAGCCCAAGAACACTGCATGTGCCCGGAGCGTCACAGTTAACGGAGACTACCTCAGACCAGGGCCCTCCTTTAGATCCTAGGGGGCAAGCAGGGCAAAATGAAAATGGCACAACAGTCTGTCTCACAAAGTCAAGACAGTTTTGCAAAAAGCCTGTCTGTTCAGCACATATTCTCAGCAGAGCCCCCATAGAATCATCCCACTTACTTACTATACAGTGTGTGTTCAGTTAGAAACACCCACAGATGCTGGTCAAGTTATTTGTAGGCTGTGACAAAGTTTCCACAAAGTAGGTGAATAGAAGACAAGGGTGACTGATGCCCAAGAATTAGAATGTAATTACTGAATGGTTTATTGTCTAAGAGTCAATAAACAACACAAATACCATGCGCATTTGGGAGGGTCTCGAGAGGGGCTATATGACAGGTTAATTGCTTTTCCTTAGAAATACCCACTTCTCAGTGGGGGTCTTTCCCAAAAGATAGATAGTTTTTCTGGTTAATTTCTAATCTGAGTTTTGACAACAGCAGGGATCCCAGTCTCGGTCTTCATCCTGAGATTTCATTCCCACAAAGCTCTCATGTAATCTCTCTTTTGTTCCTCACCACAAGCCTAAGAGGTTGGCACTTCTTTCTATTATCCCCATTTACAGATGAGAACAAAGAGGCTGAATAATTTGCTCAAGGTCACACAGATACTAAATGTCCAAACTTAGGTCTGCGTGACTGACTCCAAAAACCTCAGCTCCTGACCACCAACCTCTTCATCTCTCTTATAAGAATGAATGAGCCACGAAACCAAATGCCATGGTGTTGGAACTCTAAAGGCTAGGAAAGGCTGACAGTGCCGTGGTGCTCAATCAACAATGACAATGACAAGCTTTCTCCTGGATGATGGCAGCCTCGTGGTGAGGCTGAGCAAATGGGAGCAGAGAAGGGTGTACTGACCTAGTACAGTTCAGAGGGTGGCTGCACACCAGGAGAAATGTACACAGAGCAGGGATGGGCATGGGGGTGTAGGGGTTGGGCCCCAAAGCAGAGTGGGGAGAGAGGGATAGGAGACTCAAGGAGGATACTGGATTGACTGGATTCGAAACCAAAGGTAGGTGGTCAGGAAAACACACAGGACTGTCCTAATGAGATGGAGACAGCATCTTCTGGAGCCAGATGCACAGCTGAGAAGGGAAGGGTGGTTTGTCCCTGTCCCACATCTAGAAGGAAGCTGGCTGAGCATGTCACAGCTCTCTGTACCTCCTCACGCTTCGGAGTAAACTGCTCTAACAAGCCAGTGACTCCTTTCTCTACCTGCATAGAGCCCAAGGTTGGCCTCCTAAACTGTTCTCTCACTCTCATTTAAACTGCCAAGCATGCCTGTCTTTCCAGAGCACCACCCAACCCACCCTCACCCCCTGATTAAGGCTAAAGCCCCACCCCCAGTCTCACCCCCAACCCCACTGCTCAGGGCCTATGTCTTTGTGGTCAGGTACTTCTAGCAAGAATAACAGCATCATGTAGAATGCCACCACACTGACGGGGAAGTCCCAGCTCCTCAGCTGGGCACCTTGGTCATTGGGGTCCCCTCTCCACGCCCATTAGACCCTTGGGCTCAGCAAATATCTTTGCCACCTACCTCATTAATCCCACCCAGCTTATCTCCCTTGACTTCTGCGCCTCCACCTCACATGAGATGGCCTTCAGTACATCTTCTCTCCCTCCCTCCCTCTGGTCTCTAAGGATGAAATGTCTGTTCATCTGTTCATAATCACGCAGCCCAATTTCCCTCTTACCACCCTCCCCACTGCTCGTAGACTCTGCTCTATCAGCCAGCCTCCCCTTCCCTATAACTTCACCTTTTCCCTCCATCTTAATTCTCTCTTTGTAGCCACAACACCTGTTCACTTCCTTCCCCTTCCAGAGAAAGGCACGGCAAACGCTCCCTGTAACCCTATGCCTCCACTTCTCTTCCCCTCCCTTCTCATTCCATTTCTTGAAATAGCCATCCACAACAGCTCCATTTTCCCATTGTCTCATCTCACATCTCAGGCCCCGTCAGTCTGGCTTCCACCCCTACTCCTGCCCAGCACACCCATGACCTCTGAATTGTCAAATCCAATAGCAACATTTTATTCCTTACCTTAATGGACATTTTTCATTTTTGTATGAATTTGGACACTGTATATCACTATCTTCCTGGAAACCTAACCTCAAGTGTATGGTTCTGAGAGGGTTCAGAGAGGAAAACAAGGGTCATATCCAAGGGCGGAAGTCAGAGGCAGCAGAGTTCTGCTTGCTGGAAAGAAGACCTTGGGTGTCACATCAACGGCTGGGAGCTAGACTGGTGAAAATGACTACAGAAACTGATGTCAGTGAAGGGTACACAAGACATATGATCTAGAAGATTCTTTCCAACTCTGAGCTAATGGCCTAATGGTTGGAGGCCACAGACTGAAGAACGCAGGCAGCACTCACCTGCACTGCTTGTATTTGGGGGCGGGAAGTGGGATGGGTGAGGAACTTGTGCGACCATGTAAATCATGAACACTGGGTCCCTTCTACAGCAGCCCAGTGACACGTGCCCTGGAAGATCTAAAGGAGTAGGAGCTAGCATACAGTTTATGCTATGTGTGACAGAGGACTGAAATGACATTGGTTGAAACAAGGCAGGTGAGCATTTTGCATGGCAACGTCCTTGGGGGTCTTGGCCCTTCCCCACCATGCCTAGCTTGTCACTCTCTCCCTTGTGGTCCAAACTGGCTCAGAACTACACCTGCATGCAACCAGTGGTAAGGGGGCAGGGAAAGTGGGGTGCATCCCCCTCCCTTCAAGGACAACCATGGGAACAGCACCTGGCACTCCTGCTCATACCCCATTAGTTCATATTCCTGCGACCGAGCTGAGAGGGCAGCTACTAACGCATCACTCTCCTGGGCAGGCACAATGCATGTGTCCAGGGATGATGGGGCTCAGCAGTAGGGGCTGAGGGCAGCTAACGGTCCTTGTCACCAGGGTGAAGCACACAAAGGAAGCCTGACGCCTGTTCCCAACAAGCTTCCTTAGCCAAGCAACTCCTCCCATCACAGGCCTCCTAGACCAGCCAAACCAAGGAAGAGAGAAAGCCCCAGGAGGCAGTCACCCAGAGCCATTAGTCTCCTCGGGAATGTTCACTTCTGGAATATGCTCAGTACACTGGCAAAGCAGCACTTACAAAGATGTTATGGATGAGCTCAGAGCCCAGGAAACAATCTCCTAATCCTCCAGATGCTGCTAGGAAGTACGTTTGATATATGAGGATATCTTATCTAAATATAATTGACAGTTCCTCTGGGCTAGGCTGAGGCACTGGGGCAAACATGGGTCTCTGTCTACTTGGGGCTCTTCCCCAGGCCCTGCTAAGGATCTCAGAGGGAAGTACGCTTTTAATGTTCCATCCTGGAAGGGAACACGTGGGAAACATCACTTGTGTGTGACTGCAAGGCATTCTTCTATTTCAGTATGTCTGAGGTTCTCCCAGTGACTCCAATGTAATACAGAACAAAGATGACAGCTTATTTTTCATAAACTCTGCAAACAACCACTTCCTCTGACTCCAAAGTCACTTTCACTTTGCTCTTGAAGAGTAATAACGTAAAAATCATTTTTCCAGCTATACTCCATATTCCCTAAACGGATGGCTTAAGTTTCAAAGTGTGAGCTAGTAAAGTTATTTTTAAATCTGTTTGCAGAGCTTAATCACATGGCCCAGCTCATCTGTATCCCTAGTCTGGGGCTCGAGGTGAAAAGAATCTTGGGCTCCATTTGCCTGAGCTGCTTCAAACAGCCAGTCTCTGCTCCTTTTTTTTTTCTTTTTCCTTTAAAGATCATGGGGTAAGGATATCACTGGGCCCTCATGGTAAATGCTACTAAGTCAGAAGCCTTGTGTAGGGAAGGAGAAGGGTTTTTGCATCAGTTATCTAACATTGTATAACAAATTACCGTATTTTGCCATGTATAATGTGCACCCGTGTTTTTGGCCTAAACTTTCAGGGGAAAAAATCTTTCATTTTAATTTTTTAATTCAAATTTTTATTTGTTTACATTTAGGTACCAGTTTTTGTATTATAAAGGAATCTTAGCATTTACTTTTTAACATATTATGGTACAAGAAATTTTATGTAACAAATAATTACAAAACACAAGAACAGGTACAAGGTACAAGAAATTTTATGTACTGGTAGCAAATTTACAATATTTACGCATCATAGAAGGACAAAAACTCTTTGTTGTTGCAAGTTCATAGTGAGTTCAACAAAACCAATAATCGTATTCCCAGGTATTATTTTGCATACAGATATTGTTACTGATTTCTAGGGTTACACTTTTAATTCATAAGCATAAAGAAAAGAATTAAAAACATTTATATAGATACAGAATTAGTACTACCCATGTATAATATGCATCCTTATTTTTCCCTCAACAAATTTGGGCAAAAAAAGTATACATTATACATGGCAAAATAAGGTACTCTAAAATGTGGTGGCTTAAAACAACATTCCTTATCTCATAGCTTCTATGGGTCAGAAATCTGGGCATTAGCTAAGCCTGCAGTTCTCTGGTCCAAGGTTTCTCCTTAGGGTGCAAATTGTCAGCCAGGGCTGCTGTCCCTTCTGAAGGCTCAGTTCAGGGATGGGTGGAAGTCCCTCCAGGCCCGTGTACATCTGTAGGCAGGGCTCCATCCCTTGCCATATGGGGGCCCCTCCAGACCTGCCTCATGCATGATGTGGCAGCTGGGTTCTCCTAGGTCTGAGAGAGTGAGAGAGAGCATGCCCTGATGGAAGTCACATGTCACTTCTGCTGTCCAGTATTCATTAGAATGAGTCAATAAGCCCTGCCCACACTGAGGGGAGAGGACTGCATGGGGTGTGAATGCCTGAGGCAGGGGTCACTGCAGGCCACCTTGGAGGCTGCCACCAGGACTTCCTTGTGATGATGGGCAGGGCTTTCCCTGCAGGTAAAGACAGGTATCATTTCATTGTTTCACTGGGGACAAGATCAAACACAGGATCCAGGAGATGCACAGGGCTGGGGAATCTGCATTCCCCAGGCCTTTGATATGTAACCCATTGGTTCAATAAATCCTGAATGCAGCTGCAGAAGCCACCTCTCCCCACTCCCCTGTCCTCGTCCCAAAACCAGAGTGGCCAATCTGATTGGTATATTAGAGAGGAGAGTCACTGCTCTCGGCTGAAGTCCTCTGGGCTTTCTCTCACAGGTCTGCCTGACACAGAGGGTGAGGTTGACCTGCCCTCTGCCGTGTGGAATGAACATGGGAGCTGTCCAGCTCTGGCTGTGTTTGGTAGGTAAGCTTAATTCTGAAGTCAAGTAGTAAAAAGCCCACTATGGCCACAGATCAAAGCCAAACCCTCAGGCCAGCTTCTATCACTAATAAAGAGGACAGTTCTTTATTCCATTGGCCTGACTCCTCTGCTTATTTCTCATATGATTTCAAACTCGCGAGGGGCAGGAAAGTGTGCTGACAATTGCCCTCCCCAACTATCCCCCATCACACACTGAGATCCAGTCATCTAGCACACACTCTTATTTTACAGGTGAATAATCAAAGGCACTATGAGACAGGAACAGAGCATACATAAACACCCCCGTCAAAGCCCCCAAACTCCTACTTAGCCACCAGCTATTTATTAAGCACCTACTATGTGTTGGGTTCTGTGGTAGGGCCTGAAAATAAGAGATCCTCACATTCTGTTCCAGGAAAACAACTGGCTTCCTCTGAGCCTCAATTCTCTCATCTTGAAAAGGGGAAGCAAGTGAAGTGATACATACAGAGTTGGTGTAGAGTACACAGTAAACATCAACAAGTATCACTGTTCTTCCCACTCCACAGTCCTTACGGGGGAAGCCTATTTGGGTTACAAATAGGGACAAAAAGACTATCTTTAAAAGGGCAGTACAAAGAAGGATTCAATTTGCCTACGATTTGATTAATTTGAGCACTGCTGCTCCATTCTATGACCTGCCTCCCACTCTCCGACCCACCAAAGGAAGTGCCGGCATGCCTGCGTGTTGTTCGGAGGCTGAGATTCCTGGGGAGTTCTATGGGGCAGCGTGTGCGATTTTGCAAGGGTGTTAACAACCCAGCCAGAGAGCTGCTCCACTCCCTCAAGGACACGCCGCGAGCATGCAGCAGAGATAAAAATAGAGCAGAGTATGGATCATTTCCTTCCCGAGGCTGGCCTTCTCTCCTTTTCTCTTTCTAACGATTGAGATGATTATTTTTGTCCCAGCATGGCCATCAGCTATTACAGCAGGTGCAGTTTTGGTAAACCCCCCACAGAAGTGCTGTGAGTCAGCTCAAGGGCAGGTGCACCCGCCGAGGGCTAGCCCGCATTACATGTTTCTTGTTTTTGTCTCCCCGTTGCAGATTGCCAACACAGATTGGAGGTTTCACCTGGAGATCCAGGCACACTCAGCAGCAGAGAAAACACCGGCCGGCCCTCTCCAGGGATGGCAGCAACTCTGGGCAAAACAATGCAATTACCATTCTGGGAAGAAGAAAACAAGCACGCTGCAAACAGGTGAGAGTGCAGCCCCCCGATGTGTGGTCTGCAGAGCCCTGGGAAAACACCCAACAAGGAGACCTTGCCGTCCAGCGCTGAGGCTGTGAGAAGTGCAGCCGGACTGCTGAATCCCATGGGCGCTGGCCCTGAAAAGGCACAGCCTCTGCCTCAGAGAGGGCACAGTCTGCTTTCTGGCACATAAAGTCCCAATTTTCCTAATTCAGCCCTTGGATCTCAGCTTTACACCATTCAAAATAAAAACACCCCAAGGGAAGCTAGCAGTGAAGCCTTATTCACCATTTAAACCTCAGCGTGGAAGAGTCTGTCAGCTTCTTTCCTGAGAGAGGCTCTTTAAAGGCAAAAGAGCTGAGGAGACAAGGGCACTGGAAATCAGGTGGCAAGGAGGGTCACCAGAAGTGGGAGGACGGGGGGAGCAGGAAAAGCCCCTCCATAATGCTGGGCAGTGCTGGCCCTCTGGGGATACAGCCACAGGCTGGACACAGTGGAAGTCGCTGTCATTCAGTGCAACCTGCACTTTCCATTGCTGGGAGCCTGAAAGGGGTGATGGGAGACTGATAAAAGCCTGACTTTTCAATTAAAATGAGAAAACTCTCTGATGACTCTTTATCTTCTGTGCATTTCTGGCTGCATCAGAACTAATTCTGCACAACAGCAGTCTGGTCTTTTCTCCTCTCCCTCCCCGCTGAAGTACTGGACAAAGATTTCTCATTTCATACATCATTTATTCCAGTGGTAATACCATCCAAGTCACTTCAGGTCCTTAGCAAACAAACACGGCAAAATGAAATTCTGTTGCAGCACTAAGAGTAGAGACATGGGTAATGGGGGCTACCGTGTAATCACTGAACCATGGACGGAGGGCCCTGTTCCCAGGCGAGGGCAAAACCCAAGGTGAGCAAACTGAACGTTTGATCCCTAAGGGCAAAGTCAAACCTCCAGTGCTCTCTCAACAGGAGGGGACTTATAATCGCTGTGCAGGAGAAGCCAAGGTACAAAAGGGCGTTTAATGCCACACAAACCCCATGGTCCCCAAACTCAGGAAGCAGCAGCCACAATATTGAAATTTGTTTCAACAATGGGAGTAACGCAATCTGGGGTGATACTGTAAAAAATGCAGTCAGAACCGTGTTAAAATACTAACAAATGAAACCAAGACCCACTCCAGAACATCTGATTAGTGCATGAAAGGTAGTTTAGTTTCTCTCCCTTCACCCCAACACTGTCCCTCCCATCCAAGATTAAATGTAATGAGGGCCAGCCGAGTGGCACAGTGATTAAGCACTGGCTTGGGAAGCCAGCGCCCCCAGTTCAGGTCCCACATATGAGGGCCAGTGACACTGCCCTTAAAACAAACAACAAAAAAAAAATTAAATGTAATGTCAGCACACGCGAGCTCAGACATCGGTTGTGCAAAGTCACCTTAAAGAAACAGGAAGGCTGTCAGACTCCATAGCCTGGTTGACTGTGTTAAAACATCTAAAGCAAAAAATATGTGCTCCAAAGAAGAGGTCAACATGGAACCACAGAAGAGGAGCCCCAGAGTCAAGACAAGCCCTCCAGGAGGCTATACAAATGTAGCCGCTATCCTAGACTGCTGCCATCACACAATGATTATTCTCCCTTGTTTGGCAGCCAGGCTCACACAGTCACTTCTGGCTATTCTTTGTCTTTTGAAATGGCCGACAGAGAGCTCTTGTGCTGGTCGTGCCAACGCAAACCTTCTAGGCCTTGCAGCAGTTAGAGCTCTCCGTGACATTTAATGCATAGGCATTCCAGGGTCCACTTCTGTTGAGTATGACTTCCAGCTAATGAGTCTCTTACACAGGCATGAGCTCTAGAGCCTCAGAACACAGGACGAAAAGCTGAGACAACATGGACTAAGTAAGAAGCTCCTAGTCCAGCTCTGTCCCCTCCTTCCTACACCTCATCCCAATTCTCTAAAAATAGGATATAAGCCTACGAGGTGGGGGTGGCCCTCCCCCCATCACTGCCATCTGCAAAGTCCACAGCCCCGGGCCCGTGGATATCTAGAAAACTACAGACTCCATACTTAGACAGTAAGGTGTGAGAAAGGTGCGTGGAAGGATTGTGGGTGGTGGAAAGGCAGTCAGCTTAGCATCAGAGCACCTGAGCATTTAAAGCTCGGCTGTCCTCCTGGTTGGTGGAGCAACCTTCAGCTTTCTGCACCTCGGTTTCCCCTTCTGTGACTGGGGAGTATAACCTACTTCACAGGGTTATTGAGGATTCAATGAGGACGTGTGTAAATTTGGAGTTCACCATGGACACTCACGCTGCTCTTAGTCACCTATGAAACCTCCCTGGCCTCCTCCCCTTCTGTCCCCTACCTGGTGTCTGGGCCCCTCCTCTCCTCTACTGCCCAGCTACAATACAAGTAACCAGAGGCAGTCACTGTGCAGGGTGTACTCTGAAAGGCTGTATTGTCCCTCCCCCACTGACCTTGACTGCCAAGGCCCTGGGAGGAGCTTTTACCTTTGTGCAAATGAGATGGGGTGATTAGAGAAAGGGGGACAAGGAAAACATGGAAGCTTCACCTCAGGGGTTAACAAATGACTCCTGAGATGAGAATCAGGCTTCCACTCATTTTACATTATCACCTCTGTCCCAAACTCTCAGTACGCATGGACACCCACTGCATCTCCCAGTGCTCACTGGTTTCTGTGGCAATCCCAGAATTCTCATGAATGGTGACTTGGAGCATAACTCAGGGAATGCTGAGAATGCTAAAGACTCTCAAATGCCCCAGCAGAGATCAGCCAACCAGACCCTACTTCCCCATTGCTATGGACCAGATGTTTGTACCCCCAAATTCACATGTTGAAGCCCTACCCCCCAATTTGATGGAGGTGGAAATTAATGTGGGGCCTCTCTCCTTCGCACTCTTTCTCTCCTTTTCCCTCTCCTTCTCTTCTCTCTCCCTCCCCTTCTCCACCATGTGAGGACTCTGTGAGAAGGCTGCCATCTACAAGCCAGGAAGAGGGCTCTCATTAGAACCCAACCTGCTGGCACCCTGATCTTGGACCTCCCAGCCTCTAATTCTTCCCAGATTCTCAAATCTGATTGTGTAGCCAAGTCCCCTGAAGGACCCGTGAAGACACAGATCACTGGCCACCACCCCAAAGTTTCTGATCCAGTGGGTTTGGGTGGGGCCTAAGAGTTTACATTTCTCACAAGTTCCCGGGTGATGCTGATGATGCTTGTCCAGGGACCTCACTTTGAAAGCCACTACTGTATGTGACACACCCATGCAGGGATCTGCCAACCAGAAGTCCACAGCACTAAAAGTGCACCCATGAGTGGATGTGAATGCCTTCCCTGCCTCCTTGGCAGGGTCTGCTGCTCTCTTCCAGTGCTCTGTAAGTAGTGCTGTGCCAGGGCCGTTGGCTGCCAACCTGGCCTCATTCCCAGACCCACATACTCTCTGTTCTAGCCTCCTCTGCAGCGAAGGGTGGTCACGTAATCAAGCTTTGACAAAAGGGACAAAGGGAAAGTCTGCTGGGGTTAGGGGGTGGCTGAGAATGCTGTTGCTCCCTGATACTGGTGCCACCTTCTCTCCCTCTCTCTTGAATGTAGGCAGCACGCCTGGAGCTGTGACAGCTTCCTTGCATCCATGAGGGAAGCTTCTGACTCCATGCAATAGCAGCCCACTCCCAAATTCTTGGTCATAAGTAAAAGAAACCCATATTTAATTTGCTATTAGTTTTTGTGTCTTGAGGCTGAAAGCACTCTTAACTGATATACTTCTAATCCACTTTAACCAATTATCTCATATTTAAACATTCAGCATCTGTTTCATGGGGGTGGGGAGATATACAGATCAGATGCAGCAGTAATCTGAGAAACACCCTCAGCTTTCTCTTCTCCAGCCCAAATTCACTCTATACTCTGTCCATTTATTCACTGGGCCTCCTCCCTATGGCTCTTCCTCCAGCATCCCCGGCCACTGATTCTAGCCCAGCAGTGTTTTCTGCATGCTGGGCAATGTCTGAGAACTGTTCTGCAGGCCGACCCAAGACAACAAGCCCAGCTGGCCTATGGCATAGTTGGTCCAGCTCATCAGACATGCAGGTTGCTGCTCTCAGCTTCATTCCATTACTCTCCTTGTACTGGTGGGGTGACAAGTGGGAATCCACCCCACCGTGGGCACAGCATGTCACAGACATGGAGCTGAGCAAACGGAGCAAGTGGGTTCTGTGACTTCTGGCTGTCCCCACACGTAGCTAAGACCTGATGACTGCACCGACCTGACGTTTGCTGGATTCAGTCAGGCACCTCTCAAAGAGTCAAACCATCCTGCATTTCTGTTCGTCTGGATATCAGGAGCTGTTGGAGGCAACTAAGAGATTCCCCTCCACAGCAAGAACAGGAATGCCTCACAAGCATCCCTAAATTTGCCTCACGTATCTGGATCTCCCTGGCTGACCTTATCCTTCAGACCTACTGGCTACTAGACAGAAAAGCTTAGAAACTGCATGCCCTGTGGCTAAACCACATGGCCAGCAGCTGCTCAAATGTGCTATGGTTGCTGAAACAGCCAGAAAACACAACAGATGACAATGGGAGCCAGACTTGGCCCGTTGTACCCTTAGCCCAAGGCCACTGAGGTCAAGCTGGCCTGTCAGGCAGGGCATGAGAAGCCTCCCAAGTGAATTCTGGGTCAGTGAACAGCCTTCTGGCTGCTACTGTTGACAAGCAGTGGCTTAAGCCAGAGACATGGAGGAAGGCAGTCCTGTCTGAACTCTGGGTTGGATTCTCTGCAAGTGTCTCGGACATCTGCTCAGGAGAGTAAAATAACTATGTCACTGCTGAGAATCATGTCCTCACAGCACCCAGAGCAGAAAAGGAGAAAGAGCAAAAGGGCGTTTTCTGTGTGCTCTCTTTTGTCGGGGAAGGAAGCAAGTCCCAGATGCCCACTGCTGACATGCTGCTCGCCTCGTGGACCAGACAGGGCCACAGTCCAGATCAGCGGGGCACAGGGGAATGGACTGCAGTAAAGCTGCTGGCCCACTGGGATCAAACCTGGGCCTTGCCAGAGAGGAAAGGGCTGCTGTAGGCTGAAAAATGCCCCCACAGGCAACAGTCGTAATCCCTGGAACCTGTAATTGTTACCTTATTTGGGAAAGAGATCTCTGCAGATGTGATGAAGTTAAGGATCTTGACATGGAAAGATTATCCTGCTTCATCCAGGTGGGCCCTGAAAGCCATCACAAGTGTCCTTATAAGAAGAGGCAGAGGCATATTCAACTGACACATACAGGAGAGGAGAAGGCAAAGTGAAGACAGAGCAGAGAGATCAGAAAAATCCAGCCTTGAAGAATGGAGCAAGGTGGCCACAAACCAAGGAATGCAGGCAGCCACTAGACGCTAGAAGGAGCAAGAAACATATTCTTCCCTAGAACATCTAGAGACACATAAGCCCTGCTGACACCTTCACTTCAGTCCAATAGTACTGAGTTTGGACATCTGGCCTCCAGAACTGTAAGAGAATAACTTTCTCTTGTTTTAAGCCACTAAGTTTGTGGTAATTTGTTACAGCATCCACAAGAAACTACTACAAAGGGGACCAGCTTCTGGACAGGAAACCAGCTGTGTCAGCCCTGGGTTCCTTCCCTGAGCTTCTGACCTCTCCTCCCCACCTCAATCCCTAACATACAGTCTGTGTGCATACGAACACACACACACATACACACACACATCAAGCAAGGCCCTCCTGATTCTCTGCCCTGATATATCCTGAAAACGGGTCCCTGGAGCAAATACTAAGCTGGGGCCCTCAGGGGCCACTGTTTCCTCCTCTATTGGGCTGAGCAATCCTGAATGTTTCCTATTTATAACAATGAGAGGGAGCCTGGGAATAAGGCATCCAACAAGCCACCAGCATGGAAGCAAAAGCAGTGACGGTAGCACACAGCTCAAGGAGCCAGGCATCCAAGGCCAGTGGAGTCTTGCCCTGGTCTGCTCAACCCCTGTGCTGGCACAAAGACTTAGACTCACTCAGCCAAGCATAGGGTGTAACCATTTGATGTGCTTTTCAGCAAATCACTCATAAAAAATTCATAACTGCAGCTGACCCTCATTAGAATGTGTTTCATTAAATTAAAATATCAATCCTAGAAATATATGTTTGCTTAACAAGTAGAAATGATTTGAAGACCTCACGCTGCACACCATCAAATCAAATCAAATGGTGGAAGCAGATGAAATGAAGCTATCAAGCACAGGGGTAGGAGGGACAGCAGAGGTCTCTTGCCAAAGGAACATAATCATGGCTTATGAAAAAGCCCAAAGCTTCCAAATTGTGTCAGTGCAAAGCAGTAGAATGTGACGAGGAGTTTAGTCACATGGGTGCATGATGGAGGCAGACAGGCCAGCCCCGAGAGGGCCAGGGTCTCCCCTGAGCTCTCCCAGCAACCTGCCCTTCAGCCTCCAGGGTCTCCTTTCTGAAGGCTTGAAGGAAAGATTCTGAGGAGGAGCTCCAGGGCTGGCGAGGACGCGGAGGTCCCTCCAGCTTCCTCCCATTCCAAAGATGTGTGGTTCCTTAGAAGGCAGCACAGGGGAGGACCAACTATCAGCCGAAGACACGTAAGGGGCAGAGCCAACATCCCAGATACTTCCCCAGACCAGACCTGAAAGCACTCAGAGCCTTTCCAATGACATTTTCCTTGAGTTTATAAGGCTCTTTTGGGGATATTATCTCATTTCTTACTGCACTGCTGTGAAGCAGAGAAGCCATTATCCTGCCCTAACGTAACAGAGAAGTGATTCAACCTAGGCCTCAAGGATAAGAAATGAAAGCTCCCAAATTAGAATCCAGGTCCATTGTTTCCATATTCACCTTTGCTTGGCTGCTCTCCAAAGGAACTCCTGCCTCCCCACACAGCTGTCTGAGCCAGTGGCCAAGAAGGACATGGTGGGTGGTCAGAAAGATAGCCAAATCACAGACACTTAAGACCTTAACAGTCTGTGAAATGACCAATGATTACAGAAGCACTTTGCTCACTGTTCAGAAATTTATAATAAGTTCCCAAAGAAGGGCACAAATGTCACATAGTTAATTTTTGTTTTAATTAGTTTTAATATATTACTCATAAATTTGACTTAAAAAAATAAAATCATATATATCAAAATGATCAAAATTACAAAAAAAAGTGCTCACCAACCTGAAAATTGAAAATAAGATGTGCTTGATTCAAAATATTTGCAGATCAATTGAGATTATTATCTCTATTGCATATTCTGTGTACACATTTAAGGCAATTTCTGTAAGAATGAGATCACATCAGGAATGAAGGTGCTAGAAAAAAAATGATACAAACTGGCTTCATGGAAGTATTTTGGTTCATTGATGTATTTTGGACAATGGATGTCCAAAGGAGGTCAGCTGAGGGCTTCCTACAGCAGCAACTCAAAGTCCCGAGGTGCTGGTTTTGGCCTCCTCTCTCTTCCTGGGCTGGCTTCACCCTCAGGCCCTGCACAGAGATAGCTCCCTAGAGCAGCTCCCAACCCTCAACCCTTGGTGGCCACATGGCTGCTGCAGCACTAGACCTGATGTTTGAGAACACACCTTCATCCAAGGAAAGGGAGAACATTTTTTCTGGTTGCTTCTATGGCATAAAGTGAAAGTTTCTCTTCCTAAAGCCCTAGAAAACGTTTTCTTGTGGTTTGCTGGCTCTGACCAGATATAAGGTGCCAAATGGTTTAAACAAAGTGGGGTCCTGGCTGGAGTTAAATGTTGTGTCAGGCCCAAGCACCAGGCTAAGGATGGGGGAGGAAATTCTGATTACCATTTCTGGAAAGACAGGACCTAGATGCACACCTTCAACAGATGTCCACCTTAGAGATTATTTAGTTAGGCAACAGTGAATATAAATTAAAATAGCAATACGAGTAACATCAAAAGAAAAAAAACCTTTACGATCAAAACAGTTTGAGAAAAGGACTGTATTGAACATAAGCTTCTTTTCTGCTTCCTTGTAAAACCTTATCTAAATGGAGTAAATGAATTTTACCATCTATGAAAGATATGAGATTAGCCTGGAACATCTTGTGATGCCAGAAAGTAAGGAAGTTCTTTGAAAAACAAAAAGTTTGGAGGTACTTCCAGAGTACATAAGAACTAACCTGACAACCTGAAAGAGAATGGCCAATGCTGGAACAATCTGAGCAACAAGAGAAATAAACATAGTATTGGATCTAGATCAGAGAATAAAGTAAATATTCATAAACCCACACTGATATAAATTAATAATTGAATAAAAAGTAAATGGGGGAAAAGAGACAACTTTTCCTGACAGAAGAATTTCAATTAAGAAGTGTGGAATGAATGAAAGAAGAAGAAAATCTTCACTAGACACCACAAAAGTCATTTCTGCAGGCAAAGTCCACCCATGGATGACAAATATTGTGGCAAAAGTTCAAGGAGAAGTAGGATATTTGCATAGCTTCCAAGTATCCCCAAATACATATTCGTTACAAAGAAGAAGACTTTACTCTCCAAGGGAACTTTCCAGGCAGATGTCACCTAAGCACATGACAATCACTAGTCACATCAACATCAGGTAACCCCGACATGATGCACTGAACAGCACATCATCCGTGTCCTGCCCCCAAATCCAAAACCTCAATCTAGTCGTAAGAAAATGCCAGAGAAGCCAATGAAGAGACATTCTACAAAATACCTGACCAATGCTCTTCCAAAGTATTGAGGTCATGAAACACAAGAAAATTCTCAGGAACTCTGATAAGTAAGACACTAAGAGAACTTGACAACTAAATACAGTGTAGGATCCTGAACTGGATGCTGGGATGGGAAAATCTGATAAAATCTGAATCAAGGTTAAGGTTTAGTTATTATGTTTAGTTATTATATTTACTTTAGTAGTTGGTTTAGTATCGTACAATGTTAATTTCCTAGTTTTGATAGTCATGCCACTCTTATGTAAGATGTCACCATTAGGAAACTCACTGTACTATTTTTGAAACTCTTCTGTACATCTAAAATTATTTCAGAATACAAAGTTAAAAATGAAGTCACACTACAGGCAGCAGCACAGAGGGATGGAAAGAGACAAGTTTCTAGATCATATTCTTTCACTGTGTAAGCACACTGAAGTCCCTGACCAGTGGACTATCCACTGGCTTGAACCAATACATTCCCTTACTGTCCACAGGGGGTAAAAAAGATCTATGGACTTACAAGGACAAGAGCAGGAGAGAATACAGGCAGGCAGCATGAGCTGAAATTTGGAAGAATAAATGAGGGCAAAGGAGCCAGGAGGGTAGAATACCAACTTGCTACATGTGGAGATACCAATTCATGCTCAGGACCCCAGAAAGGAGGCTTCAGAAGGTAGAGGCAAGGTGGACGACTGACAGAGAAGCATGGTGATAATTCTGGATAAGGTGCAGCTATGCCCCTAGCCCTCCATCTCCCAACCCATGTTAATTCCACCCAGAGAGCTGTGTGTCACCTCAACACTCCAGTGTCAGAGACCCAGGCACTGAGGAGGGTGGGGGTGGGGGTGGGGAATGAGGGAAATAAGGAAATGAGGAAATGAGGAAGGGAAATGAGGGCGGTCACATGACAGTCTAGACACCCTCTGAGGACACTAATGAGCCCCCAGAATGCACACAGGCAGGCCTACAACCCACAGAAATCTGGAAGTTTCTTCTCTAGGAAAACTGAATGTCCCCAGAGGAAAGAGCTATAAATACCGACATGTTAGCTTCACCAGGTGTATTAGTCAGCTCGGGCTGCCATAACAAAGCACCACAGTGTGGGTGACTCAAACAACAGAAATTTATTTCCTCATGGCTCTGAAAGCTAGAGGTCTGAAATCAAGGTGTGGGCAAAACTGGTTTATTCCTTGGCTTTCAGGTGGACATCTCTCTGGTCTTCCCTCTGTACATGCCTGTGTCCTAATCTCTTCTTATAAGGTCACCAGTCATACTGGATCAGGGACCATCCCAATGACCTCACTTACCTTAATCAGCTCTTTAAAGGCCCTAGCTCCAAATACAGTCACATTCTGAGGTATCGAGAGCTAGGACTTCAACATATAACATTAGAGGAGGGGCACAATTCAGCCCATAACACCCAGCAAAATAGCTGCCCACCTGCCTAGGCACCCACCAGTAAGGACCACTGGGTATCCCACCCCAAAATGCACAGAAAGCTCCCAAATGCCTCAGAGACTGCCTCCTAAATCTGAAAGAACAAAGCATCACCAGGCCTTGAAAAAAATTAACACCATGAGGTCACATGCCAAAACCAACAAATAAATAGCAATAAACTTAGAAGGGGTGTGCAGACATCGTGCAGAGGATGGAGAAACCCCCTATAAACCTCAATAAGTTGAAGGAAAGGAACTACGCTCATGAAACAGAAACAGGTGTTCAGAAAAGAAGCAACTAAAGAGTAGGAAAACACTTTGGAAATTAAATATGATAACAGAAGTTTAAAGAGAAGAGTTGGGAGAGTAAATCTCCCAGAAAATTAGGTAAAAAGACAACAAGGCAAAAGATATGAGAAAAGAAAAATCAGGGGTTTAATCAAGGATGTCTAGCACATGATGTAGAAGCATTCCAGGAAAAAAGAAAACAGAGGGAAAAAGATTTAATAAAGAATGAAAGTTCCCCAGGGAGCAAATCAATGCGAGAAAGACAGAGGTGCATAGAAACTGGGCACCGAGCACAGGAGGCTTAGGGAATCCCCAGGGGGAGGGGTGCATGGCAGACACCCCAGGCAGCTGGGAGGACCATCTCCAAGGAAATAACCAAAACAAAACAGAAAATGGAAACTAATGTACTTGACAATGTGGAAAAGAGCAGCATCCAGAGGGGTTTACAATTTTGTTGGCGTGTTCAGGAAAGTAGCCAAAAAGCACAAATAAAAACATCCAAACAAAGAAAATTTTGAAAGTGAGGCATTATTAACTCCAGAAGGTATATAAGATTGAAAATGTACCATAGTTCCCCGGGTTACCAGGGAACAATACAAACATAGTCACAGTAAGGTAAATGCTAAACATTGACTCAATAGCTGTAACATGCAGGTACCAGGAGGTGGGGGGCAGAAAGACAGCTTATCAGGCAAAGTGACAACAGCTGTGGAGCAGGCGCTCTGCAAGCAAAGGGCACCAAGGATGCAACTCAGCCACGGTGGCACCCCATATGGGCAGCCTCTTCTCCCTCTGGACACAGTCTTGAAGAATGGGCAGGAGTCAGCCAAGAAGAACCCACACAAAGTACTGAGAGAGAAAGTCTGGCATGGATTAGCGACGCAATAAATAGCAATTGTTACTACTGTTTTTTTATAAAATTATTAATGATCCATGAAGAACGTGGAGTTTGCCATGTAGAGTGTGTGTACATGATCTACACCATGCCTGGACCACTGTAGACACTTCACTGAAAACTAGTTATTCTTAATATTGTTACTAATGGTCCTTTAAATCATCTCTAGCCCTTGTATACTCGGTTATTTGTGCCTCATTGTTTCAGTTATCTATTGCAGCATAAGAAACCACTTCCACACGTTGCATTTAAAACCACCACCGTTTTATTATTTCTCATGATTCTGTGGGTTGAATGGGCTCAGTTGAACAACCCTGGCACTGCAGGCCTTTCTCCCCATTGCTTTTTCAATTTAGTCTCAGGGCTTCTCCCTTGCACGGTGGCCAGGCACACAAGGGCACACAGGCCTTCTTGAAGGCAAATGCCCAAAGTCAGCATGGCCTCACTCCCCCACCCTGTACTGCCTAGAGCGAGTCACTGGCCAGTGCAGGGCTCAGTGTGGGAAGGTACCACATATAGGCAGCACACTAGGTGGTTCACCAGGTGTCACAGCGGCCCCTGCAGGACAGTGGCAAGCGGCAGAGACAACATATCAATATTTGATGTACCTTGCAGAATGTCCACCCTGCCTAGTCTAAGCACTCAACAAACAGCAGCCAAACAAAAGAGGGAAACATTCCAGTTGGAAAACAACACAGGCACATAGGCATGAAACACCATGGAGACATTAGAAAGTACAAAATATTGGTAGCTGAATACAGAGTCCAAGAAAGGAGCCAGATGCAGGAAAGGATGTCTGCTGTCCCTGTAACCTGCTTTCCCACATCACATACCGCTTCTGGAATGCCATACAAAAACATTGCCCAGTGTCCTCATCTACCTTATTCACTGGATCTGACACCGTGCAACTTCTGGCTCTTCCGCAAAGTCAAAATGGCCATGAAAGGTAAACGTTTTGAATCTATTAAGGACATCGAGGCAGCCATGACAGCACAACTAAAAATACTCACGAAAGGGAACTCCAAAACTATTGCAGAAAGTGGCAAGAATGATAAGTGTGTTCCAAGTGAGGGGGTCGTATTTTGAGGGGGATTAATAGCAATGTGACTTTTACTGTAGTTAATTTTTTTTATTTGAACATTCATCGTATTTTTTTTATCACACTTTGTAAACTATGGTGAATCTACACCAGGCCATGCAACATCTAAGTGAGTGCAGATAGAGCCATTGTACCAAATGTGGACAGAACTCCAAGGTAGACTCAGGTTCAAAGAAAAAAAATAAATAAATTGCAGAAATATACACAGTATATATACCCATTTACTATTTTTGAAAACCAAGCATTTACTTTTATTTCTGTGTGCCAATATTTGTGGATAAATGCATAAAAAAGTTTTGAAAAGGAATATGCTAAATCGTGAGCAATTTTGCACAAGGCGGTGAGAAGTTTATACAGGGGATTTTGCTTTCCCCTACTGCCCTACTATTGAATTTTTCAATAGCAATGTATGTACACACTTAGGTACTTTTATTAAAATAAAGAAAAACGAAGGCATCACTTAAAAACTAAAAGGTGAAAACACTAGATGATGTAAGGTATTTCAAATATAACAATCTCAGCCCTAGATTAGCAACAACCTACTTGGTTTGATAAAAAAGGAGGAAATTCTCCTTCTGAGATAAATCAAATGCAACAATATACTGATTACAGGAAGCTCATGGAAAAGGTACACCTAAGATTAAAATACAAAATTGGGTTAATAAAATGCAAGTGCAGCATTACACCCACAAATGAGAATTTAAGCTAAAAATATTCAGTTAAAACAAAACATACATACACACAGGAAATGGTATAACAATAAAGAATAAAATAAATGAACAAAATATTAAAGATTTACCCCCAAATAATACAATAGTAACATAAAAAATTTTTTCACAGAAATAGTGCCAAATCATAATACCCAATATCATAATATGATAACCAAGTGAAAAATTAAAACACTTAATTTAAATAAAGCAATTGAGAAAGTAGAATTAATTAACTATAAGCATACAACAGGAAAACAGAATATATATTTTTCTCAAATGTACATGAGATCTTCACAAAACATGGGTCCACTTCTATTGTCTTACCTACAACCATCAATCAATTGCAACATCAGTAACAGGGAGAAACCAGACCTCATAAGACCCTGATGGAATACAGTAAGACCATATAGTACCCCCTAGATGTATTCTTGTCCTGATCCACCCACACACACAAAAAAAATCTAAATGTATTTGAGCCTCTAGATCACAGGTTCTCAAAGTGTGATCTGGGACTTCTGGGGGACTCTCAAGATCACGTCACAGCATCCACACATCAAAACTATTTCCCTAATAATACAAAGATATTACTTGTCTTTTTCACTCTCATTCTCTCTCCCAAGTATATAGCAGTTTTCCAGAAACTACGTGACACATGATGATATCATCTATGGCCAATGGAAGGGGAGATTGTAACTACTTGTGTTTTAAATTTTTCAGTCTTAATTTTTAGTATAATAAATATTAGTAGATATAACCAATGTAAATAAAAGCATGAGTTCTCAATTATTTATAACATTGTAAAGGGGTCCTGGAGCCAAAACATTTGAGAACCCCTCCCCTTGATTTAATAATGCTTTCTAGGAAATACCAGGTCTAGAGAAACAAGTGAAATGATACCATGAGGAAGCATGAGCCACACCCAGAACTTAATTTATAGGTGAAATGATATAATATTTGGGATTTGGTTTAAAATATACCAGGACAAACAAGGGGGTCTGTGGAGTGGGAATGAAATGAGATTGAAAAATTGATCGTTAGTAAAGATACATGGGTATCTCCATGGGATACCTGAGATACAATCCTCTCTACTTTCATGTAGAATTTTTAATTTTATTGTCACAATACAATTAAGAGAGAAACAAATATAATAAACTCAATAATTTAGAGGAATAGTTATATCGGGAAAAATATGAAATATAATAATAGACATTTTAAAAAATAATGATAATAAAAACACTGTTAAAACACTACAAAAAAAATAATGATGATTAAAGTCTCTAACATTAAAAATACCAATAAAAGAGAAAACAAATAAAACAGAAAAATAAATTTTAACTACATTAAAAAAATAAAAAATCCCGAGATTGATGAAAATGTCTTATATGACAGAAGCTCAAAGCCCTAGGAGCTGGCCAGGGAAGTGGCTAGGAACTATACTTTGTGAACCAAAATGTAACAGCTACCAGAATAAAAAACGCAGTCAGGAAACAGTTGGCATCGTTTCATGAAAAGATGAAAGGTAGCATTACAAAATTAAACTGGGGTTTTTTGGGTAAGGATGGCTGAGCAGGGAAACACTGAGCTTGCATCCTCTCATGACCACGTCAAAATGACAACTAAACTACAGAATAACAATCATTGAGAATCACCTGAAGTCTAGTTGAACAGAATTCCTACAATTAAGGATATACAGAAGAAGCCATCGGGCAGAGATATGGTCCCACACCCATGTGTGGAAGTTAAAAATCGGGAGGGATATCTTGGCTGCAGAAGCCCTCCAAAAGGAGAGAGAACCAGCCCCACACCAGGCTCTCCAACCCAGGGTTCCAGAGCTGGGAAGAGAAGTCTCCACAACTTTTGGCTGTGAAAACAAGTGGACATTGTGGCAGAATGCAATGAAGGGCTGCTGGAGTCCCCAGCATTGCTCTTTAAAAGCCAAACATGGACTTACTCACTGATAGACTCACTTGCTCTGAGCTCTAGTGCTAGGGCAGTAGTTTGAAAGGCACCAGGGACATACGAGGAGGAACTAAGTAGTCTGGCTTCAGGATGAGGGCTGGATGGGCAGCTTTGTCCCAGACAAGTGTTGGCACACAACATTGTTCCTTTCTTGAGCCCTCCCCCTACCCAGCATGCAAACACAGGTGGCCACCATAACATCAACCTGGCAAACACCATTTGTCCCTCCCTTGTAATTCCCTGAAACCTCGTTCCATCCAACTTGGAGGACCAGCCAAGCCACTTCTAGTGGATTTTCCATAAAAACAGCCTGTTTTGGCTCATGCTGTGGACTTTCCTAAAATCTCTCAAAAGTTCACAAACCCCAAACACGCAATATCTGACCTCAGTCAGCCCCAAGGCCAGCACTAGTGGCAGACAACCTTGGCGTGCAGCTTAGTCTTTCCCAGGGACTTCCAAGCTCAGCCCAAGAGGCAACCATCTGTAGATTGCATTGTGACTCATTCCAGGTGGCCCAGGGCAAGGCACAGGCTAAACTTGGCCTACAGCAAAGGCCCTCACATAGGCCCTCGAGCTGGCACGCTGGTGGCTGGCTTTGGACCAAGTCAGAGCATCACCTGGCTACCTCTGTGGATGATACAGCCAAAGGGCAGACTGGGAAGGCACCAGAGACCTGCTAAAGCAAATCTTGCTCTGTGGGGTCAGCCCTTGCACAACTTCTCCTTCACTGTAGTCAAGGCCAGTCCTTACAACCAATCAGCCTGAGGGTCAATCCTTTCCACTGATGTGAAAACAGTAACCAAGGTTCAACTATAAGAGGAAGGAACACACAGTCCACACAAGAAAAACCTGGAGTGCATGGCTCAGGTGACCAGGGAAACTGCAGCACTGGGCCCCACAGGACACCTACTACATAAGGCCACTCCACTAAGACCAGGGGACATAGAAGCTCTACCTGATACATAGAAACAAACACAGGAAGGCAGCCAAATGGGGCGGCAAAGAAACATGTCCCCCAAAATGATCAAAACAAAGCTCCAGAGGGCCGGCCAAGTGGCACATTGGTTAAGAGCTGGCTTGGGATGCCAGCGGACCCAGTTCGGATCCCACATGTGAGGGCCAGTGGCACTGCCCTCTACAGCTGATGGCAACTTCACCTGGAGTTGGGCTGCGAGCCCCAGCAACGGTGTAGGCTGCAGCCCCTGCTGCAGTGGGCTGCCATGGGCTACAGCGAGTGGCCAGCAGCCAGCGTAAGCAGCTGGCAGCCAGCGTGAGCTGCCAATAGCCGCGATGAGTGACCATCCAGAGGCCAGCAACTGATCTGCCTCACCCAGGATGAGTGCAATGACGATACCAACACGGCCAGTGAAACAACGTCCTCAGCAACTAGACTGAAGAACAAAAAGACAACAACTTGTCTGTTCTCCTTCCCCAATTCCCCAATGCTGTTTCCCTCCCCCAATTCCCCAATAAAATCTTTTTTAAAGAAACAAAGCTCCAGAAAAAAAACAAAAAACTAAAAATGGAGACGAGTAATCTAACAGATGCAGAGTTCCAAACACTGGTTATAATGATGCTCAGTGATGTCAGTGAGAAGTTCACAAACAGATAGAAAACATAAAAATGGAGATAGGATACAGAAAAAAGAACCAGTCAGAAATAAAGAATACAATAACTGAAATGAAGGATACTTTGGAGGAATCAACAGTAGATTAGATGAAGAGGATCAAATCAGCCATTTTGAAGTGAAGGAAGCAAAAAACAATCAGAACAACAACAACAAAATAATACAAAAAAAAATGAGGATAGTTTAAGGGGACCTTGGGACAACATCAAGCATACCAACATTCACATCATAGGGGTGCCAGAAGGAGGGGAGACCAAGCAAGGAATTGAAAACCTAATTGAAAAAATAATGACAAAAACTTCCCTAACCTGATGAAGGAAATAAACATACAAGTCCAGGAAGTGCAGAGTCCCAAACAAGATGAACCCAAACAGGCCCGCACCAAGACATATCATAATTAAAACTCCAAAATTTAAAAACAAAGAGAGCATATTATTATAAAAGCAGCAAGAAAAAAGTAGTTAGTTACTTACATGGGAGCTCCCATAAAACTGTCAGCTGATTTTTCAACAGAAATTTTGTAGGCCAGAAGGCATTGGCACGAAATATTCAAAGTGATGAAAAGCAAGGACCTATAACCAAGATTATTCTACCCAGCAAAGATATCATCTAGAATCGAAGGATAGATAAAGAGTTTCTCAGACAAGAAAAAGCTAAAGGAGTTCATCAGCACCAAACCAATATTACAAGGAATCTTAGGGGAACTTCTTTAAGAAGAAGCAGGAGAATGAGGAGGATGAGGAGGGGGAGAAAAGATAAAAAATATTAATTATAAAATGGCACTAACCACATATTTATCAACAATTACTTTAAATGTAAATGGATTAATTGCTCCACAGACATAGACTATTTGAATGGATACGAAAACAAGATCCTTACATATGCTGCCTATAAGAGACTCACTTCAGATTGAAAGACACAGAGTGAAAGTAAAGTGATGGAAAAAGATATTTCATGAAAATGGAAATGAGAAAAAAAAAAGCTGGAGTAGCAATACTTATACCAGACAAAATAGACTAAAACAAAGACTATAACAAGAGACAAAGAGGACCCAGTAATGCCACTTTTGGGTATTTATCTGAAGAAGCCCAAAACACTATTTCAACAGGACATGTGCATCCATATGCTCATCGTAAAGTTGTCTACTATGGCCAAGATATGGAGAAAACATAGGTATCCCTCAATTCTATTGTACAATAGAATATGCACAATAGAATATTACTCAGACATGAAAAAGAGTGAAATCTTGCCAACTGCAACAACATGGATGGACCTAGAGAGCATCATGCTGAATGGAGTCAGATGAAGAAAGACAAATACCATATAATTTCACTTACAAGTGAAATCTAAAGAACAAAATAAACAAACAGACAAAATAGAAACAAATTCAGAGATACAAAGAACATTTTGATGATTGCCATATGGGAGGGAGTTTGCGGGTTAATGTAAAAGGGGAAGAGATTAAGAAGTACAATTTGGGTGTTATACATTCGTCATGGGGATGTAGGGTATAGCATAAGGAATATAGTCAATAATATTGTAATAACTATGTATGGTGTCAGATGCATACTAGATTAACCAGGTTGATCACCTTATAAGTTATATATATGTCTAATCACTACATTGTACACATGAAACTAATATATAATATTGTATGTCAACTGCAATTAACAAGTTTTTAAATTATAAACAAAAGAAATAATATAGAACGAATTTACCAATGTATTGTCATTTTACAATTAGGTTAGAACAGTAGTAACTTTTATAAGCATTGTATTCATGTGCATTTGTCTAATACCTAATGCACTTGAAGTGGTATAATATGTTGAATTTGTAGTTTAAATTATTTAAGGAAATTTAAGTTTGTAATTAATGTTTAAATCTTAAAGAAACAATAGATTTTAAATTTTCATGTGTTATCTATAGAAGTTTAATAAATTCACCATTAAACAAACAAACGATAAAAGATTAAACTGGGGTTTGAAAGAAGACTACAATAAAATGACAACACAATTAAGAAATCCCAGAAATGCAGTCTAAAGCAGAACTGGTTCCTCAACACATCAAGTCACATCAGTGAAGCAATACTCTGAAAAATGGAAGAGAACTAAAGGAATCTATGGGACAAACAAAGCACACACCAGTGGGAACCTAACCTTCAAATTTAAAAGGTGCCTGTAAAAGCTGAACCAAGAAGTAGAAGGAAAAAGTGCCCTAGAAGGAAAGAGCTCTCCTAGATTGCTTAAAAACTTAGTTTGGAGAGGAAAGGAGCTCATGACATTCCTTCCAGAGACCACAGCATGGAGGAAGACGCCGTCTGTCTCCTAGGAAGTGCCTTCGTAATGCCCTGAAAAAGGAAAGAGGGTCACACTCAAAGGGGGAAGCACAACAGAGAAGCTTGTTCTCATCTCAGACTTTAGAGAATGGCATAAACTCTCCAGAATAAAAGCAGAGACTTCCAGGTATTCTTCACTCTGCCAAGCTGTCACTTCAGAGGCCTGGGACAGAAGGACCTAAATGTGTCTAATGCCTGAAGGGATGGATCATTTACTGTCCACACCCCTTACTGACAAATTTCACTTCTGAAATCACTTCAAAGCAGCAACTGAGTTTAAATGCCAGCTCCAAAAGATAAATAAGAGACACTAATGGGAAGGGCAGCTATACTGTGAGGAATAGAATCACATATCAGTGAGAACCATATAAAGTGTGAAAGCAAAGACAAAACTATTAAGAAGGGAAGAAGAACTGCCTGAGCTGAGCTTTGCAGTTTCCCTGGGAGGGAAAGGCTGGGGATGAAGAGAGGCCAGGGAAGCCCAACTGCTCTTCTTCCACCAAGAAGATCCAACATTGCTGACATCATGCTAAGTGAGTAAGCCAGACATAGATATTTAAATAATTTCATGGTCTCACTTCTACATGCAATCTAAAAAGTCCAAAACACAGAGGCAGAGAGCAGAGCGGTGGTTGCCAGGGTGGGGTGCTGGGGGAAATGGGCAGATCCTGGTCAAAGGGTACAAAAGGTATATAACTATGTGGGATGAGTAAGCCTAGAGATCTAGTGTACAACATGATGACTAGAGTTGATAATACTGTATTGGATACCAGAAATTTGCTAAAAGAATAGATTTCAGGCGCTCTCATCATACTCACAAAAAATGCTAACTAACCATGTAAGAAGATGATACATTAAATTAACTTGACTGTAGTAATCCTTTCACTATGTATATGTATATCAAATCATCATGTTGTATACCTTAAATACATAGTTTTATTATATATTTTTTAAAACCAAAATTTGCTGCTTTGAGTTAAGTGGTTAAAATTTTAAACATATGTACATAGAAACAGTGCTTGTTGACCAATGAGGTTTCATAATATTCTAGTGGAAAAAGACTCGTTACCATAAGAATAAAAGAAATAAGAGAGGGAAAAGAAGGAATGATGCCATTGACGAATGGCTAGGATTCTGTACTCATAATTGGAAAGAGATGTCAAAAGGATGACATCTCTTCTGTCAAAAAGATGACAGAAGATGATCCAAATGTTACTCTAAAAATAAAAGAACTTAATTATTATCTCATGGTGGGGAGAAAAGAAGTTTGTGACTGTATTAGTAAGCAAAATGTATTACACATGAACAAAATGTGAATATTAAAAGATGTATACAGATTTTTTTAATTAAAAAGTAAGAATGCCTAGGTTACTGAATATATGAGTTAAAATTCACTTCATGAAGTACATATGATCATTATAAAATGTTAAAGGCATACTAAGATCCTAAGAACATTGGACACTTCTCAAATAATAAACATCAATGGAATATGTAAATAAAAACTGATTGCCAATGTAAAGAATTTGATAGAATCTCTCTTGTAATGATTTACCATAGAATCATGCAGTTAGAATTCAGTAATCTATAGATTAAAAAGCAAAGACATGGGTGTGAACAATATCATTAATAAGAGTGAATTAATGAAGAATTAGAACAAATAAATGAAAATGGAATTTTTAAAAAAATGAATAAGTAATAATTAAGAATATACTATATGGCTTAAGCACAGAGAAGTAATTATTATAGAAGTCAAATTCCCTGATCACAATATAATGAACATGTGTTAAGAAAAAGCAAGTGAATAAGTTTGAAGAGTAATAAGTAAAAATAAGATCCCTTTCTTTCAAAACAGATCTAATAACACAGAAAATCCTGAGGTACATTTAAATAGGAAATAGAGAAAACACAAATGCGTGATATTAGAAAAGAGAAATAACAATGCACAAGATGGAGAAAAGTCCTTTGAGAATCCTATGCACAGTTATATATATCACTAAATTTATTAATCTAAAGGTAATTTATGATTTTTTATTAAAGTTTAAAATATCAAGCCAATGAGAAATATAAAATTTAAACAAGTCAATAATTGGGGAAAAAACAAGCAATTATAAAAAGAAGAAAACCGGGCCGGCCTAGTGGCATGGTGGTTAAGCGCTGGCTTCGGAAGCCAGCGGCCCCGGTTCATCGGTCCCACATATGAGGGCCAGTGACACTGCCCTCAAAAATAAAAACAAACAAACAAACAAAAAAAAAACAAAAAAGAAGAAAACCTATACACATATAGATACATATAGTCACAAAACCCTTCCAAATCTGAAAAATCAATAATAAATTTTAATAAATGTAAGGGTTTTGCTAAGCACTGCAAAGCAATTCTAAACATAGGAAAAATGTGTGTGATATACTTCATCCTGAAAGACATTATTATGCAATCATAAAAATTTAATTAGGATTTTATACAAAAGGAAATTCTTCTGCAGTTTTATTTTTTAATGTAGGGAAAATATATTGAACATGATACTAATCCATGAAGTATAACCTTTTTCCCCCAAAACAAGTTCACAACTACAGATTCAGGGAGAAAATATTTAGCAGCAGCATGAATTTCAAACATAGTTATGGAGGTTTTACTTCATTTTAAATTCAAAACAGGAACAGTTCGCATTTGTTGATGACGTACTATTGAGCCAGCCACTCAGCCTGTCCCAGCTCATACACTACTATCAACAATGTATAAGGTAAACACTATTTTGACTTCCATTTACAAATGAGGAAGATGAGGCAGAGAAAGGATAAAGAACTTGAAGGTCACCAAATTTCCCCACAGTGGAGCCCAATTCACCCAATCTCTGCTCTCTCCTGTGCTATCATTAAGAGGAAGAAAGAGTCCAAGAGCTAACTTTCCCTGGGCTTTATCATTATGTTGTCTCTGAGGAATTTACTTATTAGTTGAATTATAATGACATTCTACTACAATTACAAAATTGTTTAATTACCCACTGTCTTCCCCACAACTCTGAAAACTCAAGAACGGGGATTTTACAGTTAAAACTAAACTCAGGTGGAGCTCAGCTCAAAATGTCATTCCACCGTTACACGACTACTATGTCCCCTTGGGCAAGTGACTTAATCTCAGTAAGCCTGTCTCCCTACCTGTAAATAAATAAATAAATAAATATGTAATTAGAAGTTTCTGTGATAATTATATGAGCTGATATATGAAAGCTTGCAGCACAGTCCTGGCACATACAATGTTTTATGTGAATCATAACTATCCAAACAACCCTAAATTATTACTTAAACCAGAGGTCGGTAAATTATGGCCCAAATCCAGCCCACAGCCCATTTTTGTATGGCCCACAGGCTAAGAATGGTTTTGTATTTAAACAGTTGGAAAAAATATCCAAAGAAGAATAATATTTTATGATACATGGAAATTGTATAAAAATCAAATCTCACTCTCCAAAAATAAAGTTTTACTGGCACACAGCCATGCTCATTTTCTTATGCCGTAACTATGGGTGCTTTCACACAACAGCAGCAGAGTTGTATAGTGGTGACAGAGACCATGTGGCCTGCAGAGCTGAAAATATTTACTCTCCAGCCCTTTTCAGAAGAAGTGTGCCAATCATTGACTAAATCAATTATTGGCCAAAGGTAGCAAGCCAAGTAATTCTAAATCAATGCTTTGTTTCCTGTGAGTATAATGTTGTAAATGGAGATTGCATTCCTGGAAACCCATATCCTACCATAAAAATACTGAAACTGCTTACATGAGAAAATAAATACAAATAAATACATTATATGTGTTGCATTGCAACCCCCTTGGGAGCTTCCCAGGTATAATCTGAAGCTAGCCCCATAAGCAGGGCAAGGAGAGGCTTGAAAGAGACAGGCCACTCCAGATTGGTAGGTGGCAGCTTTAATAAGCAGGGGAACTTACATATGAGGCTCGTCTTAGGAGATTGAAAGACCAGTAGATTTTCCTGACCTGTCTACCAGAGCCTTAGAAGTCCTTAACTGGGTTCAATAACATCCACAGGAGACCTTAACTTGGCTAGGTTGTGTGCACCATCCAGATGGTCTCAACAACACTGTACTATCTCAAGGCTGTGTTCTTGGGCAGCTTCTTTCTAGCCTGTGGAACACATTCCCAGGACAGGGGAGGGGGAAGAGCTTCCCATTGCCCAGGTCCAGTTCACAGATCAACCGGCAGTCACATCCCCCAACAATACGATTTTACAGAAATTTATTACTTTAACACAAACACAATATGAAAACTATGTCATATGTTTCTTGAGGGGATTTAGTCTGTGTGGGAAGAGTCTGGCTGAGGTGTTGTTGGTACAGTAATCTTTTGGAGGCGAGGCTCTTCCTGATGGATCCCCTGTGGGAGCAGGTATCTGTTGTTGTTCTGGGACCATCCAAAATTATGGCCGTGTGTCTATCTCGTGACCTGAAAGTACTCCAATGGCTGTAAATGTGTGTCTACGATAAATGCTCAAGCAAGAGCAATGGTCAGGAAATCTGCTTTTTTTTTTTTTTTTTTTTTTGAGAGCAGTGCCACTGGCCCTCATATGTGGGACCTGAACCGGGGCGGCTGGCATCCCAAGCCAGCTCTTCACCACTGCGCCACTCAGCCGTCCCTAGGAAATCTTCTTAAATGAACCTTTGGCCTCCATTTCAAAATGATGCTGAGGGCATAGCTCCAATGGCTCATCATGTCTTTAAGGTCAAGTTCACACTCATAAATATGGTACATATGGCCACCAAGGACTGGTGACTAACTCTCAGTTCATTTCTCACTGCCTCCCCTAAACTCCAGGCACTAGTGACACTCAAGGTGCCTTGTTGTTTCTTGCCTCAGGAAGCTCTTGCTCAGACTGTCCACCTGAGGTGGCATGCACCCGGCTCTACCCTGCCCCCATATAAGCCATCATCCCTACTATCCACTTAGCCTTTCAACAAATATCTTTTAGTACTCAATGCGTATCAGTGGAATAATGAAACAGGATAGCTGTCTCCCACATAACTAGACAAGATGCAAGTAAATGATTCTGACTCCATATAACAGAAGATGCGGGAGCAGGAAAGAAGAGGGTGGTGGCACAATAATAGATGATGTCAAAAATAAAACCAAAAGATAAGGTATGATAAAGAAAAAGGCATGGTTTAAGCTTACAAGTTAAAAAAGCCATTGAAATTGGATTAAAATCTAAATATATGTTGCTTATTAAAGATATAATACGATTGATCAAAGGCACAATTCAGAGAGGGGCTCACTTTTATGGGAGAAGAGAAAGGCATCAAAAGTGAGGCTGGTAGATTCCAGAGAGACTGTACTTACTGATCAGTCTTGAGGAAGAAAGGGGACCTTGTGCAGGAAGAGCAAAACCAAGAAAGGAAGTGGGAGAACCCAGAGATGGTCTGCAGGCTTTGCCCAGAACAATAAGGGACTCTGCCTGTGCAGAGATTTTCATCAGAGCTGTACTGGGCACCTACCATCTCGCTCCATCTGACAACAGAGCCTCTCTCTATTCCTCATAGAGATGGAATCATCGTGAAAAAAATCCTGGAAGTAAAACAGTACTAATTGGAATCAGGGCTACATATAGTCTATTTAGTGTCATTATGGGAATCTCTGGGGAGCAGTTTGTGAAATGAGTTTGTACCTCAAAGAGTAATATTATAAAGGGAAAGAATCTCATTTAGTTACAAAAAGATTAACTTGGGCCTCTGCACTCAAAAGAGCTTCTAGTGCCACTGCTTCTCGTGCTGTCTCTAGCCAAGTCAGGAAAGACAGTTAAGTCACACAGTGTTGTTGTCCTCATGGGGTCGCCTGGTCTATTTATCACTCCTGCAGTTGGGAAGGGATCACAGACTGGGGAAGGTGGGAAACTAGGTCCCATCAGGTGCCCTGCCACATGCTGCCCAGCAGCCTCCCTTCCCAACTGTGGTCCATCTCACAACTGTTGAATTGCCCGCTTCCCCTCCTCTGAGTGGGCAGGGATGCCTGGCTGTTTAAGCAGTCTCTGCACATGGCCTGGCCTTCCCTCGATGGGTGCTCAAAAAAGCTTTGTTGAGTGGGTTGGTAAATTGGACAGGGGACACAACTCATGCAAAAAATACCACAGAAATGAACAAATGGAGAAATGATCAACATCAAGGAAATACAAATTGAAATTGTGTCACCTTGTACTCATGTAATACATATATATGAGTATATTGTTAATTTCATGTGTAGAAGGTGACTATTATTTCACACACACACACACACACACACACACACACACACACGAAAAACCAAAGCTGTGGTAAAATTCACCAAGCAATTGTTTACATTATACAACTTATATAAATTTTCAAGTTGGGAAAGCAACTTGGCAATATGTATAAACACCCATTTGTCTATATGCTTTGGACTAGTGACCCACTACAGTGTCATATCCTAAAACATAATTTTCAGTAAGAAAAAGCCATATGCACCGCAAATTTTATTACTGCATTATCTATAATAGCAAAATGATAGAAACCATCTAATTATTTAACAAAAGGAACTGGTTAGGTAAATTATTAAACACTAATTCAATGGAATAGCATTTACTGACTCAAGTAAAATAATAATTATTCAAAACATAATAATATGGAGAAGTCTTTGTGATATAAAGTTAAAGGGATACATTTAAAATTACACTGGGGCCGGCCGAGTGGCACGGTGGTTAAGCGCTGGCTTCGGAAGCCAGCAGCCCTGGTTCGGGTCCCACATATGAGGGCCAGTGACACTGCCCTCAAAAAAAAAAAAAAAAAAAAGAAAAAGAAAACAAAATAAAATTAAATTAAACCAGAGTTTAGCTACATTTAAAATCATTTAAAACTTCATAGACATGTAAACAGAATTATGTGTGTGCATCAAGAATATATTGCCGAGGATTATCATTGAATTTTTCACTTTGTTTTCTTTACTACTGAAATATTGTCTATGTGATGATTTTTTTATTATGATGATGTAATTGACATTACAATATTGTATTAGTTTTAGGTACACAACATCAGGATTTTATGAATATTATACAAGGTCTGATCGAACAATATGGTGAATGTTTAAATAAAAAATTATTACAGTAAAAAACACATTGCCATTAATCCCCCTCAAAATACTCTCCCTCACTTCAAACACACTTATCCCATTGTTCTTGTCACTTTCTGACGCAGTTGTGGAAGTCCTCTTTTGTGAGTGTCTTCAGTTGTGCTGTCGTGGCTGCCTCCACATCCTGAATCATTTTGACTTTGGGAAGAACCAGAAGTCACAGATGCCAGATCCAGTGAATAAGATGGATGAGGACACACCGTAATGTTTTTATTTGACAAAAATTGCCGTATACCAGAAGCAATGTGTGACACAGAGCATTGTCATGATGGAAGATGATTTACAGCACACTTTAAAACACACCTTCTCTCAATTATAGCTATACTGATGACACTAAACAAGTTGAAACTTGTCACACACTGTTACTAAGGTTTGACATGCCACTTCTCTTACTGAAGATCCCTGCTTTTCCATTGGATAGCATTCGGCAGCAGCACTCATCTTATTTGTTGATCACAAAGGCTCCATGTCACATGTCACTTCTGGTATGGCAATTTCTATCAAACAACTATTGCACTATGTTGTACACCTGAAACTAATTAAAAAACAAAACAAAACAAAAAAGACAAATTCAGCATTTTAAAAATGCTTCTAACAGGAAAAAAATAAAAAGCATTATAATGTGTCGTCATCCACCTTATTCATCACATGCGGAACTGTATGACTCCTGGCTCTTCCCCAAAATCAAAATGACCATGAAATGTAAATGTTTTGAATCGATTCAGGACATCGAGGCAGCCAGGACAGCCCAACTAAAGACACTCGCAAAAGAGGGCCTCCAGAACTGCTTCAGAGTGTGGCAAGAATGATGGGATAAATGTGTTCGAAGTGAGAGGGGTATTTTTAAGGGGGATTAATGGCAATATGTCTTTTACTGCAATAAATTTTTTTTATTTAGACATTCACTGTATCTTTTGATCACACCTTGTATATATAGTGAATAGATTATCACAATCAGTTATGTGTGATAATTTTTTTAAAATATATAATTGAAAGTTCTCTAATTATATTTCACTGGAACTAGAGATGAAAGAGTTGCTCTTTCTATGTCCTTTTGTTCTATAAAACTGTTCATTACTTATTTATACTATTGTATGTAAAATTCAGAGCAAAGAAAGGAAAAAATTACCATTTGGGGGAAAGAAATGAATAAAGAGGATTTTCTCCATTGAACATTAGAATATGTTCAAAACAAACATATCATAAACAGTAACAATGACTTAAAGCCAAGCCAAGATCATTGAGCCAGAAGAGATATCTCAGAAGTAGAACCAATTTTTTAAAGAATTAAATAAGTGGGAAAATAAAATAAAAAGTAATATCATACATTATGACAGAAACCAAATAACAAAATGAAGAAAAATTATCTTAGATCCATACCCAATCTAAATTTAGTGTCCAAAAAAATGGTAAATATAACAAATCACACATAAGAAAAATTAGAATAAAACAAAATAACATTCTTCTTTCAAGTAACGGGTTTTATAAAGATATTGTAATAGAAGAGATTTTGAAGGAAAGATAACTATTCATTAATTCAATAAACATCTGAGTTCTTAACATGCAGCTGTTATTATTTCATGTAATTTTATAAATATTATCAACTTAGAAAACTTAAAGAGAAAACAATAGTATTGGAAAACTCATAAATATTATTAACACACACAAATACTATACCAGAGGTGTAAAAAAAATGTATACACATGGCTTGTATTCATCTTTTGTTATTGGTATATATTGAGTATTACAATTTTAATACAGTTTTTTTTTTCTTTCTTGAAATGTGTATATATTTTTTTGGTACCCTCTGTATATATAAATACCTCATTCAAAGGAAAACATTCCACCAGCAGTCTCCAGCACAAACATGAACATGGGTGTGAACAGAATTCCTTTAGTAAGTAAATAACTAAAATAGGTTTAATATGCTAGTAATTAAAGAAATTCAAATCAAAACAGTGGGTGCACTCTTTAAAACATATTAAATTGAAAAACAAAAGAAGTATTATATTAAGCCTAATTTTGGTAGGGAGATAAGTAAATTGTCTCAATTCTTTGGGAAGAACGTCTGGCTTGTTATATCAAGAGTAATTAAAAATACAACAAGAACAACAACCCAATCATATAAATGTATGTAAATAATTCAAAAGAAGAAAAGTTTGCATATTTTCCCCCCATATATAGATGCTAGGAATAGAAGGCTTTAGTTATTTTTTAAAAATAGAAATGACCTAATATCCAGCAATGGGAAATGGAAAAGAAATAAAGGGCATATTAAGCTGTGGACTATTATGGAGTTATTACTGCCATGTAGGAGCAAGAAAGAACATTTTGCCAAATAATGTAAAGAGACAAAGGCTGAAAAAATTGAATAGCCATAATGACTAAAACCATGTAGAAAGCTCCGTGTATTTAAATAAAGATGGGACAAGGATAAGGAGAAATGAAAATAATTCAGGTAGTTTAATAAAAGTTTATAATGCCAATTGTTTAACACTTTGGCAGGATGAAAGGACACACAGAGCAAATATACCATTTTACATCCTTCACAACTAGCCTCAAGGAGCCATTCAGGCAGTTTATACCTGCGGACATGCAGTTACCTGACTCACCTCACCTGGCACTCAAGGCCAAATGGTACCTGGTCAAAGTGGTCCCAGGAAGGTGCTCTGGAATTACTGACAGGGGTGCTCACTACCGGTTGTTAGTGCTCAATGTGGACAGACTCAACAGGGCACTCCATCACTGCAGAAACAGCTTCCACAATCACCCTGCACAGAACACCTGGTCAGGCTTACAGAAACACACGTGGGTCTTTATGGTAGTCTGATAACAGGGCAGAGCTTTCTAAAAAGTAGCATCCTTATTCAGAGAAAACCTTTCTGCCACTATCATCAAGTGGCTTTGAAAAGTTTCTTTGGAAAAAAATGTTTTTTACCAAAAATCACTGGGTTAACAACATTTGTGCATTTATTTCAAGAAATAATAGCTTTCTCAAAACATTTTCTGAAGAAATATATATTTGCAGGGGAGTAGCAGTATTAATCCAATGGATTCAACTATTAACTCGCTAGGGAAAAAGAAATGCCCATTTTTCTTTAGGAAAGACAAGATAGAGGAGTTTCTACAGAGTGTGCCAAAAAAAGTATACACATTTTAAGAAAGGAAACAAACTGTATTAAAATTGTAATACTCAATATATATCAATAACAAAAGATGAATAAAAGTCACATTTGACTTCTGCAATTATAAGAGGTGCTCAAAGTGGTTACCATCAAGGTAATTTTAATACAGTTTTTTCCTTTCTTAAAATGTGTACACATTTTTTTTGGCACCCTCTGTATGACAGTACCATAAAGCTCTCGAGAGCAGGGACACGGTCTTAATTTTCTTTATAACTCCACAGCCTACCAGCACATTATGGTGGGTGTGTGGATGGATGGATGGATGGATGGATGGATGGATGGATGGATGGATGGATGGATGGATGGATGGATAAGTGGATGGCTGGATGGGTGAGTGGGAGGATGAATGTGTAGGTGAATGGATGGATGAATGGATGGATGGATGATTATGAATCCTAATCTGTAAGGATCTACTCAAACCACTTACACATATCAGAGGGTTACAAAAGTTACAATGGTAGGTACAGTGGCATTCTGAACATCAGCCAAACAAGAGAGCATTACACAGCTCTTTTGTTATAACTTGTACAGTCAGCCCATGAAAAAAATAAATGAGTCATTTGTGAGATCTTTCAAAGAAAAAATTCAAGGCTTCTTGTCTTGTAAATTAAACATAAACTCCTTGATCACTTAATCAGGTTAAAAGCAGTACAGTAAAGTGCTTGAGTGAGTCACTCTTGACAAAGAAAATAGATGTCTCTCAGCTAGAGCCAGCTTTGCTGCAATGGAAGCTGCAGTCCAGCAAAGGTTTCCAAAGAGCGGCCAGGACCTGCAGCATCAACAGCTACCAGGAGCTGTTTAGGAAAAGGGACTCTCAGGCCCCACCCAGACCTAGAAACCAGGAACTCTGGTGGGAGGGCGAGCCAGCAACCTGTATTTAAAGAAGCCCTTCAGGTGATGCTGAAGTCAGCTCAAGTGTGAGAACTCATGCAGCCAGCACATAAATGAAGAGAACTCTACACTCAGTTTTGACCCAGATTTCTTTTTTCAGGAGAGGAGAGGGTAGCAAAATAAAGTGGTTTGCCAATTTTAGGTAAGCACCTATCTTCCCAAGCTACATAAAGTAGAGTAGGCTCTTCTTTCTGAGTTCTGTGCTGGCATTAGTCTCTCACTGGTAGTCCAGACACACCACAGAAAATTCTGGAAGGCCAAAGTCTTTTGGTTCCCTCTCAATTTCCCTCATACAGGGCCAAGTATATAGGTATATTCAAGGTCAACAGAGAGCAAGTAACATAACACAATGGACTAAGTAAATGATAACAGGAAACTGAAGATCTCTCCTTTCTTGCAGCAATGCCTATCTACTCATCACATCCATTTTTGTTAGTTACTGTTTGGGGATGGGAGAACAGAAAATAATTAATATCTATTGAGAATTACTACATGCATATTTCTCACTTAACCCAGACCATATCCATTTGAAGTTGGTATTTTCATCTCTGTTTTACAGATGAGGAACAAGGTTATAGTATGGTCATCAACAGTCTCAAGGACATCGACTATTAGGTAACATAACCAGATTTTACCTCAGGTGCCCCAGGTCAGGGACTGACTAGGAGCACTCACAGGACTGGGCACATAGTCATGCTCATGGCTATCATGTATGACCATGAGAGGAAACCACACAAAATCAGCAAAGGGAAAGGCATAGGGCACCAGGTCTGGAGGAAACGAGGCTCCTGCTTCAGTCCTCTACCAGTGGAGTCTCGTAGGAGGCACTTAATTTCCCCAGGAAGGAGTCATGGCAACACATATCCTCTACCAAGGAATGGATATGTGAAATATCCTCTACCAGGGAAGTGCATTAGAGACTCAATGCTCAGGGCTTTTATAGCGGGCTGGTCACATGGGCCTACCACATAACAAAACTGGTGTTTGACATACACATATTATTTGCATACACACGTTAGACACAGTGAGCCACTTTTATCAGTTAGAAAATGGTGGGTACCCTCCTGAAATCCAAGTTCTCAGGGGCGAGCCAAGGGCCAGCCTTGCAAGCAGACCTCTGTAAGGACAGCAGTCTCAGGCCCACCAGGTCGTCTTTTCGGCACACCAAGCAGGCCAAATGCAAAGCCTCTTCTCTTTCCATGGCTAGGGACAGACATCAACTTCTTTCAAACCCTCCCAAAAAGCCCAGTGAGCTCTGTGGCAATTTTTAAATTTGCATATACCTAGAGTCAATGATTCCATTCCCCAGTGTCTGGATTTCCTTTCTGAACAAGTCTTTGGTCAGCAAAATTTGTCCAACTGTCTCAATTGTACCACAGGATTTTAATTTATGGAAATGACTGACAACAGAAAGGCTAATGCCATTAAAATATTTTTATTACTTACATTTCCAAAGGGAAGAGGGCATGTCACACCATACAGTGCCACCTGGGGACACACCAGGGGTTGTCAGGGGATAGAAGGAGGACTGAGAAGAAAGCCTAGCCTATGGCCTTTATTGGGGAAAGCAAGGCAAAGCAGGTAACAGCTTAGGGTTGACTGGTTTGAATAATTCCAGCACGCCTGGGCATGGGACTGTCCCATCTGTCTGGTACCTGGCTCTGGGTGACAAAGGGCATGGGGACACTGGCGTGGTGTGAGAGTGAGATAAGGAGGTGGTTAGAGCACGCACTCTGGATCGCAGGGGACTGTGAACCACTTTGGCTGTTAGTTTGGGCCCATGGGTACTGGCTGCAAAATAAATACAGAATCTAGGAAAACAGAGCATCAACCCATAGTGTGTCCCCTGCCCTAGATCTGGCACACCCTGCCAACCAAACCGCCCCTCCCCCCACAGCTTCGTAATACATGGACAGTGCTCAGCACAGTGTCAGGACAAACCATGTGTCAGGAAACATTGGCTTATCCATATTACTACTTTGTGGCTACTCGAGAACTAATGATTGAGAGCACAGGCCCCAGAGTTGAACAACCTAGGTTCACATCTCAGCCCTGTCACCTTAGGTACATCATTTAAGGGAAGCATTCATCTGTAAAATGAGGTTAATCATGGTACCACTCCACTGAGCTGTTATGAAGATATAATATGGTAATTATGTAAAGTTCTAAGCCGGTGCCAGACACAGACTATGTGAAAAATGCACATCAACTACTATTACCTCCCCACTTACTCCCTCAGCCCCAGGCCACAGCTGGACAAACACATTTCTACATCTATTCACATCCCAGGGACCTGCAGATGGTACAATAGTAAAAAAACAATTGCAGGACCAGCAGAGTGGCTCAGTTGGTTAAGAGTTGGCTTAGAGTGAGTGCTCTGAGCAACAGAGCCGCCGGTTCGATTCCCACATGGGCCAGTGAACACTGCACCCTAGCTGAGCTGTCGCTGAGCTGCCAACAGGCGGCAGGATGGCTCAGCTGGTGCAACAGCAAGATTGCCTGTTCAATGGTGAGGTATGCCCACCCACAACTTAGACTGAACTCGGCACCTTGAGCTGAGCTACTGCCCAGATGGCTCAGTGGATAGGGCATGCGCTCTTAACAACAAGGCTACTGGGTTCGACTCCCCCATGGGATGGTGGCTATACCCACCCACAACTAATACTGAACACAGCACCTTGAGCTTAGAGGCCACAAGCTGCTGACGGGAAGCCAGATGGCGACTGGCACCCTCCACAACGAAGACTGAAGAACAACTTGGCTGGTCCCCTCTCCCAATTCCCAACATTGTTCCCCTCCCCCAATTCCCCAATAAAATCTTTAAAAAAAAAAATCCAAAAACGATTGCAGTGGCATTATAGTGTCTCTAGCCACAGGGCCACACTGCTCTTACCCATCTCTTGATCTATTTAATTTCTTAAGGACCTTCCTACAATAGAACCATATAAAACTGAGAGAGCACTGGCCTCTGAACGGTGCTAGTGTTTTGTTTATAACTCTACTAAGATATCACTCTTCAATTCAAGGGAGTAACTAAAATGGAGGAAACTGACGTACTTAAGGTAATGAGTAAAGCTTACAGCTGGAAGGAATAAAGAAGATCATATCCAAGAACCAGTTTATAGATGAGAAAATGGAGGTACAGAGGAATTCAATGACTTGGCCAGGACACACAGATAATAAGAGCTCTTCCTCAGTACCCAGAATGTCACCCCCACCACCTCATGTCCCCATAGTAAGCACCATGACAGTGGCAGGTTCTGTTTCATCACAAGGATGAATCTCTATATCGACTTCACTTCCCAAAAACCTATGTGTCCCTTCTCTCTCCTGCAATTCCAATATTGTACCTTCCTGAGAATAACATTATTTGAGCCTCTGGATCCAAAAACTTTTTTAAGATTCCATATCCCTTTTCCCAAGGTGGGAAAAAAAAATTCGCTGAAGTATCTTATGACAAACCAAGAAATTTGCAATTTCAAATACCTATTCAACTAGGACCACAGTCCAAGCTAAGTGACACTGGGCAAGTTACTAAATGCCTGTGACTCTCAGATTCCTCATTTTTTAAAATGGATATCATCTGATTAAAAAAAAATACTTCACATAGTTATTTTTATTAGCGAATAAGAGAATGGACACAAGAATGCCATGTATCTCAAACACCACTTTGATACAAGAAGCCAATTTGTTTTTTATCAAGACACTCCAAAAGAAAGTAAAACATTATTCCTTTTTTAACTGCACATGTACCAACAACACATTATTTTATTATTCTTGCTATTTCTGTAGCTAATTCTCCGCTTATATTAGCGGAGAGTGAAAGGAAATCAATGAAATAAGAATACTGCTATTTTCTGACATGAACTAAACTCCATGTCCAAACACAACCAGAACATCCAGAAGTATATGGGTCTGTTTACTCAATCTTCCTCCTCAACTCCGGGGGAAAATCAACCATATGGCAGGAAGGAATAGGCTGGGTGTTGCAATAAGTGGGGGCCAGCCTGGTCCTAAGCTCTGAAGGAGGGAAGACCATGGCATTTGTAAAGCAAGAAATGATGCCGTTGTTGACATCCTTCTCCCAGCTCTGCTCAACCGATCCAAGAAATTGGGGTGTTTATACCAAAAAAGCTAAAGGGGTTATCTGTGTAAAATCTGATTCATGTGAACAATTAAAGTAGATGATGATTAAAGGCCAAAATACATTCTGTCAAAGAATATTGGTATAAACATGCTATTTACTCATTCAGGCTCTGTGTAAAGAGAGGCTATTGAAAGCCTGGGAGGATAGCAGTAAGAGGTGTGGCCTCTCCAGCCACCTCAGAGACAAAGACAAGACTGGGACTGAACCGCACCAATCAAGAAGTATTCAAAGCACAAGGAGATTCCATTCCACACCCACTATCACAGCTAAGAGGAAAACAACTGATAACACCAAACACTGGTGAGGATGAAGAGCAACCAGAACCCTCATATGTTGTTGACAAATGTCTAAATTGGTACAGTGACTTAATAAAATTGTCTAGTAGTGTCTTTAAGAGTTCAATAAACACCTACAACAGTAATTCCACTCCTTTGTATTTACACAAGAAAAATTAAAACGTAGGCACATGAAAGTCTTACATAAAATATTTGTAGTAGTAGCTTTAGTCACAATAGTCCAAAACTGGAAACAGCCTGGGTGTCCATCAATATGAGGATGGATAAATAAACTATGATATATCCATACATTGACTACTACTCAAAAGAAAGGAATAAAACTCCTGATAAACACAATAACATAGATCATGTGTCAGCAAATTATACCTGCAGACCAGCCACCTGTTATTGTAAATAGTTTTATTGAGTGCCGGCTGAGTGGCGCATTAGTTAAGAGCTGGTTTGGGGATGCTACCGGCCCCGGTTCAGATCCCACATATGAGGGCCTGTGACACTACCCTCCACAGCTAACAACAGCTCCACCTGGAGCTGGGCTGTGAGCCCTGACGACGGTGTAGCTGCAGCCCCTGCTGCAGTGGGCTGCCATAGGCTACAGTGAGTGGCCAGCAACCAGCGTGAGTGGCTGGCAGCAAGCGTGAGCTGCCAATAGCCGCAGTGAGCGACCATCCAGAGGCTGGCGACCGATCTGCCACATCTGGGAAGAACGCAATGACGATACCAACATGGGCCAGTGAAGCAACGTACTCCGCGACTGAAGAACAAAAAGACAGCAACTTGTCTGTTCCCCTCCCCCAATTCCCCAATAAAATTTTAAAAAATAAAGTTTTATTGAAACAGAGCCACAACCAATCATTTGCATATTGTCAGAGACCTTGTGTCTGTTAAGCCTAAAATATTTACTATATGCTTCTTTAAGAAAAAGTTTGCAGAGATCCAAGATGGCAAAGTGGATAAACACTGTGCCTGTGTCCTTCCATGAACATATTAAAATTACAACTAAATTACAGAACAATCAACCTGGAGAACTATCTGAAGTCTACCCAAACAGAACTTCTATAACTAAAAATATAAAGAAGAAGCCACATCAAGACTGGAAGGAAGGGCAGAGACTCGAGATGGGCCTCAAACCTACCTGCAGCAGTTGAGAATCAGGAGGGATATCTCAGCCACGAAGTTTCCCCCCCGAAGGAGTGAGGGACCCTAGACCCCTCACCAAGCTCCCCAGCCCAGAGTACTGGCACTGGAAAAAGGAGCCCCCACAACATCTGGCTGTGGAAAACAGTGGGGATTCCGACCGTTCGGGTGGTAAGGAAGGCTGAGGAAAACCCAGGCATCCTATTAAATGGACCATGCACAGACTCACGCACTCGCAGGTACTCAGCTTAGTGTCCAGTGGAGATACAATGACTCAGGAAGCCTCAGAGACATATGAGGGAGCAGACTGAGGTGTATGACTTCGGGTGGAAAACTGGAGGACAGTTGGCATTTTCCCAGTGAGGGGTCCTCTTTCCATGCAGCTGGTAGGCAGGTGCCATTTTTCCTATGTTGAGCGCCCCCACAGGTCAAATCTGAATCTGATGGGCCTGGTGAGCTCTACTGCTGTGCCCTGCTGACTCAGCTGGGACCCCACCCCACCCAACTGCTGGAGGCATTTTCTCCAAGAGCAGCCAGCCCCTCCTGAATTGCACTTTCTTAGAAAATTATTGGAGTCCACGGGCCCCATGCAGGCACCGACTGTTCTCAGTGTGCTCTGAGACTTGCTCAGTCACTCCAGACTCAGCACTGGCACCAAACCAGAGTTTACATTAATCTGGTGACCACAACTCTTCCCACTCTAGTGATCCCTGAGACCCTGCCTCACCCAACTCATGTATAGCACGAGGCTTTATCAGGCTGAACCTTAAGGGAGCCAGCAGGTGGCAGCAGGCATCCAGGAGTCTAATATAATATTGTATGTTAACTATATTTTTAATATAAATCTTTTAAAAATAAAATAACTAGAAAGTCTAAACAAATAAAAAACAAAAGTTTACAAACCCCTAATAAATATAAATGCAAAAACATTATGCACAGAGAAGAAAACACAAAACAGAGTATATACTGTGTCATTTAATTTCTGTGAAGTTCTAAAACAGCCAAAACTAATGTACAGTGAAAAAGATCAGAATAGTGCTTGTTTCTGGTGGACGTGGAAGGCTGACTAAGAAAGGGTACAAGAGAAATTTCTGAGGTGATGGAACTGTTCTGTGTATGGGTGGGGTGTGGATTACACAAATGTATGTGGTTTGTTCAAACTGATCACACCCTACAGTTAAGATCTGTGCATTTCACTCTATAAGTAAATTACACCTCAATTTAGAAATACAAAAAAAAATTTTTTTTTCCCAACAAATAGGCAGAATTTTAGCTCTAAACTGGGCCTTCTATCTCTTCTCTGGATGCTTTGCATTCTTAGCTTCACATTGAAGCTAAGTTCAAGTTCAAGCTCATTTTGTGCAGCTGCTTGTTCCTCATGACCAAGCCTCGGGCCTCTGGGGATTGCTCAGGAGACTTGGTTTTTAGCCTTATTTCATCTGCAGGCACACCTCAGAGATATTGTGGGTTCGATTCCAGACCACTACAATAAAGCAAGCATTGCAATAAAGGAGTAGTAATCTTTTTGCCAGTGGAGGGTCATGCTTTCAAACACATCTGTGTAGCACAATAAAGCACAGTGCAATAAAACGAGGTGTGCCTGTACAGCCTTTGTTCGAGTAGTCCTATGGGGCATGCCCAAATTTTAAACAGCTCAAAGCAAAAACGCTGTGGTTGAGGCAGAGGTGAGGCCAGGCCTACTATTATCGCGACCCCCCCACCAAAGACTTCACTTGCAGGGTCTCCTCAGAGCACGGCACAGTACCAACAACCCACATTCCTGCTGTTTTCCTGCACTAACCACTGGACACACTGACTGCTCAGCTCTCATGCACAGGCTCTCTCCCTGACAGCCCCTCCTCTCCAGGGATGGCCCCTGCATACAGTGTCATCAATCCTCTGAGGCCCACACATCAGGCAGGCCACCCCACCGCCCTTTGGCAGGAAGGTCTGAGTGAAGGACTGTGAGGAAGGCTGTCACCCAAGAAGCTCCAAACCCTTGTGTGCAGACTTCTCCTCTTTCTTGTCTCACAACCTCATTTGTTTTTTCTTCAAGAGCTGTGGGTCATGAATCAAAACACACACACTTAATAAACAAAGGTGTATTTTGCACTTAAACTAGACTGCCCTTCAGAAAAATCTACCCTCTCACTCTCCCTGGGCCCATTTCTTGTGAGATACCCTTATGCCCCATAGTATCCAAAGCTTCGTTCTCGACACTACAACATATAAAGGGACATGGCCCACAACAGCACTGTCCCAGTCCTTCCCCAAGACAGACCCGGACAATTGAACCTTACATGCAGGTCAGCACCTCCTGACTTTTATGTACAAACTATACTCTCAAAAGAAAAAAGAAGTCCACAATGGAAAATGGATGGGGAAAAAGTTATATTAGGAAACTATTTTTATGGCTTCCTTAAAAAGAAAACTACTGAGCAAAACTAACAAGAATGATCAAAATAAACAAAGCAGACAAACACGAGCATAACTCAGAAGAGGTTTCTACCTGTCCCTGGCAAGTCTCTCCATGTCTTTAGCCTAGATCTTATTATTGAGTTAATAATTTTAATGTATCTACTAAGATTTGGAGAAGTCCTCCCTTTTTTGCACTCAGTGTCTTCTGATGTTGTGGCTGGGTCCGTCTGTCAGAGATTTAAGCTTTGCTTTTAGGTACAAACTCCAGAGAAAAAGGGAAAGGGACTGGAAGCAGAGGTGGAGGACTCTGTCTGCTTTTGTTTTTACCTTAAGGGAGAAAAAAGGAAATAAGAGAAATACAGGCTCTGTCTGAGGGAAGGAGTTGTACGCTGCAGCAAGGCCAGACTTTGAGTAGGGGAAACCATTTATTTTCCAATTAGAGCATCAGTCTTCACTTCCATGACCAGGTAGCTGAGCTTGTTTGCACAGGCCCAAATCCCACTTCCATTTTGGTACTGGCTAGGGAACTCACAGCTATAAATCCCTTCACTGGTGTGCTGAGTTTGGGGTTTTGATGGTGGTAGGGTGATTGCCCCTCCTTTCCATCATGCACCCAGGGCTGATTTGCGCCCAAGAGGCAATAGCAAATGTGAAGTGAAATCCTGTTGCTGCATAAAGCTCATGGTCAAGCTCCAGAGCCCCTCCCACCCACTAAGCCCAAACCCAACGTGAGCTCTTACACTCTCCACTTAAAATATGAAATCATGGAGTGCCCACAGAAGAGCAAACATGGCAAGATAGCTGGGTCCACCCCAGAAGGCAGCGCTCAGCTCAGCTTAGGGCTGCAGCACCTGTGAGAGAAAGCAAACAAAGCTGCTCTTAGGCACAGGTTTTCACAAGCCATGACCCAGCCCACCATAAATCTGGCCCCATCGGGTCCTAGAGTCCAACCTAAGTGTTCCTTCTCCTGGGTGGGGGAAAATGGAGATGGATGCAAGTTTAGCTTCTGGTTTTAAATAACAAAAGGAAGTTAGCCAGAAAATATAATCTAAGGACTTAGAAGACCCGCCCAAAAAAAGCAGAATTCTCTTTGTTCAAAAACTAGGGTTATGTATAGTTGCTTTACATAGATTACCATTTTTGGAGACCCTCAATAGGTACTTAATATAAAATTATAACCACCACTATCTAATATATCTCTGTGATTCAGGGAAACTCAGGAATCTGGAATTATCCTAGAGATTTTCCTCTAAAAGTAATACTCCTAAGAGCTAACTAAGCATTCCTAAGTGTTCACTCCAGGTAGAGCCCATGCTTCATAACTTGCATCTCTAAGCTGCACAATGACTGACTGTAATTATTGCCTCCATCTTGAAGATACAAAAACTGAGTTATAGAAGATTAGACAATGCCCCAGGTCCCACATTTTGTGTGGCAGGCTGATTCCAGATTCAGAACTCCCTGCCTTAAACTCCCTCCATCATTTCCGAAGCAATTTTTAGTACTGCTATAACAGTTAATTGAGAATTCCAGTTAACACCAACTGACAGCATCTGCAGGTGTGGCTACATGTAGATTAATGTAATATGGGTCTGTAATAATACCCACCATACAGGAAAGCCAAGAAGGAGGTAAGTGCATGGCCATTTTAATATAACCAGCTGTTTTCCATCTTGAGAGAGCGAAGGAAATTCGGACAGCTGGACCAGGGAGTTGGCAATTTTAGTCAGAGATGGCAGGCTCTAACCCAACTGAGCTTCTCCTAAGGCAGTAAGTCTCTTAGATGGCAGAGCTAAAGACGAGGAGAATTGTCCTGAGGTAAAATATGTATCATTAAGACACACAGCAGAGGGCCGGCGGAGTGGCGTGGTGGTTCAGCGCTGGCTTGGGAAGCCAAAGGCCCGGTTCGGGTCCCACATATGAGGGTCAGTGACACTGCCCTAAGGAAAAAAAAAAAAGACATACAGCAGATGGGCTGCGTCTGATTCTAAGCTTTCTACGTAAGTCTAAGGGCCAGAGCTGAGGAAGACTGCAATTCGGCCACAGCACCCAAGAAGAAGAGATCAAGTCAACCGGAGGATGTAGTTACAGCACACAGTGTGTATTAGTGTGCTAGGGATGCCTAACAAAGTACCACAGACTGGGAGGCTTAAACAACAGAAATTTATTTTCCCAGTTTGGGAGGCTGGAAGTCTGAGATCAAGGTGTCAGCAGGGTTGGATTCATCCTTGGCTTCAGACAGCTGCCTTCTCATTATGTTATCACAAGGTCTTTCCTCTGTCCAAATGTTCTTCCAATAAGGACATCGGTCATGATGGAGTAGGGCCCACCATAAGGATCTCATTTTAACTTAATTACCTCTCTAAAGACCTTATCTCCAAATATACTTACATTCTGAGGTACTAGGGGTTAGGACTTTAACACATAATTCTTGGGGAGACACAATTCAACCCATAATATGCTGTGTGGCAGTTCTTAGTGAGGATGTGGTTGTGTCACTGGCTTGTTTGTTGTTTTTTACAGACAAGCAGCAGACTCTGGATTCTGGCCTGGGCGATGTGGTGGAAAGACATGTCCTCGAAGGGGTCAGACGTCAGTGTATTGGTGAGTAACTTCCAGAATAAACAATCCCCTGGGGAAACCACTAAAGGGAAAACTTGAGAGGACTTCAGGATTCCCCGGAAGGGCCCTGATTTCAAAAATCATGGGACTGAGGGCCTCTGTAAAGCACATGCTGTCTGAGTGAAGAGATCATAATCGGGGGGGAACAGCAGTGTGTGGACACCATGTCATGTCCGGCCAGTGGTGTTGCTCAGGGTGATTCTCCTGTCTACAACAGCTATCCTAGAAGGAAGTGTGTGAGGACAGCCAAGCCATCAGCCACCGTGGACTAAAGAGATGACATGATTAAATGCCCAGCTAGAGAGTGGATATGTTACCAAGTGCTTGGGCTCAGCTCCTGCAGAAAAGACAAAGGCAGCCAGGTCACTGTTCTTCTCAGGCACAGTTTCTGCCAGGAACTGACACTAAAAAGTTGACCCTTCTCACTCTCCACATCACAAAATTCCACCAGGTCCACAATTCTGCAACAGCCCATGCAGTCCACTGACATGAAGTAGCTTGTTCTAAGAAACAACTACCCTCTGCAACCAAAGGCCCAGCTTGCAACATCTGAAAGCATGAAGTAGTTCATTTACAGAAACATTATTTTCTTTGCAAACCATACAGAAACCCATGAAGAGCTCAGCAAATTGGCAAGATGTCCAGGATGCCCTACCCAATGATACATGAGGTCATGATTAGCAAACTAGCTAATGAACATAACGTAATCCCAGGATGACCTCCCACTGTGTGTGCTGCTGGAGCCAACCAACTCTGCCCTCCCAGGACACAGGGTCTGATGTAACACTTGGAAAGCCTCCTCATTTGCTCACGAAGAATTTGTGATGGGACATGCAGTGCTTTCAAAATGTTACCCGAGAGGCTCCAGAAACCAGGTTTCAGAGTTTAAGTGAAGTAACAAAGTAGATTTCTTATAAATCTTAAATACTTCTCTGATGGTTAAATCCAGCATACAAGTCTGGGAGGACTGACAGCAGAATTTATAAAGATTCTCTTGACCGTGAACAGTTGAGTCTCAAAGTGTGGCCCTGGGCCAGCAGCATCAGCTTGACTTATTAGAAACCTAAATTGGGGGCCCACACCAGACCTGCTGACTCAGAAACTTAGGTAGGACCCAGCAACTGCCCTCACAGTGATCCTGATGCACATGCAAGTTAGGGAACTGTTAATTTAGTGGTCTGTAAGCAAGCTTCATCCAGTCAGCCCTCTACCTATTGCCATTCAATATTCCAACTAACAGTCATTGATCGCTCTGTGTCAAGTACAGTGAATGGCACAGGTGTCAAGAATTAATAAAAAGTCTACCCTTGACCCTTTCTTCTCTTTTCTCTCTTACATCCAGTCTCCTACGTCCTCACAGTTCTTCCGTTGCAAAGACTCCAATATCTATTTTCCTTTCCATTTCTACAACAACCATGCTCATCATATGACCCTGCGTCACTGCACCTGCTTCAAAACCTGGGCTCCTTGCCTCTGCTCTTCCCTAAGCCCTTCCTTCATCAGGCACACCACTGGCCCTCTTGTCCCAGAACTCCTCTGCTCAAACAATGCAGTGTTCCCCACTGTACCCCACATCTGGTCCAAACATCTCCTCCACTTGGCTTTCAGGGTCTCCCAATTCTCTGCCCCAAACCTGCCTGTCCCTGCTCTGAGCAGTTCTCCCTCCCCAATCAAAATAAAATTGAACTCCTAAAGGCAGAGCCATGATTTTTCTGTGTCTCCCTAGGTATGTAGTGATGTAAAGAAACAAGGGACATGCCATACAAAGGGCAAGCCTCTTAACATATCCACCTCAACTTTTCATCCACAGAAAGGTGATATTAAGAACCACTATGGGGCCGACTGAGTGGCACAGTGGTTAAGCGCTGGCTTGGGAAGCCAGCGGCCCCGGTTCAGGTCCCACATGTGAGGGCCAGTGACACTGCCCTCAAAAAAAAAAAAAAAAAGAACCACTATGCATTCCCAGGATGTCTTAGTTTGGGAACAAATTACCACAGACTGGGTGGCTTTAACAATAAACATTTATTTCCCACAGTTCTGGAAGCTGGGAAGTCTAAGACCAAGGTGCCTGTAGGTCTGGTTTCTGACGAGGTCCTTACTACTCCTGATTTGCAAATGATTATCTTCTTGCATCCCCATGGTAGAGAGCAGAGGGAGAAAACTAGCTCTCTTATCTCTTCTTTAAAAAAAAAAATGTTTTAATTGTTTAAGGATTAAGTCACCTAAAACTTTGTAAATGTTACAATTTAATGCACAGCAAACTTATATAAATTTCAAACATTAGTTAAGATTAATATATACCTATCAAAAAGAACTTTAAAGCCTTAAAGAGCCTTGAATATTTTTAAAGTTTTTAATTTCTAGAAATACAACAGAATAAACATTCTTACTTATAAGACACTAAGGAGTTTCGCTGAATTGTGAAATAGTATTCATAGTGGTTTAGATGGATTGAAGAGGCAGAAATCAAAATCCTGTGACTTTGCTCTTCAACATACTGATAAATGATGTCAGCTAGGAAAATATATAAATTATTGAGTGCCTTATTGTATACATTTTTACCTGGTTCTCATTTGGTACACTATGAAATGGCACATTCCAAAAATTATTATATGCAGAGAACACTCCTTTTCTAATCATTTATGTCCATATATTCCCATGGGTATCAACATTAATGTGTTTACTGCTTTGAGCTCAGTCAAGGTATGGCATGATTTTAATGTGAATCCTTTATTGTCCTCTAAGGTCATGGCATAACTGATTTTATGTGGAACAGATATTTTCTCATTTCTTAACTAGTTGCTTGGCAATTTTTCTTCCACATTGAGTACAGTATCCACAGTTATTCCTATGTCCTGCAGTAACCAGCCTCCCTCCACTTGCAGAGGACTTCTGGGAAAGGAAGTAGAAAGGCCGTACAGGGATATGTGGCACCAAATTGTCATCATTCAATTAAACAGGATGTTAATGGAGACAGATGACATATTTAATTTCCAAAGGAAAAAAGCTTATTTCTTCAGCTGTTTCAGGAGGTTCTCCAGGTAAATCTGGAACCTCTTTCTGCATGGGCTGTTCAGCAGGTGGTGAAACTTTGGGTAAAGGCTTAGGCAAGTTCAGTCTCTATGCTGCTTCTTTTTGATGTTTCACAAGATGTCTGACTCATTTTCAAGCACCAAATCTTCATCACCCTGTACTGAATCACCCTGTACTGAATCAGCTCTATTAGAGCTTTACAAGACTATAAGTTATATGCTCTTAGGCACCAAAAATATATCCACTTATCCATTCGACATACAAATATATGGAAGTTTATGACCATTGCTTAACTTCCAGGTTTCTCTCACCAGCTGATAAAAGCACTCTTCCAGTTTTTTCTATTTCATTTCTGGGTGAGGTTTTAGAACATTCTCTATGTATCTGCTGGTCTTTTCACCCTGTGCATCTTGTTGGGTTTTTCTCACAGGTTTTTGCCTTTTCTCATTCTTCTTTTTCTTTCAGATAAACTTGGGAAGATTAAATGAATTAAGCCATAAGGTAGTCACAGAAACAATGTAAGAAAAGCAAGCAGAAAGAAAATCTGGCCACACAACAAAATTATATCTTTAATTCCAAGATCCCACACCGGAACTCCAAACACAAGAGGAGGAAAGCAGAGAGGAGAAAAATGTCAACATCTTCTGTCTCTTCTTGTGTGGGCACTAATCCCATTCATGACAGATCCACCCTCATCACCTAATCACTTCCCAAAGTTTCCCCACTTCCTAATACTATCACATCAGAGATTAGGATTTCAATATATGAATTGGTAGGGGAGGGACAAACATTCAGTCCATAACACAAGGGTATTGTGAAGATCAAAATGAGGTATTACATTTGAAGGCAATCAGTAAAATATAAAGCATAAAAGAGCCAGGCTGGCCAAGTGGCACGTTGGTTAAGAGCTGGCTTGGGATGCCAGCTCTGAGCAGCAGCGCCCTGGTTCAGATCCAACATTAGGGCCAGTGATACTGCGCCCTCTACAGCTAAGATGGTAAACAACACCTCGACCTGGAGATGCGCTGCCATGAGTCACCAGCAACGGAATAGGCTGCAGCGGGACTGCAGTGGGCTGCTGTAAACTACTGTGAAGTGGCTAGCACTTGGCATGAGCTGCCAAGAGCGGCCATGAGCAACCGTCCAGTAGCTGGGAACGATCTGCCTCACCAGGGAAGAGCACAATGATAATAGTAACATGGGTCAGTGAAGCAACATCCTCCACAACTAGACTGAAGAACAAAAAGGACAGCAAATTGTCTGTTCCCCTTCTGCAGTTCCCCAATGCTGTTTCTCTCCCCCAATTCCCCAATAAAATCTTTTTTTAAAAAAAGCGACTTTCGGTAAGATGGCAGAATAGACAGACGCTGTGCCAACTGCTTCCCAGGGTCACACCAAAATTACAAATAATTTATACAAAATTCAATTCCGGAAGTCCCTGGGACACTACATGAACAGAACCTCTAAACAAAGGACTTAAAGAGGAGGCCATGTCAAGTCCGGTAGGAGAGGTGGAGACGAGAGAAGGTGAACCCCGTGAGGGACATCTCAGTGTGGGGAGGCTTCTCAGATTGGGGGAGAGACCCTCTAGCCCCATACCAAGCTCACCAGCCCAGAGTTACTTTGCCAGGGAGAGGAGTTCCATGATAGCTGGCAGTCAACTCGGTGAGGCTGAGGGCAGCTGTACAACCAGTGGGGTTGGCGCATGGACACACTCGCTGGTGAGCACTCATCTGATCCCTGGTGGAGGGAGTAGCTGTGTGAGTGGGGCCCAAGAGCCTGTGGGGATGGACTGAACTGAGCTCCTTTGGCATGGGAGCTGGAGGTTTTGGGACCATTCTTCCCCTGGTGTGGAGCTTGCACACAAGCGGTGTACAGGAGGGCGCCATTTTTTCAGGGTTGGGCCCTCCCACAGAGACTCAGGTCCAGGACTGCATTGCTATGGTAAAATTAGCACAGGTGTGTGTGTGTGCATGTGCGTGCATGTGGCCTTGGATCTCCACCCTCCATCCTGTTTGTTCTGTGTAGCCAGGGAAATGCCTGATGGGTGCGCTCCAGCTCCATCAGGCTGTTCATTGAGATGTGGGAGTGTGTGAGCTGCCTTGGGTCCCCGGCTCTCCGCACTGCGCAAGCAGAGTTGCCAGCCTGGCGATTGGCTGTTGGGCTGCTCAGCCTGATCTGCCAGCGGCTGATTAGGACAGGCTGAGACTGTGAGTTTTCCTGGAGGTGTTGGGGCGTGAGCTGTGCTCCTGCAATATCCAGGTCAGGGCTTTCCTGATGAGCTTGATGAGGCTGGTTGCTGGTGCAGGAGTGCATGCTGCTCTGAGTTGCTGGGGGCAACTGACCAAATCCCATGGTGCGTTGGGGGCCTACCCCGCCCACCTAGAGCTCTGTTGCCAGTGGGACCCTGAGCCCTGGTGCCTGGCCCCCGCCTCCTCAGGTCACACAGGGTTTTTTTTGCAGCACCAGACAACACGCAACAACCTGTGAGGATTTTTGGTAGTAAGCACAGTTCCAGAGCACACAGCAGCTAATTGCGGGAAGCTCATTGCAAGCCTGAGACGGAGGCCAGCACAAGACATGACGAGCCCTTCCCTCCAAAAGCTGGTGGTAAGTTGCCCAGAGACTCTCTATTGCTGAGCAAGTGGTCTGCAGATTAAAGAGGGCAGACAGGCCCCCTTTTTTTTCTGTTTTTTATCTTTCTTTTTTCTCTTTTTTTTTTTTTTTTTGCTCTTTTTTCCTTTTTTTTCTAGGTGATCTAGTACACCAAAGCAATCACAGAGCCACAGCCAGAATGAAGAAACAAAGAAACATTTCCCAAGTAAAAGATCAGAAAAAGAACTCTAGAAATGGAACTAAATGAATCAGAGGTATCCAACCTTTCAAAGACAGAGTTTAGAACACTAATGATAAGAATGTTTAAGGACCTTAGGACATAAAGGATAGGGAAATCATACAAAACAACCAGTTAGAACTAAAGAACAACTGAAATGAAGAACACACTTGAAGGAATCAGCAGTAGGTTAGACGAAGAAGAGGATCAGATCAGTGATTTAAAAGACAAAATAGCAGAAATCACCCAGTTGAAACAACAAAAAGAAAATAGAAAAAAAAAACACAATGAAAATAGCTTAAGAGACCTGTGGGACAAGATCAACAGCAACAACTTCGCGTCAGAGGGAGAAAAGAAGAAGCAAGGGATTAAGAACGTATATAAAGAAATAATGATTGAAAACTTCCCTACCCTGGTGAAGGAAATCGACATATAAGCCTAGGAGGTGCAGAGAGTTCCAAACAAGCTGAACCCAAACAGGTGCACACCAAGACACATCATACTTAAAATGGCAAAGCTTAAAGACAAAGACAGAATCCTAAAAGCAGCAAAGACAGCAGGTGACATACAAAATAACTCCTATAAGACTAACAGCTGACTTGTCTACAGAAACTCTGCAGGGCAGAAGGGAATGGCAGGAAATATTTAAAGTGACACAAAATAAAGGCCTATGACTAAGATTGCTCTACCCAGCATGGCTATCATTTAATATTGAAGGAGAGATAAAAAGCTTCTCAGAAAAGAATAACCTTAAGGAATTCACTACCACCAACCCAGCATGCAGGAAATGTTAAAAGCGCTTTTTTAAACAGAAGAAAGGGGAAAACAAGCTAACCCAGGAAGATCAGAAATACAAATAACAAAATGGCAATAAATATGCACCTATCAATAATCACTTTAAATGTGAGTGGGCTAAATGCTCCAATCAAAAGACACAGAGTGGCTGAGTAGATAAGAAAACAGGACCCATGCATATACTGTCTACAGGAGACTCATCTCAGATTAAAAGACACACCCACAGACTAAAAGTAAAGGGATGAAGTAACATATTTCACACAAATGGAAATGAGAAAAAAGCTGTAGTAGCAATACTTATTTCGGACAAAATAGACTTTAAAATGAAGACTACAGTGAAAGACAAAAAAGGGCACTACATAATAATAAAGGGATTGATTCAACAAGAGGTCATAAACCTAGTAAACATCTATGCACCCAACATAGAGCTCCTGAATATATTAAACATATTTTGACAGACATAAAGATGGAGATCAACAGTAACACTATCATAGGGGACTTCAACACCCCGTTGTCACCAATAGGCAGATCCTCCAAACAGAAAATCAACTCGAAAATATTGGCCTCAAATGACACTTTAGACCAACTGAATTTCATCGATATTTTTAGAGCATTTCACCCCAAAGAAATAGAATATACATTCTTCTCAAGTGCACGTGCAACATTTTCCAAGATAGACCACATGTTAGGCCACAAAATAAGTCTCAATAAATCTAAGAAGATTGAAATTATATCAAGCATCTTCTCCGACTATAAGGCTATGAAACTTGAAATCAATTATAAGAAGAAACCTGGAAAGCACACAAATACATGGAGGCTGCATAACATGCTACTAAATAGCAAGTGGGTCAACAATAAGATCAAAGAGGAAATCAAAAGATACCTCGAAGACTGGCTGACTGGCACAGTAGTAAAGCGCTGGCTTCATAAGCCAGCAGCCCCAATTCAGGTCCCACATATGAGGGCCAGTGATACTGCCCTCAAAAACAAACAAACAAAGAAAAGATACCTCGAGACAAACGAAAATGGAAACACAACCTAAAATCTATGAGATGCAGTGAAAGCAGTTCTAAGAGGGAAGTTCATGGCACTGAAGGCCTACCTAAAGAAGGAAGAAAAATCTCAAATCAACAGACTATCTTTACACCTAAGGGAACTGGAAAAAGAACAGCAAAACAAGCCCAAAGCGAGTACAAGGAAGAAAATAATAAAGACCAGAGCAGAAATAACTGAAATAGAGACCAAAAGAACCCCAATACAATAGATCAATGAAACCAACAGCTGGTTTTTTGAAAAGATAAACAAAATCGAGAAACCCTTAGCCAGACTCGCCAAGAAAAAGAGAGTGAGGACCCAAATTAATAAAATCAGAAATGAAAGACAAGTGACAACAGATACCACAGAAATACAGAAAATTTTAAGAAAATACTACGAGCAACTATATGCCAACAAATTCGACAATCTGGAAGAAATGGGTACATTTCTAGAAGCATACTATCTACCAAGTCTGAACCAAAAAGAAACAGAAACTCTGAACAGACTGATTATTACCAAAGAAACTTAATCAGTAATCAACAAGCTTCCAACAAACAAAAGTCCTGGACCAGATAACTTCACAGGTGAATTTTACAAAACATTCAAAAAAGAATTAATACCTATTCTCCTCAAACTATTCCAAAGAATACAGAAGGAGGGAAGGCTCCCAAGCACATTTTATGAGGCCACTATTACTCTGATCCCAAAGTCAGACAAAGATATTACAAAAAAAGAAAACTACAGGCCCATATCCCTAATGAACATAGATGCAAAAATCCTCAACAAAATAATAGCAAACTGAATTCAGCATCACATTAAAAAGATCATATACCACGATCAAGTAAGATTCATTCCTGGTATGCAAGGTTGGTTCAATATCCACAAATCAATTAACATAATACATCACATTAACAAAATGAAAAATAAAAATCATATGATCATATCAATAGATGCAGAAAAAGCATTTGACTAAATCCAGCAGCCATTTATGATAAAATCTCTTAGCAAAGTGAGAATAGTGGGATATATCTCAACGTAATAAAGGCCATATATGATAAGCCCACAGCAAACATCATACTCAATGGGGAAGGGCTAAAAGCTAAGATCAGTAACAAGAGAAGGCTGCCCACTTTCACCACTTCTATTAAACATAGTTCTGGAATTTCTAGCCACAGCAATCAGACAAGAAAATGAAATAAAAGGCATCCAAAGTGGAAAGGAGGAAGTAAAATTGTCATTATATGCAGATGACATGATACTATATAGAGAGAATACCAAAGATTCCACCAAAAAACTGTTGGAACTCATAAACAAATTTGTTAAGTTAGCAGGATATAAAATTAATATTCAGAAATCAGTTGCATTTGTATACACCAATAATAAACTATCAGAAGAAGAAATCAAGAAATCAATCCCTTTTACAATTGCTTCAAAAACAATACAATAAAATATCTAGGAATAAATTTAACCAAAGAAGTAAAAGACCTGTACTCAGAAAATTATAAGACACTGAAGACAGAAATCAAAGAAGATACAAATAAATGAAAATAGATACCATATTCATGGATAGGAAGAATTAATATAATTAAAATGTCAAAACTACCTAAGGCAATATAAAGATTCAATGCAATTCCAATCAAACTACCAAGGACATTTTTCTCAGAAATAGAACATATAATCCTAAAATTTATATGGAACCATAAAAGACACCGAATAGCCACATCAATCTTGAGAAATAAGAACTAAGTGGGAGATAGCAAGCTACCTGACATCAAGTCATACTACAAGGCTACAGTAATCAAAAGAGTATGGTACTGGCATAAAAACAAACACATAGACCAATGGAACAGAATAGAGAGCCCACCTATATATGGTCATTTAATCTATGACAATGGAAGCAACAATTTACATTGGAGTAAAAATAGTGTATTTAATAAAGGGTGCTGGGAAAATTGGACTGACACGTGCAAAAAAATAAAAATGGACCACCTACTTAACACCATATACGAGAACAAACTCAAAATGGATTAAAGACTTACATGTAAGACCTGAAACCATAAAACTCCTAGAAGAAAACATTGGAAAGAAATTTGCATACATTAACCTCAGTAATATTTTTACTGATATATCCCCTCAGGCAAGGGAAATAAAAGAAAAAATGAACATATGGGATTGCATCAAACTTAAATGTTTTTTCAGGGCTGGTCGAGTGGCACATTGGTTAAGAGTTGGCTTGGAACGCCAGCAGTCCTGGTTCGGATCCCACATATGAGGGCCAGTGACACAGCCGTCTACAGTTAAGATGAAGAACAACAGCTCCACCTGGCGCTGGGCTGTGTGAGTCGGCCACGGTGTAGGCTGCAGCTGTCATAGGCTACAGTGAGTGGCTGGCAGCCAGCGTGAACGGCCCGCAGCCAGAGTGAGCTGCCAATAGCTGCCGTGAATGGACGTCCGCAGGCCAGAGACCGATCTGCCATGCCCGGGAAGAGCATAACGATAATACCAACATGAGCCAGTGAAGCAACATCCTCCACAACTAGACTAAAAAACAAAAGGACAGCAACTTGTCTGTTCCCTTCCCCCAACTCCCCAATAAAAATCTTAAAAAAAAAAAAAGTTTTTTGACAGCAAAGAAAATCATCAAAGGATATCAACAAAAAGCAGCCTACTGAATGGAAGAAGTTATTTGCCAATGATATATCTGATAAGGGTTAATATCCAAAATTTATGAAACATTCAACTCAACACCAAAAAACCAAACAACTCAATTAAAAAATGGGCAGAGGATATAAAGAGGCATTTCTCTAAAGAGGACATGCAGAAGGCCAGCAGGCATATGAAAAAATGTTGAACATCACTAATCATTAGAGAAATGCAAATAAAAACCACAATGAGATACCATCTCACTATCATTGGCTATCATCAATAAATGAACAAATAACAAGTGCTGGCGAGGTTGTGGAGAAAAGGAAATCCTGGTTTACTGTTGGTAGAACTGCAGATTGGTGCATCCATTATGGAAATCAGTATGGAAGTATCTCAAAAAACTGGAAATGGAACTACCGCATGACCGAACAATTCCACTCTTGGGTATCTACCCAGAGGAATCCAAGATAACTAATTCAAAAAAAAAATATGCACCCCTATGTTTATTGCAGCATTATTTACAATAGCCAAGACTTGGAAACAGCTGAAATGCCCATTGGTAGATGACTGGATTAAGAAACTGGTACATTCACACAATGGAGTATTACTGCACTATAAAGAAGAATGAAATCATACCATTTGCAATGATATGGATGGAACTAGAGAACATTATGTTAAGTGAAATAAGTCAGTCTGAGAAAGACAAATACCATATGATCTCACTTATATGTGGAATCTGAAAAACTAAATGAACGAGCAAAGTAAACAGAAACAGTCTCACAGATATAGAGGAAAAACTGATGGTTGCTAGTTGGGAGCGGGGTGGGGATGAGGGAGAAGGGGAAGTGATTAGACAGCATAAATAGGTAACTACAATATTGTCACAGGGATATGAAAGACAGTTCGGGGAATATAATTAATAATATTGTAAATATTTTGTGGGGTGTCAGATGGTCACATGTCTTATTAGGGAGACCATTTCATGGATGAAGTAGAGGCTTGATCACTGCACTGTACACCTGAAACTGATATTGTATAATATTGTATGCCAACTGTAATTCCATATATATATATGGAATTCCATATATATATATATATATATATATATATATATATATATATATACACACACACATAGTCACAGGATGTGGAGTATAGTGTGGAATGGAGTCCAGGGAATTGTAATACACATGTATGATATTGCGGGGTGGCAAATTGGGGGAGGGGGTTGTTACTTTGAGGGGTAAAATGTATAACTATTGCACTGCGTTGTACACCTGAAACTTAATTTTTTTTTTTAAATGTTTATTTCACAATAAAAGAATTTTTTAAAAAGCATGAAAGAACTTTACTTCTGACCACTCATTTTCATATGAAATCTTAATAAAACTCACTATTATCTTGATTATAGTGATGGTATCAAGGATGTAAACATATATGAAAACTTATACAATTGTGTACTTCAAATATGTACAGTTTATTATATATCAATTATACCTCAATAAGCCTATTAAAAAAAAGTGTCTCATTGTTGATCCTGGCTTCCAGTAATGTCAGGATAGCATGAATAAACTACGCCTCCTGCAGGTAACAATTATCAAGTCTAGACAAAATGTATTTTTTTAAATTTATATAAAGGTACTGGAGAGGGACAAAAAGCAGCATAAACTGGACAGGAGTCTACCCTTGAAAGACAATGGCAGAAGGTGAGATTTGTGAGTTTGCAGTAGACATTTGCCTGAGAACACTCCCCAGTTTGGATGCATGAAGGGATGGAAGAAAGCTACAACCTTAATTGGCTTGAAGTAATCCTTTCCATTTCTGGTGACTAGAAAAACAACCAGAATATTGGAGGTGAAATCTTGGGAGGGAGGCAACTGCAGATGGGATGAGCCCACAAAATCTGTGTATAAAGTTCAGCCAGGTCCATGGCTGACTACTAAACTACACATGATGTGAGACACCACAGGGCATATGATGGAAAAGCAACACCTAGAAGCTGAAAGAAATAAATAGACATGTCAGCACAAGGGACTGACTTTGGAGTTTGAGTCCAGCCAAGTTAACTGTTAGAAAAATCCTGTTGAAATTGAAGTATCAGGACCTTCATCTACTAGTCCCCACCCCCCAGCCTCTCTATATTAGAAATTTATTAAAGCTTCCCCTTAGACTGACCAAAATAGACCCCCCTTAACTGCCTTCTACACAAACTGCAAGGCCAAAATGCCTCTTATCCAGACATTACATAGGCCAGCTGTGCCTCTTATCCAGACAAAAACCACAAGGCCTGACTGATTTTTTTGTTTTTTAAGATTTTATTGGGGAATTGGGGGAGGGGAACAGCGTTGGGGAATCAGGGAAGGGGAACAAAGTTGCTGTCGTTTTGTTCTTCAGTCTAGTTGTGGAGGAAGTTGCTTCACTGGCCCATGTTGGTATCGTCATTGTGCTCTTTCTGGATGAGGCAGATCGGTCACCAGCCTCTGGATGGTTGCTCACCGTGGCTACTGGCAGCTCACGCTGGCTGTCAGCCGCTCACACTGGCTGCCAGCCACTCACTGTAGCCTATGGCAGCCCACTGCAGCAGGGGCTGCAGCCCACACCATCTCCGGGGCTTGCGGAGCCCAGCTCCAGGTGGAGCTGTTGTTAGCTGTAGAGGGCAGTGTCACTGGCACTCATATGTGGGATCCGAACTGGGGCTGCTGGCATCCCAAAACCAGCTCTTAACCAATGCGCCACTCGGCCAGCCCTTGACTGCTTTTTATCTAGACATTATACAACTTAATTTCTGCTTATTTTTGGCTTCTGTAACATGCTTGCTTGCTGCACTTAATGTTATCAAAATTGTCTGAAATCTATGAAAACCACCTGCAAACTGCAAGAAGGGTGATTTGCAGTTTTTGCCTGAATAATCTCTTCTCCCGGCTTACTCGGGGCTCTGAGTTTGTTCAGGGCATGAGCCCACTTGCAGCCGCTGGCTAATAAACTCCAAACTTATTAAAGACTCTGTCTTGGTTTGTTCTTGATTGCTGGGTACAACAAAATAAACACAACAGGATCCAGAGTCTCTATAAGATATATTTAATAATGCCCAGTAATTGATCAAAAATCACTAGACATGCAAAAAAAGAGGAAAACATAACTCATCTTCAACAACAAAAAATGTTTTCAATCAACCCAATGATGACCCAGATGTTTAAATTAGCAAACAAGGACTTTAAAGCAGCAAGTGTGTGTGTGTGTGTGTGTGTGTGTGTGTGTGTGTGTGTGTGTGGTGTGTGTGTGTGTGTGTGTGTCTACATACCGGGGGCGGGAAAAAAATGTATACAAATGGACACTTTGGTCAACATTGCTCAAGCAGTAGTTCGCCATAATAAGAAGTGTCTCATAGGCTGGCCAAGTGGCGCGTTGGTTAAGAGCTGGCTTGGGATGCCAGTGGCCGCGGTTTGGATCCTATATATGAGGGCCAGTGATACTGCCCTCTTAAAAAAAAAAAATTAAAAAAAAAAAATAGAAGTGTCTGGATGCTGATGGTAACCACTTTGAACACCTCTGATAATCACAGAAGTCAAATGTGACTTGTATTCATCTTTTGTTATTCATACATATTGAGCATTACAATTTTAATACAGTTTTTTCCTTTCTTAAAATGTGTATACATTTGTTTGGCACCCTCTGTGTGTATGTACATATGTACACAGACATATTAAAAAAATTTTAATGAAAATATATACACAATAAATGAACATATAGGTTATCTCAACCCAGAAATTAGGTACTATGAAAAGAGAACCAAATAGGAATTCTAGAAATTAAAACTACAATAACTGAAAGGAGACTAACAGCAGATTAGAGACAGCAGAAGAGTCTGTGAATTTCAAGCTACATCAATAGAAACTATTCAATTTGAAGAACAGCAAAGATAAAAAGATTGAACTAAAATGAGCAGAGCCTCAGAGACTATTGTGTGACAATATCACTCAGTTCAACTTACATTTCAAGTCCAAGAAGAAGAGGAAACAGTGACTAACGCAGAAAAAAACTGAAGAAAGTATCCTAAAACTTACAAATTTAGTGAAAAACAAACTTAAATATATAAGAAACTCAACAAAACCCAAGCAGGGTAGATACAAAGAAAAGATACAAAGGCAAATCATGGAAATATAAAGCTAAAATCTTGAAAACAGCTAGTTAAAAATGATACAGTACATACACGAGAACAATAATATTAATACAAGTGATGATGGACTTCTCATCAGAAACCAGGAGGCCAGAAAACAGTGGAACAGTATCTATAAGCAGCAAAACTATCCTTCAAATGAAAAGAAAATAAAGACATTTTCATATAAATTATGAAAATTAGAGAATTTATCATAAGCAGACCTGAAGTACCAAAAATCCTAAAGAAAGTTACCCTAAAAGAAAATTATTCTAGACAGTAATTCAAATCTACAGGAAGGAGTGAATATCACTGGAAAGCAAATGTATGTAGTTGTATCTGAAGTAAAAACAAAGGAATACTGGAAAAATACACATTTCAGGATATTAGTGAGACCTTCAGGCAAGCAAATTTTACCTTCTTGATTTATTTTTCTTAATTTTAATAGAAATTTTATTTTATAAAACTTTAGTATTGATTTAGAAGTCCTATAATTCTTTCCAAAGCACTTCAACTTTTGTCTTAAATCAAACTGTTCCCAATCTGTTGATTCTACGAGTATTCACATAATCCACATTCAAGGTTTGATGGCCCTACTCAAGATTGCTTGATAAAAGCAAAAGTCTGCTCACAGGTAGGATGAAATAATTAAATAATTTTAATAAGAATTTTAAAACATAAAGGTAAATAACCTCACACAAACTATATGCATGCTCATCTAAGCAGATTGCTGGTAGAGTCATTTAGAATGAAACACATCTCTGCCGTGTTCCCTGCTTTTGTTCATGCTGGTATTCTAGAATGCTTTTCCCTTCATCTCCACCATCTCTGTATACTGAACTCTGTCTGACTTTCAAAGCACAGTTTAAATGCCCTCTCCAAAGAGAAATGTCCCCTCTTCCCCTGGGGCAAGGGGGCTCTCTCCCTGTATGGAACTCTTTCCGCATTTCAGTGCTTCCTAACTTGGAAGATACTTATTTGTGTCTAAGCTGCAGGGAATACGATTTTCAGTCAAGGTTTGCAGAATAACCTCAGTATCAGAACCAACCAGGGAAGATGATACTAAATCAGATGGCAATCCAAGTTCCTAAACATGGCATACAAGCCTCTTCTTCCTCTGCTTCTGCTGGTGCCCTGTCCCAAGTGTGGGCCCTCCCCACAGGCTCCAGCGCTCCCAGGCACACCTAACCACCTGCAGATCACTGAAGGGGCTGAGGTCCACACCTTGTGCCCATGCTCTGGCCTGGCCTCTGCTGACATGAACTCCACCCAGTTTCTTTCTCTGCCAACCTGGGAAGGTGTCAACACTCAGCTCAGATGTGCCTCCACTGGAAGTACTCCTGGCCCTGGAGAGCCTACCAGGATTCCCCCAGCATCTGCAGCAGACCCTTAGTGGGGCTAGGGTTTACCTATCACCACCTTTCTCCTGCGTGAGTAGCAGCTCCTCAAGGGCAGGGCTGGGCCTACCCATCCACCCACCACATGCCCAACGCTGTGCTGGGACACAGCAAGCATTGATGAGTCTCTAAAACTGCCTCAGAGAAAAGATCACAACAGACAGAAGTGGGTTCAAGCACAAATGGATTCAATCCTCTTCACCTTCCAACCCTTGCCTGACCCCCACTCTTTGCAGGTATGCAGTCTACAAATTCATCTAATATCTTTTGCATGCCTACTTTGTGTCAAGCACTGCCCTAGGTATTGAGAATACAATGTGAATGAAACAGAAGAAAAGCCCCTGAAATTATGGGGCTTACTTCTAATAAAATGATAATAATATTAGAAAGATAAGACATTTAGTCACCTCATTAGACTAAACACTCTCTCCTCCCATGAAGCAGGATACCCATCATTTTATCAAAATATGGACAGCCCAACAGCTGGAGCCTAGGGCCACAGCATGATTCCAGGAGTGCACAATCTTATTTCCCACAGACATGGCTGGGGATTCCAGGGTCCACATCCAAAACCATTCTGTCAAGCCCAGAAGAACCCCATGGGCTCCACATGCACTACCACATCCGGGGCTCACAGAAACAACCAAAGCATGGCATAGTTCCCTCCCAGGTTCTCCTGGAATGAGCAGGACAGTGCCCAGCAACTACACAATGCATTGTGTCATGACAGAAGAAAGGACTTGTAGCCTCTTAAAATGGAGCAATTATAATCATGATAACAAGAAATATCTATTGCTTTGCAGTTCCACAAAAACCAAACCCTATGCTAACATCTGCTCTCTGTCTGGCCCCACCTCCCCATTTTCCTTCACCTGCTGTCAATTCTTCTATACTCCCTCTTCTACTCACCTTTAGGACAGAACAACATCCTCATTTCAAACCAAACAGTAAGTACCAGGACATTTCAAAGCCACCCTAACTGCCTATTCTTAGTAACCAGGTTACTCTGTTTGTTTTTTTAAAATCATGAAGTTTGAGTGGAATTTCAAAGCTAAGGGCCCTTTATTTATTCAGTAAACATTTATTAAGTTACTATTATGTACAAGGCATTATGCAGTTTGAGATGGTGATATATGCTTTTACTCTAGAGGACTTGGTCCTTATGGAGACCTCAGTACTAAAGAGCAGTCCAAGATGGCATTGATCCATTGCTTTGGGGAATAACCAAGCATCTCAGAGGAGACTAGAGACAGTAAAGATTATTTCAGAATCTCAGAATCCATTCCTAAACCTGGCTAACTTCATCAATCATTCTGACAAACACATACACCTTTGGCTCTCTTCACTTCTTTGCCCTGTTCCAAAATTCTTCCTATTTTCTTCTGTCCTGTGTGGTTTTCTCCTACCTAGTCCTCAATTCCCTTCCACAAAACCACTCACATTAGCACACCCAGGTAACCTCAAAAGCTGTAAAAGTCAAACACAATCAGATAGGTGGGCAGGGGAGGGGAAGAAGGGTGTATTCTTTTCAGAAAGTAAATCTAAACCAAACGGAAAATCAAAAATAGTCAAGGAAAATACTCCAGAAACATTCATTTGAGTTGTTCTAGCTGTAAAACTCCCATAACCCCACATTCTCCACAATATTACATGTCTCTTTATAACTGTGATCACAAAACGTACTTAAAGAAAAGCTATTACCAAGTCCAGCAACAATTCTAGGAATAATTGATAACACATGCAGCTGCACTTCCATTCAACCTTGTCACGTGGATTTCCAATACAGTTGTGAATAATTCCCAGTTGTCTTGGGCAACATCCCAGAATCTTTTTTCAAATAAAGCAAAAGTAAATAGCACAAAACTTCAGAATCAAAAAATCCTTTGGCACTGCACAGCAACATTACAGTGAGATGCAAGTTTCCAAATTGTTCAAATAGATTAAAAACTGAGTCTGCATTTATTTCACATCTTACATTCTGTGACAGCTACAAGCACAAATCACAGAGAATTAAGCAAAGTATACTGCAATGATAATGAGTTCACCTCCCCAATCAGCAACTTGCAAGTAATTAGAAATCAAATATGTCTAATGATATATTTCTATTGAGACATATATTCTCTTTCAAAAATAATTATTCAGGGCCGGCCGAGTGGCGCGGTGGTTAAGAGCTGGCTTGGGATGCCAGCGGCCCTGGTTCAGATCCCACATATGAGGGCCAGTGATACTGCCCTCAAAACAAAAAACAAAAAACAAAAAAATCGGAAAAAAAAAATTATTCATAGAGATACCCCTTCTGCCATATTTTTACTTTACTGCCGTTCCTTCCTCAAACTCACTAGACACCTTAAGGGTAGAAAGTTCCCACACAAGCTTCCTATTAATCATATATTTGGGTAATTCTACTTCTGCCTATTTAGCAATAAAAGAAAAAAAAAACACTAAACAACACAGATTAGTTTAAATAGCTGTAAAATATAATGCCAGTCTGTTTAATAAATTTTCATTTAAAAGTGAAGTTCAGGATCACATGCTCCTAGATTTGTATCAACTGGAGAGAAATTTTCCAAAAACTATGAATTATTTTGGAAGCCATTTAACTCCGAGTTAGCCATTGCTTTACCAATATTAAAAAAAACAAGCAACCCATCATTATTGTATGCATGCACACACTTGAAATTCAAAACAAGCTAAATTTTAAATAAAGCTTCAACCTTTACACAGAATATATCTTGTTTTGAGCTACTTCTTAGATGGAGGAGGGGGTAAAACAGCATCCTATATATTTTTATGGAAATGGGACATTTCATTCACATTCATTCATTCTATAAACAAACATTTACTATCAGGGCAAGATTTAAATAAGACTCAGCCATAATCCTCAAGGAAACTATAGTCAAATGGGAAAAAGAAACAAACAAAAAAAGTCACAAGTTAAGACAGGGTGTTAAAAATTCAAGGCAGAGGAAGGGGACTCTGGATGGACAAAACTTGCCTTCACATACAAAAGATCAGATGGCCTGGCTACAACAAGATCCCACTAAACAGTTCACCAAGTGATATAAGAAACCATTATGTAAAACCCAAGTAAATGATTTCTACTTTCAACAAAGATGGAGTAACAGGGACCAAATGTATTCCTCCCACAAAAATAATACACAAAATATACAAAAGAACAGTTTTCAAAAACACTGGATATCAGGCCACAAAGCACAGCAATCCCTGAGAGACAAGAAATAAATGAGGTGAGCCATTACCTTGAGAGTTTCCAGGCTGAAGAGAAGGAAAACGGGACTGAGCCACAAGCCAGCAGTCTCCCTGAGCTGAGGGGATAGAGATGAGGGTCCAGAGAGATCAAGACAGCTGGAATTCACGGGGTAGAGCGCTGGAGAGGAGGGAGCTGCATAGACAGGACTGCAGAGATCTACAGAAGGCAGCCTTCAGCATCAGCTGTACACAACTCATTCACCGAAAGGAAGGAGCCCAGTCTGGGGAAAGGATGCCCCAGAAGGATCAGAAGTAACAGTGCCTAGGAGTCACACAGGGCCAGCAAAAGTGCCAGTTGCTACCTACCAATAGATACATAGATTCAGTAATTCTACATACAATTTTAACAAGTCAAGTTCCATAATAAATTTGCAGAAACCAACTGGTTCTGAAATTCACACAGAAATGTAAAGGACCTAGAACAGCCAAAACAACTTTAAAAAATAAGTACGAGGGCCAGCCGAGTGGTGCCGCGGTTAAGCGCTGGCTTGGGAAGACAGCGGCCCCGGTTCGGATCCCACTTATGAGGGCCAGTGACACAGCCCTCAAAAAAAAAAAAAAAAGAAAAAGAAAAAATAAGTATGAGTTGGATGACTCACACTACAAGATTTCAAGACTTATAAAATTACAGTTATCAAGTACGACGGTATTGTTGTAAATACAGACAAGCACAGCAATGGATTAGAAGAGGGAGCTCAGAAATAGACCCACACATACCTGGGCACATATTTTTTAAATAATTCTTTTTTTATTTTTCAATTACAGTTGACACACAATATCATATTAGCTTCAGGTGTACAACACAGTGATTAGACATTTGTATAACTTATGAGTGATCGATCGCCCTGATAAATCGAGTACAGAACGGACACCATACATAGTTATTATATTATTGACTATATTCCTTATACCATACTTTACATCCCTATGACTATTTTGTAACTACCAATTTGTGCTTCTTAATCTCTTCCCCTTTTCACCCATCCCCCCAACATCCCTCCCACCTTGCTACCATCAAAATAATCTCTGAAACTATTAATTTGTTTCTGTTTTATTTGTTTATTTTGTTCTTTAGAGTCCATATATAAGTGAAATCATATGGCATCTCTGTCTGACTTACTACACTCAGCACAATATCCTCTAGGACCATCCATGCAGTTGCAGATGGCAAGATTTCATTCTTTTGTATGGCTGAGTAATATTCTTTTTTATTTTCCCCAGTCACCCATCTCACCCAATATTTATTGTGTATTCAATGTTTTTCATGTTTTGCTATTTTCTTAGCATTTCATATGAATTTAAGTCCCTTACATTAATAGGTTTTCCCTCTTGTGAATTCTCTGATGTTGAGTAAGATGTGAGCTCTGACTGAAGGCTCTTCCACACTTGTTGCATTCATAGGGTTTCTCTCCAGTGTGGATTCTCAGGTGGCGAATAAGGTGTGAGCTCACTCTGAAGGTTTCCTCACGTTCGCTACATTCATAGGGTTTCTCTCTGGTGTGAATTCTCTGATGCAGGATAAGATGTGAGTTGAAGCTGAATGCTCGTCGACATTCTGTGCATTCAAAGGGTCTGGTGTCTGGTAAGATCGGCGCTCCCCCCAAAGCCTTTCCCACACTCATTGCACTCACATAGCCTCTCTCCAGTGTGGATTCTCTGATGTCTAAGAAGCATGGAGGTGTGTCTGAAAGCTTTCCCACATTCGTTGCAATGATGGGTTTTCTCTCCACTGAAGATTGCTGCCTGTTTAATAAGATTTCGATTCTTGAGATATTTTTCCATATTGGTGAATTTTTTTCTCCAGCATAAATTCTTTGATGCATAATAAAACTTGAATTCCATTTGAGACTTTGGTCAGAGGTAGTGTGTTTACAAGGTTTTAGGAGTGTAACTTCATTTGAATTCAGGTTTAAGCTTCTCTCACATCCAGCATGGCTTATTAGTTCACCTGTAAGAGTATTTTTGTGGGTGAGGATTTTGCTAGAACCTCCATCCTGAGCAGATGATGGTCTCTGCCACTCCCCAGGTTCATTTTCCCATTGCCTCTTTATTCTGTCTGCAGAATTCCAAAGATCCTGAGGCTCAGCAGATCCTTCTGATACAAATCCTAAAGTTCTTCCTGACATAATTCTCTGTGATTCCATTTTTTCATAAAGGTCCAGATTTGGCATAGACCCCTTGTTTGCACTCTCGTTATCATAGGCAGGTAGGAGACAGGTTTCGGAGGAACCATGACTGGCCATGGTGTCCACTGGCTGGAACTGGTCACTAAGTGCTGGTCCAAGAGGTGCCACCTTTCTCCTGAATATTTCTTGTCCATGTCCAGGGACTGGAACCTAGAGCATGGCTTCATCAGTGCCTCTCCCCACATCTTCCACTATGGTCACTCCTTCTTTGCCACTCTCGGGGTGATGTTCACACACCCACACCTGCAGGTCGCCAGGCAGGATGCTCAGGAACTGCTCCAGCACCTGCTCCTTGCTGTGGGTTTCTGGCTTCAGCCACTGATGGCAGAGCTCCCGGTGCCAGTCCAGCGCTTCAAGGGGCCCAGCGGCATTCTGGTAGCAAAGCTGTCTGAAAAGCTGTCGGCAGAGCTCCTGCTTGACAGAGTCCCATCTCGGTGACCAAGTGTCCTGTACCCAGACAAAATCTTCCTCTTCTATCTTCACTATCAGAAGTCTTTCATCCTCCAAAAGGGTCTCAGCTGTGGCTCTCTTGGATTCTGTCGTCATCTTGGGGTTGAATGAATTACCAGAAAACTCACTTCTGCCTTGCGAAGGGTCTTATTTAGTTTCAAGAGCTCTCCTGCTTTGTGAACACAACTGTTACAAAATTTCTACCTCAAAGCAGCTTACAATTTAAATCTTCTAGGCACTAGGGAGCCAATGAAAGCTTTTGAGCAGAACGACCTGACAAATACCATTTGTGGAGATTCATTTCCAGGATGGACTTTTCTCAGAATTCCTCTGAGGTCTCAGTTCAGAGCGCTGCAAAATGGCTGCACTCTGACTGAGTAATATTCTTAATTCCTTCCCCTTTTTCACCCAGCTCCCCAAGCCCCTCTCCTCTGGCAACCATTAGTTTGTTCTCTGTATCTGTGAGTCTATTTCTGTTACTTTATTTTGAACTTTATATTCTGCATGTAAATGAGATCATTTATTTATCCTTCTCAATCTGACTTATTTCACTTAGCATAATACTCTCACAAATGGTAAGATTTCATTCTTTTTACGGCGGCCAAGTAGTACCCCTTTGTATATATGTACCATTTCTTCTTTATCCAATCATCTATCGATGGATACTTGGGTTGCCTCCATATCTTGGCTACTGTAAATAGTGCTGCAATGAACATAGGGGTGCATATATCTTTTCAAATTAGTACTTTGGATTTCTTTGGATAAATTCCCAGAAGTGGAATTGCTGGGTCATAGGTAGTACTATTTTTAATTTTTTAAGGAACCTCCAAACACTTTTCCATAGTGGCTGCACCAATTTGCAATCCTATCAACAGTGTATGAACATTCCCTTTTATCAACACTTCACCAACACTCGTTGTTTGTTGATTTATTGATGATAGACATCCTGACACGTGTGAGGTGGTATCTCATTGTGGTTTTAATTTGCATTTCTCTGATGATTAGTGGCATTGAGCATCTTTTCATAGTCTATTGTCCATGTGTATATCCTCTTTGGAAAAACGTCTATTCAGGTCCTCTGCCCATTTTTAAATTGGATTGTTTATTTCTTTGGTGTTGCATTGTATGAGTTCTTTATAAATTTCAAATAAATATGCCTCCTTGACAAATATCTTCTCCCATTTTGTAGACTGTTTTTTCATTTTGTTGATGGTTTCCTTTGCTCTGCAAAAACTTTTTAGATTGATGTAGTCTGATTTATTTTTGTTTCCCTTGCACGAGGAGATAGATCACTAAGAGTAATGTCAGAAAGTTCACTGCCAATGTTTTATTCTACAAGTTTTATGGTTTCAGGTCTTACATTTAACTTTTTAGTCTATTTTGAGTTTATTCTTGTAATTGCTATAAGAAGGTGGTCTAATTTCAATTTTTTGCATATATGTGTCCAGTTTTCCCAACACTGCTTATTAAACAGACTGTCATTACCCCATTGTATATTCTCACCTCCTTTGTCATAGATTAAATGACCATATACATTTGTGTTTCCTTCTGGGCTCGTTGTTCTGTTCCATTGATCTGTGTCTGTTTTTATGCTGGTACCATGCTGTTTTGATTACTATAGTCTTGTAGTATAGTTTGATATCAGGTAGCATGATACCTCCAATTTTGTTCTTCTTTCTCAAGATTGCTGTAGCTATTCAGCCATATGAATTTTAGGATTCCATATAAATTTTATATAAATTTTAGGATTGTTTGTTCGAGTTCTGTGAAAATTGCCATTAATAACCTGATAGGGATTGCATTGAAGCTATAGATTGTTTTGGGTAGCATGGGCATTTTAATGATGTTAATTCTTCCATTCCATGAGCATGGTATAGGCTTCCATTTATTTGTATCTTCAATGTCTTTCTTCAGTGCCTTATAGTTTTCTGAGTACAGGTCTTTTACCTCCTTGGTTCAATTTATTCCTAGGTATTTTTTTAAGCAATTTGATGAAAATGGGATTGTTTTCTTAATTTCTCTTTCTGACGGTTTGTTATTGTTGTATAAAAATGCAACAAATTTCTCAATATTAATTTTGTACCCTGCTACTTTACTGAATTCATTTATCAATTCTAATAGTTTTCAGGTTTTCTATTGGGTTGTTGGAAAAGTCATGACGTATTTTTTTCTATGTTTTTCATTGCAAAAATGCATCATGACTTTTCCGACAACCCAATATATACTGATATAGTATCATGCCATCTGCAAATAATGACAGTTTTACTTCTTCCTTTCCAATTTGGATGTCTTTTATTTCTTTTTCTTGCTGATTGTTGTGGCTAGGACTTCCAGTAGTGTGTTGAATCAAAGTGGTGACAGTGGGCATCCTTGATTTGTTCCTGATCTTAAGAAGAATGCTTTCAGCTTTTTTCCACTGAGTATGATGTTAGTTGTGGTTCCGTCATATATGGCCTTTATTATGTTGAGGTGTGTTCCCTCTACTCCCACTTTGCTGAGAGTTTTTATCATAAATGAATGCTGAATTCTGTTAAACACTTTTTCTGCATCTATTGATATAATCATAAGATTTTTACATTTCATTTTATTTATGCAGAGTGTTGCATTAATTGATTTGCAAATACTGAGCCATCCTTGCATTCCAGGATTAAATCCCACCTGATCATGGTGTATGAATTTTTTAATATATTGGTTAACTCCATTTGCTAATAATTTTGTTGAGGGTTTTCGCATCTATTTTCAGGGATATCAGCCTATAATTTTCTATTTTTGTAATGTTTTTATCTGGTTTTGGAATCAGGGTAAGGTGACCTCATAAAATGAGCTTAGGAGCTTTTCCTCCTCTTGAATATTCTGGAATAGTTTGAGAAATATAGGTGTTAACTCCTTTTTGAATGTTAGGTAAAATTCACCTGTGAAGTCTCCTGTTCCATGACTTTGTTTGTTGGGAGTTTTTTGAATACTAATTAGATTTCATTAGTAGTAATCAGTAAGTTCAGACTTTCTATTTCTTCTTGATTCAGTCTTGGAAGGCTGTATGCTTCTACAAATTTATCCATTTTTTCCAGGTTATCCAATTTATTGGCATATTAATTGTTCATAATCTTTTGTATTTCTTTGGTGTCAGTCATCACTTATCCTCTTTCACTTCTGATTTTATTTATTTGGTCCTCTCCCTTTTTTTCTTGATGAGCCTGGCTAAAGGTTTATCAATTTTGTTTATCTTTTCAAAGAGCCAGCTGTTGGTTTCATTGATCTTTTGCATTGTGTTTTTTTTTTTAGACTCTATTTCATTTATTTCTGCTCTGATCTTTATTATTCCCTTTTTTCTGCTACCTTTGGGCTTTGTTTGCTGTTCCTGTTCTAGTTCCTTTAAGTGTAAGGTTAGGTTGTTTATTTGAAATTGTTCTTGTTTCTTGAGATAGGCGTGTATTGCTATGAATTTCCCTCTTAGAACTGCTTTCACTGTGTCCCATAGATTTTGGATCACGTGTTTACATTTTCATTTGTCTCAGGTATCTTTTGATTTCTTCCTTGACCTCATTGTTGACCCATACTTTATTAAGTATCATGTTAATTAGTTTCCATGTATTTCTGTGTTTCTCAGCTTTTTTCTTGTAACTGATTTCTAGTTTCATACTATTGTGGTCATAGAAGACGCTTGATAAGATTTCAGTCTTCTTAAATGTATTGAGACTTGTTTTGTGGCCTAACATGTGGTCTATTTTGGAAAATGTATATGTGTTGTATGTGTACTTGAAAAAAAATGTATATTCTGTATATTACGTTATGTTCTCACCAATCAAAGTCAAATCTCCTTCCATAACAATATATTTGACCCCCTTACCCTCTTTTTCCTCCCCATCCCGCCCTTACTTTCTGGTAACCACTAAACTGTTTCCTGTGTCTCTTTAACATTTCTTGTAATACTGGTTTAGTGGTGATGAACTCCTTTAGCTTTCTCTTGTCTGATAAGTTCTTTATCTCTCTTTCAAGTTTAAGTGGTGGCCTTAAAATAAATAAATAAGTAAATAAGAAAACAAGTAAATAAATAAATAAATAAATAAATAAATAAATAAATAATAGCCTTGCTGAGTAGAGTGGTATTTATTGTAGGTCCTTGTTTTTTATTACTTTGTGCCAATCCCTTCTTGCCTATAAAGTTTCTGAGAAATCAGCTGACAATCTTATGGGAGCTCCCTTGTAGATAACTAGTTATCTTTCTCTTGCTACTTTTAGAATTCTCTTTGTCTTTAATCTCTGCCATTTTAATTATAATGGGTTTTGGTGTGGGCCTCTTTGGGTTCATCTTGTTTGGGACTTTCTGTGTTGCCTGGGCTTATATATCGGTTTCCTTCACCATGTTAGGAAAGTTTCCTGTCATTATTTCTTCAAATAGGTTCTCAATCCCTTGCTTTCTTTTCTCTACTTTTGGTACCCCATGGTGTGAATGTTGTTATGCTTGATGCTGTTCCTTAAACTATCCACAGGTTTGGTTTTTTAAAATTCTTTTTTCTTTTTGTTTATCTGAATGGGTGTTTTCTGCTATTTTGTCTTCTAAGTAACTGATTCAATCCTCTGTTTCATATAGTCTATTAGTGATTCTTTCCAATCATTCTTCTGAAATTTCAGTTATTGGATTCTTCACTTCTAACTGGTTCTTTTTTATGGTTTCTATGTCCTTTTTTATGCTTACTATCTCTTTGATGAAGTTCTCACTAAGTTCCTTGAGCATATTTATAAACAGTGTTTTGAACTCTGCATCTGGTATATTGCTTGTCTCCATTTTGTTTAGTTCTTTTTCTGGAACTTTGTTCTGTTCTTTCATTTGGGACATGTTTCTTTGTTTCCCCATTTTGGCTGCTTTCCTGTGTTTGTTTCTATGTATTAGGTAGAGCTGCTATATCTCCCGGTCTTAGTGGAGTGGTCTTATGTAGTAGCTGTCCTGTGGGGCCCACTGGTGCAGTCTTCCTGGTCACGTGAGCTAGGTGCAGCAGGTGTGTCCCTTGTGCAGGCTGTATGTGCCCTCCTGTTGTAGTTGAGCTTTGGTTGCTGTTTTCACATCAATGGAAGTGATTTACCTTCAGGCTGATTGATTGTGAATACTGGACATGGCTAAGATGGAACGGCTGACTCTACAAAGCAGGATGCTCTTTAGCAGGGCTCTGGTGTCTGCCCAGTCTGTCCTTTGGGTGTTGGGAGGTGTCCTTTGAGAGGTGGTTGGATAGTACACTGGTGTGTTGTGAGGCTGGCCACACCAGGTATTTGCTTCTGGAGCTTCTTGGGAAGGGCTGTGTTTCAGGTCCTGCCCAGAGCCACTTGGTATTAGCTACAAAGTGATCTGCAGATGTTTGCCGCTAGTGCTGGACTTGGGGATGGTTAGCAAGAGAATAACTCCGAGGCCAAATGCTGCTTATTTGGAGTTTGTGAACTACCAGAAGCAGCTTGCAGGGGCCTGCAAATTTGGTGGGGTGGAGTCTCAGGGAATCACCAAAGTGGGGTGAATGGTATAAGCCAGGTTGATGGAGACTCAGATAGGGTACCCCATTGCGTCTGCACACTGGGAGGACTAGGGCTCAACAAAGGAACAATGCCTTCTGCCAGCACTTCTGTCTGGGAGAAAGCTGTCCCTCCAGCCTCACCCTAAGCCAGGAAATTCAGCTCCTCCCCGTGTGTTCCTGGTGCCTTTTGAGCTCCTGCCCCAGGGAGCTGAGTTCAAATGAATCTGTTAGTAAGTCTATGAATGGGTTCTTTAAGAGGATGTCTGGGTTTCCTGCAGTCCTCTGTCTCACTCAGCCACAATGTCTGCTTATTTTCACAGCCAGAATTTTTGGGTATTTCTCTTCCTGGCATTGGAACCCTAGAATGGGAGTCTGGTGTGGGGCTGAGACCTCTCACTCCTCAGTGGGGACCTCCAGAGCTGAAATACCCCTCCCTATTTGTAACTGCCACATGCAAGTGTGGGACCAGCTCATTTTGTATCTCCGCCTCTCCTACCAGAGTCAACATGGTGTCTTCTGTATGTCCTTATTTGTAGGTCTTCCATTCTGCTAGGTTTTAGTTAATTCTCAATGATTGTTCTGTAATTTAGTTGTAATTTTGATGTGATAAGGAGAGGGGGCAAGCACAGCATTGACCTACTCCACCACCTTGACTGGGAGCCCCTACGGAAAATGATTTTTAACTAAAGTACAAATGTAATTATTGGAGAAAGGATAATATTTTCAATTAATGATACTAGAACAACTAGACAGCCATATAAAAATTTTCTTAAAATATACTTTGATCCATAACTTGCATCATATACAAAAATTAACTCAAAATAGATCACATACCTACATGTAAAACCTAAAACTATGAAACAAAATAAAACATGGAAGAGACAACCTTTGTGACAATTGATTAGGCAATTTTTTTAGATATGTTACCAAAAACATGATGCATAGAACAAAATGATAAACTGGACCTTTGTCAAAATTTAAAACTTCTCTTTGAAAGACACTATTACCAGAATGAAAACACAAACCACAGACTGGGAGAAAAATATTTATGGAGCACATGTCTGATAAGGTATTTATATACAGAATATATAAAGAGCTCTCAAAACTCAGTAATAATAAGAAAATATCAAAGTAAAATATGAGCAAAGTTTGAACAGAAACTTCAACAAGAAAAGATACAGTTGGCAAATAAGCACACAAAAAGGTGATCAACATTATTAGTCATTAGGGAAATGCAAATTAAAACTACAGAGAGATACCACTACACACATTAAAATGGTTAAAATTTAAATGTGTAGACAAGAATCTGGAGAAACAGGAACTTTCATACACTGTGGGAATATAAATGAAAAACAGTTTAATTAGTCTTAAAAAGTTAAAAGTACACCTAATATGTGATCTAATGATTTTGTATCCAGGTATTTACCTAAGAGAAATAAAAGCCTATACATACAAAGACTTGTACGTGAATGTTCATAGCAGACATATTTGTAATAGCCAAAATTTGGAAACATCCCAAATGTCCATCAACAAGAAAATAGATATACAAACTCTAGTCTACCCATATAATGGAATATACTCAGCAAAATAAAGGAATGAATTATTGATATAAACTACAACACGGATGAGTCTCAAAACAATTATGCTGAGAGAAGTCAACCACAAAAAAAACACGCACTGTATTATCCCCTTCATGTAAAACTCAGGAAAGATGCAAACTAATCTGTAGTGACAGAAGGCAGATCAGTTGCCTGGGGAAACGCAGGTGGGAGGGGCAGAAAGGCAGTGTTACAAGGGTGCACAAGGAAACTTTTAGGGTGATGAATATGTTTATTTTCTTCACTATGGAGATGGTTTCACTGGTGCATGCATATGTCAAAACTTATTAAATTGCACCCTTTAAACATGTGCAGTTTATTGTATGTTAATTATACCTGAAAAAGCCATTTAAAAACTTATAAAAAGTCCAAGTAAGTATAAACACATGGAGATTTGTGAAGTAATCTAACGGGCATTATTTCCATTTTATTTATGGAAATTCAGAGTCACTTGCCAGGAAAACAGAGAACTTTACTTTAGCTCCATCAGGCCACCCACATTGAGCACCAACATTCACTTGCAAAAGAAAAAGAGATTGATGTGCATATTGTGCTTTAACTATTAATTAAGTCAGCACAATTGCGCAAAGGACACTCTTCAGAAGGAGGTGCACCCAGGCCCTCCCAATATTTATTCATTGCATGGGACCCCAAGAAGAGTGGCTTTCACTGAAGTCCTTGCACACCTAGTCGCGAAGGATTGCATGTCACTTCCACGAGGCACTCACTCCCCATGTCCAGCCCATCCACTCTGAGGATCTAGCTTAGCCCAAACTCCTCAATTCCCAGTTAATTGTACACCTAAAGAACAGGCTTAAGGGCCAGCTGAGTGGCACATTGGTTAAGAGCTGGTTTGGGACACCAGCAGCCCCGGTTCGGATCCCACATGTGAGGGCCAGTGACACTGCCCTCTATAGCTAACAACAGCTCCAGCTGGAGCTGGGCTGCCCGCCCCGGGGACGGTGTAGGCTGCAGCCCCTGCTGCAGTGGGCTGCCATAGGCTACAGTGAGTGGCCGGCAGCCAGCGTGAGCTGCCAATAGCCGCGGTGAGCGACCGTCCAGAGGCCGGCTACCGATCTGCCTCCGGGAAGAGCGCAGTGACGATGCCAGCATGGGCCAGTGAAGCAACATCCTCTGCAACTATACTGAAGAACAAAAAGACAGCAACTTGTCTGTTCCCCTTCCCTGATTCCCCAACACTGTTCCCATCCCCCAATTCTCCAATGAAATCTTTAAAAAAGAAAAGAACAGGCTTAATTTCAATATTCAAGTCAAGAAAATTTCATTTGCAACACAAAGGAAAACAGCTTTAAGGGTCAAAACAACAGCATATATAACTCGAACCCAGATCTCCAGACCTCAAGCCCAGTCTTCCCCTCAATACCCCTGTGTGATCCCCAGCACAGTGCCAGCCCAGCCCGCTCCAAACCCATAAGAAAAACAAAACAAAACCAAAAAAAAAAAAACACCTGTCTTTCTGTTAGGTTTCTCTGTTACTTTGAGATTTGGTCCATCAATGTAAAGCAAATTATTTTTTAACGTTTTCTTATTTTAAATATTCATCTTCTTGAAGTAGGTTACTCTTTTATGAGCCTCTGCTTCTCTTTGAACTGATTCCCATTTCTCCATATCTTCCCTAACAGAAACGTGTAATGCATTCAAAGTGTGAAATCCAATTCCAGTTAATTTTATTGATTCCTTTCACAGCCTCCTTATTTCTTATGTTAATTGATGTTTATTTCAAAAACGGAAAACAAAACAGCCGGTTTGGAGAGAATGCCTTCAAAATCTGTAAAGAGCCTCCACATTTTTATTCAATTATAAATGCGCTATACAATATTTAAGTCACTCCCTGAAGTTAAGACCGGTTTTAATCCACTTCAGAACGCAGGAAACATCCTTCAATAACTTAACTTCTTCTTTGAAAGTGACTGAATGACTGAGATGATGATAAAATAAATACTCTGTCACACCCACACACTCACCAGGTTACCTAATTGTTTAGCATGTGTTTTCGCTGTCATCCCTGTCCCCTCATTGAGTTTCATACTGGAGACAGAACGCACATGGCAAGTCCCACTTAAGTGCACTTCTCCAATATTTCCCTTCTCTGTAAAAATTGCCCCGATTTTTGAAAGAGGACAAATATGTGCATTTTTACCCTGTATAATTTACCACCACACCACACCTGGGAATAGATAGCCAGACATTGAAAGAACTGTCCTGCATGGTAGGATCAGTATGCCCTGGGATCTATCTGGCTTTTTCTTGCATCTTGAAAATGTTTTGTCTCTGTTCCAAATAAACGGCTGCTTGAGTGGCCAGCTTTCTCCCTAATAATGGATTAATCCCATAGTAATGGATTCTATGAGCAAAGATGAGTTTCTAAAATGTGCTGAGTGCCATAAGCAGATCAATCCTGGACTTGCTTCCAAAATCATGACTGCCCGAACCCAACCCATAGAAGGTAATCACAGCATCCTCTTTCCATGAGCACCAACTCTTTAGGCCTGTCACTGAAAGAGGGATTTTACTACCTGGCCTATAGCTAGCACACCTTTAGGTTTGGTGTTTCTGATAGAAGTCATTTCCTCCTAAATCATTAGTAATTCAATATTTAAGTGACAGCAATTCTTTCTTCATCATAAATAAATATCAAGGAATTACTTTCATCATCTCCCAAAGGAATCTGAACTAGAAGAAACAGTTCCAAGACTAACTCTTTCCAGAAAAAGAAATGACTCCATATCCCAGAACCCTTGTTTGGCTGATGAATGAGGAGGGGGAAGGACATTAAAAGCTGGTGAGTTTCATTTTCTAACTCAGTTTTCTTCTTCTCTGTATCCAATCAGTCACCAAAAACATTTTATTGACAGTGTCTTTCTTCTCTTCTCCAAACAATCTCCTTGGCAAAGCCTCTTCCCTCCCTTTTCTTCCCACTCTTAGGTCAAGCCCAAATCCAGAATTGCATAGTCAACTGCCTACTCGCCATCTCCACTTGGACGTTTAATAAGCATCTCAAACTCAATGTGTTTGGAATGGGATGTTTCATCGCCCCCCAGACCTGCTTTCCTTACAAGTCTTCCCCATCTTAGTGAATTGACAACTCTATTCTCCCAACTGGTTAGATAAAAACAGGAGTTATCCTTAAATGCTGCTCTCCTTCCTTCCTGCCTCATACCTATTTCATCCACAGGCCGTCACAGTGTTGTCTTCAAAATATTTTCAGAAATGACCACTTCTCACCACCTCCACTATTCCAATCAGGCCCAAGCCATCATTTCCATCTCCCCTTACCTGGATTACTGCAATAGCCTCCTAACTGCTTCCACTCTGTTTTCACCCATGTCCTCTACAACATCGTTTCCACACAGGAGGGTGATCTTTTGAAAGCATTTGAATTGGAGCATGTCACTACTTGGAGCTCAAACCCCTCTAAGGTCTCCCTGCATCACTCAGAGCAAAAGCCTTAGAATCACTACCAGCATGGACTTCTCTGGAAGCCTCTAGCAGCTGGTCTGGTGGAGTTCTCTCTCCTCTGTTCCTTCACAACATCCTGTGCACACCTCCATCAGTAGTGACAATGTCACGTCTGACTCATCTGTGTCCTCCACTGGACTGTGAGTATCCTGAGGGCTCTTTCCCTTAAAGCACACAACACACAGTTAGTGCTCGATAAGTGTCCATGAAATGGATGAATGCAGGGGCAACTTCACTGGTGACATCATGCAGTCACACAGAGCCCAGTGCTTAGAAGGGCCCTGCACTTGATTTAAGCTCCATGGTCGCCATCTTGAAGTTGTTAATAATTGTTGAACAAGGTGTCCTCATTTTCATTTTTTTATTTGATTCCACAAATTATATGGCTGGTCCTGGATGGATGGACAGATGGACTTGACTTATGTCATAGCTTTCAGGGGAAAGATCCTGACAAAGAAATTTTATAGTTAGCCAAGGAATATATGTGTAAAGACAATGGAAAAATACAAAACAAGATCTCTGAAAATCTATGATCTATGTACCTTTCCTTCAAGAATATTACTGGTCTTAGAAAGACAAACAAAATTATGAATTCCAGTATGTGGCCATGTGACCAAAAAGAGGCATAGCATCTTTAAAAAGAAAAAAAAAAAAAAGAGGAATGATGGGGACTAAAATCACATAATTAACACAATATTGCAATGATTCAAGTATAGATATAGCATTAGAGCACAACAGACACCTCAGAAACATTATCGGGCTTTCTTGCACATAATAATTGAGATCATGATAAGGGAGGATCAGGAATCAGTGGGAAAACAGCATTATTCAACCAATGGAACTAAAATAACTAAAATAAATGGAAAAAATCGAGTTAGAACCTCAGCTCCCAAGTATAATTCCTAAGTATAATTCCCATGTATATTTTTAGGTATATGCTAAAAATTCAAATTAATTTTTTTAATAAAGCTACAAAAAATATATGTGAATATTTTATCAAACACTGAATGGGAGAAAACTTTACAAGATTAAATGCTCTATGAAAATGCAAGACCTATATATCCCATCCAAAAAAGTTATAAACATTAAAAGGTAAGCAATGAGTTTGGAAAGCTTATTTGTAATAAACATTGAAGACAAAGATAATTTCATCACTACATAAAAAAATGCATGCAAATGAACAACTGAATTAATCAACTGAAAAATTCAGCTTTTAATTGATAAATTAGAACTTTAAATTTTACAAAAATGAAAGTACAAATAAATAATTTGGAAAAATATTCAGTCTTACTACCAATCAAGAAAACGCAAGACAGCAATATGTGATTGTTTATCAAATTAGCAAGATTTTGCAGATTGTAATATCTATTCATTGTGAAAGTGTATACGGCAACACAAGGACTTTCATACACTGTTGGTGAAATTATAAACTGATACAAACCTAATAGAATCCAGTTTGGCAAAATATATCAAAAGCCTTTAAAAAGCCCATACCTTTTGGCCTAATGATTCCTCATGAGACTATTTTATCTGATACTTGATATAAAGTTTTACATATAAAGATGTTCATTACACCATTATTTGTAATAAATACGAGGTCTGACAATTACGTTCGCAAACTCATCCTAGAAAAAGTGCTACATACCTCACTGCTGAATATCACTATGGTCACCTTTGAAGTACTCCCCTTGGGAAGCTATGCACCTACAACAGTGCCTGGTCCCACCCTTCAAAGCAATTTTGGAACTCTTTTTCTGGAATGACCACCAGAGCTGTCATCATATTACCCTTAATGTCTTCAATGTCATCAAAATGTTTTCCTTCAATATTTCCTTTATCTTTGGGTAAAGAAAGAAGTCATTGGGAGCCAGGTCAGGTAGGTAGGGAGGGTGTTCCAATACAGTTATTTGTTTACTGGCTAAAAACTCCCTCCCAGACAGCTCTGTGTGAGCTGGTGCATTGTTGTGATGCAAGAGCCATGAATTGTTGGTGAAAAGTTCAGGTCGTCTAACTTTTTCACGTAGCCTTTTCAGCACTTCCAAATAGTAAACTTGGTTAACTATTTGTCCAGTTCGTACAAACTCATAATGAATAATCCCTTTGATATCAAAAAAGGTTAGCCACATTGTTGCAACAAGTTCGCAAACTTAATTGTCAGACCTCGTATTTGAAAGCAATCTACATTTCTACCTATAGTGAAATGAGAAAGTAACTAAAAACCATTGCATAAAAATAACATACAACAACTAAAATAATGTTTCTAAGGTGTTTAGTAATATAGGGAAATATTTACATCAAAATGTTAAGAGAAAGCATAGGATGTGAATGTTTATAAAGGATTATGATCTTAAAGATGTAAAAGTTTACAGAAAAAAAGCAAACTGCTGTCATTTCAATGCTGTAGAATTATAACCATTTTGTTTTCTAATTTCTATTTTTCTGTTTTCCCAATGGATCATAATGAACATGCTAATTTAGTACAATAGCTACTCTCTTAACTGATGCACCAGACTGACTGATTCCATCACCTCTGTTACCCAGGATGAAGACAGATGCCCGGAGACACCGTGGGCTGAACTGGTAGGCATCCCTCCTATCTGGTCTGCCTGTTTCTGCTCTCACCAGTTGAGCTGTGTACCTGCCAACAGTTCGTTATTTTTCCCCCAAACCTCTTCATGCCAGCTGTGCTTGTTACTATAATTACGTATTTCTATTAAATTACATAAATTGATGACATTATGAGTGAGAAAATGATTACTGTTTCAGTGAAAACCAAATTGAATGCTTTAGAAGGACTCCACAAAAAAAATAGAAAAAGGAAGGTCTGCAACTAGATGTGGCCAAGACAACAATATAACATTTGGAAAAAACCATAAAATCTAGAAGATTTCTGCACACTGCATCATGAAGTTGCCTTCTTAAAGTCTAGGATATCATGCAGCACAGACTTAAAAAGAGCAGAACTTGGAAGCAGAAACAATTTTGGAGTTGATCCCCCCCCATCCTGTAAGACAGGGCCACACTCAGAAAGAGGCAGTTAGGAAAACAGTACAGAGGAGATGGGAGTAACCGGGAGTTGGCCAGGGAGAACTAATGGGTGTGAGAAGAAAGGCTGAGGTACCAGTTTGTAGACCCAGATCAATACTACAATAAACGGATTTAGGAAATACCATAGGAGAAACAGTTTTTACACAAAAAGGGAATAACTGTACTCACAGCAAACAGAATGAAATACATTTCAACCCGGATCCAGGTTACCAAACAAAAGACGCCCAGATGGCGTGAGATGAAGGTGTGAAGCAGGCAGAACAGAAGGCGCCATAAGCCCCAAAGCGGGTGCCAACAGCCTCAGCCACAAAAGCAAAAGCCACAGCAATGCCTCCGGATCAAGAGGGTAGATCTCATGCTAACTGTTCCTACCATAATAAGAAAAGAAAAGATGATCTATTCTGAAGGTACATGTTGAAATCTTGAAATTAAAAGGCAAATGAGGCAAATGCTGGCTATAAAGTTAATCGTGTAGAAAAGAAAGGTGGGGGAGAGGAGGAGAGGGGAAGGAAAGGGAGGAGAAGGGAGGAAGGTGAAGGAGGGTCTACAAGAAGCCAGGAATGTATCAGACATCCCACATGAATAAACTCATCTAACCCTCCCAACACCCTTTGAAATCAATAATATTTTTACAGATGAGGACACTAAAACTAAGGGTGATACCTGACCTCCAAGAAGTAGTTCAGAGGTATGAAGGCTTGAAAGCTTTTGCCATGAGGAAAGGACTTGGAAGGTACTTCAAAGCACAGGTGTCAACCCATCGCAGTGTCTCCCAGCTGCTCATCACAATTACCTACTAAGCTTTTGAAAAATAAGGATTTCCAAGTCAAATCCCAGCCCGTATCTGCAAAAAAGAATCTCCAGATTGAAGGATCTGGAAACTGGTCCATTTTTCCGAAGTTCCCAAGTCAATATGAAGTTCACAGGCATGGGAACGACTGGCCTACTGTACCCTAGTCTTTAGTAAGTATGAAAACTGCAGGCTCTGTGTGTGTCCAAGACGAATAAAAAATGTTCTTTCTGGGAAAAGTGAGATGTTGATTTGTTTCCTCTGTTAGAAGACCATAATTCAGACAAGCCCCCTATTTGTCACTCTACTTAACTAGAATAAAAGTAGTCTGCAGAATTTATTTAAGCTTCTGGAGAATAAGGTGCTGTGCAGGTCTGCAGTGTGTATTCTTCATAGAAGCACCAAATTCTCCAGATTCCCCAAAAGGGAGAACATCACTTGTCTCGTGTAGAAACAGGCTCTGTCAGATGTGTTCTTGTCTCTGCTGAAAGACCTGAAACAGAGTGATGTCGGAAACTTTGGCTCAAGGATCCGTGAGACTGACAGGATGTTCTATACTAGCTAAGTGATGCCCACGTGGGAGGGAGCCATTGCCAGCCGGCCACCCTCCCTCCTCCCACCCAAACACAGCAGCAGTACACAGCGGTCCAGGCCAAGTCAGAAACTTGTCTAACAGACACCTGAAATTCTTGGCCAACCTAATAATAGTTAGTCTGTTATCCACAGTCCATTGGTGGCAGAAAAGCCCAAGACTTAGAAAAAGTATTCATTACCCACTTTTATACCCATAAAAAGTCTTTAGGACACTGCTGGGTAATTTAAGCAAGTGCACAATAATGTTAGCTATTGTTACATTTATTATAACTGTTAGCACTGTTGTCATCATCATCATCATCATCATCATCATTATCATCAGGAGTCCACTACCGGGGGTGCCAAAAAAATGTATGCACATGACTAGTATTCATCTTTTGTTATCGTATACACGTATATTGAATATTACAATTTTAATACAGTTTTTTGCTTTCTTAAAATGTGTATACATTTTTTGGCACCTTCTGTATTTCTTATGGTTAGGAGGTAAAAAAAAAAACCCACCTGTTAAGCACAAGGATACTGACCTAATATTCCAGTTTTTTATTGCTATGTAACAAATTACCCCAAAACTTAGTGGCTTAAAAGAACAACTATATTTCTTTTGCTCATGAATCTGCAACATGGGCAGGGTTTGGGATGGGGACAGACAGCTCATCCCTGCTCCACCTGGCACCTGGTAGGGAGGCTCAAAGGCAGCAGTGAGGTGGGGTAGACTGAAGCTTGTTCATTTGCATATCTGGCACCTGCACTGGGAAGACAAAAACAGCTGGGAGCTGGAATGACTGAGACTGCTTGGATATATCTATCTGAATATCTATCTAGATAGCTGACTCTAATGCTTATACCCACATTTCTCACTCTCTCTCTCCACGTGGTCTCTCCAGCATGGTGGCCTCAGGGCAGCCCAACTTCTGACATGGTAGCCCAAGGCTCCAAAGATGCATGTCCCCAGAGAGAGCACCAAGCAGAAATTCTATTGCTCTTTTTAATCCAGCCTCAGAAGTCAGGCAACATCATTCCCACTGAATTCTATCCACTGGGAAAAGTCATTAAAGCCAGCCTATAAAATCAATGGGAAGGGAATTAAACTCCACTTTTTTGCTGGAAATAGTATCAAAAAATTTGCAAATATGTTTTAAAACCACCACACCTAGGGAAATCATTTCTCATTCCTTTAGCTTGAACTTTTTATTGCTGCCAAAAGATGCAAATCTGACCAACGCTAGCCAGCCATTGTTTACATGAAAAGTCACTCTTTGAATCATTGACTCTACCTATCTGATCCATAAAATTACAAAACTTTAGATCTTGCCTAGATTTCACTGGGGAGAAAATTGAGTCCTGGTGGGGCTAAATGTCTTGTTCCAAGGACCAGTAATGGTTCTGTCCATCACTGCTACATTAATAAAACCATTCATCAGCATTCTATTTACAGGACTGTTCAAACTGTTCTACAAATATCACCTTGGACAGTCTTTATCATACTTACAGGAGCAGATGCTATTTTCCAGATGGGTTGCCAAAATCCAAGCTTTGTCTTGGCTTTTGTTAAGTAGCCAAAGGAAATTTGAAAGCATATAAGCTCAGTCTATTGAATGGCACCTGCTGGAGGTCAGCCAGTCAGGGAGGTCTCCCTGAGGGCGGGGGCAGAGTTGCATCTCTGGCTCTTGTCTGGAACTCAGTGCTACTGAGCTTCCTCTATTGAGGATTATACCCAGGAACTTACACACTAATGAAAACGCACAGCGTTAACACTAGGTCCTTTCTTGTGGAGAAGAAAATGGACAGACCTGGATCCCCAGGGGCCTGGGATTCTCAGAGCCATCAAGAGGGAGCTAGAACACCCACCAAGCAGTGATGCTGGGGAGACTGCAAGCCCTGCACTGGCTGCAGCAGTGCCAAGCTGAGATCTGAGTAAGGAGCAAGAGGAAGAAGAAATGAGAGCAGCCTAAGTCTCCCCAAGTCTCTATGTGTACAGGCTACTGAAGAGCAGTAACAGAAGAGTTTAATTCAAACCACCCATTAGTAGCTACTGTTTCGCTGTTGTTGTTTTTTCCCCAAGCTGCTTTGTACAAGTAAACACAACCCAAGGCTTCTTATTATCTTCCTAAGTGTTCACCTTCAGCTAATAAAGAAAAAGAAAAAGCTCTTGAAAAGGTATTTCATGAGACTTGTTAGTTAAAGCCCCTTCCTGCAAATCTCATGGAGTCAGTTCAATTGCAGGAAGATGGGTAGGCAGGAAACAAGACTGAAGTGCATTTTAGAACAACTTGGCAAATTAGCAAATTTTTTAACATCATTAAAGAGCTCTTAAATATTCTTTCCCGAACTACATTTTTATCTTGTGAAAGCATTTCAGTAATTGCTTTAAAGGAAATTGTGGAACTTTGGCACAAAAATAAATGTTTGCATGATTTGAAATGCAGTGGCAGCAAAGATCATGATTTTTTTTTTTAATTGATAATTCTTAAACTAACCATTTTGGTTTGTCTCTCTTTAAAAATGCCAGTTCCTATCAGCAGAAGCTGTAGTAAAGAGAATGCATATATTATTTATTTGTTTATAATTTCAATCAATTTAGTTATATTTCAATACTTAACCCTCAGCTCCAACTTAGAGCATAAGTAGGGGATGATTACAATCATTCCATCATTCTGTAATTAGAAAAATGAGACATTGCAACACAAGACTATTTTCTTAAAGCCAACTTCAGATCAGATAGAGAAGCTGGTTTAGAACCAGGTAGATTTCAATGTAAATACCTTACCCCACCTCACTTACTGTTGAGCTCAATCAGTATCTGCTGATCGCATTAACCAAGGACAGAAACCTACAGTAGATAGTCTGGCCTGTCACTAAGAAAGACAAATGTTCCAGCCCTGCCTGATTGAATTAGAATAATTAGCACTAGCTGCTATAACAGATAAGCTGCAAAATCTTAATGGCTTAACATAATGGTCCAATGCACAGAGATATTAAGACAGAGCTGGGGAGGGCAGTACTCTGCTCCATGCAGTCATTCAGGGACTAAGGATCCTTCCATTTTTGTATGTCACCAAGAGGTGGACTCCAAGGCCACCACAGAAAGGTAAAGAGAGAAGGCATGGAGAACCCCACAGGAGATGATATGGGCCAGGCCTGAGAGTAGCAAACATCACTTTCACCCATCTTCCATTACCCAGAAGTCAGTTATATGGTCCCACCTAACTGTGGAAAAGGCTAAAGGTTAGCTCTGTACCCAAGAGGAAAAGAAAATTCCAGGGTGAACATGGCATTTTCTCTGCCACCCCAACTAGAAACATGGGTATCGCTACATTGCCTAGTGTCAGTCTCCCTGATGCAGACCCTGATCCGGTATACAAGATACCATAAGAAAGAAAGCCTTGCCCCCTACCTTCTAGGAATTCCTAACTAAAGTTCTACACTGCACACTCAGCCCCAGTTCCACGGCACAAATTAGGACAGTGAAGAGGAATCTGAAGAAGCCACTGGAGCCAAAGGGCTTACTTAACTTCCACACTGGCCATTTGCATCAGCTATATGCTGACAACAAGCTCTGAAGTCCCCCCGACACACTTCTAGGATGGACACTCAGCTGAATGGTGTGGCTCCTATGAAAGCTTCATATCCATTTAAAAAGTGACCATCTCAAGATTATACTGGATCTTACCCAATTAAAGCCATCATAAAACCAATAAAATGGATATCCGATTGTAGGGAGGGCACAGGGCAGAGGCCAAGAACAAAAGCTTCCCCAAGGCCTGCTGAGAGTTTGCCCAACGAAGGAAAAATTAACAATGTGTACTTGTCAGCACTCCTGTTGTGCTAATTTCCTTGCAAATATAAGCAAAGCCTTTTAATTAACTTAATATCAATTTTACTTTTCTCACATTTCGTTCTAATTATGGGATGGATTTAAAGCTCACACAGCATAATTTAGAGCCCTAGAATTAGCAGCTTTACAACTTAACACACTAGTAACTGCTAAACCTGAGGGCAGTGAGGTTCCCTGACCCTCTCCTGTTACTGCATTCGGAAACTTGCCCCTCTCCAATCCCTGAACCAGCCACCAGTGCTGGTCAGGACTGAGTCAGGGAGTGCAAACTTCACAAAGTAAGAGCCGGAGGGGCAGCTGATGTGTTTCTTTTTGGGTCAGTCTCAGCCTATAGACAGTGATGATATCAGTTAAATTCCTGGGAGCTCTCACCTGAGCACCAACTACTTGCTGTAGCCCCCACAGACATTTCCCCAACCACAATCAATGTTCTGGCTGAATGGGCCCTCAGGGTTCTTATTATGATTGCAAGAAGCACCTCAGCAATAACCAGCAGGGAACTTTGAAAACACAAAGTTATTACTCACAAGTCCTAAGGGTATACTGCATGCCCCAGGCCACACAGGAAGGTCACAGTTAGAGAGACAGAGAGCAGGCCTAGGGCTCTGTCTTTATTGGGGTCAAGGGTAGGATGCCTAGGGTTTCGCAGGTTTACTCTTCACTGGCGAATTTAAAACAAAGATTGGGAATTATGGTGCAGAAGACGAAAAGGAAAATCATGTCACTTGTGTGGTCACTCAGGGCTTTCTAAAAGAACTTCATGGAGGGTGGCCTGGCCCTTTATCTAGTGGTGTGGCTGGCAATGTTTATTCAAAATGGACGTCTATGAAATGGATGCCTTGGCAATCAGACAGAAGCTTAATGTCAAGCACTTACATTACAATGTAAAAAAGCTTATTGTCAGGCAATAATCACTGTAATTATACAACAGTGTCTCTAGACAGCTTATATATTTCTGAGTTTCAGCTTCCTTATATGTAAAATGGGTATAATAGTATAAGTAGATTTAGTGTAAAATTAAGTACTGTGAAACACTTGATATGTATTAGATGCTCAGTACAAATACTATGCATGGTAAACTATGATATACACGTGTACATAAGATATCATATGTTTTATTTCATCAAATCTAAGATGCATTCAACTGTAAATTGCACCATTTTTATGTAACCATAGGGGGAAAAAAATGTTACCAACTAAACTATGACACACCACTGATCATAAAATGAATCTCAATTTCAGAAATTTAAAAATGTGTATCCAGGTGCAGAGCTGCCAGGTTGGTGATTGGTTGTCGGGCTGCTTGGCCTGATCTGTGAGCAGCTGATTCGGACAGGCTGAGACTGGGAGTTTTCCTGGGAGTGTTGGGCCATGAGCTATGCGCCTGCGTGATCCAGCTGGGGCTTTCCTGGTGATCTACCTAATACATCAAAGCAATCCCAGAGCGACAGCCAGAATGGGGAAACAAAGAAACATGTCACAAGTAAAAGATCAGAAGAAACCTCTAGAAATTGAACTAAATGAAACAGAGGGATCCAACCTTTCAGAGACAGAGTTTAGAACACTGATGATAAGAATGTTTGATGAACCTAGTGAAGACATAAGGAAGGACAGAGAAATCATGAAAAACAACCATTAGAACTAAAGAATACAATAACTGAATTGAAGAACACACTCGAAGGAATCACCAGTAGATTAGATGAAGCAGAGGATTGGATCAGTGGTTTAAAAGACAAAATAGCAGAAATCACCCAGCTGGAACAACAAAAAGAAAAAATAATAAAAAAACAACGAAAATAGTTCAAGAGACCTGTAGGACAAAATGATGCGAAACAACATCTGCATCATAGGAATACCAGAAGGAGAAGAGAAGAAGCAAGGGGTCGAGAATGTATTTGAAAAAATAATGACTAAAAGCTTCCCTACCCTGGTGAAGGGAATCCACATACAAGCCCAGGAGGTGCAGAGTTCCAAACAAGCTGAACCCAAACAGGTCCGTGCCAAGACACATCATAGTTAAAAATGGCAAAGGTTAAAGACAAAGACAGAATCCTAAATGCAGCAAGAGAAAGATGACAGGTTACATATAAAGGAACTCCTATAAGACTAACAGCTGACTTGTCTACAGAAACTCTGCAGGTCATAAGGGAGTGGCAGGAGATATTCAAAGTGACACAAAATAAAGGCCTACAACCAAGACTGTCTACCCAGCACAACTATCACTTAAAATTGAAGGCGAAATAAAGAGCTTTTCAGAAAAGGATAAGCTTAAGGAATTCATCACCACAAACCAGCATTGCAGGAAATGTTAAAGGGCTTTTTTATACAGAAGAAAGGGTAAACAAGCTAACCTGGGAAGACCAGGAGTACAAACAACAAAATGGCAATAAATATGCACTTATCAATAATCACTTTAAATGTGAGTGGGCTAAATGCTCCAATCAAAAGACACAGAGTGGCTGAGTGGATAAGAAAACAGGACCCATGTACATGCTGTTTACATGAGACTCATCTCAGAGAAAAAGACACACATAGACTGAAAGGAAAGGGATGGAATAAGATATTTCATGCAAATGGAAATTAGAAAAAACCTGGAGTAGCAATATTTATTTTGGACAAAATAGCCTTTAAAATGAAGACTACAATAAAAGACAAAGAAGGTCACTACATAATAATAAAAGGATTGATTCAACAAGAGGACACAACCCTAATAAATATCTATGCACCCAACATAGGAGCTCCTAAATATATAATACAGATTTTGACAGACATAAAGACAGAGATTAACAGTAACACTATATAGTAGGGGACCTCAACACCCCATTGTCAGCAATGGACAGATCCTCCAGACAGGAAATCAACATGGAAAGAATGGCCTTAAATGACACTTTAGACCAGCTGGATTTCATCGGTATTTTTAGAGCATTTCACCCCGAAGCAACAGAATTTACATTCTTCTCAAGTGCACATGAAACATTTTCCAAGATAGACCACATGTTAAGCCATAAAACAAGTCTCAGTAAATTTAAGAAGATTGAAATCAGGTCAAGCAGATATAGAGGAAAAACTGAAGGTTGCTAGCTAGGAGTGGGTGGGGATGAGGGAGAAGGGGAAGGGATTAGACAACATCAATAGGTAACTACAATATTACCAGAGGGATATGAAAGGCAGTTCTGGGAATATAATTAATAATGTTGTGAATATTTTGTAGGGTGTCAGATGGCTGCATGTCTTGTTGAGGAGACCACTTCAGGGATGGGATAGAGGCTTGATCGCTGTGCTGTACACCTGAAGCTGATGTTGTATAATATTTTATGTTAACTGTGATTGAACATATATATATCGATATATATCTATATAGAGATATATATCGATATATATATATATATATATTCACAGGATGTGGAGTACAGTGTGGGAGTGGAGTCAAGGGAATCGTAATAGATATGTATGATATGGGGAGAGTGGGGCAGCGGATTTGGGAGGGGAATTGTCACTTTGAGGGGTAAAAAGTATAACAATTGTGCTGTGTTGTAAAAAATTAATTAAATAATTTTAAAAAAAATTTGTATCCAGTATTGACAAAATATGGTTTCAATCTATGAGATATCTTCAAGTCAAATCCAAGTTAACCAGAATGCCCTAAGACTTGGATAATCTAATTAATTCAATTTCTAGTTAGCAGAATCTTGCTTTATTTAAATATTCATTAAAAATGTACTGGCGGTGTAGAGAGGATGGCAGACACTGTGGATTCCCAATGTAAATACCATTCCTTCTCTCCTCTTTTGCCTCCATGACACTTACTTTCTTTAGAAAGCAACTATTTTCTTTATTTTCTTTTTTAAAGATATTATTGGGGAATTGCATGGGGGAAAACAGTATTGGGGAATTGGAGGAGGGGACCAGCCAAGTTGTTCTTCAATCTTCGTTGTGGAGGGCGCCAGCCACCATCTGGCTTCCCGTAGGCAGCTCGTTGCCTCTAAGCTCAAGGTGCTATGTTCAGTCTTAGTTGCGGTGGGCATAACCACCATCCCGTGCAGGAGTAGAACCAGCAGCCTTTTTGTTAAGAGCACACACTCTATCCACTGAGTCATCTGGGCGGCAGCTCAGCTCAAGGTTCCAAGTTCAGTATTAGTTGCAGGTGGGCATAGCCCACCATTGAACAGGCAATCTTGTTGTTACACCAGCTGAGCCATCCTGCCACCTGTTGGCAGCTCAGTGGTAGCTCAGCTTGGGTGCAGTGTCACTGGCCCATGTGGGAATCGAACCAGCGACCCTGTTGCTCAGAGCTCACGCTCTTAAGCCAACTCTTAACCAACTGAGTCACTAGGCCAGCCCCAGCAAGTATTTTCTTGAAGGTTGGTCATGTGACCCTTTTCTGGACCCCATGTGGGAGCCTGCCCAGGGACCCTTCTGGAAAAGAATAGGAGTAAATGTGGCCAGTGGTACAATACTTCCTACCCTGTACAAGGATACAATGACTGGAACTACAGCAGCCATCTTGCAAGTATGAAGAACAGATCAAGAGAAATGACATTATAATGTCATCATAATGACTTCATGATTCTGAACCAATGCCAGTACCACTACTTCCTGGCTTGAACAAGGTGAGAACAAGTCACTTGCTGATGAACTGATTCCTAAATGACCTAGAGAGGGATTTTTTTACATGAATGAAATCTATTCTCTTGCAAACTACTATGTAAGCAATTCATTATAATTCAAGGCAGAAGTAAACAAAGCAGACCCGGGCAAAAACCCTGAAGAAGAAACAATTAATTCTGACAAGGTGGCCAGGGAAGTTTTCAGGGAATCAAGGGCTTCTGAATTGGTCCTTGGAGAATGCATGAGATTTTAATAAAATGGGTGGAGGGGTATTATTCATAATCTGATAGTTAAGGGACCCTCGAGTAACATAGCTCTCATTTATACATGCATAAACTTTGGTCCCTAGAAACAGAGAACTAACAGAACTCTGGTCTGTTAGTTCAATGTTCTCCCTACCAGGAAGGGAAAACACCTAACAAGCCATGTATAACTGTAAGATACCCCTCAGTGAACACTAATCACACAATTAGCCATTGTGTCTGAGGCCCTCGTGGAACCCTGCTCTCTATTAGCTGTCAGCAAACTCGTGTGCTGTGTCTGGATGTGGCCGCCTGTAATTACGGCAGCGGTTTATTACTCATGCATGGCAAGGCTGAGGCTCTGCAGTTAGCCATGACAGAGACATTATTAAAAGGGAAAACTTCTCTATCAATGGCTAAGCCGATTGTCATCCACATGTCAGGACAGTCTAAAGACCTGTGAGGAGCAATAAGAAAGGCAGAGGACAGTCTTTCAGCCAGGTGAGTCCTGCATTTTGTTAAGTACTATAAGCATCAGGAAAGGAAGGGGGAAGAGAAGAAGGGAGGGAAAGAGGGAGAGAAGGAGGGGGAGGGAGGGAAGGGGAGGCAGGCAGGGAGAGAGGGAGAGAAGGGGAGGAAGAGAGATCGCTTGCTGGGTGGGGAGTAATTTATCTGCCCCTTTGCAGCCCCAGTCCTCCCTGGTCAAAAGCCACCCCATGGGGAGTTGGCTCCCCTGAACCTCTGGGTTCCACCTCTGGGCCCATCAGCAATTGCTGAGGAAGCAGGTCATGTCCTGCAACATGGAGTTCCAGCAGAATCCAGAAGGGGCAGGAGGACCCAGATGCCTGGCAGTGGCCCCACAAGGCAGACCCATGTGGTCACTGCAACAGCCACAGTTGGGACAAAGCTCGGTCTGGAACAAACAACTCCTCTGCCCTCATCACCATGGCCTCCCTCAGAATCTCTCCAACCTACCCACTTCCTCTTTGGCTCAGGAAGGCATGGGGAACAGAAAGTGAGACCAATCATCAGGTGCTGGATGGACAAGCTGGGACCCAGCTAAACCCACAGAGAGTGCAATGTCGGGGTGCCACAAGGAGACTTTCCTCAGGAATAAGCTGATTAAGGCATCACTGGGTGGATGGGGCAGAAGACACAGAGGTGAGGATCCTGGAGGAGCTGGCAAGAGATTCCTGCCAGCTCACCATGGGAAGAGATATCTCAGCTGACCATGGAGGGATGGGACCACTGGGTGCTAGAGAAAGGGTGTGGCTGGGGGGCTCGGTGCCCCCACTAACTTGGGGGGGTGGCAAGCTAGAGAGAAGCATTCAGGTCAGAGCTTCTGAGGGCTTATTCCGATTTTCCAAAGGAGCAATTCCAGATGCTAACTCTTAGCTCGAGACATGGCCAAGGAGGGGGCTCAGTGAGGTGCAGTGGAATCACTGACGGTCGGAGGCTGGCTGAACCCTGAACCAGAGGCACGGCTGGGCCAGTGACACCAGCACTTCATACCCCATCCTGGGTTCTAACCCACCTATAAGTGCATCCAATGAACCCCAACATCAGGTCCCCAGTAGTCTCACTACCTGCCTTCTGTGGTCCATGTTGAAACTGCTGAACTCTGTTTAACACTCACTGGTTAAGCACCTACTGTGTACCAGTTCAAGCCTCACCATTTCCATACTCATTTTAATATTCTTCTGGAATCTTCTGGTAAAACTACAAACCTATCATTCCAATTAGATCACAATGTCCAGTTGGGCATGATACCCGAGCCTATCTGCAATCCCGGCATCAATCCCTGCCTCGCCGTGGGGAAGTGCTCACTACAGAAGTGAACGACCGACGGACGTGCTCTGTGACAGGCCTCGACATGCACAAGCTGCCATTTCTTCTCCTAGGCCTCCCAAGTGATCACCCAAAGGCACCATCCTTACATGTAAGCAGAGGAGGGAGAGGAGAAGAAAGGAGAAGGAAGAAGTAAACAGAGCCCAACCTCAAACATACATGAACATAGAAGGACCCCAAGTTAATTCAGAGTCCAAGCAAGTCCGAATAAAAAGAACCTCCTCTTGGGGCCTGCTGAGTGGTGCATTGATTAAGAGCTTGGGAGCGGCAGCTCAGAACAGCAGGGCCCTGTTCAGATCCCACATAAGGGCCAGTGACACTGCGCCCTCTACAGCTAAGATGGTGAACAACAGCTCAGCCTGGAGCTTGGCTGCCTTGAGTCGCCAGCGACGGCGTAGGCTGCAACGAGGCTGGCCAGCAGCGGAGGTGAGTTTTCATGAGCTGCAGTGACCTGCAGTGCCGTCCAATGGCCAAGGGACTGCCTCACCTGGGAAGAGCACAATGATAATATCAACATGGGCCATTGAAGCGACATCCTCCACAACTAGACTGAAGAACCAATGGACAGCAATGGACAGCAACTTGTCTGTTCCCCTTCTGCAATTCCCTGACATTGTTCTGCTCCCCCAATTCCCAATAGGATCTTTAAAAAAAAAAAATCCTCTTCTTACCCCTCCAGAGATTTCCATCACATATAATAACCACCACACTCTGCCACAATGCCACAACACTAGAGCTGGCTGATCACACATTCATTCAAGAAAGATTTGCTAAGCATCTACTGTGAGCAGTGCAGCTCTCAGCATCAGTGATATGATGGGGAGCAGGCAAGATAGGTCCTTCCTTCAAGGAGTTGGCCTTCTCCCAGTGGCCATGTGTCAGGGTGCCATGGCTTCTGTTGGATATTTGAATCCCAATTCATCCTGACTTAGAACAACCCTGCTTCACATTTGAGAGGTGAAGTGATTTGCCTAGAGTCACACAGTGATACCACAGACACCAAATCCAGGCTGTCTGACACCCAGTGAACACCCTTTCTTCTAATGTTATATTCTTAAAGACCAGGAGGATATTTAATCTTAAGTTCTCTCTCCACTTGATGTGGGCCTCTCTGGGCCCACATTCCTTCTTCCCACTGTCACCGTTAGCTCTAATTACTGTCCACAAAGAACACTCATGATTTGGCAACACCAAAGGTCAGCGGCTTAGATTTCCTTCTTGAGAATGACATGGGCAGCCTCTCCTAGATCCAGCTGGGCTGGGCAGGCAGCAGCTGCCCCCATGAGCATGGTGTCTGTCCCACACACTGGCCAACACAGATGGGGCTGCATCTGAGGGCTGCCCAAGAACTGCCTCATCTCTCCAGGAGGGGCTGGCTGCCACCATGTGCTATCAGCCCATTGGAGGTGAAAGAAGTGAGCCTCCCTCCAGCTCCCAGACCCCCGCATCCCTAAACAAGCCTTCCCCACCCCTGAACTCCTGAGCCCCTGGCTGCACAGAGCCCTGCTGAGGGCCTGCACAAAGCACAGAGGCACACATGGTCCTGGCTTCCTGCTGACACTCACTGTGGCCATGGATCTTCATGCCAACATCTGCCCTCTCCTTACTCTTACCTCCTTCCCACAGGAAATGCTGGCACCATCCAGCTCTGTAGGCTATCCGAGTATATCTATATCCCAGCAAGAAAGAGGAAACAGCTGCAGGCCAGTTCTAGAATCCATGAAGAGATGCCTCCAAACACCATCATCCCTCTCTTTCTGACCCCACCTTGGAGGATTATAGAGCAAATCTCTACCTCTGTCCCTGTCTCTTGGGTTTGCCTATGTGTCAGGCTGGGTGCACTGCAATTGAGTTATCTGGGGATATTTTGGTTTTCTGGAGCTCAGATTCCAGCCTCATCTGCCTGAGTGGCTTGGGGGCAGGACTAGGACAGGTAATTTTGACTTCTCTCCATTCCCGCAAAGATTTTCAGTTTCTTCAAGCAACCCTGTTTCTATTCAATATCCTTCTGAAATCCAAATTTGGAACCTAACCTGAATCGATTGCATTTCCACTTATGACAGAGCTGCTCTGGGCTTACTGAATGGACAGTGATCTGAGCCTTTCTGATTCATTGCACAGGGGCTCTGATGAGGGACAGGGGCACCAGCCAGAGCTCAGGGCTTGCATGGGGCAGGTGAAATATTACACCCCTCCACTGTCTTCACCCTGACTCATCAGGAGGATGTTGAACTGGGGAAAGATACCATGCTATTCAGGAATCTTGGCTCTGCCCTTCACTGGCCATGTCATGAAGGCTAAATTACATAGTATCTGTTTCTCATCTTCCTCAGCTCTAAAATGAGAGAAACAAATAACTTCCTCAGAAGGTGATAGAAAGCCAAAAGTCATGCACAGAGTTACATGTGAATTCTAACAATTCCCTAAGTCCATTTTCCTAGCGCTGGTACAAAACCACCATGTCTCCATTTAAAAAAATATTTTAACACTACATTATTTTCTTCTGTATGATTCTTTTTCAGGTTTACCAATTTTTCTACAATAAATATAAATTAATTTCATTCTACAAAAAAGAAATGTAAAACCATATTCTTATTATAAAAGTACATATTCAAAGAAAACATACTGAAACATGCCAGTCCCTAACCTGACTGACTGTTTTACTTCCAAGCTCCTCAGAAGGATCTGGTGCCCTTCAGTCTGAAAGGTGAAGAACCAGCACAGCCTCAAGATGGCGCAGGCAAGAAGGTGGACACAAGATAGCTTCCTCACACTCAGTCTCCCCAGCTTTGTCTTTCCAGCCTCTTCCCCTCACCATATCCACCCAACTCAACCCAGCCTTTACAGTGTGGAGGTTATTTCCTCTGTGGCTATCAACACCCTCCTAAAACTAGCTCCTGTCCAATTAATCAACCAATAAACCTTAGGTGCCCACATTATGTGCAAGATGCTATTGCAGATGCTGAGGGATAGAGGTGGTATTAAAAAGTCCAAAATATGATTCAAGCCCCTAAAAAGCCAACAGTCCAAAAGATAAACCCATGGAGACACATAACTATAAACCATGGGTACAAAACACCACTGACAATAAAGCTTCATGCAACTCAAAGCAGAAAGAGCTCAGACTCTGTGGCCTGGCACAACTTTCCTATCCCTAGGCAGTGACCTCGAGCCAAGCTTTAAAGGAAGGATGACTGCAGAAAGGGGTGGGGAGAGCAAACCAGAATAACTAGTACTTCTCAAAGACTGGGACTGAACTGTGGAGTCTACAATCTAAAGGTAAATGTGAGATATTTCAGCAAGTCCATCAGTCCAGCTCAAGAAGCCAGAGGACACTGGGCACAGAGACACTGAGAAACCAGAGGCATGGCACTCTGTTAAAGGATACCGCCACAAAGGTCAAGGTTAGAGTGGGGCCTCACGGAAAGAATGGAAGACCACATATGAGAGAGGGTGGAGGGAAAACACTAACTCATCTCTGTGTGCTCGCCTCCACTCCAGCATCTCTGCTATCTCTTTAAAATGTCATCTTTGGCCTACACTAAGAAAAACAAAGCAATAACAACTACAACCATAACTGTTTTCAAGAGGCAGCATACAATATTTTGGCACCAGGAGTCTTAGCAGAGAGGCCAGTCCAGAGGAAGTCAGGGTCACTCAGGCCCCCTAAGCCAGGGGCCCTCTCAGGACACCCCAGGAAACCTGTTTCATGAGTGAGAAAGCACTGAGATGGCTGTGCTCACAGCCAGGGAGGTGGAACCCTCCAGGAGTCCCTGCTGATGAAATTTTCTAAGAGTCCACAGGAAAGGTTGGCGAAATGTGAGCACCCTTTAAAATGCCAGCTCCCACTTTGTCCCGAGGGGCTGGGCCCAAGTGGCCATGTTCCTACTGTCTGCCCAGTGCCTGGCTCTCCCTGACCCTCTGCAGTCCTAAGGAATAAAGAATGCCGAGGTCAAGGTTTCCCTCTCTTCCTTCAGTAGCAAGGGATGGAGACAGGCTGCAGAGCAATCCATGTCCCATTGCCCAGGAACCAGGAGATCTCTCCTCCCTCTGCCACCCCTGCAGGCCAAGCACATCAACAGGTGGGACACACATCATGGAAAACAATCACAGGCAAAGGAGGGAGTGCTGTGGGGGGTGGGAGGGAGTAGGGGTGGGTTCTCTTTTCTCTGCTCTCTTCCTCCAGGTTTCATGTCACTAAAAATTACACTCTGTGGCCAGCAAGATAACATCTACCTAGTTGCAGCTTGAATTCCTCGCTTGCCCAGGGAGCACTCTCAACCCAGCCTTCCTGCCAGTTCCTCCTCAGAGGCTGCAAAAAAACTCAGCCTTCCTACCCTGCCCTACCCAACCAAGTGTCTCACACTCACTCCTCCCAGGGAATCTCTTGCATGGCAGAAGAGCACACAGGGAAAGATGATAGACCCCCAGCCCATCTAAGGCAAGCTCTGGGCTTCTCAGAAGTCCCCACCCACCACCCCTACAGGCTGCCATTGGCAGGCAAATGGGTTTTCCTCTTTGCTCTGCTTGGTGTAGACAGTTACAGGAAGTAAACCACAGGCAAGGCCACAAGCTTGTCAGAGACTCAAAGTCTAGGCACCCCCACCCCAGGTCTACTGACTGAATCAGGGACTCGGGGGTGGGGCCCAGAAATCTGTGTCTTAACAGGCCCTCTATGTGATCCCGATGCATATTAAAGATTGAGACAAGCTGGTGCAGCAAAGAGCCTCAATTCTGGAACCAGACTGTCCAAGTTCAATTCCCAGCTCTACCACCCCTGGCTGGGTGACTGTGAGCAAATGACTGGGGGGGCGGGGGGGGCGGGGAGGGTGCAGAAGTAACAGTACCTATCTCCTAGGGCTGCTGTAAAGACTAAGTGAGTCTCTGCGTGTCTGTAGCACTTAGTAAATACCATTTATAATTTTATTATACTATTTGGAGACTTTGGGGGTATATGACTATATCATATTTAGTTTTCTAATAAATATTGGTTGAAACCAATACTAAAATGACTCGTGTCCCTGAGTGCAGCCTGACAGTGAGAGAACCCAGGCTATCCTACACTCTCTTTTGGGTCTTATGGGTACATTTATGATAGGTATCTGTCAATAAGGCCCACCCATAGGCTTCTAATTCCTCCAGAAACAAACTGTGGGTTTTGTTTCATCCTGTGCCTTGGTTTTTTGACACTTAGAAGAGCTCCCTCATGACCCCCACATCAGGGGGCACTGACAGACAGGCCACACTGTCTGCGAGGGGTCAGAGAGATAGCAGCTTCCCACTGCAGATACAAGGGCAAGGCATCCCCGGGACACTTGCTGAACGACATGGAGAAGGCCAAGGGGTCCTTTCAGAGGGCTCGGAGATCTAACCACATCCTACCCAGAAGGGCCCGGAAGGACCCAGAAGGAATCATTAGAGAGCAGAAAAGGAAGAGTCTGGTGTCATCCTTCTCCATGCCACCAGCCTGGTCTCTCTCTGTAACTGTAGGGAAGACAGTTGAGTGGGGTCCTGCTATGCAGAATCTTCCTGTCATCAAGCTTCATACTCCTTATAATTAGGAGGAGACAGTAGACAGGTGTCAAGAACACAGGCTCTGTGGTCAACCAGACATGTGGTTCTGATTCCAGACTCTACCATTTACAAGCAGCAGGATACCAAGCAACCAGGTTAACCTCTCCAAGCCTTTTCTCATGTCTGATATGGGGATGGAATGGACCCACCTGGACTAGTGTGAACATTCAATGAGATAACACACTTATAACATCTCTGCACAGTGTCTGGCACACAGGAAGTATTCCATCAATTATTATTATCTTTATCTTTATGATTACCTGTAATTCTGAAACTACCATGAGAACATGAGTTGGAAGCTCAGGAAGGGAGGTGGCAGCCTTGGATCTGCCTTGGATACCAGCAGTAGGGATGCTGGAGAGCTGCCTGCACTCCAGTAGGGAATTCTCAACCTGACCTTGGGGATACCAAGTGTACAGTAACCCATTAGTCCCTGGACCAGCTGTGACCATGGTACATTAAGTCTCCCTCTTTTTCTGAAGCACTGAGGAGAATATTTTGGATGGAACAGGTCTGACAACTGTCATTACAGTAAGTCCTCACTTAACCTCGTGGATAAGTTCTGTGACTTTAGGAAGACTGACATAAGGAAACTCATTTTACCACAGACTAATTGATATTAGCAAGAGTTAAGTTCCTACAGAATCTCATCAACGTTACCAAGAAATGAGGTTGAACGAACAGACAGACGTTATAAGGACCTGCTGTGATTGGATGGCACACATCTCTTTACAACTGTAAAAATCTGCTTCCCCAACCCACCTGAGAACTTGAGCATGGCCCTCAGGCAGCTCTCTGGGAGAAACCCGGCATATTTTTAATAGGAGCCTCCATCTAGGCTGCGGAAAGGAAGGAGTCCTCATTATTAGCTGTGCGGAGCCCGCCTTCTCCAACTTACTACGGAAGCGCATTAGCTCCAGACCTGAGGCCTTGACTCTGCAGACCTTTAAGCCCACCAATGTCCCTCCCTGTCGGACTCCACCAAACGCTGAGCTGTAAGAGTGAGTGATTTTCTCCCTCTAAGAAGGCCTGAGCATCAAGTCCCATTTGGCCACGCGACTAGTTTCTGGACTTGGGTTGGAGTCGCCAGGTAATGATTCCTACACTCGAGGGCTGGGAGTCAGCTGTACTTACATGTTTCCACAATAAAAGCAAACTTAGAGCTGGGGCACAGAAAAGAATCAGGCAATTCTTTCGAGCAGCCTGGGTAGGGAGGGTAAGAGGGAGCTCGCAGGACCCCAGGAGGTGCGGGCTCCCCAGCACCGCGCAGAGCCCGGGGGCTTACTGAGCCCGGGGAGCGCCCGCGCGCGTCCTTACCATTCAGTTGACGGTAGACGATGTCCTCCAGCAGCGAGAGGCGCTTCAGGACCGCATCCTGTATGGGGCTGGCGCTGTGCGCGCTTAGGTTGGCCGCCTCGGCGCGCGGCCGAATGTCGTGGAAGGCATCTCCGCTGCGCACCGCGATGGGCCGGCACTTGGCCAGAAAGAGCACGAAGCCGGCCACTGCGATCAAGTTCAACACCAACAACACTTTGACTCTTCTCAGTGAAGCCATCAAACACACCCGGCCGGCCCTCGCCCCGGACCCGCACCCCCTCCGGCTCTGGCGAGGCGCGGGGCAGCCAAGGGGAGTGAGAGCCTCACACTCCGGACGGACGGCAAGGATTCCAGCCGCTCCCGACCCACAGAGCGGATGTTCCGGCAGTGAAGACGGTTGGGAGAACAGGGCGCTCAGGAGAAGAGAAGAACCGTTCGCATGGAAGCCCTAGGTCTGTAGACGTGCTCCCCGAGATGCCTGCTCAGTACACGGAGCGCAGCCCCTTCCAGGCGCCTCGGCTTCTCCAAGAAGGGCCGGGGGCCTCCCCACGGCACCAGCAAGTGGTTCGCTGCTGGATCTCGGGCCGCCAGGAGCGGGGCTACGGGAGCAGCGGACCTCGGAGGCTGGCGGGCCGGCAAGCGGGGCTGCCCAGGCGCCCGGACGGGAGAGGCGCGCAGGTGCCCAGCTCGGGGTTCGCCGCCCGCCCAGGGTGGAGCGCGCCGCACCTTGGGCAGCACAGTCACCACCCTAGTCCACAAGCGGCCGTCGCGGCGCGGGATCCACGGTCTTCAGCCGAGGACCCGCTCCCTGGGGCGGGAGCCTTTGTTCCACTCACCGACCCGCTCCATCAAGCCGGGCAGAGGGAAAGCCCGCGCCCGGTGCTTGCATCCTCGCAGCTCCGCAGTCACGATCAAGTCTCAATTATTCTCAAAGTGGAGCAGCACTAGGGGACCGAGGACTGGGCAGAACGCGACGTCCTCTCCGCCCCTCTTACCGAGGAACCCCACCCCGCGCCAAACTCACCAACGCGCACAGCGTCGTGGGCTCCCGGACACGTTCCAAGTCCCAACACCACCCAGTGAGCCTTCGGGGCCTGTGGGTCACTCTGGCCTCTCTCCGGGCTGGAGCATGGAGAATCTGGCCGGAAGGGAGGAATTGGATCTCAAAAGTCACAGTACCCTCCTCTGAAAACGTCGCGGGGAGCGCGGCGGCAGGGACGCGCGCAGCGCACCCTCTACTCGCAAGAACCGGCAGCGCCGCTCGTCCCGCGCCCCAAGGAGCCAAACGCCGAGTCTCTTAATTGGCGGACGCAGTGAGACCGCCGCTGCGGCAACGAGAGCCCGCACAGTCCGGGCGCTGGAGAGCCCTGAAGAGAAGCGAAGGTGGCAGCGGGGTGCGGCCCGAGGGAACCCGCTGCAGCGCCAGCTCCTCCGCCGCCGCCCCTGGCCACCCCCTCCCCGTAAGCCTATCGGCCGCCGCCGCCCGCCGGCTGCCTGGCGCACAGCTCCCCGGCTCACCGGCTCGTGCGCGCGCACTCGGAAAGGTGGGGGCGCCGAGAGAGTAGGCACCGCGCGGGATGAGGGCAGTCAAGTCATGTTGGCTGCTGCGGGCGTTGGAGAGACCCTTTGATTCTCAGCGCTCCCGGAGCCGGTGGGTTTGTTCCATCCTGGTAGGCGATGAAGGCATCCCTTTCTGTGTGCTCGCAGCTCTGCCTTGCTTGGCCCGGAATGGCTAGAGGGAAAATCTGGCCTGGAGACTCGGATTCTGTTACTTTGGGAGCCAGGCCGGGCGTTAGTGGATTCCCTCCGTGTGCAAATTCTAACCGTCCAAGTCAGTTTCCGTGTCCACCCACACGTCTATACGCGTTTTATTATAAGAAGCATACTTTGGCTCCTGGATTTCCATGATCTCTTCCTCTTCCCAAAACCAGGAGCTGGAAATACTGGAGTTCAGAGCCCCTCCTTGATCCATTGAATTCCTTGGGCCCAAAAACAAAGCCAGGCTGCCAACTAATAAAGACAGTGCAGTACAGCCCAATGAATCTGGTGACTCCCACCACTTTGTTTCGATCTCATTAAAGTTTTTGTTTTGTTTTGTTGCTTATTCGTTATTGTAAACATTAATTTTTAATATAGAAAGATATGAAAATATAACAATCTTTTTATTTCATCCCTGGGACCCTTGAGCCTGGTTTTTGTACAAGAAAATGCATACAAACTAGTTAAATGAAAAAGCCACATAGGAAGCACAAGGGACAGTTTTTACACAGGTGTTGGACATAAAAGGCATTGACTGGGAAAAACCTGAGTTATTGAGCATTTATGATATGACAGGCACTGGGCCAGGTGTGGTCCCCACATGACCTCACTGAATACCCAGTAGAGTTAGTTAGGTGTTGTTATAACCACACTGCAGATGGAAGCTAGTAGGCGCTTCTGCAAAAATAATGTCTGAACCTTCACTTGGCCACAGGACTGAGACTGGGAGACTGAAGCATTGAGCTAGGGTCCCCCAGTAGTAAGTGGCTCTAAACACAGAGTGGGGGGGCGGGAGAGGATGGATTTCCAAGATGTGCCTATTTGGGTGTAGAAGTCAGGAAGCAAAGAAGAGGAAATTGCCTCAGAGTAATAAACTTTCCAGGCAAGACCCAACTTCACAATTTTTTCATCCTCTAAAGCCAGAGAGGTCCCTTGCCCAAATTAACTCGTAATCTTACCACACATTTTACAGGCTTCTCCTGTCACCTTCCATATGCATTCTGCATAGTTTCTACATTCACAGATGACATCTGACTCTCTAAACTCATGATCACACCCTGAACCCTGTCACCACACAGAAGTGCTCCACTCCTGCTGTCCTGCACTAATATCCCTCCTAACTTTTTACCTCTCCCACTCTCAATTCCAACGAAACATTCTCCAGCCACCAGCAACCCCCTCCCTCCTTCCCAGGTATCTAAGGCTCTTGTCATCCTCTCTTTAGTTCCTTCTCCACCTCTTCTGGTTACTTGAGTTCCAGGTACTCATTTATTTCAAACACATTCCTGATAGTGGCCACAGTTCATACACCCTCATATGCATGTTCTTCCATTGCCCCAACCCAGCAATCCCTATCTCTGAATCAATCTCACCATCATCTTCCATGCACCCAAGCACCCAGGCAAGAGAGTGTACCTAGGGAAAACAATCTCACCCAAAAGCTAGGGGACATTACCAATTGGTGGTGTCTAACTTGAATTGGATCGTTAATTCCACTCAGCAACACTGTTCAGTGTACCTAACCAGTTCCTGTCTCCAGAAGAGCCCAGGGTAGACTTCAGAAGTCCATAAACACCCCTCAACTAGATACAGAAATGGTTTATGTTATGTCACATGGGCATTTTTCTGGAGGAAAGACCCATAACTTCCATCAGAGTCCCAATGTGGTCAGTAACACCAGAAATTTAAGAACTTGCCTGGCATATGTTAGATATGCAAAAATATAATCAGCTAAATATTTCTGCCAGCTGCTTATGAAATCCATGGTGATGAGGCACAGAAGGTTGGTGGAGCTCTCCAGTCGCTTGATAGAAGAAAGAAAACTCTGGGCTAAGGCCAACATGCTTGTATAAATGAAAGGTGAACTGATATGAAGGAAATGAATTGAATAGGTTCTGCCTGCTGTGTGAATTCTCAAGCCCCAAAGGAGTACACTTCATCTACATACACAGAGATTAAAGGATCCTTAAATCTGTGTACAGAGCCATCCACTGCCCTGTACCCAGAGGCTCCTAGAGGGATGGGCGACCCCCCTCGACTAATGACTGCCATCTGTCTACACACCATTTGGCCCAATGCAGCTAGTAAAACAAAACTACCCCTCCCTCAGAGGCTGTGTGGCCTGCTCTCCAGCCTGGGTCCTATTTCATCTCCGTTACCAGGGAGCAAATACGTTCTTGACTTTAAAGTACGAAATTCATCCTGGATGGCTCCCAAAATCTTTCCTGATTATAAAATTCAGCTAAACTACAAACATTTTTAAAAAGAGGTTTACTGGTTTGTTTGTTTAGCAAACTGAAAGGGAGGTCATTGATGAATTTCTGCCCATAGGTCCCCAAGGATTTGATTCCAAATACGTTTTTCACTCATCACCGTGGTTCATGACATGTGCCTCTGACTTGACTCTCACCTTTGCTTGCCTGTTAAAAATACCTTGCATCTCAGCCTGGTCTATCCCAGGAATGAAAAATACTTGCAGGCTCACCAAGGAAAACCAGAGACTCACCAGCCCACTTACTCTGCCAGAAGCACAGAAGTGGGACCTTTACTCTCATAACCCCTGAGCACTGAAACAGATACTGGAGTTTTGTTTTGTTTTGCTTTTAAGGGAAAAAAAAAAAGATGTGTAAGTACCTCCCCACCTTCAAGAATTCCCAGTGTAGAGGGGCAAAGCTCAGAGAGGGATAAATAAACAGGGAAAGACCACCTGTGCTGAGTGTGCTAGGGCTTGCATAGCGTGCAGCAGTACCACCCATTGGGAATGGAAGAAAAGATGACAACTGCTATGTACTGTTATCCAAAACAAGAAGAACTCAAAATTCTCTGATATTTAATATGTGCGATGACAGCCACACATGTATGTAATTCATGAACCACCCCCACACACACACCTATAATGAGCATGCGCATTTCACATCTTTTCCTGGGAGGGCCCACCACACAAAAAGCACAAGGAGCCTGCTGGCCAAGTGACAGCAGCCCTGGGATTGCATTTGCACTAAAATGCTCCCTTTCTGCTGCTGGATTCCTTCTAAAACTCAGCCGCTTTTAAGGTCCCTCTGAGCAAACCAGACCTCCCTGGAACCCTTTCAGGGAGCTCTCAACATATGCAGCTTTTTATTGTAATATCTACAAATTATCCACAAATTTATCTACAAACCTATAAAACACCTATTTACTGACTTATTCATTAATTGCACGTTTATTGAGCACTTGCTCTGTATCATGTGTGCAGGGCATTGTGGATACATGTTCCCTGCCCTCTTGGGGCTTATTGTTTAGCAGGAGAGGCAAATAGCAAACACACCATAACACCAAATCATTAAATTGCAATCGAGAGAAACAGGGCAGCCTAGCTGCGGGAGTTGGTGGGCTGGTTCTGTTTGTTCACAGTCAGGTTTTCTGGGGTCTGTCCTCTAGGTAATGCCCCTCCCTTCCTCCGTGTTCTTGGACCCTTCTCATTTTCACTCGGGGACCCCTACCCTCCTCTCAAGGACAACTTAACAGCTGGGGAATGCCTGGGGCTGGGGATGTTTTCTGAAATGTAGATGACTCTCATACCATATGCACACGACTGTATTCCATTTATGCATGCAACTTTTCTTCATTTAACAAACATTTATCACAACCAAAAGATTGTCTGGGGCCGGCCTAGTGGCACGGCGGTTAAGCGCTGGCTTGGGAAGCCAGCGGCCCCGGTTCGGGTCACATTAATGAGGGCCAGTGACACTGCCCTCAAAAAAAAAAAAAAAAAAAAAAAAAAAAAAAAAAAAAGATTGTCTGACACTGATTCTAAGTGAAAAAAAAAAGAAAGGTGCAAAAGATGAGCATGGAAGGTGACTTTTCACTGTCTGTTCATTTCCCATTGTCACTAAGAATAAAAGCCCTTTATAGGACCAGTACACGCTTTCACTTGGGGTGAGTGTGTGGAAAAAAGGCCAAGAGACTGAGCCCTCCCTGTCATGGGCCACACAGATGCTCTGTGATGCTGACACTGCTCAGGGAGGTTCAGGCCTGAATGGGCAGCTGGGAAAAAACGCAGATGGCCAGGGACTCGACCCACCCGCAAGAAGAGCAGCAACAAAGGCCCACCCGCTGTGCTGTCTCAGCCTTCCTCCCTGAGCCCACTCAGCCCCCATGCCAGCTCTCCTCCTACCTGGCCATTCCTTTGCCAGTTAACAAGAGCAGAGCTGGGTGCTCAGGGTCAAAGCTGGAGGCATTTGTTAAACCATTGATTTCTATCCTCTTTTTCAAGAACTAAAACTCTGCTTCTGGATGTTTTAGACACTGCTTCCTTTGTCCACAATCTGATACCCAATAACCCACACACCAGAACCATAGGAAGTGTGTATTCAGATACCTCCTGATGCACTTCTCCTTATGTATTTCCTGTAAGGAACAACTACCGGTCTATAGTGGGCAGTGGCTTGATCTCAAGACCACCTTTGCTGGTGATTTCATGTAGTTTCAGCAGGTGGCCTTTGAAACTACCACCTCCTAAGTTGTTTTGTTGAATGCAGCAGCTCTTTTGGAGAAAATTCCCAAGGAAGCATTATTTTTTATCATTCACGTGGAATAGCCCAAAACAACTATGCAGATACTTTGGGGAAGAACAAGGTACCTGAGTCCTCACAGCACGTGTGGACTTGCTGGGATGACTAGAATATTCTGGGATTTTTGTCCTGGCCATCTTACACTTATTTCATGATCTAGGACATGCAAACCAATCATCTCCAAGTTCCCCCAAGCTCCTGGGTTGCCGTTTTCTTTAACGTCCTCCATCACACTTGCTGCAGGAAATCCAGTGACCTCCCCAAGGACTTCTAACAGTAAAGATTCTCTGGGGTTGCTCAACTTCCCCTGGCTGTCCTTGGTACCTTGGGCTCGTAACCCTTGGTTTCCCAGGCAATACTGGTCCATGTCTCCATCCCCTTTCCTCACCATTTCTTCTCAACCAAGAACATAGATCCCTGTATTATTTTTCTATCAGTACCATGAAAAATTATCACAAACTGAGAGGTTTAAAACAACACACATTTATCTTACAGTTCTATAGATCAGAAGTCCAGGATGAATCTCACTGGGCTCCAGCCAAGGTTCTGGCAGGGCTGCGTTCCTTTCTGGGGCCCATATCCTTGTTTTTCTGGATTCCAAAAACTGCCCATACTCCTTGACTCATGGCCCCTTCCTCCATCATCAAATCCAACAATGTCAGGCTGAGTTTTTATGTTGCCATCTCTTGGGTTCTCTGACTGCAGCCTGAAAAGCTTCTGTTTATGAGGACTCAAGTGATTCAATTGGGCCCACCTAGAGAATCCAGGATAATCTCCCAATTCAAGGCCATTAATCTTAATATTATTGGATTGTCGGAAAAGTCATGATGCATTTTTGCAAAGAGAAACAGAAAAAAATACGTCATGACTTCCCCGACAACCCAATACATTCATTGGTTCTGGGGATAACGATAATGAGATTTTTGCAAGGGGTGGCAGGAAGCATTATTCTGTGCACCACAAACCTATTTTTCATGCCCAAGGCACTTCCAAATCAAGGCAACAAGTATTCGGTAAGAGCAGAGTATGTTGTGGGAATTACAATGGAGACGAGGGAAAAGGGAACTTCAGTATTAAGGGGCAGTGGTCCTAAAACTCATTGGCCTTTCCCCGTAACTGCCATCTTGCTCCTTGGCCCCGGCCCTTAGAAGAATCCTGCCATCAACCCCAAGAGCAGTATTTCCCAAAGTTCAGTCATTTGTCTTCAAGGTAAGCTAACCAATCATCAAAACCTGGGACTCAGCTACACTGCTTTTCCCAGACTCTCTTGCTATTATTAGGTGTGAACATGTGAATGAGTTTTAACCAACAGAACATGAGCTGGTGTGGTGTGGCCACACTTGGAGCCAGGAATTTTAAGGCAGCTACGGGACATCTTTCCCCTTTTTCTGTGCCAGAACTTAGAGGTGGCCACCCAGCCTTGACCCTGTAGGCGATGAGAGACCCAAAAGACAGGAACAGCTTCAAAACAAAAGGACCCTGGGGCCCTGAAGCACCACATGGAGCAAAGACACATCTGTCCCACGTTGTTAAGAAAATAACAAACTGCTTGTACTTTAATCCACTGAATTTTGAGGTTTTGTTCATTACAGTCACTTAGCCTTCCCTAATGGATATATTTACCAATCTTTTAATGTTTAAATACCGACTATACTATTATCTACATAATTTTTATTTAGACAAACTCACTTCTCTTTTTAATTAGCCACATTTTATACAATATTCACAAAATAATAAAACAAATTTTATCAGGTGCTTACTATGTGTTATGCTTTTGTCATACTCTCTTTAACTTATTTAATGCTTTACATGCATTAATTCATTTTAATCCTCATAAAAAAAAAACCTAGAAGGCAGGTACTAGTATTATCATGCCAATTTAATAAATGAGGAAAGCTGGGCATGGAGACATTTAGTCACTTGCTGAGGTCCCAGCTGGAAAGTGGAAGAAACAGGAAGGCGGGGCAGAGACAGTCCCATGATACAGTCAGCCACAACTGCTCTATTACTAACCTGTATTTTCAGAATGTCATTACAAAATTTGCAAATGACATTTGTTTCCTATTGATCTTTTTACTAGAAGGACAAGTGGGTTAAAGTTATCTCAAAAAAAAATAAAAGAAAAAAGGAAAGCCAGAACAAAGAATAGAAATCAAGAATGATATAACCAAATCCAAGCACCTTGAGGATTTGGGGAAATGAACCTCTGTAATGGCATAGAGGCAATCAATAAGCACATCCACACACATTAATAAATAAAAGGAATAAATAAATTATACCCAAGTGCTGTTTTCTTCATACTCAGAAGACGGTTTATGCTTTTGGAAGATGAAGGAAATAGAATTGCCCATCCTCTTCATCCCAGAATTGGAGACACTAAGCAGTTTTCCTCCTTTCCTTGATATTTTGTTATTTTCAACCCTAGATGGGTTTTATTTTGGTTTGTTTAAAGGAAGGCTGAGAGTCAGGGATTTGTCACCAAACTGGTCCTTGGCGTGTGTGTGTATGTATGTGTGTGCGCATGCACACACCAATAGACCAGTATGTGTGTATGCAAAAATCTTCTCTAATTCCCCAGATTGCGGTAGTTACTTATTTGTATCCCCACAGCTTTGTGAACACTCACTTCAAGGATCATATTGCATCGTAATTCTTTGTTCCCATATCTGTCACCAAACAGACTGTGAGAGACTTAAAGTCAGAACCATATTCTGTCTCTTCGACACTTTGCATGCAGAAACTTCACAATGAATATTGGCTGAATAGGGAAGTGAATTAGTGAACTGAACAAATAGATGAACAGACCCTGGTCTGAATAAGTCATAAGGGTGGACCACAAAGGCCCTTGTTTATATTCTTCAGCCTGAAATATGGCATTTGATTTGTGTTTGAGGTTGTACATACAGGCTTTTATTCTTATAAGAAGGAATAAAGGAGATATTTGAAACTGATAGGAGGTGAAAGCTTATTTGTGTCTGATACACAGGAGATTTCTTTATGGGTATACATAAAGCCAACATCAGAACATTTGCCCTGTGCCTTCCAGACCTGTAAGAGCATCCCCAGACTCCTCTGTGTCTCAATGTACACCTATAAAAGCATTTTAGCTGACATTTTCTGAGTTCAAAAACCCCTGATTTCCCATTATCATCTGCCACTTACAAGTAACTTGGCTTTCCTCTAAGCATGATAGATGTGAGTTTTACATAGAATAACCTAACTACTCTCTGTCTTTCAATCTTCACCAGCCAGACCACTGTTTTGGTTGCAGAAAGACTGCTGTGTGCAAACTACTATGGACGGGAAATTCTCCTGGGGAAAAAAATTCTTCTGGAAGAAACACCAAAAATTTCTGATTTGGCACAGCTGATTTGCCTTCCTTTTGTGCATTTTCGTTGCTGCTCCCCCATGGTGATTCCTCAGCCCATTCAGAAGCCTTAGCAATATTTTTGTTTGTCATTATTGGTTTGGGTTCAGAGTTGTGCTTTCCCATTCTTTTTTTAAAGTCAATTTTATTGAAATGTAAATAACATATAATAAAAGGTAACTCTTTTAAGTGTACATTTCAAAGAGTTTTAACAAACATTTTCACTCATATAACAACCACCACTTTCAAGATAGAGAATATTTTCTTTTATTTAGTTATTTATTTTTTAATAAAAATTGTATATACTTCATGTGTACAACATGATGATTTGATATATGTACAAATATACGTAGTGAAATGATTACTACATCTAAGCTAATTAACATATCTTCTCACATAGTTACCATTTTTTTGTGATAAGAGCACTTGAAATTTGCTCTTTTGGCAAATTTCCAGTATCCAAAGGAGAATTATTAACTCTAGTCCTCACGTTGTCCATTAGATCTCTAGACTTACTTATCCCACATAACTGTAACTTTGTACCCTTTGACCAGGATCTGCCCATTTCCCCCAGCACCCCACCCTGGCAACCACCACTCTGCTCTCTGCCTCCGTGTATTGCACTTTTTAGATTGCACATATAAGTGAGACCATGTAGTTATTTAAACGTCTATGTCTGCCTTACTCACTTAGCATGAAGCCCTTCAGCTTCATCCACATTGTTGCAAATGGCAGGATCTCCTTACAAGATAGGGGCTATTTTTATCACCCTCAAAAAGCTCCCTCAGGCCCTGTGCTGTCAATCTCTCATTCCAGTCCCAGGAAAACACTGATTTGCTTTCTGTATAAATGAAATTATACAATATAAAATCATTTTTGGTCTGGCTTTTTTCACTCAGAATATTTTGAGATTTATTCATATTGTGGATGTATCAAAAATTCCTTCATTTTTTTCTTGCTGAGCGCTAGTCCATTGTATGGAGATACTCCAATTTGTTTATCTATTAATCTGTTGACAGAAATCAGGTTGTTTTCAGTTTTTGCTTAGTATCAATATAACTTATGAATATTCATAGACACATCTTTGTGTAGAATTTTTTTTTATTTCTCTTGGGTAAATACCTAGGAGTAGAATTGCTAAAAGTATGTGCTTGACTTCATCAGAAACTGCCAAATTGGCCTCCAGAGTGGCTGTACCATTTTATATCCCCATCAGTAACACATAAGAGATTCAGTTCTACATCTCACAATACTTGGTATGCTAAGTCTTTTTCATCTTAGCCTTTTTAGTGGGTATGAAACGATAATCTCATTGTGGTTTTAATTTGTATTTTCCTCATGATGAATGATGATAAACACCTTTTCGTATGATTGTAAGTCATTCATAGATCTTCTTTCATGAAATGTTTGCTCAAATCTTTTTCCTATTTGTAATGGATTGTTTATTATTTCATTGAGTTGTAAGAGTTCTTTATTTTGGACACAAGTCCCTCTTCAATGTAACTGTCAGTAAGGAATGACTTGGCCTATTCTACTCACCTAATCTAGTTATCGGAACTAGTTATCCTAATTATCAGAAGCTTCTTGTCTACAATAGTTATGTGAATTAGCCCAGGCTTCTGGATGTGGCTGATATATGCTGCATTTAGTTAGGGTTCTCTGCTTTGTTTCTGGTAGGGAAAATGATATGGCCAAAACCTTCTTCACATCCTCTTAAATCTGACTTATAAACATAGCAGAAAAGAAGGAAGGAAGGGAGGTTGGGAATAAAGAAAAGAATATTCCAGGGAGGTATCACCTACCTACAACTCGCATCAAGACCTGGGCAGGCTATTACAGCCATTAAGGCAACAAATCAAATACCCTTTGCCTTTTCCCAGGCCACCTTTCTGCTTCATGAGTGCTACAGAGTCCAGAAAATGGAATGTTTGTCCTGTTACCAACTGATTTTTAGGAAAGGAAAACAGACCTCATTCTTTCATAATGATGCCTCCCGGTCTCATATACCACCTCTTAATCAAATAATCTGTGCAACAATTGGAGGCAGAAAACAGAAATTCAGAGATTCCACAGGTTGTGGGACAGCTGTCAGGCTGAGTTATGCTTATTAAAGGGAACAGCCTTAGTGCCAAATAAATTAGGGTTTCCACCCTGAGCCGCAGGAAGAGGGGTGTTTTCCTCTTTCTAGCATCTGGCCAAGACTCAGTGTGCTCAATAGAGCTGTAAAAAAGACCAGGCTGTAGAAATGTCAGATTAACATATTTGGAGACCTCAGGTTTATTCAAATTAAATTAATCTCCTGGATTAAGTTCAAATGAGAAGGGGGAAGGAGAGGAAGTGTGGGGGTGGGTATGGGGACTTTAAGATGACTGGAGACCACAATGCAAAGGAGTATGGATGGGACATTTTTTAAATTAAGTTTTGCTGGCAGTTTTCAGCTTTGTATTCCAGCACTGTCTCCAGGTGCCTAATGGGAAAATTGTGAAGAGCTGGATCATGGGGCCTGGTGGTATAATGCAAGAAGTGGGAAGATGTGTCTATTCAAGGTCACTGTAGCACACATCAGCAGCTTCCTGGTTCAAAATGGTTAAGTCCAAAGAGCTCAGCTTGCCTGCAGCAGGACTCAGCTCATCCCTCCTACAAACACCCCTGCTCCTCTTGCAAAATGCTCCTGTGCTGCAGAGCTCAGGAGATGAGCAAGAAAGTCACAGAGAAAATAGCACTTTGTAGAATATCTGTGCCATTCTCCCTGCTGGTCACCCATCTGCCGGAGTCCTTGGCCTCATCTGCAAACAGGTACACACACTAGAATTCTGCATATAACAATAGCTAACTTTCATTGCTCATGATGTACTCCAGAAACCCTCAGGAAAACCAGGAAGCTGAGGATCAGGCAGGCTGCGTACTTCGGCAAGTGGGGATTCCTCCCCAGCAAGTGGAGGAATCAGGTCTCAAGTTTAGAGATCAAGAAATGGATCATTTGCTTGCTTGACTGACTGAAGAGAATCTGCTTTATTCCAGCAATAAACTAACAAAGAAGCAAAAAGAAAAACTTTCACAAGATTGTGCCCTAAAACAGAATAGAAGGACCAATGTGGAAACCAAGGCACCTAGCAATGAGCAGTTAACCTAATTCTAGTTCCCTAACTTGAGAAATTCCTCAAGTGTCTCTGCTTCAAATTGAATAATCTTCCAATTTCCTGCGTAAGGTAATTTTTTAAACTACTGATTTTTATAGGTTTGAGCATGTGAAAAGCCGACTACTGTATGTCTTTTTAATTAGATCCTTCACATGATAATTAAAATCTCTCTTTGCATCATGGTTATTCTTCAACTCTGCAGTAATGTTCCTCTGGCTGGAAGTTAGCTGACCATCTGGAAGCAATAAACTATCTTAACCTTAAAATGCAAACTATCAGTTAGAGGTACCACAAATTAGACCTACTCGTCATTACTTTAGTAGGTAAAATGCCAGGGCTCCATTCTTCATTCTGTCTAAAAGGAAATTGCAGAATCTTACATTGGAACAGGGATTTTGAAAGTCAAATACTCCTAGTCCTTTTTCCTTTGATTTTTCAGAACAAACCTGAGTAGTCCTCCCCTCTAATGGCGCTGAGGCACACTGTTCCCCAAAAGGATACTCCAAGGCTGTTTTTAGAAACTTCTTCCCAAGCTTATTCTTTGTTTAGGGCCTTGGAAGTAAAGGGGAGGTAAAGAATGTTGGCTAAAAGCTTGGAAAGGGTTGAAGTGCAGAGGAGGATGTGAGCAGGGACTCGCAGGAGAACAAATTACAAAAGGGAGCGTGGTGGGTCTGGGTACAGGTGATGCAAATAGTTAAGTAATGGCTGTGATCATGTGTCCATACAGTTGAAAGTATGATCAATATAGTTATTGACTCAGGAATATATTTGAATTATGCTAATGGTGGCTATTTCTTTAAATGATAGAAGCTCTTCTTTTCAGACGTTATGCCATTGTTGTCACTTGTGGAAAATAAACCAAGACCAATCAAATGAGTAAAAGCTAAGGCTGTTAACTCAGAATTTGCTATTTCAAGGGAGTTAGCCACCTTCACTTGGCAGAGACTCCAAGGCAGGCAGAGGGTGGGAGAGCCTTAGAGTGGACAAAGAGAAGCCTTCAGCCATGCTCTGATTGGCAGCTGCTGGCCTGGGGGAGGTTGTAGGTGGGACAAGCAGAGGGGCCATTCCATATGATTGGCTAGAGGGAGATTTTGCTTTCTCTGATTGATCCTAGGTACAAGAAACAAAAATTAGGGAAGCTGTCAGTTATTAATCAAGTCCTGGTCACTTGGGGCCAGTTGTTGCTGCTTATTATTGTTTGTCTTCCCTGACCAGTTAGTTACTAGAGGTAGTTGTCTGACTTCCTACAAATCTGACTAAGAGAGAGTAGTAGGCTTGATTCTTGGGCTGGTCATTGTAGCTAACGGGTTGGTTTCCTGGACTGCTTACTGCAGATTGTGGGTAACAGTTCTATCTCTATATAAAGTTTGGCCATTGTCCATTGTCCATTTGTACACTCACACTTACTTCAATTCTATATATGTTTAAACAGCACACTATTAGTGATGTCATATGCAGTCAAATTATTCATTTACCATTTATAAGACAATATAGCACATTGGTTAAGAACATGAATTTTCAGGTCTAACCACATGGTTCAAAGTCCAACTCCACCACTTATTGGCTGCATGATCTTGGGTTAATAACTCAGCTTCTCTGGTCCTCAGTTTCATTGTCTGTAAAATAGAGACGAAAACAGTACCTACCTTATAGACTAATTTTGAGGATTAAGTGATTTATATTAAAAAATATAGAAAAAGTATGTCATGACTTTTCCGACAACCCAATATATCACCAGTAGATTGTGTTAGTCCAAGAATGCACAGTTGGTTGGACATTCAGAATTGACCATTCACACCAGCTGCCAGCCACTCACGCTGGCTGCTGGCCACTCACTGTAGCCTATGGCAGCCCACTGCAGCAGGGGCTGCACCTATGCCGTCCGGGGACTCACAGCAGCCCAGCTCCAGGTGGAGCTATAGTTCATCATCTTATCTGTAGAGGGCAGTGTCACTGGCCCTCCTATGTGGGATCCGAACCGGGGCCGCTGGCGTCCCAAGCCAGCTCTTAACCACAGCACCACTCGGCGGACCCTGTTAGCTATATTTTAATAAAAATCTTTAAAAATAAATTAGTCTTCTTAACGCTTGCAATATGGGTTTAATATGATCTTTGAAAAATGCAGTACTGTATTACTAAAGCGGAGGTGGTATACCTACTGTAGTTGAATATATATAGATAGTCACGGGATGTGGATTATACTGTGGAAGAGAGTCAGAGGAAGAGTAATAGATATATATGATATGGGGGGGGAGTGGGGTGGTGTATTGGGGGTGGGGGGTTGTCACTTTGAGGGGTAAAATGTATAACTATTGCACTGTGTTGTACACCTGAAACTAATTAAAAATAAAATTTTAAAAAAAATTTTAAAAAAAATGCAGTAACTACATTATATTATTTAAACTAATTCCTACCATAGGAAATCGTTTGATTTTTATAATATAAGCAAGAATTAGAGATGAGAGCAGTGAAACACATAACAGTAAACAAATAAATAAGATTTTTTTCAGCAATGACCATTCATTATTTTGCTTTTGAAAACCAGAAGGAAATTATTTTCTTTGAGTTTCAAATGTTCAGTAATTCCAATCATCGTTCAGTAAATGCATCTTAGCTTCAATATTATTTTGAGTTGCTAAAATAAGCGAATCTAAAGAATCAGATCTTTTCTGGTTTGATGTAGTCAACAATGATGTCATGTAGAAAATTACCTTGATGCAATGATAACCCCCAAGTGCACTACCTGGCAGTATCTCCAGAGCTCACAGAACAGAAAGGCTCAGAGACCAAAATAAGATGCTTAAAGCACAGAAAGAAGCCAGGAATAAGAGATGGAAATGAAGTAGAAGTCTATACAATCTCTCTCTCTCCATATGCATATAAAATCTTTCTGCTGCTCTCCTGTATCAACCTTCCACCTTCCTGGTGCATCCACCATGTAACCATGTAACTCTGTGGTTACAATGACCAGAGTTGAGTTTATTCAAGGAAGCAAGAGTACAGGAGGAGCCATGGGTCAATAAAGCACATTTGCTCTATGAGAGGATTGGGGCAAGTACGCCTACCTACAGCTGAGGCACCAATTAGGCAGATGACCACCTGTGAATTTTATCTGCATTTCTCGGCCTGGTAGATTTCCCAGGATGGAGCAGGGGTTACCAATGAGTAACTAATTTGGGGGTAATGTAGCTGTCGTACTAATGGGGACATGACTTCTACATGAAGAAGGATTTCCATTTCATTGTATTCATAAATAATGTTCTTAGGCATTCCATTATTTTTATCAGAGAAAAGGTCTTTCAGGTTACCTGCTTAATTATTATTCAACCTTAACATTCCTTAGGAATTCTGGTTATACCTCTCACAAGCTAATGGATTGCTCATTATGTATACTTAACATATCATTTTCATTCATCCCATTTATTTTTGTTTCCTCTGTAGGAGAATTAAATATTCTCCAATAATGCAAAACAAGTGGCCACACGGAGGATTTTCTCCACTGAACCCTCTTCACACATCATGGATTATGATTTTCCATGGATTTTTCTAGTACTACTGTAGCGTGAGTTCCTTCCTCGGATCACTACCATCTTATCAACAACTGGATTACCAACAGCAGCCCAACCAAAGTACTCTTAGTATTCTTCCTGTAAATACATGGGCTGGAAGACTACCTCCTGCTTTCTGCAAGGTTAACTGTGGGGAAGCCCATCTGCCTAAAGCTGCAGCCCAAGTCCCACTCCATCTGACTGAGGCAGAGTGTAGAATGTGCCTCCTGGTCCAGGCAAGGCAGCAGCCCACCAGTCTGTGCTCCCAACAGGCTCCCTGGGGGCAGAGGGCTGGGTCCCCCTACCACCTGGGGAGACAGGCAACTAGTGGAGCTGAGTGTGCATGCACTGACCCCCGTGGCAGAGACTTCACCACTGACCCAACCGAAGCTGATGGGACATTGCCGCCATCATTTTCATTGGTCAATTCTGAATGTCCAACCAACTGTGCATTCTTGGACTAACACAATCTACTGGTGATATATTGGGTTGTCGGAAAAGTCATGACATACTTTTTCTATATTTTTCATTGCAAAAATGCATCATGACTTTTCCGATAACTCAATAGTATCCCTTCTTTATATATCTATGGGTTTGTTTTGTTATTGTTCTGTGTGGGATTTGTACATGTGCAGTCATGAATAAAATGGGCCTGTAATTTTTATCTACCACAATGCCATGTCAAGTATTTTAACAGTTTATTTGATATAAAGTTTACTTGATGTAAGTATATACTCATGGGATTTTTAGTAAGTTTATACAGTTGTGAACCATCACCACAATATAATTTCAGAACATTTACTTTACCCCAAAAAGTTCCCTTGTGCACATTTGCATCCATTTTTATTCCCACCCCTCAGTCCCAGATCATCACTAGGGTGATCTGCTTTCTGTACTCAAGAGATTTGACTTTTCTAGAATTTTCATATAAATATAGTAGTTTTACAATGCATGTAGTTTTTTTTGTGTCTGGCTTTATTCCTTAAGATTTCCATAACATTTTTGAGGGTCAGTCATGTTGTAATATGTATAGTTTGTTTCTTTTTATTGCCGAATAACATTTTATTGTATGCAAACACCACATTTTGTTCATCTATTCACCAGCCAATGAATTTCTGAATTGCTTCCAGTTTGGTGTTATTATGAATAATGCTGCTATGAACATTCACATGCATGTCTTTGTATGGCGATATATTTCCATTTCTCTTCATAGATTCCTAAGAGTGAGATTATTTGGGTCATATCATAAGTTTAACTATTTAAGAAGCTGCCAAATTATTTTCCTAAGTGGCTGTGCGGTGTTACATTTCCACCAGCAATATATAAGGATTCCAGTTTCCCTACCTGTTCACCAGAACTTGGTAATGTCAATCTTTTTTATTATAGTCATTCTAGTTGGTATGAGATGGTATCTCATTGTGGTTTTGATTTGCATTTCCCTAATGGCTAATGATATTGAGCATCTTTTCATGTGCTTATTGGCCATTTGTATACCTTCTTTGGTAAAATGTCTATTTCACATCTTTTGGCTATTTTAAAATTGGGTTGTTTTTTATTTTTAAGTTTTGAAAGTTCTTTATACATTTTGGGTGCAAGTCCTTTACCAGGCATATGATTTGCAAATATTTTCTCCCAGTTAATCAGTGGCTTATCTTTTATTTTCTTAAGAATATTTTATGAAGAGAAAAAGGTTTTCCTTTTAAAGAAGTTCAATTTATTAATTATTTTCTTAAAATCATGTTTTTGGTATTTTATCTAAGAAATCTTTACTTAGCTCACAGTTACAAAGATTTCCCTTAGAAATCAAGAAGTTTTATAATTTTATCTTTCACATTGAAGTCTATGATCCATTTTTAAATTTAAATTTATTGGGATAACATTGGTTAATAACATTATATAATTTTCATTAAATGGCTATTATCAAAAAGACAAGAAGTAAATGTTGGAGAGGCTGTGGAGAAAAGGCAACCCTCATACACTGTTGATAGGAATGTAAATTGGTGCAGCTACTATTGAAAACATATGGAGGTGCCTCAGAAAAATTAAGAATAGAACTACCGTATGACCCAGCAATCTTTAACCAAAAAATATGAAAACACTTATTCATAGAGATATACAATCCATTTTGAGTTAATTTTTGTATACGATTCTAAGTTCCTTTCTTAACTATGAACATCCAATTTTTCCAGTACCATTTGTTGAAAAGATGATCTTTTTCCCCATTGAGTTGTCTCAAAACCTTTGTCAAAATCAATTGACCATAAATGTAAGGTTTATTTCTGAATATTCTGTTCTGTTCCATTAATATGTATGTCTATCCTCATGCTAGTACCACACTATTTTGATCATAATAATTTTAAAATCAGCTATTGGAAATCCTCAAACTTTGTTCTTCTTGTTCATAATTGCTTTGGCTATTCTGCTTTTCACATTTCCATATAAATTTTAATATTAGCTTGTTGATTTCTAAAAAAAAATTACAAAAATATTGCTTAGTTAGGGAAAACTGAAAACTGAATATCTATTTATTTAGAGTTTTAATTTCTCTCACTATGCTGTATCTAGATGTGGATCTCTTTGTGTTTATAATAATTAGAGTTCATTGATCTTCTTAAATGTGTTGATTAATGTTTTTCATGAAACTTGAGAAGGTTTCATCTATTAGTTCCTTGAATATTATTTCTGCCCCTTTGCTTTTTTTATCTGATTCTAGGAATCCATATTGGTGTACTTGATGGTTTTCCACAGGTCTCTGAGGTACTGTTCACTTTTCTTCATTCTTTTTTTCTTTCTGTTCTTCAGATAAGATCATTTCTATTGGTCAATCTTTAAGTTCACTGATTCTTTATTTGGTCATTTACATCATATTTGCTTTTGAATCCTCCTAATGAATTTTTCATTTCAATACTAATCAATTCCATAGTTTTCTGTTCTTATTATTTATTTTTATTATATTTTATTTCTTTTTATGTCTATCTTTTTATTGATACTTTCCTTGATGAGAAAATCTCATCATACTTTTCTTTAATTCTTAAACATGGTTTCCTTTCATTCTTTGAACATATGTATAACTTTCTTCAAGTCTTCTTTCATTCTTTGAACATATGTATAACTTTCTTCAAGTCTTTGCTGTTAATACCTGCATCTGAACTTAGCAGAGACAGTTTCTATTGACTGCTTTGTTTAATGGGTATAGATCACACGTTCCTGTTTCTTTGCATGTCTCATAGTTTTTTGTTGATATTGTTGTTGAAAACTAAACATTTTAGGTAATATATTGTAGCAACTCTGGAGTCTGGTCCTCTCCTTCTGGGACCATTATTATTACTGTTTTTCTTTGTTTGTTCAGTGACTTGCTTTAATTCTGTACACTCTGTCTCTTCCCCTATCCCCGATGTGTAGCTACTAGTATGTCTGCTTATTTTTTAATGTTTTATTTATTTGTTTGTATTTATGTTTAAGCCTGTGTTCCTAAGATTTGACCCTGAGTCAGCATAGCTTAATGGTCATCAAATGATGGGTCAAAGGTTAAATACATTAAATCAGTAAGTCTTCTACTCTTTACCAATATGTGTGTATTTTGGGAAACACATTCAAAGTTTAGACTTTAAAAGTCTGATCCAGCTAGGGCCAATTTCATGGTTATATGACCTGTGGAGTCACATGGGGTCCTTGCTTAAAAGGGTTCAATATTTGGCTTCATGCTGTATTGGTGCCATCTTGAAATTCTTTATACTTTTTTTAAACAAGGAGTCCTGCATTTTCATTTTGCACCAGGCTCTGTAAATTATGTATCTGGTCCTGGCCCTAGTTTATACTTTGTACTGGGTTATTTATTGTCTCCTCTGTATGCCAAAGAGATAAATAGGGTCCCCTCCAGTCTCCAGTCTCTCCTAAATGCATGAGCAACCTCGAGCATGCATACAAACTTCCAGGTTACCAGGTATATGCAGGAGCTTATCAAAGCCCACTGTAGCTATCTCATTACCTGAATCTCTTAAATTTCTGGCTTGTGTTCCCAATCTGCTGTTCATTCTAACAATAGGCTAGAAGTGATATTGGCTTTCTCCAATTGTTTGCTACCAAAATCACTATAGTTTTCAATAATGCCCCTGAGCATTGGTTTTTCTGCATTCAGCAACAAATCAAGTCAGCACTCTTCAGCAGAAAAACTGCTGGATATCTTGGCTTGTCCCAATAGAATGCAGAGGGGATCATGGGGAATGAGAGGAGCTCTAGGCTACCATACCATAGACTCCGAATCTTCTAAACTGAGGTCCAGTAGTTTTTCTCAAATAAAGTGCTACTCCATTTTTCGCATGCCTTTGGCCAATTTCCAGAGTCCTAAAATTATTATTTTTGACAAATGTGCCCAATTTTATAGTTGCTTTTGCAGAGAGGTTTTGCCAATTTTTTTCATTCCACCAGTTTGAAAGTCCTGCCCTCCCCTATCCACCTTTCCATCCTTCCTTTCAAATAATACATTTTTAAGTTCCAGTATAACATTTAGTTCTTGATATAGACTTTACTTATTTGTTTAAATTCTCTATTTTTTTCATCCATTTCTGGTCTAGATTTTCTTTAAAAAGAACTTATCTATAATAATTATGTTAAGGTCACCTGCTATTTCTAAAACTTGGGTTCTCCATAGGTCTTTTTCATTAGAATGTTATTTTTCAAATTATGAGTCATATTTTCCTGTTTCCTTGCAAATCACTTAACTCTTCATTGTATACTAGATATTGTATATAAAAGAACCATAGAGATTAAGAACAATACTATTTCCCACAGACAAAATCATGTTCTTTTCTCTGTCAAGAACCTGAGCTGCATTGGAGCTGGGTTCCAATGGAAGTTAGTTTTAGTTCTTCTTTGCTTTCAAGTATATTAAGGGTGAGATTTGTGTTTATTTCATGGCCCTCCCTCCAATGGTTACCCTGTCCAAGAACCAGGAGAGTGCAGGGACTCTTTCTCTGCTTTTCTAGCCAAACTCTAGCCTTACTCACAACCCTAGCACCCAATAAAAGTCATGTGATAGAAAACTGGTGGGTAGGAAAACCCATCTTCCAATTCTTCATTCCAGCCAAAAGGTCATTAAAAATTGCAATGACTTCCTTTCCCTTGTAAAGTTCTCTGTCTTTCTGCTTGGAAAGAAGCTACCTTATCTCTGCTCACCTACGAAGGGGGCTCTCCTCTTTGGAATTTTTTCCTTTAAACTTATTTGCACCAACATCTCTCTGATGTCTTTAAAAATATGTGAAATTTCACTTTATTCAGTTATTTTCTACTCATTATGGCAGGAACAATAATCTGCCATGAACTTCTGCATCCTAACTATGGGGGAACTCAATGTTACAGGTTTAAAAGTATTATTTTTTGCAATTGTTTCCTTAAATTTAATTTTAACTTCTGTTTTGACTTTATAGTTTCAAAAGTACAAGCACAAGGAATTTATGTCTTGTTTACAGTTTGTATATGTTTCAGCAACAAATAATAAGTTTTTTTTTAAAAGATTTTATTGGGGAATTGGGGGAGGAGAACAGGATTGGGGAATTGGGGGAGGGGACCAGCCAAGTTGTTATTCTTCAATCTTCGTTGTGGAGGGCACCAGTCGCCATCTGGCTTCCCTTTGGCAGCTTGTAGCCTCTAAGCTCAAGGTGCTGTGTTCAGTCTTAGTTGTGAGTGGGCGTAGCCACCATCCCATGCGGGAGTCAAACCAGCAGCCTTGTTGTTAAGAGTGCACACTCTATCCACTGAGCCATCTGGGCGGCAGCTCAGCTCAAGGTGCTGAGTTCAGTCTTAGCCATAGATGAGCGTAGCCCACCATTGAACAGGCAATCTTGTTGTTACACCAGCTGAGCCATCCTGCCACCTGTTGGCAGCTCAGCAATAGCTCAGTTTGGGCACAGAGTCACTGGTCCATGTAGGAATCAAACTGGTGGCCCTGTTGCTCAGAGCTCGTGCTCAGAAGCCAGCTCTTAACCAACTGAGTCACTCAGCCGGCCCAATAATAAATATTTTGGGTCAATGCTCGAAGCATGCGAGAGTTTTTATTCCCTTTTAAAGGAGATTCTTTCCTTAAAATTGAAAAATGCTGTGCCACACTATCTGTCCATTTACTACTCAAACCTGTCACAAAAATTATTTCAATGCCATTTCATAATAATATCGATGGTGGCACAATGGCAGGTTAGTATATCTGACCAAGTGCTGAATTCAGATAGCTGAAAAATAAAAGCTCCAAACTCAGACAAAGACATTTCAGTATATTTCTAGAAGACAGTGCTTGAGGAATTTCTGAAATGTGTAACTCAAAGGTGTTTATAACAGTTGGTGGCAAGAAAGAAATTCCCAGGCGCTGACAGTTTTCTCCCTGAGGCTCTGTGGGCCTTTAGATAGAGCCATCTTTTAGCGCTCAGAAATCAGAGCATCCTTACCCAGGATGCTAGGCTGCAGAAACATCCCACTGCCTACCCTCAGAGGATACACAGAGTGAGGGAGGGAGAGGATTTAGTCATGGGACAACAACACACTAGTTCTTGTATGTGTACAATTTATGTATAAATTCTTACTTTGTTTGCATTCTCAAGCTGTTACCTATTTTTTCTTAAGTTGCTTTTTGACATGTATTTTAACAATTTAAACTTGATGGGCTTAATTTTAGGCAGATGTCAAGAAAAGCAAGCAGAAGTCTTCACCTAGCTAAGCCCTCCCAGGACGGTCTTGGGTCTCACATGCACGACGACATATGGTGCAGGGCTACGTCCTCTCTATTTCCCTCCCTCCAGGTCCTTATAGTTTTTACCCAGTTCTCTCACTGTAGCCCCTGCCTTCACCTAGATCCCGAGATACCACTTCCGTGCCTCGTCAGGATTCTGCAGTGTAGACCAGGGTGGTTCACAGCTCTTCCCACTGGAGGCTGAGGATTTATTTATTGGGGTTTCTAAGTCAGTTACTACATGTACATCGGTTTCCAGCCATCTTCCAAAACTTTTTGCTATCTTTTCTCTTGTTTTTCCACACATTTGTGTTTCCATATTTTTGTCTTTCTTTTCTATAGTCTCAGTGGGATTTAGAAAGGAAGTGAAAATAAAGGTACACATTCAATCCATGTTTTAACCCAGGAGCCTGGAAGAGCTGTGTAAAGTGCCATTCCCCACACCTCATAGCATGGAGTTTACTGTGGCTCTGGGTGATCTACTCAGCGGCTCTTACCTGCTGTCCATGGGGAATGCCCTTTAGTGGGGACCAGAGCACCAGACCCATCCCACCCCACTTTTCGGTCTTTATAAAACTGGAGCCCTCTCTAATGGAAACACTCAACCTTTGAATAGGAGAATGTTTAGATGAAAGCACTTTAGACAGGCATAGGGTTGTCTTCCCAGAATTTGGCAATTTGAGCCGAAGCTACAATTTTGTATTAAACAATAAGCTCTGACACTGATTTGGGAGCACTGGCCTTGCAAGAAGACAGTTACCATGCTGTTCTAGAGATTAGATCCAATTCAAATGAGGGATTGGTCTGTGCCTGTTGAGTTATGATTTAATGGTCCTTTCCCTCAAGTTTTTAATAATATGATACAGAAATTTGGATGGCAAGATTTTCTTCCTATAATATAATGAGAAAAAATGCAATGTATGTGTTATATAGATGTATATAATACACACATACACTTATATGTATAATATTTATGTCTTTCTATAAATACACAAAATGGCATATATACCTCTAGGACAGCACAACTTACTAAAATAGGGTAATTATTGTGGGGACACCCCTGGGGAGGGGTGTATTCTCCCATGGAGAAAAGTGAAGCAATGGAAAAGGAAAGTCAACTTGAAACCCATCTACTCCCAGAAGCCTCCACAGACACCGACTCGTTGTATGACCTTAGGCAAGTTATTCAACCTATTTGAAACCAAGTTTCTTCCTATCTTCACAGTGGATAATGAGACTCACCCTGTAAAGTTTTTATCAGGGATTAGAATAGTATCTGGAAAATACTTAAATGCTTGGCTCAATAAACTTCTGTGATTAAATGTATTAGTCCCCAAGACATTTGGGGCCCAGAGAGGCCAAATGCAGCTGCTAGGACTTGTACCTGTGCTAGGACACTCACCAGTGCAGGTGTCACCCTGTATGTAGTCCCTGCTAGCCAGGAGCCATGTGCCAGAGTGGAGACCACACCAGACTGCCACCCTCAGAGGGTGTTCCAGACAAAACAGGCCCACGCTAAGAATACCGAGAGAGAGGCCAAGGCCAGGTGTCACTTCCCTCCATCACTCTTCCTGCCCTCCTTGCAACTCTGCTGCATCCACAGAGCCAGTTCCAGGAATTCTGAATGTGGACCTGGGTTTTTGCCAGGTCTTCCCAGCCCTCCCTGCCTCCGTTCTCTCTGGTCATCATTTCAATATTAAGGCACCATTTTTTGCTCTTCATGCTTGCTGGTCTGCTGGGAAGTTATCCCTCATCTCTCTGAGCAAAGCCATTCTTCCTTCTTTGAAGGCCGACCGATTGGGTCACTTACTCACTCACGTACTCACTCATTCTCATTGATTTAAAAGTATCTACTAAGCATCAACTCCATGTCAGATATTGCGTAGACACTACAGATACATTGGTGAGCAAGAGATACACGATTCCCACCTGGTAGAATTTATAGCCTGGTGAGAAATTTTCAGCAAGCCCTGTCTTCCTGCTCCTCTCTGGCATTTTAAAGTTGTGTGTGTGTGTGTGTGTGTGTGTGTGTGTGTGTGTGTGTGTTTACATTTTAAACCATGGCTTGAATTCAGATTTTGTGGATGGATGGATCTATGGATTCTTTTTTTATTTCTAAGTCTTCAAAATTCAGTTTGTGAATTTTGCACTTAAAGCACATCTCAAATCAGAGAGTTCCTAATATACCATGGAAAAAGATTCACATAACCAAACATACGTTATTATTCCAAACATTCTTTAAAACTTCCCAAGAACAAAAGAGTATCAGTTTTAAAATTTAAATATAAATTAATTAAAACTTAATAAATGTAAAACTTTGGCTTCTCAGTCATACCAGCCACATTTCAAGTGCTCGATAGAAACATGTAGCTAGTGGCCACCATATTGGATAGCGCAGCTCTGGGGTTAACCTCTAGTTGAAAGAAAAACAAAAGATACAGTTAACTGACACCATGAAGAAGCAATCAGAAAAATTCAGAGTACAGTGCATTCTACAAGATATATGGGCTCTTTGAAGAATGCAGAGTCTTCACCCGGTGACAAAGTCATGACTTCATTCAAAGTCAACATCATGAAAACTTAAGAGGCAGGTAAACAAAAGAGAGTAAAGAGGCACAGCAACCAAATGTAATGCTTGACGCTTGCTTGGATTCTGAATCAAGGAAAATAATAAAACTGACCTAAAAGACATCTTTAGGACAGTTGGAGAAATTCAGACTATAAATTAGATGACATTATGGAATTATTAATTTCCTTAAGTGTGATGATGATATTGATATTATATAGATAAATGTCATTATTCTTAAGAAATACATGAGGAAGTAAGTAGGGGTGAGATGCCACGATGTCTGCAACTTATATCAAATGGTTAAGGTAAAAAGTGTGTGTGTGTGGTGTGTGTGTGTGTGTGTGTGTGTGTGTGGTGTATGTGGGGTGTGTGTGTGTGTGTGTGGTGTGTGTGTGTGGTGTGTGGTGTGTGGTGTGTGTGTGCATGTGTACGTGGGTGGTGTGCATGTGTGCGTGTGTGGTGTGTGTGCGTGTGTGGTGTGTGTGTGGGGTGTGTGTGTAGTGTGTGTGCATGTGTGTGGTGTGTGTGTGGTGCGTGTAATGAGAAAAAGAGATAATGTGATACAATGTTAATATTGATGAAACTAGGTAAGGTGCATGTACGATTCTTTCATTCTTTTACCTTTCCTGTGGGTCTGAAATTTTTCAAAATACATTTAAACTATTCTCATGAGGATTACACTTTAGAGATGAGAGACAGAATGTTAACCCTTGAGCAAATGCACGAATAAAATATTTTTACATTATTAAGTATTACTAGTATTCAGAAGTTATTAAAAGATATTGTTAGCATAAGGAGTGATGGTGGGGTGGGGGTGAGGGCTGCTTTATGTTCACAGGTCAAAGCAAGTCTCTCAAAAAGGTGACGGTTCAAACCCTGAATGACAAGAAGGAAATAACCATGGGACGGTCTGGGCACAGCACCTTCTGGATGGAGGAAACAGTAGAGGCCTGGGGGAGGCAAGGAGCTTGCTGTTCAGGAAGCTGAATGAGGCCACAATGTCCAGAACACAAAATTGAGGAGGGAAGAAGTTGAGGGCTGGGCCTCGAGATGAAGGCTTGGCTGGTTCCTATAGGACCCAGCAGGAGGTGATAAAGAAATTGGACTTTATTTTAAGTGCAATGGGAAACCACTGGAGGGCTTTAGGCAGAGAAGGAACAGGTTTATGTAAGTCTTTTCACATCATTCAGACTGCCACATAGAGAATGATGGCAGAGGGCAGCAGAGAAAACAGGGAGATCAACTGGGAGCCTGTACAGTGGTCCAGGAGAGATGAGGTGGCTTGCATCAGGGAGAAGCAATGTTGCTGGAGAGAAATAAATGCACCAATGGTATGCTTTGGAGGCAGACAAAATAAACTTGCTTATGGAACAAATACAAAAGACAAGGAAATGAAATGAATCAAGGATGACTTGCAGGGTCAGGGAAGGAGTCAAAACCTCTCTTTTAGCCATTCTGATTGGATGTGCCCCTTAGATTTTCTCCTAAGTGGAGATGTGAAGCTAGCTGTCGGCTCTATGAGCAGAGGCAGATTTGGGTATCATCCAGTTGTATTTAGCCAAGAGCCCAGAGGAGATCATGGTTTACTAACCATTACCCTGTTTATGAACATAAAGATTGTTGCTGATATTTTCATTATTATGAATAATGCTACGATAAACATCTGTTTATATAAACACTTTTATAGTTTGGATTATTTCTTTAGGAAACATTCTTTCCTGGGGCTGGCCGAGTGGCGCGGTGGTTAAGCGCTGGCCTGGGAAGCCAGCGGCCCTGGTTCAGTCCCACATATGAGGGCCAGTGACGCTGCCCTCAAAAAAAAAAAAAAAAAGGGAAACATTCTTTCCTGAGACTTTTACCCCAGCATATGGATTTTTTTTAAATTATAATTTGAAATAATTTTAGACATACAGAAAAGCTGCAAAAAATAGTACAGCAAGTTCCTTTAAACCTTTCTTCCAGCTTCCCCTAATGTTAATATTTTGCATAACCATAAGACAATTATAAAAATTTAAAATTGGAAAATACTTTAACTAAATTATAGACTCTATTCAAATTTTACCAGTTTTGTTCACTAATGTGCTTACTCTGGGTAAGGATCCAATCCAGGATTACACATTGTATTTAGTTCTCATTTTTTCGGTTTCCTCCAGTCTGTGATAGCTCCTCAGTCTTGCTTGCCTTTGAATAACCTTAAGGCTTTTGAAGAGTACTTGTCAGGTATATTGTAGAATGTTCCTCAATGTGAGTTTATTCAATGGTTTCTCATGATTAGATTGAGGTAATGCTTTTTTGGCAAGAAAACCATAGAAGTGATGATATGCCCTTCTCCCTACATAAGGGGGGTTCATAAGGTTAATAAATCTTTTTTAATTAAAATTTGTTTGAGCGACAATGGTCAACAAAACTACATAGGTTTCAAGTGTACAATTCTGTAATACATCATCTATATATCACATTGTGTATGCACCACCCAGAGTCAATTCTCCTTCCATCACCATATATTTGATCCCTTTTCCCTCTTCTACCAACACCCTCCCCTTACCCTCTGTTAACCACTAAACTGTTGTCTGTGTCTATGAGTTTTTTGTTTCTTTTAAATAGTATTCTTTTTTTTTTTTAAAGCAGTGTCACTGGCCCTCATATGTGGAACCGAACCGGAGCCGCTGGCTTCCCAATCCAGCGTTTAACCACCACACCACTCGGCCTGCCCCTGAGTTTTTTGTTTCTTTATTTGTTTGTCATGTTCCATTGTCCCCTTCAGTTTTATTTCCCACATATGAGTGAATTCATATGGTTCTCAACTTTCCTCTGTCTGACTTATTTCACTTTTCATAATAATCTCAAGATCCATCCATATTGTTGCAAATGGCACCATTTCATCTTTTCTTATGGCAGAGTAGTATTCCTTGTGTGTATATACCACATCTTATTTTTTGTGATGTGAACCTCAATTAAGTTGATGTTTGGTGTCTGCCAGTTTTTTTCCACTATACAGTTACTATTTTTGCCCTTATACTAATAAATATATGAGTGAGGGGAGATTTTTTTAAGACTATGCAAAAATCCTGTTCTCAATTTTTATTTATTTATTTATTTATTTATTTATTTATTTATTTATTTATTTTTATTGTGGTTGAAAACCCCACATAATATAAAAATTTCCACCTTAACCATTTTTAAATGTACAGTTCAGTAAAGTATATTCGTATTGTTGTGAAACGTATCTCCAAAAATTCTTGCACATCTGAAACACTATACCCATTAAAAAACAACTCCCTCTTCCCATCTCTCCCCCAGAGGCAGCTCCTGGTAACCACCATTCTGCCCTCTGTTTCTAGAATTTACTCTAAGTACCTCATATAAGTGGATTCATACAGAACTTGTCTTATAACTGGATCATTTTGCTTAGCATAATATCCTCAAGGTTCACCGAAATTGTAGCATGTGACAACATTTCATTCTTTTTAAAGACTGAATACTATTCCATTGTGTGTATATATAACATATTCTGTCTATCCATTCATCTGATGATGCACTCTTGGATTACTTGCTACTCTTGGCTATTGTAAATAATGCTGCTGTGAACATGGGTGTGTAAATATCTCTTCAAAGCCCTACTTTCAATTTTTTTGAATATATACCCAGAAGTGGGTTTCTTGATCAGATGGTAATTCTATTTTTTTTTTTTTTTTTTTTTTTTTTTAAAGATTTTATTGGGGAATTGACGGAGGGGAACAGCGTTGGGGAATCGGGGAAGGGGAACAGACAAGTTGCTGTCCCCTTGTGCTTCAGTGTAGTTGCAGAGGATGTTGCCTCACTGTTGGTATCGTCATTGCGCTCCTCCCGGATGAGGCAGATCGGTTGCCGGCCTGTGGATGTCGCTCACTGCGGCTATTGGCAGCTCACGCTTGGCTGCCAGCCGCTCACGCTGGCTGTGGGCCACTCACTGTAGCCCACGGCAGCCCACTGCAGCAGGGGCTGCAGCCCACACCATCACCGGGGCTCGCACAGCCCAGCTCCAGGTGGAGCTGTTGCCAGCCGTAGAGGGCAGTGTCACTGGCCCTCAGGTGGGATCCGAACCGGGGCCGCTGGCATCCCAAAACCAGCGCTTAACCAATGCGCCACTCGGCCGGCCCGGTAATTCTATTTTTAATTTTCTTAGAAACTTTCATACTGTTTTTCATAACAGTTGCACCATTTTGCAATTTCACCAATAGTGCACAAAGGGTCCAGTTTCTCCATATCCTTGCCAATACTTGTTATTTTTCTGTTTTTTTTTTTTTTTTTAATAGTAGTCATCTTAAAGGGTGTTTGTTACATGATATCTCATTGTGGTTTTATTTTTATTTCCCTTATGATTAGTAACGTTAAGCATCTTCTTATATGCTTATTTGTATATCATAAGCCTTGGAGAAATATTTTTTAAGTCCTTTGCTCATTTTGTAATTGGGTTGTTTGATTTTTGTTGTTCTTGTGGAGTTGTAGAAGTTCTTCATATGTTCTGGATATTAAGCCCTTATCAGAAACATGATTTGCAAACATTTTCTTCTATTCTTTAGGTTGTGTCTTTATTCTATTGGTTGTGCCCTTTGATGCACAAAAGTTTTTACATTTGATATAGTACCAATTTGTCTATTTTGCTCTTGTTGCCTATGTTTTTTATGCCATATCCAAGAAATCATTGCCAAGTCCGACATCATGACTCTTTCACTTTCTATTTTCTTTTGAGTTATATACGAGTAGTTTTATACTCAAGTAGGTCTTATACTTAGGTCTTCAATCCGTTTTAGTTAATTTTTGTGTTTTGTATAAGATAAGGGCCCAACTTCATTCTTTTACAGGTAGATATCCAGTTTCCCCAATGTCATTTATGGAAGAGACTATTCTTTTCCAAAGATCATTTGACCATATACACAAGGGTTTATTTCTAGAGTATTGTATTTCACTGCTCTATATGTCTATCTTTATGTTAGTACCATAATATTTTGATTAGCATAGCTTTGTAATGTTTTGAAATCAAGAAGTGTGAGTCCACCAAATTTATTCTTTTTTTTTCGAAGTGATTTGTGGATACCCTGGCTCCCTTAAGATTTCATAGGAATTTTAGGATAAACTTTTCTATTTCTGAAAAAACAAAACAACAACAAAAACACATTCCATTGGAATTTTGGTAAGAATTGTACTGAATCCATTAATTGCTTTGGGTTGTATAAACATCTTATCAATATTAAGTCTTCAACTCCATGAATGTGGGATGTCTTTCCATTTATCTTTCCATTTATTTGTGTCTTCTTTAATTTCTTTTAGCAGTTTCTTACAGTCTTCAATGTACAAGTCTTTTACCTTCTTGCTTAGATGTATTGCAAAGTACTTTATTCTTTTTCAATGCTATTGTAAATGAAATTATATTTTTAATTTCCTTTTCAGATTGTTCATTGTTAGTGTGTAGAAATGCAGCTGATGTCAAATTTCTGACTACTGTTGCTGGAATTTGCCTATGACAATTATTAATATAATGTTTGACCAGCGATTTTTTATTTCCTTCATTTCTTTTACATTTATTAATTGGAATTCTTCTGTAAAAGAAAAGCTATCCCTTTGTTCCTATTAATTTATTTATTCAATTACTTATTTGTATCAATATAGACTTATAGGTTTTCTTTTTTTTTGTTGTTTGTTTCATTGTTTTTCACTCTCTGTGTTAAACCCCAATTATATCGTTGTTTATTTTGTCACTCCATTTGTTCTACCTTTGGTTATTAGGAGCTTCCTCAGTGTTTCCTTTCTTTTTTGAGCACTTCCTTAACTTCTACCAACACAAGATACTCCAGGCTCATTTTGTATATATAAATATACAGAGAAGCGTCATTCCCTCCCTATCCATACTATTTATCATTTCTTTCCCCTTTTCCCTTCTTTATACCCCTCCTCCCTCCATAGACAACGAATTTATTTAGTTTTCCTATTACCTTTCCTGTATTTTTTTTCTATAAATGAGCAAGGCATGGATATTTTTCAGGTTCTTTTTACATATTGGCAAATTGCTTTCCAAGAAGGCTGCTTCAGTGAACTCTCACATGAGTAGGAGATAAGTTTCTATTTTACTGTAACCTGAGCAACAGTGGGTAGTTTATTGTTTAAATCTTTGGTAATTTGATAGGCAAAATTAACTTCTTGTCCTAGTTTGCATTTCTCTGATTTCCTTTGAGTTTTATATATGTTTCAAATGTCTCTTGGCTGATTGTATTTCCTCCTTTGTGAGCTCTCTGTTCTTGGCCCATTCATCTATGGGAGACTTATGGGTTTTTTAAATAGATTTTTCGTAGGCCCTTTACACAAGGAGGATAGTAACTCTTTGTTCCTCATTACTATTGGTACATTTCTTTAGAGAATCCCCCTAATGTGTCCCTAAAGCGCTTTCCCCAAGTTGCTGCTAAGATTATTTTTCATCCAAAGCAACCCAAATTTGACTTTAAAGAGTGGGCAACAATGGTCACTGAATCCAATGATCCATTGATAACCAGGGCCAGAAACAAGAAACATTTCTTCTGTCTGTTTGCACATAGAGCATTTATGAATCTTATGTGTTTTTGTTTTAAATGAATGAGTGATTTTTGAGCTTAATTTCACATACACTGCTTACTTTCAACTATACACACTCTAAGTCATCAAAGATGCTATCTTCGAGAAGAATGTTTGAGTCTGTAATAGAAACTATTTAGATACATATTAATTAGTTCTAACGAGCAATAAGAAGTTCGTTTGATGTGAACAAGTAATTTTTATTTTGGCTTCACATAAACTGTTTAGTATCATCTACAACTTGCTCTAATGCCTCATAAGAAATTGGTTTTAAGAAGAATGATAGATTCTGAGATTGTTTGACATAAGCTATTTAGTATTGTCTAAACTTACTCTAACTCTAACTTTTAAATTAATAGTGTCATTTGCTGGTTGTGTCAAACAGTCAGCTTAGTTTCATTGAGATTTACTCTATGTCATCTCAGAAAGTTACCTTACATACAAATGTGTGATTTTGACATTGTTTTCATTTAACCTGCTCAGATTCATTTTAATGTGCTGTAACTTGCACTAAGATGGCACTTTTGAGATGAATGTGCTTTTCTGAGCTTGTTTGCATGTATAAGGTTTATACAGTACTTATGAAGCTTTTGAAAATAATGTGACACCTATTTATTTTGCAAGTTTTGATGAACATGTTCAGGTAGTGACAACCACATCATGACTGCCCCTGGACCAGCAGAGTCTGGAAGACACATCCCAATTTCACAGATGCTAAAATGTGAAGGAAAAATGTGTGACATCAAATTTAGGAAGCAAAACTATCAGTATTTGGTAATGGGGAGTAAAAGGATAAAATGAATAACAGATTTCTCCTAGATTGCCAGCTTGGACAGATGCACACATTCTGTTGCTGTATATTTTTTCACCACTATAATTAACCATGAATAATATCCTTGAAAATAAAGCTTTGAGAATTTCTGACCACTTCCTAAGGGTAAATTCCTAGAATTTGATACATTAAAAAATTATATTTCATTTGCCGCTTCGGTCAGCATTTTTGGAATGATATTGAATTGGCTTTCATAAGTTCACAAGGTATTTGTATTTTTCTTCTTGCAAATTAACTGTTAATGCTGTTATTTACCTTTCCACTCGCATGCTGATCTCATTTTCATTGCTCAGTAAGAGCAGTTAATATAAAAAAAAAAAACGCTCAATGAATCGAACACATATTGCAATTATTCTTTCTTTCTTTTTTTTTTTTAAGATTTTATTGGGGAATTGGGGGAGGGGAAAAGCGTAGGGGAACCGGGGAAGGGGAACAGACAAATTGCTATCCTTTTGTTCTTCAGTCCAGCTGTGGAGGATGTCGCTTCACTGGCCCATGTTGGTATTATCATTGCGCTCTTCCTGGGTGAGGCAGCCACTCACAGGCCATTGGATCACAGAAGCGCACGCCAGCTGCCAGCCAGCCCCCCTGCAGCCTATGCCATCACCAGCAACTCACTGCAGCCCAGCTCCAGATTGAGCTGTTGTTCACTTTCTTAGCTGTAGAGGGCGCAGTGTCACTGGCCCTAATGTGGGATCCGAACCGGGGCCCTGAGCTCAACCAACGCGCCACTCAGCGAGCCCGCAATTATTCTTTCTTAATTTATGTTTTCACCTATTAATACTGGAGTGTTTGGATTTTTTAATATTTTTGTTACAATACACTTAAAACATATAACAGAAATTTAAAATAATAAAAGAACACCCACTACTTTTCTTTATACAACCTTAACATTATTCTATATTTAGTTCAGATTTGTTTTAAAGAAATAAAATTTTGAAGTCTCCATGTCCCCTCCGTAATACCAAACCCTTCTTTACTTCCATTTATTTAACTACTATCATAAATTTGGTCATTTCATTCCAGATATTTGTTACAAGTTTAGATATCCACAGATTTTCAATGATGTTGCTTTACATGTTTTAAATTTACATTACATGTATATAATATATATTTGGCATACACCCCTGTACACCTTGCTCTTTTCATTCAATTTCTTCCCCAACATTTCTCAATGTTGATACATTTAACTGTAGTTCCTTCATTTTAGCTGCAGTACATTTGACTGTATTAACATGTCCCAAATGATTTAGCCATTCTCCCATGAATGGATTGAATACTCATATTGTTTCCTTTTTTGTTGTTGTGATTATAAACAATTTTGCAATGAGTGTTCATAAATATGTCTCCTTTGGTCCTATGTGAGAATTTCTTTCCTGAGTAGTGGAGTATAAAAATCTTCTGCTTTATTAAATGCAATCAAATTCACCTCTAGTTACTGTATCAATTCACACTTTCACGAGCAGTATAATAGAATTTGTTTCTCCATATTCTTACCCACACTCTGTATTTAATTTTTGCCAATCAAATAGGTGTAAATTGACATTCATTGTTATTTTAATTTTTATTTCCATGATGACCTGTGAGATTTAGAATCCTTTCATATGTTTATTCATAATTCAGTTTTCTTCTTCTGTAATTTGTTTATTCACATTGTCCATTTTTCTACTGAACTGTCATTTTTGGATTGGTAGTAGATGTTCTTTCAAGTGCTGTAAATAATTATTTGTCTGGGGCCGGCTGAGTGGCACGTTGGTTGAGAGCTGGTTTCGGGATGCCAGTGGCCCCGGTTCAGATCCCGCATGTGAGGGCCAGTGACACTGCCCTCTACAGCTAACAACAGCTCCACCTGGAGCTGCGCTGTGCGAGCCCCGGCGACGGTGTGGGCTGCCATGGGCTGCGGTGAGTGGCTGGCAGCCAGCGTGAGCGGCTGGCAGCCAGCATGAGCTGCCAATAGCCGCGGTGAGCGATCATCCAGAAGCCGGCGACCGATCTGCCTCATCTGGGAAGAGGGCAATGACGATACCAACATGGGCCAGTGAGGCAGCGTCCTCCGCAGCTGGACCGAGGAGCAGGGGGACGGCGGCTTGTCTGTTCCCCTTCCCGGATTCCCCAGCGCTGTTCCCCTGCCCCAGTTCCCCAGTAGAAATCTTTAAAATAATAATAATAATAATAATAATAATAATAATAATAATAATTTGTCTGTTTTGTACATTGTAAATATCTTCTCTCAACACGTGGCTTGTCTTTTAACTTCTTTGTTCTATCCTGATTATGAAGAAGTTTATTTTAACATAGTCCACTTTATCAATCTTTTTCCTTATGTTTTCTGCTTTCTTTTAAATAGATCTTCCTATCAAAAGAGGGTAAGGAGGTCGAGGGGTGGTAGATGAGGGTAAAAAGGATCAAATATATGATGATGGAAAGACAACTGACTCTGGGTGGTGAACACCACTGTGATATATAGATGATGTATTACAGAATTGTACACCTTAAATCTATGTAACTTTGCTAACAATTGTCACCCCAACAAACTTTAATTTAAAAAAATCATATGCTTAAAAAAAGATTATAAAGATACTCTTTAATATTTTCTTCTAAATATTTTAAAGCTTTGTCTTTGAAATTCAGGCTTTTAGTCTATTGCCACCCAATAAATTTAATAAAAAGGCAATAAATAAATTTATTTGGTATACAGTTTGCAGTAAGAACATAATATTTTTCATATTTCTCCAGCAATTGATTCTTTTTTTTAATCTATTGGTGTCTTCAGCTCTACTTGTTTTATTTTGTAATTTCTTGCTTTTTAAATGAAAAGCATGTCTTCATTTTCCTCTTTGAGTATCCTAATAATATAAAAATTAATATTTTATAAATTTATATTATATTTATAATTTAAAAGTCTTTGTCAGACTTCCATAAATTTAATTTTACATGCATGAATGTATGTTCTGTTCTGAATGTTGATTTCAATGTTTGTCTTCCATGAGATATATTTTTCTTGAATTTGGTATTTTGGTTTATAGTCCAGTTTCCTTTGGGATTTGTTTTTGTTTCTTTCTTTATTTTTTTCCTCTCTGTCTAGTAGTTTGCAGTTGCTTCCACCTGATCCTCCAAGATCCTAATCCAGACCAGGCCTTGTATTGATATTGGGACCATTGTATATTCAATCACAGAGCTAGTTCAGAGCTTGGCTAGCCTCCTAGTCTTGAGGCCAAGTTTGTGTTCACTTTCCTCCCTAAGCCCACAGCTCACCAGGAGCTATGGCCCTAGGCAACATTTTAAAAATAGTAGTTTTACTGAGATATAATTTGCATACTATGAACTTTGTATTTGTAAAGTATACAATTCAGTAGTTTTTCATATAGTCACAAAGTTGTGCAACATCACCACTAATTCCAGAACTTTTTTATCACACCCATAAGAAACCCAGTACCCATTAGCAATCATTCTTCTCCTCTTACCCCCAGCCCCTGGCAACCACTGATCTTCCTGTCTCTATGTATTTGCCTGTTCTCAACATTTCATATAAATAGAATCATAAATATATGGCCTTTTGTGTCTAATTTCTTTCACTTAGCATAATGTTTTCCATGTTCATTAATGTTGTAGCATGTGTCATTATGTATTCCTTTTTAAGGCTCAATAATATTTCATTATATGGATATACTCCATTTTATTTATCAAGTCACCAACTGATGGATATTTGGGTTTTTTCCACTTTTTGATTTATGAATAATCCTATAGTATCAGTCTTCTCAGGCTGCCATAACAAAATACCATAGACCAGGTAGCTTAAACAACAGAAATTTATTTCTCATACTTCTGAAGACTGGAAGCCTGAAATCAGGGCACCAGCATCATAAGTTTCTCATGAGAGAGCTTTCCTTGGTTTGCACATGACCACATTCTTACTATGTCCTCACATGGTGTAAAGAGAGAGAGCAAGCTCTCTGGTGTCGTTTCTTATAAGGGCACTAATTCTATCATGAAGGCCACATTTTCATGATCTCATCTAACCTCATCATTTCCAAGGGCCTCATCTCCAAGTACATCATATTGGGAATTGGGGCTTAAACACAAAATTTGCAGGTGACACTATTCAGTCCATACCATTCTGCCCCTGCCCCCCATTTACATTCTCTCACATGCAAAATACACTAGTTTCACCTCAACAGCCCCAAAAGCCTTAATGCATTCCAACATTAACTCGAAAGTCTAAAGTCCAAAGTCTCATCTAAATATTATCCAATGTGGGTGAGATTTGAGGTACTATTCACCCTCAGGAAAAATTCCTTTCCAGCTGTGAATCTGTGAAACCAGTCAAATTATGTGCAACATAATGGCATAACAGGCATAGGATAGGCATTCCTATTCCAATATGGAAAAATATTAAAGAAGGAAGGGGTAACTGGTCCCAAGCAAGTCCAAAAGCTAGCAAAACAAATTCCATTAGATCTTAAAACTTGACAATAATTCTTTTGGTCTCAATATCCCAACAACAGTCCCACTTTTACGACCCACTGGAGTGCAGTCCCACTCCTTGGCTCTACTAGACAGTGGTCATGGCCCCAAGGCTCTGCCAAGTGAGAGTCCTACTTTCAAAGTTCTGGGCAGACCCACCCTTGAGGTTTTGGGGTAGAGGTTGTCTGGCCTGTTGCAATTGAGACCATGACATCACTCTGAAACCAAGGCAGCAGCTCTGATGATCTCTGAATTGTCTTTGGGGTCACTCTTCCTTTATTATGAAGAATAATGCACATTCAAAGCTAAATACCTTTACGGTCCAGTCCTATAGATGTAAGAAGTCTAACATCCTTCATTCTGTCCTGCTTTTTCTGTCCCATTTAGTTCAAACCTGCAGTATCTTTGCTAGTATAATACCGTCTCTATGACTGGCTTCTGTGCAGATAGCTGATTAAGTCTATGGGTTGCATCCATGAACTCTTCATCAAATGGTTGTTCAAGCTACACCATTGGTGTTCTCTTCAGAACATGTTTTCTTTTTTTCGCAATACGAATAGGCTGAGAATTTTCCAAATCTTCACCTTCTGGTTTCTTTCTTTACTTAATAATTCCTTCTTTAATTCATCTCTTTTGTATTTTACTATAGTCAGAAGGAACCAAGCTGCTTCTTCAATACTTTGCTTAAAAATTGTCTCAGCTGAATATCCAATTTCACCATTCACAAATTCTACCTTCCACAAAATACTAGAACACAGTTCAGCCAAGATTTTTGCCACTTTATAACAAAGGTTACATTTCCTCCTGTTTTCAATAAGATGTTCCTTATTTCCATTTGAGATCTCACCAGGATCACTCTTACCATTCATATTTCTAGCACGCACCTCAAAACTATTCTAACTTCTACCCATTATCCAGTTCCAAACTGCTTCCAAATGTTTGGTATTCATTATAGCAGCACATCACTTCTTGGTACCAATATTTGTCTCAGTTATCCCAGGCTGCCATAATAAAAATACTATAGACTAGATTTCTCAGCGTTCTGGAAGCTGGAATCGGGATGCCAGCTTGGTCGGGATCTGTGAAAGCTCCCTTCCTGTCTTGCAGATTGCCACATTTTTGCTGTGTCTTCACATGGTGGAGAGAGAGAGAGAGAGAGAGAGAGAGAGAGAGAGAGAGAGAGAGAGAGAGAGAGAGAGAGAGAGAGAGAGAGAGAGAGAGAGAGAGAGAGAGAGAGAGAGAGAGCTCTCTGGTGTCTCTTTCTATGAGGACACTAATACCATCGGGAAACCCCACTCTCATCACCTCATCTAAACCTAATTGTCTCCTGAAGGCCCCACTGCCAATTACCATTTCACTGGGGATTAGGGCTTCAACATATCAAGTTTGGGGTATACAATTCAGTCCATATCACCTTCTATGAACATTTCTGTACAAGTTTTTGTGTGGACATACATATTTTCAATTCTCTTGGGTATATATCTAGAAGTGGAATTTTTTAGTCATATGGTAATTCTATGTTTAGCTTTTTCAGACACTGTCAAAATGTTTTTCACAGCAGCTGTACCATTTCACATTCTCACAAGCAATATATGATTCTATTTCTTCCATATCTTTATTAACATTTGTTAATATCCACTTTTTTATTATCACTCCCATTCTAGTGGGTGTGAAATGGCATCTCATTGTGGTTTTGATTTGCATGTCCATAATGACTAATGATGTTGAACACCTTTCCATGTATTTATTGGCCACTTCAGTATCTTCTTTGCAGAAATACCTATTCAAATTTTTTGCCCATTTTTATTATAGTTTATTTGTCTTTTTATTGTTGAGTTATAACAATTCTTTATATAATTTAGATTAAAGTCTCTTATTAGATGTCTGATCTGAAAATAATTTCCTTTGACAGCATTTTGTGGCATTTTGTTTTCAGTCTCCTTCCATCGGCATGTTCAGTAAGCCTCTCCTCAGCTCCTATCTTCAAACAGAGAAGTAGTTTTAGCTCATATATCCCACTCTCAGCCTTGGTTTTGGACCAAGGGTCCAGCAAGCCCATGGCTTCAGCCTGTGTTTCTACTGTGTCTGATCCATGAAAATGCTTATCTTGTACTTGAGCCTCAATCTATCTTTCAGTTCTCCCTTTTGTGAGTTTTATCTATCATTGCTGAGTTTCTACCAAAGAGCATCATTCAACTGTGAACTTGCAGCATTAGATTGCCTTGGAAGGTCTCCAACAATATTGTTTATAGTATTTTTCTTTGTGCGTACATTTTTTTTAATTGTGAAGTTAGATGTATTGATATTTTTATATGATTTCTTCCCTTGCTTTTATATTTAGAAAGGTCTCTCCAATCCTCAGGAGAGAGAAGCATAATCTTACAATTTCTTCTTATGGTTTCTTTTCTTCTTTATGGTTAAATCTCTAGTCCATCTGGAATCTATCTAATTAGTGTACAGGTAGGGATCCAAGCATAAGGCCTTCCAAATCGTTTACTAATTATTTCAGCATTAATGATTTCAAATCCCACTCCAATTATGTATCCAATTTCAATAGCTACTTTGTGTCTATTTAGAGCTTTTTATTTCAACTCTATCCCATTATTTGATTTTTTTCATTCCTGGACTTAAAGTGGGAAACATTTCATTTGTGTGTATGTTTGCTTTAAGTCTAACATAGGGCTTGTTACATAACAGATGCTCAACAAATATTTGCTGGTTGAGTTTGTAATTGAAGGCTGGAATGGTAGACGGGCACAGGGAAAGTGTTGTAAGATGGTGAGGCATTGTTAGAAAGGCTGTCTATGGCATTAAGGAACTAAACCTAGTACCTGGCATAGTGCATAGCACATAGTAAGCACTCAATAAAAAGCTCAGTATGAGGAAAGAATTTTGAAGTGGTAAGATCTTCAAGAATTAACTTCCTTCTACTGAATTTTTCTCCTCTGCTATTGCTCCTTTACTTTCAAAATGTGCTCTTTTTTCCCTGTCTGCTTTCCACTGCTCTTTCCAGAAACACTTGCTCTATGCTGAGTCAGGCAACCAGGCAAAAATTGTTGGGATAAATTGAGAAAATGGAAGTTATAATGATAACCTCTGTGAGTCTAGGATCTCAGACCTTTCTGCCCAGTTGCTGACCAATCATTGAAGGCTCATTAGAGTCTGGCTTTCAGGGCATTGCATTATAAAAGGAACATTGATTTAAATTCAGAAGCCATGGGCTTCTGCCTCCATCTCTTTTATTAGCTCTATGACTGTTGGCAAGTTATGCAACTTCTCTGAGTCACAGTTTCTTTATCTGTAAAAAAGACATAAGATGAACTCAGAGGGATGTTGTAGGAACTAAATGAGATAACTCATACAAAAGAGTTCTTTAATGAGCAAAGTGCTATGTTTGTATGATAACCACCTCCGTATGACCTTCCTTCATTCTCAACATGTAATCTCTGCTCCAGGCAGCACAGGATCTTCACTGCCCCTCAAGCCCAGGGGGTTTCCCCCCTTCCTCTTTCTGTGGCTCTTTCTACCTATCTAGATTCCACACATCCTTAAAGGCCCAGCCTCAGCCTCACCTTGCTCTCAAATACTTCTCTTTGCTTCTGCCCACTTTCATGGGCATGTTCACTGAACCTCTGTGCATCTCCTATTTTCAAACAGAACAGTAAATTTAGCTCAGATATCCCACTTTCAGCCTGGTTCTGGGCCCATGTTCCATTTTCAAACAGAACAGTAAATTTATCTCAGATATCCCACTTTCAGCCTGGTTCTGGGCCCATGTTCCAGAAGATGACAAAGAACAATCTTCTCCTTTGAATTTTTTTTATTCTGATATGACAGCCTACATAAGGCTCAATTACTCCCTCCTTGTTTTATGAGGGTTGAACATCTTCAAGAGAATCTGCAATTCTGTGTCAGCAGGCACCACGTCACATTCTCCTTCGTGCACCTCACAGTGCCAAGTGCCAAGCTCGGCCCAAAGGAGAAGCTCAATGTTCATTACTATATGAATAGTAAAGAAAGCATAGTAGTTGTAATTTCACTGGGCTGGGATTTTTTTGCTCGTGTATGTTGGATTGTGTTAAATCACTAAAACCACAGTGGTATGTCTTCAAAAGTGGTATCTTTGATGTCTTCAAATATCCAGCCTTCCAAACTACAATGGACATAGGAAAGAAACAAGGGGACAGAGTCAGGGTTAGTGTTAGCAGGACATGGGACAGTGGAGCTAGAAATAGAATCATGAATGTTGGCTATGGAAAGAGCCAATTTTACAGGTTGTTTATTCCAACTTCATCATTTACAAGTAAGAAAAATAAATAAGGCCTGGAATGGCTAATTGCTTTTCCAAGGTCAACACACTGACCAGGCCCCAGGCCCCTGATTCCCCAAGCAGTATTCTTTCCTCTAAGGTAAGTTCAGCTCCTTATATGTTTTTCCAAGTTGAGATTCATGCATACAGCAGAGGTGCTAACAGTCCCAGGTGGGGGAAGAACCTTAGGCATAGTCCAAAAGTTTGGGCAACACGAGAACAGGTAAAATTCTCATATTCTATCAGCAGCACTGTCCTGCTAAATTGACTTGCTTGGAAGCTAGAGGGGTCTCCTGTTTGGGCTTGTACCAAAGTCCAAAACAATGAAGCATGTGGACATCTACTGACTCCAATGGCAAAGAAAGCCTTTGAACTGCAGATGATACAAAAAGCATCCTGTCTCCCTGCATTATTTGTTTTTTCATTCATTGTTTCACCCTCCCACTCATAACTGTGGAGCAGCTGTCTTTCATCAGACACAAGATGACAAAGAAGCCTATGCTGGTTCAAGAGGGATTTTGGCCTCACAAAGTGTGTGGGTTGCAAAGCAATTATTCTGCAGGAGAGTGTGTGTGTTCAAGCAAATTACACCCTTCACTCCCCCGTTACACCGGGCCTGAACAACACCATGCTGACTCACTAATGATGCTGTCAGAGGCTTTACCTGTGATTTTCCATGCAGCAGCCTTTGGGTCGGCAGAGCCAGGGCTGTTTGATGAAAACATGAGCCCATCTCCTCTCATACACACTCATAAAGAACAAAAAGTCAGCATGCCCAAAAGAGCGAGCAGATGTAGCAGGCTCCGGCAACAGCATGGCAACCGTTATTTCAAATATGCAGGACTTTCAACTACAGAGGACATAGGAAAGAGAGAAAGGGGAAGAATCAGGATCAAGATCAGCAGGACACTCTGGGTAATGCAATTAAAGGAAGAATCAGAGAATGTGGGCTCTGGAAAGAGCAAATTTTATTGATCATTAATTCCAACTTTATCATTTTATAAGAAAGAATTCTGTAATGGTTAGTTTTATGTGTCAACTTGACTGGGCTAAGGGAGGCCCAGATAGCTGGTCAAACATTATTTCTCAGTGTGTCTGTGAAAATGTTTGTGGAAAAGACTGGCATTTGAATTGGTAGAGTGAATAAAGCAAATCACTCACACCAATATGAATGGGCATCATCCAATCTATTCAGGGGCTGAATAGACAGAAAAGGTGGAGGAAGGGTGAATTTGTCCTGGTTACTTGAGCTGTTACCCTTCTCCTGCCCTCAGACACCAGGGCTCCTGTTCCCATGTCTTCAGACTCAGGCTGGATTACACCACTGGCTATCCTGTTCTTCAACTTGCATATGGAAGATTGTAGGACTTCAGCCTCCATAATCATATGAGCAAATTCTTATAATAAATTATATATATTCATTCTGTAGCCAATTTTTATAATAAATGATATATATTCATTCTGTTGTCTCTGGAGAACCCTGAATAATATAGAAGCCAAGGCCTAGAGTAGCTGTCTTTCCAGTGTCAACCCACAGAGCCAGGCCCGTGACCCCATCCTGGGCTCTCTCCACTGTAGTGAAGTCAGCTCCTTATGTACAAGGTGTAATCAAACAATCTGGTGAATGTTTATATTTTAAAAAATTATTACAGTAAAAGACACATTGCCATTATTCCCCCTCAAAATACTCCCTCTTACTTCAAACACACTAATCCCATTGTTCTTGTCACTTTCTAAAGCAGTTCTGGAAGTCCTGTTTTGTGAGTGTCTTTAGTTGTGCTGTCGTGGCTGTGTCCGTGTCATGAATCATTTTGACTTTGGGGAAGAGCCAGAAGTTGCACGGTGCCAGATCCGGTGAATAACGTGAACGAGGATACACCGTAATGTTTGGGGGGGGGGGGTGTTTGACAGAAATTGCCATATACCAGAAGCAATGTGTGACACAGAGCCTTTGCCGTCGTGATCACAAAATACGGTGAATTCTGCTACCAAGTACCAGAAGCAATGTGTGACACAGAGCCTTCGCCGTTGTGATCACAAAATACGGTGAATTCTGCTGCCAAGTGCCATCTAATGGAAAGACAGCGATGTTCAATATGGGAAGTGGCACGTTGAACCTTAGAAACAGTGTGTGACAAGTTTCAACTTGTTCGGTGCAGTCAGTTGGGTGTGAGGTACCATTGAGGGAAGGTGTGTTTTAAAGTGTGCTCTAAATCATCCTCCATCATGACAATGTTCCGTGTCACACATTGCTTCTGGTATACGGCAATTTCTGTCAAATAAAAACATTACAGTGTCCCCTCATCCACCTTATAACCGGATCTGTCACAATGCAACTTCTGGCTCTTCCCCAAACTCAAAATGATTCAGGACATCGAGGCAGCCATGATAGCACAACTAAAGACACTCACAAAACAGGACTTCCAGAACTGCTTCAGAAAATGACAAGAACAATGAGTAAGTGTGTTTGAAGTAAGAGGGAGTATTTTGAGGGGGATTAATGGCAATGTGTCTTTTATTGTAATACATTTTTAAATTTAATTTAAACATTCACCATATTGTTTGATCACACCTTATACTTTTCCAAGTCCAGATAACCTTTAAAGAATAAGGACAGAAGGATTTGGGAGCTCTTTTCTACCTTGGGTGGCTATTGTGAGGATCCTGCCTTTGAGAGGGTCTTCCCAGGGTCTAGGATAGAGCATGAGAAGAGCTGGGCAGATGAGAATAGCATTTCAAAAACCACAAAAAAGTCTCAGGTAGAAGCTCTGGAGTCCACATCCCGAAGGACTTTGATCTATGTGTACACAACACCAAAAGGACAAATTCAAGCCACCTGCTCAATCAGTTTGCCTGTTGTTGGTCACACATAAGACCAGTGTGGTGTCCACCTGGAATTTGTGGGGAAGGCTAGACATTTGGATATTATAGAGACTATGGTTTCCTTGAAATGCCCTGTGAATGGGTTTGACTCCACAGCCAGATGCCCTGCTACCAAACCTCCCCACAAAAATTGTGCTACTACTTTTCTGATCTGGGTCTCAATATCTTCAGTTGTAAAGCCAGGTGATGTTACCCAGTTGACCAATATTATCTCTATTATTTTCTTGAGGTGACCCAGCACAGTGCTTGGCAAAATAGCTCAACAAATGAGGTTTAGTTATTTGCTTAATATTATTATTGTTATTATTTAGGTATGATATTGAGTTGGATATTAATCTCTAATAAGATATATGGTTTGCAAATATTTTTTCCCATTCCATAAGCTGCCTTTTCAATCTTTTGAAGAAGATTTTTTTTTTAATTTTGTGCCATCTCACTTGTCTATTTTTGCTTTTTTGCCTGTGCTTTTGGTGTCATATTCAAAAAATTGTGCCCAAGCCAATGTCAAGAAGCTTTTTCTCTAAGTTTCCTTCTAGTTTTACTGTGTCAGTTTTATGTTTAATTCTCAAACCCATTTTGAATTGAGTTTTGAATGTAGCATGAGATTAAGCATCCAATTTTATTCTCCTGAAAGTAAATATTCAGTTTTCCCGACATCATTTAATGAAAAGACTATCCTTTCCCTAATGTGTGTCTATGGCACCCTTGTTGAGAATCAGTTGACTACAATATGTGGGTTTATTTATGGGCTTTCTTTTTTTTTCGTTGGTCTAACATGACTGTTTTTATGCCAGTACCATACTGTTTTGATTTTGATAGCTTTGCAGTATATTTTGAAACCAGGAGGAGTGACGCCTTTAGGTTTGTTTTTCATGCTCAAGATCGCTTTTGTTATTCAAGGTCTTCTGTGCTTCAATATAAATTTTAGGATTTTTTTCTATTTTTGTAAACAATGCCATTATGATTTTGATAGGGATTGCATTGAATCTATAAATCACGTTGGATAGTAAGGGCATTTTAACAATATTAAGTCTTCAATCCATGAACATACGATGTATTTCCATTTACCTGTGTCTTCTTTAATTTCCTTCGTCAGTGTTATAGAATTTTCAGTTTACAAGTCTTTTCCCTCCCTGGCTAGGTTTAGTCCTAAGTATTTTATTCTTTTTGTTGCTAATGTAAATTGGGTTGTTTTCTTAATTTCCTTTTTATATAGTTTATTTTTGTATTTAGAAGCATGATTCCTTTTGTGTGTTGATTTGTGTACTGCAACTTTATTGAATTCATGTATTAGTTGTTTTTCGTTATTGTTGAATCTGTAATGTTTTCTACATATATATTCATAGTATCTGCGAACAGAGATAATTTTACTTCTTCCTTTCTGATTTGGATGCTCTTTATTCTTTTCTTGAATTGGATCTGGTTAGTACTTCCAGTACTATGTTGAATAGAAGCAGTAAGACTGGGCATCCTTGCCTCTTTTTTTCTCCTTTTCTTTCAATTTATATCATTTTTTAAAATATTTTAATTAAAATATAGCAAACATACAACATTATATTAGTTTCAGGTGTACATTATAGTTATTCTACACTTATATACCTAAAGAAGTGGTCACATGATAAGCCAGCAACCACCTGACACTGTACCATGCTATCACAATATTATTGACTATATTCCCTATGCTGTACATAAGTCATTCTCGTGACTTATTTGTTTTCCACCTGGCACTTTGAAGCTATTACTACCCTTCACCTTTTCCCCCCTTTTTTAATTTTTCAATTATAGCTGACATTCAATATTATTTTATATTAATTTCAGGCATACAGCATAATGGTTAGACATTTGTATAATTTAAAAAATGATCCTTCTGACTAGTCTAGTACTTACCTGGCACTATACATAGTTATTACTATATTATTGACTCTATTCTTTATGCTTTACTTTATATCCTTATGACTATTTTGTAACTATCAGTTTGTACTTCTTATTCCCTTCACCTATTTTTTTTTAAGATTTTTATTGGGGAATTGGGCGAGGGGAACAGCGTTGGGGAATCAGGGAAGGGGAACAAACAAGTTGTCTTTTTTTTGTTCTTCAGTCTAGTTGCGGAGGACATTGCTTCACTGGCCCATGTTGGTATCATCATTGCACTCTTCCCGGATGAGGCAGATCGGTTGCCGGCCTCTGGATGGTCGCTCACCGTGGCTATTGGCAGCTCACGCTGGCCGCCAGCCGCTCACGCTGGCTGCCGGCCACTCACTGTAGCCTATGGCAACCCACTGCAGCAGGGGCTGCAGCCTACACCATCGCCGGGGCTTGCACAGCCCAGCTCCAGGTGGAGCTGTTGTTAGCTGTAGAGGGCAGTGTCACTGGCCCTCATATGTAGGATCCGAACCAGGGCTGCTGGCTTCCCAAACCAGCTCTTAACCAATGTGCCACTTGGCCGGCCCTCCCTTCACCTTTTGTATCCTGCCCCCAACAGCCTCCCATATACCATCGCAGCAAATCTAGTACCAATATGGCTCCATATATAGTTATTACAATATTATTGACTATAATCCTTATGCTATACCCTAAATCCCCGTGACTACTTTGTCAAAACCAATTTGTACCTCTTAATCCCGTTCGCTTTTTCATCCATCCCTCAACCCCCTTCCATCTGGCAACCATCAAAATGTTTTCTGTATCAATGAGTTTGATTCTGTTTTGTTGTTTATTTTGTTCTCTAGATTTCACATATGAGCAAAATCTCATTGCATCTGTCATTCTCTTTCTGACACTCCACTCAGCACAATTCCTTCCAGGTCCATCCATGCTGCCAAGAACCCTTTCCCTTCCCTGTCCAAGCAACATTCCATTGCATATGTACCACCTCCTCTTTATCCATTCATCCATTGATAGACACCCAGGCTCCCTCCACATCTTGGCCATTGTAAACAATGCTGCAGTGAACATATGGATGCATACATCCCCTTGAAACAGCATTTTGCGTTTCTTTGGATAAAGACCCAGAAGTGGGATTATTGGGTGCTTCCTTGTCTCTTTTAATAGCCTTTGTTTTAAAGTCTGTTTTGTCTGGTATAAGTATTCCTACCCCAGCTTTTTGTTTTGTTTTGTTTTGTTTTCATTTCCAGTTTCATGGAATATCTTTTTCAATCCCTTTTCTTTCTTTCTTTCTTTTTTTTTTTTTAAAAGATTTTTTTTGGAATTGGGGGAGGGGAACAGCATTGGGGAACCGGGAAAGGAGAACAGACAAGTTGCTGTCCTTTTTTTCTTCAGTCTAGTTGTAGAGGACATGGCTTCACTAGCCCATGTTGGTATTATCATTGCGCTCATCCTGGGTGAGGCAGATCGGTCACCGGCCTCTGGATGGCTGCTCACAGCAGCTCTTGGCAGCTCACACAGGCTGCCAGCTGCTCACGCTAGCTGCCAGCCACTCACTGTAGCCTGTGGCAGTCCACTAAAGCAGGGGCTGCAGCTATGCCATCCTTGGGGACTCACTGCAGCCCAGCTCCAGGTGGAGCTGTTATTCACTATCTTAGCTGTAGAGGGCAGTGTCACTGGCCCTCATATGTGGAATCCGAACTGGGGTCTCTGGTGTCCCAAGCCAGCTCTTAACCAACGCGCCACTCAGCCGGCACTCAATCCCTTTTCTTTCATTATGTGCTTCTTTCAATCTGGAGTGAGTCTCCTGTAGGCAGTATATGTAAAGGTCTGTTTTCTTATCCATTTAGGCCTCTTATGTCTTTTGAGTGGAACATTTAATCCAATTACATTGAAAGTAATTGTCGATAGATATGTAGCTATTGCCATTTTACTATTCATAATTTTGATCTTTTTTTTTTTCCATCTTAAAGAAGTCCCTCTAACATTCCTTGTAATGCTGGTTTGATGATGATGAACTCCTTTAGTTTTTATTATCTGGGAAGCTCTTTATCTGTCCTTTAATTCTAAATAATAGATTTGCTGGGTAATCTTCATTGTAGGTGCTTGCTTTTTATCATGCTGAATATTTCATGTCAACCCCTTCTGACCTGCAAAGTTCCTGTTGAGATATCAGCTATTTTATGGGAGCTCCCTTATAAGTTACTAGTTGTCTTTCTCTTGCTGCTTTTAAGATTCTCTCTTTGTCTTTAACCTTTGCTGATCTAATTATAATGTGACTTGCTGTGGGCCAGTTTGGGTTCATTTTGTTTGGGACTCTGCACTTCCTTGACTTCTATGTCTATTTTCTTCACCAGTTTAGGGAAGTTTTGAATCATTATTTCTTCAAACAGATTCAATTCTTTGCTTTCTCTCTTCTCCTTCTGGTACCCCTATGATGTGAATGTCATTAAGCTTGATGCTGTCTCAGAAGTCTCTTAAACTATCCTCATTTTTTGAATTCTTTTTTTTCCCTGCTATTCTGAGTAGGTGTTTTCTGATACCTTGTCTTCCAAATCGCTGATTCGATCCTTTGCTTCATCTAGTCTGCTGGTGATTCCTTGTAATGCATTCTTCATTTCAGTTATTGTATAATTTACTTCTGACTGGTTCTTTTTATAGTTTCCATGTCTGTTTTTATGCTTTATCTCTTTGTTGAAGTTCTCTTGAGCATCCTTATAACCATTGTTTTGAACTCTGTCTCTGGAAGTTGCTTGCTTCCAATTTGTTTAGCTCTTTTTCTGAGTTCACCTGTTCTTTCATTTGGGACATATTTCTTTGTTTCCTCATTTTGGCTGCCTCCCTGTGTTTGCTTCTATATATGAAGTAGATCTGCTATATCCCCCAGTCTTTGTCAGATGGTTTTATGTAGTAGGTGCCCTGTGGGGTCCAGTGCCACAAACTCTCTGGTCACCTGAGCCAGGTGCTCCAGGAGTGTCCCTTGTATGGGTTGTGTTTGCTCTCCTATTATAGTTGAACCTTGGTTACTATTGGCATGTGAGTGGATGGGATTGACCCTCAGGCTGATTGGCTGTGGGTTTTTGCCACATCCATAGCTTACAGGCTGCTGTGAGGAGGCTTATCCCACTGAGTGAGATTTGCTTCAGCAGTCTCTGGTGACTATTGAGACCACCTTTTGGGTCTCCTGCTATGGGGCTAATTAGGTGATGCTCTCTGTGGTCTGAAGCCAACTTCCAAGTATGTTGGTTCTAGGGCTTCTTGGGAGAGGGTCCAGGCCCAGGTCACCCACTGCCTGTGACCGGCTGGGGACTGACAACCTGGTAAGAGCTACAAAGTGTTTCACATTTGGTCACTGCCTGTACTAACACTGGAGGCACTTGGGAGAGACCATGCTGTGAACTGAGGACATATGACATAAGTACTGGGCCTGGGGTAGCTCTGCAAAATGCCAGGACACCCCAAGTCCTGCTGCCAGCTCCCTTAAGGTTCAGCCACTGATAAATCCTGGGTGCAAGTTGGGTGACTCAGGGAGTCACTCGAGTGGGAAGAGTTGTGGTCACAAGGTTAATGTAAATTCTGGTTTGGTGCCAGTGCTCAGCCTGAAGCTAGTCAGCAAAAGTCTCAGAGCACACCGAGGCCAGTCAGCCCCTCCCTGCCATCTGTCAGACTCTGATAGTTTTCAAAGAAAGAGTGCAATGGGGGTGGAGATGGCTGCTTGCAGAGAAAGTGCCTCCAGACTTGGGGGAGTTGAATGGGGTGGAGTCCCAGTGAATCAGCAGAGCAGGGCTGTGGAGCTCACCAGACCAATCAGATTCAGATTTGGCTGTAAGCGTAGGAGGAGGGCTCAACACAGGAAAGATAGCTCCAATTTGCAGGCTACCTGGGAAGTGGACCCCTCATCGGCAAAATGCTGACTGTCCTCCAGCCTTTGTCCAGAAATCACACACCTCAGTCCATCCCTCCTATGTCTCCGACACCCACCGAGTTTACTGTCCCTTCGCTGCAGTCTAAGGTGAGTGCCTGAGAGTGAGAGTCTGTGTGTGGGCCCTTTAAGAGGACTCCTGGGTTTCCTGTCACAGTCTGTTCCACCTAGATGGTCAGAATCCCCACTGTTTTTCACAGCCAGATGTTGTGGGAGCTCCCCTTCCTGGCACCAGTACTTTGGACTGGAGTCTGGTGTAGGGCTGGGGTCCCTCACTCCTTTGTGGGGAACCTCTGTGGCCAAGATATCTCTCCCGGTTCTCAACCACTATGTGGAGGTTTGGGGTTAGCCAGTTCCACGTCTCCGCCCCTCCTACCAGTCTGGCTTCTTCCTTTTTATATCCTTAGTTATAAAACTTCTGTTCAGCCAGACTTCAAATGGTTCTCCAGGTTGATTTTTCTATACTTTAGTTTTAATTTTAATGTGTTCATGGAAGGAAGCAGGCACAGTGTTTAGCTACTCCACCATCTTGAATCTCCCTCTCCTTACCTTTTAATGGATCTTAAAAGGAAAGCTTTCAATTTTTCCCCATTGATTATGATGTTTGATGTGGGCTTTTTATATATGGCTTTTATTGTGTTGAAGTAAGTTCTTTCTATAACTATGCTGTTGAGAAATTTTAATCATCAGTGGTTGTTGAGGTTTTTCAAATGCTTTCTCTGCATCTATTGAGATGATCATGCAGTTTTTTCTTTCATTTTGTTAATGTGGTGTATCATTTTGATTGATTTGCATATATAGAACCATGCTTGCATCCCAGGGATAAATCCCACTAGGTCAAGATGTATAACCCTTTTAACATGCTGTTCAATTCTGTTTGCTAGTATTTTATTGAGGATTTTTCATCTGTATTCATCAAGGATATTGACTTATAGTTTTCTTTTCTTCTAGTGACTTTGTCTGGTTTTGGTGTCAGGGTAATGCTAGCATTATAAAATGAGTTTGGAAATGTTCCCTCTTATATTTTTGAAAGAGTTTTAGAAGGACTGGTATTCATTCTTCTTTGAATGGTATAATTTACCCATGAAGCCACCTGTCCTAGGCTTTTTTGAGGGGGACAGTTTTTGATTGTTGATTGAATCTCTATATTTTTTATTGGTCTGTTCAGGATTTTTATATCTTCTTGATTCCGTTTTGATAGATTGTATGTTTCTAGAAATTTGTCAATTTTTTCTAGATTATTCATTTTATTGCTGTACAATTGTTCATAATATTTCCTTATGGTCCTTTTTATTTTAGAGGCATCTGTTAAAATGTCTCCTTTTTCATTCTTGATTTTAATTATTTGAATCTTCTCTTTCTAAAGTTATTCTAGGTAAGAACTTGTTGGTTTTGTTTATGTTTTCAAAAAAATAACTCTTTGTTGTTGTTGTTTTCTGTTTTTTATTTATTTCTTCTCTAGTGTTTATTATTTCCTTTCTTCTGCTAATTTGGGCTTAGATTGTTTTTCTTTTTCTAGTTCTTTGAGGTATAAATTTAAGTTGTTTATTTGAGATCTTTCTTCTTTTTTAATGTAGGAATTTATTGGCATAAACCCCTTCTTAGAATTGCTTCTACATCCCATAAGTTTTCGTATGTGCATGTTTTTATTTTCATTTGTATCAAGACATTTTTAAATTCCCTTTTGAATTCCCCTTTGACCCAATATTTGTTCAAGAGTAAGTCTTTAGTTTCCATGTATTTGTGATTTTTCCCATTTTCTTACTATTATTGATTTCAAGCTTCATTTCATTGTGGTCAGAAAAGATACTTTTTCAGACTTCTTTTGTAACCTAACATGTGATCTATCATAGATAATGTTCCATGTGTACTTGAGTATAAGTATCCTTTTGCTATTGAATAGAAAGTTCTGGGAGTTCCGGTAAGATGGCGGAATAGACGGATCATCTCTGAACTGCCTCCCAGAATCACATCAAAATTACAAATAATTTATACAGCATTTAACCTCAGAAGTCCCCTGAATATTGGATTAACAGAACCTCTAAATGAAGGACCTAAAGAGGAAGCCACATCAAGTCTGGTAGGAGGGGTGCAGATGGGAGAGGGCAAGCCCCGTGAGGGATGCCCCAGCTGTGTGGGGAGGCTTCTCCGGTTGGGAGAGAGGCCCTCCGGCCCCACACCAAGCTCATCAGCCCAGAGTTGCTTTGCCAGGAAGAGGAGTTCTATGATAGCTGGCAGTAGAAATTAGTGAGGACTTTCTTTGCTCGGCTCAGTGAGGCTGAGGGCAGCTGGAGAACCAGTGGGGCCAGCGCATGGGTTCGCTTGCCAGTGAGCACTCACCCGGTTCCTGTTGGAGGGAGTAGCTGTGTGAGCAGGGCCCAGGAGCCTGTGGGGAAGGACTGAACTGAGCACCTTTGGTGCAGAAGCTGGAGGTTCTGGGACCATTGTTCCAGTGGTGCAGAGCTGGCACACGAGCGGTATACAGGACGGCGCCATTTTGTCAGGGTTGGACCCTGCCACAGAGGGTCAGATCTGAGATCCCATTGGTCTGGTGAACTTGGCGCAGGAGTGCGTGTGAGCGTGCGTGCATACGCATGTGACCTTGGATCCCCACCCTCCACCTTGCTTGTGCTGTGTTGCCAGGGAAACACCTGGCGGGTGCCCTCCGGCTACATCAGGCTGCTCACTGAGACGCAGGAGTGCGCCAGCCGCCTTTGGTCCCCACCCTCCGCCCTGCTTGTGTTGTGTTTCAAGGAAACACCAGTGGGTGCACTCCGGCTCCATCAGACTGCTCACTGAGATGCAGGAGTGTGCAAGCCACCTTCAATCCCCACCCTCCGCCCAGCCTGTGCTGTGTTGCCAGGGAAACGCAGGGCGGGTACTCTTCAGCTGCATCAGTCTGCTCACTGAGACTCAGGAGTGTGCAAGCCCCCTTAGGTGCCCGCTCTCTGCACTGTTTGTGCAGAGTTGCAAGGCTGGGGATTGGCTGTCGGGCTGCTTAGCCTGATCTGCAGGCAGTTGATTGGGACAGGCTGAGACGGGGAGTTTTCCTGAGAGTGTTGGGCAGGGAGCAGTGCACCTGCTTGATCCAATCGAGACTTTCCTGGTGAGTTTGTGTGGACTTATTGCTGGTGCAGAGTGCATGCTACTCTGACTTGGTGGGGACCACTGACCACATCAAGTGGTGCCTTGGGGGCCTGCCCCACCCATCTAGAGCTGTGTTGCCAGAGGCACCCTGAGCCCTGATGCCTGGCTCACATCTCGACAGGCCACAGAGGGCAACATGTGAATACATTTTTTTTTTTTCAGTAGTGAGCATGGTTCCAGAGCACAGAGCAGCTAATTGTAGAAAGCTCACTGCAAGCCTGAGCAAGTGGTCTGCAGATTAAAGAGGACAGAGAGCCCCCAACATCTCAGCATTTTGTTTGTTTTTTTTGTTTGTTTGTTTGTTTTTGAGGTCAGTGTCATTGGCCCTCATATGTGGGACCGAACCGGGGCCGCTGGCTTCCGAAGCCAGCGCTTAACCACTGCGCCACTCGGCCGGCCCGTTTTTTTTTTCTTTTTTTCTTTTCTTTCTAGGTCATCTATCTAATACATCAGGGCATTCACAGAACGACAGCAAGAATGAAAAAACAAAGAAACATGTCCCATGTAAAAGATCAGAAGAAAACTCTGGAAACGGAATTAAATGAAACAAAGGTATCCAAACTTTCAGAGACAGAGTTTAGAACACTGATGCTAAGAATGTTTAAGGAATTTAGCGAGGACATAAAGAAGGATAGGGAAACCATAAAAAACAACCTGTTAGAACTAAAGAATACAATAACTGAAATGAAGAACACACTTGAAGGAATCACCAGTAGAATGGATGAAGCAGAGGAGCGGATCAGTGAATTAGAAGACAAAATAGCAGAAATCACCCAGCTGGAACAACAAAAAGAGAAAACAATAAAAGAGAATGAAAATAGTTTAAGAGACCTCTGGGACAACATGAAACTCAACAAGCATCGCGTCATAGGAATACCAGAAGGAGCAGAGAAGAAGCAAGGGATTGAGAATGTATTTAAAGAAATAATTGACTGAAAACTTCCCTACGCTGGTGAAGGAAATCGATATACAAGCCCAGGATGTACAGAATTCCAAACAGGTTGAATCCAAACAGACCCACACCAAGACACATCATAGTTAAAATGGCAAAGCTTAAAGACAATGACAGAATTCTAAAAGCAGCAAGAGAAAGACAGCAGGTTACATACAAAGGAACTCCTATAAGACTAACAGCTGACTTTGCTTCAGAAACTCTGCAGGCCAGAAGGGAATGGCAGGAGATATTCAAAGTGACACAAAATAGAGGTCTACAACCAAGATTGCTCTACCCAGCATGGCTATCACTTAAAATTGAAAGAGAGATAAAGCGCTTCTCAGAAAAGAATAAGCTTAAGGAGTTCATTACCACCAAGCCAGCATTGCAGGAAATGTTAATAGAGCTTTTTTAAACAGAAGAAAGAGGAAAACAAGCTAACCCACGAAGACAAGAAATACAAATAACAAAATGGCAATAAATATGCCCCTATCAGTAGTTACTTTAAATTTGAATGGGCTAAATGCTTCAATCAAAAGACACAGAGTGGCTGAGTGGATAAGAAAACAGGACCCATGCATATGTTGTCTCCAAGAGACTCATCTCAGATCAAAAGACACACACAGACTGAAAGGAAAGGGATGGAATAAGATATTTCATGCAAATGGAAATTAGAAAAAAGCTGAAGTAGCAATACTTATTTAGGGCAAGATAGACTTTAAAATGAAGACTATAATAAAAGACAAAGAAGGGCACTACATAATAATAAAGGGATCAATTCAACAAGAGGACATAACCCTAGTAAACATCTATGCTTCCAATATAGGAGGTCCTAAATATATAAAACAGATTTTGACAGACATAAAGGCAGAGATCAACAGTAACACTATCATAGTACGGGACTTCAACACCCCCTTGTCACCAATGGACAGATCCTCCAGACAGAAAATCAACACGGACATAGTGGCCTTAAATGACACTTTAGACTAGCTAGATTTAATTGATATTTTTAGAGCATTTCACCCCAATCCTACAGAATATACATTCTTCTCAAGTGCACATGGAACATTCTCCAAGATAGACCACATGTTAGGCCACAAAACAAGTCTCAACAAATTTAAGAAGATTGAAATCATATCAAGTGCCTTCTCTGACCACAATGCTATGCAACTAGAAATCAATCATAAGAAGAAATCTGGAAAGCTTACAAATACATGGAGGCTAAATAACATACTACTAAATAATGAGTGGGTCAAAAATGAGATCAAGGAGTAAATCAAAAGATACCTTGAGACAAATGAAAATGAAAACACCACTACCCAAAATCTCTGGGATGCAGCGAAAGCAGTCCTAAGGGGGAAGTTCATAGCAATGCACGCCTACCTAAAGAAGGGAGAAAAATCTCAAATCAACAGACTCTCTTTATACCTAAAGGAACTTGAAAAAAAACCCCAGCAAAACAAACCTAAAGGGAGTATAAGGAAGGAAATAATAAAGACCAGAGCAGAAATAAATGAAATAAAGAAGAAAAAAACAATACAAATGATCAATGAAACCAAGAGTTGGTGTTTTGAAAAGATAAACAAAATCAACAAACCCTTAGCACGACTAACCAAGAAAAAGAGTGAGAGGACCCAAATTAATAAAATCAAAAATGAAAGAGGAGAAGTGACAACAGATACCACAGAAATACAGAAAATTCTAAGAAAATACTATGAGCAACTATATGCTAACAAATTCGACAATCTGGAAGAAATGGATAAATTTCTACCAAGTCTGAACCAAAAAGAAACAGAAACTCTGAACAGACTGATTACTGCCAAAGAAATTGAATCAGTAATCAACAATCTTCCAACAAACGAAAGCCCTGGACCAGATGGCTACACAGGTGAATTTTACAAAACATTCAAAAAAGAATTAGTACCTATTCTCCTCAAACTATTACAAAAAATACAGAAGGAGGGAAGCCTCCCAAACTCTTTCTATGAAGCCACTATTACCCTGATTCCTAAGTCAGACAAAAATATTTCAAAAAAGGAAAATTACAGGCCAATATCCCCAATGAACAGAGATGCAAAAATTCTCACCAAAATCCTAGCAAACCAAATTCAGCATCTCATTAAAAAGATCATACACCAAGATCAAGTGGGATTCATTCCTGGTATGCAACGCTGGTTCAATATCCGCAAATCAATTAATGTAATACATCACATTAACAAAATGAAAAATAAAAATCATATAATCATATTAATAGATGCAGAAAAGGCATTTGACAAAATCCAGCAGCCATTTATGATAAAAACTCTTAGTAAAGTGGGAATAGTGGGATCATATCTCAACATAATAAAGGCCATATATGATAAGCCCACAGTAAACATCGTACTCAATGGGGAAAGGCTAAAAGCTTTCCCCTTAAGATCAGGAACAAGACAAGACTGCCCACTTTCACCACTTCTATTTAACATAGCTCTGGAAGTTCTAGCCACAGCCATCAGACAAGAAAATGAAATAAAAGGCATCCAAATAGGAAAAGAGGAAGTAAAATTGTCATTATATGCAGATGACATGATACTATATATAGAGAATCCCAAAGACTCCACCAAAAAACTGCTAGAACTGATAAACGAATTTGGAAAGGTAGCAGGATACAAAAATTAATATTCAGAAATCAGTGGCATTTCTATACACCAATAATAAACTATCAGAAGAAGAAATCAGGAAATCAATCCCTTTTACAATTGTTTCAAAAACAATAAAATATTTAGGAATCAATTTAACTAAAGAAGTAAAAGACCTGTACTCAGAAAATTATGAGACATTGAAGAGAGAAATCAAAGAAGATACAAATAAATGGAAATACATACCATGCTCATGGATAGGAAGAATTAATATAGTTGAAATGTCAATACTACCTAAAGCAATATATAGATTCAATGCAATTCCAATCAAACTACCAAGGACATTTTTCTCAGAAATAAAACATAGAATCCTAAAATTTATATGGAGCAACAAAAGACCCATATAGCTATGGCAATGTTGAGAAATAAGAACAAAGTGGGACGCATCACACTACCTGACACCAAAACATACTACAAGGCTACAGTAATCAAAACAATATGGTACTGGCATAAAAACAGACATATAGACCAATGGAATAGAATAGAGAGCCCAGGAATAATCCCATCTATATACGGTCATTTAATCTATGACAATGGAAGCAAGAATTTACACTGGAGTAAAGATAGTCTATTTAATAAATGGTGCTGGGAAAATTGGACTGACATGTATAAAAAAATGAAAATGGACCACCTACTTACACCATATATGAGAACAAACTCAAAATGGATTAAAGACTTAAATGTAAGACCTGAAACCATAAAACTCCTAGAAGAAAACATAGGGAGTAAGTTTGCAGACATTACCCTGGGTAATATTTTTACTGATATATCCCCTCAGGCAAGGGAAATAAAAGAAAAAATTAACAAATGGGATTACATCAAACTTAAAAGTTTTTTCACAGCAAAGGAAATCATCAATAAAACGAAAAGGCAGCCTACTGAATGGGAGAAGATATTTGCCAACAATATATCTGATAAGGGGTTGATATCCAAATTTATAAAACACTCATGCAACTCAACACCAAAAAAACAAACAACCCAATTAAAAAATGGGCCGAGGATATGAGGCGGCATTTCTCTAAAGAGGACATACAGATGGCCAACAGGCATATGAAAAAATGTTCAACCTCACTAATCATCAGAGAAATGCAAATAAAAACCACAATGAGATACCACCTCACTCCAGTCAGAATGGCTATCATCAACAAATCAACAAACAACAAGTGCTGGCGAGGGTGTGGAGAAAAGGGAACCCTGGTGCACTGTTGGTGGGACTGCAAATTGGTGCAGCCATTATGGAAATCATTTCAGAGATATTTCAAAAAACTGGAAATGGAACTGTGGTATGACCCAGCAATTCCACTCTTGGGTATCTACCCAGAGGAATCCAAGACGCTAATTCGAAAAAAATATATGCACGCCTATGTTTATTGCAGTGCTATTTACAATAGCCAAGACTTGGAAACAACCGAAATGCCCATCAGTAGATGACTGGATTAAGAAGCTGTGGTACATTTATACAATGGAGTATTACTCTGCTATAAAGAAGAATAAAATCGTACCATTTGCAACGATGTGGATGGACCTAGAGACTATTATGTTAAGTGAAATAAGTCAGTCGGAGAAAGACACATACCATAATGATCTCACTTATATGTGGAATTTGAAAAACTGAATGAATGAGCAAAGGAAACAGAAACAGTCTCATAAATAGAGAGGAAAAACAGGGTTGCTAGTTGGGTGGGGGGTGGGGATGAGGGAGAAGGGGAAGGGATTAGACAACATAAATAGGTAACTACAGTATTGCCACAGGGATATGAAAGACGGTTTGGGGAATATAATAATGTGGTAAATATTTTGTGGGGTGTCAGATGGTCACATGTTTTGTTAGGGAGACCACTTCATGGATGGAGTAGAGGCTTGATCACTGCACTGTATACCTGAAATTGATGTTGTATAATATTGTATGCCAACTGTAATTGAATATATAGATAGTCACAGGAATGTGGATTAAACGGTGGAAGGCAGTGAAAGGAATTGTAATAGACAGTATGATATGGGGGGAGGAGTGGGCGGGAGAATTGGGGGGGTTGTCACTTTGAGGGGTAAAAAGTATAACTATGGCACTGTGTTGTACACCTGAAGCTTATTAAAATAAAATAAAATAAATTTCTGTATATGTATGTTAGATCCATTTGGTCTATAGCGTTGTTCAGGTCTTTGGTTTCCTAATTGATTTTTCTGTCTGGATGATCTATCAGTTAGAGAGTAGGGTACTGATGTCTTCTACAATTATTATATTGCTGTCTGTTTCTCTTTCAGCTCTGTCAATGCTTGCTTTATATATTTGGTGTTTTGATGCTCGGTGCATATATATTTATAGATTTATATCTTCCTGTTGAATTGAACCTTTTAACATTATACAATGACCTTGTCTCTTTTGACAGTTTGTGACTCCTGTTTTATCCGATATAAATATAACCATTCTTGCTCCCTTTTGGTTACCATTTACAGTAAGTCCCTGGTTTATGAACATTTGAGTTGTAAACTTTCACAGATAGAAGTGGACCTCGCATTACAAACATTCGTAGATGCAAACAAATCACGGAAGTACAATAGCTCATGTGTCTGCTCCTGTCAGTTTACTCCATGCAAACTGCTATATGCCAGTTGTTTTACTGTACTGTACCACCATTTTAAGATAACTGTAAAAGTAAAAAGGAGTTTATTTACAGTATTTTGTGTGTGTGCTTAGTTGTTTTATGCTTTACATTGTATATTTGTGTCAAAGGTGTATATGACTCACTTTGTCGGGCTTACAAATGAATCTGACTTATGAATGTTCTCCCAGAATGGAACTTGTTTGTAAGTCAGGGACTTATTGTATATGGAATGTCTTTTTTCAACTTTTCACTTTCAGCCTATGTATTTCCTTAAAGCAAAAGTGATTCTCTTGTAGACAACATATAGTTGGATCTAGTTTCTTTCTTTTTTAAAAAATTTATTCAGTCATTTTGACTTTTGATGGTGAAGTTAATCCATTTATCTTTAAGGTAATTATTGATAGTTAAGGACTTACTAATGCCACTTATTGTTTTCTGAATGTTTCTTAGTTCTTTTGTTTCTTTCATCTTCTCTTGCTCTCTTCCTTTGTTACTTGATTTTTTTTTTTTTTGGTAGAGGTATGCTTTGATTCTTTCTTCTTTATCTTCATATGTCTCCTAGAGATTAAACATCTAATAGTTATAGCAGACTATTTTATTCTGATAACAACTTTAATCACATACAAAAACTACACTTTTATTTCTCCCCTAATACTTTATATTATTGATGTCACAATTTACATCTTTTCATATTGTGTATCCATGAACACATTATTGTTTATATATTTTAATACTTTCATCTTTTAGCTTCTGTACTAGAGTTATAAGTGATTTATACACCACCATTACAGTATTAGAATACTTTAAATTTGACTATATACTTACATTTACCAGTGAGTTTTATATGTGCAAATGTTTTCATGTTACTAATTAGCATCCTTTTATTTCAACTTGAAGAACTTCCTTTAGTATTTTTTTTCCTTTTTTTAAAGATTTTATTGGGGAATTGTGGGAAGGGAACAGTGTTGGGGAATCGGGGAAGGGGAACAGACAAGTTGTCGTCTTTTTGTTCTTCAGTCTAGTTGTGGAGGACGTTGTTTCACTGGCCCATGTTGGTATTATCATTGCGCTCTTCCCGGATAAGGCAGATCAGTCGCCGACCTCTGGATGGCCGCTCAAGGCGGCTATTGACAGCTCACGCTGGCTGCCGGCCACTCACTGTAGCCTGTGGCAGCCCACTGCAGCAGGGGCTGCAGCCTACACTGTTGCCGGGGCTCGCAGCCCAGCTCCAGGTGGAACGGTTGTTCACCATCTTAGCTGTAGAGGCAAGTGTCACTGGCCCTCATATGTGGGATCAGAATTGGGGCCGCTGGCATCCCAAGCCAGCTCTTAACGAATGTGCCGCTCGGCTGGCCCTCCTTTAGCATTTTTTGTAAGGCAAGTTTGGTGGTGACGAACTCCCTCAGCTTTGGTTCATCTGAGAAAGTCTACATTGCCTTCATTTCTGAAGGACAACTTTTCTGGGTATAGTAATTCTGGTTAGCATTTTGTATTTTACTACTTGAATGTATCACCCCACTCTTTTCTGGCACCAAGGTTTCTGCTAATAAAATTGTTGATAGATTTATGGGAGTTGCTTTGTATGTGACAACTCATTTTTCTCTTGTTGCTCTTAAAAATCTCTTTGTCTTTGACTTTCAATAATTTAATTATAATGTGTCTTTGGGTTGATCCTGTTTGGGGCCTTTTGACTTCACAAATCTGGATTTCTATATCCCTCCCAAGAGTTAGGAAGTTTTCAGACATTATTTATTTAAATTAGCTTCCTGCCCCATCCCTCTCTTCTTTTCTGGGATTCCCATAATGCTTATATTGCTTACTATATGGTATACCATAAGTTCTGCAAGCTTTCTTCATTTTCTAAATTTTTTTCTTTGTTCTCCTCTGAATGAATGGCTTCAAATGACCTGTATTCACATTCACTCTTCTCCTTCTTTCTCCCATTATAGCCTGCCTGTCTTCCTCTATGCACCATTCCATAAAGACAGATCATAATTTTAATATTATGCTTACTGTATATGTCCCTATTTGGCATCAAAGGATGACCAGTTAGTCAATGATGGGTAAGTTTTCTCAAAAGAGAAACAACCCAAGCCAGCCACGGTCACATGGGTGCCAGTGGGTACCAGTGGGTGCGAACAGGAGGAATCACAAGTTGACAGAAATAGGGCGTGAACCCCTTGCTTCAGGGTCTGGCAGCCTGCCTGTGAAATGACCTATTAATATGATAATATCTGCATTCTTATCAGTAAGCCTTGACAGAGGAGGTTCTGTCTCTTAAGAGGTGCATGACAATAACCTTATGGGACCTCCGGTAAAGGCAGCTTGCAGGTATGGGTGATTTGGCCTTGAGCTATGTTTTTGGGTGTGAGACACACAGACCACGGAAGTTACATTGACCCTAAATTGACCCTTGCTTATGAATAAGATAATAAAAGGAACAGTCAGACCCAATGCGGGGTTCCAGTCCATGAGGCTGGAGTCCCCTGGCCCTGAACTGTTTTCTTTCCTATTTTGTGTCTCCCGCTCTTTTCCTTAACCTTTCACTGTCCCTTCTCAACACCCACCTAGCCCAGTCATGCAGAACGCGACACTTCCTCTTCTTTTTCAGATACTATCCTCTATACTGTTGAAGCTCTGTATTGCATTTTTCATTTCATTCATTGTATTCTCCAGTTCCAAAATTTGTTTAGTTCTTTTTCATAGTTTTTGTTTCTTTGAGGGAATTCTCATTTGTTCATGTATCGTTTTCCTAATTTTTTTTTGAGTTGTCTCAGTTTTCTTATAGTTTGCTAAGCTTCCTTAAGACAAATATCTTGACTTATTTGTTAGACAATTCATAGATTTATATTTGTTTGGGGAAAGTTACAAGAGCTTTATTTGCTTCCTTTATTGGTGTCATGTTTGCCTAATTTTTTCCTGATCCATGTAGCCTACATTGATATCTGTTCATTTGAAGGAGCAAACCACTCTTTACATACTTATGCTGGGACTGCCTTTGTAATCACAGTTGAGTGGGACTGGAGTTGGGTCATGTTGTTGCTGGATGGATACATGGCTGGCAGGCCTGTTACCAGGATTGTGAGTGAGTGTGGTTCCTGCTGGATTCACAGGTGGAAGGAACTACCTTCAGTACCACAGTCAAACACGTATGGAGCCAGATCTCAGTTGTTTCTGGATCCACAGACAGCAGACCTGTTCTCAGGGGTGCAGATGGGAGTGGCTTCTGCAAAGTCCCTTAGTGTGCTTCCACCATTTTCCTGGATTGGTCCCTGAGCAGGCAGAACTGACTCTAAAACTGCAGTACAGCAAGCCTATATCCATTCCCAGGGCTGCATCAGGGTCTACACTCAGTGCTGAGGTCAATGGACCTGATACCAGGGGCACAGACTGGCATCACTGAATCCCATGGTACACTAAGGCTGGAGGTGGATAACAGGTTCGATTCAGGATCTGAAGTTGGGACAAATGTCAGTGAACCTCTTAAAAGGGACATGAATGGGTGTAGCTCTTCCCAGGTCCCTTGAAACTTGGGGCTAGTTGTAGCACCATGGATAAGAGAATCTAATGCCAAGTCCGTAGGTGAAAGAGACTGCTTTCAGTATGCAGCTGAGACCACAAGATTGCCACTGGGATATAGGCATGCCTTCTCAAACAGCTTTCTTTGGTCTTGAGCTCCACTAGGGTTTTACAACATTTTATTCAGTTCTCAAAGCTCCCACAAAGGCACTTTTGTCCATGAATGGATAACATATTGTTATTTGTATGGGGAGATGAGAGCTGGAGACATCCTATTTTGTTAACATCACTCCCCTCTCTTAGCATAATATTTTTGAATTTCATCCACATTGTTCCTTCTTATGGTAAATGTATTACTTTTAATGACTGAATTTTAGTTCATCATATAGTTGTAACATAATTTAATTAGCCACCTCCATTCATGGATACTTATATTTTTGCTAATATATTTAATGATACACTGAACAATTTTTGTGCGTATCTACAAATATTTTTGTAGGTTTTCAAGGCCAATTTTTGTTAAATATATGTTATTTATTTAATTACCAACTAACTTAATTAACCTTTTGTTAACCAAAGTGACTCATTTTGACCAGCCATTTCAGCCAAATTGCTGAACCGAGAGTCCCATTTTGATACAAAGAAAGCATTCTGGAAAGGTAAAAGTTACAAGGAGAAAAAGAAATGAATCCAGTAGAGATTCTTTCTTCCTAGCCACAGGGCAAAGTACTTATATCTTCCCAACATAATTACCTTCCTGATGTTTAATGAATACAACTTTCTCTCATGCTATACAATTTAAACCTGCTAAATTTAAGACATCAGGGAAATTTCCTTGCACTTGCTGATCTGGCATATAAAGTAAAGCTTTAAATGCCTGATGATTATTGATTTGGTTGTTTATATGAGGAAGTCCAGTGGGGTGTCCTTTGAAGCAATTACCTAAAGTGTCTCAATATGTGAAGCAAATCTAAAAAGAAGCCCCAGGGAAGGACCCCAGTTGGTGGAACCAGAGGCCTGTCAAGACTCACAGAGTTCTAGGATCAGATCAGACCAATAGTTTTCCATCTTCGGCAGATACAAGGGTGACCTGGGGAGATTATTAAAAATACAGATGCCACTCTGACTCACTAAATCCGAATCTATGGCTAGAGGCTAAGTATCTATATTTTTGAAACCAGTTCCTTAAATAATTCTGATCTACACCAAAGCTTGAAGACATTAGACCCAGCCATTGGAGAACTCTGTATTTATTAGCCTTTTGCAGCAGAAGAGTCTTCCTAAATGGCCCCTCTGCTCACATGAAAGAATGCTATAAGAACCTGCTATATAAACCTACTCTTCCATTACTGCAGACATAACATTGAAGCTGTTGCTTTGTCCTTTCTATGATGCTCCATATGAAACAAATGTTTAGGCCCATTGGTCCAAATAATTTTGGTTTATCCTGAAGAATTCATATAATTTGAAAGAAGAGGATAAAGAACAATGAGTGTTTGTGGTAAATCATATTTCAGATTTTATTTTGGTGGCCAGGATACTCCCCTCAATTTTATTAGCTATCTTTTTACCTTATTGAACCATATATAACCTGACACATCCCTCTATTACATCTTTATTTTCCTATGCCACAGTTTAAAATTTTTGTCTCCTATTTAGCATGTTGTTTATATTCTTATAAGCTACCTCAGAGCCTTTGTAGAAGGCATCACATGTGAATTTGAGAGTGTATATGTAAGTTGGTTTGTTTATGTGTTTATCTACCTATTTAAATTTCTCAAGTGCTGACTATCCTGTGCAGTCAACAGCATCATGGTGTCTCTATTCCTTGATCCATTTAGTATTCTTACCAAAGAAGGTGCTAAGGATATTTTTAAATGGAAAGAAGAGGGCATTGATTAAAAGCTGCAAGGCGGATTCTGTAATTAAAATGATCTGTTTTTGAGAGCTTCACAATGAAGTACATCTAGACGACATTTCCTCCAAGGGCCCTTTCCCCTCCCATCTTAGCCTTGCCTCCAGGGTTTGAAGAACCTGGATAGCTCAGTGGATCACAGCGTCACTTCCTTCCTCAATCGGTTTGCTGAGTCCGACTCTCTAGGCCACAGATAGTTCTCTTCACCTTGGCCAGGTGCCTGACAATCTATGCAGAAGCAGCAGGCCAGAACGAACTTGTAGATGGAATAGGATAAATCCCTCCTGCTGCTAGAAAAACAGCTCATCATTTACATGTTAGTGACTGTGGCTTAGCAGTGTCATCTTCAAAAGGCAAGGATAAGATGGCTTTAATAGGGGAAGAGATTTGTTCCAGCACTCATGTCTTTAATCCGCCTGGTGGAATTGGCTCCCAGAGTGAGCATGTCTGAAACAGGGCCTTGCATCTCAAGACATTCAGCTAAGGCCCTAGAGAAGCGACGACTAAGCTTAGTACAGTCTAGACTGCTAATGGCCTTCACATGTTACACAGATCACAGGATGTCCACAGAACCCTGCTGTCCAAAACAGTCTTGCAAAGGCTCCTCTTGCTATTCTCTGAATTGAATCACCTGAAACACATCACACGCATACAGAAAAAGCTCAAAAGAATGAGACAGCCATTATTTGTTTCCTGACCCAGCAACATTGCTTTTGTTTAGAATTTGGCTGTGTTCATCTTTACTTACAGAAATGAATCAACAATTCAATGCCTTTTGCTTCCTATTGGTGTCTCATCAGCCATAGCAGTCCTTTCACTCATTTTGATGAGTAAACTGTTTTCCCAGGGAAGCAAATGGGAGCAGGTGGGTTAAGCGGTCCACAGTGCCCACAGCATCAGGATGTGAACAGAAAGAACAGGAAGGCTAGCACTTTAAAGAGACATTACGAATTTTTATGGGTCAGTTTTGGGTTTATGTAGCATCTCTGTCTTGATTTGTTTCCACAAGGGAAATATTCTCTCCACTAGCAACTAAGACACACTGGGCTCAAAGGCTTAGCCCAGAACTACGTACTAACACATAATGGCTCTGGATCCCTTCCAAGAATACATCCTGTCATATTCTTTGGTATCCAGCTTGTGACAGGTGATGAGTTGACTGGCCAGAGAGTAGATCAAAGGTTGGGAAAGATGTTGGTGGGATGGGACATTCCAGACCTGAGGTAGCTCATCTGCCTCAGATCCAGCATCCTCTGAAATGAAGAAGCCATCATGTTATCCCCCACATTCTTTCAGCTCAGCTGGTTTACCAGATACATATCAAGACTTAGATCTTTAAAATATTCTTTCTTTAATTCAGTAATCTGTTTGTTTTTGCCTGTGAATGATTTGACTTCATAGCAAATAAAACAAATGGGAAATCTCAACATCATTCTCACGTTAGAAGCTGCTATTCGAAATATCTATTTTGGTGTGCAATTTTTTTCTCTCTCTCATTTGTGAAAGATGAAAGCTGCAAAGCCATTTATCTCCCCTAAATTAGCCATGTGACAAATCTCAGCTATTAATAACCACTCCCAACAGCATTAATGTTTATGTCTTAGAGGGGTCAAGTGGTGATCAACACAGAGGGAAAGTAGCCAAGATAAATATGAGCAACATAGCAGAAATGCAGCCTGAGTCGGCACCAACAAAGTGGGAAGAGAACAGATATAACCCACAGGCCTCCCAAGCCCCTGCCAACTTGTAGGCACAAGAGGGGTCACCAACACCCTCCTCCCACAGACCATGGCCCTGATCACCCTCCAGCCAGACTGTGAATTGAGTCCTCAGGAGTCCTCCATGCACTCCTGGCACTATTGGTGCTGCAGCTTCTGCCCCTGATTTCTGTGGATCAACCCCTGCTGCCTAGGGGCTGGCTTCTCCTGGCCATGGCTGCTTCTGCCGCTCAGGACCTAGAGGGCACTACAAGTCAGGACATACAGGGCTCTGTCACTTGGTCCCAAGTCTTGAACATGAAGCAGCAGTATTTTGCTTAATTTTAGCACCATACAGCAATGTTTGTATTTATTAAGTGAGTGTTAATTGGGACCAAACCAGAATCTCAAGTTGCTATAAACCCTTGCATTTTTCACCACTCCCCAGAGGCTTTCTTCCTGTCATTGTAGCAAGACCTCAGAATGAAGCCCTACTATTCTCTTGTGAGTGACCAGAGCTAAGGTTGAATATGAGATCCACCTGCAGAGAGAAGGGAGCACACTCTGGTGTCAGATGGCCTGGGTTCACATCCTGGCACCCTCAATGCCTAAATCACTTACTGTCTCATTGTCTCAGTTTCCCCATATATAGAATGTGAATTATAATATATATACACCTACAAAAGGCTGTTGTGGCATTAAGTGAAGGGAATCTGTGATCCTTGTTTAGCAAAAAATAAAGATAAAAAAAAGTTGTTATAACAACAATGACAATAATGGGTGAGTACAAGTTTTCTGGAAAAGTGGAAATCTTTCCAAATTGTCTAGATTTGAGGAAGTCCTCACAAAGGAGAAGCAAGAAAAATTCAGCTTCAGGGAGAGCGCTTCTCTGAGGAGAAGCCAGGCCTCCTAACACAAATAATCAAATAATCTAAGATGTCCTAGGAGCTCCCAGTCCCTTTTAGGCATGAAGAATAATCTCTTCAGCTTTTATCCTGAAATGCTCAATATAAAGACATTAACAATTGCCTCTGGGTTGAAAAATAAAACACTTGAAATGTCAGACTGGGCTGATCAGAGAAGTAGCAATTGTAACACCTGCTGTTTCTGTAATGGACAGTAGTTTGTAAAGGACAACATCCTTGTATGCTGATCATAAAACATTATTCAGTGACTGAAAGCTGCATTCAATTTGCAGTGCCAAAGGTTCCACTCAGGCAGTGAAGGGTTCTCTTTAGGAGTTAATAAAATCCAAATGGCCAGGCATCAGAGTTTCTCAATTTCCTTCAGTGCTCATTTAAATTTATACCTTCATTTCCATTCCTAATAGAGCGGTAATTATTCTTTCTGGATGTCTGGCATCTGAGCCCTCTTAATATAGCCCACCTTTAATATAGAAGCTAAAAGTGCTAGATACTCATCTTCCCAGCCTCCCTTGCAGCTAGGCATGAAGGTAAGGCCCAGCCTAAACCATATGCCTCTCCCCATCTGGACTTCAAGGAGGAAGTTAGAAATGTGAAGAAGCAGCAGCCACAACAGGAAATTTTGCAGCTAGTGTGGCAGCTGCATTTTGAGTCCTGATTCCTGAGTCATAGGGGACAATTCTCATGAAGCCCGCAAAGGAAGGGTAGGAAAAGCATCACACAACGTCAGCCATGAATCCATCCCACTATTGCATAGTGCAACCTTGGGTATCGTTCCTGTTTGCATGCCTTCAGAGTGTGGTTCTCAAGACTTTTGTGAATTTTCATTATGTAGTCAATGTTTCTCCTCTTGTTAGCATATATTTCCTTTTCTTCACCTGGGTACCTCCTGCTCATTCTTTGAGATTGAGCTCAAGCATCACTTCTCCAAGAAGCCTTCCTTGATGTGTATCTCCTTCCATCAGACTATTTAAATTTATTGACATCAGGGTCAAAGTCTAATTTGCTCTTTTATCACAGTGTCAGACCTATAGATATTCAATAAATACATCTGTATTGCTTTCCTACTGCTGCTATAATAAATTACCACAAATTTGGTAGCTTAAAACAATGCATACGAGGTCTGATAATTAGGTTCACAAACTTGTTGCAATGATGTTGCTAACCTTTTCTGATATCAAAGGGATTATTCATCATGAGTTTGTACCAAGTAGACAAACTTAAAGTTAACCAAGTTTACTATTTGGAAATGAAAAAAGGACTACATGAAAAAGTTAGATGACCTGAACTTTTCACCAATAATTCATGGCTCTTCCATCACAACAATGCACCAGCTCACACAACACTGTCTGGGAGAGAGTTTTTAGCCAGTAAACAAATAACTGTATTGGAACACCCTCCCTACTCAGCTGATCTGGCCCCCAATGACTTCTTTACCAAAAGATAAAGGAAATCTTGAAAGGAAGAAATTTTGATGACATTCAGGACACCAAGTGTAATATCATGACAGCTCTGATGGCCATTCCAGAAAGATTTCCAAAATTGCTTTGAAGGGTGGCTAGGCACTGGTATTGATGCATAGCTTCCCAAGGGGAGTACTTCAAAGGTGACCCTAGTGATATTCAGCAATGAGGTATGTAGCACTTTTTCTACGATGAGTTCATGAACTTAATTGTCTGACCTCGTATTCCTTTTCTCACCAGTTCCAAAGACCAGAAATCTGAAACCAGTTTCAGTGGACCAAAGTCAAGACATTGGCAGGTTATGCTTTCTCTGAAGGCTCTAAGGGAGCTTCAGTCCTGGCCTGTTCCAGCTTCCGGTGGCTGCCAGCATTCCTTAGCTTGTGACCACATCACTCCAATCTCTACCTCTGAGGTCACACTGCTTTCTCCTCTTCTGTCTATAATCTCTCCCTGCCTGCCTCTTTTTTTTTTTTAAGATTTTTATTGGGGAATTGGGGGAGGGGATCAGACAAGTTGCTGTCGTTTTGTTCTTCAGCCTAGTTATGGAGGACATTGCTTCACTGGCCCATGTTGGTATCGTCATTGCGCTCTTCCCAGATGAGGCAGATTGGTTGAAAGCCTCTGGATGGTCGCTCAATGCAGCTATTTGCAGCTCATGCTGGCTGCCATCTGCTCACGCTGGCTGCCGGCCACTCACTGTAGCCTATGGCAGTCTTCTGCAGCAGGGACTGCAGCCAACACAACACCGAGGCTCACGCAGCCCAGCTCCAGGTTGAGCTGTTGTTAGCTGTAGAGGGCAGTGTCACTGGCCCTCACATGTGGGATCTGAACCAGGGCTGCTGGCGTCCCAAGCCAGCTCTTAACCAATGCGCCACTCGGCCGGCCCTCCCTTCACCTTTTGTATCCTGCCCCCAAATTTCCATGAAGCACTAGCCTACCCCGCATTCTATGACACTGTCCTTAAAACCCTCCATCTTACAGATTCATTTCACACAAAGATGCCGTTATGAAATACATCTTTACTGCACTAAGTCACAAACACGACTAGTGATAGGTTACGGTAGAGGGGGAGGATACGAAAGTGATGAGTCACAATACTTAAAATAACTGTTAGATATTTGAAAATTTGTGTGCAATGAATCTGTGAGATCAGTTGCAGCCGACGGAGGGTTAAAGTTGCTCCCATGGGGTCCTTCACAAACTACACCTCCTTGAGCTGAATTTACCTTGAGCAACCTGCCTTCTGTGCAAATCTACCTGGTGGCCAAAAGTCCTCATGAAGTTCACATAAGCCATTGTGATGGCCATCTTCCTAGTCCTACTGCTGAGTATATAACCTTGAACAAAACTGTTAGATGAGTGGAATACCTCTGCCCTAATGTCAGGAGACCTAGCATCTAGCCTGTTCCTTGCATAGGACCATGAGTGAGATAAAAGAACACACGCCATATGATTCCATTTACATGACTCAATAACAGGCAACACTAGGTTGTATTGTTTAGGAATGCTCATATAGGTAATAAAGAAACCTAGGAAATGATGATCACAAAAGCTAGGATAATGGTTATGTCTGGTGGGTGTGGAAGGACAGAGAGGATTTGGGGGACTGCTAATTTTCTTTCTTGACCTTAGTGGTATGTACACAGGCATTTGTTTATAATTATTTGCTTAATCTGTACATGTATGCTTTATTTATTTACTTCTACTTAACTTTTTATTTTGGAAATTTTCAAACATTCCCAAAAGTAGAGACAATAGTATAATAAACCCCAGCTTCAACAATTATCCACTTTTTCCTAATTTTGTTTCATATGTGCACGTTTCCCAATTTTGACAACATGGGACATTCTTAAAGCTAATTCCAGTAGCTGCATCACTTCACCCACAAATGCTTCAGTATGTACAGATACATTTTATGCATTGTTGCATATATAAATAATATATGTACACATATGTAATATATTACTATATATACAATATACAGATATATATGTAATATATTCAATAAATTTAATCATAATAAAGATGCTAAAAGTAAAAGGGAGGGAATGGAGCTGGTATTGAAGGCAGAGTTCCTATGCAGGAAAGGGGTGAGTGTGTGTGTGTGTGTGTGTGTGTGTGTGTGTGTGTGTGTGGCCATTGTCCACAGCAGGATGTCTGCTTTGGGTTGGAGGAGCAGCTAATCCAGTGGCCTAGCTTGGGGGTCATGGTCTTGGCTCCCAATGATGAGCTCTGCAATTAAATGAGCACAGGTAATCCTGGGAACCCACAAGAACTGTAACCTTTGGGACTGCAAGGTGCCTTGTAGGGCTGGATGAATTGAGAGTGAGCTCCATGTCTGTCTTCATTTCCGCCTGCCCAGCACCTAGCACTGATAGTTGCCCAGAATTAGATCTCAATGCTTGTTAAATGGCAGGGAAAGAGGATGTCTCTAAAAAAAAACTCATAGTTTAGAGAAGGCTCAGATTTTTTTTATGACTTTAAGCAAACTGTCTTACCCTTTGGGAGAGGGAGGAGTTACGGAATAGCAGCAACCCCACACTGCTAGTGGGAAACAGGCATAGTTGTCAACAGAAGTGGGTGGAGATACTGAGTCAAACCATCTGTGCCCCTCACATGTGCCTCAATCTGTCCTGTTGCTGGAGAAACCTGGTATCGGGTCTATAGTAAGCTCAAGCTGTAAGAGTCCAAGTCCTGAAAGTAGGGGTAGGAATGGGCATATGCAGAGCAGCTCTCAGACTCTAGCCTAGGGTCTAAATCCTGGAGTTGCCAGGTCTCTGAGCTTCTGAGCACCAGGCAAAGAGGCCAGTAGAAGAGGCCAAAATGTTATCTCAGAAGCTTTCTTTGGTCAAGAACTGCCCATTCTTCAAGTCTATTCAAGTCCTTCTCTTCCAGAAGCTCCTAGCACACAGCAAGCCTTCCATTCTGTCCTGGTCCAGGCTTAATGCTCTTGCCCTGGCTGTTCCCTCTGCTGGGAAGCTTTTTCCACATGTTTTCATGTGACTTGTTCCCTTACCTTCTTGTTTTATTTTTTAATAAATTGTTTTATTTTTCAATTAGATTTAACACATGATATTGTATTAGTTTCAGGTGTACAATGTAATAATTAGGCATTTATATAGCTTACAAAGTGATCACCCCAATAAATCTAGTATCCATCTGAAACCACACATAGTTACAGTAAAACCTTGGTTTGTGAGCATAATTCGTTCTGGAAACATGCTTGTAATCCAAAGCACTTGTATATCAAAGCGAATTTCCCCATAAGAAATAATGGAAACTCAGAAGATTTGTTCCACAACCCAAAAATATTCATATAAAAATGATTATAATACCATAGTATAATACAAAATAATAAAGAAAATACAAAATATGAAGAAAAGTAAACAACCTGCACTTGCCTTTGAAAACCTTGGTGGCTGGTGTGAGGGAGATGAGAGAGAGGAGGGTTATTGTGCAGGACCGACTTGCACTATCACTAACAGAATCACTGCTATCTATTGGCTCAATGGAATCTTTTTCTTTTCGTGCAACTTTAACAAAGAACCTATCCAATGACCGTTGCTTTTGCCTCCTTTTGAGGATTTCACAGAAATGTGACATTGCATTGTCATTAAACAGATTCATCTCTAGCTCTGCTACAGCCTTATTTGGGTGGAGTTTTCTACAAAATTTTACACTATTTTCCACATTTTACACATCTCCCTAATCTCATTTGAAGTGGAGGGATTCCTCCGCCTTTTTCTCCTTCTCCTCTGCAGATGAGATCTCTGTAACCTCTTGCTGTTGCTCAAGATGCAGATCCATCAGTTCGTCGGTGGTCAGCTCCTGGCCATGTTCCTCGACCAGCTCTTGAATGTCATCCTCATTCACCTCCAGTCCCATGGTCTTCCCCAAGGACACAATTTAATTGACAACTGTCTGCTCCTGTTCATGAGCAAGCCCCTCTAAATCAGGCCCAAGAACGCAATCAGGCCACAGTTTTCTCCAAGCAGAATTGAGGGTTCTCTTGGTGACCACATCCAGGCTTTATCTATGATCTTGAGGAAAATCACAATGTGGAAATGATTTTTCAAAAACTCTCGGAGGGTAAGGTTTGCTCCTTTGGTCACCTCGATGCATCGCTGAAATAGTGCTTTGGTGTAAAGTTTCTTAAAGTTCGAAATGACCTGCTGATCCATGAGCTGGAGGATTGGAGTGGTGTTGGGAGGAAGAAACTTGACCTTAATGAACTCAAATTCCTCCAGTAAGTCATCCTTGAAGGTTGGAGGATGAGCAGGGGCATTATCCATAACCAGCAAGGCTTTGAGTGGCAGATTCTTTTCTAAAAGGTATTTCTTCACTGCAGGACCAAAGACCTCATTGATCCACTCAACAAACAAAATATGAGTAACCTAAGCCTTGCTGTTGGACCTCCACATAATGTTTAACTGGCTCTTCTGCACCTGGCATTTCTTGAAGGTTCATGGATTCTCAGAATGATACATGAGCAGGGCCTTGACTTGGAAACCCCTGCTTGCCTTAGCACAAAACAAGAGGGTGAGACGGATTTTCATGCTTGTGACCAGGCATTGCATTCTCCTCTTCTGTAATGTAGGTCCTCTTTGGCATCTTTTTCCAAAAAAGCCCACATTCATTGCCATTAAAAACTTGCTCCTGCAGGTAACACTCAGAAACCATGAGCTTCTGGAACTCGGTAGCGAAGGCCTCAGCTGCCTTAGCATCCAAACTCACAGCTCTCCATGCCTCACAACACTATGGATACCACTTCTCTTAAAGATATCAAACCATCCCCTGCTTGCCTTGAAGACTTCTTCGTTTTCTGTTGACGTACCTGGCAGTTTACTTACGAGGTCGGTGTACAAGGCCTTTGCCTTCTCACAGATAAAGTTCTTGGTCACAGTATCACCTGCTAGTTGCTTCTCATTTATCCAAACCAGAAGCAACTTTTCTACATTTTCCAGAACACCTGGCCATTGCTTTGATATTCTCGTGACTCCTTTTGCTGCAGCTAGCCCCCTTATTTCTTTATCTTCCTTAATATTGTGCAAATGAACGTAGACTTCTTATAAAATCTTGCAATTTTGGCCATTCACATGCCTCGTTCCATACTTCTCAATGATTTCCTCCTTAACTTCCACTGTAACCATCTCCTTCTTCTTACCACTTTTCTTTTCAATCTTTTTCTGCATGGGGGTCATTGTATACACTTGCATGGATGTTGACTACAGTGCAGTATTAATAAATTCTTGTCATATACTATATTTAATGTAACTGGCAATAAGGCAGTAGAGGAAAGGGTCTATATCTGCAGGCAGCCTGACCTAGAATGACGCAAAGCATTACTAAGCTTACTCTTGTATGGAAAAGCAAAGGACTGTCCATAGGTGCTTTGAAGTGACAAAAGATACATTAGTGCCAGTTGTGGGCACCTTCTAACATTCTGAAAAATCACTGATTTCTGCCAAACACAGAGGCCTGAGACCGAGCATGTGAGCATGGGAGACGATCACACACAATCCTGCAGCGAGAGAGAAGAACCATTGGCTCAGTTGTGATCATGTGATGTTCAGCATCACATACTACTCGTATTGCAAAACATCACTCATTTATCAAGTCAAAATTTATTAGAAATGTTTGCTCATCTTGCAGAACATTTGCAGAACAAGTTACTCGCAATCCAAGGTTTTACTGTATTACAACATTATTGACTACATTTCTTATGCAGTACTTTACATGCCCATGACTAATGTGTAACAACTAATTTGTACTTCTTAATCTCTTCCCATTTTTCATTTACCTTCCAACCCCATTCCAAGATGGCTAGCATCAAAATGTTCTCTAGGGCCGGCTGAGTGGCGCGGTGGTTAAGCGGTGGCTTCGGAAGCCAGCGGCCGCGGTTCGGGTCCCACATATGAGTGCCAGTGACACTGCCCTCAAAAAAAAAAAAAAATGTTCTCTGCATCTATGATTTTGTTTCTGTTTTGGTTATTTTGGTTTTTGATTCCACAAACAAGTGAAATTATATGGCATTCATCTTTGTCTTCTGACTTACACTATGCAGTACAATACTCTCTAGGTCCACCTATGTTGTGCAGATGGCAAGATTTCATTATTTTTTATGACTGAGTAATATTCCACTGTATATATGTACCACCTCTTCTTTATCCATTCATCCATTGATGGACACCCAGATTGCCTCTATATCTTGGCTATTGTAAATAATGCTGCAATGAACATATGAATGTACATGTCTCGTCAAGTGCTGTTTTGGGTCTCTTCAGATAAATACCCAGAAGTGGGATTACTGGGTCCTTCTCTGTCTCTTGTTACAGCATTTTTTTTATGGGGTTTTTTACGATTTTATTGGGGAATTGGGGGAGGGGAACAGCATTTAGGAATCGGGGAAGGGGAACAGACAAATTGCTGTCCTTTTGTTATTCAGTCTAGTTGTGGAGGACATTGCTTCACTGGCCCATGTTGGTATCATCATTGCGCTCTTTTCGGGTGAGGCAAATCCATCGCTGGCCACTGGATGGCCACTCATGGCGGCTCTTGGCAGCTCACACTGGCTGCCAGCCACTCACACTGACTGCAGGCCACTCACTGTAGCCTATGGCAGCTTACTGCAGCAGAGGCTGCAGCTATGACGTCCTGGGGACTCACAGCAGCCCAGCTCCAGGTGGAACTGTTGTTCATCATCTTAGCTGTAGAGGGCAGTGTCACTGGCCCTCATATGTGGAATCTGAACCGGGGCCGCTGGCATCCCAAGCCAGTTCTTGACCAACGCGCCACTCAGCTGGCCCTGTTTGAGTGGGTTTTTTTTAAGTCTATTTTGTCTGATGTAACTATTGTTATCCCAGCTTCTTTTTTTTCCATTTCTATTTTTTATTAAATATCTTTTTCCATCACTTGACTTTTATTTTAGTCCATGTATGTCTTTCAATCTTTTGTAGGCAACATATGTAAGGGTCTTGTTTTCCTATCCATTCTGCCACCTTCTCTTTTGATTTGAGCATTTAATTCACTTACATTTAAACTAATTGTTGATAGATATGTAGTTGTTGCCATTTTATTATTCATATTTTTGATCTTTTGTTTCTTCTTTCTTAAAAAAGTCCCCATAACATTTCTTGTACTACTGGTTTGGTGATGATGAAGTCCTTTTGTTTTTTCTTGTCTGGGAAGCTCTTTATCTGTCTTTCAATTCTAAATAATAGCATTGCTGGGTAGAACAATCTTTGTTGTAGGTAATTGCTTTTCATCACTTTTAATATTTCATGTCATTCCCTTCTGGCCTGCAAAGTTTCTATTGAGAAATCAGCTGACAGTCTTATGGGAGCTCCCTTGTAAAAAGAAAAGAACTGCTTTTCTTTTGCTGCTTTTAAGTTTCTCTGTCTTTAACTTTTGGCATTTTAATTGTGATGGGTCTTTTGTGGACCTCTGTGGGTTCATCCTGTTTGAAACTCTTTGTGCTTCCTTGACTTGTATATCTACTTCCTTCACCAGGTTACGGAAACTTTCCATCATTATTTCTTCAAATATGTTTTCAATTTCTTCTCCTTCTGGTACCCCTATGATGCTAATGTTGGTATGCTGGATGTTGTCCCAGGATCCTTTTAGACCATCCTCATTTCTTGGGATTCTTTTTAGTTTTTGCTGTTCTGATTGGGTGTTTTTTCTACCTTCTCTTCCAAATCGCTGATTTGATCCTCTGCTTCATCTAATCTATTGTTGATTCTCTCAAATGTATTCTTCATTTTAGTTATTGTATTCTCATTTCTGACTGGTCTTTCTTATGTTTCCTATCTCCATTTTTATGTTTTCTGTCTCTTTGTTGAAGTTCTCTCTGAGATGATTGAGCATCCTTATAACCAGTGTTTTGAACTCTACATATGATTGATCACTGTCTCCATTTTGTTTCGTTGTTTTTCATTTTGTTTTTTTTCCTGGAGCTTTGTTCTGTTCTTTCATTTGGGACATGTTTTGTCTCCCCATTTTGGCTGTCTCCCTGTATTTGTTTCTATGTATTTCATAGGGCTGCTATGTTTCTTGGCCTTAGTAGAGTGGGCTTATATAGTAGGTGTTTTGTGGGGGCCCAGTGATCAGTCTTCCTTGTAACCAGATCCAGTGCTCCAGGTGTGTTTCTTGTGTGGACTATGTGTGTCCTTCTGTTATAGTTGAGCTTTGGTTGCTGTTTATACATCAGTAGGAGGGATTGATCCTGGAGTTTATTAGTTGTGAGGTCTAGCCATGACTACAGAGGAGGAGCTGTTGTGCAGGGGCTGACCGGATGGAGCAGGATTGGCTTTAGCAGGGCTCTGCTGCCTTCCCTATCTGCCCTTTGGGTGTGTTATTTACAGAGGCAGCCAGATGGTACTCCAGCTATGTTTAAAGGCTGCCACTGGGCATGCCAGACCCAGAGACCCCTAGGAGGGCCCCCACCACAGGTCAAATTCAGCTGTAGCCTATGCCCTGCCCAGGGCCACCTGGCATGAGCTGCAAAGCAATCCACAGATAGCAGCCACCCACATTGGGCTTAGAGCTGCTGTGAGAGTCTAAGCTGGGAACTGTGCCTGGCTGCTGCTAGTGTGGAACATGGGGCTGCTCAGCAAGAAGTACAGTGCACACCAAGACCAGATGCTGCCCTTGTTTGGGTTTTGTGAACCTTTGAGAGATGTTTGGAAAGTTCACAGCATGAACCAAGATTGGCCATTTGTATGAAAAAGCCACTGGAAGCAACGTGGGTGGGCTCACAATTTGGGTGGGGTTGGGGCTCAGGGAATCATAGGAAAATGTGACTGGCTTGTTTGAATAATTCCATAAGCTGGAAGGAACTGAAACCCACTACACAGGGATAAGCAGAAATTGTGCCTGATCACTGATAAAGAGGGTCTTTTGGCTAAGGGACCCTATATTTGGGAGCAGAGTGGGGAGGGGAACTTGCAGTTAGGCCATTTGAAACCCTCCTGATTTTACCAGATGTCAAGATGGCACATAATATTGGGCCTCATATCCCAGCTCCTTTCTAGTGTATGTGCTTGAACAGGGTTCAGTGGACAGTTTTGGGAGCGCTGGTGTGTCTTGACACTAAGCTCAACCTTTCCTTTCACTCCTGATTTGTCTTGGTGCCTCAGCTCTGTTTTCATCCAGCCAGTTCCTGGTCATCTAATCGTGCCTCTTCAGACACTGGCTCAGCTTAACTATATTCCTGAACTTCCTGCCTACCTACTCATAGCCTGATCTCCTGGACATGGTTCTAGCTTCTTTTCTCTGAAAACTTGTGGCCTTCTCCATGACCTGTGGCTGGTCCAACATCCATCTGTCCTCCTCACCTGTCTGTTGGCAGTGTGACAACTCCCAACGACCTCCCAGAGGGACGGCTTTCCTCTTGTGCGAAGCTTCAGAGGCCATATTTCTCTGGAGCCTGTGGAGTCAGATTAAAGCTTGAAAGCGAAGAAAGACAGCAGCATTTCCTCAGTGCTATCATTGTGACTACTCAGGTGTGGCTCAATTGTTTTGCCATTATTGAATGAAATCCACAAGGTCCTTGGTTCTGACCAATTAAGGCATTGCATGAAAATGCAACCATGAAAATGTACTTTCTACTGGGCCTTAGCCAGCATGCTCTGAGGTCATCAGGACAATTATACTGAAGCTATGCTTCCCAGCTGACTGAGCATCCCAGGGATACTGAGGCAGGCCCATTCCTGGGAGACTTAACACTCTGGCAAGGCCTCCCCATCAGCCCTGCCCAAACTGTCCTAGAACTGCACTGCAGTCTCAGACCTTCCTTCCTTCTCTCTTTCCTTTACAGGTTTATACTTGCATCATTGTCTATGCCTTTCCCAGTCTGAGCTTCTTTCCTACTTTACCACACAGGCATTTCCCTGTTAATCTGCATGTCTAATCCTGTCTTGGTATCGGCCCCCTGGAGAAACCCAAGTGACAAGGCTACCATGGTGCGAAAGTCTTAAATGGTCCCAAGGTCCCAATGTCATGTGGGGAGGGCTTGGGCTCCCCAGAGAGTTTGTTCAGGAGTCAACTCCACTTGTTGGCTTTAGGGGAGGGTCTTCTACCACAGTCATTAAAAGCAGAGCTTTAGGGTAAGACAAAGGTGGGATCGAACTCCAACTCTGCCTCTTGAACAGACATGTGATCCACAGTGATCTTGTAGCCACTTTGTGCTTCAGTTTCTAAAGCTGCAAAGGGAGTTTTTTCATAAGAATTTAATGTGACAATGTGTGTCAAGTATTTGGGGACAGTAGACAATGAGTGTTTGGAACACGGTGGACAGTCAGTGAATGACAGCTGTGGCTGCTAATACTGCACATGCTCCTCTCTTTCTAGTAAGAACTCATCCACAGATGTTTAAGATTGGCAGACAGGGTCCTCAGGCTGGGGCCACCTTTATCTAGAATCAGAGCTGCCCTGAAGCCCAAACTTGCCCAAAGAATCAGGCCAGAGGGTCCTCTGTCAATCCCAACCCCCAGCACATATGTAGAGACTTTGAAGGACACAGGACCATTGATACTGCTCAGAGATCTGCTCTGCTCCCAGCAGCCATCCATGAGGTCCACTTCAAGTCCTGCCAGCACCTCTCAACCAGATCTTGGACTTCTCACTTAACTTCCCTCAACTTCAGGTTTTTGTCAGTGAAATGGGGAGAGGGGTGGCACACCCAGTCTCCATTTGCTGTGTAGCTCTGCTGATGTTCTATAAACAGTGCTCAGATATGCCCAACACTCTCAGCTACAGCCTCGGCCTGCCCTTGAATTCCAGTATTAATGCAATATGAAGGTAGGGTGTTTAGGGCATTTATTCTCTAAACATATTTGATCTGTGATCATCTTAACACAGGGAGGATTTTGAAAACAGAGTAAACATAAGGATGCTTAACTTACAGCTTTACAAGATTTTTTTTAATCAAAATTTTCTAGAGACAAAGAGGCTGAAATCTGAAAACAACTGAACAAAGAGCCCTTTCCACAGAGAGGGCTCAATCCCATGGCGATTGTTGGGAGCTTCCTCAGAGACCTGAGGGGAGATGAAGCAGAGCTGTGAGACCAAGCATCCAGCCAGGATCACCATCTTGCCCTGGCTCTGGAACCCCCAGGAGACGCCTAGATACAGAGAACAGAGGCACTGTCAGACACAGCAATGACTCCCAACATGCTAATTAACTGGGAGATAGTTGCTGAACCCCACTCCTGTCCCCCTCTCCAGCTTGTCTTTTCCTTTGTCTCCTCTTGCTTGGAACACGGCTCACCATCAGCTCCATCTAGTCTCAGGAGAACCGTTACTTCACCAGGAACAAGAGGCAGCAGACCCCTACCCAGGGGTGGGACAGACAGGTTTCTATGGCTGCTCAAAACCTGGAGAAACCAGACATCATTCTTCTGCTGGAGGTGCTATAATCCTACAGCCCTGAGTAAGCTACTTCCAGAAGCCTTGAGAGTGAGAGGGTATGACACCCCCTCTCCCAGGGTCCTCACCCTTCTAACCACTTCCAGCAGCCCACCCTATTTCAGTGGCGACTGTGGGGCCCTGGTTCAGAATTCCAGCAGCACCATCTGTTTCTCACCATGGCCTCCTCTTCGCCCCACCCCCAGCCCACCTCTCAGTCTCCAAATGAAAATCTGGCAGAGTAGGGGCCATAATTCAGTATTCATTTATGAACGACAGATTCTAAGAATGAGTACTTCAAAGTGCTCAATATGATTCCACTGACAGTTCTCAGAGTGCTGTTGGGGGACTCTGGGGTCCCTGAGAATCTTTCAGGGGTCTGAAAGATCAAAAGCACTTTACAGTAGTCCCCTCTTATCCATGATCTTTTTTTCTGTGGTTTCAGTTACCTGGGTTGAACTGTGGTCTGAAAATATTAAATGGAAAATTCCAGAAATAAATAATCGTAAGTATTAAATTACACGGAGCTCTAAGTGTATGATGAAATCTCACACTATCCTGCTCCATCCTGCCCATGACGTGAATCATCCCTGTGTCCAGCGTCTTCACACCGTAGATATTTCTGCCCATTAGTCACTTAGTTATCAGATCAACTGTCTGGGTATCACAGTGCCTGTGCTCAAGTAACCTTGTTTTACTTAATAATGGTCCCAAAGTGCAACAGTAGTGATGTTGGCAATTCAGATATGCCAAAGAGAATGCGTAAAGTGCTTCCTTTAAATGAAAAGGTGAAAATCCTTGACTTAATAGGGAAAGAAAAAAAATCCTATGCTGAAGTTGCTAAGATCTACAGTAAGAATGAATCTTCCATCCGTGAAATTGTGAAGAAGGAAAAGGAAATTCGTGCTAGTTTTGCCGTGGCACCTCAAACCGCAAAAGTGACGGCCATGGTGCATGATAAGTGCTTAGTTAGGATGGAAAAGGCATTAAGTTTGTGGGTGGAAGACATGAACAGAAAACGTGTTCCGGTTGACAGCATGGTGTTGCGCCAGAAAGCACTGAGCCTGTATGAAGACTTCAGCCAGGGATCCTCCAGAAGGAATGACACCAAGCCGTTTACTGTAAGTAAGGGATGGTTATACAGATTCAGGAATAGGTTTGGACTGAGAAATGTAAAAATTACTGCAGAGGCTGCGGCTGCTGATGAAGGTGCTGCCACATTTCCGGCAGAGTTGAAGTTGGTTACAGAGGAAGGTATGTATAGGGAAAAGCAGTATAAAAAGGGTTCTCTACTGGGGTGTCGGAACAAATCCCCTGTGGATAAGGGGACTTTACAGCAAGTCCTCACTTAACGTTGTCAATAGGTTCATGCAACTGCTGGAAACAACATCCACAAAATCAGTTTTAACGTAGATGGATTGATATAAACAACAGTTAAGTGCCCACAACATCTCATCAACGTTAAACAAAACGAAAATGTTGAATGAAACACTGTTATTCAAGGACCTGCTGCACTAGCATGTTATTCCCTTTGCATTCTCATTCTCTCACTAGTGCACAGTGCAGTTTTCCCCAGGTTACACGATGTGGGACATTGCAACAGGTTAAATGCAGCTAAATGCCTGGCACTTGTATGTGCTCAGAAAATGTTAGTCTATTCTTGCTTCTCCAGGGCCTGGGCAGAATACCTGGGCATGAGTAAATGAAGGGTAATTGCTGAAGGACAGATGCTTTCCAATCCTTGCCACTGATACTGAATGTAGCTGCCTCTGCCTTTCTAACACCTTCCCAGGTGCTGTGGATGCTGCTGGTCCAGGAGTTGCATTTTGAGAACCGTGGATGTGGGGCTTTAAGAGTTCAAACCTTGCAGATGATTGAGAAGTGTTTTACCTACCTGGTATTTAATGAAACCCAGGTCCTGGGACATTCTTGGAGGGGAAGGGAGTCCTAGGAGTGAGAGCCTCCAGAAAAAGAAGAGCCCCTGGCCATCTTCATTAATTCTCCTTTTGACTTTCCATAAACAAATGCTTCCCCACCTTGGAAAGCCCATTCTGCCAGGGGAGAGAGGAATGTGAGGGGCCCATGTCAACAAGTATGATCAATATTACACAGCCCTCCACAGCCCTGCCTGGGGCCACTGCTCTGCTTCCTACCTTCCTTCCCTCATCTTCTTCCTCCCTCTTTTGCATCCTTTTTCTTCCCCCTTCCACCTAAGGGCTGGTGACTGAAAATTGGTAACTTGGTCCCCTCTGGAGCTCACAGCAGTAGCCCTGGGGCTGTCCCCTCCACCTCAGAATTCTCAGGGTCACTGGGAGCTGAGCAGAGAGGCCCTTTAGTGGACAAATTAACAGCTGCTTCCAGGGGGGTGCAGTTGGGGACTTCCCAACTCTCTTCCTTAATACTCAGAATTCTTTCCCTTTTTTCCCATATAGCCAACTTTCACTTTTTAGCAGTCCTAAGACATCCCCAAAAGAATTCTTCCCTTCAAAGCCAGCATCTCACTTTGGGAAGCTGTGAGCACAGTGCTACTGATTTTTCCATAAGCAAATCTTTCCCACCATTGGGAGGGTTCCCAAGCATCTCTGTGAATCAGGCAGTAGCAAAGGGGAGGGGCGTTTAGCCATCCTCCGGCACTAACAAGGCTTTGTTCACCCCAAGCCTCCCCGCCAGCAGTGTGGAGATGGCTTTGTTCAGGCCACTCCAGTTCCGTAGATACTAGGGCAGGATGGAAAGTGGCCTCTGATAGATTAGAATGCAAAGGTCAGTCCCAGTGTGGGGACTAAGTAAGTCCCAGTTTCCTCCTGAGTAAGATGGGAAGGATAATAGCTGAAGTGTTGCTGTGAGAATTAAATTACTCACTATACCCAAAGCACTGTCAAGGGCATCCATGCACCCTATGGAAGCCACCTCCTAGTGCCCACACGTGAGCAGCCACATACCTCCCCACGTGCCCTGCACAAAGCTCAGTAATGGACAGGCATTGGAGGAGGCATAGAGTGCAATGAAAATCACCTCTCTCTGGGACAGAACCAGGGTTTAGCCTCACCAAGCACTCAGAAGCTAGTTAGTATGCCTGACTAGCAAGTTAGTGAGCTTCTCTGCTGTCTTTCAACGTGGAGGCAAGGTCCACGCCAGACAAAGAACTGGACTCCTTTGCACAGGAAGGTCCCAGGAAGCTATGCCGTTCCAGCTGGAGGCTGAACCCCTTGTCCTAGCCAGTTGGTGACTGGGCCTCAGGTAAGGCAGCTGATGTGGGAGGGCTGGCTCCCTCCATGCTTGCCCCTCCCTCAGTTTCGCAGCCCTGCTCCGAGGCCTCACATCCTGGGCTGGGAACCCAGGGAGGCCCCACTAAAGATACATTTGGACCGTCTCCCTGAAATGGCTGGCTTCGATTTATTTCTCTGCTGACCTGATCCTATAACCATATAATTACATTATTAGCATGTGATGACCCACACTACATACTGTGTCCTGCTGGAGAGGATTAGAATAAATCACAGCTTCAGCAGAGAGAAAGGAGTAAAGGCGAGGGAGAGCAAGCTGGAGAGGCTGACACACAGACCTGATGCTGGATGAGATCTCTGACAACTTTTAGGCCTTCCTCTCCCCACGCCTGAAAACTCTGAGACTCAGAGAGACTGAATCGGCTTGCAAGTGCACTCCATTCAACATGGACCAAGGGAGGCCAGTGTCACCCCCACATTTAGAAAACCTTGGCAGGAATTACAACATTGGGGAAAAGGAGAGATGTTTTCCACAGGCAGATATTCAGCCCAGAGGACAGAGAGTAAAATGTCCACTCTGAAGGCTCAGGACCCATGTGGCTGAGCAGCCCCAAGACCAGGGCTATTGTGCAGGCCACATGGAGCCCATGCTTGACCATACCTGAGCAACTGTGGAACCAGGGCACAGCCCACAGCACAGCACTGGCCAGGTCAGGGCCCTCAGCCAAGTGCTCTGGGCACTCTGACATCGGGTGACCCTGCACTGCAGCTTGTCTTGGCTCTGAGCCTTTGCTTCTGGGCTTCCTTCTCCTCTGCTGTCCTATGGGGCTTGCCTCTAGGGCTGCCTTTGCAGACCTCTGCCAAATCATTTGACTGAATGAGCTGTAGGTTACCCCTTTGTTGCCTGCTCTCAACTCCTTCGGGCAGCAACTTGATCTGATCCATACCTGTATACCTAGTGTGTAGCAAAAGGCCTGATACAAATGAGATGCTCAAGCCATGGCCGATTGGAGCAGTCATGCAGGTGGGACCTGGGGGTGATGGGAAGCTGTCTGAACATTCTTGGGCTGGGTGCGTGGAGAGCCAGGTGCCTTGTTGAGGAGTTAAGGAATGCGGCTGGAGGGGGTGGTGGTGCTGTTGCTGATTTCCCTGCTCCCTGGAATCCGGGGATGAGGGGTGCCCACAGCTGGCGACCAGGAGGCCCCAGCTGTGAGGTGAAGGGAATAATGAGGCTGGCAGCTAGACAGGGCCAACAGACTGGTAGAAGCCCTAGATGAAAACTCTGAAATAAGACAGGAGGAATACCATCTGAGCGGAGGGCATGGCATAGTGCTAATGAAAGCCAGCTTTCCCCTGCTTTTGTCCTCCAGTTCTAGACACCCAAGTTTGCTTCCTCCTGCCAGAGGGGTCTGCTGTATCCATCTCCCCATCTGCACCCAGGCCATGCCTAAGCCTCCGTCTGCCCTGTTGTTCCTACCCAGAGTTCTGAGTGGTGCTGGCGACAGCTGTGTGGCTGCTCTGACTGTTCCCCTACTTGGCTTCTTGCTGCTGCTCTTGGCTCCCTGCTGACTTTCTCAGAGTCTCTGTCCAAATGTTCTCACTTCCTGGAGACCCCAAACTCAGTCCCAACTGCTCTCAGCCGATGATCTCATCTACTTCATGGAGACTGGAACCACACAGAGTAAACTCCTTTCTGTTCCATTCCTCCTGGATCAGTTTTTGTGCCTCCTCACCCATCCCACCCTCATTTTCTCTCATCGCTTGGCAAGAGCATTGCTCCCTTCTGCTTCCATCCTATCTCCTCCCATAGTCCCCTCACACTTTCCCAATTGTCCCTTGGTCTACAATAAGGTGGTTTCATCCATTTGTAAAATATAATTCTTCGATTCAGCTGGTCCTCAAGCATGTCTCTCCTTCCTGTCACCACCATGCTTTGTATGGAAGTTTGTCCCAATGCCTCCACCCCCTTGCCTCACTCCTCAGCCCTCACAATCATGGTTTCAACCCACAATTCAACTGAAAATATGCACCCGGAGAGTTAGTCACAATATATTTTGAGTTGGAAAATACAAATGACAAAACAGGATGCAAACTACAGTTCCATTTTTTTTTTTTTTGGTTAAAAAAAACAAACCAGTTGTATCTACATATGTTTTTTATAGAGAAATATTACATGATTAAATAACAGTAGGTATCTCTGGATAATGCAGTTATGGGTGGTATTTTCTTATTTTTATCTATTTTCAGATTTTCTCAATGAACAGGAATTATTTGTAGAAAAAATTTACAAGCTTTAGGGGAAAAAGGGAAGCAAACTGCTTTTCAAATGTTCAATAATAACCTTAAAATTCAATGGCTTACATCACTCCTTAAACCTAAATGAATCACAGCAAAGATTTAGAAGTAGAAAAGGAAACAATAAAAGAATTAAAAGAATTTTAATTTGGGAAGATTTCTTCTAACAATCTTGGAGTAGGCAAAACTTTTTTGAGCAACTCACAAAAAACAGAAGCCATAGAAGAGAACATTAATAAATTTGATGGCAGCAAATACAATAAACAAACTGAAAATACAGGGGACAAAGTGGGGGAAATTATTCACATGTTAGAAATGTTAGTTTCCTTAAACTATAAAGAGCACTTTTAAATCAATAAGAAAAACATCAACTCAAACATAAAAGTGTGTGCGCAAAGGACCTAGAAAAAATGTTTCACAAATAAAGACATACAATTAACTTAGAAATACATGAAAATGAATGCAAAACTTCTAAAGAAAAGATAACATTTCTACCTCTTACTTTGGCAAAGGATAAAAATATTGACTATGGAGACTTCTGGTAAAATGGAGGAATAGACAGCTGCTGTGCTAACTACCTTCCAGGATCACACCAAAATTACAAACAAATTATACAGCATTCAACCCTGGAGGTCCCCGGAACACTAGATGAACAGAACCAATAAACGAAGAACCTAAAGAGGAGGCCACGTCGGGTCTGGTGGGACGGGTGGAGACGAGAGAGTGCGAATCCCGTAAGGGAAGCTCCAGCTATGGGGAGGCTTCTCTGGTTGGGGGAGAGACCCTGCGGCCGCACCCCAAGCTCACCAGCCCAGAGTTCCTTTGCCAGGAAGAGGAGTTCCAAGATAGCTGGCAGTAAATTAGTGAGGACTCTCTTTGCTCAGCTTGGTGAGGCTAAGAGCGGCTGGAGAATCAGTGGGGCCGGCGCCCAGGCTTGCTTGCCGGTGAGCACTTACCTGGTTACTGGTGGAGGGAGTGGCTGTGTGAGCCGGGCCCAGGAGCCTACAAGGATGATCTAAACTGAGCACCTTTGGTGCAAAGGCTGGAGGCTTTTGGACGGTTGCTAGCGTGGTATGGAGCCTGCACGCGGGTGGTGTAGGGAGGGCGCCATTTTGTCAGGGTTGGGCCCTCCCACAGAGGATCAGGTCCGAGACCTCATTGGTCTGGTGGAATTGGCACAGAAGTGCGTGTGTGCATGTGCGTGTGTGCGGCCATGGATCCCCACCCTCTGCCCAGTTTATACTGCGTTGCCAGGGAAACGCTGGGCAGATGCCCTCCGGCTTCAACACGCTGCTCACTGAGACCTGGGAGTACGCAAGCTGCCTCACATCCCCACCCTCCGCATGGCTTGTGCTGCGTTACCAGGGAAACGACTGGTGAGCGTGCTCCGGCTCCAACAGGCTGCTCACTGAAACGCAGGAGTGCGCAAACCCCCTCAGGTCCTGGCTCTGTGCACTGCACTTGCAGAGTTGTCAGGCTGGTGATTGGTTGTCAGGCTGCTCGGCCTGATCTACGAGTGGCTGATTGGGACAGGCTGAGACTGGGAGTTTTCCTGGGAGTGTTGGGCCATGAGTGGTGTGCCTGCGTGATCCAGCCAGGGCTCTCCTAGTGATCTGTCTAATACATCAAAGCAATCCCAGAGCGACAGCCAGAATAGGGAGACAAAGAAACATGTCACAAGTAAAAGATCAGAAGAAACCTCTAGAAATGGAACCAAATGAAACAGAGGGATCCAACCTTTTAGAGACAGAGTTTAGAACACTGATGATAACGATGTTTAACAAACTTAGTGAGAATATAAGGAAGAATAGAAAAATCATAAAAAACAACCAGTTAGAACTAAAGAATACAATAACTGAAATGAAGAACACACTCGAAGGAATCACCAGTAGAATAGATGAAGCAGAGGAGCGGATCAGCGATTTGGAAGACAAAATAGCAGAAATCACCCAGTTGGCACAACAAAAAGACCAAAGAATAAAAACCAATGAAAATAGTTTAAGAACCCTATGAGATAAGGTGAAGCTCAACCACTCACTACTCATAGGAATACCAGAAGGAGAAGAGAAAAAGCAAGGGGTCGAGAATGTATTTGAAAAAATAATGACTGAAAACTTCCCTACCCTGGTGAAGGAAATCAACATACATGCCCAGGAAGTGCAGAGGGTTCCAAACAAGCTGAACCCAAACAGGTTCACACCAAGACACATCATAGTTAAAATGGCAAAGGATAAAGACAGCAACAGAATCCTAAAAGCAGCTAGAGAAAGACAGCAGATCACATACAAAGGAACTCCTGTTAGACTGACAGCTGACTTGTCTACAGAAACTCTGCAGGCCAGAAGGGAGTGGCAGGAGATATTCAAAGTGACACAAAATAAAGGTCTACAACCAAGATTGCTCTACCCAGCATGGCTATCACTTAAAATTGAAGGACAAATAAAGAGCTTCTCAGAAAAGAATAAGCTTAAGGAATTCATTACCACCAAGCCAGCATTGCAAGAAATGTTAAAAGGGCTTTTTTAAACAGAAGAAAAGGGTAAACAAGCTAACCCAGGAAGACCAGGAATACAAATAACAAAATGGCAATACACATATACCTATTAATAATAATTTTAAATGTGAATGGGCTAAACGCTCCAATCAAAACAGAGAGTGGCTGAGTGGATAAGAAAATAGGACACATGTACATGCTGTTTACAGATGGAATAAGATATTTCATTCAAATGGAAATGAGGAAAAAAAGAGCTGGAGTACCAATGCTTGTTTTGGACAAAATAGACTTTAAAATTACTACAATAAAAGGCAAAGAAGGGCACTATAACCCTAATAAACATCTATGCCCCCAACATAGGAGCTCCTAATTACATGTAACAGATTTTGACAGACATAAAGACAGAGATCAACGTAACACTATCATAGTAGGGGACTTCAGCACTCCATTGTCACCAGTGGACAGACCCTTTAGACAGAAAATCAACACAGAAAGAGGGGCCTTAAATGACACTTTAGAACAGCTGGACTTCGTTGATATTTTTAGAGCATTTCACCATGAAAAAACAGAGTGTACATTCTTCTCAAGTGCACATGGGACATTTTCCAAGATAGACCATGTTAGACCACAAAACAAGTCTCAGTAAATTTAAGAAGATTGAAGTCATATCAAGCAGATATAAGGGAAAAACTGATGGTTGCTGGCTGGGAGGGAGTGGGATGAGGGAGAGGGGGAAGGTTTTGGACAGCGTAGGTGGGTGACTACAATATTGCTGCAGGGATATGGGGGCAGTTCTGGGAATGTAATTGATAATGTGAAGAGACTATTATGTTAAGTGAAATAAGTCAGTAGGAGAAAGACAAGTACCATATGATCTCACTTATGTGTGGAATCTGAAAAACTGAATGAACGATCAAAGTAAACAGACTCATAGATATAGAGGAAAAACTGAAGGTTGCTAGTTGGGAGGGGGGTGGGGATAAGGGGGAAGGGGAAGGGATAAGACAGTGTAAATAGACAACTACAATATTACCACAGGGATATGAAACACAGTTCAGGGAACATAATAATGTAAAAATTTTGTGGCATGTCAGATAGTCACATGTCTTATTAGGGAGACCACTTCATGGATGGAGTAGAGGCTTGATCACTGCACTGTACACCTGAAGCTGATGTTGTATAATATTGTATGCCAACTGTAACTGAATATATAGATAGTCACGGGATGTGAAATATACTGTGGAAGGGAGTCAAAGGAATTGTAATAGATATGTATGATTGGGGGGGTGAACTGGGGGAGGGAGTTGTCAATTTGGGGGGTAAAGAGTATAACTATTGCATTGTGTTGTACACCTGAAACTAATTTAAAAAAATGAAAGAGAAAACATTGACTATGTACAGTATAGGCAAGAATATGCAGAAACTGAGATTTTCACACCTGGTGATGAAATATAAATTGATGATGACTTTGTAGAAATCAGCATGGTAATATCTCTCCAAATCCAAAGTTCACGTGCCCCCATCCACTCCTCAGAATTTATTCCAGGTATATGTTTTCAAAGAAACCGCTTTTGATTTTCTGTTTTCTTTTTCTTTCTTTTTTTTAAAATTATTATTAGTTTCAGGTGTGCAAAACAATACATGTGTCAGTCCAATTTTCCCAGCACCATTTATTGAATAGACTATCTTTGCCCCAATGTAAATTCTTGCTTCCATTGTCACAGATTAATTGATTGTGTATGAATGGATTTATTTCTGGGCTCTCTATTCTGTTTCATCGATCTATGTGCCTGTTTTTATGCCAGTACGACGCTGTTTTGATTATTGTAGCCTGTAATATGATTTGATGTCAGGTAGCGTGATTCCCCCTACTTTGTTCTTAGTTCTCAGGATTCCTGTGGCTATTCGGGGTCTTTTATGGTTTTCTGTTTTCTATTGTTTTCCTGTTTTTAGTTTCTTTCCTTTCTGCTCTAATTTTTATTATTTCTTTCCTGCTTCTTGGTTTAGGTTTAATTTGCTTTCTTTCATTGGATTGCTACCTCATTCCATTAAGGCTGCTATAACAAAAATATCATAGACTGAGTGGCTTAGGCAACCAACTTATTTCTCACAACTATGGAGAAAGGGAAGTCCTACATCAAGGTGCTGGCAGATTCAGTGTCTGGTGAGGGCCTACTTCCTGCTGTATCCTCACATGGTGGAGAGGTGTGGAAGCTCTGAGAGGCCTTTTTAATAAGGGCCTTTCATTAGTCAAGAGGGTCCTGTACTCATGACCTAATCACCTCCCAAAGGTCCCACCTACTAAGAATATCATACTGGGGGTTAAATTTAAACAAAAGAATTTGGGGCAGGGACACAAACATTCAGTCTACAGCAGTTCCCAAGGTGGAAGTGTAGGTAACTTCTTTATGATTTTTCTTTTTTCTAATATATGAGGTTGGACAATTAAGTTTGCAAACTCATCCTAGAAAAAGTGCTACATACCTCATTGCTGAATATCACTATGGTCACCTTCGAAATACTCCCCTTGGGAAGCTATGCACCGACACCAGTGCCTAGTCCACCCTTCAAAGCAATTTTGGAACTCTTTCTGGAATGGCCATCAGAGCTGTTGTTGTATTAGACTTGATGTCCTGAATGTCATCAAAATGTCTTCCTTTCAATATTTCCTTTATCTTGGAGTAAAGAAAGAAGTCATTGTGCAATTTCATGTGCACTTGAGATGAATGTGTATTTTGCTGTCATTGAATAAATATTCTGTGAATGTCAATTAGGTCAAGTTGGTTGACAGTGTTCTTCAGATCACCTATCTTTTACCTATTTGGTCTATCAATTATTAAGGAAAGACTGTTGAGATCTCCAACTATAATTTTAGATTTACTACTTCTCCTTTCAGGTATGTCATTTTTTGCTTTATGTATTTTGAATCTCTGTTGTTGGGTTCATACAGGTTTAGGAATATAATGTCTTCTTGAAGAACTGACCTCTTTATTATATTGTAATATTCTTCTTTATCCCTGATAATCTTCTTTATTTTAAAGTCCACTTTACCCAAAATTAATATAACATACGAGGTCTGACAAGTAAGTTCACAAAGTTGTTGCAGCAATGTTGCTAAACTTTTTTGATGTCAGAGGGATTATTCATTATGAATTTGTACCAACTAGACAAACAGTTAACCAAGTTTACTATTTGGAAGTGCTGAAAAGGCTACACATGAAAAAGTTAGATGACCTGAACTTTTCACCAACAATTCATGGCTCTTGCATCATGACAATGCACCAGCTCACACAGCACTGTCTGTGAGGGGGTTTTTAGCCAGTAAACAAATACCTGTATTGGAACACCCTCCTTACTCACCTGATCTGACCCACAACGATTTTTTTCTTTACCTGAAGATAAAGGAAATATTGAAAGGAAGACATTTTGATGACATTCAGGACTTCAAGCCTAATATGACAACAGCTCTGATGGCCATTCCAGAAAGAGCTCCAAAATTGCTTTGAAGAGTGAACTAGGGGCTGACATCTGTGCATAACTTCCTAAGAGGAGTGCTTCAAAAGTGACCGTAGTGATATTTAGCAATGAGGTATATAGCACTTTTTCTAGGATGAGTTCGCAAACTTAATTGTCAATCCCATATAACTACTCCTACTTTCTTTTGGTTGATGTTTTCATAATATATCTTTCACCATCCCTTTTCATTTAACCTATCCATGTCTTTATATTTAAAGTGCATTTATTGTAGAAAGAATACAGTGGAGGCTTGACTTTTTTTTTTTTAATTTGGGGAACTGGGAAAGGGGAACAGTGTTGAGGAATTGGAGAGGGGGACCAGCCAAGTTTTTGTTCTTCAATCTTAGTTGTGGAGGGCGCCAGTAGCCATCTGGCAGCAGCTCGTGACCTCTAAGCTCACAGTGCTGTGTTACAATCTTCATCGCGGGTGGGCATAGCCACCATCCCATTAGGGGGTCGAATCAGCAACCTTGTTAAAAGTGCAGCTCTATCCACTGAGCCATCTGGGTGGCAGCTCAGCTCAAGGTGCCAAGTTCATTCTTAGTTGTGGGCGGGGGTAGCCCACCATCGAACAGGCAGTCTTATTGTTAGGAGCACATGCTCTCAATAGCTGAGCCATCCTGTCACCTGTTGACAGCTCAGTGGCAGCTTAGCTCAGGCACAGCATCACTGGCCCATGTGGGAATTGAACCGGCAGCCCTGTTGCTTAGAGCTCGGGCTCTTAAGGTAACTCCTTTTTTTTTTTGAGGGCAGTGTCACTGGCCCTCATATGTGGGACCTGAACCGGGGCCGCTAGCTTCCAAAGCCAGCACTTAACCACCACGCCACTCGGCCGGCCCCTAAATATTGTTTTGTTTTGTTTTGTTAAGCTAATTCTTAACTAACTGAGCCACCCAGCCAACCTGAGGCTTGATTTTTGTTTTTTGGGGTTTTTTTTTTTCTTTTTTCCTTTGTGCTGAGCCATCCTGCCACCTGTTGGCAGGTCAGCGGCTGCTCAGCTCTGGCCAGGAATCCAACCCCCAACTCTGTTGCTCAGAACTTGCACTCTTGAAAGAGCTCTTAACCAACTGAGCCACTTGGACAGCCTTAGGCTTGATTTTTTAAAAATCTAGTCTGACAATGTCTGTCTTTTAATTGGTGTATTTAGACTAGAGGTCAGCAAACTGTGGCTCGCAAGCCACATGCGGCTCTTTGGGTATGTTCATTCAATCTCAAAAGTTTGCCGACCCCTGGAAGAGCCAATCCTGCCCCTCACAACAGTTTAAAAATTATTCGAGAGCCATAAATATATTTTTACAAATAAGGAAAATTTAAAGTACTATTTTAAATGAAACTATGATAGTTTTATTTTCATTTTCAATTTTACTTCAGAGCCACATGTGCGTACTCTCAAGCCACAGTTTGCCGACCCCTGGCGGCTCTTCCCTCTCAAAAGTTTGCCGACCCCTGGTTTAGAACATTCACATTTGAAATGATTATTGATATATTCAGCCTAAAATCTATCATTGTTGCTAGCTGGATTCTTTTTATTACATTTGTTCTTTGTTCTTCCTCTTTTGTTGCCTTCTCAGTTTTTTTTTCTTTTTCTTTTTTAATTTATTTATTTTAATTAGCTTCAGGTGTACAACACAGTGCAATAGTTATACTTTTTACCCCTCAAAGTGACAACCCCCCTCCCCCAATTCTACCCCTCCACTCCTCCCCCCATATCATACTATTACAATTTCTTTGACTCCCTTCCACCGTATAATCCACATCCCGTGACTATCTATATACTCAATTACAGTTCGCATACAATATTATACATCAATTTCAGGTATACAGTGCAGTGATCAAGCCTCTACTCCATCCATGAAGTGATCTCCCTAACAAGACATGTGACCATCTGATACCCCACAAAATTTTTACAACATTATTATATTCCCCAAACCGTCTTTCATATCCCTGTGACAATACTGTAGTTACCTATTTATGCTGTCTAATCCCTTCCCCTTCTTCCTCATCCCCACCCCCCTACCAACTAGCAACCATCAGTTTTTCCTATATCTATATCTATGAGACTGTTTCTGTTTCCTTTGCTCACTCATTCAGTTTTTCAAATTCCACGTATAAGTGAGATCATATGGTATTTGTCTTTCTCCAACTGACTTATTTCACAACATAATAGTCTCTAGCTTCATCCATATCATTGCAAATGGTACAATTTCATTCTTCTTTATAGCAGAGTAATACTCCATTGTATAAATGTACTACAGCTTCTTAATCCAATCATCTACCGATGATTCCAAGTTGTTTCCAAGTCTTGGCTATTGTAAATAGCACTGCAATAAACATAGAGGTGCATATATTTTTTCGAATTAGCGTCTTGGATTCCTCTGGGTAGATACCCAAGAGTGGAATTGCTGGGTCATACCGCAGTTCCATTTCCAGTTTTTTGAAATACCTCTGAAATGATTTCCATAATGGCTGCACCAATTTGCAGTCCCACCAACAGTGCACCAGGGTTCCCTTTTCTCCACACCCTCGCCAGCACTTGTTGTTTGTTGATTTGTTGATGATAGCCATTCTGACTGGAGTGAGGTGGTATCTCATTGTGGTTTTTATTTGCATTTCTCTGATGATTAGTGAGGTTGAGCATTTTTTCATATGTCTGTTGGTCACCTGTATGTTCTCTTTAGAGAAATGCCTCCTCATATCCTCTGCCCATTTTTTAATTGGGTTGTTTGTTTTTTTGGTGTTGAGTTGCAGTTGCATGAGTGTTTTATAAATTTTGGATATCAACCCCTTATCAGATATATCATTGGCAAATATCTTCTCCCATTCAGTAAGCTGCCTTTTCGTTTTATTGATGATTTCCTTTGCTATGAAAAAACTTTTAAGTTTGAAGTATTCCCATATGTTAATTTTTTGTTTTATTTCCCTTGCCTGAGGGGATATATCAGTAAAAATATTACTCAAGGTAATGTCTGCAAACTTACTCCCTATGTTTTCTTCTAGGAGTTTTATGGTTTCAGGTCTTACATTTAAGTCTTTAATCCATTTTGAGTTTGTTCTCATATATGGTGTAAGTAGGTGGTCCATTCTCATTTTTTTATACATGTCAGTCCAATTTTCCCAGCACCATTTATTAAATAGACTATCTTTACTCCAGTGTAAATTCTTGCTTCCATTGTCATAGATTAAATGACCGTATATAGATGGGTTTATCCCTGGGTTTTCTATTCTATTCCATTGGTCTATGTGTCTGTTTTTATGTCAGTACCATACTCTTTTGATTACTGTAGCCTTGTAGTATGTTTTGATGTCAGGTAGTGTGATCCCTCCCACTTTGTTCTTATTCCTCAACATTGCCGTAGCTATACAGGGTCTTTTGTGGCTCCATATAAATTTTAGGATTCTTTGTTCTATTTCTGAGAAAAATGTTCTTGGTAGTTTGATTGGAATTGCATTGAATCTATATATTGCTTTAGGTAGTATTGACATTTTAACTATATTAATTCTTCCTATCCATGAGCATGGTATGTATTTCCATTTATTTGTATTTTCTTTGATTTCTCTCTTCAGTGTCTCATAATTTTCTTTTCTTTTCCTTTTCAAATTTTTATTAGTTTCAGGTGTACAACACAATGCAATAGTTATACTCTTTACCCCCCAAATTAACAACCCCCTCCCCCAGTTCACCCCCCATATCATACATATCTATTACAATTCCTTTGACTCCCTTCCACAGTATACTCCACATCCCGTGACTATCTATATATTCAGTTACAGTTGGCATACAATATTATACAACATCAGCTTCAGGTGTGCAGTGCAGTGATCAAGACTCTACTCCATCCAAAATTTTTACAACATTATTATATTCCCCGAACTCTGTTTCATATCCCTGTGGCAATATTGTAGTTGTCTATTTATGCTGTCTAATCCTTTCCCCTTCCCCCTTATCCCCACCCCCCTTCCAACTAGCAACCCTCAGTTTTTCCTCTATATCTATGAGTCTGTTTACTTTGATCGTTCATTCAGTTTTTCAGATTCCACACATAAATGAGATCATATGGTACTTGTCTTTCTCCGACTGACTTATTTCACTTAACATAATAGTCTCTTCACAACATTATCAATTACATTCCCAGAACTGCCCCCATATCCCTGCAGTAACATTGTAGTCACCCACCTATGCTGTTCAAAACCTTCCCCCTCTCCCTCATCCCACTCCCTCCCAGCTAGCAACCATCAGTTCTTCCTTTATATCGTCTTGATATGACTTCAATCTTCTTAAATTTACTGAGACTTGTTTTGTGGCCTAATGTGGTCTATCTTGGAAAATGTCCCATGTGTACTTGAGAATAATGTATATTCTGTTTTTTCATGGTGAAATGCTCTAAAAATATCAACGAAGTCCAGCTGTTCTAAAGTGTCATTTAAGGCCCCTCTTTCTGTGTTGATTTTCTGTCTAAAGGGTCTGTCCACTGGTGACAATGGAGTGCTGAAGTCCCCTAATATGATAGTGTTACTGTTGATCTCTGTTGTTATGTCTGTCAAAATCTGTTATATGTAATTAAGAGTTCCTATGTTGGGTGAATAGATGTTTATTAGGGTTATAGTGCCCTTCTTTGTCTTTTATTGTAGTAATTTTAAAGTCTATTTTGTCCAAAATCAGTATTGATACTCCAGCTTTTTTTTTCTCTTTTCCATTTGCATGAAATATCTTATTCCATCTGTAAACAGCATGTACATTTGTCCTGTTTTCTTATCCACTCAGCCACTCTCTGTCTTTTGATTGGAGCCCATACACATTTAAAATGATTATTGATAGGTGCATATGTATTGTCATTTTGTTATTTGTATTCCTGGTCTTCCTCGGTTAGCTTGTTTTCCCCTTTCTTTTGTTTAAAAAAGCCCTTTTAACATTGCTCTAAAAATATCAATTAAATCCAACTGGTCTAAAGTGTCATTTAAGGCCACTATATCCGTGTTAATTTTTGGTCTGTAGGATCTGTCCATTGGTGACAACAGGGTGTTGAAGTCCCCTACTATGATAGTGTTACTGTTGATCTCTGCCTTTATGTCTGTCAAAATCTGTTTTATATATTTAGGAACTCCTATATTGGGTGCATAGATGTTTACTAGGGTCATGTACTCTTGTTGAATTGATCCTTTATTATTATGTAGTGCCCTTCTTTGTCTTTTATTGTAGTCTTCATTTTAAAGTCTATTTTGTCCGAAATATGTATTGCTACTCCAGCTTTTTTCTCATTTCCATTTGCATGAAATATCTTATTCCATCCCTTTACTTTCAGTCTCTGTGTGTCTTTTGATCTGAGATGAGTCTCTTGGAGACAGCATATGCATGGGTCCTATTTTCTTATCCACTCAGCCACTCTGTGTCTTTTGATTGAAGCATTTAGCCCATTCAGATTTAAAGTAATTACTGATAGGGGCATATTTATTGCCATTTTGTTATTTGTATTTCTTATCTTCCTGGGTTAGCTTATTTTCCCCTTTCGTCTGTTTAAAAAAGCCCTTTTAACATTTCCTGCAATGCTGGCTTGGTGGTATGAACTCTTTAAGCTTATTCTTTTCTGAGAAGCTTTTTATCTCTCCTTCAATTTTAAGTGATAGCCGTGCTGGGTAGAGCAATCTTGGTTGTAGACCTTTATTTTGTGTCACTTTGAATATTTCCTGCCATTCCCTTCTGGCCTGCAGAGTTTCTGTAGACAACTCAGCTGTTAGTCTTATAGGAGTTCATTTGTATGTAACCTGCTGTCTTTCTCTTGTTGCTTTTAGGATTCTGTCTTTGTCTTTAAGCTTTGCCATTTTAACTATGATGTGTCTTGCTGTGGGCCTGTTTGGATTCAGCCTGTTTGGAACTCTCTGTACATCCTGGGCTTGTATGTCTATTTCCTTCACCAGGGTAGGGAAGTTTTCAGTCATTATTTCTTTAAATACATTCTCAATCCCTTGCTTCTTCTCTTCTCCTTCTGGTATTCCTGTGACACAATGGTTGTTGAGTTTCATGTTGTCCCAGAGATCTCTTAAACTATTTTCATTCTTTTTTATTGTTTTCTCTTTTTGTTGTTCCAGCTGAGTGATTTCTGCTATTTTGTCTTCTAATTCCCTGATCTGCTCCTCTGCTTCATCTATTCTACTGGTGATTCCTTCGAGTGTGTTCTTCATTTCAGTTATTGTATTCTTTAGTTCTAACAGGTTGTTTTTTATGGTTTCCCTATCCTTCTTTATGTCCTCGCTAAGTTCCTTAAACATTCTTAGCATCAGTGTTCTAAACTCTGTCTCTGAAAATTTGGATACCTCTGTTTCATTTAGTTCCATTTCCAGAGTTTTCTTCTGATCTTTTACTTGGGATATATTTCTTTGTGTTTTTTTCATTCTGGCTGTCGTTCTGTGAATGCTTTGATGTATTAGATAGATCACCTAGAAAGAAAAGAAAAAAAGAAAAAAAAAGAGAAAGAAAGGTGAAAGAGGTTGGGGGGCTCTCCATCCTCTTTAATCTGCAGACCACTTGCTCAGGCTTGCAGTGAGCTTTCCACAATTAGCTGCTGTGTGCTCTGGAACCTTGCTCACTACCGAAAGAAAAAGAAATCTTCACAGGTTGTTGCAGGTTGTCCGCTACTGCAAAAAAAAAAAAAAAAAAAAAACCCTCTGTGGCCTGTTGAGATGTGGGCCAAGCACCAGGGGCTCAGGGTTTCTCTGGCAACACAGCTCTAGGTGGGTGGGGCAGGCCCCCAAGGCACCACTTGATGTGGTCAGTGGCTCCCACCAAGTCAGAGTAGCATGCACTCTGCACCAGCAATCAATCCACAAAACTCGCCAGGAAAACCTCGATCAGATCACACAGATGCACCACTCCCTGCCCAACACTCTCAAGAAAACTCCCCGTCTCAGCCTGTCCCAATCAACTGCCCACAGATCAAGATAAGCAGCCCAACAGCAAATCCCCAGCCTTGCAACTCTGCACAAACAGTGCGGAAAGCTGTGACCTAAGGGGGCTTGCGCACTCCTGAGTCTCAGTGAACAGACTGATGCAGCTGGAGAGCACCCGCCCTGCGTTTCCCTGGCAATGCAGCACAAGCACGGCGGAGGGTGAGGATCCAAGGCCTCATGTGCACGCATGCACGCACTCCTGCACCAAGTTCACCAGACCAATGGGATCCCGGATCTGACCCTCTGTGGGAGGACCTAACCCTGAAAAAATGGCGCCCTCCTGTACACCACTAGTGTGCAAGCTCCACACCAGTAGAACAATGGTCCCAAAACCTCCAGCTTCTGCACCAAAGGTTCTCAGTTCAGTCCTTCCTCACAGGCTCCTGGTTCACACAGCTACTCCCTCCAACAGGAACCGGGTGAGTGCTCACTGGCGAGCGAACCTGTGCGCTGACCCCACTGGTTCTCCAGCTGCCCTCAGCCTCACCAAGTGGAGCAAAGAGAGTCCTCACTAATTTCTAATGCCCACTATCATAGAACTCCTCTTCCTGGCAAAGCAACTCTGGGCTGGTGAGCTTGGTGTGGGCTGGAGGGTCTCTCCCCCAACCGGAGAAGCCTTCCCACAGCTGGGGCGCCCCTCACGGGCCTCGCCCCCTCTCGTCTGCACCCCTCCTACCAGACTTGATGTGGCCTCCTTTTTAGGTACTTCGTTTAGAGGTTCTGTTCATCTAATGTACAGGGGACTTCCGAGGTTAAATGTTGTATAAATTATTTGTAATTTTGATGAGATCCCGGGAGGCAGTTTGGAGAGTGTCCATCTATTCCACCATCTTACCGGAACTCCTGCCTTCTCAGTTTTAATTGAGGGTTTTTATGATTCCATTTTATCTTCTTTATTAACTTATTGTTTTTACTTCTTTTTAGCTTTCTAGTGGTTCTCCAAGAGTTTGCAATATGCATTTTTAAATAATCTGAGTTCACCTTTTATTCTAAGATTGTATCACTTCATGTGTAGTATGAGGACCTTATAATAGAATACTGCCAGCTCCTTCCTCCCATCCATTGTGTCACTGTAGTCATACATTTCATATTTACATATGATATAAACACCAGTACATCATTACTGTTATTGCTTTATACAATTAGTTATTTTTAGAGCAACTAAGAATAAGACAAATATTGTTTTTTACCATTATTTATTCCATTCTTAATACTCTTCATTTCTTTGTGTAGATCTGAATTTCTTATCTTTATAATATTCTTTCTACCTGAAGAACCTCTTTTTAACATATCTTATATGGTGGTCTGCTGTCAATGAATTCCATCAATTTTTTGTTTGCAAAGTCTCCATTTCTCCTTCACTTTTGAAGCATATTTTCACTAAAATTGACAGGATTTTCACTAGGTTGACAGGATTTTTTTCTTTCAACAGTTGGAAGGCATTATTGGATTTCCTCTTATTACTTAGTTTCTGATGAGAGGTCTGCTATTGTTTTATATCCTTGTTTCTCTGTAGATAAGATTTTTTTTCCCTCTGTAGCTAATTTCAAGAATCCTCTTTGTGTTTGGCTTCCTGCCGCTTGACCTCTTCCATTTGTATTATTACTGTTGTGTACTTCCCACTTTCATTATTGGAGGCTTGCTAATAGGGTGTAGTGGGTGGGATTGTTCTCTAATTTTCTGATTAACTCTCAAGCTTTGGAATCTGCCATGGGTCTGTATCTTGAGATGTAACCTTCAAAATTGTTTTTGTCCCTCCTCCAAGGGTAGAGCTTTTACCTCTCTACTTCTATTTCTTTCCCTTGCAGCAGGGAATAGCTCCCAGTATTTTCAGTCTGTGCACTCAAGGAGAGCCTCCCTGCAGACTAAGGCTTTGGTTCCTAAGTGAGCCATCGAGGCTGGAGCGAGGTAGAGTAACCCTGGCAACACACATCCCTTGCAGGGGAGGAAAGGGTCCGTGGGATTTCAGCAGTGACTGCTATCTCCCCCAGTCAGTGTCTCTGTATTTTCCCTATCCTTCCTGAAAACGGGTAGGAATCTCCTCCCCCATGACTACAGCCCTAGGAGCTTTACACTCTTATATTCGTCCACACCTGGCCGCCAGGAAATCATTAAAATTTCTGGTTTAATGTTTCTACCAGTGTGTGTGGTATCCAGTGGCTTCTGCCTCCAGATAAACCAATGCCATGTTCTGTTTTGCCCTGAGGCACCTGTTTCTCTTCAGGATGGTGGTTTGTCCTGTGACCTCAGTTCTCTGATAGGTTCACAAAAAGTCATTTATGTGATGCTTGTCCAGCTTTTACCCTGTTGTAACAATCGGAGGGGAGGGGGCCTCATATTTTTTTGTTCTCTACATATCCTAGAGATAGATATGTGTTCAACTGTAACATATATATATATTCATATATATATATATATATGAAATTTATTATCTTATTTAGACTAGAAAGACTGAAAACAACCCTCTTAAGTTTAAATTTAGCAGCTTTTAGATTATTGGTTTCTTTTTTTAAATTTAAAGCCTATTTCACAGAGTTGTTATAAACGTCATCCTGGAGATGAATGTAACCTGCCTGGGACCTCCATTACCCCTCTGAACCCTTGGGAAGAGGCTGATTGGATTGCTCACTCTTTTAAAGGCACCCCATCCAATGCTGTCTCCTGGTGGGAAAGGGTGGCCTTCCCACACAAGAAGGGCATTCTCCAGGCATGGCAGTAAGACTATTTCCCCCAACTCTGGGTTCATGTACAAGAGGACTGGAGTACCAAGATGGCAACAATGAAAGAGGAGCTGTTAGGAGCTTTGAAATAGCATCTCTTCTCACAGCAGAAGAATACACCAAGTGGTTTAGGAAGGGGAAGAGATGGGGCAGGACCCCAGAGCAAGACTTTTGTAGCTGTACTCCAGAGAGACCTATGGTTCTTTTTCATTTCTCTCTTGGCTGCATAGAAAATTTAGCTGATTATTGTCATACCACAGTGATGTGATGTTAAATATCTGTTTGCTAGGAAATATTTGTATAATTGAAAACAGAGTTTGTTTAAATTCCAGACCCTGGAACAAAGTTTTGTCAGGGACCTCTCCTCACCGCCCACTCTCACCCTGCAGCACGGGCCTTTGGCCACAAAACCCTGCTGGGGCCCAGCAATGCACAGGCTGCTGAGGAATGAGTTTTCCCAGGGTTGCCAAAGATGACACATTTGGCCTCATGGACTCAGGATGTCCAAAAGTAAAAATGCTCATTTCTACCCAGATGAAATGCTCATTTTTATCCAGACATTTTGACCACCAAAACAAAATTTAAGACAGCAACTAAGAATTTCTTTCCTCCCCCAATCCTACATACCTACACTGATCTGGAACTCTTCTTATTAAGCCAGACTTAATGGTTTTTAAGCAAGAAAAAAAAAACATTTTAAGCCAGTTACATTATTAGGAGTTCATTATCAGTTAGCTGTAGGCAGTGCAGTCCGAATTTTACATATGTACATATATATCATATTAATATATAACAACTCGAGAATTTTCTGTGAGTTGGGACACAACGTTAAGTGTTTAAATACAATAATTTAATTAGTCTTACTAGAAGAAGCACGATATATTAAGTGCCACCATTTACTCTGTTTTGTAGATCAGAAAAATGGAAGCACAAAGAAGCCAAGCATCTTGCAACAAATCTGAGGAACTGGAAGGATGAAGTCACCGTTTCCTAAAATGAGGATCATTAGGGATGCAAATTTAGTCAGGGGAAATCATGACTTCTGTTTTTCACATGTTAACGCTGATGTGTCAACGGTCACTCAAGTGAAAATATCAAGCATTTGAAAAACTGAATGAATGAGCAAAAGAAACAGAAACAGTCTCATAGATATAGAGGAAAAACAGGGTTGCTAGTTGGGAGGGGGGTGGGGATGAGGGAGAAGGGGAAAGGATTAGACAGAATAAATAGGTAACTACAGTATTGTCACAGGGATATGAAAGACAGTTCGGGGAATATAATGTTGTTAAAATTTTGTGGGGTGTCAGATGGTCACATGTTTTGTTAGGGAGACCACTTCATGGATGGAGTAGAGGCTTCATCACTGCACTATATACCTGAAATTGATGTTGTATAATATTGTATGCCAACTGTAATTGAATATATAGATAGTCACAGGATGTGGATTATACGATGGAAGGGAGTCAAAGGAATTATAATAGATAGTATGATATGGGGGGAGGAGTGGAGGGGTAGAATTGGGGGAGGGGGGTTTTCACTTTGAGGGGTAAAAAGTATAATTATTGCACTTTGTTGTACACCTGAAGCTAATTTTAAAAAATATGTAAATATATAAATTAAAAAAAATAAAATAAAATAAAAAAGGAAAGCTAAAAAAATAAAAAAGTAAAATAAAATAAAATAAAATAAAATAAAAAGAAAGTGTTTGGATCTGGATGCCAGGAGTTCAGGAACAAGGCAGAAATTGGAGATTTAAATTGGGAGACATTGTGATATGGATAGAATTTATTTATTTATTTATTTTTATTTATTAGTTTTTAGCCGAGCTATTCTGCCACCTGTTGGCAGCTCAGCGGCTGCTCAGCTTGAGCCAGGAATCCAACCGGCAACCTTGTTGCTCAGAGCTTGCACTCTTGAGCAAGCTCTTAACCAACGGAGCCAGTGGGCCAGCCCACGATATGGAGAGAATTTAAACCATGGTACTGGGAAGGATCATCTAGAGCAAGAGTGCAGAGAAGAGGTCTAGGATGGAGTCTGGGCACATCCATATTAGGTCAGCAAGAGGAGTCCGCAAAGGAGACAAGGAGTGGCCAGTGGGTGGCCAGGAGAAACAGACACCAAGAGCCTGTCCGAGTACCAAGTAAGGAAGCATTTCAAAGAAAAGGTGGTGTCGACTTGTCAAAGGCTATCAACAGGTGGGGTGTGATGAGGACTAGCAACCAGCAACAGGGGGTTATGGTTGACCTAGCAAGAGCAGTTTCCATTCAATGGTGAGCTTAAAGCCCAGCTGGAATGGCAGGGAGACTTAAATGTGGAGAAAATCCAGTTCACTACTGCCTCCACTTCCCATCTGGTTCTTGACATCTTCAATTCCAGTAACTCCCATCATTACTGCATTCCAGCCACCCATGAATGGATCTTCTCTTTTTTTTACTCTGAACACCTGTGCTTCTGAAACCTTACTCTCCAGTGCTCTATACTCTGACTTCGTTTCCTTTTAGCTTTCCCCTCCCTATTCCATTACCCCTTTTTATTTTTTGCTGGTATGGAGACTTCCTTTTATGGAAACAGTCTCTTGACTCCTCCATTTTTCTCTCTAGTACTCTCACTTTCTTCAGTTCTTTCCTGTTAGAGACTAAAATCCTCAGTCCATTGCACCTCACCTGACAAACCTACCTCTGGATGAAGTCCACATTCTAGTTCTCAGGTAACTGAGTCTTGCTACAGAAATGTAGGCCACCCCCACTTCAGGTAGATGCCACTGCAAACTCATGATTTCCCATCCTAACTGGCCCACCCCCACCTCTCCCACTGCTGCCTGGCCATCCTCCTGTCGGATAGCAGTCAGATCTCACCCCAACTTGCCACAATAATTTCCCTTATTTCTAAACTTTAACAATTTCCTCCCTAACTCACCTCTTTCCCCCTCACCAGCGGAAACATTTTTGCCAAGTTGGAAATTCTTTTCAGAAAACAGATTCCAGAACTTTTGGCCCAACTCAGTGCTCTGGGGGTACACAAGCAATTTGAAGGAGAAATGATTAATTCTGGGTACCAGGGACAGCCTGATTCACATTCCATCCCTGAGCCAGACAGAGAAAGCCCTGCCAGTGGGAAATGGATGACAGAGGTAAAGGATGAGCACTGGCAGGGATGCAGACACACTTCCAGACAGCTTGGGGGCTGTCTGTACTCTGCAGCATCACAATGGGGACCTCATTCTTACATGGCAGCTTGCGGTTCCCTAAGGGACACCTACGGCCAGGCAGGGCCATTCCATTCCTCAGCCACACGTGACTCTTAATATTTAGAGGAGAACACACATACACCCTTGGGTATTTTAGCTTCGTCCTCCTTCCCTGTCCTTAAACATGTATAGAATACAATATATTCTAGTAAGATATTTACAATGTAAAATATTCCAACAATTTCTGAAAGAATAAAAAAAATTATCATTTGTTGAAGTCTTCAACATGCCAAGTATTAGCTAGGAGCTCTATATGACTTTATAGTTATTCCAGAGACTGCTAGGCTCTGGGTAGATAGTAGTGATAAAACTGACCATTTTTTTGTCCCCATGAACTAATAGAGGAGATAAGTTTTAAACAAATAAACTCAGAAATAAAAATATAATTGTAAACAGTGAAAGTGTTACCAAAGTAAAAAATAGGACGTTGTTATGGGTTGAATTGTGTTCCCCAAAAAAGATATGTTGAAGTTCTAATGCCCAGTACCTCAGAATGTAAACTTGTTTAGGAGTATCATCATTGTAATTGTAATTAGCTAAGTTAAGATGAGGCTATACTGCAGCAGGGTGGGCTTTTAATGCACTATGACTGGTATCTTTATAAGAAAAAGAGAGACAGAGGAGAATGCCGTATGAATACAGACAAGGGGAGAAAGATAGACATAGGAGGATGAAGGCAGAGGTTAGAGTTATGCTTCTACAAGCCAAGGGACACCTGGGCCCACCAGAAGCTGCGAAGGGGTAAAGAAGAATACACCAGTGGAGACTTCAGAGGGAGCTTGGCCTTGTCGACACCTTGATTTTGGATGTCTAGACCCCAGAACTATAAGGGAATAAATTTCTGCTGTTTTAAGCTGTCCAGTTTATGATACTTTGTTACAGTAACCTTAGGAAACTAATACAGGTGCTACATAAGGTAGAATAACAGGTGGGGCCTAATTTAGTTTGGGATGCATTTCAATTAGCCTTCTTTGAAGGTAAAAGACAGAAAAAGTTGCTACCTTAGGTAGAAATAAGGAATTGACTCAAAGGAGATAGGTAGTCCAGAGAATCCTAGTGCTGAACAAGTAAACCTTGGGAAGGACAGAAACCATGGAAGTTCTGGGATCCAGGAGAAGGAACCCACAGGCAGATTTTTCAGGGCACTGCCCTCAAAGTAAATATGTTCTCACTATTTTACTCCCTTGGATCAATCTGACCAAAATTCAAATTTCTGGGGCAGAGAGTCCAACTGGCTTAGCTTGGGTCATGTGTCAACTCTTTGGCGGGCTGGTGGGAATTAATTGGGGAAATTGGACACCTTGCTAGTCTAACCCATGAAAACTGCCTGCTTCCCAAAAGAAGAGTACTAGTTAAAAAAAGGACAGAGGTGTTAGAAAGAAAGAGACAGCTGTTTACTTGACTTTCTGGGGAAGTGGCCTTTCAGCTGAAAAAAAAAAAAAAAAAGTATATCTATATATCTATATCTATATATATTTATATAATCTTAATTTTTTAAAGGTTTTTATTAAAACATAGCTAACATACAATATTGTACTAGCTTCAGGTGTACACAATAGTTATTCAACATTTATGTACCTAAAGAAGTGATCACCATGATAAGTTCATCAACCATTCAGCTGACTCCTAAAGGGTGATTAGGAAATAGGCAGACAGAGGTCAGAGGCTAGAGATGATGGGAATGAGGGTAAGGCCATCGGAAACAGTTTGGTATGTTCAAAGAACCAGCAAACATAAATGGATATGACATTAGCTGAGAAGGAAAAGGCTGGAAGAAGAGCATACTTAGATGAGAAGATTAAGAGTTTCATTTGGGAGCTCTTTGGTTTTGGTTTCAGAAGTCTGTGAAAAACATAGAAAATTGTTAAATAGGAAGTTGAATACATGAGCTATGGTTTAGAATGGAGGTCTGGACGGGCATGTATGTTGCAAAGTTATTGACATAAATGGAAATGGTTATGACCATTTAGGGAGACAGTGTTAGAGAAGAGATGTTCCATGGTCAAGCCCAGAGGATTTCCAACATTTAGAGCAGTGTTACATACGCTCCAAAGCATTTTGGACTTCACCTTCATCAGTAAACGTTTTTAACCTATACTCCCAATGTGCACATTTATTTAAAATTATATACATGAGCCACTGTCCTCAAATAATTTGTGTGTTATAAAACACACACACACAATTTTGGAGGATAAGATTTTTTTTTCATTGAAATCAATTCAAATAAAAATTAATATAAATTGGAAGAACATTGATTTGGCAGTTGAAGTTGAAGAAAAATATGAGCCAGGCAAGAAGTGGCCAGAGAGAGAGAGAGGTGAAACTAGAATAACATGTCATGAAAATTTTTAAAAAGTATTTCAAGAAAAATGGAGTAATTACAATATTAAATATTGTTGAGTAATATAGCAAAATGAGAAACAGAGTACAGTCTTTTGGATTTAGCCCATGAGAGACATTGGTGACTCTGACAGGAGCAGTTTCCATGGAGAGGTGAATTTGGAAGCCATACCAGAAATCTGAAACAATAATGGGAATGAGCTCATTTAATTGCCCCAGCTACCCTGCAAGGTGGGGATTATTACCATCATTTACAAATGAAGATATCAAGGGTTACCATTGTAAGGAATATGCCTTAGTTTTTACACTGCAGGAGAAAAAGTGAAAAATTAATACCAGGCCTGCCCAGATGTGCAATACCTGGTTTCACCCATTAGAAAAAGCTGATAGATATAAAAATGTCATTAAGTAGAAGCAGGGCCAGGGTTGAAGTGGAAACTGCTTGCCTCCTCTCATGATCACATTAAAATTACAACTAAACTACAGAACAGTCATTACTGAGAATCATCTGAAGTCTAGCTGAACAGAAGTCCCATAACTAAGGACACACAGAAGAAACTGGTAGGGGGTACTGGTAGGAGGGGCAGAGATTCAGAACAGGCTAGCCACAAACCCACGTGTGGTGATTAAAAATCAGAAGGAGGAGGGAGGGGCAAGATGGCGGCTTTGAGGAAGGCTCCATGAAATTTCCCCTGGAAATATCCACAATTTGAACTTCTAATACGCTTCAAAGAGACATCTACTCATCACACAGAGCAATTAAGAGTTCCACACAAGGATTGCTGGATGGTGGGCAGGCCTGGCGAGTAGGGGAAGAAGGGGGTGAGATGCGTGAGGTGCAGCCCGCACCCGCGGCTGCTGAGTCACGGTGAGTGTTCCCCCGGCCCACCTAGAGTTCAGCAAGAGCACATTGGTTTGCAGTCTGAGGCAGAAGCCTCAGGCCGGGCAAGTGCGGGAGGAGAGAGAGGAGACGACTGTGCAGAGGTACGAGCTGCACCCGCGGCTCGCCGGGTCCGCAGGAAGCAGCGTGCAGAGCCCCGCAGCGACAGGGCAAGATCAATCCCTGCACCCTCCCGGTTCAGGATCTCTGTGCCCACCGGGTCCCACCGCGGAGCGCAGAAGCCTGAAACCCGGGAGGAGGGGAAAAAAGAGGACTCAGGCACGGAGATGCAGCGCGCCAGGTGGAGACGCAGGTCCCTGAGAGACGGAGTGGGGATCTGAGCTGCACGGCAGGGTGAGCGCAGTCCCCTAAACCCCGGCAACAGTCCCTCCAGAAGTACAGCAGGAGCAATGTGCAGGCGCGCGCCAGCTCCGAGGCAGAAGCCTTAAACCCGGGAGCAGGGGAAACAAGAAGACTCGCGCGGAAACACAGCGTGCCGGGCGGAGACGCAGGTCCCCGAGAGACGCAGAGCGGGGATCATAGCCACACGGTAGGGTGCGCGCAATTCCCTAAATCCCTGCAGACCCTTTGGTAGAGCAGCAGGAACTCCGCTGGAGCATAAGAGGCAAAGGCCTTAGCTTAAAACAGTGTTGGAACTGTGGCTGTTTATTTTTTTTATTTTTATTTTTTATTTTTTTCCTTTTTCTACTCTTGAACAGAAAGCAAAAAAAAACAAAAACAAAAAAAACCAACAACCCACCCACTCCCACAAACTTTGGCCCCTGCCAAGACAGTCTTAAACTGACTCCTGAATGGAGCAATAGGGGCAGACTAGGAAGATATCCCTACCTGCAGGGGGTTGAGAATTTCCACCCAGTAAAGGCTGCAGAGTGAGACTACCTACCCCGCTCCCACCTTTATGCAAGGCTTGGGAGGCAGGGCAGGTTCACCTGCTGAGGCACTAATTAACAGATTCTTAGCAGCAGGCTTTTGGTAGTGAGGAATTCTTTAATTCTCCACAGCTGTCAACCCAAAGGGTGCCCAGAGACACTCATTGAGCCTTTGGGGGTGCAGTCTGCCTTGGGACAGGCAAAAGCAAAAAGGCAGTGACTTTGTAAAAACCACCAATCACACGTCACAACCACACTCAAGTACAGCAAACCTGCAGTGCCAGGATCACGCTAGGCATCAGGTGGCCTACTGTTCCCACAAGACGCACAGGAATTTTTGTACAGCAGACAAACTGAAGAGAGCTTGGGGGACTTTAGCCAAGACCGGCACAGGTATTTTTGGTTTGTTTGGTTTTATTCTGTTTTGTTTTCCCTTTATTGGTTGCTTATCTTGGTTGTTTTTGGTTTTTATTTCTATTTCATTCTTATCATTTTGTAGTTTTTAATATAGACATATATATAGGTGTATATAGGTGAATATATGTCCATATATATGGGTCTGTAGACAAATATATATATATATTTTTTTCTTTTTCTTTCTTTTCTTTTTCTTTTTTCCCCACCATCACTTTCTCTCTTATTTTATTCATTCTTCTCACTGCTATACTTTTCCTCTTTTCTTTTTTTCTGCAAATTTTATTTTTTTAATTTTTATTCTTACTTTTTTATTATTATTATTTTAGTTTATTTTTATTTTTTATTTTTTAGGTATAGCTAATCGGTTTCTCACGTTTATTCTACTTTTTATTTTAGGATATTATATTTTATTTCGTTTCCTCTTCTGTTATTATCATGTGTGTGGTTTTTGTTTTGTTTCTGTTTATTTTCTTCATTAATATGATTGATATTTCTGTACAAGTTGACTGTAGTTTGATGGTTGGTATTTTTTACTTGTGTGAGCATTTGGTTTCCTTTGGTGGCTGCAGAGGTTGTTCTTGTTGATCTGCTATGCTCTAAAATCACTCTGCAGCAGTGGGTCCAAACAAACAGACACAAGAATCATCATACCTGGAGGCCAACTTTAGATAAAACCAGAGCATTTCTGGGTTTGACATACAAGAATCACACCCAAAAGGAAGTTGCTACAGGTACTAGGGCCCATAGGGTCCAAGTTCCATCAGAGGGGTCAATCCTCTCACAGCAGCTCATAAACTGCAGACGCTGCTGATCCTCACAGCTAATCAATCTGGGAGTCAATCCCACCTACTGCCAAACCAAAAGTACTCAAAACTAAAACTTCAACAAGTGAGGACGCACGACACAAGGAACACCTCAGATACAAGCACAGGAGAATAGAGAGACTGAATAATTCAAATATAAAGGACACACACCATATAAGTTTACCCAGAAAAGACTGAGAAACCTGGGGGATCTATCTGTTATATTGAAGCAAACACAAAGAGTAAGCCAGAATGGGGAGACAAAGAAACACAACACAAACAAAAGAAGAGAAGAAACTTCCTGAATCAGTGGAAATAGAGGAAATAGAGGTAGCCAACCTATCGGAGACAGAGTTCAGAACACTGATTATTAGAATGTTCAAGGAAATTAATGAAAATATAAAGAAGGATAGAGAAATTATGAAAAACAACCAGCTAGAACTTAAGAACACAATTACTGAATTAAATAACAAACTTGATGGAATCACTAGCAGATTGGATGAAGCAGAAAATCGAATCAGTGACTTAGAAGACAAAATAGCAGAGATCACCCATGCGGAATAACAAAAAGAAAAAAGAATGAAAAACATGGAAAATAGTTTAAGAGAGCTGGGGGACAACATCAAACGCAATAACCCACGAGTCATTGGAATACCAGAAGGAGAAGAGAGGGAGCAAGGGATTGAGAATATATTTGAAGTAATAATGTGTGAAAACTTCCCTAACCTGGCAAAGGACATTGAAATACAAGCTCAGGAAGTGCAGAGAGTTCCAACCAGGATGATTCCAAACAGGCCCACTCCAAGACACATTATAGTGAAAATGGCAAGGGTTAAGGACAAAGACAGAATCCTTAAAGCAGCAAGGGAAGGGCAGCAAGTTACTTACAAGAGTAACCCCATAAGATTATCATCTGACTTTTCTACAGAAACTTTGCAGGCCTGAAGGGAGTGGCAGGAGGTTTTCAAAGTGATGAAAAATAAAGGCTTACAACCGAGATTGCTGTATCCAGCAAGGTTATCATTTAAAATCGAAGGTGAGATAAGGAGCTTTGCAGAAAAGAATAAGTTAAGGGAATTCATTACCACCAAGCCAGCTTTGCAGGAAATGCTAAAAGGGCTTGTTTAAGAAGAAGAGAAAAACAACCTAAGAAAGACTACGAACACAAATAACAACATGGCAATAAATACACACCTATCAATAATCACATTAAATGTAAATGGATTAAATGCTCCAATAAAAAGACATAGGGTGACTGAACGGATAAGAAAGCAAGACCCCAGCATATGCTGTATACAAGAGACTCACCTCAGATCCAAAGACTCATACAGGCTGAAAGTAAAGGGATGGAGTAAAATATTTCATGCAAATGGTACTGAGAAAAAAGCTGGAGTAGCGATACTTATATCAGATAAAATGGACTTTAAATTGAAGAATATAACAAAGGACAAAGAAGGACACTTCATAGTAATGAAGGGATCGATCCAACAAGAGGACATAACTCTAGTAAACATCTATGCACCTAACATAGGAGCCCCTAAATATATAAAACAGATATTGTCAGACATAAAGACAGAGATCAACAGTAACACTATCACAGTAGGGGACTTCAACACCCCGCTGTCACTAATGGACAGATCCTCCAGACAGAAAATCAATGTGGAAACAGCGACCTTAAATGACACATTAGACCAGCTGGATTTAACAGACATTTTCAGAGCATTTCATCCCAAAGCTACAGAATATACGTTCTTTTCAAGTGCACATGGAACATTTTCTAAGATAGACCACATGTTAGGCCACAAAACAAGTCTCTCAATAAATTTAAGAAGATTGAAATCATTTCAACTGTATTCTCCGACCACAATGCTATGAAACTAGAAATCAATTATAAGAAGAAATCTGGGAAGCTGACAAATAAATGGAGGCTAAACAATATGCTATTAAATAGTGATTGGGTCACAAATGAGATCAAGGAGGAAATCAAAAGATACCTCAAGACAAACGAAAATGAAAACACCACGACCTAAAATCTCTGGGATGCTGAGAAAGCAGTCCTAAGAGGGAAGTTTATAGCAGTGCAGGCCTACCTAAAGAAGGAAGAAAAATCTCAAATCAACAGGTTATCCTTACACCTAAGGGAACTGGAAAAAGAACAGCAGAAGAGGCCCAAGGGGAGTACAAGAAAGGAGATAATAAAGACCAGAGCAGAAATAAACAATATAGAGAACAGAAAAACAATTCAAAAGATCAATGAAACCAAGAGCTGGTTTCTTGAGAAGATAAACAAAATTGACAAACCTCTAGCCAGGCTCATCAAAAAAAAAAAAAAGAGAGAGGACTCAAATTAGCAAAATCAGGAATGAAAGAGGGGAAATGACTACAGACATCACAGAAATACAAAAAATTCTAAGAAATTACTATGAGCAACTATATGCCAACAAATTTGACAATCTGGAAGAAATGGATAATTTTCTAGAAGCATACAACCTTCCAAAGCTAACGCAAGAAGAAACAGAAAATCTAAATACCCTGATTACTACTAAGGAAATTGAATCAGTAATTGACAAGCTCCCAAAAAACAAAAGCCCTGGACCAGACAGCTCCACAGGTGAATTTTATCAAACATTCAAAAAAGAACTATCACCAATTCTTCTCAAACTATTCCAAAAAATCCAGAAGGAGGGAAGGCTCCCAAACTCTTTTTATGAAGCCATTATCACCCTGATTCCAAAACCAGATAAAGACATCACAAAAAAGGAAAACTACAGGCCAATCTCTCTGATGAATATAGATGCAAAAATTCTCAATAAAATATTAGCAAACAGAATTCAGCAATATATTAAGAAGATCATACATCATGATCAAGTGGGATTCATCCCTAGTGCGCAAGGCTGGTTCAACATCCGTAAATCAATTAATGTGATACACCACATCAACAAAATGAAGGATAAAGATCACATGGTCATTTCAATAGATGCAGAAAAAGCATTTGACAAAATCCAACAGCCATTTATGTTAAAAATGCTTAGCAAAGTGGGAATACAGGGATCATATCTCAACATAATAAAAGCCATATATGATAAACCTACAGCTAACATCATACTCAATGGGGAAAAGCTAAAACCATTCCCCTTAAGATCAGGAACAAGACAAGGCTGTCCACTTTCTCCTCTTTTATTCAACATAGTGCTGGAAGTTCTAGCCGCAGCAATCAGACAACAAAAAGAAATAAAAGGCATCCAAATTGGCAAGGAAGAAGTAAAATTGTCATTATATGCAGATGACATGATACTGTATATAGAGAACCCCAAAGACTCCATCAAAAAACTATTGGAACTGATAGACGAATTCAGTAAAGTAGCAGGATATAAAATCAATGTTCAGAAATCAGTGGCATTTGCATATACCAATAATAAATTAACGGAAAGAGAAATTAAGAAAACTGTCCCATTTTACAATTGCGTCAAGAACTATAAAATACCTAGGAATAAATTTAACCAAAGAAGTGAAAGATCTGTACTCAGAAAAGTATAAGACACTGAAGAAAGAAATCATAGAAGATACAAATAAATGGAAACACCTACCATGCTCATGGATAGGAAGAATTAATATAGTTAAAATGTCCATACTGCCTAAAGCAATATATAGATTCAATGCAATTCCTGTCAAACTACCAAGGCCATTTTTCACAGAAATAGAAAATATAATCCTAAAATTTATATGGAATCACAAAAGACCTAGAATAGCCTCGGCAATTCTGAGAAATAAGAACAAAGTGGGGGGGATCACGCTACCAGACATCAAAACCTACTACAAGGCTACAGTAATCAAGACAGTTTGGTATTGGCATAAAAACAGGCACATCGATAAGTGGAACAGAACAGAGAGCCCAGAAATAAATCCAGGCATTTACGGACAGTTAATCTATGACAAGTGAAGCAAGAATTTACACTGGAGTAAAGATAGTATATTCAATAAATGGTGCTGGGAAAATTGGAGTGACACATGCAAAAAATGAAACTGGAGCATCTCCTTATGCCTTATACAAGAACAAATTCAAAATGGATTAAAGACTTATATGTAAGACCTGAAACCATAAAAATCCTAAAAGAAAATATAGGGAGTACATTTGCAGACATTACCCGGAGCAATATTTTTACTGATACATCCCTACGGGCAAGGGAAGTAAAAGAAAAAATGAACATATGGGATTATATCAGACTTAAAAGTTTTTTCACAACAAAGGAAACCATTAATAAAACAAAAAGGAAGCCTACTGAATGGGAGAATATATTTGCCAATGATATATCTGATAAGGGGTTAATATCCAAAATTTATAAAACACTCATGAAACTCAACACCAAAAAAACAAACAACCCAATTAAAAAATGGGCAGAAGATATGAAGAGACATTTCTCTAAAGAGGACATACAGATGGCCAAGAGGCATATGAAAAAAAGTTCAACCTCACTGGTCATTAGGGAAATGCAAACAAAAACCACCATGAGATACCACCTCACTCCAGTCAGAATGGCTATCATTAATAAATCAACAAACAACAAGTGCTGGCGGGGCTGTGGGGAAAAAGGGACCCTGCTGCACTGTTGGTGGGATTGCAGATTGGTGCAGCCACTATGGAAGTCAGTATGGAGGTATCTCAAAGAACTGGAAATAGAGCTACCGTTTGACCTAGGTATTTATCCTGAAAAAACCAAGACACTTATTCAAAAAAAGTTATGCACCCCTATGTTCATAGCAGCACAATTTACAATAGCTAAGACTTGGAAACAATCAAAATGCCCATCAGTAGATGACTGGATTAAGAAACTGTGGTATATTTATACATTGGAGTATTACTCCACTATAAAGAAGAATGAAATCGTACCATTTGCAATGATATGGATGGACCTAGAGACTATTATGTTAAGTGAAATAAGTCAGTCAGAGAAAGACAAATACCATATGATCTCACTCATATGTGGAATCTGAAAAACTGTATGAATGAGCAAAGTAAACAGAAACTGTCTCATAGATATAGAGGAAAAATCAGGGTTGCTAATTGGGAGGGGGATGGGGATGAGGGAGAAGGGGAAGGGATTAGATAGCAAAAATAGGCAACTACAATATTGCTACTGGGATATGAAAAACAGTTTGGGGAATATAATTAATAATGTAAATATTCTGTGGAATGTCAGATGGTCATGGGTCTTGTTAGGGAGACCATTTCATGGATGGAGTAGAGGTTTGATCACTGCACTGTATAACTAAAGCGGAGGTTGTATACCTACTGTAATTGAATATATATAGATAGTCACGGGATGTGGATTATACAGTGGAAGAGAGTCAGAGGAAGAGTAATAGATATATATGATATGGGAGGGGAGTGGGGTTGCGAATTGGGGGTGGGGGGTTGTCACTTTGAGGGGTAAAATGTATAACTATTGCACTGTGTTGTACACCTGAAACTAATTAAAAATAAATTTTAAAAAAAATCAGAAGGAATATCTCAGCTGTGGAGGGGACCCAGCCCCACACCAGGCTCCCCAGCTCAGGATTCCAGTGCCAGGAACTTCTGGCTGTGAAAACTAGTGGAGACTGTGGCTGAATGAGGCCCAAGTCTTCCTCTTAAAGGGCCCATGCATGGACTCACTCTCTCTGAGCTCCAGCTCAGAGGCAGCAGCTCTAAAGGCAGCAGATACATACAGGGATTAAGAAGTACAAAATGGTAGTTACAAAACAGTCACAGGGATATAAAGTAAAGCATAGGAAATACAGTCAATAATATTGTAATAACTATGAATGGTGTCAGATGGGTACTAGATTTACTGAGGTGATCATAACTTATATAAATGTCTAATCACTATGTTATATGCATGGAACTGATAAAATATTATACACCAACTGTAATTGAAAAATAAAAATTAGTTTTAAAAAAATAGCAGTGTTGATTGCAGAGCATCCTGGGAATTTCTCTGAGAATAGAAGAAATCACTACTAAACCAAAAGCAAATTCCTCATCCCAGGGCTCCTAGGCAAAAAGACAGGTTCACCCAATCTCTAAAAGGGGATCTAGGTACTGTGGGGTTGTGTCTTAGGTAGTGGTTGCATTCTAAAGTCAGCCCATAAGGTAAAATTTCTGTAGAGTAAAAATGGCCCTTGGACAGTCTGTTTGTCTGGAGATAACATACTGTATCTCAGTAAGGCCAACCAGGTATACCTTCCTTATGTAGTGCAGAGATTTGTTGTTTTGTTTTTTGTTTGTTTGTTTTTTAATTGGGGAATTTGGGGAGGGGAAGAGTGTTAGGGAACTGGGGAGGGGGACCAGCCAAGTTGTTGTTCTCCAGTCTTAATTGTGGAAGGTGCCAGTCTCCATCTGGCTGCTTGTCAGCAGCTTGTGGCCTCTAAGCTCAAGGTGCTGTATTACAATCTTAGTTGCCGGTGGGCATAGCCACCATCCTATCCGGGAGTCGAACCAGCAGCCTTCTTGTTAACAGTATGCTTTATCTGGGCCAGCTGAGTGGCGCGTTGGTTAAGAGCTGGCTTGGGATGCTAGCAGCCCCTGTTCAGATCCCACATATGAGGGCCAGTGACACTGCCCTCTACAGCTAAAATAGTGAACAACAGCTTGACCTGGAGCTGGGCTGTGTGAGTCCTGAGTCCTGGCTACGGTGTAGGCTGCAGCCCCTGCTGCAGTGGGCTGCCATAAGCTACAGTTAGTGGCCAGCAGCCAGTGTGAGCAGCTGGCAGCCCGAATGAGCTGCCAATAGCTGCCATGAGCAGCCGTCCAGTGGCTGGCCACCCATCTGCCTCACCCGGGAAGAGTACAATGATAATACCAACATGGGCCAGTGAAGTAACGTCCTCCACAGCTAGACTGAAGAACAAAAGGACAGCAACTTGTCTGTTCCCCTTCCCCAATTTTAAAAACAAAAAAAGCATGCTCTCTATCCACTGAGCCATCTGGGTGGCAGCTCAGTTCAAGGTGCTGAGTTCAGTCTTAGTTGTGGGTGAGCATAGCCCACCATCGAACAGGCAATCTTGTTGTTAGGAGCATGTGCTCTCACTATCTGAGACATCCTGCCACCTTGACAGCTCAGTGGCAGCTCAGCTCAGGCACAGCATCACTGGCCCATGTGGGAATTGAACCGGCGGCCCTGTTGCTCAGAGTTCACACTCTTAAGCTAACTTGTAACCAACTGAACAATTCCACAGGCCCCAGATCTTTGTTTTTTGAATGAGCACCATATGACGTAATCAACTTGCACAGAGGAGGCCATCTTGTATGCAAAATATGACTCTTAGGAGACCAGAGAAATGCTCAGCCCTGAGTAGCCTATGGATCTTAAGACAAATCAAAGGAGGCAGACATTTACACATCCTTTCACACGCAGCACACTGGGGCATTCGCTCATCAGACAAATTGGCCCATGGTATTTGAATTGTTCTCATTCTTGTTGAACTATGTTCGAGTAATAAGGATTGGACTTCACCTCTCATCATAAACAACCAGAAAACTGGACATACTTTTTCACGCTTTGGATGATGAATTAACTGTTTTCAGACTTTGGACCACAGGTAGCAGAGGACAGTGAACCTTGGGGGAAGAGAAACAAATGAGGTAGTTCCTACAATTGCCCAGCTTTCTTTCCAGAATGCAGGTGTAAGGAAGAAAAAGCACAGGGCTTCTGAGCTAAGAAGACAGAGCTTGAAGCTTAGGGAAGCTGAGGCAGCTAGAAATTCAGAGTAGAGTCCTGGAAAGAAAGGAACTATGCAAGAGAAGTGCTTCATAAATCTGCATAGGGGTCCACTGGATTCTTTGCCAAGTTCTAGGCTATGTGTGCATAGAGTGAAACTCCACTAGGCCAAGGAAACAATGACTTGCGAGTTGTGAGCTGAACAATACCCAAAGCTCACATTACATAGGGACACATTTGCATTTCAACCAGCCAGAGTGAGGAGGGCTCACTGATCACCATTGGAGACCCCAGAGACTCCATTTTAGTGGCAGGGCTCCCCTATCCTTGAAATGAAGGTTACTCTAGACCCACCCTGGCAATGCTCAAAGTGAACCACAAAGAGCTCATCTGCCTGCCAACAGTCCACATAGTATTTGAAGGGAGAAAACAAAATAAAAGATTATTAAACATTTCAAGAAGCAGGAAAGCACACTTATATAATTGTGCTACAATATGTGTAGTTGAATTTGTGTGAGCTATTTAAATGTGACATAACATTTCCCCAGGCATAAGACCCTACCCTAACCCATGCTGGCCCTTCACTTTGGAAAATGCTTTATACATGTTCTTCCCTTAACATAAGTAGATCTTCCCTCTCTCCCCCTGCTCCCTGGTCTCTTGGGGTTTTGCTAAAGGAAAAGCACAGAAGTCTAAATGTCCCACTACTCACTTTACATTAATTACTTAAAACATGACTTCTGCAGATGGCGGTGATCCTCATCACAAAAGAATAAAAGAGATGTATATCATTCACATTAGAGACATTAATATGTCTTTAAAGCATAGCCTTGGTGGTTTTATATATTATTTTTATTCTATTTTGGGATATTGTGTGGCATCAAGTAGCAAAAGTCCAGATACTGTGAGGTTCATCATACAGAATAAAATACATTTATCTTCCAAATCTATGTAACAAATGAAACATTGGGCATAATTCATACAACAAAAGACATAAGAGAAAGAAGACAACGAGAGTCATAGAAATGTAGATCTTAAATATAGGACGACAGAAGCTGGCTGAGTTCCCGTGGAGTAGGGAAGAACTTCAGAGTCATAGAAAGACCCCGGGCTGTGGATTTAGTCAGACCCAGAGCTGACTCCCCCAGCTGTCATTGGCTAGTTCTGTGACTGGGGCCAGCTCCTTCAGCTCCCCTAGACTGACCTCTGACACATCCAGGTCTGTATCCTTGTACTTCTTTGTTCTCAATTTTGTCTTCTATAAGATGAGAATGATAATCATACCTTGTGAGATTGTTTTGAGTATTAAATGAGTTAATAATACATTTTAAATGCTTATAGTAACACTTGGAGTGTGGTAATTGGTCAATGTTAGCCATTATTATTTTACTAATATTATTTAACTGCATTATTATTACATTCTCTTCTGTATAATGAGTATACAGTAGCCCTTCCCCCACACACACTCCCATGCACTGTTTTGCTTTCTGTGGTTTCAGTGACCTGCAGTCAACCATGATCTGCAAATATGAAATGCAAAATTCCAGAAAAAAACAATTCATAAGTTTTAAATTGCACATTATTCTGAGTAGCAGGGTAAAATGTTGTCTCCTCCCACTCTGCCCGACCCGAAACGTGACTCATCCCTTTGTACAGTGTATCCATGCTGTACACACTACTAGCTATGCGTCATTAGCAGCCACTGGTTATCAGATTGACAGTCTCAGTATCTCAGTGCTTGTGTTCAAGTCACCCTTATTTTACTTAATTATGGCCCAAAGCACATGAGTAGAGATGCTAGCAATTTAGATATGCCAAAGAGAAGCCGTAAAGTGCTTCATTTAAGTGAAAAGGTATGTATGTATAGGAAAAAGACATAATGTATAAAGGGTTCGGTACTATCATTGTTTCAGGCATCCACTGTGGGTCTTGGAACCCCCGTGAATAAGGGGGGAGGGGTGAGCAGGTTACATACTATTGTTGTACCCAGCAAAGAAATACAAACCGGAGCAGTTGTTTTTGGAGTTTTTATTTGTGGCTGGTGACTGTGAGCGGGTTCATGCCCTGAATAGACTCACAGCTCCTAACAAAAGAAGAGAGGGGTTTTTATAGACAGAAATTGCAAGCTAAGCAAATTACAATTTTCAGGTAGTTTTTATAAATCTTACACAGTTTTGACAGCATCAAATACAGAAGCAAGTTACGGAAGTCATAAAATGTGTTGTAGTTAATTACATTGACAGCACTAAAATATAGCCAGCAAGAAAATTACAGGAGTCATAACTAACAGATAGGAATGTTTGGACAAAAAAAATTCAAGCCTCATGGTCTTATCACCTTATCTTGATAAACACAGCTTGCCTATGTCATGTTTAGATAGGTAGTAAAAACTTGTGGAATGTAGCTTACAGAGAGGCTGGAGGCTGGGGGTGAGGGCTAGTAGCTAAGGGTCCTGTTACTTCACAATCACCTGCCTCCAGTGCTTGACATAGGATCAAGCAGAACATAAACTTAAAAGCCTCTAATAGATTGCCTACCATGTAATAAGTGCTCAGTAAATGGTATATATTATTCAGGAAATAATAAGGAAAATTTGAGTACATAAAAATAAAGTTCTGTACATCAAAACATCAATAAAATTCTGAGACAAACAGGAAAATTTGGGGCAACAAATATGATAGTCTTAATAAATAAAGAATTCATACAAATTGATAGAAAAATGTATAGGGACAAAGGAAGTAAATAATTGATAAAAAGACACATAAATAGCTACTAAATATTTAAAGTATTGCTCAAGCTCCTTAAAATTCAAAGAAACATTAATTAAATAACAATGAGGTGGTAAAATACTATTTCTGGAAAGTCATCTGGCAAAATGTATCAATAATCTTTTAAAATGTCCATGCTCTTAGAGCCAGTAATGTCTCTTCTAGGGATATGTTCTTAGGAAATAACCAGGAAAGCGGACAAAGACTTATTACTAAAATGTTCTTGCAGTATTATTTATAACAGTTGTGTCAGAATGAAGATAATAGAAGTTGACTAGTTCTGTTTTTCATAACCTTAATGTTGATACAGTGTTGCTTTAACAACAGACACATACTGGGGGAAAAAAAGATGGCTTTTATGTTAAGACATAATAACACCTAGAGAGAACTTCAAATTGCTTTTAACAAATAATCGCTGCTTCTTGGGCACTCAACAAAATGCCTTAATGTTTCACTGTAGTTGCAGATTTGGAAAAAGGTTTATTTGCCTTCTGAGGTGCCAGAAGTGCTAGTGATGTGTGTGTGTGTGTGTGTCTGTGTGTGTGTGTGTGTGTCTTGATGATTGGCATGCGGTGGAGCTTCGTAAGTAGAATTTGAACTCCATCTGCAATAGAGGCGGTCCCTTTGTGCAAACAAGAACACAGGAGCCTGAGAATCCTATAGCAGCACAACCCCAGCTGAGCTGAGTCAAACCAGCTAAGACGGAGTTCAGGGCCCCCAAGAGTGGCTGGCTGTGTGTCCCTGAATGAACTCATCAGCAATTTTCCACATTATCTCTTTCTACCACTGACATTTTTGAAGGACTAAAGAAATATCAAAAAGCCAAGAGACTTTGCTGACTTTTTTGGTAAGTGATTTTTTTAAAGAGCAATGGTGTTTAGAATAGTCACAGACAGACACTCTGCTACCCTAACAGTCCCTGAAGGCATCACATTTAACAACTTTATTTTTGGAACCGCTTACCAAGACACAAGGTCATTTCTTTGGAGCGATGAAGGAAAAGTCACTTGCCACCTCCATTGCACTGTCACTCACTCAGAGGACAAGTCAAATACTGCATGTTCCACTGAGTCTGAGATGTTACCTTTTAGACCCAGAATTACAGAGTGGGTAGAAACCAGGAAGTCCTGGTCTGCATGCATGGGTGTGACTGTAAACCAGCCTGGCTTCTCCGTGATCCAGAAATGGGGGGCGGGGGAAGGATTTTGTTTCCATCCTTAATCAGTCCTGCCACACAGACACTCTTACAGTGCAGACATCCAGCCCCACTGAGCAAAGAAGCTGTGAATGCTTTCGCTTTTTGTATCTTTCACAGGGTGACTGTTTGGAGAGAGAAAAAATCTCTTTAATTCTCCCAGCCAGGGGCCTTTGCGCAGCCACAAGAAATTACTTCATCTCCTCTATCACATTCAGTATTCTGTGGGTGATCCTCATCAATTCAGTCCTGGGATTGCTGGGATGATGTCGCTGACACTTTGCAATCCTCATGACCGGCACACTGGCATTTGCAGCCCGTGGAGACTGGCTCCGGCTGTTGGCAGGTGCAGGCCTGAGACAGACGACCGGATGTTGCAGCTGAGTGAGCTGAGACCCCTTCAGCATCCTGTCAGAGGCTGGTGTTCAGGAGCCCACTTCTCTTCCCTCAGGCTGCATGACAGCCAAGGTGTGCAGACCAGGAGTCCCCATTGTGGCCCTGACTGGGGCCTCCTGAGTGCCCAGGTGGTGGCCCACCACAGGGCGGGGGTCAGTTTTTTACCTGGTTTCCCACCTTCGGTCAATAGGGACACTCTGATTCCCATCCCAGTGATCAAACAGAATGTTTTAGTTGAAAAAGAAAAGGAAAAACAGTGTACCCATCTAATTTAATTAGGAAAATCCCCCAAACTTGGGATGGGAGAGGATGGGTTCAGCAGCTGCTACAGTCCATCAGGTTGATTCTGAAGGCTGAGCACAGGGCTGCGGTGGAGGGCTGCGTGGGGTGGGTTGTGGGCTTTATGCTGCAAGGCCAGTGGGCCACACAAACTTCCCTGGTCACTCTGTGTCAGCACCTCTGCCTTCTGCAGAGAGAGGAGTCTGGAAGCTGGGCCAGACGCAAGCCTGCAGAGAATGTATGTAGAGAGGGGAAGGATGTTGCTAAGGGGAATGCTCCCTCTACACCTGACCGCCCCTGTCCTCTGTCTTACCCTGGATCCCAAATGACCCAGCATGGGCTTTTTCAGAAGTTCTCCCTTTATTCCTTCTGACCTGCAGCTTTCTCTGGCTTCACTGGCTTTCCTCCCCAGCCTGGCCCTCTGGGTAAGTACTGCAGTGACTTTGCTGTCAAAACTTCCTGTGTGGTGCCTCCCCATCCTCCCAGGAAAGGGTCTATCCCACTGTCCATTTATCTTCTTCCAAAATGGCCAAGTGCTACTGAGGAAAATTACATAAATATCCGTGTCATAAAACCACAAATTTATGATTGGCTTCTGGCACATTTCTTGGTTCCTATTCAGGTCCTCACTCACCATTCTCATTGGCTTTTATTCATCCTCACTATGTCTTTAACTGTTCCATTGTAACCCCCCTACCGGCCCATCCTCATTCAACTCTTCGTAGGTGAGCTTCCCATATTTCCAGAGTGAACAAGAGTCACAACCCAGGAATTCCTTTGACTTCGCTTCCTTCGCTCCTTTCCATCTCTGTGAAGACACTCATCCTGCCTTTGAGAAATGCTTTCTCCTCTCTGTATGTCCTGGGTCTCAGCTCCATCCACCTCTTACTCATCTTGTTCTTCTTGTTAACCCATCTCATCTTTAACTCTATTTCCATCCCTTCAGCTCACCAGCACATTCAAGTCTTCCTATAGTCACCCTCTTCCTTCTTCAACTCTGACATTTTGCTGAAACTTGCAATAATCAGTCAATGGGCTACTCCCAACCCCTTGCTCAGTGGGCTCTAAGGGGCATCTAACACTGCTGACCACTCTTAAGTCTCAAAGTTTTCCCTGGTCTCCCCCTTACCTCTTGGATAATGGCCTTCCCAGGCTTTTCATCCCGTTCCACCATATCTGCCTTTCCCTAGATTTTGCTCTTCTTTAGAAGTTCACTTTGGTTGCCTTTTTCCTCTTGCTCTGCATGCTCACCTGGGTGACCTTTCCAACGACTTTGGCTCCAACAATCCCTTGTCTACTGATGATGCCCAAACCCATGCCCCCATCCGGTCTCTATTCTTGACCTCTCCCTGAAAAGTATTGCAAGTCCCAGGAATTCCATACACCATAACTGGACGTGTCATCTCCCCTCTCCCTGCCTGATTCCAATTAGCATCCAAGTTGATCACCTCAGAGTCATCCTTGATCCCTCCCCCTGCACTTCTCATGTTCTTCACATTAGCCAGGCTCTTTCACAACTCCAGTTCCTCGGTCTTTTGTGCCTTTTGCCACCCTCTTTGCCTAGCAAATTCCTGCTCCTACCTCAAAACCAGGGCAAATATGAATGACTTCCTCTTCCACACCTTTACCCCCTTCCCTAGCAGTTAGTTTCGGGTTCCCCTGTGCTCACATACTGTTTTGTGCCCTTCTTACTGTGGCATTTGACATGGTGCATTTGACATGGCATGGGCCAATCTACCATGTACATGGCTGCCTTTCCCTTCTAGGTTCCTTTTCCATTGTTGCATATATAGTATCTAGCACAGTGTCTACCCCTAGTATATACAGTAGATTGCTTTTTGACAGAATAGGGGTTTCTAACTGCCACCTTGGATCCCACTGTTCCTCTTACCATGGGAGGTAATACAGCACAGAGTTGTAGAGCTGTGGAGACCAGCAGACTGGGATTTGACTCTAAGTTCCAACACTTTCTAGCTACATGACCTTAGTCAAGTAATGTGAGCTCTCTGAGCTTTGCGAATATAGAGATATAATCACTCTTACCTTATAAAATTACTATGAGAATTAAATGAAATTATGCAATGGAAAATACATAGCAGAGTGTGTAGCTCAGAGTAAGAATTTATAAATCTAGCTATTGTTATCAATAACATGAGGGCTCCTCTGTGGACATGTGGAACAAAACTGTAATCTTTTTAAAACCTTTGGCAATCCAAAGCTCTAAGGCAAGTTTGAATTAATAAGTTTCTGATGAATTTGGTTTTTAAAAGCATATGAGATTTTAAAAATGTATGATATTTTATGTTTGAGTATAACTGCAAGCTTCAGTGTATGTTTTATATGTCCAGTGAAATAAGAAACGTCTTCCTGCCTATTTAAAATGAGAAATCCAACAGAGAAAATATAAAGAAATCTATATTGAGTATTCATGCTTCAAAAAAGTTTAGAAAGAACTCCAGCAGTTTTCTTGACAGATAAGGCTTCCTTTACCTTTTTCCAGAGGGCCTAGAGGCAAAAGAACATGTCATATAACTTCCTTCTCTAAATCTCTTAAACATTGACAGATACTCATTTGTATACATGTGCCCACAATGCATCATGTTGAATTATTAACTGTCCCTCCTAAAGATCTGTAATATCTACCTCCCATCCTCCCATTGTGGGGGGGGGGGGGTGGGCGGGAATCTAACTAGGCTTCCAGGAAAAAAACTAACAGGCTATCATTCTATACATGGAAACTGCATGAATAATTAATTTGCAGGGTTTTGATAAATTTCATTCACAAATGCTTCATGGTTTACTGAGTATTTTCAGGCAGAGCCTGCATGGATAAAAAGTGATCAGAAGTCAACAGAATAAATAAGGGATGCTTTGGGGCTGGGTCTAGACCATGCTTTCTACTCAGTTTACATGCATCAATTATGTTTGAGGCCTGAGAATGAGCTGTATAAAAAAGCATTAAATATATAAGGCATTGTCTCTAGTTTCAGGAAGTATTATGGGCTAAATTGTGACCCCCCTCCCAAATTCACATGTTGAAGTTCTAACCCCTAGTACCTCAGAATATGACTGTACTTGGAGATATGGTAATTAGAAAGGTAATTAAATTAAAATGAGGTCATTGGGTGGGCCCTAATTCAGTAACTGGTGTCCTTATAAGAAGAGGAGATTAGGACACAGAGGGAAGACCCTGTGAGGACACAGGGCATCTGCAAGCCAAGGAGAGAGGCCTCAGGGGACCCTGCTGACACCTTGATCTCAGACTTCTAGCCTCCAGAACCATGAGACAATAAATTCCTGTTCTTTAAGCTACCTGTGGTGTTTTATTGTGGCAGCCCTACCAAACTAGTATAGGAGGTTTATCAGAAATCACATCTTTTTATCACTGTCACTGAGCCTGTGATATTGTGATTTATAGTAAGAAATATATATTTGGTCTTAGTACTAGGTTCTGGCACAAAGCTCCTAAAACCTTTGGAATTTCCTGTGATGGTGAGAGCAATAAAGGTGTCTTTTGTTATCTTAATGAGGTGACTTTTGGACTGCACCTAAGGCTAGGGCTGGTTGCCAGGGGAACCAGCCATGTGACTAGAGGGTTGGATCTCTCAGTCCCACCCCATGATTCCAGTGAAAGATGAGCTGGAGGTTTAATCTATCACCAGTGGCTAAAGATGTAATCAATCTTGCCTTTGTAATGAAGTAATAACCCAAAAGGACGGGGTTTGGGGAGCTTCAGGGTTGGTGAGCACGTGGAGATTTGGGAAGAGTCGTGCATGCAGAGAGCATGGAAGCTCCGTGCCCTTTCTCCACACCTTGCCCTATGCATCTCTTCCATCTGGCTGTTGTTGAGGTATATCCATTATAATAAACCAGTAATTCGATAAGTAAAATATTTCTCTGAGTTCTGTGAATTATGCTCTAGTAATTTAAACAAACCTAAGGAGAAGAGGTCTTTGAATCCTCCAGTGTATACCTTGTCAGTGAGAAGCCAACTGACAACCTGGAGTTAAGACTGGCTCCTGAAGGGGGTGGGGGTGAGGAACAGTCTTGTGGGACTAAGTCATTTACTTGTGGAATCAGACACTATCTCCATGTAGACAGTGTCAGAATTGAGTTGAATTGTAGGACACCTAGCTGGTGCTGGAGAATTGCTTAGTGGTGTGGGGAAACCCCCCAATTACCCAGCAGTGGCATTGTACCCTGGGCAGCAGCTGGGTGGAAGATGGGGTCTTTTCTTGATCCCCAAACCAGCCTGACACACACTTTCTGAGACCCTACTACCAGCTGGGCGGCATCCCCTCCTCTGAGCCGCTAGGGTCTCATGAATCCCCTCTTCCCTTTATGCCTCAAGCCTGAGAAGGTAGCTATTTTCTGCAGTTATCTTTGGGTTTCCTCCAGTCCTTTCTACTCTTTGAGCCCTTCAGCACCTGTGCAACAAATTCCCTACATTAAATCCCCTTCTTTGAAATACCTAGTGGGATTCTCTTATCTTCCTGACTGATGCAGTTCCAGAGAGCCTTAGGACAAAGCTCCGACCTCTTAGTGATATGCGCCAAACAAGTAGCCCCTCCCATCCTCATTGGACAACTTTTAAGTCTCTTCTTTCCTAGTTTCTTAGCCCCTGGCTTTGATTACTCTTCTAATCAGTTTCTGATACTTAGACTAAAGACTGTCCCTAGACTAAAGATTGCCCCTAGATTGAATCACAGAATATCTCTCACCCACCCTGGCTTTAGATAACTACTTAGCACCTGTGACTTCCCCATATTCCCCAAGCCATTCCAGACCTAACTCTTGGATAATCCCATCCCAGAGACTAGATAGGTTTTAACCTATCCCCCCAGGGCAGTATATTTGTTGATGGTAAACATTAAAGCCTAAAATTCTTTTCAAACCAGTAGGCACCCTACATCAATAGTTTTGAGCTCTGCTCTTTAAGATATTTATTAATTAAAATATATTTTTCCTCATTCAGGGGTCTTGGGGATACAGAGGATACCCCAGCAAGATTGCCAGTCACAACCAAAGAAACCAACACGGTCTTCCAGGCAGATCTCGAGACCTCTTGCTCTCATCTGAGACCAGCTAGGGTGAGAGTTCCATGAATCCCCCAATAGGTAGGGACAGCTGTACACCCCTGCCCAGCAGGAAGTAGATACAGAAGAAAAGACCTCCTATCCCTCAGCTTCCCACAGAGTTTTTATGGGGATCACATCTCTCAAAGGGAAAACAAGGAAGACAGTTACAGGCAGGCATTGGGTCTCTGCATTCCTGCATGTCCCACAGAATGCACCACCCAGGTGATCTCCCCTCTGCACCCGAAACATCCAATCAAGTGGTCCCACACCCATAGGGGAACAGTCCATTCCAGAGAAAGGGGATAAAATCTCAAGGTCCTGGCCAGTCAGTGCCTTTTGAGCTCCCTTTGCTCGGCCACCTCCAAACTCTTTGGAGTGTACTTTCTTTTCTAATAATGGCCCTTGAGCCATTCTCTACTGCTCGGGCCCACTTCTGCTTCTTTGAAATGTGTATTTACTTCTAATAAACTCGTTTTCTGCAACTTTACCTCTCTGGTCTGTGTCTCCATTCTTTGGCTTCATGAGACTATGGTCCAGGCACAAGAAAAGTCCTACATCATTAGCATGGTGCTCTGGGCCTATGATGACCTGGCCCCAGCCCATGCCTCCCTCTCATTTTGGATGCAGTCTAGGTTGCATGCTGAACTCTAGCCTTACTGTCTTGTTGCATTTGGCTGCAATCACTGTTCTCTCTGGCTCATTGCTTTGTACACACTCTGCCTGGAAGCTACTCTATGCCCCACCTGGCTGGCTCTGTGCCCCGCCTTGTTCTTGCAGTTCAGCTAGAGCATCTCTTCCTCTAGGAAGCTTTGCTGACACTAGTCTCTTGTTCTTTCCACAGTTGGACATGGTGCCCCTTCTTTGCATGCCCAGCACCCTGCGTTTCTTCTATTATAGCACTTAATGTACTGCTTTGAAATAGGCAGCTAATGTGCCTGTAACTCCCACTGAGGAGCACAGGTTCTGTCTTCTCTCCTCATTCCCTTTGTCTCTCTGAATTTTTTCCTCATAAGATGTTCTTGAGAAATATTTCCATAAGGAAGGAGAGAGCAAGGAAGAGGGGTAAGGAGACAGAGAAAGAGAGAATTCAGTGTCCTGAGGTTACTTGCTATGTCACACAGCTCTGACCACAAAGTATGTTGTGGAATATGTTCTTTTGGAATAGTAGTATGGTTAGAATGCCAAGTCCTTTTTGGTTCTAATCTGGAACTGAACAGCTTTTCACTTCTCTGGTCATTCATTTCCCAGCAGAAATGGACAGGACTGACTAGCTCTGTTGGCTCCAGTGCTCACCTCCTGACCGAGGCTCAGCTCTGTGTAGTGGTGACAATGAAAACAGCTTCCAAAGAGCAGAAGATGACCAAAATGGCAGCCGGTCCTGGAAGCGGAAAGCAGGCCAGCAAGGGACAGACGCCACTGGGTATGGCAAGGTTGCACAGCAGCAGGATCCTGCTCAGAGCCAATCTACCAGTCCTGATGAAAGAGGAGAAATGATCTTCGGGCCCAGGGAGCCAACCTGGCATGAAGCAAAAGGAGGGAGGTTTGGAGAGGCATCAGCAAGGACACAACCTAGCTCCTTTCATCACCTAATAACTGTTTTCTCTCTCCAAGCTATCACAAGGAGAGGGTTAACTTCCAACTTGAGGCTCTAGCAATTATAATTTCCACTTTGCCCTCCTGTCCACTTGCCTTCTGGGCTTCCCTTGCATTGAAAAATCACTCGAATTATTTTTCATCTGTTCAGAGTAACACTTGGGAGGACTTTTTATTTCTGTGATGTTGTATGGGTGTGGTGTGTGTGTGTGTGGTGTCTGTGGGGTGTGTGTATGTGTGTGTGTGTGTGTGTGTGTGGTATCTGGGATGTGTGTGTGGTGTGTGTGTGCACATCTGTGTTGTGTGTGTGTGCATCTGTGTTGTGTGTGGTGTGTGTGTGAGTGTGTGTGTGTGTGTCAGAGAGAGCATGTGTGTGAGTGAGTGTGTGTGTGTGTGTGTGTGTGTGTGTGTGTGTGTGTGTGTGTAATGCCTCTCAAACATCCTGAAGTTGGCCTGACTGGCCAAAGTACACAATGTTTGTGGAGCAGCTAGCAGGAGGCAAGAAAACAAGGAAAATGCTTCTGAGATTTTCTGGCCTGAGCAAGCCACGGACCAGAGGGGGCAGAGAGGCCCAGAGCTGGGAAGGGATTTGCCAAAAGCCACCCAATGGGTATGCTGCTCAATGGCAACCTAAGACAGGGGCCAGAACTTCTAATTCTAGATCCAGTGTCCTTGAATTGCAAGTGACACCTCTCTTTGATTCACAAAAACAGGATTTATTATTATCCCTTTAGCCCCTGGTAGCAAGTTCAATATCCCTTTACTGGATAAATTATTTATATTGAAATGAGTTCCTGGGAGACCACAGTGAAGCCATATAAGCTGGAAGCATCATTTAATTTATTGCTTTATGGATTCCCAAATGCTGCTGTTTCCACTGTGGCCATTTTTTAATGACACATTTCCAGTTCCAGTTAGACGTACTGCTTTGGCTGAGGGAGCAGCTTTTGGGGACTGCTGTGTGGGGCATAGCAAAGCCCACAGAGAGCACGGCGGGCCTGTGAGCCCTGCCCACTGCCTTCCCTCCAGTCCCCTCTGACCTGCTCCTTATGCCTAAGCTTAGTTTCAGAGCCAGACTCCCTCATACAGAGCAAACACTGCCCTGTCCCAACTCTGTGCAGGTGTTCTGCAGAAGCGACCTCATCTCATCTGACCTCACAACAAACCAGCAGGGTAAGTGTTTCCAGTGCAAGGGGACTGAGACTGTGGGGGAGGTCCTCGCCTGCAGCCCAGCAGTGAACACACAGCAGCCCCAACTCAGGTTCACATTCACATTTGTCTGCTTGAGAAGCCCTTACCCACTCCAACCACTTCCTTTAGAGGTGCTGGGGTCTTGTGGTTGAGAACAGACACTGTTCCTTGGGTCAGCGACTCACCCATGTGACTCAGTTTCCTTACCTGTAAAATGTAAATATTGTGAGGATTAAATGAATTAATAGAGTAAGGGGTTTGGAGCAGTTCATGGTATTTGAATAAAATGCTGCTGCCAGTGAATCATGGGGCCAGGTACTGCTGTCTTGGTGGACATGTCACTGAAAGGTATCTCCTTGACATGTGCCTGAGGCCAGAAAGGACCACAAGCCCTTCATGCCCAGAGCCCAGACTCAGGTTTCTAGTTGCTGTTCTGTCATGATTACCCATGTCACTGAGCCTCAGCGTATCTATGAAGGGGGGCAGTGATCCCTGTCCTGTTTGCTTCACGACACTGTGAGACGGTAGTGCCATGGAAAATAGAACACCACTGTGTTCTTATTATGCAATAATGATGGTGATGGAGAGGGACCAAGGGACCCACAGGGCTCCTATTAAACCCTGCATCCCCATGGGGGTCTCTGGTCCTAACAGCAGTATCTGCCACTGCTCAGAGTCCCCAGTGTCCTCAGACACAGCTGCACAGGGTGTCTGAGGAGGCACAGACTCCTACCAAGCACTTGCCTTGGCCTGAATCAGCCAGCTTTCCACATCTCCTACCTGAGTATGGGAAGTGAGTTGTTTTGCCCTTAACCAGGAGTCTCTCTTCTCTTCCCATCCTGACCTCTGTGACCTTCTGCTCATCCCCCACGTCCACCTCCATGTGCTTCCTCTGAGAATACCTCCTGAGTCTTCCTTAGGTGGGGCTTCTTCCCTATGCTCCCTCACACCAGGCCTACGCTTCAGGGATCAGCCAAGAGTCAGGTCCAGGACAGTCTGCCATGCCAACCAGCAGTCATGGGCGTGGTCATCCTTCCCAGGTGCCAGTCAGCAGTGCTGGATTTGCCTCTCAGCCTCCCACACACAAGGCCAGCTCCTGAGACTTCAGGTGGGACACGAAAGTGTGGTTTATAGGCATTTTTGTGGCAGCTATCAACCAAGTCTCTCTTTATTGCCCAGACACAGATAGGACTTGTCCTCTCAAACTTTCCCCCATCTAAGGTCCAGTCTTGGCTATACTCTGATGCTCAGTTCTTCTCAGATAAGAGCAAGTGGCACACTCTCTCATTTCAGCTGTGGGGAACCAGGTACCCTGCAGGAGTACCACAGAGCAGAAGTTCAGGTACAAGAAGCAGCCAATGCCATCGCTGAAGAGAAGTAATGTCTAATGCTTTGGAAAGTGGACGCTTCCTTAACTGGTAGCCAAATGTAAATTGGTCATATCTTAGCCCAATGGCACACAACCCTACCTATGTTTGAGAATCACCTAGAGAGCTTAAAAATAGCAACAACTACAACCAATCAAAACCAACCTCTGGGGTGGTTTCCAGGCACATTGTTCTTTTAAGTTTCCGGATGATTCTGGTGCACAGTAAGGTAGACACTTGGAGTGCTGGAGTTCCGTTCCTATCTGCCTGAGTACCAAGGATTTGTCCCACAGCTTCAGGACATAGAGGGTCAGCATACAGGCCAGGCCCTGTCTATAGTTGGTAAAGGAGTGGGTCAGGATGGCTATTTCCACAAGAGTACTTATTGCAAAACCAATCAGTACAATGGGAAGATATTATCCATGAAAACAACAAGAAATGAAAAGGTGCGCAAGCAGAGGTGGAGACCCAGCTCTGACCCCGTTACTTTCCCGTGTTGGTAAAATGAGGATCACTAATATGCATCCTGCCCATCTCTTAGGGTGTTTATGACTCTCGAAAGAGGATGCAGATAATAAACTGTAGCTTCTAAGGCTTTGTACAACAGTGAATTATTATGTTGGATTAAAGTTGTCACTGCTGTGCTGGTTTTGTGGGCATGAAATACACTCAACATAAGAACAAACAGTTGTTAGAGAGAATTCCTCTTGTTAGACTAATTTTCACCTAGAAACTGGGTATGTAAGCATCATGGGACCCCGGCTATGGACACATTTAAATCACTCCACTCCAAACCCTTCCAAAGTGAACCACTCCAGCGCAACTGATTAACCTAACCCCAGAGAGCTGGTGTTAAATGAAGGTGAGATTTCTGCTTTAACGGAGCCCTGCTTGAACCAAAGAGCAAATGTGGTGGTGTTGCATGCTCTCTATCAATGTTTTCTTAAACAGTAAATTGCTGTCCCATCTTTTAACTGCTTCTGTCAAGAGCCAAGTGTGGAGGAAAAGCAGGCTGACAGCCTGAGCCCTTAAAACCTTGTTAACCAGGAAAATGCAAAGGCTCAGACCCCATAGTGAGGTCAGCAGGGGAGGTCACCCCTCAGAGGCTGAAACCACCAGGCCCACTCTGGTCCTCACTCTAATTGAGGGGTCAGCAGCAACATTCTTGGGCAACAGCCACCTTTCTCCCCTTTTCTAACTTAAGGAAGCCACATGAGAGTGACTCAATCCCAACCTTATATCCCTTATTCAGTCCCACCCAGTTCTGACTCACCTGATTGGTGACCAGCAACACAGAGGCTAGGACACCTGAGCCCCTGGTATCAGCCTGCTCAAGGGAGGCTTAAATACCAGACATTTGTGATCTCACAGTCCCGGAGGCTGGAAGCCTGATATCAAAGTGTGGGCAGGGTTGGTTCCTTCTGAGGCCCCTCTTCTCGCCTTGCAAATGGCCATCCTCTCCCTATAGTCTCACAGGGTCTTCCCTCTGTGTGTCTGCATCCTAATCTCCTTTTCTTTTAAGGACACCGGTCATATTGGATAGGGCCCACTGTAAGTGTTTCATTTTAAATCAATCATTCTTTGAAAGCCCTGTCTCCAAGTATAGTCACATTCTGAGGTGCTGGGGGTTAGGACTCCAACTCATGGATTTTATGGGGGCACAATTCAGCCCACAATACTCCAGTGTGTACAATTGCCTCAGACACACCTTTCCTTGACTTTCTCTCTCCGTTCCAGTTTGGTTACTCACACTTGTGTCCTGGGCCTATGCATGTGGCCATTGGTCTTGGTCACCTACCTTGCTAAGTACCCTCACCTATTTTCAGACTTACTCCACTCCTGTGACTCACAGCACAGAACCTGCCTTCTCTTTGACTCCCAGCCAGGGGAGTAGACTGAGTCTTCCTTAGTTCTTATGGAAGGAGTTTGGACATTTTGCCAAGAACCGGTGGTTAGAGTATGTTCCTTACTACAACTTTGTGACCCTCCAGTATTTCTGCAAGAATTTTATAGTTTGGATAAGGGAGAAAATTAGTGGCCTCTTTGGTTGATTATCCTTGGTAATGGGGATGGCCTCCTACAGCTCCTTTTTTACTCTATAAACCCAATTCCTATAAAATTGAAGGGAAATTCAAAGAAAATATTCAGAATATTCATACATTTAGCTATAAATGTTTGTGGATACATGAAGAACCTATTTTTCAAGAGATGTCTGACATACTGGCTGATAGAGAAGGAAAGGTGGTGCACTTATGGAATCCAGGAGTTCCCTCAGGGTATTTGTGACAACATCATGACACCTTACCTCAGACAGGTAGAGCGACAACCACCATTCCTAGGCAGGGTCTGAGCATGGGGTGGGGGGCGGGGGGGGGGAGTTGAGGGGGAGGGGATCAGGAGGATGAGTAGTGAAAGAGCTGTTTGTTCTCCAAAATTTCTGCCACCTTCCTAATAGTTATCTTAGAATGAGGTGGAAATCTTCCAGCTTGTGGTAGACTTGCTTCTTTGGTCATCAGATGACGCCAATAATATTCATTCATTTATTCAACAAATATGAATTATGTATTATTAATACCTTCTCAGCCTTGTGCTAGAAGCTGGGAAGAGAAAGGTAAAAGAAACACTCTCTGTTCTCAAGAGGAATCTTTAGGAGGTTCCTGAGAGAAGGGAGAAACGTCAGGCTGGCTGCAGAGCCAGAGAATCTTACACATGCCCATGGATGCAGTGTCCAGGGTCAGCAGTGGTTCTGAGCCCTGAGTGAAAGGGATCATCCTGACCAGCACATGCAGAAGAATGAAGGTGGCTCAAGTTCCAGGATGCAAAAGGCAAGGCTTTTCCCAGGGTATGAGGTGTGATCAAAAGATACAATGAATGTTTAAAAAAATTTTTTTTAAATCATTAATACAGTAAATCCCTTGCCAGTAATCCCTCTCAAAATACTCCCCCTCACTTCAGACACACTTATCCCATCATTCTTGTCACTTTCTGAAGCAGTTCTGGAAGTCCTCTTTGGTGAGTGTCTTTAATTGCACTGTCATGGCTGCCTTGATGTCCTGAATCGATTCAAAACATTTACCTTTCATAGTCATTTTGACTTTGGGGAAGAGTCAGAAGTCAGCCAGTGCCAGATCCGGTCAATAGGTGAATGAGGACAGACCATGTTTTTATTTGACAGAAATTGCTGTACCAGAAGTGATGTGTGACATGGAGCTTTTCCATTGTGATCACAAAATACAGTGAATGCTGTTACCAAATGCCATTCAACAGAAAGGCAGGGATCTTCAATACGGGGAGCAGCGTGTTGAACCTTAGTAACAGTGTGTGACAAGTTTCAGCTTGTCTGATGCAGTCATTCGAGTATGAGCTAGAGTTGAGAGAAGGTGTGTTTTAAAGTGTGCAGTAAATCATCCTCCATCATGACAATGCTCTGTGTCACATATTGCTTCTGGTACAGCAATTTCTGTCAAATAAAAACACTACAGTGTGTCCTCATCCACCTTATTCACTGGATCTGGTACCTTGTGACTTCTGGCTCTTTCCCAGGGTCAAAATGATTCAGGACATGGAGGGAGCCATGACAGCACAACTAAAGACACTAATTGAAAGAGGTCTTCCAGAACTGCTTCAGAAAGTGGCAAGAATGATGGGATAAGTATGTTCAAAGCAAAGGGGAGTATTTTGAGGGAGATTAATGATGATGTGCTTTTTACTGTAATAATATTTTTTTTGTTTAAACATTTGCCATATTGTTTGATCATACCTCATACACCAGAGGTGGCATGGGTTCAACAGTCCCCCTACAAGCACACATGGCCAGTCTCTGCACCCTGCAGGATGTGGTGCCAAATACTACAGCCACCTGAGGTTCTGGGGAATGAGGCTTAGAGTCTGGAATGGACTCAGGTGGCTTGAGGCTACTCTTAGATGAGGAAGCACATATAGGGCATTTGAAGGTCAAGTCATTCTGTTCCTGGAGGGAATGCCATGTTCCATGTGCAGGACTGATTTCCCCAAGCCCTGCTCCCATGGAGAGTCCTGCCAGCATAATCCGTCCTAAGAAATGTTTGAGGTGCCCTAAAGTGGAACAACTTTTTTTAGATCTACCCATGTAGCAGTCTATGTGTTTTGGCCCGAAAGGGAGTCTTCATCAAACCCTGAGCCTATCAGAAGTGTATAAGTCAGGGTTCTCCAAAGACATAGAGCCCACAAGTGATATACATGGAGAGAGAGAGAGAGAGAGAGGTATTTACTATAAGGAATTGTCTCTCGTGATTGTAGAGGCCGCAAGTTTAAAATCTATAGGGTAAGCCAACAGCTGGAGACCCAGGGAAGAGTGGCAGTTTAAGCCATCCTCTGGCAGAATTCCTTCTTCCTTGCGGGGGCGGGGGCGGCGGGGGGAGGCGGGTGGCAGGTCAGTCTTTGTTCTATTCAAACCTTCAGCTGATTGAATGAGGCCCACTAATATTACAGAGGGCAATCTGCTTTACTCAAAGCCCAGAAAGTGGGGCATAGCAGAATGTCTGCAATGCACCCAAGGATGGCCCAGAAGCGACAGCGAAAGCTGGTTTGTGGACCCTAGAGTGCCTTGTGGGCATCGGGGCATGGACTGATGACCAGAGACTGGAGGGGCCCCAGGATGTCCGAGCACACATGGCCCACAGATGATAACACACCTCCCGCCTGACCCCTGACCCCTTCTGCCTGTGAGAGCCCAGGCATGCAGACACACCCTCAGGGAAACAGGAAACTCTAACTTCACAGAGGCAACATATTCTGCCGCTTGGTGGAATGGGAACTTGACATAGAAATTAAGCCCAGTTATAAGAAAATAAAACATGATTTCTTACAGGAGGAATTTGTGGCTGGTACTCTTACCTGCTCTGGCCCTCCCAGGGAAGTGTGCAGCTCTCCTGCTGGAACAGTGATTTGCTTTGCTGGCTGCATCATTTGTCAAAACGTCATGAGCTCCAGGCCCTGGGAAGCACCTGCAATGCAGAGGAGGGAGGGCGTCGGAGGGCCGCGAGGCCAGTACACACATCTGCCTGGGCCCTCCTGGGCCAGCCTAGGTTCCTGCTGAGAGGTTTCCAACCTGCAGCTGCTGCCAGGGTCCGAACCTGACATTCTTCTTTAGCAAAGGTGCTCAGAGCCTTCCAGCTGTCACTTCTCCAGGCCTGTGGCAGCTGCTGCTGCTACAGCAACTGCATCACTTTCCACTGTGGAAACAACACGGGCAAAACATGAGAAAGTGAAAACAACACGGGCAAAACATGATAAGGGTGCAGTTCCTCTCTGATGATTTCCTGCTTCCTGTCTGCAGATTTTTCCCAGCTGGGGCTCTCTAGCTGCTCCTTGCTGCCCACAGGCTGCCCTCTGACACCACCCACAGGTCAGCCCTCCCCAGATGCCTCACCTCTCTGCCCCATGACACCCCAACTTCCCATCCAATGTCCTGACCTTCCCCACGTGCATATACAGACTGGTGTACACAGTGCCAGTTGTTTTCTCTTCATCTGGAGCAGAATTGAGCTTACTCCTTCACCCAGACTTCCCCGTACAAGTAAATGGAACCACCCTTCACCCAGTTACTCAGGCCAGAAATCCAGGAGTCGGCCTTGATGCTTCTCCTCCAATCACTGGTCTGCTCCACACATCTGACCCAATTCTGCCAACTCTGTCTCCTAAACGTACCCCAATTCATCCAGTCCCTGTTCCCTCCTCTGCCACCACCCGGATTCAAGCAAGCTATCTGTTATCTCTCGCCTGAACCATTGTAAAAAGCTCCTACCAAGTCTCACTACTTCTGATTCTGTGTCCACAATGCCCCCTCGCAGAGCTGCTGGTGAACTTGTTTAAAACATACCTGTGATCACACCATGATCCAGCTGGAAACCCTTTAATGGCCTCCCATGGTGTTACAATAAAACCTGCACTCCCAGCATGGCCTGCAGGCCTCCAGGGTCCGGCTTCTGCCCTTCTCTCACACTGCCATCTGGCCATTCTGCCCTCCATTCCCTCTGCTCCAGACGCCTGGCCCTCTGTCTCTTCCCAGAAACACCAAGCCCACTCCTTCCTCTGGTCTCGGTAACTGCTGGTCCCTTTACCCAGAAGGGTCTCCCCCAGGTCTCTTGGTTACTCCTCATCATTGGTCAGGTCTGAGGGCAAATGATGCCTCCTCAGAAAAACTTCCCTTGACCATTGTGTGTAGAGCACAGCCTCCATCATGGTGCCTGTCCCTCGGTAGTCCCCAGAACAGGACACACACGGTGGGTGCCACAGGTTATCATTGAGATTATCAGTGAGACACAAGAAGAAAGTGATAGAATTTCCATTCCTATGATTTTTTTACTCTACTTTCATAGCATTTTTATTTTGTACATGTTTTATAATGCATTAGGTCAGTGGCACATGCATATTATTTATAAATATTAATATATATGACTAGTATGTATGTGTGTATGGAAAGTGTTCAAAATATTTTGATAAACTTGCAATCAAAATGTTGGGAACTGCCTCTATACTATAACACCCTATTTTGTTGTCTTCTTGTCACTATTAAACAACATTTTTCCTTTGTTTGGTTAGAATGTAAGCCCCATGCAAGCCACACCTCTCTTTTTCATGCTGTTATTACCTACGTGACCAGCACTAATAACTTATATGTTTTTGGTTTTTTTTAAAGATTTTATTGGGGAATTGTGGGAGGTGAACAGCGTTGGGGAATCAGGGAAGGGGAACAGACAAGTTGCTGTCTTATTGTTGTTCAGTCTAGTTGTGGAGGACATTGCTTCACTGGCCCATGTCGGTATCATCATTGCGCTCTTCCTGGATGAGGCAGATCGGTCGCCAGCCTCTGGATGGTCGCTCACCGCAGCTATTGGCAGCTCACGCTGGCTGCCAGCCGCTCACGCTGGCTGCTGGCTACTCACTGTAGCCTATGGCAGCCCACTGCAGCAGGGGCTGCAGCCTACATCACTGCCAGGGCTTCCACAGCCCAGCTCCAGGTGGAGCTGTTGTTAGCTGTAGAGGGCAGTGTCACTGGCCCTCATATGTGGGATCCGAACTGGGGCCGCTGGCATCCCCAAACCAGCTCTTAACCAATGTGCCACTCGACCGGCCCACTTATATGTTGATTTATGTGTAAACTTAGAAGTTGACCACATAGACTATGCTCATAAATATTTGTTGACTGATTGAATGAATGAATGAATGAATGAATGAATGAACAGAGCCTTCCCCAGGACTTAGAGAAAGGCATCCAGTTAATTCCAACACCTTTCCACACTCAGGATAATGGCAAATAATGTCATAGTGGGATGCCTGCAGGACAAGACTAGGCATAGAAAAGTTGCCAAGTTTCTGGGCCTCTTATTTCCTTTCCAGATCACTCCCCTGCACCCACCTACAGAGCCACAATGCTTCCGGGTAACCCAGTTCCCAGGATCAGGAGAATAGCAAGGAAGTCATCAATTCCTTAACATGAGCTAGTTTAATGTCCTACAACTTCCCATAAACATTTGCTCAAAGCTCACCATTAAGATGAGAAGTCAGGGTTCTAGTCCCATCCCTGCTGCAAACTGCTCTGAGGCCTTGTGTAAGCTCCTGACCAATGAGTTAGCAACTTCAGTAAGTTTAACCTTGAAAACAATACTTTTATCTAGTCTACTACCCAGCACCACATTTTAAAAACATGCTCAGCAGCAGGACTCTTTCAAATGAAATCTCACTTGTGCTCCCAACACACAACACAGATGCTCACGTGAAGTGGGAAGCAGCAGAAGGGCTGTGTAACGAATTATAGACTAGGTGGCTTAAAACAACACAAGTTTATTATTTTACAGTTCTAGATGTCAGAAGTCCAAAATCAGCCTCACAGGATTAAGCTGAGGTGGCGCAGGGCTGATTCCGTTCGGAGTCTTGAGGGAGAATCGATATGCTTGCCTGTCTACATCTGGAAGCCGCGTGCATTCCTTGGTTCACGACCTCTTCCTTGAATCACTCCAACCTCCCGCTTCCATTTTCACATCTCTTACTTCCTCCTTTGACCTTATCTCCCTCTTATGAGCACACTGTGATCACATTGGACTTACGTGGATAATTTGGGAGAATCCCCCACCCCAGGATCCTTAACTTAATCACATCTGCAAGACCCCTTGGCAACGAAGTTAACATTTAAAGGTTCCAGGGATTAAGAAGACGTGTATACTTTTTGGAGAGCCATTATTCAGCCTACCACAGGCCACATACGAGCAGGCTGTGGATTGCAAAAAAGACACCAAAAATCCAGCCTATGGTTCGTTAGCCAAATCCTATGCCTTTTCTTTGGAAAAAGACCCAGTCTGATGCCAGGCATGTGCCCAGAGGAACGCATCTTCCCAAAGAGGGCTGTTTTTAATACTTTGCACAAAGGCTCCTTGTAGGCCAGCTGGTGGCCAACTCCATCACACCCTCTTTCCCTCTAGGTTCCTTTTGAGCAATGCTTTAATTACTAGAATCTGTTTAAAACCCCAGAACCCCACTGTTAATATGGCTTCTGACTCTGATGTGCCATGCTTTAATACCGCATCAAAATATCTCCCAGGGCACCTGGAGACCAGCTCTTCATCTGTGTAAGCTGTGACCCAGACACGAAGGGACTCCCTGAGAAGCAGCAAGCCCTAGGCCAATGGGGAGCCCCAAATACTCAGACTCTGAGCTCTCCCATGTCTCCTGGTCCTTTCCTGACTCTTTTGCCTTCATGGTTTTCCCAAGCTAAGCTCTCAGCATGCATCATTCACTTATTCATTTGCTGACCCAAGACTCCATTACAATTATTTCTGTTTAGCTATCCAGCCCGGTCCCTTGGAGAGAAGCTGAGAATCCCCAGGAATCCCTGAAATGGCTCTAGGAGAGGCCACCCTTCATCATACGCCATCCCACCCTGGGGTCCCAACCTTGCGGTGGCCCCAGTGGCTATACTCCAGTTGTGTAGTGCACTGGGGACACCTCAGGTCCAGTAGGGCATCCAGTAACCTCAGACTAACTGACACATTGTGGCACCGGTGTGAGATACAGGTGTGGTGTGGGAACCTGAAGTGTGTTCTTGTCAACCCAGGCCTGCTCTATGGCTGTGTCAACAGAAGCTATGACTGATCTCTTCCCTCTCAAAGCCACCAAGTCATCCCTGACCTCCTAGAGGTGGCATTAAGAGGGCCTCTACTTTTCCATGTCTCCATACCTGTAGTTAGTCTGATGATGATGACTCTTCTGTTTTCTTCTCTCCCCTCCTCCTGCCCCTTCTTCCCCCTCCTCCTTCTCTTTTTACTTCTCCTTCTCCTTCTTCTTCTTCCTCTTCTTCTTCCTAAGAAATCTTCAGATCCTATAACTTCCTGGCCCAGGAAATCTCTGTTCCTGATTCCGTTTTCCACTTTGAGTGGGTCAGTGTTGATGTTCTCTAATTCAGACTGCCTTCATAGCTAGAATCTCTGGTATGCAGGACAGCTGGGCCACTTTGGTTTCTTCTAAATCATTCTGCAGACATGAGAACCATTCCAGAATACTCTGCTCTGTCATAGCATCTGCATGTCGCTCCTTGTACTTTCTCCCAGAGACATCTGCTGCCCCAGCTCCTATCAGAACCTGTCCTTCCTCCACACGCCAAGGCTCATTGCAGTCTGCCACCACTAGACAGCAAGCCGGGGGACCTCCCTAAGGAGAGAGCCACACGTGCCTCTCTCAAAGATGAGACCATTAAACTTGACCCCTAGAATAACGCCCTTCCCAGATGCCACTACTATCAACCCCACGGCCTCCTACCTATGACCCCAGTATCTATAGACAGCATGTGGGTCTCAGCAGCCCATCCCACACGACTAGGCAGCCCTTGCCCTGTGCCAGGACTGGCACGGCAGAGCCTCAGGGTATGTCAGGCTGTGCTCTGTTGCTGATGGCCAAGGCTGGGGACCCTCTTCCTGGGAGGCAAAAGTGGGGATCAACCATGTGTGGGCAACATGCCCCATTTGGGGTCGAGGTCGACCCACACCTCTACCAAATTTCAACCCATCCCCGCCACCAGTAGGGGTCCTTGATGTGCCACCAATCTGCCCTGCTCCTTTTCCCCTGGAGCCAGGGTTCTGCTTGCCTGTTTCATAGGCAGGGTAATTAACACCTTTCAAGTTTTACCTTTTCTTCTTTGAGGAATCAAAAGGTTCATTTCTGGAATGATTTCTGTTAAAGGCTTTTAAATTCACCCTACAAATGAGTTTCCTTTCTAGCAGAACAACTGAGACCTAAGGAACCTGCTAAATTGCTCCCTGGCCAGGGTTAAATTGATGCAGAGGCTGAGTCTGTGGCCACATCACAAAGGACAGGAGGTGGGGCTGCTGGGCTGCTGAAGTGTGCAGAGAAAAATGTCAGGCAATGGCTTCCCCTGGTGGGCAGACCATGGAGCCAGCAGCCAAAATGCCTGGGGCCTGTGGAGCCTTCACTTGGAGAGCGAGAGAAGCTGCCAGCTCCCTCAAGCCCCCAAAGGTCCAGCCAGTCCAAGGTGACTCAAGGCAGAGGCACCCTAGAGATGCTGCCCTTTAGTGGAGGTCATAAGCCCAAGAGGTAGGGGCAGCCTCAGGTCAGATGGAGGCTTGTTGGCCAGCTTTCCCCCGACCATGGCCACCCTCAGTCCAGCCACACCTTACTGTCCAGATAGGCAGTGTGGGCAGCTGAGCCTTGGTCTCTTCTTTCTTTTGGGTTTTCTATTTTCTTTTTTAAAATGCATTGTTAGCATGATTCACAATAGCCAAAAGTAGAAACAACCCAAATGTTCATCAACTAATGAATGAATAAGCAAACTAGTTTCTCCATAAATGGAATATTAGTCAGCCATAAAAAGGAAGGGAATACTGATGCATTCTGCAACATGAATGAACCTTGTAAACATTATGCTAAGTGAAAACAGCCCGGCACATAAGACCACATACTATATAATTCCATTTGCATGAAATATCCAGAACAGGCAAATCAATGGAGATAAGAAGTAGATTACTACTTGCCTAGGGTCCAGGGGTCTGGGAGTTGAGGGGAGACAGTTAAAGGCTGTGGGGTTTTCTTATTCAGAGAGGAAAATGTTCTAAGTTTTGTTATGGTGATAACTGCACAACTCTGTGAATGTCCTAAAAACCACTAAATTGTGCACTTTAAGTGGGTAAATTATGTGATACGTGAAATATATCTCAATAAAGCTGTTTTTCTAAAAATGTGTTGTAAGCAGAGGTGGCAGGGAGGGATTCTAGCAGAGAAGAGCTTCAGTTCAGAAGGATGACAGCCCACCTCCTAGCTATGCTCTTTATATGCTGAGTGACCTTAAGCATGTCATTTAACTCCTCTGGGCCTCAGCTGCTCATCTGTAAATTGGGCTGATACTGTCCATCTCAAAAGCTGAGATTAAATAAGATAATATGTGTAAACCCCCTAGCCTGTCTTCTGATACGAAGCAGAGACTCGGTATAATGAAAATTGTTATGTTAGGTGGAGCAGGTGACTTTGAGTCAGAATAGCTAGGTTGTCATTCCAAGGCTAACATCGCTTCACTGTGTGACCCTGGGGAAGCTCTTAGACTCCCTAAGTTTCAGTGTCACTAGTAGTAAAATGAGGTGGGAGGCTGACTTCACAAAGTTGAAATGGTCAGTAAGGTAACAGTGTGAAAAGTCCTGCATGCTACCTGGAACCTCGTAAGAGCCCAGTACAAATTTAATGAATAAGTGAGTGAATGAATGAATAAATGGAAAAACAATGATTGTGAGATAGATGCATGCACACACACACGTAAACACACATACCCCTTCATGGTACCAAGACTAGACAAACCCATAGCTCCCACCATCCAGGTCAACATTGTCGTCGCAAGGCTTCCAGCTCCCAGGAATAGGCTTGAGCTTAGGGATTTCCAAAGAGGCCCCAGGTCTCTACAGCAAAAAGTGTGTAGATGGGGACCCTCCAGGTCAGTTCTTGAGCAGGGGCATGCCCAATTTTCCTCTTGGAAAGTAGGGACACTGGTGTGTCTGGTAGCCTTCTTGAGTGGCAGGGTGTTACATGCATACACTTAGACCACCTGGTGCCAGCCCCTTGTCTGCCTGCCTCCATGCCCTTGCCCACTGTCCTTGGGCCACAGTTGTCCATCTGTGAGTAAATGAGCCAGGTGCCCTCCTGGTTCCTCTGCCCCATCCACTCACCTGGATAGAGCAAGACCTAACCACCTCCTTCCATCCTGCAAATTTGAAAGAAAAGAAGGGAAGGAGAGGGTTCTGGAGGTCCTCCAGGAGTCCAAGAAGTTCCTTTTGAACTTCAGCTTTAAGTCCGAGGAGTAAGTGAAGCCTTTATGTGAACCTGAGCCTCGTTTGAGCAGGTCATGAAACCCAGCTTGGGGAAAAGGAAAGCCAAGGGAATTTGCTGATGAGGTGCCATCCAAACCGGAGGGGAAAGGGGAAGTTTATAAAGCAGTAGCAGCCTACTGTCCTGTTTGATGATCACATCAGCCTTGCCAGGTAAGCAGGCGTGTGTGGCTGCCCCATTTCACAGAGGAAGACCGAGTCTCAGAGTCACACCTCTTGAAGGGCAGAGCTGCCCGTGCTCTAAAACCAGGGCTTCTTTGCTGCCCTCTTCTGAAGACCCATCACCTGGAATCATGCAAAACAAACTCATTTCCAAATACAAATTGGAGCTTTCGTGAGTTTGGCATTCTTTCTTTACCTGGGGAATGTTGACAGAGGTCGCTAGTTGCTTGGCTTGGTGAAAATAATTCCCCTGCCAAAAGGTGAAGAGAAGCAGCTATGTTTGAATGAAATCCAGTACCAGGGCCCCTCTTGGAAGAGAGAAAACAGGGAAAGGGCCACCGAACACGTGTGTGTGGGGGGTGCAGTTCAGCAGTTCCCCGGATGCCCCTCTAGCCCTCAGACCCTGGCTGAGGCGGCTGCCTGGATGTACACGTCTAAGGCCTCAAAGAACAAGAGCAGAAACAAGGAGAAAGCACCACACACAGGGTCTCAGCAAAAGAGCGCTAGGGGATGAGGCCTGTTTCTGAAGAGGCCAGGAGTGCCAGACCACCAGAAGGCGCGCAAGCTCCCTCGGGGGCCTACCCAGGAGGCCAGAGGTTCTGCCACTTTCATACTGTTTTTTTCACTGTTGTTTGCTTGTTTCTTGCAACCACTCTGCTTTTCTGTCCTAAGTGTCTCAGGGGCTTCCCACCACCTGTTTTCCCCACAGTCAACATCCAGTGCAAGACCTCCTGCAGACAGGAGATGTGATGACATACAAAACTGTACAGGTTGACATGACCCAGATCTCCTGGACTTGACGTTCTACTGGGGGAAACACACAATGAACAAGTAAACCAATAATTACCATAATTCCAGTTGGGATATGGCTTTGGAGGAAGGAAAGAAGGGTGGTGGGAGATGGTGGCCTTTCTGAGGAGAAGACCTTGAGCAGACTTGAATGATGAGGAGCAGCCAATCATGAGCTCCAGAGGAAAAGCAGCCAAGCAGAGGGAACAGTCAGTGTCGGGGCCTGGAGATGGGGAACCAGGCTGGCATATTCAAGAGGCAAGGTGAAGGGAAAGGTGAATGTCAATGTGGCTGGGGCCTGGAGGGATGCAAGAAGTGAAGGTGAGGTTGGAGAAGTAGCCAGGGACACAGAATGCAGGACCATCCAGGCCAGGCATCAGGTTTGGATTTCACTCTCAGGATTGTGGGTGGGCCTTGGAAGGGTTTGTATACAGGAGTGATGGGATCTGATGTGTCTTTCGGAAAGGTCCCTCACCTGCTCTGCAAATGGTCAGGTTGGGAGAGGGCAAATGTGGAAGTAGAGAGAATGGTCAGGAAACTCTGCCCTGGTCTAGGTGAGATGATGGCGTCTTGGCCCAGGGTGCTAGTGGTAGAGGATGAGAAGTGGTCAGATTCGGGGTTTGTTCCAAAGGTAATGCTGCTAGGCCTTGTTTTGGGGTGAGCAAAATAAAGCATTTGAGGAGTAGCCATAGGGCTTTTTAACCTGAGCAATGGGAGCCAGGTACTGAGATGGGAAGACTGCAGAAGGGACATATTAAACTTGATATCATGAATATGCAGTGCTAGGCTGTCATTGAGGCTGAGTGAGTGTAGCTCTAGCTCAGAACACGTTTCCTTGTGGCTGCTGCACTCCAGAGCCAGCCAGAGGCTAGTCTGCTTCAGGAACAAGGCTCTGTACCCCCACTTCAATCCTGGGACGGGGTCACCAGAACTGGCTTTGGTATCAATGTGCAGAATTGGATCTCCTCAAAGGGAGGTTTTAAACTTAAACTTGGAGCAAGCCAGATGGATTTAGAAGCTGACACTCCAGATAGAATCATGGCCTAGCTGCCCTGCCCAGCAACCACAGCCATCTCATCTGGGCCATCTCAAACTTTCACATAATTTGACAAATATTAGTACTCAGATCTGTCTCTGAGATTGACTATGTTCTAGGCAGTAGAGATTTTTTAAAAAAATGAATTTAACAGTCTCATGGCGGGGACAGGCTCTTAAACAAGTGATTTCACACATAGCAGAGAGGAAAACAGGGTGCAGTGGGAATGTACAGGAAAGAGAACTCATTCTGCCTGGAAGGATCAGGGAAGCTTCACCGAGGAAGTGCTATTTGATCTGGCCTTTAAGAATGGTGAAGTGGATAGGGGTATTTCTAATCAACAGAATAGCAGAAGAAGCAAGGCTGTTAAAATACGAGCTTGGAGAAAAGGGATGAGCCAGAGTGGTAGATTGTATCTTCCTAAGATGGCTGCACCAATATATATCCCATCCTACTTACTCTTCTCAAAATATGGCATTGATATTTCTATATCAGGAGATGGGGGTTTTTGTTTCCTCTCCTTGAACTTGGGTAGACCTTTGGAACTACCATGACCAATAGAATATGACAGAAGTATTGTGTTCAGCTGCTAAATCATAAAAGGCATTGCAGTTTCTACTTGGCCTCTTGGATCGTTCATTCTAGAAGCTCACCACCATGCCATGAGGACATTCAAACATCTCTGTGGATAGAAACAGAGGCCCCTAGGCAACAACCAGCAACAACTCACTAGCCATGTGAGTAAGCCACCTTGAAAATGGATCTTTCAGCCTCAGTCAAGCTTTTAGAAGATTCCAACAGTCATCTGACTGCAGCTGACCTCTGATGCAACATGAGAGGCCTCAAGCAAGAATTACCCTGCCAAGCTGTTTCTGAATTCCCGACTCACATAATCCATGAGCATAATAAATGCCATTGTTTCAAGCCACTAAATTTTGGGGTGGTTGGTTTTGCAGGCATAGTGACTGGAATAGCCTGGAAGAATTATAGAGGATGCTGAATGTCCTACTAAAGTTCACTTTATTCTTTACGAAAAGGAGCACTATTGCTATTTTCTGGGTGGAGAGTTGTATGATTTGGCCTATATATCTTAGAAAGACCATTCTGACAATTTGAAAGATAGAATGGATAGAAGAGAAAGGAGCAGCCAGTGAGAGCAGTGAAGCTGTTGTAAGACACTCTAGGGAGGAGGTGAAAGTTTATGCTGGGCATGGGGAAGGAAAAGAGCAAAGACTTTAGGGGTTGTGAGGTCAATAGAATGATGAAGGTCAATAGAAAGTGTGGAAAGAAAGGGAAAGTTGAAGAAGGATGGTGTTAGCAGTGATTCCGAGGGTTCTAGCTTGAGAGACTAGAATTTTTTTAATGAATCAAAGAGACAGAAACAGGAATCCCTGAGCCTAAGTCCCTTCAGTTGTAGCCTGGAGCTGGGGCTTCTGGGCCTCTCAATCCCTGAAGGTAAGTCCTTGCAAAGCAGGTAAAGCGTGGTCCATGACAGCATGCCAGGTGTATGTGTGGTGAGTTCACGCCTTTACTACCAGTCTGAAAGCATAAGCCCCTTCTTACAAGAGCAAATACTATTTTAAGAGATAATTTGCGACTAGCTACCATGACGACAATGTCTCACGTATTTCCTGTGCTCTGAGACTCGGGGCACTAAAAATGCTGTGCAATGTAATTGGTTTCTTCAGCGTGGGGTCTAAGCTTCTGGAGTGTATTATGTTTCAAATGAAAAGGAACAGCAAGATAAACCATTGCCCTGCTTCCTTTCCAGAAAGATCCGAGCCTTCCTGGCTCCTGCCAACCCATAGGGCATTTGAGTGATGGTGAAGCAGTCACCCTGGGCCATGCTGTGAAATGCTTCTTTAACTCTGAGAAAGGGAGTGGGGCCAAGCATCTCCATGGCAGTCACCCTTTCAGAGCGTTGGTTATGTGGCCTGAGAGTGTCTGATGGGCCACTCACCCCCACCCCAAGTGAGGCTTTCCAGGGGACTCCTCAGACTCACTCCACAAAAGGCATCCATTATAGTTGACTCTTTCCCCCTGTGCACATTGAATGTCCGCTCCATGGAAGAGTGGGGACAAATGTCACAGGACAAATTCCCCCCGACACACACACACACACCCCTAGTCTGAAAGGAACAAGGGGGAAAAAAGCAGCTCTGGGAATTTTTTGGATCAAGGGCTAGTGTCTTCTTTTTCACAATAAGGACAGGACAGAGTAAGTGCATTTACCCTAAGCATCCAAAGCCCCCAAACACTTGTCACTCCAGCCTCTTAACTACTGGTTCTCATTTTCAATCTGTGGCAAAGGGAGAGGCTAAAGAATTCTTTTTCATTTCACTCCATTAATAACTGAGCGGCACAGCCTGAAATATTTATGGGCATGGGCACAGAGTGTATTCTGGGCAAGACAAGGCTAACCATGGTGATTTGTAAGGCTGCTGTCATCCCCTGGCAGAAGAGACAACTAAATGGCTTTGGTGGCTAGCAAGAGTCAGCGGTGGCAAAAATAACCTCCAGGTGTGTGCAGCCTGTCTCAGGAGCTCAGCACCTGAGGGCTTCCCCCAGCTTCCAGAACAGGTGCCTCTCCTAGGAGGCATAGCCAGTGTTTGCTGCTACAGTGCTCTCTGCCCTTTATCTGCCTTTCCACTTTCTAACATCGATGGGACCCAAGGAGACTGCAGTGTGCTGAGCCACAAGTCCCCTGATCCTGGGTGGGCCTCTGCACTGTAGCTTCCAACAGTGCAGACATTTGGGTCGTTTTATACACCTGAACTGCAACTGATTTGTGGCCAGAGGAGAATGTGCTCAAGCCCCATCTTGGCAGCAATGATCCAGGTGACCATAGTTAGGTCACATGGGTTCTCTGACCCTCCTTTTCCCCACGCAGAAAACAGAGCTTAAATTAGATTATCCCTAAATCTGTTTCCAACTCTATGACTCTAGTAGGGGTAGCTATCTTAAGCTTTATCTTTAAAAAGAAAGAATGGAGGGAAGGAAGGAGAGGAGGGAAGGAGGGAGGGAGGGAAGAAGAGAGGGAAGAAAGGAGGGAGGAGGGGAAGGGAGGGAGAAAGGAAGGATGGAAGGAAGGAAGGAAGATAGCTTTATTATGCCCATCTTTGAGATAAGGAAACTGAGGCACAAAGATCTTTAATAATTTGCAGCAGTTTAGCCTCTACCATGGTAAAGCCACAGTTCCAACCCAAGTATTCTGGCTCCCTAAACCATGCTGTTAATCACAATGTCATACTGTCTAATCAATGACCTTTCATTCACTCAGTCATTCAGTCATCCATTAGACAAAAATCTATCAAGTCCCTGCCATAGGCTAGTCATTGCCCCAGTGATGACTTAGAAATCTCATCAAGCACATTAATGAATTTGCACATAAGAGGTCCAACAAGAATAGAAGAACTCTGTTTGTCCCAGAGTTCCTCTGTTCTGGGTGTCCAGACTTCTGGAATCATCTTGTCCTTTAGGATGTCTATTTAAAAAGTTGAACCTCATCTCATACATAGGTCCAGGATTTTCCCCAAAATCAGAATTCTTTGATGGAGAGAACAAGGTTACATTCCTCCTAGCCACTTGTTGCTCCAACTCACTACTGCTGCTGGTCTCTTGTCATCCCTCATTTTTGCCTCTCTCCACTCACATCTACCCAAAATGGGTCCAGTACAGCTGAAAAAACAAAAAGTGCATAATCATAATCAATCAATGCAGAAAAGACATTTGACAAAATTTCATATTCATTCATGATTTTTAAAAATTCTCAGTGAATTAGGAATGGAAATTCCTCTAGCTGACAAAGGCTATTTTGAAAAATTACAGTTACTATGGGGAAATATAAAATGCTTTCCTCCCTAAAATCAGGAACAAAGCAAGGACATTCACTCTCATCACTTTTATTCAACATTGTACTAAAAATCATAGCCAGGGAAATAAAGCAAGAAAAAGAAATAAAAATTATACATATTTGAAAAGAAGAAATAAAATTGTCCCTATTCATAAAAGATGTGACTATCTACACGGAAAAGCCCAAGGAATCCAAAGAAAGAACCCCTAGAACTAGGAAGTGAGTTCAGCAAGGTTACAGGATATAAGATCAACCACAAACATCAGTTTTATTTCTATATACCAGCAATGAACAATTGGAAACCAGAATTAAAAATCGGTATCATTGCAACAACTCCAAGAAATAAATGCTTAGGTATAAATCTGACTAAAAGACACACAGCATCTGTTGCTCAAGACTATAAAACATTGATGAAACAAATCAATAAAGACCTAAATAAATGGAAAGACATGCCATGGTCACGGATGGGAAGACTCAACCTTCCAGACTTGGAGCATTCCACAATGGTTAAGCCTGGAAACCTCACAACACCAGTCACTGCACAGAATTTCATTCAGACAATCATGAGAGGAGCCCCAGAATTTTAACAAATCAACTCACTTCTGATCAAATCAATAAATGGCAATTTCTATCTCTCAATAGCATCTCTCAAGGAATGTTGAAGAGAACACGAACATTCACCTCTGCGACACTTTTTACATGCTCTCTTCTCTCTCCTCGAGAGTTCTCTTGTACTCTTCTGGGCTCCAGAGCCTCTTATCCTTCCCTCCCTCTGTGGAACCTACCTCCCCCCTCCTCGGGCACAGTCCCCACCCAAGTGGCTTTTTCTCCCTTCTCAACCCCCTTCTCAGCAACTTCTTACGCAGCTTGGCATGGCCTTTGTCACCAAGGCCTCACCCTCCTCTTCTCATCTCTCCAGTTGGTCCTTCTCTTGTTTACTGTAGGAAAATATGACAATTTGGCTTTTTTTTTTTTTTAAGATTTTTATTGGGGAATTGGGGGAGAGGAACAGACAAGTTGCTGTCCTTTTGTTTTTCAGTCTAGTTGTGGAGGACGTTGCTTCACTGGCCCATGTTGGTATTATCATTGTGCTCTTCCGGGGTGAGGCAGACTGTTGCCGGTCATTGGATGGCTGCTAACGGCAGCCTACTGCAGCCCCACTGCAGCCTAATCCATCGCCAGCCACTCACAGCAGCCCAGCTCCAGGTGGAGCTGTTGTTCGCCATTTTAGCTGTAGAGGTCACTGGCCCATGCGGGATCCAAACCGGCCACCCTGATGCTCAGAGCTCGCGTTTCCAAGCCAACTTTTAACCAACAATCCACTCAGCTGACCCCTCCAATTTGGCATTTTTTAATTGCATTTTCAAATCATCTGATTAAGCCTGAATTGCTTAGTGGGTTGGGAAGTTGAGTGGGTCAAAGACTATACTCTTTATAGGGCAAGGGAAGGGGAAAGCATAAAGGCTGGAAAAAATGCAATATTAATAATTGTGTAACCAGAATCCAGAGTTCTTGAGGCCAAGGCTGAGAATTTGATTTCTGCAGAGAATAATACTGCTCCTTACACCAGGTGAGGCTTCTTTTCCCCATCATGCATCTCACAAACACACAGCCTTCACTAAGGGGCCCTAAGAGTAGCCTCACTCTGGCACTAGCTCTATACGAATGGATCTGAGCATCACCTCCTATGTGAAAAGCACCACATAAAAGGGATGTTCAATTCCAGTGAATGCTTTCCCTAAAGTTCTATTGAACCCATCCTCCATTTCTCTTTACCTGTTTTAATGATTTTTAAATGTACTTATTAAGTAGCATTTTCCAGGTTGTTCTTTCTTTTCTACTTCTTGCAAAGACGATGCATTCTCACCTGTGACTCCCTCATGTGAGCTGTAGTTTGTGTTGCTATTTCTTCTTTGATGGTGGGGGAGGTGGGGAGTGTCCTCTCTGGGGTTCCATGCTCTTCGGATTTTTGCTAAGTCCCTAAATAGGGGTTTTATATATGCTCCTGCTGGGTCCCCAGGACAAGCCTTACACTAATTCCTCTGCTTGAAATTGCTACCCATGGCAGTGGTATAAAGGTGCAGCCGGGGGCCAGTTCCTTCACAGTGTGGATACCAGAAGCCAGGAGTCTTGAGAAAGTTCATCCAACCTTGGATCAGCTTAGTAAAGGATGTAGACAGACGTGCCTCTCCTACTTAGAAATACAGTAAAACCTTGGATTGTGAGTAACGTTGTTTGCAAGTGTTCTGCAAGATGAGCAAACATTTCTAATACGTTTTAACGTGATAAACGAGCGATGTCTTGCAATACGAGTAGTTTGTTTCTGGAACGAATTATGCTCGCAAACCAAGGTATTATTGTAGTTGGTTATTTACACTGCTAGCTTTGGAAAGTCCCCATTTGTGGTAGTTAATTTTATGTGTCAACTTGTTTAGATCACAAGCACAAAGATATTTGGCTGCACATTATTTCTGGGTGTGTCTGTGAGGGTGTTTCCTGATGAGATCAGCATTGGAATCTGTAGACTGGGTAGAGCAGATGGCCCTCCCCAGTTTGGGTGGGCAGCATACAATCCATTGAGGGGGACCGACTAGAACAAAGAGGTGGAGGAATGGAAAATTTGTACTCTCTGCCTGACTGCTTGAGCTGGGTACATTGATAGTCTCCTGCCCTCAGACTGAGACTTCCACCATTGCTGTCCCCTAGTTCTCAAGCATTTGGACTTGGACTAAGCTACACCACTAGCTTTCCTGTGTTCCCTAGCTTATACACTGCACACTATGGAACTTCTCAGCCTCCATAATCACATGATCAATTCCTCATAATAAGTCTCTTTGTATATATGTATATGTATATATATATATATATATATATATATATATATATATATATATATACATAGGCACACATGCATATATATGAATCCTATTGGTTCTGTTTCTCTGGAGAACTCTAATACACTACCCACTTGCTTTTGATTCAGTTTTAAGAGGAGGCCATAGTTATTTGTCTACTACCTGGCTGTGAAGTTGAGAATCTGAGTGGTAGGCAGTTAATGACCCAGCCAAGAGCCTTTCCTTCATTTCTAGCCATGATTGATTTAGGCAGCAGTGTGTTAGCCTCAGGGGGTGAATCCTGGCAGGTCTAAGACAGTCATGGAAGTCAGGTTGAGTTACTGCATTTCCACCTGCCCTGAGAACTATGGTAGCCACATAAATACAGTTCTAGCCAATGCAGAAATAAGCCACACAGGTTCTGGGGAAAATTCCTCCTCTCTGATAGAAAGGAGGAAGCACATGGGAATTGTTCTTTCTTCTAGCATCTTGGCTGCTGCCCCTTTCTTCCTCTCTTTAGTAAGTGATGCTCAAAGCTGCAGCCACCATCATGCAATCATGAAAATCTGCATTAGAGTCACAGATTCAGATTCAATGCCCTGACACTTTTGAGTTGCTGATCCAGCACAACTGCTTACTTCCAGACTTTTGTTGTGTAATGTCATTTCAAATGCCTTTGTTATTTAACCATTATTAGTCCAATCTTTGTTACTTCTGGGTGGGAGTGTTCCTAACTGATACAGAAACAGGGAATCTCCTGTTGTGGGCCCCTCCTCCCAGGCTGCACAGGAGAGAATCCAGGCTGCCTGGGAGAGCTCACGTCTCCTGTGTTGGGTGCTCCAGGAGTGAGGAGGGAGTTGATACTATTCAAGGCCATCCTTCCCGTGACCCGTGTGTCAGCATGTGCCTCAGAGCTGAGTGCAATCCTGTGCAGCCTGCAGGTTCACACCTCTGCAACTCCTGAGAGCAGCAGAGCTCAACTCTGCCTGAGATGAGCAAAAACAGAGTGTTAGAAGTACACCAAGGTAGTTTATACCATTAAAGGATGTGAGAGCAGCAAATTCTTGGCAAACACTGGAAGCAGGACAGTTCTGGCAGCCTCAGAGGAAGGAATCCAGGACCATCTCTGTAGGATGCTGCCATGAAATGACTCCTACTATCTCTTGCCATCAATTTGTGTCTCTGTTCAAGTTTCAAATTCCCAGGACAGAGAACCTGGCTGAAGGAGCTTGATCAGTACTCACACCTTGGAAAATTCAGCGTGGCCAGTAGCTGACAGGGTTTGTTGGTCAAGCCTCACTCACTGCCCATTGCTGTAACTGGGGATGGACCACAGGAGTGGGGCCTGCCTCCAAGAGAGTATGGAGGAAGAGGTGCCAGCCAAGAAAAGCAATCACTGCAACAGCATTGCCCTTCATCTTGAATCTGTGTCATGTTTGTGATTCTGGGACTACTTGATGGTGTCCCCATTAGCCCTGTCAGAACTTGGACCCAAAGGGCCAAAACTTGTCCCCACATCTCACTCCTGCTCCAAATGGAAACAACTCATTGTCATCAGATGGGCCTACAATGGGAAAACCATCAAAGATTTTAATCAGGGGCCACATGTTCTAATCCACATGTTCTAATACTTTGAAATCACCCTGGCTTCTGTACAGAACAAGGAATAGACCACTAAGAGCAGGTCCAGGGACATCAGCTGGGAGGTGGGTGCAGGGACCCGGTAATGGAGAAGGATGGTGGTAAGAATAGACAAAAGGGGTGGCTTCAATTTCTGATGGATGATTGGGGTGAGAAAGAGATAGGAAGTGGAGTTCTGCCTTGACCACCTGGATGGAAAATGTTGTTACCCATGGAGAAGGGAAGGCAGGGCACAGCGGGAGTGAGTTTAGGCAAATATTAACACCCCCACTTCACAGATGTTAGATTTAGATGCCTGTAGGAAGCCCAGAGATCTGGGTCCAGCCAGAAATATAGATTTGGGAATCATCAGCCTATAAATGGTATTTGGCCAGGGAAAGGATGTAATTACTGGGGAATGAGGTAAAGACAAGAGAACAAGAGGGCCGGGTCAGAGCATTGAGGGTTCCAACATGTGGAGGCTCATTTGGACAGGAGTGGCCATCAACTGGGCCTGAGGAGAAGCAACCAAGTAGCAGGAAGGAAAACCAGGACACTGTGGGGTCTGAAAGCCAGGAGGAGAGCACCTACATTATGCCAGTTCTGCTGTGATTTCGGGGGTCCCTGAGGAGTTGACACTCTATACCTCTCCATGCAAATGCTCCTGTGCAGCTGTCAGCTTCCCGCACCACCCCTTCTTGTTCCTCCTGCTAGCCTCTTCCCATCCACCCAGCGTGTCAGTGGGGAGGGAATAAAACCTTGGAAGACCACTGAAGCAAGAGCCCCCCACCTTCCCGGCTTGCACCTAACCTATGCACATTGCTTCAAAGTTTCATTATAATTATTTAGCAACTGAGAAACAGAAGAGGAATTTGAGGCTTGACTGTTGAGCTAGTTTTGCAATTTCTCTACTCAGATGCCCCTCTGGTCACCTCAATCTTTCAGGGAAACTCAAGACACAGGTCCAGCATCACCGCGGGGCGCCCCCGTTGCTGCACTGAGCATGCACATGAGAAGTCCAGACCATGCCAGTAATAGGAGAAGCTCCAGGTGGCATTTGGTTCAAGGAATAGCCGATCTCAGCAGCCCAACTGCGTGGGCATTTAAAAGGAAATTGGAGCCAAGTAATAGTATTTTATCTTATCTTGGCTGGCCCTCCAATGACTCTGGTAGCTGAATTTTAAATTTTAAGATAAAAGTGGGTTGTTGTTTTTTTAAAAGATTTTTATTGGGTAATTGGGAAAGGGGAACAGTGTTGGGGAATTGGAGAAGGGGACCGGACAAGTTCTTGTTCTTCAGTCTTCGTTGTGGAGGACACCAGTTGCCATCTGGCTTCCAGTCTGCAGCTCATGGCCTCTAAGATCAAGGTGCTGTGTTCAATCTTAATTGCAGGTGGGCATAGCCACCATCCCATGCAGGAGTCAAACCAGCAGCCTTGTTGTTAAGAGTGCACGCTCTATCCACTGAGCCATCCGGGCGGCAGCTCAGCTCAAGGTGCCGAGTTCAGTCTTAGTTGCATGTGGGCGTGGCCCACCATCAAACAGGTAATCTTGTTGTTACACCAGCTGAGCCATCCTGCCACCTGTTGGCAGCTCAGCAATAGCTCAGCTTGGGCGCAGCATCACTGGCCCATGTGGAAATCGAACTGGCGGCCCTGTTGCTCAGAGCTCGCACTCTTAAGCCAACTCTTAACCAACTGAGCCACTTGGCCGGCCCAAGATAAAAGTGCTTTAACATAAGTGAAACCAATGGTGAGAGGATATTCCCTTTCTGTCTCTTGACATTCAGCCACTGAACTCTACCTTGGGAGGATGGGGAACCGTGCCCTTTAAGGAGGAGTAACTTGTGAGAACCGGCTGTCACAGGAGTTCTCAGCTTTCTCATAGGGGCAGAGAAGCAAGGCCAGGGCCATCACAGCAGTTGCTCACAATCACCAAGTCATAGAACGAAGCCTTCCGTGGTCTGGGGGCCAGCCCCCTCTTATGAGGGTTTTATCCATCTGGCTACAAGAAGCTCCCAGCAAAGACTGGACTGGTACCGCCAACACTTTCTCTACCCTGAGTGGCCCAGCCACGCTGAAAACACAAGTGCCTAGAAAGTGTGGCCTTTAGAACCAAAGCATGCACAACTTCCAGTACCACCTTCTTATTTCCAGAGGCCCAGAGAAGGTCAGTAACTTTCCCATGGGCACTCAGAAAGACAAAGACTAAGCCCAGAGTTGACGTCAGGGGCAGGAGACTCTGGTTCCTGTGAATTCTCAGAGTTGCCTGGTAAGGCTCGGTGTAAGTAAGAGCCACCAAGGTACAATACTCTGCAGTCACCCCAGCTCTCTCTCCTTAGCTCAGATGTGCCTGACAAATGCATCAAATTCCTCAAGCTCAAATGCAAACAGAGAAAGAGTTCAAGCACTTGCAAGAACAGATGCTGGCTGCCATGGGAAGAGACGCAGTGGTGGGTCCCAGAGCCCCAATAGGGCCTGAGCACATCCTGTCATTTGGTGCGGTCATAGAAAAGCAGATATCCTGTTTCCTTTCTTTGAAGCTGGAGATATGATCAATAACAAAACATACTTATTTTAAAGAAAATCCTGTACATCAATTTGCTTTGGGTAAAAATAACTGTTACTACAACAACACACCTTTGTCAGAAAGGGAATACTTTTCTATCTTGCACTTATCTATACAGCATAATATGCATTGTACATTCACTCATTCATTCATGAAACACCTTTGAGTGTGTCAGGTGTGAGGGCCCCAGAGGTGACATGTCTTCTGTCATTGGATGACGTGGGAGGGGACTATACAATGTGTGAAGTGGAGATTAGAGCTTGGCTATGACAAAACTGATTACAAGAATACACTTAAAATATAAGGAACACAGAATAAAATTCAAAAGACTATATACAAAGACATATCAGGCAAATACTAGTTTGTGGGAAGCTAAAGTAGCCATATTAATATCCTTTACAATAGGATTTCAGGCAAAATCATCAATAGCGATAAAGCAGTCTGTACATATTAATAAAAGGCTCAACTCACCAAGAAGATATGGCAATTGTAAATTTGTATGTACCTAATAGCCTCAAAATACTTAGAGCAAAAAAGTAAAAGCTCTATAAAGAGAAACTGACAAACCACAACATTGAAGTAGTTAACATAATTCTTCAGTAATTGATAAAACATCAGTAATATATAGAAAATTTGAACAATTTTAACATATTTACAAGATATGCATATTATTTCACACCAATAAGGTTGCAAACAATTTTAACTAGACCAATTCCAGACTAATATTGGCAATGGTGTACAGCGGTGGTAAGTTACTGACTGCTGCTGGGAATGTAAATTGCTACAACCACTTTGGAAAAAACCTGCTTTTATAATAGTTATCAAGCTGACCGTGTGCATACTGTGTAGAACCCAGCAGAGCCACTCCTATGCAGACACACCTTAGGGACACCTTCATACATGTGCATCAGCTGATGTGTGTAAGAATGTTCAGAGCAGCGTTGTTCCCAGGAGTCAAGGGTGGGAAACAACCCAAACGTCCATCAGCCATGGACTGGATAAAGTCTGGAGTGTCCAGACACCGCACTACTCTCCAGAGCCGAAATGAATGAGCTGCCCTTTCCTTCTCCGTTTACACGAGCCCATCTCAAAAAACATACTGTCAAGTGAAAAGCAGCAAATGTCAGAAAGAAAGTTTAAAAATAGCTAAACTATATATTGTTTAAGGGTAGGTAGTTAGATAGTAAAACTAAAAGGAAACTAAGGTGAGGGTTAACACAAATTTAGGATCACGGTTGCCTCTAGAAAGCAGGGGTAGACATGGCGGACATTATTGGAAAAGGCAACCTAAGGGCTTCTAAGGTGTCAGCAATGTTCTATTTCTTAACCTGGCTGCTGGATATACATACCTAAGGGCTCCTGTTGCAAACGTGCATGGGGGTGTGCATAGGAAGCTCATGGCAGCACTGTTCTCAAAGCACAGATGTTTGTTTATTGACATCCTTCCAGCTGTGTGCAAACACGCCTACACACACTTCCATATATGCGAACTTTTTTAAAAAGAAAGAAAATACACCATAAAGTTAATGAAAGTGGTCTCAGGTTGGGAGGGAAGCTTATGGGTGGTTGTATTTTCATCTTTATATTTTCTTTACATTTTTTTTGAAATTTTTACAATAAGCATGTATCACTTTTACCATCAGAAAAGAAAAAAAAAAACCTTTTTGAGAAGTGATAAAAGAAATCACAAAAGGAAAGACTTGAGTTTGAACACATGAAAATATAAAACTTTCACATGTCTGAACCAAATAAAATCGAAAGATAAATACAACAAAGAAAATAATTTACTCTATAGGAACACTTACCAATAAATAAGAAAAAGGTACATGGATATAAGACATGAGCAAAGAATTCACATAAAATGAAATGTAATTGTCTAAAAACATATGGGAAAATATTCAACTTCAACTAGTAATCTCTCCAAGATAAAGTGGAACTGTCACAGACCTTCACACCTAGATAACCTGAATTTGGACTCTCGCTTTGCCAATTTCCTAGCTGTGTATCACTTGACAGTTACCTTTAAATTTTCTGAGCTTCTGTCACATATAAAATAAAAGAAATAATTAATACCTTGCAGGGTTGTTCTAAGGACTAGAAATAATGCATTAAATAATGCACAAGGCCTTGACACATGCAGATGTCTAATAAATGGTATCCTTTTCCAAACAGTGAGGGCAAAGCGAGAGAATGGGGCCTCATTTATGGGCAGTCTAATGGAGAAGACAGACATGAAATAACTGTTCCCTGAGTGTGACTAGCACCCCAATAGAGGACATACAGGGTGTTGAGATACCAGATAAAAAGGTGAGCCAACCTCGCCTACATCATTATAGGACTTCCTGAGAAGGTGTTTAAGCTGAAACCTGAGGTCGAATATGAGTACCAGAATAAAGAGAGAGTGTAGAGGATTTTATTTTCCAAAGACAGTTGCGTTATCTTGACACATGCATTTCTTGCAATGCAACTTTGACATTTCTTCCTTCTGGAGATGGGATCTCTGTGGCTTCCCCCCTTGAATCTGGTGGGCTTGTAACTATAGTTAAAGTGATGCTATGTGACTTCTGGTCCTAGGTCATGAAACACAACACAACCCCCGCCTGGTGGTCTTATATGGTCGTGAACTGTGTGTCGGGGGATTATCACTCTCAGAACTGGATACCACACGCTGAGCTGAGCAGCCCACGGAGACTGTCACCAGCCCTCAGCCCGGCTGTGTCCACTGACAACCAGCCATGTCAGTGCACCATCAAAAGCGATTCCTCCAGCTCCAGTCAAGCTTTGGGCAGACAGGACATAGAGCAGAGAGGAGCCATCCCCACCAAGCTCGCCCCCAATTGCAAGTTCTGGAGTCAGGTAAATGATTGCTGTTGTTTTAAGCCACTTAGGGTTGGGATGGTTGCTATGCAGTGACAGGTCATGAGAACAAGGGAGAGAGTGCTGCAGGCATCAAAAGAAGCGTGTGCAAATGCCTGGTGTCACATGTTAGCAGGAGGATGGTGAGAGTCTGGGCTACAGAGGTAGGCAGCCCAGGGGCTGGCCGAGTGGCACGGTGGTTAAGCGCTGGCTTGAGAAGCCAGCAGCCCCAGTTCGGGTGCCACATATGAGGGCTAGTGACACTGCCCTCAAAAAAAAAAAAAACAAAAAAAACCCCAGAGGTAGGCAGCCCAAACCTTCCTCCACCCTGTAGGGTAGTTGGGTCTGTGGCCTCCAGGAACTGGGGACAACTGAAGAGTTTTCAGTAAGATCTCAATGTGATCAAAATTGTGCTTTTCAAAGATCACCCAGGTGGTTGACTGGCAAAAGAATGAACAAGAGGAAAAACCCATGGGATGTGTGTAAATAGCCAGAATCAGACCACTGGTAGTCCTCCAGGCAGGAGAGAGTAATGAGGCCATGTTTCAACTGGCCCAGCCAAAGAGAAAATCATGAGTTGAGATGAGCTGCTTTCTTTTCCTGCATCACCCCCATCGCTCTAAGCCCCTGTGGGCCCGCCCTCCACCTCCAGACTAGGAGGCAGAAGGGTGTGGTTTACCAGCTGGAAGAGAGGTGCTGACTGTGCACAGGTCACAGGCGATGTCTGCATGCTGACTTGGACCTTGTCTTCTCGTTCTGAACTCACCCTCCCCTCCCCTTTGTCACGGCCCCTCTCTCTTCCCTCCTTCTTTCTCTTCCTCCTGTCTCAAAGGAAAACTGGCTCATGCATTCTTGTAAGTCTGTGTGTCTCACCCCAGGCCCTAAGCTAAGAGCTTAACTCATTTGTTCTCTTCCGTTGGGAGCAGTGGAGGCCTCTTGTCTAGCTATCCTGGATGGTGTGCCTCACTGGACAACAGGAAGTACCTTCAACAAATCAAGGCCCCACTCCAAGACAGCAGTGGCTTGGCCTGGGGAAGGGGGAATGAGGGCACAGAGGCATGAGGAACAGAGATGGAGCCCAGGAGGCCACCTGCAATGACTTAGCTTTGCCAGTCCTCGGGAACCTCATTGGAAGGCAGATGAGCAGCCTACTCCTGAATTTGTTTTCCTTTCTACAAGTTCTCCAGTGACTCCCAGTCTGTCACCAGAAATAATCCTTCATTGGAGCTCTCTGCTTGCAGTCAAATTCTGTTACCCAGTTCATTGCTGTGGGCTGCCATTAAGATGTCTGTCAGTACATGTTCGAAAATCTGGACTCACATGAAGAAAACATTCACAAATATCGCCTGTGGAGGGCTATGTGTCAGGATCCCTGACACTGAAACACTGGAAAACTCTGCCTTGTACCCACATTGAAGGATGTATGCATGACATGCCCCCCCTTGTCCCTCCTCTTTCTGTGGCACAGCCTTCTTCCTCTACCTCTTCCAGCTCCTTTTCTCTGTGTACTCTTTCACATTTTTCCATAAATGGAAAACTGGAAGCAAAAATTGGCCTATCTGAGGCTATATAAACAGAAGCATGATTCTAGAATGAAGGAGGTGAGAGTCCTACTGTCGTTTGCATTTTTTTCCTATCACAGAGTATTGTATTAAATTCTGTCCCCTGTGATGATCTTCCCTTGAGGAAATGGAGGCCTCAGATCTAGCCATGTTATTAAGGAAGGGTTATAGGATTAAAGGAATCATGGCGCATGGTGGGAGAGGGGGTGGTGTCATACAGCCAAATTATATCCCACTGTAAGATGATGGTCACTTGGGCTGGGATGGGAGCAGTGGCAGCGCAGGCCTCATTTTAAGAGGGATGGAGACAAAGAAAAGCACCAGGCTGGGAAGATCTCATACCCCCACAGGCCTGGTGTTAGCTGGGGGGATGCTGAAGCTAGAAGAGCACTGCTTTTCAAATATGGAGAAACCAGAGGAGACAAGGAGTACAAAAGTGGGGAGATCAGTGACCAGGAGACAGTTTTTAGGTCAACGTAAGGATGAGCTTTCTAATAGCCAGGAAACTTCCCAAGATGGAAAGAGTTACCTTATAAAGTGGTAGCACCCTGTCACTAAGAGTGTGCAAACACAGACTATTGTGGAGAAGCCACAAGCACTTGCCAGGTGATTGCATGTTTTCATTTAGATTTCTATGGCTTTTCCCCAGAGCTTAACAGTATAGGATGACATATTATTATAAATAGTTCAGCCTTGACTGCAGAACATCCTGGGAACTCTATGAGCAAGTTGAGGGCTACATGAGGGGCTGGAAAAAACTAACAGAGACAGTGAGGCTGGTCTAGTCCTGGGAGAAAAAGTCAATCAGTTCATTCTAACAATACAAGGCCGAAGTGCGTGTGGCAGACTCAAGTTCAGAGTCTTTCTTTTTTTTAGGGGGGGGGGGGTTGGGGGAGGGGAACAGCATTGGGGAATCGGGGAAGGGGAACAGACAAGTTGTTATCCTTTTGTTCTTCAGTCTAGTTGTGGAGGACGTTGCTTCAATATTTCTTGATACACTCACTCACTTGTTCACTTGCTCATTCAACAAATATTTATTGAGTGTCTGTGTGCACCAGCTCTGATCTCCAGGAATTTCCAATCTGGGTGGAAGGACAAATAAGAAAATGAGTGATGTACTATTAAATAGATGGGGATTTATTGGTTCATGTACTTGGAAGGGCAGGGGTGATGCCAACATGAGGCAGCACTGACTTTGAGGAGATTATTGACATCCTTGGGATTCTCTCATTCTATCTCCAGTTCTGCTTCTCCACACTTGTCTGCCTCATTTTCCTCTGTAGCAGGTGAGCTTTTTTCCCCACAGATACACAACTTGATTCTCCCTCCTCATCTCAGGATAAAAATACCAGGGAGAGCTCTGGTTAGCCAGGCCTGGGAAGAGCTCTCTGCCTAGGACTGATCCCCCCAGAACCACATGACTGGAGAGGAGGGAAGGGCAATTGAGCTTTCCCACTAAAAGAGATGAGGCTTTCCCCAGAAGAAGGGGGTAAGAGGGGCTGAGCGCCAAAACCAAAAGGTGTTTTGGGAGAGGCTCAAACCAGTCCTTGGAGACCCAGAAATGATTTGGGGAGGAGGTGAAGCTTATGAGTCCTCTAAGGTATGTTTGTCTATGTGCAGTTGGGGTGAGGAGCGGGGACCTGGGAAGGGGAAAGGACAGACCAGGAAGCAGCAGATTGGTGAGGTTTAGGAAGTAGGTCAGAATGGCTTAGGTGTAGAGGGGAGGTGGAGAGAGGTGTGGTGGGAGGTGGTGAGATAGACAGGGGCCCAGGCTGGGAGCAGAATTCAAAGCTGGATTAAGTATGATGTTCTGCAGGTGTAAACACAGGTATCATCAGGTCTGAGCAGTGGTCAGGGCATGATAGGAAGGCATCTGTGCAGTGGTGGTTTCCCAATCCAGGATATCTGGGCATGGCTGCTTCACAGAGGACCAGAATTGTGGTTTGGGGAATGGCTGGCAGGAACCAAGCAGAGGTCAGCCAGAGCCCACCTGGAGTGGACGGGGGCTCTGGATCCTCTCCCAGGCTCAGTCTCCAGCTCCAGATCTGGGCAGACAGAAGCTGCAAAGTCCAATGGTCAGGCTGAGAATGACCCAGGCATACCACAGTCAACTGGGGCAGTCTGTGTGGGGACAGGCCACCACATGCATGAGCTAGGAACGAATCAATTAGGAATGCCTCTGGCTGCAAGTAATGGAATACAAGACTAGTAGAGGCTTGACCCATAGTGCTGCTGTGGACTTCACAAGAGGCCTTCAGGGAGGCATTTCAGGATAGCTGTTAGCTTCACAATGTCAGAGTACTGGCTCAATCTCTGTCATTCTCTAGACCTTCTCCTTGTGGTTGCAAGAACCTGCCATAGCTCCAGGCATAACCATGTCCAAAGGACGGAAGCAGGGAGAAGCCAAGGAGGTAAAAATGAAAAACGCTGCTCATATGTCTCTCTTCCTGTCAAGAAAAGACCTCCTACTTGGAAGCCTGCTGACAAATTTTATGTTGTATGTCATTGGCCAGAACTGGGACATGTGGCCACCTCAGCTGCAAGGGAGAGTTGATACTGGGAAGCAGGCAAGATGGGGGTTGGTAATGGCTGTTAGATAAGCACCAACAGTGACCACTGCAATTAAAAATGGAAATTTCCTGCCCTTTCCCCCACCCCCATATTCTGGGTTGAGTGGATGATGAGATTTCAGCTTGAGCTAAACCCCACATGGAACAAGCTGAGAAACAGCCAGAATTTCCAAGTGGTAACAGTGCCTTCTCATCAGCTTGCAGTAGAACAAGCTAGCAGTTGCAGATAAAATGTAGTCAAGCCCCATACGGGACAAGGACAAGCCTGGCATTCCTTATGCCACCCTTTGTGAAGGGCTGCTGGGCCAAGGCCTAAGCAATCAGAGTCAGTTCTTATAACAAGCTTGTGAAACAGGCCTTTTATTTCCATTTTGAAGATGAGAAACTCAGACTTAGAGAGACTGGTAATTTTCCCAAGGTCATTAAACTAATGAGTGGAAACTGAGATGGATTATCAGGCTTTGGAGTCAGGAACCTTTCTCTTAACCACTAAGCCAGTTAATTTCACACTTCCTGTGCGTGCGAATCACCTTATTAAAAATCAAATTCTAGGACCCATGACCCAAGGATCCTGAGTCAGCAGGCCTGGGGTGGGACCCAGGGGTGTGTGTGCATCTAACAAGCATCCCAGATGTTTCTAACGTCAGAGGTTTTGAGGCCTCGCCTAATGGGCTCTATGCTTCACAGCTTTCCAAAAATCTGAGTCCTGCTGTCACATACACACAAAAAACAAAACCCTTCTGGACCTGTCGCCCTCCACTCTCAGCATTTTTTTTCTGCATCCCTTCTGAATAGTTATCATACTCAGTCATACACATTGCCATCTCAGATTATATATATATATATATATATATATATATATATATATATATATATATGCTTTGACAAAAGCATTTCTCTTATACATTTTCCTCTGTCCCAAAATTCCCAGTACATTGCTAGCCATGCAGGAGTTTGACAAATATATTTGGTTTGCATCGATTTCTCAGCATTTCAAGGTACCCAGATAATGGGCCCCTGAATAAAACTATAGCTTTTGAATAGCTGGCATTGTTTGATTAATGAAATCACCATAAATATATTGAGTTTACTTGATAATAAGTAATCACAATCAATTGATAATGAAGTGAAATATACAACCACTTAATTGAGAATAATTGGATGAATGACAAACTTAGGCTCCTAATTAATATTAATTGTATCACTGAGACACTTTTGGAATCCCAAAGACAAGTAATTAAAACTCTCTCAGGTAAGAAGGATAAATTCTCCTGTTTGGCTGTCCAGGAAAAAGGGATCCATTTATAATCAATTTCTAAACTAGATTAAGAATAGTAATGATGGTATTACCTTTGGACAGATGCTTCAATGGGGAGCTTGAGTTGGGTTAATTTGAATGGTCCAATATTGAACATTTCTCAAAAGAGTACCATTTAATCTGGCAGCTCTAGGGAGGTTTTACTAATTAATTGAGGGTTTGGATTGAAGAAAAATGCAAACTGAGCACTTGTGGGATCTGTAAATGGCAGATGTGTCACCAACCCTGGCCCCAGGTGAGACTGTTCCATATACACTCACTGTTTGGCCAATTCAGAGCTCCTCAAGTAAGCCTTGTGTTGGCTGTATCAGTGCTTCCCACACTTCAACGTGAAGAGTCATCTGAAATCTTGTCAAAATTCAGAATCTGATGTTGTAAATTAGGAAGGGACTTGAGATTCTTCATTTCTAACCAGTTTCTAGATGATGGACCACACTGAGTAGCGAAGTTATAGCACATATGTCAGACCATGCTCAGCAGTCAGATCTGTCCCTACAACTTCCAGCCACATTCTGGGGAGGTAGAGAACAGCTGTCAGAGATTCTCTTGGCCAGATTACCCAGTATCTACTCACGGTTCCCACACAAGCCATACACTTTATCATCTGTGGACCTTTCCATGCACTGTCTCCTTTACCTGGTATGCCTTGGCCTTCAAAAAGAGCCAGGAATCTAAGATGAAGCCATAGAAACAAACTCTGGCTTCCTGAGGGACAGGTTTCTATCTTGCATCACTCAGAGCTCTGATGAAATTGACATATTTGGGTTATCTGGGGCTACTGAGAACAAAGGAGAGTAGGGGAGGCTCACTACAGCATCATATGGCCTTCAGTGCCACAGAAATAGGCCACAGCTGGGTGCACTTGGGAGAGGGCACCCAATGGGTGGATTGTTCCCTGGGAGGGAAGGAGATGAAAGCGTGTGACCAACATCCTAGTCTTTTGACAGGCTGCCTGAAGGACCATTATCTTCCTCAATTGATTTGGAGCATTGATGGAAGCCAGCACACTTTGGATGCCTGATGGCCACTGAGAGAAAAGTTGTGTAGGAAGTCTTGCCGTGGCAATACCAGAGAACCCGCAGTACCACAGACAGACACCAGAAGAAGGAAGAGATTATGAGCTCCTTGAAAATATATCAGCAAATCTATCTAGCTAAGAAATTAAATGCACAAGCCCAGAGAAGCTACATCCCCCCAAAATGGTTTCAGATTCCCTAGAATCCATAGCCAGGTTGAAAGGTATGCAAAGCTAGTCTGTAATGACTGGGAGAAGTGGCTGTTTTTACAAATACTCAAAAGAAATACTGTTTTTATAAAACTCAAAAACAACAAATTCCAAGGCACCTGAAGAAACAAGGAAATGTGACCCAATCAAAGGAGCAAAAACTAAATCTCCAGAAACTAATCAAAAGAGAGGGCCGGCCAAGTGGCACATTGGTTAAGAGCTGGTTTGGGGATGCCAGCAGCCCCAGTTTAGATCCCACATATGAGGGCCAGTGACACTGCCCCCTACAACTAACAACAGCTCCACATGGAGCTGGGCTGTGGGAGCCCCGGCAACGGTGTAGGCTGCAGCCCCTGCTGCAGTGGGCTGCCATAGGGTACAGTGAGTGGCCGGCAGCCAGCGTGAGTGGCCGGCAGCCAGCGTGAGCTGCAAATAGCCACGATGAGCCACCATCCAGAGGCCAGTGACCAATCTGCCTCATCCGGGAAGAGCGCAATGATGATACCAATATGGGCCAGTGAAGCAACATCCTCCGCAACTAGACTGAAGAACAACAACAAAAAAAGACAGCAACTTGTCTGTTCCCCTTCCCTGATTCCCCAACGCTGTTCCCCTCCCCCAATTCCCCAATAAAATCTTTGGGGGAAAAAAAGAAAGAGAGATCTTTAAATTACCTAGAAAATAATTCAGAATAATTATATTAAAGAAGTTGGGCCAGCTGAGTGGCTTATTGGTTAAGAGTTGGCTTGGGAGAGTGTATTGCAAACTGATTACCACAATAGAGGTAGTGAATGCATTTATCCCCTCACATAACTACGGTTTTTTGTGTGTAGTGATAACATTTAAGATCTACTCTCTTAACAACTTTCAAATATATAATACAGTATTGTTAATTATAATTACCATGATGTGCATTAAATTCTCCAATTTGATTTATCCTACATCTGGGTTTAGTACTCTCAGACTAACATATACCCATCTTTTCCATCGCCAAGCCCCTGACAACCACCATTCGACACTGTTTCCATGAGTTCAGCTTTTTTAGATTCCACATTGACATTATACAGTATTTGTCTTTCCGTCTGACATAATTTATTTAGCATAAATACCCTCTGGGTCCATCCATATTGTCACATATGGTAGGATTTATTTCCTTCTTGTGACTGAATAATGTGTGTGTGTGTGTGTGTGTCTCAAAGTTTTTAAGATTTTTAATAAAATATGGCTAATATACAATATTATACATTTCATATATAAGTATTATAGTTTCAGATGTACACCATAGTTATTGAACATTTATATATCTAAATAAGTGATGACCATGGTAAGTCCAGCAAACACCTGACACCTTACCATGCTATCATAATATTATTGACTACATTCCCTATACAACATATTATATTCCCATGACTTATCTGTTTTATATCTGGAAATTAGGACCTTCTTATTCCCATTTACCTTTCCCCGCTTTTACAAATTTTATATTACAGCTGACATTCAGTATTACTTTATATTAATTTCAGGTGTACAGCATAGTGGATAGGCATTTATATAATTTATGCAGTGGTCCCCCTTACTAGTCTAGTACCCACCTGGCGTTATTCATCGTTATTACCATATTATTGATTATATTCCCTATGCTTTACTTTACATCCCCATGACTATTTTGTAACTACCAATTTGTATTTCTTAATCCCTTCACCTTTTCCACCCTACCAGACTCCTCCCATCTCATAAATCTAGTACCCATATGAAACCATACGTAGTTATTGCAATATTATTGACTATATTCCTTAGGCTCTACCCTCCATCCCCTTGACTACTTTGTATCAACCAATTTGTATTTCTTAATCCCTTCCCCTTTTTCACCTATCCCCAACCTCCTCCCATCTGGCAACCATCAAAATGTTATCTGTATCTGGGACGGCCGAATGGCGCGGTGGTTAAGTGCTGGCTTGGGACTCCAGTGGACTCAATTCAGGTCCCACATATGAGGGCCAGTGACACTGCCCTCAAAAAAAAAAAATGTTCTCTGTATCTATGAGTTTGCTTCTGTTTGGTTTGTTTATTTTGTTCTTTAGATTCCACATAGAACGGAAATTACATCGCATCTGTCTTTCTCTGTCTGACATACTCCACACAACACAATACCTCCCAGGTCCATTCATGCTGGCGCAGATGGCAAGAACCCATTCCCTCCCATGGCCGAGCAATATTCCATTGTATATATGTACCACCTACTCTTTTTTTTTTTTCTTAAGATTTTTATTGGGGATTCAGGGGAGAGGAACAGCGTTGGGGAATCGGAGAAGGGGAACAGACAAGTTGCTGTCTTTTTGTTCTTCAGTCTAGTTGTGGAGGACGTTTCTTCACTGGCCCATGTTGGTATCGTCATTGCGCTCTTCCTGGATGAGGCAGATGGGTCGCCGGCCTCTGGATGTCGCTCACCGCGGCCATCAGCAGCTCACGCTGGCTGCCAGCTGCTCACTCTGGCTGCGGGCCACTCACTGTAGCCTATGGCAGCCCAGCTCCAAGTGGAGCTGTTGTTAGCTGTGAAGGGCAGTGTCACTGGCCCTCATATGTGGGATCTGAACTGGGGCTGCTGGCATCCCAAAACCAGCTCTTAACCAATGCACCACTCGGCCGGCCCTGTACCACCTACTCTTTATCCATTCTTCCATTGATGGACATCCAGGCTGTCTCCACATATGGCCATTGTGAATAATGCTGCCATGAACATAAGGATGTACACATTCCCCTCAAAGTAGCATTTTGGGTTTCTTTGGATAAATATCCATTGGGATTACTGAGCCCTTCTTTGTCTCTTGTTATAGCCTTTGTTTAAAAGTCTATTTTGTCTGGTATAAGTATTCCTATTCCAGCTTTATTTTATTTTATTTTATTTTCATTTCCATTTTCATTAAATATCTTTATCCATCCCTTTATTTTCTGTCTATGTGTGTTTTTCAATCGAAGTGAGTCTCCTGCAGGCAGCATATGTATGGGTTTTGTTTTCTCATCCATTCAGCTACCCTATGTCTTTTGATTGGAGCATTTAATCCATTTACATTTAAAGTTATTGTTGATAGATAAATAATTATTGTCATTTTATTATTCATAATTTTTATCTTTTTTTTTTTTCATCTCAAAGAAGTTCCTTTAACTTTTCTTGTAATACTAGTTTGGTGGTGAACTCCTTTAGTTTTTGTTTGTTTGCGGTTTGGGTTTTTTGTGTTTTGTTTTTTGTGTTTGTTTTGTCTTAGAAGCTTTTTATCTGTCCTTCTATTTGAAGTGATAACTTTGCTGGGTAGGTACTCTTGGTGGGAGGTCCTAACCTTTCATCACTTTGAATATTTTTTGCCAATCCCTCTGCCTGCAAAGTTTCTTTTGAGAAATCTGCTGACAATCTTATGAGAGCTCTCTTTTAAGTAGATAGTTGCCTTTCTCTTGCTGCTTTTAAGATTCTCTCTTTGTCTTTAAGTTTTGGCATTTTAATTATAATGTGTCTTGGTGTGGTCCTGTTTGGGTTCATCCTGTTTGGGTCTCTCTGCACTTCCTAGGCTTGCATGTTTATTTTTTATTTTTTTTAAAGTTTTTAAATTGGAGAATTGGGGAGGGGAACAGTATTGGGGAATTGGGGAAGGAGAACATTGTGTTTTCCCAGGACCCATCAGCTCTAAATCAAGTTGTTGTCCTTCAATCTTAGTTGTGGAGGGTGAAAACTCAGCTCTAAGTCTAGTCGCTGCTTTCAATCTAGTTGGGGGAGAAAACGTAGTCCTCCATCCCATGTGGGAGTCGAATCTGCAATCTTGTTGCACACTGAGCCATCCTGTCACCCATCAGCAGCTTGGCTCAAGGTGATGTGTTCAGTCTTAGTTGCTGGGGGGGCACAGCTCACCATCCCATACAGGTGTCAAACCAGCAACCTTGCTGCTAAGAGCACGTGCTCTCACCAGTTCAGTAGCAGCTCAGCTCGGTCACAGCTCGCTGGCCCATGTGGGAATTGAACCGGTGATCCTGTTGCTTAGAGTTTGCTCTCTTAACCAACGGAGCCACTCAGCCAGCCCTGTTTATTTTTTTCACCAGGTTAGGAAAATGTTCAGTTATTATTTCTTCAAACATGTTCTCAATCCCTTGCTTTCTCTTTTCTCCTTCTGGTATGCCTATGATTTGAGCATTGTTACATTTGATGTTGTTCCAGAGGTCTCTTAAACTGTTTCAAATTTTTTGGATTCTTTTTCTTTTTGCTGTTCTGATTGGGTGTTTTCTGATACCATGTCTTCCAAATCTCTGATTTGATCCTCTGCTTCACTAGTCTGCTGGTGATTCCTTGCAGTGCATTCTTCATTTCAGTTATTGTATTCTTCACTTCTGATTGGTTCTTTTTTGTTGTTTCTGTGTCTTTTTTTATGTTTGATATCTCTTTGTTGAAGTTCTCATTAAGTTCCTTGAGCATGTTTTCAACTCTGTATCTGGTACGTTGGTTGCCTCTATTTCATTTAGTTCTTTTTCTGGAGTTTTCTCCTGTTCTTTCATTTGGAATATATTTCTTTGTTTACTTATTTTGGCAGCCTCTCTGTGTTTGTTTCTGTGTATTAGTTAGATCTGCTATGTTTCCAATTTTGCCAGGTGGCTTTATGTAGTAGGTGCCCTGTAGAATGGAATGGCACAGTCTCCCTGGTCACCTGAGTTGGGTACTCCAGGGGTGTCCCTTGTGGGGGTTGAGTGTGCCCTCCTGTTATAGTTGAGCCTTGATTGCTGTTGGCATGTCAGTGGGTGGGACTGATCTTCCCACTGACTGTCTCTGAGGTTTGGCCACATCCACGCCTTACAGGCTTCTATGTGGGAGGCTTACCCCACTGAGTGAGATTCATCCCAGTGGGTTCTGGTGTCTGTTATATGTCAGTTATATCAAAATAAAGATGTAAAATAAGGAAAAATGAAAGATGGAAATTAAAATGGCACAAGTGATAGAAAAATTATGCAGGTGTAGATGACGGTGAAAAGATGACAAATTTAATGCATGCACATTATTTTGCAAATTCTCAAAGCCTTAGTAAAACTACATAAATTTCTTTTCACTTAAAAGATAGAGGTATACTGGACACACATTCTAACTGGATGCCAAATGGCCAAGTGTTAAATCAATATTCAGCTAACTCCAAATGGGACCATTACATAATGAACTTCTATGATACAAGAATAAATATGAAATTTTAAAAAATAAAATAAAATTTATATAGAAAGCCAAGGGAATTAGAAAACTAAAACAATTTTGAAAAAGAAGAATAAAATGAGAGGAACCCATCTATCTCTTCTCAAGATTTATTATATAGCAACAATAATCAAGACTGTGGTAGGGGCAGAGGTAGACATATAGATTAATGTAACAGAACAGAGAAATATTAATAGAATCATACAAATACAGTTAGCTGATTTTTGACAAAGATTCCAAATCAGTTCAGTGAAGGAAAGATAAACTTTTCAACAAGTGGTGCAGAAACAATAGATATCCATAGCTATAAAGTAAACCTCCATCTGAGTCTCACGCCTTGTATAAAAATTAACTCAAACTGGATCACAAACTTAAATGTAAAACTTAAAGCAAAGCTATAAAAGTTTTAGAAAAAGAAAAGAAAGTCTTTAGAATCTAAAGCTAGGCAGAAAATTCTTAGATTTGTTACAAAGGCACAATCCATATAAGAAAAAGATAATAGATAAATTAAGCCTGAACAAAATTTAAAACTTTTGCTCTGTGAAAGACCATGTTAAGAAGATCTATGGTCTGGAAGCAAATGCTTCCAAACCACATTCTGAGAAAGGATGAGTAGTATCCAGAATATGTAAAGAACTTCCAACCATCAATAGTAAATATATCAAACAATCCGATTAGGAAATAGGCAAAATACATGAAGAGCCATTTTAGTGAAGAGGATTTACAGATGGCAAATAACCACATGAAAAAATGTTCACCATCATTAGTAACTAAGGAAATGCACACATATCAAAATGGCTAAAATAAAAAATAGTAACAACACCAAATTTTGGTGAGAATAAGGACAAACTGGATTATTTACATTGCTAATTGGAAACAAAATGGTATAGCCACTCTGGTAACGTTTGCACTTTCTTAAAAACCAAACACGCAACTACCATATGACCCAGCAATTGCCCTTCTTAGAGTTATGGAGACATATGTCCAGGCAAAAACATAGGTACAAATGTTTATAACAGCTTTATTCATAATAAAAAAAAAACACTGGAAGCAACTCAGATGTCCTTCAGCAGGTGAATGGTTAAACAAACCGTGGTACAGCGATACCATAGAATTCTACTCCATAATAATAATGATGAACACATCACTGAAACATGCAACAACCTGTACAAATCAACAGAGAATACGCTGAGGGAAAAAAGCCAGTCCCAAAAGGTTGCATATCATATGACTCCATTTATATAACAGTCTTAAAATGACAAAATTATAGAAATGGAGAATAGGTGAGTGGTTGCCAGTTCCTAAAAATGGGGTGGGGAGGCAGGACCAAATTGGGCATGGCTATAAAGGGGCAACATTAGGGAACTTTGTGATGGGAGTGTTCTGTGCCTTGACTGTTTCAATGTTAGTATCCTAGTTATGGTATTGTAGTATAGTTTTGCAAGATATTACTATTGGGGGAACTGAAAAAAGGGTACACAAGATCTCTCCATATTATACATAATAAATTTCTTTAATAGGGTCATTGACACAGACTGGTTGTCAACTTGTTTTGGTTTTGGGGGGTGGAACAATATTTTTTAAGACATTTTTTAGAGCATTTTTAGATTCACAGAAAAATTGAAAGGAAAGTACAGAGATTTGTCCCCACACATGCATAGCCTCCCCCATCATCAATATTTCTCATCAGAGAGGTATATTTGTTAAAACTGAGGAATCTGCATTGACAGACTGACCACCATCACCCAAAATCCACAGTTTATATTATGGTTCACTCTTGGTGTTGTGCATTCTGCGGATTTGGACAAATGTCTAATGACATTTTCCCTGCCCTAAAAATCCTCTGTGCTACTCTGTATTGTTTTTATAACTAAGTGTGAATCTATAATTATCCCAAAATAAAATGTTTAATTAAAAATAAAAGATAACGGAGAGCTCACATGCTGTCCAGTATTAGAGAACCAGACCTGAGGTTTCCAAGGTCAGGTAAAGTCAAGGTACAGAGCAGCCATTGAGAAGGTATCTCTTCTGACATTACTGGCCCAGAGCCCTGAGTTTGCACTCCTGGGACCACTAATGCGAAACCCTGAGCACAGCTGACAAAATTGCAACACTTCTGTGCCTGGACAATGAAGCGTCCACCTCTCTTGCAGAGCAGATCTTCCACAGTCCTGCTTCTTTGCATCACCAGCACCCAAGTCAAAGACAGTACAAGTGCACAGAGTGGTAGAGCATGGGTCATGTGCCTATTTAAGCTAAAAGGGGGATGAGGAAAAAAGTATCTGACATTTTTTACTTCCACAATGGTAGGCTTGCCATGAACCAAAACTCACTAGGTGGGGAGCTCCCCAGTCATACAGAAGGTGCCAAAAAAAGTATACATATTTAAAGAAAAAAAATGATTAAAATTGTAATATTCAACACATACCAATAAGAAAAGGTGAACACAAGTCACATTTGATTTCTGCAATTATAAGAGGTGCTCAAAGTGGTTACCATCAGTGTCCAGACACTTCTGATTATGGCGAACTGCTGCTTGAGCAACATTGACCAAAGTGTCCACTTGTATACATTTTTTTGGCACCGACGGTAGAAAGGGGATCAGATGAACAATGACCAGTGTCTACCATACCCATCCTTTCTCTCTCTTCCCTCTTGTTATCCTGACCCTATACATTCTCTTCACTCAGCTCAATTCTCCTTGTGCTTTAGGGAACAAGTTAGAGGCCATGTCCTCAAGAAAGCCTTCCCTAACTTGTTCTCCCCCTAGGTTGGGTCTGGTTCATTTCCTGTGTATTTCCATATATCAGGTTCATGTCATGTCAACCCTACTAGGCTCTGAATCTTGAGGAGAGAAATGCCATCTGACGCTGCATGGGACCCCAAGTTCAATAAAGGTTAAGTAAAGGGGAAGCAAGAAAGGAAAGTGACTTCCGCAAGTCAAAGTCACCTTTCCCAGAAAGAGATTAACAGATACAGTGTTGCACAGTCTCCTGAGAGCAAAGGGGGACATGGTAAGGATAAGATGGGGTGAATGGACAACCTTGAACTACCTGGGACATGGTGAACATGTGTGGGGATGATGGTCAGAAACCAATGTCACTGGGGTAGTGAGAGAGAAAGCTTCTTCCCAGGCAGAAAAACCTATGAAGTTCTGACAATTAAGTTTGCAAACTTCTTGCAATGATGTTACTAACCTTTTTTGATATCAGAGGGATTATTCATTATGAATTTGTACCAACTGAACAGTTAAACAAGTTTACTATTTGGAAGTGCTGAAAAGCCTGTGTGAAAAAGTTAGACAACAAGTCATGGCTCTTGCATCATGACAATGCACCAGCTCATACAGCACTGTCTGTGAGGGAGTTTTTAGCCAGTAAACAAATAACTGTATTGGAACACCGTCCTACTCACCTGATCTGGCTCCCAATGACTTCTTTCTTTACCTGAAGATAAAGGAAATATTGAAAGGAAGACATTTTGATGACATTCAGGACATCAATGCTAATACAACGACAGCTCTGATGGCCATTCCAGAAAATGTTCCAAAATTGCCCTGAAAGGTGAACTAGATATTGGTATAGGTGCATAGCTTCCTATGGGGAGTACTTCAAAGGTGGCCCTAATGATACCCAGCAATGAGGTATGTAGCACTTTTTCTAGGATGAGTTCACAAACTTACTTGTCTGACCTCATATAATCGTTGTAAATATGCTGGAACTATCAAAAGCCCATGATATATCCTCCACATAAATTATGAAGCATCATGGTTCTATTTGCTCTATGTCAGTGTAAAAACATCTCAGTTTTTCAAAAGATGGAATATTAAAATGTGTCACTAGTTTATCTGCTCTTTTCCTGCCACCCTCTACCATCTCCCCACAAAACAAAAACAGAACTCCCTCCCACATTACATTGAAGCTCAGGTGCTTCCAAGTAGGACTATGGCAGATTTGTCCTCATACCAGGGAGGATGCAGTCAGGGATACTTCTATAGAAGTCGCAGCAATGGAGCAGTTTCTGAGCTGAGTCATTCAGAAAATTCTTAAATGGTTCTAGAAATGAGGCAGGAGGGCAGGTGGCTCCACAGGCTAAGTACAGAGCACCCTCACAGAAGACTCCAAGACCTGTGGCGTGAGCACAGCTATGACCCTCAGGTGGGTCAGCCTCTCCTGGTTCTGTCCACCTCCAGCCAGTGGGCAAAGGCTGAAGCTCTCAGGTTTGTCTTGCTGCCTTGTTCTGGTCCCAAGGCAGGCGCTGACAGCCTGCTTCATAGCTTTTTTGCATCGTCAATTCCCTGCTGGCTCCAGTGCCCAACATGCCATGGGGGCGGGAAAGTTTTGAGGAGCACTGTTGAAAGGGAGCCAATGCCCACCATGTCCTCATTTCCCCAGTGGTGGGGCGCCCAGACTTCCGGCAGGCTGGTTCTTACCTGTACTTTGAAACCAATATTCCACTTAAATTCCCTTTGACAGTTGGTTGAATAACAATGCATTCCACTAAGACAGGCTAATGGGAAAGTAATCTTTCCCTTTCAGAGCTATTGCTCTGTGAAGTGCTTACCAAACAGGATTTTTAAATAGCAAGAGAGCCAAACTCAATTTGGGAATTAATGTGTTTAAACCCAGCTGGAAATGTTCCTGTTTATTCCCAAGGCAGAAACAGGAATTGGGAATCCTCAACCAGCCCCCCAGGGTTTGGGGACTGAGAAGAAGCCAGAAACCCATGGTATGTCTCAGAGGAATCAGAGTCAGGTTCCAGCAATGACACCTGACAGCCCCGCCGCAAAAGTCTCCTTCCTGAGCCTTAAAGCCCATCCCCTCAGCCACTTAAAGGTAGATACAGTATCAGTCACCTCTGGACCAATGCCCGGGTTATAGAAAAACCACCCTCTGCTCCCCATGGACCAGTGGATACCATGGCTGTTGGCACCATGTTTTTATCTCCAAGACACGTACAGGCCCTTGTGCTCAGGTCCTTTCAGCTGGAGAGCCCGGTTGGCTGTTGGGAGCTGGGGCTGCTCCCTCCGCCTGAGGCTGGCAGCCTGGGCCACACCAGGCCAAGACGGAATCAGGATAAGCCTGGGGTGGAGAAGCTGCCCTGGCAGAGGATGGGGATGCATGCAGCTCAGACACTCCTCCCAGCACCCAAACTCGGTTTCCTTGCAGGACCCCAGACTTCCCACCATTCAGGGGCTTCCTAAACTGAAGCTCAGGGGAAGTCCAGCAGTTTCCCTGTGACAGAGGCATCTACCACCAACTGACGATAAACACCTCAACTGCAACAGGGCCCCCCAACTTGGATCCTTCTCTCAATCTCTGCAGCTTATTGCTTCTCTCCATCCCCCACCCCCATTCTTCCACCTCCCCAGACCAGAGCCACGCCCTGGGCATCCCGCTGTCTCAGCTTGGGGAATAGCTGTGCACTGGGAGTGCTGGAATGAGCATACTGAATTCATGTCTTCGGGGAGAGCAGAGGTTTATCAGATGGAAAAGTGATTGAATTCTTTTGTGTGTGTCTTAAAACTAAGCAAATTCACCTCCAAAATATGATGGTTTTCAGGAGCTGGAGAGAAGAGGAAATTGAACACGTACTTTTCTAAGTTCTGAGGTACTGATTGGGGACTAATGGAGGGAAACGGATAATTGGCTAATTGATCGGGTAATTTATATTATCAGACAATCATCAGGTTAAGAGTGCCCCCAGCAGGATATGGCCTATTCCCTGGTTAGATCTGTGGAGATGTAGAAGGCTGGAGACCCCAGTCTGTATGCCATGCTGTGTTAGAGGTCCCCAAGACCACCCTCAGGTTCAATGATTCTCTAGAAAGTCTTACAGAACAATACACAAAGAATGCCCCAAAAAATGTATACACATTTTAAAACAGAAAAAAACTGTATTAAAATTGTAATACTCAATATATACCAAAAACAAAAGATGAATACAAGTCACGTTTTACTTCTGCAATTACAAGAGATGCTCAAAGTGGTTACCCTCAGTGTCCAAACACTTGTACATTGTTTGGTCGACCTCTGTGGTGAGCGTGTAAACTGTTCCAACACCACAGCAGAAGAAGCAGGTCCTGTTGCTGTGCGAGGCCTCCAGGACCTTCCCTTGTGCACATCACACAGAGTACCATGCATCTCAAACTTATCATAAATGCATGCAATTGTTAGGTGTATTGGAGGCTCTGTTGCAGACTCACGTGTCCATTGTCATTGTACTTCCACAATGTTCTCAAATTTCAAATAAACTTCAAAATGGTCTTGCGCTCCTCGAACTACAACCGTGCTTCCACCATTTTCTTTGACTGTTCTGCCTTCTCGTATGGTGACACTAGCATTTATTTGATTAACACCATCTTTTGAGCAAAAGTCATACTACACATTGCTACTGTAATTCAACTTCAAAAAGTAATATATAGATAACATCCCTTAAAATGTGTATACATTTTTTTTGGATATATATATATATATATGGCAGAGTCCAGGCATGAGCATCTAGTTGTCCTCTCCCAGTGGAGTCATATGGACAGCACTTAACTCTCCCAGCAATAATGTGGGACAACACATATGAAATATTGCCAACCAACAAAACTCACTCTAGACTTAGTGTCCAAGGTTTAAATGGGGGACATGTAGGCATGAAAACCCCCCATAACTGACCTTGGCTATTCAGTCTTTCTAACCCTTCTCCCCCCAGAGGTCAAGCTGGTATAGTATGGTCCACAGCCCCAGGCAAACAAAAGCAAGCATTCACCATAAACCTCATTGTAGCATAACCTACCTAGTATGGCCCCAGCCATGCAAAGACTCTCTTATCAGGAAAGATATTCCAGTGGCTCAAAGGTTATCTTCCAGGAGCTGGTCAAGGGCTTAAAGAACTGTATAGGGTTTGAACAACCTGGGCCTGTGTAATTAACCCTTTCCTGCATATATGCCCTGACAGCTCTGTACAATGGAAAGCTTGGGGGGGAGGGGGGAAGAAGATTTCTGATTAATTCAACCTTATTTTTTTGTCATCTTTATTGGAAATTCTCTGTGAATTCTCTCTCCCTATGTAGAACGGTCATTTGGCCATACTGAATCATTTCTGCAAGACTTGCCAGCCCTCAGTGCTATCATTAAAAAAACAAAACAAAACAAAACAAAAAAACACAAAAAAAACCCACCAAACTATTTTAGAACAGTTTAGAATTAACAAAAAGTTGCCAAGATAGGCAGAGAGTTCCCAATACCCTCACACCAGTTTCCCTGTCATTAGCATTTTACTTTGATATGGTACATTTGCTACACTTAAGGGACCAATGTTAATGTATTATTATTAACTAAAGTTCATGCTTTATTCAGATTTTCATAGTTTTTATCTACTGTCATTTTTCTGTCCCAGAATCGCAGACAGGACACCACATTACATTTATTGTCATGTCTCCTTTACGCTCCTCTTGTCTGTGACAGCTTCTCAGGCTTTCCTTGTTTTTGATAATCTTAGTAGCTCTGAAGAATACTGGTCAGTATCTTTCCAAATGTTCCTCAATTAGGATTTGTCTGATATTTTTCCCATGATTAGGTCAGCATTACGGGTTTTCATAAAGACCACAGAGATAAAGTGTGATTCTCATAAAATCATATGAAGGGTACATGCTATCACCATGAATTATCACTGTCGATGTTGACCTTGATCACCTAGCTGAGGAAATGTTTGTCAAGTTTCTCTATTGCAGTTACTTTTTCCCCGCCCCCACTTTCCATACTTTGCTCTTTGGAAGAAAGTCACTACACACAGCTCACATCTAAGGAGTGGGCAGTTATCCTTGGGGATGCAGCACCTACATAAATTATTTAGAATTCTTCTGCATGGAAGATTTTACTCTTCTCCTCCATTTATTTTTATTTTCAATCATTTATTAATATCAGTGTGGACTCAAAGATATTTATTTTGTACTTAGATTATAATCCAATACTTTTTTTGCTCAAATTGTTTCAGCTTTGGCCTGCGAGAGCTCTTTTAGTTAATCTCTGAGTCCCTTTGACACATACCCTATTATTATGGGTTGTTGGTTGGTTGGTTGGTTGGTTGGTTTGTAGCACTTCTTTACTTTCTGATAGAATAAGATGTTCTAGTTTTGTCTTGTATAATTCATGTTCCATAAAATCTGACAATTCTCCAAGGGGTTATCATCTTTAATCTTGCACTGGGTACCTTAAAATTACAAAATGTCACATTGAAAAATGCCTTAACGCCATGTACTCTACCCCTCACTTTATAGATGAGGAAATTGAGGCAGGAAGGGGGTGGGTTAGGTAGACATTAGCCACAATCATGTATCAAAGCACAGTGAGGGCTAGCGCTCAGGCCTCTGAATGAGCTGCTCTTTCCACCACACCACAGAAATGTCCCGTCCTAATTTTTATTTGCAGAAGTAAAATAAGAAAGCTATTGGGTTGCACTTCAAGATGGCTTTCTGGAATAAATTTTTATTAGAACTTGCTTTCATGCTATTTTTTTCTCCTAAAAGTTGGAGACTGAAATAAAACTTCTGCTTAGTAAAGGTATCTGGTTAGTGCTGCTGCTTGATGAAAGTCTTGCTGGACGTACTCGGGGCTAGAGCCCTCTTGTTAACTAGTTTAAAACTCTGCCTTCTAGTATATATAGGCACTTGGTTACATTTTCCTTTTAGAAAGCCATTAAGTATTTGATGATAATCATCCCCATGGATACTGTAAATTTAGTCTTCTTAGGAAAACACAAGTTCTTGCATTTTAATACTACATTTACTGCATAACTGATTTTAGTGCTAAGGAATTTAGGGCACAAGTGGACAGGATTCTAGAAGGAAGCAATCCCATAACCAGGACAGCCAAAGCACTGACTTAGAGTCCAGGACAGGAGGATATTAAAGGACTAATGAAGCATCCAGCTGGAAAAGGTCTCTTCCAACCAGGACCACACACCTGCTTCTTCAGGGGGCCAGCCAGGGATCCTCCTTGGGTCGTGCAGCCAAAACAAGACCCCAGGTAATATGGCCAATACAAGTGTGAGTAGTTTATTAGTAAGTCTCAATTCTTTGGGGGATGAACATGGAAAGGTCTCATTTTCCCAAATACTGTGCTCTGGAGATTCTCCTTAATCTGCTAGATTCCTGTAATGACTGTGTGCTTCTATGAGGTATTTGCGATATGGAAAGAGCTTCCTTTGGGGTTTTTCTCTTTTTTTAAAAGATTTTATTGGGGAATTGAGGAATTGGGGAAAGGGAACAGTGATGGGGAATTGGGGAAGGGAAACAGCCAAGTTGTTGTCCTTCAGTCATAGTTGTGGGGGGCGCAGCTAGCTCAGCTCCAAGTCTAGTCATCATCCAGCCGCCTGTGGGCAGCTCACGGGCACTCAGCTCAAGGTGCTATGTCTTAGTTGCAGGTGGGCATAGCCCACCATCCCATGCAGAGTTGAACCGGCAACCTTGTTGTTAGGAACACGTGCTCTCACCAGCTGAGCCATCCTGCCATCTGTGGGAAGCTCAGCGGCAGCTCAGCTTGGGTGCAGCTCACTAGCCCATGTGGGAATTGAACCGGCAGCCCTCTTGCTGAGAGCTCACACTTTTAACCAACTGAGCCACTTGGCCATCCCTTCTTTGGGTTTTTAAGACTTGGTCTTGTTCATTTTAAGACTGCACTTACAAATTCTATTCAAAATCCTTAAAAGTCCTCCCTCCACATCCCTCCTCATCCCTAGCACAGGCTCCAGCAAGTGTGTGTCACTCGCTTTCTCCTCTCCTTTCCCCTTTCCCTCACCCCCACAGCTTTATCTCTTTCTCTGTGTCTGCCTGTCACCTAGGAGCCACCTCACAGCCTCTCACTCTTGTGTTTTCTCCCAGCTGCTAGCACTTTGGGCAGTGGTAGTATGCTGGGGAGGGTGGTTACCAATAAAACCTTCTGCGATGATATCACAAACTCCCACTCTGCCAAATGGTGGTGTGGGGGCACAAAAAATAACTTTTCTCCCTCCTTTCTAAGTTCTCCTGGCTGAACTAATAATCAAATTAACATGAGACAGATTAACAGGAGAAAATGACCAAATTTAATACATGTGTGTATGTGCCTGCAAGGGTGCCATAAGAATATGAGAACGAGGACACAATGGGCAGTTGAGGCCTATATGCCATTCTAGAAAAGGGGGTGAGGGGGCAGGGCCCTAGGATTTCAAAGAGAAAGCAGGCAATTCACAGGCAGATGAGAAAGAGCAAACGTATGATAAGCAAATTCTTACTGGGCCACCAGAAACAATGGGACATAGAGGCGGGGGTGGTCCAACAGATAGGTTTCGCTAGATTTCTCCTTGTCTGCCACACTTAGTTTATATATGCTAAGGTGAATATGCTAATGTGAATAGCTAAAGTGAATAGCTCCCTTCCTTTAAGCAGGTTTTTCTCTCTGAATTCCCTTGGACAGGTAAAGAGGGAGGGTCAAAGGTTCTTTCTGAGTGTTTTATTTCTTAATAACCATCTAAAGTCAATATCCCAAAGGCATATTTTGGGGTGGCAAATGGTTGGTCTCGGTCTCGTCAGTGGGAATGCAGGTAGCTTGCCCACCTGTACCTCTATCATGCTCAGCTCCTCTCTCTCCAGCTCCTTTCTCCTTGTCCCAGCTGCAAACAAGACACCACAATAGAGTTGGATGCAGGAGATTTCCCCAACCTTATAAACAGTCCTGAGATGAATCCTTCATCTTCCACTGAAAAGGGAGGGTCAAGGATGTACCCCAGCCATGCAGCTTTCTCTGACCTTGAAAATGGAGCCACTCCATTCTCAATGGCACAGGACTTCCCTTGTCACATCACTCTGGGCAGGAAGAGCTCTCATCTGGGGCCTGGGGACGTCTCATTGGAGATACAGGATGTGAGTGGACCAAGGCCAGCACAGTGGTTCTCAAAGTGTGGTGATGCTGAAGTCCAGCAGTCTCAGTATCACCTGGGAACGTGATGGAAATGGTCATTTTCAGGTTGCAACCCAGGTCTACTGAACCAAAAACTTGGGGGTGGGGCTCAGAGATCTGTGTTTTAACTAGCCATCCAGGTAATTCTGACCAGTGTTAATGCACGAGAACCACTGCTTCCAGGCGCAAAGTTATCTTCATTTTTTCAGCTGTGTTTCTAAACCTATATGTTCAACTTCTGTAGATAGATCTCAGTTTCTAAGCAGTTGAAGTGACTTTTCTAAGTTCCTACAGCTACTCAACAATGGTGTTTAGAACCCTGGTGACTAAATTGGTAGAGACAGTGATCTCCAGTGACCACTAATAAAACTATTGCCGTAGTGCAGGGTGCATCAGCTCTGAACACACATACAGACAAACTGCTTTCCTCTGTTTACACTTCTGACACCAGGTGTGTGAGTATTTCCACACCTAGCAATTCTCCAATTCTTGGCAATACCAACTGGATATCCTACAATTTAACTCAATTTTGACACTAACTGCATGGAGTTAGCACAGAACCCCACAGGTTAGGGACTCAGTCCCATCGGACTGCTCCCACTTTAGACACCAATCTCAAGTCTCAGACACCTGTACCTTCAATCTACAAACAATAAATTAGGGGTTCCCATAACCCCCTCCTCAGATTTGATAATTTGCTAGAGCAGCTCACTAAACCTAGAGAAATAGTTTATTTGCTATTGCCAATTGTCAGTGAAAAAATATCAACTAGGTGATTCATTACCAAAATGAATTTATTCAAGAAAAAAGGAAAGAGTTGCAACCCATGGTATGACACATGCGCACTCTGGCCTGCGTGCCATGATGGAGGGGTATTTATAGAAGGGAAAAGGAAGTTAATGGCAGGGGAAGTTAGAACCATAGAGCTTTATTATAAACATAGCATTCTTCCTGTAGAGTTATCATGTATGGGGTTCTCACAATTATGTAGAGTGTGAGAACTCCTATAAGCCCTAGTTCCTCCCATAGACCCTCCTGACTGATTATGTTTGCTTAAAGTTTCAGTTCACTTTTATCACAATTTATTACAAAGGATATTACATTACAAATGAACAGCCAGATAAAGAGATACTTGAGTGAGTCCAGAAAGAGTCCTGAGTGCAAGAGCTTCTGTCCCTGTGGAGTTGGGGTGTGCCACCCTCTTGATATATGGATGAGTTTGTTCAATCCACAAGCTCTCTAAACCCCTTCATGTAGCGTTTTTATGGAGGCTTTATTAGGTAGGCATGATTAATGAAATCATTGACCACTGGCAATTAAGTTGATTGATCTCCAGCCTTTCTCCTTTCCCCAGGGGTTAGGCATTGGGGTTAAAAGTTCCAACCCTCAAATCACATGGTTGGTTCTCCTGGCAATCAGCCCCTATCCTTAGGGGTTTCCCAGAAGTCGCCTAATTAAAATAAACCCTGGTGTGGTTGAAAGGGATTTGTTATGTGTGACAAAAAAAGGCTCCTTCACCTTAATCACTCCAGAGCTGTTTCAGGAGCATGGACAAAACCTAACATAATAATAAAAGATGATCATATGGCTCTTGTCACTTAGGAAGTTACAAGGGTTTGGGAGCTCTGGCCAGGGGTTGGGGGATGAAGACCAAAACATGTATTTCTTACTATATCAAACATCACAACACATTGTTGGAGCTCATCAAGCCAAGAATCAGTGCGACCTCCCCCACTGTCCCGCCAGCTGGCTGAAGGATAGGCCAGAGCCACCCAACCAACAGAGTCTGAGGGGGTTGCCTGGGCTCTGGTTGTAGTTTGGTAAGGAAAGTAATCATGTGAACCAGAACATTGAATTGGCTTTAAATTTGCATCATGGGAAAGGAAAGGAGCTCCCGAGTTTAGGGGATTTGTGCAGTCACCTGGTCAAAGTCCTACTTCTGAGGTACCTGAGGTTCCTGGGCTTTCTAGATCCTTCTCCAACACACCCTGAAGTCATGTCCTTAGGAGAAAACGAACCTGTTTCCAAAGTGTTTTCTGACTTGTGAGTCAACCGTGGGAACACAGCAGATGCACAGATTTGGGGGTTTATAATGAAGCTGCCAGCAGAGAAGCCGCTTCTGACTAAACACATTTTGTTTTGAGAAACATGCATCGCTCTGCATTTACCTGAGGTTGTAAGCGGCTCTATTAGTCCACTTGGGCTGTCATAACAAAGTACCACAGGCAGGGTGGTTTAAACAACAAAAACTTATTTGCTCACGTTCTGGAGGCAGGAAGCCCAAGATCAAGGTGCCAGCAGGGTTGGTCTATTCTGAGGCCTCTCTCCTTGCCTTGCAGTCAGCAGTCTTCTCACTGTGTCCTCAAATGGCCTTTTTCTAGGTGTACACTCCTGGTGTCTTTTCCTCTTCTTTTAGGGATGAGTCCCATTGGATCAGGGCCCCATCTTATGAACTCATTTAATCTTAATTTTCTCTTTAAAGGCTCTATCTCCAAATAAAGTCATATTGGGGGCTTGGGATTCAACCTATGAATTTGGGGGAGACATAATTCAGTCCATAACAGTGGCTGAAGCTATAATGGCAGGGCACAAACTACTTTAGCCAACCCCCACCCTGTCTCATAGGCCCAGCTTAAACATCCCTTTCTCCTGGTGCCTTCACTAACCAAGCCTCCCTCTCCCACTCTTTGAGCACCCCCATCCTCCTCCTTGATAGCATTTAGCATAATTATAATTATGTATTTATGTGTACAAGTCTTCATTATTGTCTGCTTCTCGAATTAGATGACAAACTTCAGGGGCCATATCTACTTTGTTCCCTGCTGTGCTTCTAGCACCTGGCAAAGTGCTTAGCACATAGTAGATACTCAGTAAATACTCTTGAATTAATTAATTAATCAGTGCTTGCTTGTTTGTTAAAAGAAGCAAGAGAGTCCATTTCTGCATCATTTGGGTTCAATGCAACCAAAAACACAATCAGAATTATTTTTAAATCAACAAGATTACTTTTCCAATAACTTCAGTGGGTCCAATATCCATCTAGCCCCATCTTGTGTCCTGAACAAATGCTTACGTGATGGATAGTTTGAGAGAGAGGACATTGATGTTGAAAACAAAATATCAAAGAATAGTCTCAGTTTGGGGTGGGGTTGGAATTTACAAAATTGTACAAAGGCATGATTGGGGATATGGTTGAGGGGGAGTCTGAGTGTGCTGTTGGGGACATGCCACCACCCAGCATCCTGTGCAGTCTTGCTAAGTTCACCTGTACACCCATTTCCTAAGTGGGATCAAGTTTGGTCTGCTGTGCACACACCTGGACAGACAGACGTCAGCTGATAAGACTTCTTTGCTTTCATTTTGGGCTTTTGACTTTTACTGTGGCTCCTCCCTGAGTGTGTCTCTTGAATATAATTCAATTAGAGTAATTGCTTTGGCCAATCTCAACCTCAGCACACACAATACAATTTTCATAATCCAGAACAATACTTTTAATTTTCTAGCACCAGCAATTCCTCTGTACTATTGTTATTCAAAGCATGGTCTGAGAACCAGCAGTGTTAGCACCACCAGGGAGTTTGATAGGAATGTAGAATCCCAGGCCCCTCCCTGGCTACAGAGTAGGAATCTGCATTTTAATAACGTCTCCAGGAGGCTCAGATGCACCTTGAAGTTTGAGAATCGGTAGCCTAGAGCAACTTCACTGGAAAGCTGCCCAAATACAGTTCTACTAATGGCTGCATCGTAGAATGACCACATAATGGGACTCCACTGCGGGGGGCCAGCCCCCGCTGACCAGGGCTCAAGAAGGTGGACACAGAGTCGGTGATACGAAAGACAGAAAATCTTTATTACAGTAAAGGCAGAAAAAAGAAAGTGGAGACACCGGAAAGAGGTTCTCAGAAGTGTCACACCTTATTGTTAAAGCCTAGCTCCTTTTATAGGGGCTTTTGACTATTATCTTAATTACAAGTTATGTTTCACATGACCATGATGTTTTCCCTTACTCAGAACTTTTACTTTTTTGTAATTGTATCTTTTTAGTTACACTGTGACCTGTTCAAGGATTTTACTTATCATCTAAAAAGTGGTTACCATGGCTACCTTACAGGGCATATACTTGAACTATTGTCAAGAGTTTAGGCAAGAAACTATTTCTATGTGATTATAATACTTAGTAGCAAAAGGAGTTTCAAACTTTTTCTATCTTACAAAGAGCTGCATGTTTTTGTAATAGAGGGTAACATCTGTTTCTCAGTCAAAGCTTCAGTATCTGTTGCTAGCAATGTACAGAACAAAGAGTTAAAACAAGGCCGTTAATTAAAATAACTTATGGTCAGTAAGTTGCCTCTTATCAGAACTTTCATGGCCGAGAGACCTTGGTCTCCTGGTCTCCAAGGAAACCTTTCACAGCTGCACAGGCAAGGACGAACGATAGCACCAGTTTCTCACAGAGGCTGTCTGTTTCTCACAGACTGGCTTTTTTAGGCCTATGTGGCCAAAGGCCTATGCCTCAGTTTCCAAAGGGGCTTGAGTCCCCAATATCTCAATTTAGGGGTTCCCCACGGAACTACCGCCTGGCTTAGGTTGTCTCCCCTCATTTAGGAGATCTTACCCGTCTTTGGCTGCGTAGTTAGCTCATTGGGGTATACAGGAACTTGCCATAAATGCAGTGAGTATATTGTCTCCTATAGGAGGAAAGGCACATGGGTTCTTAGAGGCAGGAGATATTACATGACCAACCATAAGGCAGCACCCCTAATATCCAGTGCTGAGCAGGGCAATGTGGCCTTGTCAGACACTGGGGGGCTGTCGGCTTCCCACACTCCACCACTACCTTTCAGGGTAGCCCAAGGCACCAGATTTTATATCTTCCATATAAATTTAAGAGATGATATGTCCATGATCTGCCAAATTTGCCTTATCACAAAAGAACCCTGGGAACTTTTCTGTGGTCTCACAGCAGCCTCGCCGTCTGCCTCCCTGCATCTGTCCATAACAGCAGATTCTCGCGGGGACAGGATTTTCACTGTTTATGGCAAAACCCCATGGGACCCCAAAAGAGAGGGTGGGATAGCCAATGACGGGTAAGACCCTATATGCGTACTAAGGCAACCCCAGCCAGGCACTGTCCAAGGGGTACCCTGGGAGGAATCATGGAGGTGAAGCATAAGGGGCATAAGAGACTGTGACCCCTTATCTGCAGAGCTAACAGCCTGCCTAAGAAGAGAAATCTTCCCTAACGATAACATCAGTCCTCCATGCATTCTTATCTTTACGCGCCATAGTGAATCATTAACTGTTCCCCTAGGAGGCATTGTTGTATTGGTCAAGAGTCTTTCAGCTAAGGTGGTCTGTGGGACATAGGATGATTTGGCTAATTCTTTGGGTGACATATGCGAATTACAGACCGTGGAAAAAACAATGCTCCTTCCCAGCGTGCACTCAATAAAAGCTGCAGTCTGACCAGGTTCTGGGCTCTTTGTCGCTTAAGATACTGAGACCCCTGGCTCACATTGCTTTTAAACTATACTTTGTCTCTTGCTCTTTATTTCTGTTTCTGAGTCCCCGCCGGTCCTCTCGAGGAAACCAGACTCAGCCGCGCGTGATGCCACACTTTTCTTTACAAGAAGAGTTAAGTTTGGATGTCATGTAAATCTCCCATTTTGGAGTCAAAAAAGTTTGACCCAAGCATCCTGAGTGCTTAGGGACAACACAGCAAGAAATGTTGCCTAAAACAACTCTAACTCTATCCAAAATGACTTTATGTTTTTAGTTTGTATTCCCTCACTTCCTTCCAGCATCCTCACATCTCAAGACTAGTTTTGGCTTTTGAAAGGTGAAAAATATGGTTCATACAGAGCAGGTGCAGTGGTGTGATGTGAATAATGACTTCCACCATCTATCTCAGTCTCTCAGTTTGGTTTCAGAGCACTTCCGTGTGGAAAAAACTTCCTGGGAGTCAGAGACTCTTAGTCTCACAGCTAAGAGTTTCCGAGTGTTTTAGGTGGTTGGAGAGAGTATATAAAGGACACAGAGCTGGCAGTTTCCAAACCACTGGAGAACAGAGCTATCTGACTCCTCATCAGATAAAACAGGTTCCCTTGCTGAATTGTCGAGTGTGGGTCATTATTCTCATCACAGACTCCAAATGTAGACCCCAAGGAGACCATCATGACATGGAAGGTTAAGTGGCTTCACCAACAACTGGAAGCATGAGGTCACTTGGCTTGCACCCAATTGTTTCAGAGTTCTTTGCCAAGTTTATCAAATCAATCTGTGTCTTCAAAATTATATGAAAACAAAGCTGAGGTTGCTGCAAGGTGTTGAGTATAAAGTAGTAATTTGGTTTCTTCTCAGAAACCCATTTAAGTGTTTTCACTCCATGGAAGATGTCAGAAAGCCTTTTGGGAACAAATTGGTGAACTCCAGAGGGAATAATAGTTGAGGCATCCTTGAAGGAGTGTTGGCAGATGTCCTCAAATATTGTCTGAGGAAACAAGGGCTGTGAGGCTGAGACACTGGTGTTTCATCTGGTCCAGGGCCCACTGGAGAGGACTAAAATGTCCCTTTTGGGGGCCCAGCTAACATAATGGTTAAAATCATAGGGCAGACTGCAGCTTCAACAAGTGGTGGTCTCGGGAAAGTTACTGCAATGCTCTGGGCCTCAGTTTTCTCATCTATAAAATGGGAATTATAAACAGTACAAACCTCAGAGGGTTGTCTGAGGATTAAATTAATGAACATAAAGTGCTTGGCACAATGCCAGGCATGTAGAAGACATCAGGCAATTATTATTACTTCACTAGGAACTTTGTTTGCTAGACTGTAAACCCTGAGGGGAAGAGCTGCCTGACTTGTCTTGGTCCTCGTCGCCCTAGGTCCTGGTGGAGTGCCCACACATGACAGGGGCTTGATGAATGAGGAAAGTTCTCCTCTAACCAGGGACATGGACCCAAAGTTTACTCTGGCTGCGATTGTCCCAATGGTTGATTGTCCTAGTGTCTTATAAACACAGAGAAGCAAGAGGAAGATAATAAATAAGAGGAAGGCTGGAGGAGACCGCCATTAAAAATAAAATGTACCAAAAAATAAAATAATAAAATAAAATGTGTCTACTGAAGCAAGAAGCATTGAGGAAAGGTTTAGAAATTACAAGTGCACAGAAAAAATAAAAACAAAGAGGGCCAGAGTCTACACAGAGGGAAGTCTCACCTGGCTCATGTGAGAAAAGAAGTGAAGTGAGCGGGCAGCTGGGGTCCCTGCACCTGGGCAGTCCCCCTGTGTGGAAGGGTCATGTAAGCAGCAGCCAGGGGTGTGGGAGTGCCCGCAGCATCCCTTGTCTCAGTGGTAACCCCTTGCTCTCTCCAGCATTACTGGCTTGTGGGGTCAGTGGTATTACTTGGCTGGTATGTGGCCTTCAGGTCCTGGTGTGACTTAGACACATCACTAGCTGGTGTTGTTCTGGTGTAGCCGGCCCTGTGGGAGAGACATTGCGCCTCCCCGAGTCAGGGGTGTCCCTATGCACTCAGTGGCTTCCCAGAGCTTCTCCCCTCTCAGCTCTTTCCCCCAGAAGGTTCCAGACCTGCCTGAGGTGTGTGCTTGGAGTAAGAGGGAGGTGGTTGTTGTCAGAGGGACTGAATTACTTCCCCAAATCTGAGATGTAAAAAAAGACAATTGAGGGCCCAGAACCCCATTTATTCTCCTATTGAGCAAAAAAGCAGATTTGAGCAGCATCCAGAGCTCAGCAAACCCCACCGGCCACCTCTACTCACCTCCAGGTTCTATTTCTGCCTTTCCAGCCTCCTAATTTCTGGCCTCGGTGGAGTCCCAGCTTCCTGCACCCTCTTGGTCAGAATGCTGGTAAGCCCCCAAATGAAAAGAAAGTGCTCTTATGCACGAGAGCAAATAGGGTACTGCAGGGACTGAGCTGCTGAAAGGAGGAGGCTGGGCTGCAGTGCAACCAGAATAGCAGGACAGCAGGACAGGGCAGCTGCCTGGGACAACGGTGAATGACCTGAGCCCCCACTTCTTCTTTTCCTGGAGGTTCACCCCATGTCCTTTCCCCAGCCATGAGGCAAGCCTACAGGTAGCAGAGAGCAGGGAGCCGTGAGAAGTAGGACAGCATGGGTCAGCACCTTCTGTTCTTTATTCCTTTTTTAAATGTAGTAACATATGCACAGCATACAATTTGCCATGAGTAACATTTAATCCAGGCACAGTGGTGTGCAGCCATCAGCACTATCTAATCCTGGAACATGTCATCACTCCCAGAGAAAACCCACACCCATTCCCCCTCCCTGCATCACTAGTCCACTTCCTGTCCCTATGGAATGGCCTATTCCGGAGAGCTTATGGAAACTGAATCATAAAGCATGCAGTCTCTGTGTCTCAGCGTAATGCTTCCCAGGGTCATCCACTCTGTCTCCTCTATCAGCGTTCCATTCGTTTTTATGGCCAAATAATACTCCATTGTATGTACACACTACATTTTGTTTATCCAATCATTAATTGGGGGACACTTGAGCTGTTTTTAGTTTGGGGCTCTTATAAATAATGCTACTATGAACATTTGTATACAACCTTTTGTTTGAACATCAGTTTTCAATTCTTTGGGGTATATGCCCAGGAGAGCAATTGCTGGGTCGTGTGGTAATTCACTGTTTAACTTACTAAGGAACCACAGGTTTTCCATAGTGTTGTTGTTTTATTATTATTTCTTTTTAAAAACTAAAAACAGCATCCAGTTAGCTGGCAGCTACATGCCAGACACTGTTCCAGCCCTGTGTCATATTCCTACATGAACCTCTAAGGCAAGAATGATTTTCTCCATCATACAGACAGAAGGAAACAGGTCCAGAGAAAATTTCCCAGAGTCACACAGTGAGTGGTAGTAGACCCAGGATTTGCACACAGAGTTTGCCAACTACAAAGCTCAGTCCTGCCACCATCATCGTGCCTGGCCCTCTTCTTAATTCCTGTGTGACCTCCTGGAAGGACTGAGGGATGGGGAGAGAAGGTTGACGGGCATCTGTCGCTGTTGGGAAGAAATTGTGGAGATGACCCAGATGACATGATGGTTCTTCAATCATAATCGCAATACATTTTTTAAAACAATGTTGCAGAGTCTTTTCTCTGACGACAATGCAAGAAAACTAGAAACAAGTGACGTGTTGTTTAGTAAAATCCACCCTAAATGGGTGGTCCAATCTCTTGGAATGCCTCAGAGAAGCAATGAAAGGAGCAGGCCCCAGCGCTAGTCTGTGAGGGGCCCTCCAGTGGACCTGTTGGGGCTGGACAGGACATTTCAGAGATCTCTAGGGAGCCAGCAGGCTGCTTTGGGCACAGCCTTGAGGACTGGGTGACATGTTTTTATAAAAACTTCCTGTACAGATGTGGACTAGAGCCTCACAAATGAAGTCAATGGACCCAGGAACGCATCTGTGAAGAAATACCACAGACAAATTTGGAAAACAGCAAAACCATTTGCCTGTGGAAAGGTAGGCTGCCTGGCTCTCCGGGGCTCAGGCAGGTGGAAGGACCTGAGGTTGACAGCAGGGATGCTGAGCCTTGGGTCCTTTTGCACCTGGACTCAGAAGCCTATTGTTGTGGATTGTTGCAGCTGTAATAATCGCAGGCGTGCATGGAACATGCACCCTGAGTTGGCACTGACATGAGGGCTTCTCATGCATCTCTAACTTAATCCATAGTATATTACGGATATACTATGATTTCCCCCACTTTGCAGACGAGGAGGCTAAACTGAGACATAAAGAGGATCACAGGCTTAGTAAGCTGTGGAGCAAGTGTCCAGGGCCAAATACAACAGGGTAGCTGCAGCACTGAACCCTCGCCAGCAGGGGGAGCCTCCTGGGGTCCCTGCCTTCTCCCTGTGCATGGAAGTTTCCGGCTGGAAGGAACCTGGCTGATCTCTAAGGGAGCATCAGGATGAAAGGTGAGCTCGTCCCACACTGGCCTTGGCTGCCCTGGGGCACAGTAACCCCAGCAGCCAGGTCACTGGGGCAGGGGCCTTCTGCTAGCTTACAGCCCGCGGCAGGCAGCGGCTTCTCTGCCAGTTACTGATGACAAAGGGAGGAAGCCTGGCAAGGCCACTGGAGGAACACACGAGGTTGGCCTGGATAACTCATCCTTGCCCTGCCTCCTGGTAACAGTTCTGATACAGCCAGATAGGAATAGTAAGGCCAGAGAGTGGGGAGCCAGGGCGTCTTCCTAGGCCCAGCCCTTCCCCACCCGGACACAGCCCAGGTCTCTGTCTCCTTACTCTTATGGTGCATTTATTTGACTTTTCCTATGGCTCTAAGTAGACTTTGCTCCTCATTTACTCCCCTCAATGCCTGGGTACCTTTTCACAGGGGAGAGTGTCCTTTCTAAAGACCTCACATTTGGGGGTGCTCTGTGGGGCCCTGGACCTCATCAGCAACTACACCCCAGCTATACCACTCCATTCCCTCACCCCTTAGGCCACAGGGCAGCCCAGCGGCAGAAGTGGCTGAAGACCTTCCTGGCAGACATGCAACCCCACAATGAAGGCCCCATTGGTCAGGCTGCAGCCAGTTCTCACCCTGTTGGGGCAGAGCCTGGTTGTCCTGGCACTTGGAGCCTTAGAAATGGAGCTGCAGTTCTACAGTGAGGCACAAGGTGTTCTGACCCCTACATGCTGGTCCTCACGTGTGAAGAGACGTGCCAGGAGGCCACAGAGCACAGGCTCCAGGTCCAAACCCTCTGCTCAAACCCAGGGTCTGCCACTGGCCAGCTGACCTTGGCCAAGTTATTTCAGCATTCTGCACCTCAATTTACCCCTCTGTGCAATGGGGAAAGTTGAACACCTCTAGCTAAGGTGGATGTGAAGATTAAAAGTGTTAATACAAACAAAAGGTGCTGGAACCACTGGACCTCACAAACAAAAGAGTGAAAATGGATGGCACCCTCATAGGGTACACAAAATTCACTCAAATAGATGAAATACCTACATTTGAGAGAGAAAACCATAAAAATTTTAGAAGAATATAGAAGGAAATCTTTGTTACACAAATCTTTGTTAGACAAAGCCTTCTTAGACACAGCTCAAAAAGCACAGTGACCAAAAAGAAAAAAAAAAAAAGATAAATTGGACTTCATAAATTAAAAAACATTTGTGTTTCAAAAGATACCATCAAAACGTATAAAGACAACCTCCAGGATTGGAGAAAATAATTGCAAATCATATGTCTGATAAAGGGCTTGCATCTAGTATATGTAAAGAACTCTTAAAACTCAACAATTCAAAAGACAACCTAATTTTAAAATCCACAAAGCCCTAAATAGACATTTCTCTAAAGAAGGTATACAAATGGCCAATAAGCACATGAAAAATGCTCACTATCATTAATTACTAATCATTAAAGAAATGCAAATCAAAACCACCATATAATACCACTTCACACCTATGATACTAGGATGGTTCTAATGAAAAGATGGACAATAACAAGTACTGACAAAGGAATGGAGAAATTCCATTTCAGAGGAACCTTCACACATTCCAGAAGGACTGTTAAATGGAGCAGCTGCTTTGGAAAACAATCTATCAGTTCCTCACAGTTAACCATAGAGCTACAATCTGACCCAGCAGTCTCAGTCCTAGGTATAGACCCAGGAAAATTGAAAACAGGTGTTCGCACAAAAATTTGTATACAATTGTTCACAGTAGTATTATTCATATAATGGCCAAAAAGTGGAAACAGCCCAAGTGTCCAACTGATGAATGAATAAACAAACTGTGCTGTCCACACAATGGAATATTATTCAGCCATAAAAATGAATAGAGTACTGACACACGCTACGACCTGGATGAATCTCAAAAACATTATGTTAAATCACAAAGGACCACATATTGAATGGTCACATTTGTATGAAATGTCCAGAATAGGCAAATCCATAGAGACAAAAAGTAGATTAGTAGTTGTTAGAGGCTTGGGGGAGGGAGGGAAGGAGAGTGACTGGTTGATAATAGGTTCCTTTTAGGAGTAATAAAAATGTTCTGAAGCTAGATAGTGGTTATGGTTGCACAACTTATAAATGTACTAAAAACCATTGAATTGTACCCTTTAAATGCAGTTTGTGAATTATGTCATAATAAAGCTGCTATATAAGAGAAATGTTAATACATGTAAATACATGTAAAATACAGAACACGTAGTCATTTTTTAGTATGTTTCATATTCCAGTCTTTGCGTAGGCGATGCACTGCCAGAGATTCCAAGCCTGACCAAGCCTCAGCAGAGACAGCCTGGGGGTCCCAGTCAGCTGCTGGCCACTCAGCCCCTACAGGAAGAGCCACTGTGAGTTTCTCTGTGTTCTCACCCCTCATGGTTGTGCGATGTTACAGACCAGGACACACTCTCACCATCTACATCTCTTTCCCAGCATGACCATGAGGTGAAAATTGATGCTTCCTCCCCTCTAGCCATTAAGTGTTAGCAAGACAACAAGCCAACAGGCCAGGCCATAAGACCAGCCCTCCAAAACCAATCAATCATTGTTCTCGCTGTTATGGAGAAGCAGGAGCTTCTCTTGTTTCACAATAAAATCCACCTACTGCCATTTGTACCCAGCATTCTTGGTAATACCTGGGTGCCAGAGAGTACAACTTTAGGAAGGGAGAGAAGAGATCTCTTCTCGGCCTTTCGGCTAATATCAAGTGTAGGAAGGGAGAGGAGAGATTCAGGTAGAAGGCAGAAGAAATAGGACAGCTTTGGTGCCAGCGAGAGCTGAGTTCAGACCCTGGCCTCCTCATTGACTTGTGTTACCTCAGGGCCTTTGATTCCTCACCAGTAAGGTCATCCAACTTCATAGGACTATTGTAAGAATATAACAAAACATGCTAAAATGTTAGAAAAATGAAAAGTGCAAAATTGCACGCATAACACACCTTGTCCAATCTCTGGTGTACAGCTGGAACTAAACAATAGTAATCACAAGAAATCCATTTTGAGGATTCAAATCTGAGATGATGATAAATAATGTGAAGCCAAGTGGATGCTCCCTGTGGCTCCTGCCCTTCCACCTCTCCTGGTTTCCATCTACCTTCTCTTCTCCCTGATCTCTTGGTGTGAATGTTCCCCTAACAGACTGTTCTGAATTCTGTTCTCTTCTTCCAAACTTTGATGTTCCTCAAGATACTTGTAGGCTGAAGACTCTTCAAACTACATCATTTCTCAAGCCTGGCATTCTGCCCATGGAAATATCTAGCCACCAGCTCATAATCAACATATTCAAAGCCAAAGCACAGTCTTTCCCACTCACTGTTGTGAGCCCCTTATTCCTATCTATGGCACATCATCTTGCCAGTCATCCTTTCCTCTTTAAGACTCACCTCCAGTCAGTCAGACCTATCTCTACAATGTCTGGGCATCTGTTCTTCACCAGGACCCTCTCTTCTTTATGTCTCTCTAATGCTACTCCCATAGCCTCCTCTTCTGGCTGTTTCTGCACAACAATCAATTCCAAATTGACTAGCATTAAGCAAGAACCATTTTGTTCAGTTTCCAGAATCTGCAGGTTGGGAATTCAGGCAGGGCACAGTAGGACCAGTTTGTCTCTGGTCCGTGGTGTCTCTGTCTTCAGCTGTAAGACTCAAAGATTGGGGGCGGCCCAGTGGTAAGGACTGGAATTATCTGAGGGCTCGATACTCACAGCTCTAGCATTTGATGCTGGCTGTTGACTGGACCTCGGCTAGTCTGTCAGTCAGAACAACTATATGTGGCCTCTCCCTGTGTTCTCTTGGGCTTCCTCACAGAGTGCTGGCTGGGTGGTAGGAGTAGGCATCCCAAGGGAGCCAAGAAGAACTTGTATCACCTTTTACTACCTTGCTGCAGAAGTCACACAAGGTCATAGGTGTACCCGTATTCAGGGGGAGAGAAGATAGATTCCAGATCTTGATTGGAGGAATGTCAAAGTCACACTGTAAGAAGAACGTGTGGGATGAAAACATGGTGGCAGCCATTTTTGGAAAACACAATCTGCCACTCCTCCTCACCAGAATTCCTATTTGCAGTCTCTGATAGCAGAGTGAAGCCAGGAGTGGAGTGGCCAATTGTACTCCCAAAACGTTTACAGCTGACCTTTGAAAAATGTGGGGTCTAGGGGCACCAACCCTCTGCCCAGTTGAAAATTGGTATATAATTTTTGACTCCCCAAAAACTTAGTTGTCCCTCAGTATCCACAAGGGATTGCTTCCAGGACCCCTGGCAGATACCAAACTCCCCAGATGCTCGAGTCCCCTGTGTAAAATGGCATAGATCAATGCACACAGTTGGCCCCCTGCATTCGTGGACTCCCAACCACGAATCAAAGACAGTTCCGGTAGGGCCGGCCGAGTGGCATGTTGGTTAAGAGCTGGCTTGGGATGCCAGAGGCCCCGGTTCGGATCCCACATATGAGGCCCAGTGTCACTGTCCTCTACAGCTAAGATGGTGAACAACAGCTCCACCTGGAGCTGGGCTGCTGTGAGTCCCCGGGATGGCTGAGGCTGCAGCCCCTGCTGCAGTGAGTGGCAGGCAGCCAGCATGAGCTGCTCACAGCCAGCATGAGCTGCCGAGAGCCACTATGAGCAACAGTCCAGAGGCCAATCAGCAACTGCCTCACCCAGGAAGAGTGCAATGACGATACCAACATGAGCCAGTGAAGCAACATCCTCTGCAACTAGACTGAAGAACAGAAAAAAGGACAGCAACTTGTCTGTTCCCCTCCCCCAATTCCCCAACGCTGTTCCCCTTCCCCAAGTCCCCAATAAAATCTTAGAAAAGAAAACAAAGAACCAGTTCGGGTATTGAAAACAAAATCAGCATTGAAGGGTACCTGTGCAGTTCAAACTCGTGTTGTTCAAGGGTCAACTGTATTGGCTAATGCTGACCTTCTCTCAAAGAGAGTCCAGTAGGTGGCTCTCCACTGCTAGGAAAAAAAACAAAAAAACAGAAAAACAGGATCCTGCCTAATCTGGCCCAGAGTATTTGACAAGCTTGCCTCCAGATACCTCCCTGTGTTATATTCATACCGGATGACCTGCCATGTTTGAGCTATAAATACCTCCTTGCCTTCCCCAGGGGCTGATTCCCAAACTGGAATTGTTCTCCCTTTGAAATTAGTATTGACCTGAAGGTAAAGTTTACCAAAAGGGAAAAGAACCATTTCTCTTCGAGTGACAGCAGCCCAGGAAAGGCAGACAGCTAGCTTGTCACCTTCACCCCCAAAATGAGTCCTAGTCCCTGCCCCCAAAACTGTCTGCTCTGTGAGATGCCTTTCTCTGTGCAATCTTTAAACATTCTTCCCTCCTGGAGTCTATCCTGGAGGTCCAGGGGCCCTGATTCCAGCCATAAACCCCCTCCAGCCTGAAGACTGAAGGCTTGCCTGACAGCTCTGACTGGGGCTGTTAATGGCTGAGCGGAAACTGGGCCTTGTAATGAAGCACTGGAGGCCAAGCAGAATTGTCCTGTGTGCAAACACCGTGACCGCAAAGATGGCTTCAATTAAACAGGAGTTAATTAAGCTTTGATTGTCGAAATCTCTACTGAATCACTAAATCGGAAGAATGAAATCAACTCTACTCGCTCAGCAGCTTTGGGTGAGGGATCAGGTACAGGGGTCAGGCTCTGCAGATAATACTTCCCAAGAGGATTTTGTTTTTCTTCCTGTGGAACCTGGGTGCAGAAAGTTGAGCTAATCTTAACACTCAGCTCGTAGTACTCAATCATCTGATACCCATGCAGGGCTCCTCTTCACCCTCCAGCCCCCACATCAGAAGCACCCATTAGTATATCCTTGGTATTAGTACGTGTGTGCAGTGCTGTTTTGTGGGTGTAGTTATCTTCGTTTGTTTAAATTAGGTATGGTGCTCTGTATCTCATTCTGCTTCTTGTAGTGTTTCACTCGCTGATGCTTTGAGCTTAGTTTAGTGCTTCTGTGCTGCATGCTCGTATTTAACCCCCTGGCAGGGAAGTGGGTCCATTCAGCTCCCTGATGGCATTATGGCTTTTACAGTCCCATGTCAGAGCTACAGCAGGACCACTGATTAAGGAGTCTACGCTCTCTTAATTCCATTAACTCCTCCCAGGTTGTCCCCCTGAAGGGCTGCACCAGGATAGATTCCCACCAGCAGTGGATACATGGCAACTCCATTTCCTCCATCCTCACCAACACCTTGCCTTGTCTTCGTTTCTGAATTTGCCAAATCAGATTAGGACAAATGGTGTCTTATGTTCATGATATAATTTTAATTTCTCTCATTACCAGTGATGTTGAGCATCTCTTCACATTCACAAGTAGCCGTTTGGATTTCTATTTCTTTGAATGTTTATTCTTTGCCTACTTCGCAAATGGATTTCTAGTTGGGAGGTGGTAGTATTTGGTTACTTCATAGGAATTTCTTATCTAGAATAGCTGCTAATCCCTTGTGAGTTTTGGATGTTACAAACATCTCTTTCCAATCTGTCGCCCATGTTAACTCTGTCTATGATAGGTCCTTTGTTAAATAGAAAGTCTTAATTTTGATTAATGACTTGAAGTCTTGTATTAGTTAGGGTAGTTTGGCTGTGTAACAAATAGACCCAAACATGTAATAAATAACTTAACACAGTAGAAGTTTCTTCTCTCACATGTAACAGTCCAGGATAATTCCAAGTCAGCAATGGGAGATAAAGTTGGGGTTTTCTAATCTAAAAGTTTAGTCTGGGTCACACCCTGCCATCTTCATCCTAGGAATTTCATTCCAGTCGTTATAAGGGAATGGCTGGCCCTGCTGATTTTCTACCCCGAAGTAGCTACTAAGACGTGAGCAATATGCCCAAAGCAACGTGGAAGAGAGAAAGGACACGAGCAAAAAGTCTGCCCCAAAGTAACCAGTGGCCATCTTTCTCCCACTGTGGGACCCAACCACCCTTTAGTTCCCAAGGTGTTTCTTATTGTTTTTTTTAATGTTAGGTTCTGGAATCTATAAACTTTCTTCTTCCTTCTGTAGTGACCTATGTTAGTGGCTTGTGACTTACATGACAATATTAGTTCACCATCTTGTTAAGAATCAAAAAATGCACCTAGATCCTTTTATTTCACCAGAGAGGGAAACAGTGTTCTGTCTGCATGTCTGGCCCTCTAAAAGTCTGTTCCTGAATTAGCTTAAATTTTTCTCCTGTTCCCAATCTCACCACCAACCTATCTTAAGGTTTTAATCTTGAGATCATGGAATCTCCTAAAAAAGATGAGATTTGAGCAGTTTTTCTAGAATAAACCCTCTAGAATATATTTAAACAGTTAACCCCACAGAGTTATTTATTGTACACGGGCCTCTGTTGCTATGGGAAAGCTTTAGGGAGAAACTTAAATTTATTGATCAAGTTTCTCCACCTATCTCCTCTGAAAAATTTCTCAGCTGGCATGGTGCAGATCGCCCCCTGGTGGCAGGAGACCAGCTCTTTTCTTCATATTTTTTTTCAGTTCCCTCCAGGATGCTTTTAGTGAATGGTTCCCTGGGATGACCTCTTGCTATCTTCCAGCCACAGTATTCTCTCTGTAATAGCAGAGTCTGCAGTCACTCCCCCTCATTCTCTTCCTCAAGCCCAGCATTCTGCCTCTGCCCACTCGACTGAAAATGCTCAGGCAGAAGTAGCCAGGGGATCCACATGGAAGTCCAAGCATCTTTCAGGGCTCCCAGGGGGAACATTTCTACCACTGCACTTGGCCCTCTTTCTTAGTCATGCATGGAAACTCCCCTCTTTGGCTTGCAGGGTCCACAGCACCCTAGCTTCCTCCTGCCCGTCTCTCCTCCTCTTTCTCCTAAATGTTTGCACTCCTGATGCACTGTCCTTTCTCTGTTCTCCTCACTCACTGGATCATGTCACTCACTCACGTGGTTTTAACTACCAGCTACCTACCTGCATGCATATGACTCCAGACATACCCTTCTAGCCTGACCCCCTCCTTTGCACTCCGGACCATATATGAGCTGTCTCCGGGACCTACCCCCCAACCCCCAAGCTCCATAGACCAACCACTCACACCCTGCATGCCCAAAATGGAATTCATTATGTCCCCGCAGCCTGCTCCACTGTGCATCCCATCTCAATGGCCAGTACCCCCATTCCCCCATCCAGTCACCCTTGACTCCCCCTTTCTCCTTGCTATATGTTGTGGCTTGAGTTGTGTCTACCAAAAAGGTGAAATCCTAACCTTATCCCTGTAAACATGACATTAATTAGAAATAGGGTCTTTGCAGATGCAAATTAGGATGAGGTCATACTGAACTAGGGTGGGCCTTATTCCAATATGACTGGTATCTGAATTAAACAAGGAAAGGGAAACACACAGGGGGGATGCCATGCAACAATGGAGGCAGAGACTGGAGTGACACAGCCATAGCTAAGGAAAGACCAAGATGGCCAGCCACAACCAGAAGCTAGGAAGAGATGAGGAAGAAACCATGGAGTCTCAGACAGAGTCTCAGAGGAAGGATGGCCTTGTTGACACCTTGATGTGGACTTTTAAGCCTCTATAATTGTGAAAGAATACATTTCTGTTGTTTTAAGCCACCCAGTTTGTGGTATTTTGTCACTGCAGTCCAGAAAATGAATTTACTGCCCATTCTTTAACACCTGTGGTTTGGCCTCCCATGTGGACTGTGACATCAGCCTTCTATCTGGCTGCCTGGTCCCTGGCTTATCCAGGCAGCTTTCTCATCCATGGCCAGAATGATTCATCTAGAATGCAGACATGCCCTGAGGCCTGCACATGCCAGGCCCTGTCCCTGTTGCTTTGTGCTCCTATAAGACCCAGGATACCTCCAGGCATTAGCTGACCAGGAGGCCTCAGCCTGCAGTGCCCTCCAGCCCTCCTTCATTAATTCCAGCCTTGGACCTCTATGCCTGCTCTGGGAGCTCCCCGGCTCTTGGAGCACACACCCTATTCAAAGGCACCCACATCCAACATCAAAGATGATTTTTATTATAAATGTTCAAAAGCCTGGATGTCTCCTTAAAACCACCATGCATATCCAGGAATTTTTGCAAAGCAAGAAAATTAAACCTAAAATTTTTCATCCAACAATAATGAGGTCTTTACAAATAGAATACTAAAGAATGAATGGTATTACTTTTATCAATACTGCTTTTATTAGACATTTTGTCGTTTCAGCTTGTGGTTTTCCTCTCATCACACTTTTGCAGGGCTTTCAGTGGCTCCAGGCTTTGGGCCCTGTACCCATTGGGTTGAAGGGCCAACTGGGAACTCATGCCCTTAAAGAGGGCCAAGGAGGTGGGAGGCTGCAGCTACAGGGTGGCTCCAGGCAGGCCGGGGTGAGGCAAGGTTATTCCCTGGGCAGCGGTCCTCACAGTCGCATCAGGACAGAGCAGCTCAGAGGGTGAGACACCGAGGTACTCTTCCCTGGCCCTGGTCAGCTAGGACATGGGCTCCCATGGGGCATCCTTGGGCTTCTCTGAGCTCTGCAACTGGGAGAAGGAAGGTAGAGCTAAGGGCCCTGGCCTCTCCTTCAGGGAGGATCAGGTAGCAAGAGAGATCCAGGGTCTCCTGGGACTGTGCATAGAGCTGTCCCTGGAACCCAGAGATCACAGCGCCAGGGTGGGTGAGACCCAGTCCAACCCTGGAGAAAGAAGCTCCCAATGGCTAGGGGAGAGGGTGGGCAGTGAGCATAGGTTCGGGGTGAAGGCAGGCCCAGTCAGTGTCCTGGGCCATCCTTTATGAGCTTTTAGGCCTCAGGCAAGTCTCTGAAGCTAGGCCTATTCGGTAAAAAGGTTTCCTTTTCTAAGGAAACCAGCCAGATTGGATTAGGCCCACCCTAATGATCTCATCTCAATCTAACTACTTTTTAAAAGATCCCCATCTCCAAATACAGACACATTCTGAGGTACTGAGGATTAGAACTTCAACATAAGCATTTTGAGGGGACACAGTTCAGCCCATTAAAGGGATCAGGACCTTTCTGTGGAATATGGTGGTCCTCGCTAGCCATTTATGCTGCCAACCAAAACTGAGACAGAAAGTGCCACTTAAATCTGGTTGCACACCTTTTTTTGTACATTGATTTGCCAAGCTTTCATTTGCATGCCAAGCATCACGATGACCATTTTGCTCTGGGACAGTCCCCTGAGAGTCTAACCATCCTTGCTTGCAAACAATGGCCTCCCAGGACACCAAGCAGAGCTGGCCCAGGTCCAGCCCACGCCAGCCCTTGTTCCCTCTTCCTCCTTCATATTCACCATCAGCACAGGCCACCTAATTCACCTGGGTAGAAGACCAGGTAGCTGAGGGCAGAGGAAGGCTGGGAACAGTGGCACTTTTATCTTGATGGCTGGAAGCAGGGTTCCCCTCCCAGATCCACCACCTCTCAATGATGTAACAAAGCCAGTCCTTCCCAATCTTAGCCTCCATTTTCTCATCTAGAAAATACAGGAATTTAGACTTAAAAATCTAGTAGCCATAATATTCTAGAATCGTAGAATTTATTCCTATAGAATAAAAGAATCCTCCTAAAATAAAACCTTTGACCCCATCCAATGTCAAATTCTAACGTGACATTTGGCTCTAGGTGGTTCTTGTGCAAACATTTTTGAATGGGACCTAGATTCTTCTCTGGCCCCGCCCACTGGTTACATTAAAATACGGTTCTAGTTTTGAGGCCTAGCTTGAACCTCTTGGATGTGTGTCTTAAATTTCATCTTTCACATAACCTGGGCAGAATAATTTCTTCTCACAGTTTCCCCCTCGACTCCCAAAGTTCAGGGAGCAGGACACAAAAATGGAGGGAGAAACCAGAAAGGCTTTGTGGCGTTGGCCTTCTCTGTGGAGTAGATGGTGAAGGAAACACAGAATGTGGGAAATCTTCTGCTAGGAACAGCTGCCATGGGGAGTGGCCAGAAAATCAGCAAGAGTTGAACAAGTACATGGCCAGAGGCCCCTGGTGGGATCAGACAGGACAAACTAGATAGGCTGCGGTCGCACCATTTAGAATCTCAAGATGTTAGAGCCTGGGTCAGGTGTAGATTCTCAGACCAGGCACCAGGCCCAGATCTGAGCACCAGCTGGTGGAACGGGATGGTCGGTGCCTGCCTACCCCTGTCAAGTTAAACAGACCTGCACAGACCCGGCCGGGACGCAGCGCACACATGCTGTTAAAAGTCGCTCCCATTGTGCAAGTGATCTCCCTAATCCCAATTACTTGTAATAAGAGTTCCCGGAAGCTCCCGCTGCCTCCTGCTAGTAGCCTCTCCACTACCTGAAATGCTTCACCTGAGTGCAAACAGATACAGCAACTTGGTTTCTATGTGGCTATTAAAAGGAAATTAACTCGCGGTGTTTTAAGGCACATTTCAGAGTGACTCTATGTGTATGCCAACCATTCAAACTTAGAAAAGCAGATAAATCAGAACAGCAACTCTTCAACGTTAAAGGAGGAGGGAGGGTCACTACTAGGGCTTGAGTGAAGGGCAATTTATATCAAGTCAGCCTGATTTTCTGGAAGCCGTCCCCAGATACATCGTCACTTTTGCATCTATGCCATTTCTAGTGGGGCGCACCTCAAACAGAAGCAGCAGACTTCCCAGTTTTCTCTGGAGACCATGTTCCCATTTAAACAGGCTTCTACTGAAGCATACGCAGGTGGCACTGCTAAAATCTGTGTTCTCATGACGCCCTCTGGTGTCCAGGGTGTGCAATAACAGGAAGCCTGGGCGGTTCCTCTGGAAATGGGAGGTTGGCCTTGGGGAAATGACCACCACCGGGGTCCTGGTGGTGCCTCAACCACACTAACCCTTATTTACGCAGCCCCCACCGCATTCCTGAGTTTTCTCAGTTCCCAACTGCCATCAGATGAGGGTGTAGAGCTGAGGTTTCTCTTGGGAGTTCTGGTTAGGACATTTTGCCCAGGGTACATTACTATTAGTTAACTGATAGGTCAGGGGATATTTTTGTCAGATCGTCATCCTTCAAATCATAATCCCAGAATGAGAGACCTAGTAAGGGTAAACAGTACAGACACTTTACATACAGGAAACTTTTCATCTTCCTATTGTATACGTGAGGAAATCGAGTTTCAGATAGCAGGTTAGAAGCGGCAGAGCTGGGATTTGAGAGCAGTTTCTCAATCACATAATACTAACTCCTAATAAAATGTTTGTTAAACAGCTGGTGTGAGTTCATGACATCAATATTAATGAGTTTTCCAGAAGTATTGGAAACAGGTATTCAAAGAAATACTTGTACATGAATGTTCATAGCAATATTATTCATGATAAATAAAAGATGGAAACAATCAAAGGTCTATCAACTGAAGAATGGATAAACAAAATGTGCATTATGCATACAGTGAAATATTATGCAGCCATAAAAAGGATGAAGTACTGACACATGCTACAATGGGATGAACCTCAAAAACATGCTGATGAATAGGCCAATACAAAGGAGGACTACTCATTGTATGAATCCAATTATATGAAATATCCAGAATAGACAAATCCACAGAGACAGAAAGTGACTTGGAAGTTCCAGGGGAAAGGGGGGAATTCAGGACGTCTCCTTTATGAAAATATTTTGTAAATATATAGAAGTGATTGCTGCACAATACTGTGGGTGAACTAAATGTTGCTGAATTGTACACTTTAAAATGGTTAATTTATGTTATGTAAATTTCATTTCAATAAAAGTTCTTGTTAGGGCTGGCCGAGTGGTGCGTTGGTTAGGAGTTCGCTTGGGATGCCAGCTCTGAGCAGCAGGACCCGGGGTTTGGATCCCACATATGAGGGCCAGTGACGCTGCGCCCTCTACAGCTTAGATGGTGAACAACAGCTCCACCTAGAGCTGGGCTGTCGTGAGTTGCCGGCGATGGCATAGGCTGCAGCCCGTGCTGCAGTGGGCTGACATAAGCTATAGTGAGTGGCCGGCAGCCAGCGTGAGCGGCCGGCAGCCGGTGTGAGCTGCCAAGAGCCACTGTGAGTGACCATCCAGAGGCCGGCGACCGATCTGCCTCACTCGGGAAGAGCACAATGATAATACTGACATGGGCCAGTGAAGCAACATCCTCCACAACTAGACTGAAGAACAAAAGGACAGCAACTTGTCTGTTCCCCTTCCTCGATTCCCGAATAAAATCTTTAAAAAAAAAATTCTTGTTAAAAAAATAATGAAAGGAGTTTTACATATCTGTTCAGAAATTTTAAGAGTTAGACAAGGAAAAAGACATTGTAAGACAAAGTATGTGATATGTAAAGTGGTGATAAGTGTTATGGGGAGCATTCAAGTGGGGAGGGAAAAGAGAGTGCGTATGTGTTGGGGAGGGGGGAGCAAGACATTTTAGTTAGGGTGGCTAAGGTAGTCCCTACTAAGGAGGAGAGATTTTTAGTAAAGACCTGAAGGAGTAAGGAAGAGAGAGCCATGAAAATATCTGAAGGAGAGTGGTACAAGCAAAGGAAAGAAAAAGTGCAAAGGCCCTGAGGCAGGACCATGGCTGGAGGTCAATGTGGCTGAATCAGTACGAGTGAGAAGAGTGGGGGTGGAGGAGTAGTGCTGATCAAAGCCTTAACAGCTTTTCATTCTCACTGAGCTGGGGGTCTCTAGAAGATGGGAGCAAAGGAATGACATGACCTGTCTCTTCTTTTAATCATGTACATACAGAGGGTGCCAAAAAAATGCATACATATTTTAAGAAAGGGAAAAACTGTATTAAAATTCCACTTTGAGCCCCTGTTGTAATTGCAGAAGTCAAACACAACTTGTATTCATCTTTAGTTAAGGGTATATATTGAGTATTACAATTTTAACACAGTTTTTTCCTTTCTTAAAATGGGTATACAGGGCTGGCCAAGTGACTCAGTTGGTTAGAGAGTGAGCTCTGAGCAACAGGGTCATTGGTTCGATTCCCATATGAGCCAGTGAGCTGCACTTGAGCTGAGCTACTGCTGAGCTGGTGAGAGCCCATGCTCTTAGCAGCAAGGTTGCAGGTTCAACACCCGCATGGGATGGTGGGCTGCACCCACCCACCCCCACCCTACCCCTGCAACTAAGATTGAACACAGCACTTTGAGCTGAACAGCCATGAGCTGCCAATGGGCAGTCGCATGGCTCAGTGTGCAACAAGGTTGCCGGTTCAACTCCCACATGGGATTGTGGACTACACACCCCCTGCAATTAGATTGAAGGCAGCGACTGGACTTGGAGCTGAACTTGTGCCCTACACAACTAAGAATGAAGGACAACAACTTGACTTGGAGCTGATGGGTCCTGGAAAAACAACGTTTCCCTTCCCCAATTCCCCAACACTGCTCCCCTCCCTAATTCCCCAATAAAATCTTTTTTAAAAAAATGTGTATACATTTTTTTAGTGCCCTTATTTAGAACATAATCAATAGTTATCAAGCAGAAACTCCTGTAACCAACACCAAAGTCAAGAAATAGACCGTGATTGCCACTCCAGCAACCCCTCCCACATGCCACCATCCCAATGATAAAACCCCTTACCTTTCCCAGAGGTCTGTACTTCCAAAATTTTTATGGCATTTGCTTCTCTTTGTCATTTTCCACCTATGTGTTTATCCCTTATTTAGAAAGTACGGTTTTATGTTGCCTATTTTTGAATTTTCTATAAATGGAACCATATTATTTGAACATTGTATGCCTTGCTTCTTTCACTACACATTATTTTCCTAAGGTTAATCCATGTAGTTGTAAATAGTGATGTTTGTTCATTTCAGTTGCTATATAATATTCCATCACTTGTTGGAAATCACCAGAAACTACTGTTGATGGATGTCATTGGTTGTTTACAGTTTGGGGCTATTACTGAAAAGCCTGCTATGAACATTTATGACCAGGTCACCAGCATGCCAGTCCCCAAGGTATGCTGGATGGTATGGGGCACAAATCTTCAAACCAGATGAAGCCAAACTGATATCCGGAGTGACTGTAGCTGTTCACATCCCACAGTCATTCCAATCCTTGCCAACAGTTGATACTATCAGTTGTTTTTATTTGTCAGTCGGGGTGGATGTATAGTCATAGCCCATCTGGGCTTGAATTTACATTTTTCTACTGACAAATGAGGCTTGCCCCATTTCCTATTTTATAGATCTTTCTATTTTCCTTTTGAGGAGTGTTTGTTCAAATTTTCGCCCTTTTCACTTTTCAGTTGTTTCTTCATAAAAAATTTTATATATTCTAGATATTTGCCATTCATTTGGTTATAAATGAGTAAATATCTTCTCCTACTCTTTGGGTTATCTTGCCATTATTTTATCGTGCCTTTTACTTCAGTTGATTTTAAATTTTTCTAGTAAAGTTCATGCTTTTTAGTGGACAATTCTGAGTTTGGATCTTGGCTATAGATCCTTGTTTGTTTGTTTTTATCACATTGAATATGTTGTGCTAATCCCTTCTGACTTGCAAAATTTCTATTCAGAAATCAGCTGACAGCCTTATGGGAGTTCCCTTATAAGTTATAATACTAGTTACCTTTCCCTTACTGCTTTTAAGATTCTTTGTCTTTAACCTTTGGCATTTTAATTATAATATGTCTTGGTGTGGGCCTCTTTGGGTTCATCTTGTTTGGGGCTCTCTGTGCTTCCTGGGCTTGTATGTATTTTCTTAACCAGTTAAGGAAAGTTTTCAGTCATTATTTCTTTATATAGGTTCTCAATCCCTTGCTTTCTCTCTTCTCCTTCTGGTACCCCTGTGATGTGAATTTTGTTACACTTGATGTTGTCCCAGTGGCCCCTTAAACTATCTTTATTCTTTCTTTTCATTTTTCTTTTTGCTGTTCCGATTGGGTGTTTTCTGCTAACCCTGTTTTCCAAATCAGGGATTCAATCCCCTTCTTCATCTAGTCTGCTGGTGATTCCTTCCAGTGCATTCTTCATTTCAATTATTGTAGTCTTCACTTCTGTCTGGCTCTTTTTTATGGGTTCTATGTCCTTTTTTAAGCTTGTTATCTCTTTGTTGAAGTTCTAACTAAGATCCTTGAGCATCCTTATAACCATTGTTTTGAACTCTGTGTCTGGTAGGTTGCTTGTCTCCATTTCATTTAGCTATTTTTCTGAAGTTTTCTCCTGTTTTTATCATTTCATTTTATTTCTTTTTTCCTCATTTAGGCTGCTTCTTTGTGTTTGTTTCTATGTATTAGGTATATCTGCTATGTTTCCCAGTCTTGGCCAGATGGCCTTATGTCGTAGGTATCCTGTGGGGCCCTGGCACCTTCTCCCTGGTCACCTGCTCTGGGTGCTCCAGGAGTGTCCCTTATTTGTCTCGTATGTGCCCTCTTGTTATAGTTGAATTTTGATTGCTATTGGCACATCAGTGGGTGGTATGTGACCCACAGGCTGATTGGCTGTGGGGCTAGGCCATGTCCATAGTTTATGAGTTGCTGTGTGGGGGCTTACCCCACTGAATGGGATTCACCCCAGTGGGTGAATACTGCCTGTTGAGGCCGCACTTTGTGTGTGCCACCTGTGGGACTAGTTGGGCCGTGCTCTGTTATGATCTGAAGCCCACCTCCAAGTATGTTGGTTGTGCGCCTCTTGGGAGGGGTTCCAGAGCAGGCCAAGGTCACCCACTGCCTGTGACCAGCTGGGAACTACCTGGTAGGAGCTATAAAGTGATTCGCGGTTGTTCGCTGCATGTGCTAAAGTAGGGGGTGTGTGAGAGAGACCACATTGAAAACTGAATACAGCTACCACCAGTACTGTGTCTGGGGTAGTTCTGCAAAAACTCAGGACACTCCGAGAGGCCTGATGCCACCTGCTGGCATCCTTGATGTTCAGCCACTGATGAAGTTTCATGCGGTATGGGAGTTGGGTGAGACAGTGTCTCAGCGAGTCACTAGAATGGGAAGAGTTGCCAGGTTAATGTAGATTGTGGTTTGATGCCAGTGCTGAGCCTGGAGCTATTCAAGAAAAGTCTCAGAGCACACCGAGACTAGTTGTCACCCTCCTGCAGCCCATGGACTCAGAAAATTTTCCAAGAAATAGTGCAATGTAGGCGGGGCTAGCTGCTCACAGAGAAAGTGCCTTCACTGTTCAAGGAGTTGGGTGGGGTGGAGTCTCCTATGTTCATTGCAGCATTATTCATGGTGAACAAAATGTGGAAACAACCAAAGTGCCCTTCGAAAGATGATTGGATAAAGAAAATGTGGTACAGATATTGCAACAACATGGGTGGATCTTGAAATTATCATGCAAACTAATATAAGTCAGACAGAAGAAGTTGAGAATCATATGACTTCACTCATGTGTAGGATATAAAACTGAAAACAACAAATAAATAAGACAAACAAACAAAGAAACAAAAACTTATAGACACAAACAACAGTTTAATGGTTACCAGAGGGTAAATGAGGAGGGAGGGTGGTAAAAGAGAGAATGGGGGGTCAACTATACAGCGATGGAAGGAGAACTGATTGTGGGTGGTGAGTATACAATTTGATATATAGGTGGTGTATTATAGAAATGTATTCTTGAAGCCTATATAATTTTACTAACCTATGTGACCCCAATACATTTAATAAAAATAATAAGTAAATAAATATAACAGCTTTATCTGAGGTTGACCACTCCTGGTAAGTTTTCCCAGGGATACGGTGAATCCTAAATATCAATTTAGGTCTTTTATTCCAGGAAGATTTTTGAATTACCGCTTTAAGGATTAGTTCTGTTCTGTTTTCTCTTCTTCTGGGGCTCTTTTAATATGTGTGCTAGATATTCTTTGATTCCTTTAAATCAGTCACTTTGCTTTTTGACGCTTTGTTCTTCCCTTTATCGGAAATTTTCATGTTAATTCTTCTATCATATTTTCAGTCCAATCTCTTCTTTCTTGAGCACTTTGTAATGTAGACTTTATTTCTAAGACAATGTTGTCTTTTCTGCCATTTTTCCTGTGTTGAATTAATTTCACATCTTCCCAGTTTTCTTTTTTCTTTTTTTTTTTTAACATTTCTGTTCAGAGATTTTAAATTTCTGATTAGAAAATATTTTTTATATTTTTGAATGTTTGTTTAAGGCCATTTAATTTAGGTTGGTATGTTTTTTTCTTATAGTCTATTTCTTAGAATTTTTTTTCATCAGTTAAAGTGTTTTAATTTTTGTTTTTGTTTACTTCTTCTAGTCGTTTCTAGTCATCTGCTGTTTTTATTTGTAATTTAATGCAATAACAGTTGTATACAAACAGGGGTAAAAGTTTGGAATGGCTTACTGTATTTCTTGGTTCAAAAAATGGCCTCTTCTTTTCATAGAGCAAAGTCATTTTTAAAATCAATAGTGTTTCTATTTTTTGTAGGAGAGGGTAAGTGTCTTTGTGGTCTCTAGTTTCATGATTTTTTATTTTACCTTATGTTTTATTTTTTGTTTTATAACCAGTTCTCCAAGGGATACCTCCCTCTATCATCCATCTCCCCTTTTGGGTGGTGGCTTCCTGGGACCACTTCCTCCAGTATGCACTTTCAAGTTCTTTCCTTTCCTTTTGATTCCCCCTTCGCCAGTGAGACAGGCTTTGTCCTCTGGTTCTTGTGAACAGGAACATTGTGATTTTCAATTGAAGTTTTCATTAACTACTACAGCTGCACCCAGACTAAAAGCCATAAAACAAGAAACTCACTCCACCCTCATTCCAAGTTTGACTCCCCTCTAGAATATGCCACTTTAGCTCATTCTCCAGTGCCCAATAATTTATAATTCTTATCTGTAAAAATGAACAGAAAAAGTATTAGATAATTATTGCTAAGTGCCATTGATATCCTAGGAAAAGATACATAACAGTTGTGTGTAATTAATAGACAACTGAGAGTTCCAGTCAAGATGGTGGAGTTGGTAAACATTGTGCTGCTTCCTCCCATGACCACATTAAAATTACAACTAAGTTATAAAAAAACACCACCAAGTTGGAGAACCATCTGAAGACTAGCTGAACAGAAGTCCTATAACTAAAGGCATAAAGAAGAAACCACATCAAGACTGGTAGGAAGGATGGAGATGCAAAATGGGCTAGTCCCACACCCATGTGTGATGGTTAAAAATTGGGAGGGAGGGCTGGCCAAGTGGCACAGTGGTTAAGCGCTGGTCTTGGGAAGCCAGTGGCCCTGGTTCGGGTCCCACATATCATATGAGGGCCAGTGACACTGCCCTCAAAAAAAAAAAATTGGGAGGGATATCTCAGTTGCAGAGGTCCACCCTGAGTAGCGAGGGATCCCAGACCCATACCAGACTCCAGAGTCCCAATGTAGGGGAAGGGGGGGAGAGAAATCCCCAAAACTCCTGGCTGTAAAAACTAGGGGACATTGTGGCTGAGTGAGACAGAAGGACGTTGCAGTCCCAAGCATTCCTCTTAAACGACCCATGCACAGACCTACTCTGAGCTCCAGTTCTGGGGCAGCAGCTCAAAAGACTCCAGGGACATACAGGGAGGAACTGAAATGTCTGGCTTCAGAGCAAGGGCTGGAGAGGCAGATTCCTCCCTGACAAATGTGCTGGCAGAAGCCATTATTCCTTTGTTGAGCCCTCTCCCCATCCAGCAGGCACCACAGGAAGGCATCACATCTGAGTCTCTATCAACCTAACACCATTCATCCCTCTTTGGTGATTCTCTGAGACCCAACCTCACCCAACTTACAAAGCCACCCAAGACACTTACAGTGACTTTTCCATACAAATGGCCTGTCTTTGTTCCAGCTGTGGACTTCCTAAAATCTCTCAAAAGTTCACAAACCCCAAACAAGCAGCACCTTGCCTTGGAATGCCCCAAGCCCAGCACTAACTGCGGCTGACCTCAGGTCACAGCTTAGCCTTTCCCAGGCACCTCCAAGCCCAGCACAAGTGGTAACCATCTGCAGAGCACTTTGTAGTTCATGCCAAGTGGTGCCCTGAATAGTACAGCCAGAGGCTGAATTTTACTTGCAATATAGCCCCTCCCAAGAAGGCTCAGAGTCAACACACCTGGTGACCAGCTTCAAACCACACCACAGCACCACACAACCACCTCCACAAATGACACATCCAAAGGGAAGAGTGGGCAGGCAACAGAGCCCTGCTAAAGTGAATCTTGCTCTTCAGGGTCAGTCCCTGCTCAGCAGCTCTTCCACTGTAGTCAGAGCCAGTCCTCACAAGAAATCAGCCTGAGGATCAATCCTTCCCACTGACATGCAAACAGTAATCAATGCTCCACTACAACAGAAGGGCACACATAATCCACACAAGGGGCACACCTGGAGCACCCACCTCTGATGACCAGGGAGACTGCACCACTGGGCCCAGCAGGACATGTACTACATAAGACCACTCTACTAGGACCTGAAGACATAGCAGCTCTACCTAATACATAGAAACAAACACAAGGAGGCAGCCAAAACGGGAAGACAAAGAAATATGTCTCAAATAAAAGAACAGAACAAGCTCCAGAAAAAGAACTAAACAAAATTGAAACAAGCAATCTACCAGATATAGAGTTCAAAATACTGGTTGTAAGAATGCTCAATGATCTCAGTGAGAACTTCAACAAAGAGATAGGAAACATAAAAACAAAACAGTCAGATATGAAGAATACAATAACTGAAATAAAGAATAAATTAGAGAGACTCAACAGTAGACTAGATAAGCAGAAGACAGAACCAGCAATCTGGAAGAGAAGGTAGCAGAAAACACCCAAACAGAACAGCAAAGAGAAAAAAATAATCCAAAAAATGAGAATAATTTAAGGAGCCTCTGGGACATCAACTTACCAACATTCCCATCATGGGGGTATCAGAAGGAGAAGTGAGAGAGAGCAATGAATTAAAAACCTATTTGAAAAAATAATGACTGAAAACTTTCCTAACCTGGAGAAGGAAATAGATATACAAACCCAGAAAAGCAGAGAGCCCAAAACAACAAGAACCCAAAGGGGACCACACCAAGACACATCATAATTAAAATGCTAGAGGTTAAAGAGTAAGAAAGAATCCTAAAAGTAGTAAAAGAAAAGCAATTAGTTACCTACAAGGGAGTTCCCATTAAGACTATTATCTGATTTCTTTCTTTCTTTGATTGTTTATTGAGTGTTTATTATGTCCCTGACATAGTAATTTTCAAACACTGTTTCATTTAATTTTCACAATATTCCTGTGAGTAGTTATCACCCTCATCCTCCACCTCATCACCATCTTTACATACTAGGAAACTGAGACCCATGAGGTCAAATAACATGGCCAAGGTCACAGAGCTGGGGAGTAACAAAGGCAGGATTCAGAATCAGGTGTCTCCTGGTTCCAGTCCATTAATTCACTATAACAGGCAGGTTATTTAACTCTCTTCTGCTTAATCTGTGCAGCTATAAATTAATAGTGAGGTATAAAGTACTGCAGGAAGGAGAATTACATGAGGGACAGATTTTAATCATATTCATACTTAAAATATCATATTCAGACTTAAGATATATATTTTCAAGGATTTTACCATGATTCAATGTAGATGTGTAGATGGTATGCGGTGAATTTCAGAGTAGGGCTATGAAAGGTTTATTGGGTGCCATAATTAAAGGTTTCTTATTTTATTTTAAGATTTTTATTAAAAATATAGCTAACATACAATATTATATTAGTTTCAGGTGTTCATTATGGTTATTCCACATTTATATACCCAGAGAAGTGATCACCATGAAAAGTCCAGCAACCATCTGACATAATAATACAAAGCTGTCACAATAATATTGACAATATTCCATATGCTGTACATTACATCCCCTTGAGTTATTTGTTTTAACCAGGAAATTTGAACTTCTTATTGCCTTTCACCTTGCTCCTCTTTTAATTTTTCAACTACAGTTGACATTCAATGTTATTTTATATTAATATCAGGCATACAGCATAGTGGTTAGACATTTGTATAATTTAAGAAGTGATCCCCCTGTCTAGTCTAGTACTCACCTGTCATTATACATAATTATTACCATATTATTGACTATATGCTTTATGGTTTATTTTACATCCTCATGACTACTTTGTAACAACCAATTTGTGTTTTGTAATCCCTTCCCTCCTTTCACCCATTTCCTAAACCTCCCTCCCATCTGGCAACCATCAAAATGTTCTCTGTATCTATGAGTTTGTTTGTGTTTGTTTATTCTGTTCTTTTCATTTCATGTATAAATAAAATCACATTGCACCTGTCTTCCTCTTTCTGACATACTCCATTCCGTACAACACCCTCCAGGTCCATCCATGCTGCAGCAGATGGCGAGAACCCATTCCTTCCATGGCCAAGCAATATTCCATTGTATGTATGTACTGGCTCCTTGTTATCCATTCATCCATGGACACCCAGGCTGCATCCACATTGTGGCCATTGTAATCAGTGCTGCAATAAACAAATGGATGCACATATACCCTCAAAGTAGTGTTTTGGGTTTCTTCTAATAAATACCCAGAACTGAGGTTACTGAGTCCTTCTTTGTCTCTTGTTACAGCCTTTGTTTTAAAGTCTATTTTGCTTGGTAGAATTATTGCTAGTCTAGATTATTTATTATTATTATTATTATTACTATTTCCGTTTTCGTGAAATAAATGTTTCCATCTCTTTACTTTCAGTCTGTGTGTGTCTTTCAGTCTGAAGTGAGTCTCTTGTAGGCAGCATATATAAGGGTCTTATTTTCTTATCCACCCAGACACTTTATGTTTTTGATTGGAGCATTTAACTCATTTACACTGAAATTAATTGTTGATAGATATGTAGTTATTGCTATTTTATTAGTCATATTTTTTATTTTTATTTTTCATCTTAAATAATTCCCTTTAATGTTCCTTGTTCTACTGATTTGGTGATGATGAACTCCTTTAGTTTTTTTCTTGTCTGGGAAGCTCCTTATCTTTCCTTTGATTTTAAATTATAACCTTGCTGGGTAAAGTAATTGTGGCTGTAGGTCCTTGTGTTTTTATTTTTTTTTTATCACATTGAACATTTCATGCCAATCCCTTCTGGCCTGCAAAGTTTCTGTTGAGTAATCAGTTGACAGTCTTATGGGAGCTCCCATGTAGGTAACTAACTGCTTTTCTCTTACTGCTTTTAGGACTCTCTGTCTTTAAGCTTAGGCATTTTAATTATGACACTTTTTGGTATGGGCTTTTTTTGGGTTCATCTTATTTCAGACTCTTTGTGCTTCCTGGGCTTGTATGTATACCAGAATGCCAAAAAGATGTATACAAGTGGACACTTTGATCAATGTTGCTCAAGCAGTAGTTTGCTGTAATCAGAAGTGTCTGGACACTGAGGGAAACCACTTTGAGCACCTCTTATAATTGCAGAAGTCAAACATGACTTTTATTCATATTTTGTTACCAGTATATATTGAGTATGACAATTTTAATAGTTTTTTCCTTTCTTAAAATGTGTATACATCTGTTTTGGCACCATCTGCATTTTCTTCATCAGATTAGAAACGTTTTCAGTCATTATTTCTTCAGATAGGTTCTCAATCCTTGCTTTCTCTCTTCTCCTTCTGGTACCCTTATCATGCAAATGTTGTTACACTTGATGTTGTTCCAAGTCTCTTAAACTAGCCTCATTTTTGGGGGATTCTTTTTGCTGTTTCTGATTGGATGTTTTCTGCTAACCTTGTCTTCCAAATCGGGGATTCAATCCTCTGCTTCATCTAGTCTGCTGGTGATTCCTTTCAGTGCATTCTTCATTTCAGTTATTGTAGTCTTCACTTCTGTCTGGCTCTTTTTCATGGGTTCTATGTCCTTTTTGCTTGTTATCTCTCCGTTGAAGTTATCACTAAGTTCCTTGAGTATCCTCATAACCATTCTATTGAACTCTGTGTCCTGTAGGTTGCTTGCTTCCATTCCATGTAGTTCTTTTTCTGGAGTTTTCTCCTGTTTTTTTCATTTCATTTTATTTCTTTTTTCCCTCATTTTGGCTGCCTCTATGTGTTTGTTTCTATGTATTAGGTAGATCTGTTGTGTTTCCCAGTCTTGGCCAGATGGCCTTATGTGTCCTGTGCCCTGTGTCAAGTGTCCTGTGGGGTCCTGGAACCTTCTCCCTGGTTACCTGCTGTGGGTGCTCCAGGAGTGTCTCATTTTTTAATTGTGTGTGCCTTCCTGTTATAGTTGAGCCTTGATTGCTATTGGCACATCAGTGGATGGTATTGACCCTCGGCTGTTTCACTGTGGTGTTTGGCCATGTCCACATGGAGGGAGATTCACTCCAGTAGACTCTGGTGCCTTTTGAGACTGGCTTTTGTGTGTGCCACTTGTGGGGCTAATTAGACAGTGCTCTGCTGTGGTCTGAAGCCAACCTCCAAGTATGTTAGTTCTGGGACCTCTTGCTAGGGGCTCCGATGCAGGCCCATGTCACCCACTGCCTGTGACTGGCTGGAGACTACCTGGTAGGAGTTACAAAGTGATCTACAGTTGGTTACTGTCTCTGCTATACCTGGAGGTGCATGGGAGAGGCCACACTATGAAACTAGGGCAGTTGCCACTAGTACCGAATCTGGGGTAGCTCTGCAAAATGCCAGGAAACTCAGAGGCCTGCTGCCAACTGCCAGCTTCCATAAGGTTTAGCCCCTAATAAAGCCTAAAGGAGTCAGTTATGGCAGGGTTTCAGTGATTCACCTGGGTGGCACAAGTGGAGCTCACCAGACTAATTCAGATTCAGATTTGGCCATGGAATGGGGGAGGGGCTAAACAGAGGAAAGATGGCATCTGCTTGTCAGCTACATGAGAGGGGGACCCCACAAAGGAAAAATGGCTACTGTCCCTCCATTCCTAGCTCTGAAGTTACACAACTCAATCTCTCTATATAAGTTTCTGACATACCCTGAGTCACCCACCCTCTGCTGGCGCCTAGGATGGGTGCCTGTGTGGGACCTTTAAGAGGACATCTGGGTTTCCCATAGACTTATGCCCCACCAAGCCAGTCAGAATCACCACTGTTTTTCACAGCCAGAAGTTGTGGGGGTTTCTCTTCCTGGTATCAGTACTTTGAGCTAGGGAATTTGCTGTGGGGCTGAGATCATGGGAAAGCTCTATGGCTGGGCTATCTTTCCCAGTTTTCAACCACCACATATGGGTGTGGGACCAGCTCTTTTCACATCTCTGCCCTCCTACCGGTCTTGAAATTGCTTCCTTTTGTTTCTCATTATAAAATTTCTGTTCAGCTAGACTTCAGATGGTTCTCCAGGTTGATTGTTCTATTATTTAGTTGTAACTTTAATGTGTTCACAGGATGAAGCAAGCACAGTGTTTATCTACTCTGCCATCTTGTATCGAGTCCAAACTGTCCCCTGATTTCTCAACAGAAACTTTGCAGACCAGAAGGGATTGGTGTGAAATATTCAAAGTGATTGACAGCAAGGACCTACAGCTAATATTAGTCCACACAGCAAAGAAAGAGCTTCTCAGATAAGATTAAGCTAAAGGAGTTCATCACCACCAAACCAGTATTACAAGAAATGTTAAAGGGACTTCTTTAAGAAGAAAAAAACACATCAAAAACATGAATGATAAAATAGCAATAATTACATATCTATCAACAATTCCTTTAAATGTGCATGGATTATATGCTCCTATAAAAAGACAGGGTGGCTGAATGGATAAGAAAAGAATACCCTTACATATGCTGCCTATAAGAGATTCACTTCAGATAAAAAAACACACAGACTTAAAGGGATGGTAAAAGATATTTCATAAAAAATAGAAACAGGAAAAAAAAAAGTAACAATATTTATACCAGACAAGATAATTTAAGTAAAGTCTATAACAAGATGCCAAAAAATGACTCAGCAATCCCACTTCTGGGTATTTATTCAAAGAAACCCAAATCACTGCTTCAAAGTGATATGTGCATCCATACGTTCATTGCAGCATTATTTACAGTAGCCAAATATGGATGCAATCTGGGTGTCCATCAAAGGATGAATGGATAAAAAAGAGGTGGTACATATACACAATGGAATATTACTCAGTCATAAAAAAGAATGAAAATCTTGCCATCTGCAGAAACATAGATGGACCTAGAGGTTATTGTGCTGACTGGTGTAAGTCAGACAGAGAAAGACAAATGCTATATGATTTCACTTACATGTGGAATTTAAAGAGCAAAAAAAAAAAAAAAAAAAAAAAAAGAAACAAACTTGTAGATACATGGTTGCCAGTGGGGAGGGGTTTGGGAGGATGGGTGAAAAAGGGGAAGGGGCTAAGAAGTATAAATTGGTATTACAAAATAGTAACAGGATGTAAAATATAGCATAAGGGATATATCAATAATATTGTAATAACTATGTACGGTGTCAGGTGGGTACTAGATTTAACAGGGTGATCATTTTGTAAGTTACATAAATGTCCAATCACTGTATTGTACACCTGAAACTAATGCAATGTTGTTTGTCAACTGTAATTGAAAAATAAAAAATCATTTGAAAAACATGAAATTCTATACCTATCAAACAATTCTTCCTCCACCAGCCCCTGGCAACCACCATTTTCTGTTTCTATGAATTTGACTACTATAGTAATCTCATGTAATTGGAATCATACAATATTAGTCTTTTTCTAACTGGCTTATTTCACTTAGCCTAATGTCTACAAGGTTTATCCATGTTGTAACGTGTATCAGAATTTCCTTCCTAAAATGCTGAATAACATTCCACTGTATGTATAAGCCACATTCTGTTTACTCATCCGTCTTTTGTTGGGCATTTGAATTGCTTTTATCTTTTGGCTATTGCAAATAATGCTGCTATGAACATGTGTTCAAATACTTCTGTACTTCAAGAAATTGCTTTCAGTTGTATTGGTATATAAGGACTGAGAATTATGTTTGTGAACTTGCCACTGCACACTTACATTGGCAATGCTGTACATACAGCTTGGTAAGGTTTAATAGCCTTGGTATATCAGGGTCTCACAGCTATGTTCATGTTGACGTGTGGCAGTGTCATGCTGAGTGGTGTTCATTATTGTTGTTGCGTGTTTTTGTGTGCCATCACGAGAATGTCTGAGCTTGAATTAGACCAGCAAACAAACATTAAATTTCTTGCTAAACTTGGCAAGAGTGGAAGTGAAATCAGGAACATGTTAGTCCAAGTTTATTGGGATAATGCATGAAGAAAATGGCAGTATACAAATAGATTAAACTTTTTCTGAGGAGTGAGAACGTGTTACTGATGAAGAGAGGTCAGGATGGCCAGTAAAGAACAGAACTGATTAAAACATTGCAAAAAAATCATCAAATTGTGCATCAAAATCATTAGCTGACTGTGAGAAGCATAGCAGCCCAAGTAAACATCGAGAAACAGGAAAATCTTAACTGAAAATTTTGGCATGAGAAAGGTGTGTGCAAAAATGGTCCCAAAGGAGCTCACCGATGAACAAAAGCAAAGGACAGTTGAAGTTTGCCAAGACCTTTTGGAGAGGTAAGATGATGTTTTGGGCCGTGTCATCACTGATGATGAAACAAAGGTGTACCGATATGAACCTGAAACAAAGAGTCAAAGTGCACAATGGAAGTTAGCCAATTCTCCATGACAAAAGAAGTTCCGTCAATCTAAATCAAGAGTCAAAATAATGTTGCTAACCTTTTGTGATATCAGAGGGATTATTCATTATGAATTTGTTCCAACTGGACAAACAGTTAACCAAGTTTAGTATTTGAAAATGTTAAAAAGGCTGCATGAAGGGCTGACCGAGTGGCGTGGCGGTTAAGCGCTGGCTTCAGAAGTCAGAGGCCCCCGTTCGGCCCCACATATGAGGGCCAGTGACACTGCCCTCAAAAAAAAAAAAAAAGTCTGCATGAAAAAGTTTGATGAAAAACACCTGAACTTTTCACCAATAATTCATGGCTCTTGCATCACAACAATGCACCAGCTCCCACAGCACTGTCTGTGAGGGAGTTTTTAGCCAGTAAACAAATAACTGTATTGGAACACCCTCCCTACTCACCTGATCTGGCCCCAGGACTTCTTTCTTTACCCAAAGATAAAGGAAATATTGAAAGGACATTTTGATGACATTCAGGACATCAAGTGTAATACAATGACAGCTCTGATGGTCATTTCAGAAAAAGAGTTCCAAAATTGCTTTGAAGGGTGGACTAGGCAGTGGGGTCCATGCATAGCTTCCCAAGGGCAGTACTTCAAAGGTGATCATAGTGATGAGGTATGTAGCACTGAGGTATTCAGCAATGAGGTATGTAGCACTTTTTCTAGGATGAGTTTGAGAACCTCGAGAATGTGTGTGTGTGTTTGTGTGTGTGTGTGTCTGTATTTATATATATGATTTGCAAATATTTTTTCATTCTGCGCATGTGTTTTTACTCCATTGGCTGTGTTAATGGAGGCACAGTTTTTATTTTGATATTGTACAACTTAATCTATTTTTACTTTTACTGCCTGTGCCTTTGGTGTCATATTCAAGAAATCATGGTCAAATCCGGTTTCATAAAGCTTTTCATCTATGCTTTCTTGTAAGACTTTTATAGTTTTATAGTTTTAGCTCTTAAGGTTAAGCCTATGATCTATTTTGAGTTAATTCTTATATATGGTGTGAGGTAAGGATCCAACTTCATTCTTTACATATTAATATCCATTTTTCCCAACACCATTTATTGAACAGAGTATCTTTTTCCCATTGAATGGTCTTGACACTCTTGTCAAAAATCATTTGACAATATATGAGGTTAAATACATAAGAATAGATATGTAGATCAATGGAGTAGAAGTGAGAGTCGAGAAATAAGCATACGTCTACGGTTAATTGATTTTTTGTTTTTTAAAGATTTTATTGGGGAATTGGGGGAGGGGACCAGTACTGGGGACTTGGGGAAGGGGACTGGTCAAGTCGTTGTTCTTCAGTCTTCATTGTGGAGGGCACTAGTCGCCATCTGGCTTCCCATCAGCAGCTCATGGCCTCTAAGCTCAAGGTGCTCTGTTCAATCTTAGTTGCGGGTGTGCATAGCCACCATCCCATGCAGGAGTTGAACAAGCAGCCTTGTTGTTAAGAGCTCACACTCTATCCTCTGAGCCATCTGGGCGGCAGCTCAGCTCAAGGTACCAAGTTCAGTCTTAGTTGCGGGTGGGCGTAGCCCACCATCGAACAGACAATCTTGTTGTTACACCAGCTGAGCCATCCTGCCACTTGTTGGCAGCTCAGCAACTGCTCAGCTCGGGCGCAGCGTTCACTGGCCCATGTGGGAATCGACCCATAAGCCCTGTTGCTCAGATCCCAAGCTCTAAGCCAACTCTTAACCAACTGAGCCACTCGGCCAGCATATGGTTAATTGATTTTAGACAAGGATTCCAAGGACATTCAATGGGAAAAAATACCATCTTTAAAAAATGATTCTGGGGGCCGGCTAAGTGGCACATTTGTTAAGAGTTGGCTTGGGATGCCAGCGGCCCTGGTTCAGATCCCACATATGAGGGCTAGTGACACCGCCCTCTACAGCTAATATTGTGAACAACAGCTCCACCTGGAGCTGGGCTGCTGTGAGTCCCCGGGATGGCATAGCTCCAGCCCCTGCTGCAGTGGGCTGCCATAGGCTACAGTGAGTGGCTGGCAGCCAGCGTGAGTGACTAGCAGCTGGTGTGAGCTGCCAAGAGCTGCTGTGAGCGGCCGTCCAGAGGCTGGTGACTGATTTGCATCACCCAAGAAAAGCACAATGATGATACCAACATGGGCCAGTGAAACAATGTCCTCCACAACTAGACTGAAGAACAAAAGGACAGCAACTTGTCTGTTCTCCTTCCCCAATTCCCCAACACTGTTCCCCTCCCCCAATTCCCCAATAAAATCTTAAAAAAAAAAAAATGATGCTGGGGCAAGTTAATATCCTTAAACAAAAGAATGAAGTTAGATCTTACCTCACACCATATACAAAAATTAACTCAAAATGGATGAAAGACCTAAACAAAGAAAGTAAAAGTATAAAACTTTGAAAAGAAAATATAGGTATAAATTTTTATGATTTTAGATGTATCTGTGATTTCTTAGCTATGATACCAAAAGTACAGGCAACAGAATAAAAATAGATTAAATTCAACTTCCTCAAAATTAAAAACTTTTCTAATGAAAACATAGTATTAAGGAGAGTGAGCGGAGAAGGCTAAGCAAAGAAACTTGACACCAAAGCATCATATATAAAAGGAAAAATTGATAAACTGGCCTCATCAAAAGGAAAAGCTTTTGCTCTGTGAAAGTCCATGGGAACAAGATGAAAAGTTAGACTGGGAGAAAATGTTTGAAAACCACATATCTGATGAAGAACTATAATAGTATTTATAATATATAACAAACTCTCAAAATTCAATGATAAAAAAAATTAGAAAATGGGCAAAAAACATGGACAGATACTTTACTAAATAAAATATACAGATGGTAAATAATCATACAAAGAGATGTTCAACTCATAGAACCAGAGAGTAGAACTGTCGTTTCCAGGAACTGGAGGGTGGAAGAAATGGGCGACAGTGGTCAAAGGGTCTACACATTAAGCTATAAGATGAATAAGTCCTGGGGATATAATACACAGCATATGATTATAATTAATAATGTGATGTAGGGACCGGCCGAGTGACTCAGTTGGTTAAGAGTTGTCTTCGAGTGCGTGCTCTGTGCAATGGGGCAGCCAGTTCGATTCCCATATGGGCCGTGAACGCTGAGCCCGAGTTGAGCTGTCGCTGAGCTGCCAACAGGTGTCAGGATGGCTCAGCTGATGTAACAACAAGCTTGCCTGTTCAATGGTGGGCTATGCCCACCCGCAACTAAGACTGAACTCAGCACCTTGAGCTGAGGTGTCACCCAGATGGCTCAGTGGATAGAGCATGAGCTCTTAACAACAAGGCTGCTGGGTTTGACTCCCACATGGGATGGTGGCTACGCCCACCTGCAACTAAGACTGAACTTGGCACCTTGAGCTGAGCTGCCACCTGGATGGCTCAGAGAATAGAGCATGAGCTCTTAACAACAAGGCTGCTGGGTTCGACTCCCACATGGAATGGTGGCTACGCCCACCTGCAATTAAGATTGAACACAGCATCTTGAGTTTAGAGGCCACGAGCTGCCAAAGGAAAGCCAGATGGCAACTGGTGCCCTCCACAATGAAGATTGAAGAACAACAACTTGGCTGTTTCCCTCCCCCAATTCCCCTAATAAAATCTTTTTAAAAACACAAAAATGATAATAATAATAATAATAATGTGATGTATATTTGAAATTTGCTAGAAGAGTAGATCTTAAGTATTCTCAACACACACATACACACACACACACGCACACACACACATGGTGATGGAAGTGTCAGTTGTGGTAATCACCTCACAATGTATACATACATTAAATCATCATGTTGTACACCTTAAAAAAACCATCATGTACAACCTAAATATGTAGGGTTTTTATTTATGAGTCATACCTTGATTAAGGTGGAAAAAAATTGTGTTCAACATTATTAGTCATCAGGGAAGTGTAAATTAAAAGTTTAATGAGATGTCACCACCAACAGAATGGCCAGAACAAAACAATGGTTACACCACAAAATGCTGATAAAGATGCAGAAAAACTGGTCACTCATACAGCAGTGGAAGGAATATCAAATGGTCCAGCCACTCTGGGAAATAGCTTGGCACTTTCTTTAAAAACTAAAATGCAACTACCATATGATCCAGCAATTGCACTTTGGGGTGTTCATCACAGAGAAATAAAAACATGTTCACAGAATAAATTGTACACAAATGTTCATAGAAGCTTTATTTGCAATATCTCCAAACTGGAAACAGCCTACATTTCTTTCAATAGGTGAAAGCTAAATAAACTGTGGTACGTACGTATTAGGTCTCTTTGTATGTATACAAAATATCACAGGCTGGGGGGTTTAAACAATATAAACACATTCTCACAGTTCTGGAGGCTGCAAGGTCAAGTCCAAGGTCAAGTTTCCAGCAGGGGTTGGTTTCTGGTTAGAGCTCTGTTCCTGGCTCACTGAGTCCTCACATAGGGGAGATCTTTGGTGTTTCTCTCTCTTTATAAAGACGAGCTATCAGGTTCTACCAGATCAGAGCCCCACCCTCATGACCTCACTTAACCTCAATCACATCCTTAGAAGCCTTATCTCCAGAACAGAGAGTTAAGGCTTCAGTGGCTGAATTTTAGGGAACTACAATTCAGTTCATAGCTCGGTGGAATACTACTCAGCAATCAGAAAGGCATGAGCTGTGCCTGCTGTTACACACAGCTTGGGTAAGTCTCCAGGGAATTGTGCTAAATGAAAAAAGCCAATCTTGAAGAGCTACGTATCGTATGATTACATTTATATAACACTTGCAATGACAGCATTTTGAAATGGAGGAGAGAATAGTAGTTGCCAAGGATAGGGCTGGAGCAGAGGGCTATGGGGCCACAGGCAGGAGATACGGTGGAGACATGAACTCACACAGGTGATAACATTTGTAAAGAAATTAACATATATACAATCACACAATTATTGAGTGTAACTTAAATGGGGAAAAACGAAGATTAGTGGATTTTATCAGTGTCAATCTCCTGGTTGTGATATTGTATTATAGTTTTGCAAACTGTTAACCACTCATGGAAACTGGGCAGGTTGTAAATGGATTTGTCTGAATTCTTTCTTACAATTACCTGCTAACCTACAATGATCTCACTACACATTTCAATTTTTAAAATGTGTAATGTTTAATTTGCAAATGGTATAGAGATCACGCATGACAGAATTTTGCTCTTTCATACTTTCTCAGTTTGTGAAACTTAAGCAAGTAATAAAAAATTACTTGTTTGTGGCCGGCTGAGTGGTGCGATGGTTAAGCGCTGGCTTCGGAAGCCAGCAGCCCCGGTTCGGGTCCCACATATGAGGCCAGTGACACTGCCCTCAAAAAAAAAAATTTACTTGTTTGAGTAACTTTTTCCTTTTTTTCCAGTGTTTTTTCCTTCATGAATTCCATTTTTGAATTTTCTATTTATATCAGGATATTGACTTGAATTCATTGTCAGTGGTCTAAAGCAGGGATTAGCAAACTGTGGCCCACAGGCCAAATATGGCTCACTACCTGCTTCTGTAAAGTTTTCTTTAAATCAGACAGTCCACTCATTTAATTATTACCTGCCCATGGCTGCTGGCATGCTACAATAGCTAAGCCGAGTAGATGTGACAAAAACCCTATGGCCCACAGAGCCTAAAATATCTACTCTCTGGCTCTTCACAGAAAAAAAGTACGCTGTCCTTGGTCTAAAGGATTCAAAAAGAAAATGCATTTTTAAGAAATGTACAAAATTTGAATGTTTCCATCAGAGAGTAAATTGAAGAAAATATTTAAAAATCAAAATTTATTGTCCATATTTTCAATTACTTTTTTTTTTTTTTTTTTTTTTTGGAGATCAGTGTCACTGGCCCCCATATGTGGGACTGAACCAGGGCCGCTGGCTTCCCAAGCCAGCGCTTAACTCAATTACTTTTAAATACTCAAAATTATCTCTTAAAGTTAGGTCAAAATTTAAATTTTAATTAATGAATATCAAAGTTTTATAGAATATTATTTAAATAACGCTGTTTTTAGTCAATAATGTTATTTTGCAATTCAAAATATTTTATAAAAATGCAACGCTTAGCACTTCTAATGTTTGTCAGTGTAAAGAATCAATTTTATGCTTTATCCTTGTTACATCTGGTCTTACATATATAGACATTTAAAAGTAATAACAACTGTTTATTATTTTGGAATGTTCCTCACTTGTCACATGCAAACGTGGTGAATACTTGGCTAAGTTGCGAGTACACCAACAACCACAAATTAGAAGGGCAAGAGAAGTGAGAAACTGGAAGCCGAACCCTGGGACCCAGCACTGTGTGTGCAAGCGTCTGCTGCTTCAGGGCTACCTCACTTTGTCCACAGGAAGGGCTTGAGTGGTCAATTAAACAGTCTTCTCTTTTCTGGAAGTGTTCCCACCGCTGCAATCCTCCCTGCTCTCTGAGGCAGGATCTATCTGCAATGCTGACCCCACTGAGACACAACCTTCCTGGCTCCAGGGGCAGACATCTTTTGTCTTAAGGACACAGTGAGAGAATGTGGAGAAGCAGGTCCTTGAGAAGAGTGGTGGCTGTGACATTGCGCCATGCTGCACACTAACTCTAGGGTGACAGAGATGTCCACATGCTCTTTAATAAATGTGTGTGTGTGTGTGTATGTGTGTGTGTATGTGTCCAGATGAAAGGCCCTCTTGCTTGAGTCTAGCGATGATACAGACAGGGCAGGGCCCTTGGGGAGACCCTGACCTTGAGTAGTCAGGCTTTTAAATTACACTATTAGAAGTGCTGGCTCCTTCTACGCAATCAACACGGGATGGGACATACAGCAGGGTGACATGGAATGGACGGGGCCAGGACATACACCAGGGTGACATGAAATGGACATGGGCCAGGACATACAGCAGGGTGACATGGGTGGGTCTGAATGCTGGTTTATCACTTTCAAGGATGTCACTTTATCACCCAGAACTTTAGTTATAAAAGAATGCTTTGTTTTTCAAGAACTCTATATTAAACACTTGAATGAATCCACAATCACAAACTGCTCACTGACGTCTGCCCAACATGTAGGAAAGCTATGTGGAGAGTGCCATGGGGGACACGGGGAGGGATGGGGCTGCAGGCAGCTCAGGGCATGTGCCCTCAGGGATGTGGGCTCTGTGCAGTCATGACTTCTATAGTAGTTTGCCTATACACCATTTCTTCTTTCTAAAATAATTTTTGTCAATTACAGTTGACATATATTATATTAGTTTCAGGAGTACAACATGGTGATTAGACATTTATATACCTTATGAAGTGATCACATCAATAAATCTAGTACACCATACATAGTTATTACAATATTATTGACTATATTCCGTATGCTGTACTTTACATCTCTATGACTATTTTGTAACTACCAATTTGTACTTATTAATGCCTTCACCCTTTTCACCTCCTTTCAAACTCCCTCCCATCTGGCAACCACGAAAATGTTCTCAGTATCTACGGGTTTGTTTCTCTTTTGTTTGTTCATTTATTTTGTTTTTCAGTTCCAGATATAAGTGAATCATATGATAGTTGTCTGTCTCTGTCTGACTGATTTCACTTAGCACAATACCCTCTAGGTCAGGGGTTGGCAAACTTTTGAGAGGGAAGAGCCACCACAGGTTGGCAAACTGCAGCTCGCGAGCCACATGCGGCTCTTTGGGTACATACATGTGTCTCTGAAGTAAAATTGAAAATGAAAATAAAACTATTATAGTTTCATCTATAATATTACTTTAAATTTTCCTTATATGTAAAAATATATTTATGGCTCTCAAAAATTTTTTAAATTATTGTAAGGAACAGGATTGGCTCTTCCAGGGGTCAGCAAATTTTTGAGACAGAATGTACACAAAGAGCCACATGTGGCTTGGGAGCCGCAATTTGCGACCCCTGCTCTAGGTTATCCATGTTGTTGCAGATGGCAAGATTCCATTCTTTTTTATGGCTGAGTAATATTCCACTATATACAGTATTTCCATATCTTGGCTATTGTAAATAATGCCGCAATGAACATATAGATGAATATGTTTTTTGAATTAGTATTTTGGGTTTCTTCAGATAAATACCCAGAGGTAGGATTACTGGGTCCTTCCTTGTCTATTGTTAAGCCTTTGTTTTAAAGTTCATTTTGTCTGGTAGGTATTGTTACTCCAGCTTTTCCTTTCCGTTTGCATTTTTTATGAAATATCTTTTTCCATCCCATTACTTGAAGTCTGTGTGTGGGTTTTGATCTGAAGTGACTCTCTTGTAAGAATCATATATAAGGATCTTGTTTTCTTACCCGTTCAGCCACCTTATGTCTTTTGATTGGAGAATTTAATCCATTTATATTTAAAGGAATTGTTGATAGATATGTAGCTATTGCCATTTCATTATTCATAGTTTTTATCTTGTTTTTGTCTTCTTCTTAAAGAAGTCTCTCTAACATTCCTTGTAATACTGGTTTGGTGTTGATGAACTCCTTTAGCTTTTTTGTTGTCTGGAAAGCTCTTTATCTGTCCTTTGATTCTAAATGATAGTTTTGATGGTAATCTTGGTTGTAGGCCATTCCTTTTCATCATTTTGAATATTTCATGCCAGTCCCATCCCTGTTGAGAAATCAGCTGACAGTCTTTATGGGAGCTCCTTTTTAGGGAACTTACTGCTTTTTACTTGCTGCTTTTAAGGTTCTCTCTGTCTTTAACCTTTGGCATTTTAATTATGATGTGTCTTGCTGTGAGTCTGTTTGGATTCATCTTGTTTGGGACTCTCTGCACTTCCTGGGTGTGTATGTCTATTTCCTTTGCTAGATTAGGAAAGTTTTCAGTTGTTATTTCTTCAAATCGGTTTTCAATATCTTGCGCTCTCTTTTCTTTTTCTCATACACCTATAATGCAAATGTTGGTACAGCTGATGTTGTCCCAGAGGCTCCTTAAGCTATCCTCATTTTTTTAGATTCTTTTTTTCTTTTTGCTGTTTTCTTTTTGGGTGTTTTTTGCTATCTTACCTTCTAAATTGCTGATTCAATCCTGTGCTTCATGTAATCTACTGGTGATTCCCTCTTGTATTCTTGATTTCAGTTATTGCAGTCTTCATTTCTGACTGGTTCTTTTTTGTGTTTTCTATCTTCATTTTTTTTGTTTCCTATTTCTTTGTTAAAGTTCTCACTGAGATCACTGAGCATCCTTATAACAGTGTTTTGAACTCTGTGTCTGGTAGATTTCTTGTTTCCATTTTGTTTAGTTCTTTTTCTGGAGCTTTGTTCTAGTCTTTCATTTAGGACATATCTGTCTCACCATTTTGGCTGACTCTTTGTTTTGTTTCTATGTGTTAGGTAGATCTGCTATGTCTCCCATATTGGTAGAGTGGCCTAATGAAGTAGTTATTACGTAAGACCCAGTGGTTCAGTCTCGCTAGTCACCTGAGTGCTGCAGGTATGTTATTTTGTGGTTGTGTGTGCCCTCCTGTTGTAATTGAGCGGTGGTTGCTGTTTGCACATCAATAGGAGGAATTGACCCTCACACTGATTGGCTGTGAGGACTGGCCATGACTACAGTGGAGGAGCTGTTGTGCAGGAGCTGACCTTATGGAACAGGATTCACTTTAGCAGGGCTCTGTTGCCTGCCCAGTCTGTCTTTTTGGTGTGTTTTTTTGTGGAGGTGATTGGGTGGTGCTCTTGTGTGGTCTGAAGCTGGCCATCAGGTATGTTGGCTCTGGGGCCTCTTGGGAGAGGCTCTGTTGCAAACCAAGGTCAGCTTCTGCCTGTGCCCTGCCATGGGCCACCTGGTATGAGCTACAGTGATCTGCAGATGTTTGCCTTTTGTGCTGTGTTTGAAGGTGCTTGGGAAAGGCTAAGCTGTGAACCAAGGTCAACTGTGGGTAGTGCCTGGTCTGGGGCTGCTTAGCAAGGCCAGATGCTGCTTGTTTGGGATTTGGGAACATTTGAGAGATTTTAGGAAAGTCAGAAGCATGAGCCAAGACAGGTCATTTGTATGGAAAAGTCACTAGAAATGCCTTGTGTGTGGGCACAAGTTGGGTGGGCTGGGGTATCAGGGAATCACCAGAGATGGACGAATGGTGTTAATCAGGTTTACAGAAACTCAGATATGGTGCCCGCTTGCATGTGCACCCTTGGTGCAGGGAGAGCTCAACAAAGGAACTTTGTTACTTTTACCAGCACTTCTGTCTGGGAGGAATCTGACCCTAGAGCCCTCTCTCAGAATCCAGACAATTCAGTTCCTTCCCATATGTCCCTAGTGCCTTTCAAGCTGCTGCCCCAGTGCTGAAGCTCAGATTAAGTAAATCCATCAGCAAGTAAGTCTATGCATGGGCGCTTTAAGAGGAATGCCTGGGACTCCAGCCTCACCCTGTTTCAGCCACAATGTCTACTAATTTTCACAGCCAGAAATCATGGGACTTCTCTCCCCAATGCTGAAACCATGGTGTGAGGCAGCTGGTGTCAGGCTAGGATGCCTCGCTCCTCAGAGTGGACCTCTGCAGCTGAGATATCCCTCCCAACTTATAATCGCCATTGGGGCCAGCCTGTAACATGTCTCCACTACTCTGACCAGTCTCGATGTGGCTTCTTTATATCCATAGTTATAGGAATCCTGTTCCACTAGACTTCAGGTGATACTCAGTGACTGTAGTTTAGTTGTAATTTTGATGTGGTCAAGAGAGGGGGCAAGCACAGCATTTACCTACTCCATCACCTTGACTGGGTCCCATTAGTTCCTAAAATTTCTGTATTTTAAAATCATTCAGGCCCAAATACAACATAAGCCACCATTTAAAAAAAAAAATGATGCTTAGATGTACAAACTTGGCTTAATCATCCTTTTTGTGGCATATTCTCATCCTGAGCCATGCACAATCCTCATTTCATTCATTCATTCATTCATTCATTCATTCATTCATTCATTCATTCCAGGTCACCAGTTTGCAGCCTCTGGAATATATATGGTGCTAATTACAAGTGCATGCTAAGTGGGAAACAACGTCCCTGCACTTGCTGTTTATGTGGCTAATTAGCTCAGCAAGCCTTTTCTCAGTGGTAACACAGGCCCACGGTTACAGTGCAGGCTCAGGTGGAAGACTGCCTGGACTTGTAACTAGGTTATGCATTTGAAAACGGGCAAATTGCTTCATCTCTCTGGGTCTCATTCTTCTCACTTGCCCAATTGGGTTATACAGTGTAAGGCTGTTGAACACATTAAAGGGGCTAATCCATGTTAAAAGCGCTTAGAAGAGTGCATACAAAAATCACTCAGTTAACATTGGCTACTACTCTCATTATACTAAGGAGAGGGAGAGGCTAACATCTCGGCCCATCTCATACTGCTGGTGATGCATGAGTTTCAACCATACACTAGTAAGGAATTGGGATAGACCTGGGAGTGGAAAATGCCTTTCTGGCTCAAATGAGGATCATGGATCAGGCTGGAAAATCAGAGAACACAGATTATCTTCCAGGATCATTTTCTGTTACCTGTTGATTCTTTTTGCATTTGGCTAGAATTCTCCATTGACCTTGCTACATAGGCTGTCAGTGTTCCACAAACTTGACTGCATTAGAATTGCCTGGAGGGTTCATTAAAACAGAGATCACTGGGGCCCACCCTCAGGGTTACCGATTCAGGAGGCTGGGGGAGGGGACAGAAATATGCATTATATTTCTAACAAGTTCCCAGGTAGTGCTGCTGCTGTTCCAGGGACCTCACTCTGAGAACCACTTGAGTAAGCAATTAACCATGATGGGGGACAAGGGACAGTTAGGCAAAGCTTCCTGGAGGTGAAGGCCTTTGCAGCAAGCCTGTTTGCCAGATGAATAAGACAAAACAGAGGGAACAAAGACACAGGTGGATGAATGCCCATGGTGTGCAGGGAAAGAAAGTTGAAGCTGGCTGGTCCCAGGCACCAGGTGCAGACCCTTGAATGCCAGGTGGAAGGTCTTGGCCACACTCGCAAGCCTCTCTAAGTAGAGGATGCCTGTGGAACCTGGGAGACGTGAGCAGAACTGGCAGCATAAGCATGAAGACTGGTTTAGGGAGAGCCCAGGTAAGAGGACAAGGGGCAGTTGTAGGACAAGAACAGAAAGCAGCCTGATCCTCAGCCCAGGTGAGGTCTGACCCTCCTGTAAAGTCTGGGGGATTTCTTCTGTGATGCTATTTTCGAAGTAGGGATTGAAACCCATGGTTTCCAAGCGCGTGAATGTACTGGGTGCACCCAGCATTAAAAAAAAAAAAAAAAAAAAGAATTAGAATGGAATAAAAAAATTGAAGCTCATTACACAGAACCAGGGACCTGTTTCAGGTTTGTGTGTGTAGATGTGCACTGCATCAGGATGCATGTGGCTTAGTCAGAGATTTCAAAGCCAGAGATCTGTGCAGTTTTCTGTTTACTGACCCAATGCAGGAGGGGCCTCTACCTACCCATTTAGGCCTCTGCCCTGAGTAAAGAAGATCCAGCGTTATGGAATCCCAGAACAGGAAGGGCTGAGTGGAGGGTGGAGGAGGAAAGCTCAGAGAATGACATAGGGTTTCCAGAGGGAGAGCTCAGTGTGAAATAAGGCACTCAGGGGAAGCTTTATGGAGATGGTCTTGAGTCTGACCTGATACCAGGGTATTTGGGAAAAGGGAAGAGATCCTGCAAATAAATGTAGGTAAGAAGTTGCCAGGAAGTACTGAGAATGGTACAGGATATGAGAAGGTAAACAGGTTTTAAAAAGTAACCTGAAAGACAAATACCATATGATCTCACTTATATGTGCAATCTAAAGAACTGAATAAACGAGCAATGTAAACAGAAATAGTCTTAGAGACACAAAGAAAAAAACTGATGAAGGCTAGATGGGATGGGGATGGGAGAAGGGGAAGGGACGAGTCAACATAAAATGGTAACTACAATACTACCACAGGGATAGAAGAGACAGTTTAGGGAATATAATCAATAATGTTGTAAATATTTTTCTTAGGGGATCAGGACTCATGTCTTGTCAGGGAGACCACTTCATGTATGGTGTAGTGGCCTTACCACTGCTTGTATATCTGAAGCTGCTGCTCAATAATATTATACGTCAACTATAATTTAACACATATATAGTCATGGGATATAGAATATAGTGTGGGGATGGAGTCAATGGAAATGTAATAGATATGTATGATATCGGGGTAGAGAGACTGGGGAGCGGGGAGAGGTAGTCACTTTGTAAGGAGTGAAAAAGATAACTATTACATTGTTTTGTACATCTGTAACTAATAAGAATAATAATAAAAAAATTAAAAAAAAAAAGCAACCTGAGATACAAAATCCAAATAGAGCTTGGAGAAGCCTCAAATATCAGCCAATAAATTCAAGTAGAGCAGAGGAGGCTGAGCTTGTGTGCCAAGGGCGTGCCTGGGACATAGACACAGGTCTTGAAGGCTCTTCTCCAGTGTTCTTCTGGCACAGTATTCAGACTCCAAATACTGGCTTGGAGGCTCAACCCCACCTTGCCTACGTCAGGGAGTCTGTAAACATCAGGGTATGATGGTACGTTGGGGCCCTGACTGACAATATTCTGGGTGCTCTAGCCAGATCCTGCCTGATTACCCTTCCCCTCGCCAGGTGAGAAACACTGAGGCCTGAGTTAGAAACCCACTGCCTTTGGGTCTGCCAAATATGTCAGCAAATCTTTATGAAGAATTTTCATGACACTGTAACTGGGACTGAGTCTGTAAAAACAAATACAGCTCCTGTCTCTTTTGTGTGGCAGTTCTTACTCAGCCTACTCTTTCCATTGTCTTTGGGACAGCACCCCCCCAATACATGCTGAGGTCCATCGGGCTTACAGCATGCACGTCTTCAGGCCACGTTGAGGTCAGATGGTCTCACTTCCCACGTTAAGAAACAGTTCCAGGGCGTTTCTGTGATTGGCTCAATGTCACTGAATGGTGGGTAGAAGCGTGGCTGCAGGTCCTGCCAGCTGGTCAAGCTCCTACCAGAGGCTTCTTGCAGCAGCTCTTGAAAGAGATGAAAAACTTGCCTTGTACTTGTGATACTGCCAAAGGCAGGCCAGCAATTTCACAGTGTGGAATTGTCTTCGGTGATATAATTTTCTGTTAAATGACTCTATTTTATTGAAAGGAAACTTCCCGTCTAGGAAACCACTCAAAAATTCATAGAAACAAACTGATGGCAAAGCTTTAAACAATATGTGAAAAAGCCCAAGTTACTTTTGTTATCCTCTTTCCTTCAGCTGATTTAATGCCACCAAGGCCTAATGTGCTTTTCAGTATGGACGCAGACACACGGGGTGGCCCAGAGTGGCCCACAATGCATGGCTGCTCGCACCACACAGTTCTGTCTTGAACTTCTTTTTATGCTACATATGTATATAACATCAACAGTCACATCCTATTTCTCATATCCACCGTGGCTGAGGCAGAAAAAGGATAGACAGCAAATGCTGTCGCAAATATCCTTCCAAAATGTTAATTATTGCATCATGTTCACTATTTTACTTGTCATGTACCATTAGAAGGTAACAAGGTCATTGTCAGTCAAAGACTGTGGAGATAATTAGAGCATCTATAGGTTAGCAGGAAATCAAATTGATGCTGGTACCCATCAATGCCAAGAAGCTGAACATAATTAGAGGGAAAATATGCAAAGGTTGAGATGAACAAAGCCCCAGGGATTAAATACCGTGACTGATGTGAGAGTTGACTCCTCTCAGTACTGACGTTGCAGATGGCGACATGAAAATAGGTGTACAATAGAAGGCAGTGAGGTCTGCCAGAAACAGCAAATCCACACTGATGTTGAATGTCTGGCGAGTTCTGAGAATTGGCTGATTTGGAAAAACACAGTGTTTACCATGTTTTCCAATCCACTCATTTTCCTTCCAGCGATTTTCTCGAGTCTGGGATTCACACAGAAAAGCAGAGTGAAGGGGCCTTTACCCAGCAGTCCCTGCGCCTCTCATTAGCTTTCTAAGCCTGCAGGGCTGGTCCCCCCAGGAGTCTTCCAGTGCCCCAATTCCCTACACCCCCATGAGCTCCTGGTACCCTCCTGTCACTAGCCTAGAGCCCCCATTTCCATTCGTTGCCATTTCTAAGGCACGGTTAGCAGCTACCACATCTTGCTAACTAGGACTGCTTTCCTTTGCTTTCTCCAGTAAGATACAAACATCAATCCCAACAGAAATTTCATCGAGTTGACACAATAACATTTAACAATTTTTACACCTTGGGAAAAAAACAGGCTGTAGAGGATGAGGGAGAAGTCTGCAAACTGATGAGGGATGTACCATGTCATTCAAAGACACAGAAAAAGGAGAGACAAGAAGCATCTGGAAGGTCTTACGTAACACAGAGCCTGATGAGTCCTCGGAGTGAAATGCAAAGGAACAACCACGCAAAGACTGCCGCCAAAGACCCGAAATCGGAGGTGTCATCAGTGCAGAGAAAGCAGACGCTGAGGTCTGAGAGGGGCCTGGGACACAAAGGGTGCTTGCTAACTTAGCCACACATACGTCCTCTACAAAATCTCAAAGCACCTTCCCAGGACTTACAGCATTTTGCTTAGAGCATAAAACAACAACAGAACCCACAATTAACTGAGTGGGGTTCACAGATCTAGAGAGACTAATTGGCAGGTCACTAGCTAAGTCTGCAGGCAGCCATTGGAGGTCCACCTTCTGTTGTCACTTGGCTGGGCTCAGGTGTTTCAGAGCTGGGTCTCACAGGTATGGCTTCTTCCCTAAGGTGAGGATGGCCACTGCACACAAACAAACAGCTGAAAGCTTAGTTCACATTTTTTAATAACATGGCACAGTTTACGTTACACAAGAAGGCTCCGCCGATGAGAACATGCTGAAGATTCAGTCGCTTCACTTTTCTTTTCACATAGGATCTAGAAAGGACTTTATTACATACAGGATAAACGGCAAAAAGGTCTGTATAGAACAATCTCTTTACAATACTGAAAGCTACCACTACAGTTCCAGTGTACATATTCCTTGGATTTTTTTTCCTTTTTAGTTGTTGTCTTAAAAAAAAAAAAAACACTGCACAACATCTGGAGTTCACAAAATCTGAAGCTCACAACTAAACCTTCAGTTTACTACTAAAATAGATCTCTCTGCTTATTAGAAACAATGGTCTGTAGTTAACTTTTTTTTTTTTTTTGCAAAAACAGGATAACAACGTCAGATAGCACTTTTAATATACTAGAAGACCAAATGGAACTAATTTTATTTCATACATATATTTTACAGTCCAGTAGACAAGATATATTGTATTTCTCTGCTAGTAAAGTCATATTCTCTCCAAATATGTAGACAAGAGGCTTAATGTGTTATAAAAGTATTATGAAGAGACATTAAGATTGATGCAAACTTAAAAACACACATACACACAAGACTGTGTCTGCCACCTTCCACCCTCTGTAACTCTCCATGGCTGCACAGGGCGGACCTGTCACGGCTATTTCCAGACTTTATTACCGACTGGAATACACTGAGTCACATTAGGAAATGTGCACCTTAAACTCGTCAGTTATTGAATACAGTGAAAACATATCCATCATCTGAGAAAACTTGAAGCTTTCTTTCAGGATCTGTTTAGGTGTAACTAAATCTCATTACAAAACGAGGTGTGTACACATACGAAACAGGACACACTGAAAAATGCATGGTTCCCACAAGAGGTGTGTGTGAAATCACGTGACGGGTGTGACGAGATGCTGGCGACCTGTTTGTGTCCCCTGATTTTGGCATCTGACAACCCATCCTCCCTGGCACTGGTTGCTCATGTCCTCGTAACCTTTGCGGGACCGCCCTCTCCCCTGGGAGCCCACAAGCACCAACTTCAGATGCAAAGTTTCGGCCTGTGGTCCAATTTTCAAGATAGGATGTTTCTCTGTTTGAAAAAAACAAGCAAGGAAAACAGAGTCATATTACATAAGCGCTTGTTCAGGGAAAATATGACCTTAAGTATGTTGTAAATGGATTGAAAAGGCTCCTTTGAGTTAGGCGGGCTTTTGTGAAAAGCCCTAACATTCATTGCATAGTTGAAGGGTTTAGCTGTCTATAACAATACATGGGAACACAGCGTAGCTACCTGTGTTCACTGATATTAGGTTTGCAAATAGCACATTTTAAGAATATTAATGTATTATGTTACTTAATCTTTATCTATTTACATTTGTACAAAGTAAAGCTTTCATCTTACCCTTTTGCATATATGAACCTTTAGCTCGTGAAGCAATCTTTTTTTACATAGCTATGTACACGGCCTTCCCTTTTCACCTGAAAGAATTTGCACAATGGGCTGTGTGGATTGTTGTTTGTTTTCTCCCCAAATATCACCACATTGGTGTGTGTTGTCATCCTCACTGTTTTGGTTCAAATCAAAAAGTTTTATACGAGAAAATGGGAGAGTTGGGACACGTGAGAACATGTGACTTGGCTAAAAGATCTGAAAAATTTCAACATATAATATACAAAAACATTTCAAAATCTGCACCGAGTCTATACATTTTTTACAAAGGGCAGAGTTGGGGGCTTGTCGCCCCCCAGTCTGTGTTAATGATGCATAAGTTCTTGCGCACGCTTTCTCAAGTCTGGCATCGTGCCGGGGTAGGGGTTTTTCTTTCGCTTTTGTGTCCTACTCTCCCCTTATCGAGCTTCGATATCCTTCAGCGTGTGCGAAGGCGGCCTCTCCCTTATCTCTGCCGACAGTGGAGTAGTCCTTCTGGGAGAGACCGGGCGGCCCCCCAGCGTAGAAATGAGCGGGGGCGGTGCGCTGAGCGCGGCTGTGGGAGGGGTCTTGTTGAGAAGTCCGTTTTGGTGACCCGCGGTGGGGCTGATTCTGGGGTAGTGCATGCTGGGGAGCCCCGGAGTGAGGAGGCTGGGGTGGGGGAGGTGTCCGTCGAGGGCGGCCGGGTGCACCGGGTGGAGCCGCGTGTGCTCATAGTCCTCTCTGAGCATGTGCAAGCGTTCCCGCTCATCCAGGTGACCCCCTCGCTCGTGTTCCCGCCGGGGGTCCACAGACAGAGGGTGATGGTGGTGGTGGTGGTGGTGGTTATAGTCGTGAGGCTCCCTGTCCCTGAAGGAGCGGTCAGCTTCGTATAGCCGCGGAGTGGAGAGACGGTGGAGAGGGTCATTCCTTAGCAGGAAGTCCCTGCCCAGCGGGTCTCTCCGGTGAATGTCAAGTTCTCGGTAGGGGTCCCTCAAAGGGTCCCGAATGGGGTCCCAGTGGAAAGAAGGGTACGGGAACCGCTCTCCCCCCGGGATGGGGCTGATGCCCATGAAGGGGGTCATCATGCGGGTCCTGTCCAGGCTGCTGATGCTGTTCATGGGGTGAATGCCCGTCACCCCCACCGTCATGGGCAGGGAGGCCAAGGGCCCCGGGGGCACGCTGGCCGAGGAGCTGGGAGGGGGCGGCTCCGAGGGCCGGTGGGTCTGCGGCGCCTCCGGAGGGAGGTCGTGGTCTTCCTTGCGCTCCTCCTTCACCTTGACCTCTGAGCTCTTCTTGGGGTTCTCATAGGCCGGCTCGCCCTTGCGCTGCTCAGCCTCCCGGCTCGAGGTGCTGTTGGGCCTGGTGCCCTCCAGGACGGGGGTCCGCACGTAGGGCGACGGCACCCGGGCCAGCTGCTTGGCCTCTTCGCCCACGGCTCGCCCCTCGTGGCTGTGGCCATCCTTCTCCGGCAGGTGGCCCTCCTTCGTTTTGTGCTCCTCGGCGGTCAGGTCCTTGCGGGACTCCGAGTGGTCCCTCTCCCTCTCTTTGGATTTATCTTTCTCGCGAGCCTCAGTGTTCAAATGACCCCTGATCTGTTCAGTGGAACTGCGGGTATGTCCCAGGGTGCTCACCGGGAGGATAGGTGCTGGTGAAGGGTGGCTGGAGTGTCTTTTCTCAACACTTTCCCTGAGGAAGAAAGAGGGAAACAGGAAGCAAATGAAATGGGCTTGTCAGCCTGGCAAGGGGCTGTCAATGAAATGGTGGTGTGAAAAGGGCGAGCTCGGGTCTGGTTCCCACAGTTGCCAAGGCAGCTGGACCTGCCCTTTGTATGACAAATCCAGTCAACCTGACTTATCTAGACTGTAAAGGAAGCTTTAAGGAATGAAATGCTAGGGATGAGGGTGAATGGGAGAGCTGAGGGGAGAAAATAATTTTCTCTGTATGTAAGTCACGTGCCTCAATCAAGACCACAAAGGAAGAGCTTTCAGAAAGCTGAAATGGCCCAATGTGGTGAGTCAGTGATGTGGCAATACTGCCCATCTGACTGGAGTCTCGGGGTCAGTTAGTGTTGAGAATAAAGTGTAAAGAGCACAAATGCAAACACGACTTTTCATCGCACTTTGCAAGGGAGTCAGGAGGAGGAAGTTTACCGTGACTATTACAGAGCTTCTCTCTCCTGACGTCAGGATAGCTGGTTTCAGAGACAGAGCAATCTCCGATGCAGTACGTCAGGGGGTTTGAAAGGAAAGCACAACCACAGGACTTTTGCGTTGCAAAAAATACTTTTGCAAAGGAAGAATAAGAAAACTAAAATCAGATGAGAAGACTGAGAAAGCCTGTAGGAAAGGCAGGTCTACAGTCAAAAAACTCATGAGGGAACCGAGAACAATCCGTGAGTATGAATGGAAATGTGAAAGAAGAGTTTTAGAGATCTGACTGGGTGGGGGCTTAAGAGTACTTGGCAGAAAATGCACAGCAACTGAATGACAGTAAGGTATAACGTGAAAAGGCAAGTCTTAGGAGCGGTTCCAGACACACATGGGAAGGTGAGGAGGCAAGGAGGGGGCCATGGGCTCAGTGGCAGCCAGTTTCAGGAGGGGAGGCAGCCGCAGTGGCAGAAGGAAGACTCCCCCTACAAATCTGTCTAGCCCACGTGCAAAGGCTAAGAAGAACATCTTTAAAAGGTAAGATAAAAGAAGAGTGTATTTGATTAGGTTTCCTGACTTGAATCCAAGAGGCCGTTTTGATGCCATCAAGAAAAATGTGACAGGGTTTGCCGCCACCTCCTGTTTTCTCCTCATTAGTCTGTGTAAGGAGAGCTCCTGGTCTGGGGATGTCCACTTCAGGTGTGCCTCACTTGGGCGGTTTATAGCTCAGAGATGAATGTTATCAATGGTCTTCCCACTGGCTAAAAGATTTTTATCCGACTGCGTTGAAGGAAAATTTGTTGTTTTCTTTTATAAGGAAGAAATCTGTTAGCATGATGGCCTATGATGAATATCTACTAATCTCACATTTAGGACCTGCAACGTTGAATTATTTTAAATCACTGAGATACACACACAATATACACAGTAAAGAAAAATGAAAGATTTGGATCATATTTGAATCTTAAGTACCAAAAGGAAATTGTTATTAGGTATCTCCTGTCAAGCATATCTTGCGTATTCCTTATCAGTTCATTCAAAATGAAAATATCCTGAAGAAAGAAAAGAAAAAGGGAGGGACACGTCAAGAATGCTGTGACATTCTTCAGAAAAAATACCGTAAGACATTTTCCTCTTTAAGGCTACTTCTTTTTAAAGCATGGGTTATAAAGTAGAGATAAAAACGATTAATAAAATTAATTATCCACTGGCAAAACAAAACCCAAACCAAAACTGCTTGTTGACGTTTCCCTAAATTTAGGTTAGCAAAACTTTATTAGTCATCTGTGAGCCCAGGATTTGAATTTGAACAAAATTTCAGAAAAATATGATGAGACGATGCAAACATGACTTTCTAAAAGAAAACAAAAAGAAAGGGAGAGAAAGAGAGAAAAACCTATGGATGATTCAATGGACTGCATGAACTTGAAAGCAAATATGGAACTGATTCATGCTGTGTGTGTCTGGTCCAAAGCCCCAACTCGCTGTCTTTTAAACAAAGACTTTTATTTGGATCCCCTAATGCTCACAAGACCTTGGGAGGTTCTACATGTGCAGCTGCTTCTGAGTCAGGACCCTCTCGCTCTGCTACAGTCAGGTGCTACGGTCACAAGGTGCTATGGGGACAGAGTGGGGCACTGGGGGCGTTGGGCCTGGGCGCTGTGCTGGCCCTGCTGTGTGAGGAGCGGAGGCCACAGGGCCAGCTGGAGCACGAGGCTGGGACAGGGAGGGTGGACAGCCAGTACCTGGCACAGAGCGGGCTCCCCCAGTGGCACTCGAGAGCGGTTTCTTTCCGTACCTTTCTTTGTCATCTTTACTAACAGATGAGTCTCGTTTATCTACATCTCTATCTCTGTCATGAGCTGCAGTGGGTGCGCTACGCTCCAGCTCCCCTGGCTTCAGCCAGGGCGGAGGGGTCGGGAACGACGGAGGCGTTCGGTGCAGCCGGTTCCAGGGTTCGTGAGGGTTGCTAAAGTTCTGCACACTGGGGCCATCCTTGTGGCCGAACATTGAGTTGGGTGCTGAAATGGTGAAGTGGAGAACAAAAAGGTTTAAGAGAAATTATATAATCTGCTGTAATGAAGGTACTTACCAAAAACTTTTAACAGCATTCAGAGTTAAAATGAATACATATTATTGGGAGCTGGAAAAGGAAAGGAGATTAACAAATTCATTAGAGGAACACTTGTCCTATACTGGAGAGGTAGCTCACAGCTTTTTTACCAAAGGAGGGGGAAGATTAATAGGAAAGGGACCAAACAGGTGTCAAGGTCATCTACTTAAACATATCTGTGCATGCAGAAGGCCCAAGCGTGCAGAAGATGTGTTTTGATGGTGTGACTTAGACGGATAACGCTTGGTTCAGAGAATTCAGGATTATCCTCTACCCACCATAACCCCGCTAACACAACACCACTACTCTCCACAACTTTCTCAAAGTAAAACAAGTGTCACCAGAGACCAGGCAAGGCCTCGACCTAAACAGATGCATAAGGTCTCCGGTTAGATGGAATTGTGATGGTTGCTTATAGCTGCATTTTAGGTCCCTGGACCTGAAAACTGTCATATGTGGACAGCACAAGAGAAAACAAGTTGAGTGTATTTTATTCACCAACTAAATAATGTTTAGAACGTTTTCCTATTTGAGACAAACTTTTTAGTAGTAGAAAACCACACGGCCCTCCCAGATTATGAAGCACTACATGTTGCCAACTCTTGACTCTCCTGAGCCTGCTGTTTTCCTGCTATTTTTCATGGAGCTTTCTCAGTTCCACCAATGCCAAAGGTGAGATGAAATTTAAAAGTTGTTTTCACTTCTAATGGGAGTTGTAGCTAAAGCAGGGGATAGCAGAGATGAAATGTGCATGAAACTATGAATTTAAGCAAACTTTTTGGAGTTCAGTTAACTATATTACCTTTCCTGAACCTCGGGAACATGTATTAATATTGGGCTATCCTTAAAATGGTGGTTTTGGTGGAATGCACGCTTACACCTAACCCCATTGTTTAGGCCTGTCTTTGCAATGATGCAGCCCCAATTCATTTCCCAAGAGCTTAGTTTCCTTTACTGGAAAGGTCTTGGGTCATAGGAGATACACAGTCCAAGGCGGATTTTAAAAAGTTAGAGGTACTCACTAACTGAAGGATTTCCAAGTCCGCCGAAGGCATTGCCACCCACTGCCGCTAGGCCTGTGAACGTAGATGGTCGATTGAAAGGCTCTGCAAACAAAATTGGGAAGAAGGAGACAGCTGTAGGACTCTGTTGCGTGAGGAATGTAAGAGCTTCCTGGAAGCAGGGGAAGGGGTGTGCGATCCTTGCCCTGTCCCTATGCAACCTGATGTCCCGCTCTCCTACCAGAGCATGCAAAGTTTTCACTGCACTTGGATTTAGGCATTGGGTTAGCACAGCATTTACAAAAGCTCTTTTCTGGAACTGTGCCTTTTGCCCCCTTTCTCTGTGGCCAGGTAGGGAACATGACTCAAGCCATGTGTTCTAAGATGTGTCCCTGCCCTGTCTCCCTTCTTTTGGAATGTGCTCTGGAGGCTCTAATGGAAAGGAAGTCAGATGATATTTTAAAATAAGCCCCTCAGTGATGAAACTCTAAAGGCTCACATGTTACACACCCTGCTGTTTGGCGCACCATTGCCTGCATCTCTTTGTGGAAAATATCCAATAAAGAAAGAGCAGGGGCTGGCTGAGTGACACGTTGGTTAAGAGCTGGCTTGGGAAGCCAGCTCTGAGCAGCAGGGCCCTGGTTCGGATCCCAAGTATGAAGGCCAGTGACGCTGCGCCCTCTACAGCTAAGATGGGAGCAACAACTTGACCTGGAGCTGGGCTGCCCTGAATTGCCGGCGACGGTGTAGGCTGCAGCCCCTGCTGCAGTGGGCTGCGGTAAGCTACAGTGAGTGTCCGGCAGCCAGCGTGAGCAGCCGGTGTGAGCTGCCAAGAGCTGCTGTGAGCGGCCATGCAGAGACCGGCAACTGATCTGCCTCACCCGGGAAGAGCGCAATGATGATACCAACATGGGCCAATGAAGCGATGTCCTCCACAACTAGATTGAAGAACAAAAGGACAGCAACTTGTCTGTTCCCCTCCCCCAATTCCCCAACGCTGTTCCCCTCCCTCAACTCCCCAATAAAAATCTTTATTAAAAAAAAAAAAAGTCCAGGAAAAAAAGCAGGCACCTTTACTAGAAGAGACATATTAATAGGGCAGGGAATTGTGAAGTGATTAAGAAGCAATGGGTGGTGACCCTTTATAACACCAGCTTGACTTTCTTTCCACCTCCAGGAAGTGCCCATGGACATGGGACAAGAGCTCACCATCCTGCTCTATCGGGCAGGAGTGGGTGCTGTGCCCCGGGTTCCCGGAGGGACCGAGGCAGGCTTTCCCAGTGCACCATCAGTGCCTTCAGACAGAACCACTACAGAGCACAGACCCATTCAGTAGGAAAGCCTGCACTACTAGAGGTGCTGACATCCCAACAATGGCTGGCACATATTCAAACTTCTACAAGACAGCCATCACTTCCCTATGTAGTACACGAGGCATCTAGACCATGGCCGACCTGTCAGGAAGTGCAGAAGCAGCGCAGTAGACAGGTTTCCCGAAATACACGTTATTTCCCACCGCTACGGGCAACTCACCGAGGTGGGCGGCAGGGTTGAGGAAGTTGCTGTGATGAGGAGGTGGCCCAAAGGGGGTCCCAGTTGGGTGTGCAGCACCTGTAAAGTCACACATAACGGAATTAGGATTCCTAGAAAGCCAATTCCTACAATGCAATAGGCCTAAGGAGCCCATGAGAGAATATGTTCAAGTCAGGACACAGCTACAGTCCACCCAGGCAGCACATCGGGGAAGAAGAAACGTGCTTGTTAGGAAACAGGCAATAATAAACAGGTATGACTTTTTAAAGACACTGACACACAGTATTAGAAACCGTGCCGGGGGTGGGGGTTCCACAACCAAATAAGCTTGGAGAAATGCCAGGTTAAAACATGCTAAGCGAGGTCCTTGCATGAAAGACTAAGAGCCATGATCACGTTCACGGGCTCCCTCATTCTCTCAGTGGGGAATATCCGGGCTATTTCTTCATCGAGCATCTCGGAGAGCAAGTCGTTCCCTTTGAGAAACACTGTTCTGGAAACTACATTTTGTAACTCTTGTCTTAGGCGCAGCTGTCTGGAGCTGCATATCTGGGCTGTTGCAGAATCTCTTCCTAAATGTGTTAGTTGTCACAGCCCCGCACTGAGAGAGATTCTAAGGTCCAGCCCTAAGAGACTCACTGTGCTGAGTGAGACTAGGTTACGGGAGACGAAGCCCTCCAGCTGCTCTCAATCTTCAGTGCCAGGAAAAGCTGGCTCACTCCTATGTTTCTGGACACCACTCCTCCTATAACTGGCTCCCTTAGTCTTTGCCCACCAGGGAACTCAGGTCTAAAATTAGTGGTCTTCTTTCCTTTGGCTTTCCCTTTAACCACATTCCCTCCTCTATATTTTGCCTTAAACAACATGTATTTCTTTAAGATGCCTCAAATCCTTTTCTTGAAAGAATTTGGGAAAGAGAATGAGGGAGAGAGACAGAGTGTGCGCATGTGAATTAGGGAAGCACAATATTTCTAAGAGCTAAGGGCATCAAACTGGCTTGTGAATAGCAGCTGACAGCTGAGGTGGCAAGCTCTCTGGGAAGCAAGCTTGGCTCTAGACAGAGGCTGGCTAAGCTCATCTGAAGGAGCTTCTTTAGTTTATTTCAGACATTAGTGCCCAACGGCAAACAAAACAAAAGTGGCTGAATTTAACAAGTATGTGCAAATTATGCATACCAGTTCAAAGTTTCCCTAAACAATCATTTAGGGCAAAATCTGAGTGTTTACACTGGAAAAGATTACCTTTCAGATGGGAAGCAGAAACAGGGACTGAATGAATTTACTAATAACTATTCCACAATCCCTTACACATTGACTAAGTTCCTACAAACAAGTGTGAGTTCCTTCAGGAATGCAGAGTGCATGGAGGAGGGTGGTTCCTCTGCTTTGGATTGTCATTCCCCAGCCTGCGAGGAGCCACGCACGCAGGAGCACAGCTGCCCCGGTCAAGGTACCCAGAATGGGAGGCACCTGAGCAACAGAGATCTCTGCTCAGCCCTGATGGTGACCTATCCCCCACCCAGAAAGTGCAGAAATGCTACCCTATCTGCACAGAGCTCCGCTGGGAGCCCAACATCCTCATCAGGTATTAGCAGTGTTGCCGGTGAGAGAGAAACTTAGCTGCGTACTGTCTGTGTCGTACAAGCTAATTAATGCTTCCATGAAGGCTGCAGCTTCATTCAGCCCGGGCCCCTCTGGGTGCCTTGCAGTTCCAGAATTACTGAAGCAAAAGAAGCCAATTCATCTGCTTGGCTCAAATGGGAACCAGGGAGAAATCTCTCTGTTTCTCTCCAAAAATTGCTCTTAGTGTAGCCCTGTCCCAGAGCCTGGGTGCCATGGTAACAAAGCCTTCAGATACGTCCCTAGACACAGCTGATAAAGCAAAACCTGAGGCCTTAGCAAATTCCATCTACCCTCAAAGGTGATTCATTTGCTTTGGCAACAAAGCCCATGAAAATGATGATTTCTTGCAATGGGTGTCCCTCTCTACCTGAATGGAACAGCCTTAAGTCCACCCAAAATGAGTCTTGGATAAAAGCCTGGGAAGGCAGCAGGCAGGATGGATGTGCAACTTGTTCCCTGAGGGTGAGAACAGTGAGCCCCTTGGCAACCCAGGCCCAGAAGAACAGACCCCACCAGCACAGCGGGGGTGAAGTTACGGAGCTGGTCACCAGAGTGAGCTCGGTGGGCTCCTTTACAAGCACTGCTGAGTGGCGCCCTGGGCCTGGTGCTGTGCACCACCAACAGCTTTAGGAGAGGCTGAATGATAAGCAAACTGAAATATAGGGCTGTTTTCAGCTGCCTAATACTCCTTGGAGGCATTGCGCTTTGTCTGGGGGTCCCTGAGGCCGTGACCCTCAGCACCCCCATCCCTGCTTCAGCACATCTAACTAAGAGTCACTCAGCAGTGTGCATCCTCACAGGTCAATGAGCAGATCTCCTGGGTACTTTCCACCCTGTGTCCTAAATTTCCTGCATTGTTACAATCACCCAGGCAATAACCCTAAGTTCTATAGCAGAGAAAACCAGCAACCAACGGACTCACCCTCCCCATCAGACCACACCACTGGCAACTATCTTAATTATACAGTTGATTCTCGAACAACGTGGGGGTTAGGGATGCCAACCCCTGTGCAGTTGAAAATCTGCGTATAATTCTTGAAGCCCCCAAAGTTAACTACTAATAGCTTACTGTTGCCTGGAAGACTTACCCATAACATAAATAGTAGATTAACATATATTTTGTATATTTTATTATGTAGTGTATTCTTCAATAAAGTAAGCTAGAGAAAAGAAAACCATAAGAAAGGGAAAATACATTTCCAGTACCGTGTGTATTCACTAAAAAAATCCACGTCTGTGTGGATGCACAGTTCAGGCCATGCTGTTCAAGGGTCAGCTGGACTTCTTTACCTTCAGACCCTCAAAACACAGCATGACCGAGTATCACGGTGCAAACCTACTGAATGCTGTGTGGGCACCGGCAGAGAGAGCGACTGCATCCTTACAGAAGTCCTGGCTTTGTTTCCTTCCCTTGCCCTTGCAAGCTTTTTGGTCTTTTTTTCAATAGCATTTGACATGCTTGTGAGTTATATTGGCTTAATATGGAAACAAATAATGAGCTGAAGCAATATGAGTCCCCTACGGGAAAGATGATCTTTCTTTCCTTCTTTAATGAAAGAGGGAATATCAGTGAAGGAGGGTCCATTTCCCTAGACGTGCTGTGATGTGGCTTTGCAAGCTGGCATAAATGGTGTTTTTTTTAGGGAGTGATTGAGTGGCGGCCCAGAGCACAAACAGAATTTGTTTTGCTGCCTGAGAGCACCACTTCCCAGCTCAGCCCTGCTCCCCTGAACTCACCAGCGGCAGAGAACAAAGTCGAAGGCCGTGCCAGGTCATGGGGGTGGTGGATGGCTCCAAAGAGACTGGGGCCTGGAGGACGGCTCAGGAACTCAGGTTTCAGTCCAAAGTCCAGTTTATGTGGGTCTGACTGCATCTGTTTCTAAAGCAGCAAAGGGAAAATTAAAAGATTACATCCCAAGAGGAACAGCAGGGAAGAAAGACATTAACGACGAGTCTGAGACAGGAAGAAAACGGTGAATGGTGCACTTGGGCTTGGAACCCCAGTCAGGTCCAAGTTGATGAATGCCGTGAGAACACGGCCACCCACACACAAATTAACCCTCAACGCCAGAGCAGCCGGTCAGCCTGAGAGGTCAGCGGTGCCTGCTCTTGGGTAGTACCTGCTTCTCAATCGAAAATGTCAAGTGGCAGAGCTAGTGTTTGCTCTCTGAGGCCACATGGTTTGAGGAATGAATCCATATCCTATTGACTCTAACCACCATCCCTCCTAAGTGGCTTCTTATTTGCTGTAAAGGCCCATTTTTGCAAGTTTTTAAATGATAGTGATTTAAAGCTCATTTTATTAGGGATTTGGCATGAATAATCTTCTGTGGAACTTCATTGTTTAATGACTCTTTTCCATACTCTAATAGATCACAGTATATTAGTAACCAAAAGCTATAAAGAAACATTTGCATACCTACAAGCTAATTTTCAAATGATCATTGTTCCATATTAAAAACAAAAACCAGAAACTAAGTAGGGATATCAATTTAACTGATAAGGGTCTTTTCTTTGCCTATTATCCCCAATTACTTGAGCAAGAGGAGATCAACGCCGACCAGTAAACCACTGAGAACCTCTCCTGTGAAGTCACTGCTCTCCTTTACGCATCCATCCTGGAGCTAGCTGGTCAGCCTGCCCTCCTCTGAGGCTATAGGAATTGGCTCTCAGTCACGTTCTCACTCCTTACCCTGACATCACTCTCGAGGGCTCCAGCCCTCTCAAACGGCATGCTTTCAAACTTGCCCCACCTTCTTGATTCTCCACAGCTTTCTCTGAATCAGCTTTACACCCGCTGGGACAAGCACCAACACCCACCAGGGGCCTGGGGTCCGAAGCCCGAGCCTCCCTTCCCTTGCCACCACCTCTCCTCTCTCCAGTCCCCCACTTCCTCACAGCCCTTTGCCTGTTTTTGACTCTCCCACTTCCAATCTCTGAGACTCATCTGATGCTCTCAGACCATTTGGCTCCACTCCACCTCAGACTCCCTCATGTTCGGCTATAAATAAATCCTTGTCCCACTGTACAGTAAGTCAGAAGGTAGGTTCTGATCTGCATGTGTGAGAACCAGAGACAAGTCTGCTATTCCTGCCTTGCTGAGGGCAGATCCCACTCATCCGTCATACCTATGGAAAATGAAACCTACCTGAGCACCTAGGCTGGAAGCAAGTCCCTTTGGAAGCATACAACAGGCTCGTCATTTTTTATGCATATATTGCGCCTCACTAGTGAACTCTACGCAGCTAGATACCAGGGTGTATGAGTGCCCTCTGAGCCTGGCACAGTAAGGAGCCTGCAGGCAGTAGGCTCTCTCAATAAATATTTGGTGAGTGACTAAAAGAATAAGTTAATGAACGTTAAAGGAAAAGGGGACACTGTAATTTCTGCTCAAATCGACAGGGAATACTGTCATCAGAGTCCCACTATAATGGAATAGCCAAACCCCCAAACAAAGCTCCTAATTCACTATAAATCTATAAAAATCTTTTGAATGGCTCCTTTAATTTGGTTGCCAAATTATTTAGTGCTAATAGTGCATGGTACACAGCACAGTTCCATTAACCACAACTTAGGTCCATGAAGCAAAAGGGAGCTTGGGGATTACGAAGAGTGTGTTGGAAAGGGAAGATGAACCGCTATCTCATGTGGAAGGTCTTCCTAATTGAATTGGGATAATGAAGGTTTTAGTCATGGGGGACACCTTCATGGAAAAGTTGCCGAAGGAGCATAAACAACATCCTTCATCACTTTTAACCAAAGGAGTTACAGGAGGGCGTGTCTTACCTACCGTTCCACAACCACATCATCCAGAATGGAAAGGGAACTGAACTAAGTGTTGAACTCTAGTTAGCAATTCAATGCACACATGTATGTTTCCTAGCCAAGGGTGGGAGCCGTACGGCTGCTAATTACACCTTGCCTAATGAAGTAAAAGCGAGCAAAACTCACTGATGGGATGGTATGAGAAAAAGCAGGTATTTGGCACCAAAGCAACTATCTTAGTGACCTCATTTGCTGAGGTTGGCCTTTTAACTTTTAACTAGGTTGGTTTTTTAAAAATCATTGAACCATGTTTTAAAAAAAGATTGTTTTCCCTCCACGTTTATCACTTTCTTTTATTATTCTCATAATGGATCTCAAATGCTGTTAGGACCAAAAGCGTATTATTGAAAACATGGATTAACCGAAGCTTATTGAAATTACCTGACTGGTCATTTTCTCCCATTTTTCCAGGCACAACTACACAGACTGTAAATGCCCAGATTGTAAAATCTGGTCTGTCTGCTCCTGAGCTCTTCCCTATTGCATCATAAGGCCTGGGAAAGCCGGGAAGTATTCATCTCTATGATGAAATCAGGTGAAAATGGAAATCATCTGCGGAGGGTACAGTTACTGGCTAGACGGTGGCTTTGACAGGTACTGACTGTATTCTAACCTCTGGCACTGGTCATCAGGACTGACGAGCATGGAAAGGTCACTGCAAACCAAATACTGCTTCTAAAACAGTCAATTTCAATACTATGCATTGCTAATGGAAGTGCCATAGCATTATCTAGAGCATAAATTGACCATTTTCGAAAGCCACAAAATGAAAAGAATGCACCAATTCTTATAGGAAAGAAAACTTTCCTTTATGGCTCTTCCTGCTTGGCTCCACTCCACCTCAAACTCCCTCATGTTCGGCTATAAATAAATCTTTGTCCCACTGTACAGCAAGTCAGCAAGGAGGCATATGGTCTACATCCCCCCCCCAAACCTTTATTTTAGGAGCTAACCTATATTTAAGTTTTTTAGATCAATAAGATGACAAAAATCATTTTTTTCTCTAAAAAGGAAAGGAATATCAGGGAGTTTATCAGTTTGCTTCTGTTTTGTCATTTGCTGGTGGTTTCCAATTCATTGTAAGATTTTCAAATAGCTTTCCCAAGAGACTTGATCCTTCTTGTCAGTGGGCCTTCAGAATCTGTTTAAACACCTCCTTAGTTGGGAGATCACATACCCTCGAGTCCTGGTCCCCACCCTGCAGACTAGGAGGGCAAGACTGACCTTGACTTTCTGTTGGTGGTGGTAGATCTGCCAGGCAATGTGAACATGCATAGCACACCATTTCCCTGGTTTCTGAAACAAGGAAGTACAACACAGTCAGAAGGACGACCTTTCAGAGAAAACCGTCTTCAATTTCCCCAAAGCTTTCAGCAGATTTTTGGCTGCAGAGCCCTTTTTCACAAAACAAGAGTGCTTTGTACCCTGCAAGTGACTTCTGTCAGCAGCTGTCCAGTGCTCAGGCCTGAAGGAGCCACAGTCCACAGCTCAGGGAGCCCCTGAGCTGGCGGCTACTCCTCAGGAACCCATACTAGACAAGGACCTCCCCGGTTATCAAGGATAGATGGCAAAGCCCGAAGCCCACTTTGTCTCTTCTCTCTTTCTTTTCTGATGCCAGCTGGCAGATATGGTAGAGTGGGAAGCCCTATTTAACAAATGCGGCCATGCTATAATACAATCGGCTGTTCAGAAGACCTAATTAGTGAATGTACAAGTGAGTGTCCAGAACCTGTGCAACCTCCCCCAGCCCTGGCTTTCCTTAGCTGCCAAAGCAAAAGAAAGAAATTCCACATTTTTATGGAAGTCCCGTTCCCTATTAGAGCTTCACCAAGAGACAGCTAACCATTTATGTTGATGGGCATTGTTCACTTCTAAATGAAAAAGGGAAAGAAACGAAGGAGAGAACTCATTCCTTCTTACTCTCTATGCCAAGTTCCTCCTCCACTCTCAAATTATTTCATGTCTTGCTTTGAGGGTGTAATGTCTTACCACCTGGAGGGTAGGAACCATCTCTTTCCATTGCATTTGTATTCTTGCTACATAATCTACCACTAAGTCCCGAATGTACGCTCAATAACTACACCATGGATGAGGAGAAACACTGCTCCGTTCCTACACTGGCCAAGGACAGACACTTCTGGTTTCTATTAAAGAGCTGATTCTGAAATATAGGCTTAAACCCAACGCTGGGGTCAGTATTCTTCTTCTGTAATGAAATTAGGAGTCACTGAAATCACCGAGGTGATGACACAATCCTCCTTTTTTCCCCTTTATGAAACTGAGTTATCTGATTTTACATAGCAGAAATGGGTTAAGTATAGTAGGAGATCTACTATCCATCCATCTTCCATCCAACCACCCATCTCCCACCTTCCCCGACCAAGTCAGTCAGCATTTAGTCAGACATCATCTGCTGGCCACTCTTCAGAGCTCTCAAGATGTTAACAAACCAATGCTTCTAGTAACCCCTTTCTGTACCAGAGAAGTGGGTCAAATGGCTGTGACCCGTCCACATCACTTAGTGCAGAGTGAGGCAGCCACAAGTCACAATAAATAGACCCAGATATAAATTTACTAGGTGCAAGAGAGACAGTAGAACTCAGCAAAATCCTAATTTCAGCAGATAGCTTAATTGCCCCCTCCCCTTAAGTTTCCATTAGTCAAACCTTTTACCACACTGCTATTTAAAGAGACTCTGACTCAGTTGAATTTTATCTGTTAGCTTTACTTCAATAGCTTGGCTTCCTTCAACACTCAAAGCACAACAATTTAGGCCATTTTCAATCACACTACCTGAGAAACTCAACCCAGCCAAAAATGTCAGTCAGGCATTTTTAGTCCAACATTTCTGTGGCTTGTTTCCTCATAATGGATTTATATTTTTAACCCACAGGGAGTCAAACAGAGGTTGCAAAAAGAGTTCTAGAAGAAGCTTTCTTACCCTTAACATAGGTCTGAAAGGATCTGTCAACTGTGAAGAGAAAATGACAACTTGGTTACATGCCTGTCACTCAAACAATTGCTCTAATTAACAAATTTGTAGTGCTTCATTAGGAGGGGAAATTAAAATGTTAGAATTTTACTTTTAAATGAAGCCCTTTTAGAGAATAATTAACCCATTTTCACACTATCAAAAGTGCCAACTGTCCCCTCCCCCACTTCACAAGCCTTGGTAGATCTACACTGACAAGCCCCCCGAACAAGTTCAATCAATAGCAATTTGCCCTCTGGCAACATGATTTGCTCCCATTACGCGTCTGAGGAGGCCCACTATCTTGAGCAGCCTTTCCAAACCACACAGAGTGGGTCTAGGGGAGACGGGCCACCAGACCACAGGCTTACGTGTAAGGCTGGATGCTAAGTTGTGCCTGGGGAGGCGTGCTTTCCAGACACACAGTAGGCTGTCTCTACCAATGCCCGCAATGTGAGGACTGCACGCTGAGAGGTATTAGACATTGTAAACAAATTCACTAAATATCATAAGGATACTTACATAGTTGAGTCATTTTAAACTTCTACCTAACTCTGGTCATCAATTTCTGACTGCCCTTACCCAGGGAAAAAGACAATATTGTAAAAGGCAATCATTTTTCACATTTACTACAAAGATGAATGTAAATAACAATCAATGAGACAAGAGTATACCTATCGTGTGACTAAGTTCTTTTTTGAGAGTAGGTGGAGGTATACATTATGAATAAGTAACAAAACCAAAGCATAATGGATATTTTATTTAGCTCAAAGGCACAGAAGGATTCCTACCACAGTGAAAGCGGAGGGCCAGAATAGCTGTGTGGTTCAGAGACTTCCTGACCCCAGGGAAGTGGGGGATGTCCTGACTTCCAGGAAGAAAAGCTCTCAGTGCTTTTCCATTGAAAACATTTTGCAGCTATTTCTTTTGTGTGAGAGAAATTGAAGGAGCTATAGACAAAGACTGGCTGAGCAGAAACCACCCAAGCCTACAGTGTGGAATTCCTGACCTGACAGACCATAAGCCATTCCTCTCCTCCCACCAGCAAGTCGCTCCCCTTGAGTCATATGGCTACAGAACAGAAGCACAGAAGAGATTTCATGTTCTAAGAGTTTTCTTCCACCAACTAGAAGGAACAGCTAACATGGAGGCTCACTCAGATGAGCGTTGGAAGGTGCTGTCCCATGCCAGCACACGTCCCCTGGTGTTACCTGAGACCAAGCCTGACTTTGCACGTACCCTTGGGTCCTTCTGGAGCAGGGTGTGAGGGACTGTCCCAGGTCGAGCGGCAACATCAATAGGGTTGGATGTCTACAAGTTAATTAGACCACAGCTTAGGGAGTGTAAAACATGTGACACGAAACAGGCCCTGTCTTTTGTTCTACATTTCAGAAGGCAATGGCTTTTCCTGTTTGTTTCATTCTGGAATACAGGACTTAACAGGCATTTCTCTCAGTGGTGACACGTGCTCTTCAGGAAGACCCTTTCCCTGTTTTCCCCAGGGGCCCTGGCCAGAGACTGTCCTCCGCAGCCCTGGCATCTAAACCAGAGAGGTGGACCGTGCCACCTCCCATTGCAGCAAAAAGCACAGGACCAAGGAGAAAACCGGCACATGCCCCTGCTGCCCTGAAATCCATCTCCTCCGAGTTGCCACAGCCTGGCACTGTGTTTTCTGCTTCACCAAACATCCCGAGAAGCCTTAAGTGAACAACAGTGCAATCTGCTCGATCAGGTGCTTCTCATCAGAGTAACTGAAAGTGTTTCACAGACATTAAACCAACTCTCTAAATTTTCACTGGCAGACAATACCCAGGAATTACACTCAGTAATTGCTCATTAGCAGTGGTGGACATGCGACAAGAGAACCTAACTTAGGGAGCACACAGATCGCCTATTAAATGATTTCTAAGGTAATTCTGCTTCGTTTTTCCTATTCCCACACCGTTCTTAAGCCTCATTAATAACACATCTGATCTGTAGGCTTTTGTCCTTTCAATTACCCACAAAAGCAACAAAAAGCCTACTTTGGGCACAAGCAGTCACTTTCTAGTGAGGGAAGGATTCAGAAACTTTTTCACGAGGTATCTTATTTAAGAAATCACAACCTCGAGGAACCCCTCCCACCAGGAAGTTAACTTGTGGGGAATATGAGTTCAGGTTTAGGCACAAAGCTTGCCTACATGGAGAAGAAAAAAAGAAAGAAAGAAAAAAGAAAAGCAATCAGCTGCTGTACAACTAACAATTAAGCTGGGGTTGTTAACAGCCTGATTTGCATACATATGAAGAACTCCACTAATGAACCGCAATCTACATATTCAATCAGCAAGATGGCCTGGAAAGGCCTATTTCAACACCAGGAGAGACACTTTCTCGCCCAGATGTAGTTTTCTGTGTGATTGGATAATTGTGAGTGAGGGAAATAGTCTAATTTATTAAATGACCTACGAGTCTGTTTGGGGATGCAGGAGAGATTTGTTGCAACCTAGAGGAGACAGACCAGGCTCTGAGGGAGGAATGAAGAGCAGCTCAGAGGAAGGGTTTTAAAAATCACACCCTTTCATTCCAAGGTAGGAGGTGTTTCACAGGGCCATGGTGAAAGCCCCGTGTATGTACAACCTGGCCATAAACCGCAGTGTCATGCATGTAAGTGTGACGCAGGTGCAGCCATTCCACCCCTAATGCTAATTGCTTTTCCTATTTCTAGTATTAAGGCAACATGCCTTTGGAAATGTAGTATGTGCTCATCCTGGGGGACTCTGGCCCAGAATTGGTGTTTTAACTTAGAAACAAGATGGAAAAATAAAACAACCCCAAAAACCAAAATCACACACTGCAAAATTTCCTACTTTAAAATCTGAGACTGTTGGCTAACATGGGAAGTGCATTTCGCTTTTCTCTAATACGGGGAAAGAAGGGGCTGTAGCAGATTTAGTCACAAAAAGGTAGTGTCTTGAGAATCCCTGCACAATGGTGACCCTCAGAGGTAACTGTGGCCCAAGTTTAGCAATATATCACTGACTAGGTATAAAAGGATGTAGTTATTATAAAGGCAAAAGGTTAACTTCATACTGGGATGTTAGTAAATGATGACAGAGCCTTGACCTTGGCAAGTGTGAGCATGGGTGAGGGGTGGGGGCACTGGGTGAGGGAGAAAAGGGTGCGGGGGCCCCCATCTGCAAGGGAGGCCCTATCTGCAGACACTTGGGGCTGAGGGGGAAATGAGGGAGGATGAAGACAGGCATCTTCCCTTTCCATAATTAGAAGGATGCTGTTTTAGTTTGGAACTTTTTCCTCCCTTCCGTTAAAATCAATAAAGGCTCAGCTTTGCATCTTCTCTAAAACTATATATCTCAAGGACAGCTTATATATCTGACCTTTCACAGCATTCCTGACCAGAAGATGATGTCCACATAGATTCTGATATTTTAAAAGAGCACAGGAAATTCTGGTTCGACTGAGATTACGTGGGTAGTACAAATTGAAAATTAATTTTGGCTGAGGTTTAAAACTAGACAGACCAGTAAAAGATATTATCACTCTAATCCCAGTGGTCACTTTGGATCGGAAAAATTACAGACGAGAGCATGCAGAACCCACTCTCAGGCGCCCCACATATAAACATGCGTGTGTGTTTCCACTGTAAGGTTTCTTACCTTCGGCTGAAATGCTCCTTGTAGTGAACCAAAAGGGCCAGTGGGTGGAATCATAGGGGGGATGCCCGATACCGCAGGAGGATAGGAATGGAAGAGCTGTGGCCAAAGATGGAGAGGGGAAAAAGCTTTTAGTGGGAGGTAAATTATCTACTCCAATTCCCTTCCCATAGAAAGACATCCACATTAGCAAGCCAAGTAATCTCAGTTTGATGCTATTAGTCAAAAAGCCATGATGAAATGATCACATAGATGTGCCATGAATGCTTAACTTAAAAACTTAAAAGTAGTTCTGAATCAACCAGCCAACAAATGATGTCCCAGATGAGGACATCGTTAGAAGGGGAGCTTTTCTAACTATTAATTGGTAAATCAGATAAAAGTCCTAAACGGTTGGAAATTTTAATTCATATCCAAAACAGGAGGGGTGCTGAGCCCAATATAAGACGCTTAGAAAATTACAAGTTAATTAGAAAAAATAAAGGGAAAAAGAAGCAAGTCTTTATGTGTTCTACGATTTTATACCATTAAAACTCAATTAGTACATTTAGATTTTCAATAGTTTGAAGAACTGAGAAAATATTCACAATCCTTGCTTCATTAGGTTGTCCTAGAAGTGCAGTTCCAGAGGACAATTTAATTGTCTCATCTAAAACGATGACAAAAATTTGTGCAAGGGAAAAATAATGACTCAGTATATACTTTCAGTGGAGCTCCCATTTTTCTATAAGATGGACAAGCTCATTGGAGCTTATTCAAGCCAAGCCCTTGACATGGCACTGTGACCAGTCAATGAAGGGAGAAGAATGATTCTGAATTAAGAATATGAACTTTCTCGAATTAATAATTTATAGAGGACACAGTGGAGGAACGAAATATATGACAGTAGTGAAAACAATGCAACACATGTTTTCCTCCTAAAAACTTAGTATTCTTGAGATTCTATTGCTCTGGTTCCATCTGTTTTGCTCAGACTACCATACAGATATTTAAGTCCCGTCCCACCCATATGGTTGCATAACATGTCAAAAATATAATAATATCTCAAGCTTTTCCTAATAATGCAATTATGTCAGCTATTTCTAGGCAATGACTAAAATCCACATTTCACAATCCTGTTTTCAAAGCACGTTCTTTTTCTGTTGGTCTTTATTTCATTTTGCTCCCTTCAGTGATGCAGCAAAGTTTTTTCAGACTAATTGATATTGAACTAAATCCACTTAAACAGTGATTGCAAGCCAAGTGCCCTCATTTAAAACTACTTTTAAGTCTAAAATTGTGTATTAGATACTTGAGTGCATTGCATCTTAATTCCCCTTATAACGTCCTAATCCCCAAAGCAGGGAGACTAAGCACTTCATGTATTATCTGCTATAACTAATAATATGAAATTATTCTCCCACAGTACTCTGTATGAAGCAGAGTAATTAAATACATGCCACACTAAAACACACTCAAATTTCTATTACTCTGCCTCCAGGTGGGTATTTTTCCTTTAATGTTTTCAATAAAAAACTGGATATTCTCACCATTTTCCATTTGCCTGGTTCTGTTAGGGACCCTCTTAGAATATAGCTGACTAGTCCCCTTTATTTCCCACCTTTAATCTCGAACTCTGTGTGGAACGTGCATGGAAAAAGGCACTGCATTTGGTCCCAGGGAGTAAATCTGAGTCACCTGTTGAGTGCCCTAAACTTTCTCTAAGATGATTTTGTGGGCTGCTCCTTAATTTAAATTAGTGAGACATAGACAAAGGGCAGAAATTTGATGAATCTTAAGATGGCATCATTCATGGGACAGACCCAAAAAGGAAACCCACAGGTCTACTGGATTTTCATATCTATTTAAAAAAAGCCTTTGTATCATAGTACTGACTGAGCAGACCTGTATGGGAACAGGGTGGGGGCCCCAGCACTCAAATATACTTTTCTCTTCCCTTTCCAAACAGACCTTCCTCATGGTACTTCTGAATGTCTTCAGAGTAATTCCTCATTGAGTTCTAGTATTTTCTAGTCTTATTTCTCAGCTACACTCAGGACTAACACAGCATCTAAGTATCTGTTTCTAAGTATGAATGAATTCAGCCTTAGCTGCTCTATTAAGTAGACTTCTGTGCAAATGATAATACTATCAAAGCAAATCAAAGCAAAAACAATTAAGTATGGTGAATCAACATGGCTACAAGCAATTATTAATCTTCTTCCTTCCTGGTTTCATTTAAAAAATATGAGTAGGGCTGGCTGAGTGGCGCGTTGGTTAAGAGTTGACTTGGGACGCCAGCTCTGAGCAGCAGGGTCCCGGTTCAGATCCCACATAGAGGGCCAGTGACGCTGTGCCCTCTACAGCTAAGATGGTGAACAACAGCTCGACCTGGGCTGCTGTGAGTTGCCGGGGATGGCGTAGGCTGCAGTGGGTCTGGCCGGCAGTGGGGCTGGCTGGCAGCGGGCGTGAGCTTTCGTGAGCTGCCGTGAGAGGCCGTCCAATGGCCGGCGAGCGACTGCCTCACCAAAGAAGAGCGCAATGATAATACCAACATGGACCAGTGAAGCGACGTCCTCCACAACTAGACTAAAGAACAAAAGGACAGCAACTTGTCTGTTCCCCTTCCCCGATTCCCCAATGCTGTTCCCCTCCCCCAATTCCCCAATAAAATCTTTCAAAAAAAATATATAAATAAACCACTGAGCAAAGAAACTTGCAAAATTTCAGGTAAAAATGATGCAGTATTCACTCCATAATCAAAATATCATGGTAAGATGTTCAAGGTCTTTGTATAAAGAGAAGTCCTTGTCTTATGAGGACTATACATAAAACTTCAATTGGTACCAATTTAAGTTCCAGACCACAGTCTTAACATTGTGTAAAACAAGTATTTTTTTTAAATGAAGAATGAGTTAAAGAGAAAAAAAGTCATACATTTCATTTTTAAGAGCTTCTTTTATTTAAATGTCTTTATTTTCAGTTGTAGTAAGCTCAGGTGAACGACACCAGCCAGGTAGGTGGAAGGAGGCTCTGCATTTCGTCCAGAGGAAATGAAACCTGCTTTTTGAAGAGTTATGAATCAAAAATTAAGAGACTTCCAATTTGGAAGACATCATTCAAGTGGAATCCCAGGAATTCTGTGGTAATGACATTTTAAGTGATGACTGAAATCCTGTGATTTCAGATTCTCCTGAAGCTGATTCAAAGCAGACACCCCAGTTTGCAGGACTGACGCCTGGTTTTTGGTGAAGTTCAACTTTGCTTTCAAATCTTACAATGCTTATGATCTTTTGATTCAGAAGATGATACTGCATCTTTACCTAAAGCAAACGTCACAAAAGCAAGCATCCAAAGTGACGAGAAGCAATGGGAATTCTTGCAAAGCTGATTAAGGAGAGCTGCTAGTCATGGACTGGTCTGTGGCGAAAGCACACAAATGGAAAAGCAGTGACATTGAATGTGAAGCATGGTAAGGAGACTCACACTGTGCCGGTAGAATGGGTCAACTTTTGTAGGGTATTTGTCAAACTGTAAAGGGATCAAAGCAAAAGCTAGTTACTTAGAGAATCTATATTTCTGTCCACTGCGACAGTGGAGGCTGCCCTAAGCACGTAGCTGATCATTACGCTGCTATCAGGCTCCACAACCTCATCGTATGTGAAACCATTCTGAGCGCCTGAGTCACTCTGGCAAGAAACCAACACAAATGGAAAAAGAAAGTGAAAACCCACAAGGTGCACTTAGGTCCTGGCCGCACTGTTGTGTCTCTTTCTACTCCATATTTAGAGACTGGCACAAACCCAACATCTAAACTGGAGAAAAGAGGCAATTATTCAGATAAATCAGGGAGAGGTCAGCCTTTGGTCTGATTTACCCAGAGAATTCCCTCCATTTTCATCTTCACTTTGGCAGAAGAATTGTACATTCAGCTATCTTCTGAAATGTATTATGCCCAAATACAAAGCCATTTGGGATCGGTCGTATAGCCCTTCTTTTGAGCAGAAGAATATACCATTGTTTCCTCTAAACAATGCCATCATCCAGGTGCTGTAAGTCCCCTCCGTTCGATTTAACACATTTGTGAAACACCTCACTCAGGCTGTGGCATCAACGCTTCTGCAACATAACAGGCCCTTAAAAATCTAACTGTTGAGAAGTATAGTTCCTCCAGAAAAAAAGATACAGGATTTGCTATGGGAAAACATTTTGGTCCTAAGGCTTTACCTCTAATCTTCTATATAAAATGTGTAAAATAAACTTTAAAATATATATATTTAAAAATTAAGTTGAACAAAATGGAGGATGGAGAGGGAAAAAAGGAAGCAAAGTTTGGTGAAGGGAATGCCTCTTAAAACCAGAGTTGAAATTTTCTCTCATAGTGCCTGTATTAATCACCTTATAATCAAGTATTTCCTTTACCATTGCACAATGAAGTAAGTAAACCACTCTAACACTCACTGTGGTGGACAGGGTTCGATCTCAGGATATTTCACACCTTAATGTGGCACTAGTCACCACAGATCCTAAGTCCTAACTGGTTCTCCTACCACGTGCTAGTCCCCTGTGTCAAGACCGAGACCATGGTCACCGCCAGTGGAACCTCTTCCCACAGGCTGGGCTGTCTCCACAGGGCACATGGCTCCCTGACCACTTGCTGACAGAGCACACTATCAGACTGGGGTGCCGTTTTAGGAAATACAAGAAATTAACACCTCCAGCAAAGGAGGTTTAGAGAAACCACATGCAGGGGCAGGGACCCAAGGCAGCGCCAGTGTCCGGACAGCTCTCCTGGTCCTCACCTTCTCCCTGACACTAGTATTCTGTTCGTACTGGGTGCAAAGTACTGACAGACAGATTTTTATATCTGATAGGAAATACTCAGCATGTTCAAGAAAACAAAACTACACTTGAAGCAAAAGTTAACTGCTGACACTGGATGTGACAGTTTGGAGGGGATCTAGAATAAAGTCCACCGCAGCACAAGATATGACTGTCTAGGAGAAAGTTTCTCCTTTAGGCTGGGTTAATGCTGGCTGAAATATGGTTCACTCCCTTCTTGCCAGCAAGATGGAGAAGGCCACAGGAGGCCACCGACGGCTATCACTCCTTCTCCGCTCTCCTGTTCCCAAGGCCCGTCCCAGCCCCACCGTGCTGCATAGAAAAGAGTCGTGCTCTACTTATCCTCACATTTCTGCCTGGGGTACGCACCATGGGAGGTGCTGGCGTCGGCATGATGGCAGTGGGCGGGATGGCGTGGGGGAACGGCGTGAAGGTGTGCTGGTGTGTGTGCTGGTGTGTGTGCTGGTGCTGGTGCTGGTGCTGGTGGAACTCAGTCCGCAGGTAGGGCGGGGGGCCCAGGGAGGCCCCGCGGTCAGCACTCTGAGAGGCCAAGAAACGTGTGTTCAGTTCCTGTCGCAGGATGTCTTGCTCTGGAAAAGAAGCAAGGGAGAGGATGACACCTTTTCTCCTAACAGGACATCCGAATACCTCACTAGGGAGGAATCAGGACTGAGGGCACAGGGCACTGGAGATAGGGCTCCCGGGGTCAGGCTGGGCCCTTAGATGGAAGGGGACAGCCAACCAGGTGGACGACAGGAAGGCCCCGTCACAGTCTCGCTCTCCTGTTCTCTGTCCAGCCTCTCGGCTTTTGACGACAGAGGTCTGCCAGTGTGGTGTGCTGACAGACTCCCGGCAAACGTCAGAGGGCAGGTTTCAGCTCTGTTACTGCCAGATGAGTGACCCTGGCTAATCACACATCTGTGTGTCTCAGTTCCTCATGTGTCGCGTGGGGACAATATTGCCTACCCCATGGGTTTATTCTGATGGTTAAAGGAATCACCATTTGTAAATGCTTAAGAAAGGGGACTGGCATACCAATTACTAAACGCCAGCTGTCAACACGGCAGAGCCCTCGTGCCCTCTTCAAGGGTAATCTCTGCTTTACCGCTTTCTGTACTGGTGGCCTAACACAGCTACAGTGGATCACAAGCTGGGACCGCTGCCTTGAATAACAGGTGAGGAGTAGAGGACCTGCCATCTAACACTGGGTCTGTCCTTAGGATTCTGGGATATGTTGCCATAACAAGTGCAGCTGCCCCTCTCAAAACATAGAGGGTCCCGTTCAGTTAAAAGAAGTCCCCAAACCAGGGTTCTTGGAATGAAACGGACAGGGGCCTGGAAAGCTTTTGTCGCTCTTATGGGAGCCCGGGAAACAGGGCACATACAATCTGTTGTACCACTTTATCAGTGTTGAACTTAGTCAGAAAAAACTCATGACTTCAAACAAACTATTGGGTTGTCAGAAAAGTTGTGATGCATTTTTGCAACGAAAAACAGAAAAAACACATTATGACTTTCCTGACAACCCAATAGTTCTCTTTGGTGGTGTCCTGTCTACCTGGCTTGTGCATGCTGGTACATATTTTTGTAGAACCTCCGCCCACAAAAGATTGATAACAATACATCCAACAATACAGCAGAAAATTGTAACTAGATAAAGCCTAGACAGTAAGTGGACCACGGGCAAGAGAGAGTGGGAGAGCGGGGGGGGGCAGAGCCAGCGCCGTCATCCTACCTGAGTAAGTGCTCCCGGCCGGGTGTCCGGGCACCTGCAGACTCCCTGATGTCAGTGGTGGTGGAGGAGGCAGAGCAGTGGGAGGGGCAAACATATTGGGGTGATGGGAGTGTGCGGGGGGCTGCAGGGTGGGCGTGAAGCTGTGCAGGGGGCTGTGGTTGGGCAGGGAGAGGGGGAACGGGGAGGCGGAGGGGTGGTGAGAGATGTGAGGGGGGGCCGGCTGAGTCTTCGCTGGGGTGCTGCTTCTGCTGCTGCTGGGGGACCAAAGCGAGAAACAGAGAGATACGAAGAGAGGTAAGCAGTTAATTTTCTTTAAAAAAAGGAAAGGGAATCCTGTCCCCTGCCCAAAGCCCTTCTCCCGCTCTTCCTCATCACAACCCCTCTAAACCTGTCACCACTGCTGCAGACACAGCGAATAGAAATGATGGCTCCACAACCAGGGCTTGTCTGTGTCCAGACAGCCGACTCTGTGAAGCACTCAGGTCTGCCCTGTCCTCTGCGGCCAGGTCTCTGTTCCTAGAGAGTCCCACGCCTTCCCACTCTCCACCAGCCACATTTCCTATAAAGCAGTACAGTGGACACAGGGAATAAGAGCCAGGACCTGAGCTCAGCCCCCTGTCTGTCCACTGCCTTGGAGATGAAGGAGCGCAGAGGAGAGGTGAGCCTGGAGGCTTGGGCTCCCTGTCCACTCCACAGAAATGGCCTGCATCTGGCCCCTTGGAGAGCCACCCCCGTAACAGGCTGTTCCTCACCTGTCACAGGCAGGAAAAAGCAAGTCCCTGAACAACCGCAGTCACCAGGTTGTCACAAGGAAAACAGCAGTGAAGACACAAAGCGCCACCAGTGTGAGGTGTTAGAACTACAGCCCCAGGACAACCAGGGGAACTGACAGGTGGCCTGTACCGCGGTCCTGCTCCTGTTCCTTTGCAGCTCTCCCGTACACTCCTTTCAACTTCCCTTTGTAATTTGGCAAAGCGAGACTACAGCGGCCCGTGGCTTCTCTGCGCCTTTGGCCCACTCGGAGGAGGAAATCAAAGAGAAAGCCTCCCGCCAGAGCACTCCGCTCCCAATCTTCCTGCCTCTGCAGCTTCTTCAAATCGCCCTTCCTCAGAGGCAAACCGGCTCGCCCGAGAATCTCCTCCCTCGGTGGTCTCCGGTGGCCCCCAGGTCTCCGTTCCCTGCCCCTGACCAGCGGTGGGGCTCCCGGGCACAGCGTCCTCAGCTCATGTCTTAAGTATTCTTTTCCTCCTGCCTTCACTCCCTCTCTGTTGCTCTCTTAGTTCCTTACAATGTCCTCACCAGGTAACCCAACCTGTCCTCTCCCAAGACACCGGAATCTCCCTGACAGCCCCTTCCCATCTCTGCCGCAGAGAACGCAATGATGTTTTCAAGGCAGCTCATCTCCTTGGGAACCCTTTACCCAGTCCTACCTGCTCCTCCCAAAGAAGATGATAAAAGCCAGGTGAAGAAAGAGCAGGTGGGCTCACCTTAAGCTGTTGAGGCTTAAGCTGCTGCTGTTGTAGGCTGACAGTGGCTGGGAGAGGCTCTGAGAGGAGGGGTGGGCCTGCACGGGCGGGAGGCTCTGGTGGAGCAGCTGGCTGGGGGACTGTGGCCTGGGGGCCCTCTGCACCTGAGGCTGTGGCGCCGGCTGCAGCTGGGCCTCTGGGGGTGCCTGTGGCGGCTGTGTGCTTGGACGTGGAGGCTGCGGCGGGGCCTCTGGGCACTGCACCAGGTCCTGGGCCGGAGAAGGTGCCTGGGGCTGGGGCTCTGCCTGGGGCTGGGGCAGTGGCTGCAGAGCCTGAGGGCAGGGGTCTTTCAGCACCAAGGGCTCGAAGAGGGGCTCTTTGCCACAGTCCTGGCTCTTCTCTTGGCTTCTCTCTAGGCCGGATATCTTGGGGACAATTGGCCCTGCATCCTGGCTGTCATGTTCAGGTAGCGTGCCAACACCTAACTCAGGATCTGTTGGGGGGAAGCAAAGACAGAAACACAGGCAATGATACTCCAGTGCGCAGCGGAGGGGAAAGCTGACTTCAAGGACACACTATACAGTCCCGAGACTGGGCCTAGAGCAAGTCCCAGATTCCTATCCAGTCTTCACTGTGCGGAGGCAGAAAAATGGGGCCGCCTCTGCCCTTCCAACAGCCGTGTCCCTGGCGGGAGGAAGGGAACCCATCAGGGAGCCTGCCTTCCAGAAAGCAGTCTAGGCCACCGAGAGAAAATGAATGTTTTCCTTAATCTTGACAAAGCCTTTTAGGGAGCAAAATGAAGAAACAATAGCTGACAAGTTGATGTTTCCCTTTTAAAACAAATGCAATTCTGGAATATACAAAAGAGAAGTGTTTTTGATAGCAAATGAAGTATTTCACCACACACAGATATTTCTTCTGGACGTTGCCTCCCTCCCCTCTTCCCATTTTGACAGATGTGACAGACTTGACACTTAGACAAATAATTTTTTGTTTAGCAAGTGCTGGACTTCTGGTCAAATGGCAAGGCTGCCAAAGCTCACCAGCTGACCCCAGCAGCATCTGAGATCAAAGGTGCAAATATGAATTTAAACCAAATTTACCATCAACTATGCATACTAGAGCTTCTAAAGGATCCCCCCGGACCACGGAAGGGGTCCTCTCCCAGTGAGGACAAGGGGTGTGATGCTGGGCGTTCAGATCAAGCCTGGATATAATATTTAAGTAGAAGTCTACAACCATGAAAGACATCTGGGAAATAGATGCTCCTGTATGAATTAAAAGGCATGCATACCTCCAAGGATCAAAAGCTCTATGCCACATCTAGTGTAGTGGTTATCTCATTACCTCCTAAGTCCAATTCCATAAAATTCTCTCAAAAAATAATAAAAGACAAATATGGCATTAAATATAAAGAAATGGCCCTATTTATAAGTACTTTCATATCCATCTGTGGAAAAAATGAACCTTCCCATTTTTGTACAAAAAGATCCATCCTTTCCTTTCATTACTGGACAGCTTATAAACTGGGAGACAACAAATCCCGACATTCTCTGGCACGAGGGTGTGTCTCAGGCATTCCTGAAAGAACTATTGTGGGCATGAACTTTCCCCTCCTATCTCACTGTATGACATGCGAAGAATGCAGTTTTCTCACTGGCCAATTCATTTCACATACTTGTGTGTACACACTTGTAATTTCCCTTCCCTTGAATCTGCATCAAAATAATCCCTCGTTTTCAATCCCTCTTTTGGTAAAACAGATCAAACCTGTAATACGCATAAAAACAAAAAAAAAATGTGGGTTTATTAATCAAAGCATGTTTTTGGCTAATATGAACGTGGCTATCTTCAAGTCCCCCTGACCACTTATGCCAATATGATGCAAAGAAGCCCCTCTTCACAGGTTTCAGGTATGAGAGAACAAAGCACCCAGTAGGGCCCTGGAAAAGTAACGCTAGACTTCTGGCATCCTATGCACACATATTTCTATCCAGTGCTATTTTGAGAACCTTTGTAAGATTTTTGCTTATGATAAGCTGAAATTTTTCTTTTTTTTTTTGAGGGCAGTGTCACCGGCCCTCATATGTGAGACCGAACCGGGGCCGCTGGCTTCCCAAGCCAGTGCTTAACCACTGCGCCACTCGGCCGGCCCGATAAGCTGAAATTTTATGAATTCCCAAAACCTTAGTTTCCAACTTGAGGGCTGAACAACAGCATCAAGTCCGTTGGTGCAGACAGACCCCATTCGGCCAGAAGAGGTCCTAAATCACCAAGACAGGCCCTTTATCTGCAGACCCCCAGATCCAGGGGTGCTGGTGCTACTTCTCCCCCTCTCCCTCTGCTTTTTTTCTGTTTTACAAGAGTCTCCATAGCAAGTAATTACATGAGTTTACTAAAAATCACAGGCTGCATACATTACAGGCTGGTCAATTAGGTCTGGGGCAGAAAACTTAACGGCACAAGAATGAGAGATTTTCCACTTTCCTTGATGAACAGTTCTATGTGCACAAGCAGGGCTCTTCCCACTCAGACAGCTAATTTAGGATTCCTATGGCTGCTACCATGGCAGAACACACCACTGTCCTCTGTACTGCTTTATCCTTTCTCACTGGGATGGTAAAGAATAAATACACTAATATTTTCTATCTCATTAAGTTGAACTTCAAATTCATAACCTCCCTCCAAAAATCAATATCCGGACAGTTTCTCTCTGACATAAAAGAAAGTTTCCTTTTCCAAGGGACACCACCCTGGGGACAGCATTTGCATTTATTTACACTGGTAAGGAAGCACATTAGGAAAACAGATAAGTGCATTGCATATCTATTGTAGTTCACCAGAGCTTTCTCCTTGTTCTTTATTTAATGAGCCTCTAGAATTTGGACAACACAGCCAAGTTTGCAGGAGGCGCCATGCAGGCGTAGGCTTGCTTCCCAGAGCTCCGTAAGGCCAGAGGAGTGGGCTTTCCCCGTCTCCTCTGCTGCCCCACTGTCTCATTACCAACCTACACACAGCTACAGCAACTGTGGGCCGAGCCTGGGCATCGGTGCCATTGCAACAGTCAGCGAGGTACCCAACCTCTCCAGCAAACCCTACAAATTTCTATGAGACAGTCTGTGATGAATGACAGAGAGAACCTAGAAGGCACTGAATTTTGGAACACCACCAGAACCTGGTAGAACACCCCAGCACTTCCCAAATGCAATGTGCACAGGAACCGCCTAAAGATATGATTAAAATGCAGCTTTGGGTTCAGTGGCCCTGGGGAGGTGGGGACAACCACCAGGGTCTGCTTTTCTGAGCATTTCCTGCACGGTGCTGATGCTTGGACCATTCCGTGAGCAGCAAGGCTCTTACTAACCCCTTCTGACCAGATGGAGAAGCAGCCCAAGGAAGCTGCTGGCTACAGGTCATGTGGCTATGTCCTAGTTCTGAGTCTGCCACGGCTAAGTTCCTCTCCTCAGATTTACATGATGCTGCCCCATGAAGCAAAAATCCTAAAACAAAGCAGATAATGGTAACTCCAGGGTCCAGTCAAAATACCGATGTACAGCCAGACAGCGTACAGGGTGAGGAGAGCTACAGAGTTGCTGGAACACCCCCTTCCCCTGAACCTGAAATCTCTCGTCGATCCATCAATGCTCTGATGCTGTAACCTGTAAGCAAGAGAGCTGACCAGAGTGAAGGCTGGTAGGAGCTTGGCGGCTGAAACAGCTTTAGGGTTCCCCATTTACATGAATCTCTGGAGGTACTAGGTTAGGCGTCACACGTTCTCGTGGCTAATCGGTAATGCATTTCCTCTTCCTTTTAATTATTCAATGAATGTATCTTCCCAGTTAAGCGTTTCCATGCTGACAGTCAATTTATCTTACTGCCTCTCCACAACTGGCAAGAACACATTTTTAAAAATCGTTTTGTATTGCTCTGTGTGCTCTGAATATGCCAAAAAGGATTGAATTTGCTGAGGTTGAAAGAAATAAAAATGTGCAAATGGACTAATCTTATTTAGAAGTTCTATTCATTACATTTTGAGGGATAAAAGTCTCTCTTCTTGTGATTATAAAAATGCCACATCATGCTTATAATAAAAGGCATGCAATTAAAAATTATGCTATAAACTATATAGTAAAAAGGGTGAATTCACTGCATGGAAATTATACCTCAATCAACTTGACTCAAACAACAATTTTTTCAAAAACTTAAGGACAGATTAGGAAAAATATTTGATTTTGATACAAGTTCTTTTGGGGAAAATGGCCCCTCTTGTACTTTACCAATAGAATGTAAACCCTAAAACTTCTGTAGAGGGCAGTTTGGCAACATTTAGCCAAAAAACTAATGGTGTTTCCTAGGCCTGGTGTGTAAGGATTTGGTCTGCAGACACAGTGAAACATCATGGTTTCAACTGCAAGTTTGGAAACAAATGTAATCATAAGGGGGCTGATTATATACATATAAATTTGGTACACTTGTATCATGGAAATACGGTAGCTATAAAATGAATGAAGAATTCTATATGATAATATAGAGCATATGCTAGCTTTTATGAAAAACAAACGAAAATAATATATTCATTTTTACTTAATGCAAAAAGAAGCTCTGGAAGAATATCCAAGAAACCAACAGCAATGGTTACCCATTTGGGGGCTCAGGTAGCAGTGAAAACTGGACAGACAGAGAACTGGGGAGAGGGAGATAGTTTACTGTATATATACATATATATTTACATTTTTGAATCATGCTACCTATTAAAATTTTTATAAGAAAATTGTTCTTACATTTAAAAATAGTGTAAGACAAATAAAAAGAGAAGCAAACAAAATTGGGAATTTAAACTGTGGAATGACGATAGCCGTGGAGACTATATTTTATATAAAACAAGAAAATACAATATGCAAGTTTCAAATAATAACTTGAAAATAAAATGGATTTTATGAAAAAATAGAAATGACCAAAACTTACTTAAAAACAAACCTGATCAGGGCCGGCCGAGTGGCGCGGAGGTTAAGAGCTGGCTTGGGATTCCAGCGGCCCCAGTTCAGGTCCCGCATATGAGGGCCAGTGACACTGCCCCCCCCAAAAACAAAACAAAACAAAAAAAACACGAAACAAACAAACAAAAAAACACCCCAAGCCTGATCATAAAAGTAAATCGAAAAACAACTCAATAATGAACACCTCACCCCCCGAAATGGTACCAGGTGCATATGGTTTTATAGATCATGTGGACTACACCTGTAAGGAACAAATTGATCCTGTCATTTAAATTGAAAACCAACAGGAAGCATACAGCAAAAGAGGCAAAAGCATTATTTACAAAAAAATATAATTATCTAGCTAGAAAACATAGACAACCAGCTGAAAAAATATTAGCACTAATGAGAGCTCAGTAAGGTATCCAAATAAAGAAAAAACATCAACATCGTTTCTCCCACCAGCAACCAAGAATAGAAAATAAAATTTAAAAAAGGATCCCTTTTACAATAACAAAAATCATGCAATACTTGGGAATGAACTTAAAAAGAAGATTACAGGGCCTATAAACTTTCAGAAAAGTATCCTCAAAGATGCTTAGAGAAGTCCTACAGTCAAGGGTGTTTGTGATGCAAAAGAAAAGAGAAACAGATCAAAGCCTCATAAGGGGTGGTTCTCCTTAGAGGATGGGGGGAGGGGTTCCAAATCTGTGGGAGTGCATTTGGTGATGGCAGTGAGTGGAAGGCACTGGTGGCCCTGAGGGACACAAGGTGTGCTGCCGCGTGAAGGTCTTACCACACAGCATCTCGGCCCACTTTCTAAAGACTCATTGGACGTGTGTGCAACTGAAGCGCCCAGAACCTGTCTGTTTCTGCATATTAACAACACATTGGAGGCATGGTTTCAATACGCACTGAATTTTCCAGAAATGCAAGTATTGTACATGATATCTGTTAGGCACAACCAAGAGTTGTTCATCATTTGGGAAAATCATGACATCAGTGGTAGGGCTGATGCTCATACCCGAATCACCACGAACCATGCACCCATTGTGAGTCAGCATTCCATTATATGTATAGAGTCAATCATCTGATCATTTCATTGTCTTCTTATGTAAATAAGCACTCACATACTTAAAACATGTTGTGTTATTGTAAGAACTTTCTACTTGTTTCTCCTCTACATTTCATAAGGGCTTTATATACATCTTTAAGTTATGTGTATAGATAGGCATATTAACTATATATTTAATTCCAGAAAGTAAAGAATAAGATGTTATAAAATATTTCTTATATTACACAAAGAAGGCATTACGTGTGGCAGGGTTAATGATTTGATGTATTATGTCCTGAAGATGAACTACTAGAAATTCAGTAACTTACTGCAAAAACGAGGTAATTACCTCAGAGGGATGTTGTGGAAATTAAGTCATGTTAAGTGCTTTCCATAATATATAGCACCAAATGTACAGTAGAAAAATATTTAATGTCATGGAAAATAATTCATGACAAAATTCCTGTTGAGTAAAATAAAGCACACGATGTCTGTATTGAAAATTATCTGTGTAAATGCACATATATAAGCACAGAAACAAGACCAGAAAGATACACATCAAAATGGTAAGTGTAATCCCAACAGCTAGAAATAACCATTGACTTCACCTCTGCCATCAGAAGTCAACTGAAAAAGTGACTCTTCCAAGTCTTTTTAAACTGTCCTACATACTGGATGGATTTTTTTTTTAAACGAAGATCTTGCCCCAGAGCACAGATAAATATTTGCCTCTCAGAAATGAGGATAGGATATGGTATGCATTTGCCTCCCATCTACTCCTCAGCATTTCTAACTGGATGTATTTGGACAGAAAGGAAATGGTGAATATTTCTGGTGGTGGTGGTGGTGGTGGTGGTGGTAGAGGGTGAAAGGAGGAGGGAGAGGACAGCTCCCCAGGCACATTTCTGCGCTTCTGGTCTTTACACTGAATTAAAACGCCCTAATAGGGCTTCCTCACTGCAGTCGTTTCTGCAGCAAATATGAATCTCAAAGACATCCAGTGTGGGGCACTGGCTATGAGGTGATGTATCCATCCACCCACCCACATCTTTCTGATCCATATCAACTACAAAAGGATATGTCCTATTTTTGAATTATTCTGTCTCTTAGTACTCTACTTTTCTGTCCAAGTGACAGACCCATGGAGACTTCACTACATACAAAGAATGAAGATTGCAGCCATATAAAACAAAGAATCCAAACTTTAAATTAAAGAAACACGGGAACATTAATAAATGCTGAAATGTTCAGGAATGAAAAACTCAAGAAACATGGAACATCAAATTTCTGTAAATCAATATGCAATTATTTCCAGTTACTAGCAATATCCATTCTTTAAACACGTTCTATCTATTCTGTTACCTCAAACAAAATCTCATTTTTAGCAAAGACTGCATATTTTGTATATACTTATTGAAACAAAACTTGCATTAGGGAATTAATTTAGCAATACTTGCACTTCTCCCCAAGTTTTAGATTCTACCTGGAAAACTACATTCCAGTGGTGTTTTGCCGACAAAGTCTACCTTCTCTAACATACACTTCTCTTTATTTTCCTCCACTCTCTTGTCTTCAAATCATTAAACAGAGACCAGTTTGTTCCATTAGCAGATTCAATTACGCGAACGAATGGAAGGATGACATTCAGTGTTGCTGCTCTTCTCGGTCACTGAAACTGTACAAATAAATTGAGGACAACCCACTGTTTGTTCAAGGCAAATTAATTTTCAAACACTGCAAAAGTGGGAGATCAGGGGAATGATGGGTGCTTGGCAGGGCTCAAAGAGATTCCATTTTGTGCTTGTCATTCTGTGTAAACATTACTTACCATCTGGGAGGCTAAGCTCTGGGCTGAAGCCTGCATTGCAAACCTCTGAGGGCCCCAGGCTTCCTAGTAAAAGCAAAATCCTAAACAGGAAAAAATAGCCATTGCATCTGCCAAAACAGCAGCAGCCCACTGGGAAAGCTGTGTGGAGACCAGCAGATCAGAAGCTGTCGTTATTAGAGAAGCTAATTTGGATATCATCTAGTTTACCAGATTAACCCAGGATAGAGGTTAATCTCACAGGGGTTAAAGAAAAATCAACAGACTGTAGTTGAGTGTATCTGAACTTGTTTCAAGTTTATTGCTTATAAACCTCACACCCAAAAGCATCAGTCCTTATGTGTGTGCCCAGGTGTCTTCAGTGGAATATCAACCTTGACTGTGCAGATTAGAACCTGTCAGAACGGCTTCTGCCTACAGAACAAAGCACCCGTAAAGGTCAACCTAAGTTTGCAAACATTTCATTTCTACTGCAGCCTCCAGCTACTAAGAGCAAGGAAGGACCATATTGATGTCGTACCACAATTAAAAAGACATAGGCTGTGATCTGTTGGGGCTGGAGACAGGGGTACAAATGAGTCTAAAAAACACCCCAAGAGTGTCAAGGTCATATATAATGCTCGTGCTTTTGGCGTCATACAAGGGAAAGAATAATTAGTGTCACTTCATATGCCCAGCACTGTGCTAGGACCCGAGGAATACAACGATGAACAAGAAACAGGCCCTGCCTTCAGGGACTGGTGGTTGATCGTGGAGAACACAGCACAGAGGAAAAAGACATGAAATCGACAGTCAGAAACGTGTGCCTTAAACTTCGGTATTTGCTTTCTGTAAGGTTCAGAGATAAGCTTAGACAGTAAGAGCTACTGAACACATCTGCTGGAGCCTACTGATTCTGAGGTATCAATGGCAGCGCACTTTTATCTATAATGTGTTCCTGCTGCACTGGTCCCAAGGATTAATCTTAGGCCCAAATCCACTGAGTCGTGTTCTGGGATGTGTAGATACCTGGCATGAGAAACAAGGCGTGAAGGATGAAATCTGCAATCACTTCTGAGGTTGGAAAAACTCCAAATACCAGTTTCAGAGAAAGCCCAAGCTTCCATGTTTTGGCCTCAGAGACACACCGCCATTATTTCTGCTTGAGTCCTCTGCCAGCCTCACTATTCATCAGCGGGTCTCTCTGGGCAAGATCTCCTCCAGCCTGGCTCCCATCCCAGGGCCTCTCTGCCTCTGCCCTCACCCTCCACGGGTCTCAGCTTCCTGGCTTGTCTGAATTAACCCCGTCTGGCTGTTGACCCAGGGCCCACATGGCACTGTGCACACGTCTGCACATACCCATGTACAACCACCCTTACAACCAGTGTGCACTCAACACTTCCCAGGATACGTCTGTGTCTGCACATCAGGACAGAGTCCTAACAAGGAAAGCTCCAAAGGCTTTCCAACCAAACATGCATGGAGCCATGCAACACGCTGCGTCCGCTCTGAGTAAAGTGCAAATCTCGGACCAAGGCCATTGCCATAATGAAAGCCTCAGTCCTTAGACTCCAAGACAACAAGGAGACCCTTTGATTATTTTGGAAATTTTCCAAGCGGTGGGACCCAGGCACTGGAAGTGAATGATAACTTTAGATATATATTTTTAAAAATGAAGATAGTCTCCAAGCACCTAATCGCCTACCTTTCAGGTGAAGAACAATCAAGGGAGGATATGAGGGAGAAGAACAGAATAGCTCTTCCCACAGGCAGCCCTCCTCCAGCATTTGCATCACTAAGTGTAAACAAGGCTCGCAGCAGTCAGGCTCACAGACCTCACAGGTGCACTTACAGACCTGCCACTATCTGCTGCCCCTGCCCGAGGGCGTCTGAGGGTGTTGTGTCCACAGCCAGAAGGGGCAATAATTGGGAGGCTGGTGTGACCCCAGTCATCTTCCCAAGCACAAATTCTTTGGTATAATGTGTCCTTGTCATTCTGTCTCTTAACGTACTAAGCAATTTTTCTTGGATTTGCACATGTCTGTTGTGTCAATACATTTTTGATATTATGGGGCTGGAATGAGGCCCCATAACGGTCACACTCGAAAAGTTTAGCAGGCCCATTAAGGACGGGCTCTTGGTTCAACCCTATTTTCAACTTTGAACTTTACCAAAGGCTATTTTCTCAAAGACAAAGGTAGAAGCCGCCAGCAGTAAATGCCCACTGAAATACTATCGGCCACTCTACTTTGCAGACTATGCATCTGTTTCATCTGGTTTCAGGCACCGATGAGCCAATCACTGAGGCCCAGTGAGCAAAGACGCTGGATGGGCGTGTGATGAAGACATGTCAGACTGCCATCTTTCAAGCCCATCCGGGGTATTCCTCAGCTCCCTGGCCCTCCAAACAAATACTGGCCCCCAGCAAGTTTCTTCTTGGTCCTCTGCATGCAGGGCTTGGCATGCCAGCTGAGCTTCTGGTTGGTACCAACTCTAGTCACCATTGGCTTACCATCTCACTGTTTCAGAGCCTGCAAGAACATGCACCCTCTAAAAGGAGAGTCAGCTGCATCATGCAACATCCCTCTACTGACTTCTTTTCCCTCAAAGTCACTGTCCCTCCAGGGTCCAGGTCTCCAGTCACCCTAGTACGAAGGAGAGCTTCTTTAGAGTGGTAACCAGGTCTTTCTGTTCTGGAAGAAGAGAGGGAGGGAGAAATCGCAACTACCAAGGCTTCTGGCCCACTCTGGCCCCGGGTTCACCAGGTGCCAAGGGAGCTGCAGGAGGCGGGGTGGTTAATTCCCACACGTGGTATCAATGACTTCAGTCCCTTTCCTACCCAGTTCACACAGCTGTCACCTCGAGTGTAGAAGAGGAGGAGGCTATTTCTTGAGCATCATCAAGTACCCTAAGAGCAATAGTTTCCCAGTGCATGGTGGGAAAAATCCAGAGCCCCTCTTGTCCTGTCCTCAGCGTGTCACTGTGGGAAGTGGGCTTTGCCCTGGGAAATAGCTACCACTCTCTGGCAATGAACGCGCTGCCAGCACTCAGACACGCCTGTCTTACTCCCGAGGACAGATGACAAACCTCTTCCCCGAGTCTGTTCAAACCAGCTGCTATGGCCACGGGGCCTGAGTGCTGCCAAGCCTCTGCAATCTGTCTGACTCACTTATGTGTGAGCACCACAGATGCCTCTAGAAGGAATCCATGAAAGCTTTTCCCCCCGCTGAGATCATGGAGCATTTGATTCTTTAGCTGAGCGAGGAGGAGCAGGGTAAAGAGGACTTTGACAGTTTCTCTAAGTCTTGACTGACCTCTCTGGTCCCCAAAGGTCCACCACCTCACACTGTGATTTCAATGGATGTATTCTACGGCCTCATTGTTCCAAGTGTGGTGCTCAGACCAGCAACACTGGCACCACTCGGGATCTTGTTGGAAGGTAAATTCACGGTCCCCACCCATGTGCATGTTCAAGTTTGCAAATCACAGTTCTAGAGCTCTGCTGGGGGTGTTGAGGAGCTTCGGTCAGCCCCATGGCTGAGGGATGTCATCCATAAGCTTGCCAATCCTTCTGTGTCTCCATCTCCCAAGATCCACTCTTGGAAATCGCTTCCTTCATCCCTTCCCCAGGTGGGTTCTCCACCAGCATGTAGGCTGCTGCAGGGGTGGGGTGGTGGTATCATTCAAAGACCAGGAGCCGCCAACAGTACTGAACACAGCCACGAAAGCCAGCAAGTGAGCTCTTTTTCGTGGTGACCTTTCCCATCCTGGCTCCATGCACATTCGCTGAGTCACGCACCATGTAGAATATGGAGCTAGAGTCTTGCCCTGAAGAACAGCCAGGAGGCACCTTCAAGGACCACAAATGAGGAGGTAGATTTATGGCAAATGGCATCACGGGCAGGACCAAAGGATGCATAATTGTAAAAGACACTTTCAACCTGAAATGGCCTGGGCTGCCACATCGGGAAACAAGCTAATGTTCTCTTTTGCTATTTACTGGATGTGTCCAAGAGGACACTGAATGAGCATGAGGAGAATTTTGAGGAGTTAGTCATGGAAGGGGAAGGAGACCAGACTAGCTGACTTCTGAAATCCCATGAGTTCCAAATAAGATACTGGTAGCAAACTACTTAGAAGCACATCATTTCTTTATTTTCTTTTGCATCTCAATCTTCTAAAATGTCTCACCTCTAGGTTAATGAACACTATCTCCTTCAATTGCATAAGTTTTGAAAAATGCCACATCTTTAATAATTATAAACTAAGAATCCCAACACCAAATGACTACAAATATAATTTTCTTTAGGAACAGAAGTAAATCTGCTTATCCCGAGCCATGATTTTTGAAAAGCCGAAAGAGATTTAAAAAAAAGGCACGAGGGAGTATTGTGCTGTTTCCTATATTTGAAATATTTTATCTTTTTAAGAAGGCAAACCTACCAATTCTTAGATTGACTTTCTATAAACCATCTATGCAATAAATACTTGGTAGGAAAATAAAATCTCTTGTTCATATTTCATCACTTGTCATTATCTCATTTCACTGTCCTAAAATTATAATGGAAAAACGAAACATGCTCAAATATAAAATTTGAAGCTACATGTCTATAAGGTTCAGGAGAGCAGTGAGGATGGTGATGACATCAGCCTGCCAGAGACTACCTACCCAGTGGGTTCCATGGGATAACGGTTGGCACTCTGGACTCCGAAACTACCTATCTGCCTGAGTAGCCTTTCAAATCTCAAATGATAAAAATCGTCCTGTAGAAACAAACGGAAGGAAATTGTAACTGTCCTTGGATAGAGATGGAGATGGGGTAAGTCACCAAAACGTTAGTGCCGCCTCCCGCTTACAGCTATAATCCTGGAAGAGAGATGCCGCCAGACAAGTTGAGGTTTGGGACATGGACTGTCACAATGACTGATATCCTTCTGCAAATACCTGAACTGTGGTTCAGAGATGTTTTCAACACAGAACGGCAGCAGCTATAATCCTGGAAGAGAGATGCCGCCAGACAAGTTGAGGTTTGGGACATGGACTGTCACAATGACTGATATCCTTCTGCAAATACCTGAACTGTGGTTCAGAGATGTTTTCAACACAGAACGGCAGAAGGTAACATGACATTCTTTCGTTTCTTCTTCAGCTGCCTGAGGACCGTGCCCACCTAGCTGTCCTGCCATCACCCAGGCTCACAATGACTAAAATCAAGCTCACTCCCACTGTGGCTCCTCAGTCCCTATCACCTAAGCTCAGAATCACAGCATCAATTTATTTTCATTCCCCTGACACCAATCAGTGGCTCAGGTGTGAATTACTGCTTATATGATGCCAGTGAACCCAAATAAGACAATGGTTATAGGATCTACTGTTCCCTAGCAGCCTGAGGGAGCTTTTAAAATACATCAGCTCGGAGCTGGCCGAGTGGCGCGGTGGTTAAGCGCTGGCTTGGGAAGCCAGCGGCCCCAGTTCGGTCCCACATGCAGCCAATGACACTGCCCTCAAAAAAAAAAAAAAAAAAAAAGATACATCAGCTCATGTGGTCAGTCCCATTTAAAACTCTGCAGTGGCTTCTCATCATGTGCAGAATAAAGTCGGAGTCCTCACCATGGCCCTGATGTACTCTTTTTTGTTTTTTTCTTTTTTTGGGCTGGGGAGGAATTTGGGAAGGGGAACAGTGTTGGGGAATTGAGGAAGGGGAACAGCCAAGTTGTCCTTCACTCTTAGTTGTGGAGGCACAACTAGCTCAGCTCCAAGTCCAGTCGCCATCTGGTTGCCCGTCAGCAGCTTGTGGCCGCTCAGCTCAAGGTGCTATGTTCAATCTTAGTTGGGGGAAGGAGCGGTGCAGCCCATCTTCCCATGGGGGAGTTGACCTGGCAACCTCGTTGTTAGAAGCAAGCGCTCTCACCAGCTGAGCTATTCTGCCACCTGTTGGCAGCTCAGTGGCAGCTCAGCTTGGATGCAGCTCACTGGCCCATGTGGGAATTGAACCGGCAACGCTGTTGCTCAGAGCTTGCGCTCTTCAGCAACTGAGCCACTCGGCTGGCCTGCCCTGATGTACTCTTGCTTGTTGCCTCTGGACAGACATCCCAAACCCCTGCCCTCTCCTCTTTGCATACTTACACGTGCTTCCAAATCCCATCTTTCAAAGTCCTGGGTCAGTCAACCCACCTCACTAATCCTTCTCCAGTCAATACAGTCCCTGGCAACCACCCTCTGATCGACTTCTATGTTAGGTACTTACTTGTAATGCCCGCAGGACTGACCAGGCACTCACTATACACTGTTATTGGTATTTCAATATGCACAACTAGTTTTCTGAGAGGAGGGATCTCTTAGTATCTTATTTAAATCCCAAACACAATGCCTTCCATATAGTGAGCACTTGATAAATACTTGATTTTTTAGACATATAATAATCAATTTACAAATTCTAAGTAGGTTTCTTTATATATGCAATTCAAAGGGGAAAAAAATCACTATGATGAGAAAAATATTCAATACACAATTGTACATTAAGCCAGAAAAATCATGTCTCTTTGGAGTCATTTCCATAATTGAACATTACACTACAATAGAATAATAGTACATAACACGAGCAAATGTAAAATACCTAGAAGCCATTATAAAGTTTAAGGATCCATTTTTAATATATATAATAAAACTAATGTCCTACTTTGAATCATAACAGATTCTAATAGCTTTGGATTTGTTTGGTGTAACAAAAGAAAGCAGGGCGATGAAAAGCCGGAGTGTGAAAGGAGAGATGTGTGTGAACAGTCAAAGGAGGTCCAGTTGCCTTAGACGCCTGATGAGAGCATGCATGCTGGGCCCAGAGGGTCCGGGCTTTACGACCATGGACACACTTGGATGTGAATTGAACCAACAAACAAAAAAATGTGAATAGCTGTAAACCTGGGGATACTTATGGAGAGGTGTCAGAGGATATTTATTTTTCACCTTCTATATATTCAAATTGTCAACAGAACACTGGGTTTAAATCCAGAAAGGTTATACTGAGTGAAATAACTGTGTAAATCAGCCTAATACGTTCGTTGTGAGAAAAACCACAGTAAAACAGTCTTCCAAAAATTAGCCAAAAAGAACTGCTAAAAGTTAAACAGAAAAATTACACAGTGATGAAACACTGAGGAGCAATGAATGCTAGAAAGGATGATAACTGAACAACGATGAAGTCTAAGGTTCATGGGTTGGGGGAGCGGGGGGAGAGGGAACAGCGTTTGTCCTGATACAATAAAAATCTCTATGATTGCAACATAAAATTGGGATATAAACTAAAGATTTATAAAATAAGGACTTCTCCATAAAGCAGGGGGTAAGAGTGAATTTTTTTAAAGCCTCAAAAATATTACAAATTGCAAATTGAATAGTCAAAATCACAATTTTCCTGAGGACATACATCCCTTCAGTGGAGCCTGAAGGATGATGGCAGGCCGCAGGGTCAAGTGTGCTGCAGGAACTCAGGCTCCCCAAGCAGGTGGTCCTGGGAGAGCTCCTTTCGCCCTCGCTGTTCCATCTGACCATAGACACTGTGTTTCTGTCTGAGGCCCTGATTCTGTCCGAGGTCAGAGCCCCTCCTGCAGGGGACAATCACCACCCTGAGGACAGCAGACTGCTGCCAGGGGAACTCAGGCACTTCGACTCAACAAAGATGCACAGGAGCCACCAGAGCCTGAATGACAAGGTCTTCAAGTTCCTGCTGCTGTTCCCAGTCCATCATCTATCTTTAGCTCGTTTGCTGACCCAGCCACACGTGTCAGTCCCAGCAGCAGCCCGCACGGAGCAGCCCTGAGGAGCCTCCCAGTTGGCTTGTGGTCCCCGTGTTCAGAGAAGCCACATCAGCTACTTGAATTTAAAGGTGCCTGCCTGTCCCTTAAATTTCCTTTGTTCAGGTTCCAATGAAGTCTTTAATTCCAAAGCAGAACTGAAGGCCATTCTGAAGTCCTGACCTTAAAGCCTTAAAGAAGAGAGAGCAAGATAAAACAGGGTGTATTAGGCTAATGCCCCCAAACTAGGCATGTGCTTGCCCATAACCCTGGAGGACCACTGCACAGGGAAGCATGTCCCCTCACCACAGACAAAGGGTGGGAAGGACCTATTTGCAATTACCACCACTGGTTATGTCTTTAGATCCTGATTTACTCAGATCTCTAAATTACTTCCCCTGCAAAGCCACACTTAAGGACAAGTGATTCCATTTGAAATTTGTTGTTTTCAAGGCATTGGGCTCCAAATTCAAATATCCTCTGGGGAAAAATAAATCCTATCTCCCAGGGACTTCCAAAAAATGAGAAGAATTTGAAAATGCTTTGCAAACATTAGGGGCTCAAAATAAAACTGGAGGGAGGGGCTGCTCATTTGCTCCCATTTTCAGCCAGCCTTTCCTGTTCTCTTGAAATGCTCACCAAATTCTTTGCTTCAAATCCCCGTACACTAGAAATGACTATGCTGCCGGGCAAAGAAGCCAGTGGGCTGCGAGGGTCCTAGTCAAAAAACTATGGAGCAGGCACAAAGGTCACTTCAGGTACAATCTTCAGATCTGTCGTGTTGGGGGTGGGGGACCACATGTAAACAAAACAAAAGCCATCAACTGGAAAAGAAGCATGTCCTGACTAGACACAATGAAATCTTAATCCTCTGGAACGCACATTGCACAAACATAACCAGGTTTTCCCCTCAAAGCCCAGATCAATTCATGGCAAATGCTTAAACCTTTTTGAGTACAAAGAAACACAATTTTGTGTCTGCCCTAACAAAGACATGTAATTATAGATCACACAGTGTGAAGAAGACACACCTTGGTGAGTTTGTGTAGTGCCAGATTTTATAAAGAAACTGAAATAAAACAATGGGAAGCCTATTATGAAGAGTAACTGGATTGGTGAAACTCAATAAATAGATGGAGAAGCTGAACTAATAAGTTCACTATACATGTCTCCCGAAATGAATAGGACTTGTATCTCCCTTATGACACAAATTTGAGAGGCAATATATCATAGTTCAAAAATGAACTGGAGTCAAGTTTTGGCTCTGCCACTAATGAGCCGAGTGACTTTGAGTCACTTGATTGTATTGGCACATCAGTCTATTTCCAATTAAGGCCGTCAACAAATCATACACATGGTAACGATAGGAGGTGAAATTTTATTTTTAAACCAGATACTGCATGGGTAAATACAAGTCTTTTCTCCATGCTGTTCCTCAAAAAATGCTCTTCAACAGACACCAACTGTAAGAGCCTCTCAAAACTCTACAGCTTTCAGGTTTTAGAGAAATCTGCTAAAAGTAACAAAGGACCAGACTTACAAAATATCCGTCTGGTGGGAGGGCACTTGGGAAAACGACTAGATGAGCCAAGTCTGTCTCCTTAATTGTTAGGCTCATTCCTCCTAGTGAAAACAAGTCTCTAAAGCTCTGTGCTGCTTGGGAGTGGGCAGGTATAGTTTACACATCTGCACATTCCCAATGCCTGCAGTACTTCTGGGATTTAAAAAAAAAAAGTTTTACTGATCAAGTGAATACAAGAAGGAAGAAGCAGGAGCTGCTATAAACCTTGTTTTGAAAACGTGGATTTGTTCCAATGTGAATGCTGTGCGTGCTTACGTGCAATTCTGTTCCACAGGAAACACCAGGCGAATGCAGAAAACTGCCCCAGCCGAGCCGAGTCCACAGGAACACACTAAAAACACAAGCTCCTAACACCAGCCGGCCACCTCAGGTCACGTGTCATTATGCGTGTCTCACCTGTCTGCAGTCCTTCCAATGTCCCTTTCCACAGCCACCTTCAGGCCTTTGCCCAGACAAATAAATGCTGTATTTAATTATAGCATTAACCATTTAACACGTGTAAAAGTAAGTCACTATTTTTATAAGGGTCCTATCCTTTCTTTAGTCTGTCAGTGATGAAACTTTTGTCTCTAACCCATTTTCCCCGTAAGTTGTGCAGTTTTAGTTGTTCCATTGTGCACAGCACAGTGATTTTTTTAAGGAACATGGGCAGTGTCATAGCAGAGCTGACTATATGATTACGTCAATTCATGACAGACTGTCATCTTACCAAGAGTGTCTCAAAGAACAGATCAACAGCCAGCCAAGGGGTAAGTTTTCAGTGGGCTGCAAAAAGACACCAGGTTTTGTCCTCTTCAATCCATTTATCAATTAACTTATTACTGCGTACTGTGTACAATTAATACACAGAACTTGAGAGAGCAGATATTTTTGACTCATTCACTCAGCAAAATATATTAGGCGCTTACTATGAGCTAAGTGTTGAAGGGAGAAAGAGGATGAGATATATGGTCACTATTCTAGCGGAACTCGTAACGGAGCGGGGGAGACCGAAATGGCACTAAGGCACTGTCACAAAAGCTCTAATAAAGGGATCACAGTCCTCTGAAGTTGCAAAGGCAGGCAGGCCTAACTTTTAATGAAAGAAATATGAATCCCCAAAGCTTAACAAGCTGAAATGATGGGTTATAGGAAAAAAAAAAAATGGAACTACGACGACACCAAATGTTAGGTGTATACTTAAAACCTTCAGGGCTCTTAAAATAAAACCTGCTGCTACTAAGCCTTGTCTCTTTTCTTTTACTTGAAAACAGTTGGTGCTTGCATTCACTGTGCAGTAGGCTCAAATCAGTCATAGGCAATTCGAATGCAAGTTTTGACTGTCTTAATAAAAACGCATACCAGAGACAGTGGGGTGGCAGGAGTGATGACACCACGTTGGCAGACAAGTTCTCCACACCTTACCCTGAAGGAGCAGCATCTAAGCAGAAACACATTCAAAGGATGGCTAATAGAATAAAAGCCATGTCTCCTTGGGAGAGACTGTGGGAAGGGGGAAAAAGGAAAGGGAGGAGGACCGGGAACCCTGCGGTCTTCTAATGCTTGAAGGGCCATCTTTTGGGAGAGGAACTAGGCTCGTATCTCATGGCCCCAAGGGGAAACTACAAGGGAACAGGCTTCAGCTTGACAGAAAGGAGACTTTTCCAACAATCAGGGAGGCCCAAAGATAGAATAGAGCTCTTGGACAGGCATCTCAGGGGTGTTCAGGTATCAGCTTTTTGACTATCTGGCAAGGAAGCTACAGACAGAAGATTTACATATCACACAAATGGCCGAGTCTAGATCACCTCGAACCAAAAGGTTCTATGATTCTAGGTATTAAAATTTAGCTCTGGCACTGTGGGCAAGACACAATTGTTCTCCATGTCATAACTTCAGAGGCAGATACATCACTAATATCATGCCACCAGACCCCTTTTTAACAGATAAAGAATCTGATACTTACAAGTACAACAAAAAGCCTTACAGAGAGGTCCTGAAGAGTGCCCACAAGTTCTCAATCAATGCCCTTACACCTGTACAATGCTCCCCCCAACCCAAAACTCTCTACTACCCGTTTCCCCCTGGGTCCTTGCCACAGACACCTCTGGAGGCTGGTGCAGATGGAAGAGGAAGGGTGAAACTGCCATGCCTCCACACTTCTACGCACTCTTGCTGCTGCTCTGGCGGGGTCTGTAGGCTCTTCTTTGAGGACTGAGGCTCTCCTAAACTATCCTAACAAGAAAATTCATTTTCACTCAAGGGGAGTAGCTGGTAAAAGCAGATCTAGATCTGTTTCTGGATTGAGATTATCTGGTGTAAGCAGCAAACCCCTTCTAGATGTTTCCATGGCTGGTTGTACAGACAATGGAAAAAGACCCACAAGAACCATCTTACTACAGCAACACCAGAGCACACGTGATCCTCCCAGGTAACAGGAAAGGCCTCAAAACCATGCCAAGGGCACCAAAGAGAACAAAGCAAATCAAACTCCCATTGGGTGTGGCCTCCTCAAAGGGGGACTTGGCACCCCCACACTTCCTGTGCCATAAAAATGGAGAAAAGCGGGCCGGCCGAGTGGCGCATTGGTTAAGAGCTGGTTTGGGACTCCAGCGGCGCCGGTTCCGATCCCACATATGAGGGCCAGTGACACTGCCCTGTACAGCTAACAGCTCCACCTGGAGCTGGGCTGTGCGAGCCCCGGCGATGGTGTAGGCTGCAGCCCCTGCTGCAGTGGGCTGCCATAGGCTACAGTAAGTGGCCGGCAGCCAGCGTGAGGGGCTGGCAGCCAGTGTGAGCTGCCAATAGCCGCAGTGAGCGACCATCCAGAGGCTGGCGACTGATCTGCCTCATCCGGGAAGAGTGCAATGACGATACCAACATGGGTCAGTGAAGCAACGTCCTCCATAACTAGACTGAAGAACAGAAGGACAGCAACTTGTCTGTTCCCCTCCCCCAATTCTCCAATAAAAATCTTAAAAAAAAAAAAATTTGAAAAGCCATTTTCAACCAGAGTAATGTCCTTTTATTTGAACCAGTATATTTCAGCGTGTTAAGGACTTCAGTGACTAGAGAAACCACGTAAGTTCCAACCTCCCCCTTTCCTATAGTGAGAGATGTGATAGCATAACCTGTACAGCACGCGAGGCCACCTTTCCTCTCTGGACTGTTACCGCTCCCCCTGAAACTGAGCCTCGGAGCTTTGCAAATCAAACACCCCTCCCCTCCGCCCCAGCTGCATCCCTGTCCTACATCCTGGATTGAAACAGAGGGATTTATGCTGGTTCTCTTCTTGCTTGCCACGTAGCTTAAGCTAGCAAGTATTTGAAAGTAATTTTCAAAAGCTCAACTTAATTCATTAGCTTCTTAGGCCCAACACACAACTTCACACACATCTGTATGTCATACATCCAAAAAGCTAAAGAAAAAAACAAACAACTTTTGTATGCGCCAAGAAGAACTAAAGTGCTCATCTCCCTAAGGGCTTTCAGGAAGCCTATTCACCTGCACAAGCAGCAATACCTGTTTCTCTGACCAATCGGCGGGCGCAGACCACCTTAGGAGCTGCAGGCTCCCCACAAGCAGAAAGCAGTGAGATCAGGTCCTTGCCCCCTCCCACCGCCCTCTCCCGTGTTTTTGGGGAGAGGGCTGCCACTCACTGTGTTTGCAGGTGTAGATGTCTGTGTCTGTAACCTCTCTCCCGGACTCCACTGCCCAGAAGGCTTCACTTCCTAGATCCCAGGAAAGCTTGCAGACAGGCCTGAGCTTCAAAGGCTCCTGGCTGCACTGGGAGTCTGCAGATAAGGGACCACACCTCTTCACCTCAGCTTTCAGTTTGTGGACTTTATCTGACCAAGGGTTGGTTTACGAATGTCTTCAGTAGAAGCTCTGAATAGGGGACTTTGTTAACTCTTACTGCCTAAATTTTAAAATCTAATTAACTTGCATATTACAACACTTCTCTTTATTGCTAATTGGCTGCAGTATAATAATCTGTCTACATTATAATATTTTACGGCTAATGGAAACATCAATAAAATGGGCAGTGACTTTTCCCCTCTTCAAGGTTACCTATGAAGCCCCAGGGCTCTGGAACAGGTAAGGGCTTCTTCTTGTCACCCCTCCTGGCTTGTCCTCTCTGCACGTTAAGTCATTTCAACATCCTCTGCATTTCTTGAGAGTGAAGAAGGTATACAACAGCAGAGTGGTAAAGAAAAATTACTATCAAGCCAATCTGGCAACTACCCATTACACCAAAAATCACACGTGAATGAGAGGTTAGGGGATTTCTCTCCCACGCTACAAATAATAGAGCAAACTGGGCTTCAAAAATAAATTCCTTGACTCAAAACCAGAAACATGACGTTCGGCTTCTGTTTTAATTCGAGGGACTATGCAGAGTCTACCCTATAGATGTTCCTAGAAGGTGAGATGTTGGAGAAGTAGAATTTTCCAGGCCCTTCCTGCATCCAAGCGCTTAGGTCACATATGCTGAGGGGCAGGCTGGCAGTGGAGGTCTCTGCTCTGTGGCTACACACGTGGAAGGCGCAGCTAGAATACCAATGGGATCATGGGCCGGCAGTACTGCCCAGCGCTGGCCGCTTACTCCTTCCCGCTCCCTGCTGGTTCTACTTATCGCTGCTTACGAGGGTCTCCACCAGACAGTTATTAAAGAAGTAAAAGGAAAATATTTTTCTCCTTGTGAACAGTTATGGTGAATGTTCTAGTCAGTTTAGAGGGCAGAATTTTTGGCCAAAGGGAGACTGCAGTAAGACCTCTTGTCTCTGTTAATACACTAACATCACTGAGACCGCTCATGAACGCCCATGATTTACAAGGAGGCTCGAGGGTGAGGGGGTTAGGCCTGGGGAACAGGGCATATGTATGACTCCACTGCACAATCAATCCAGGTTATGTCTAGGTCTGAGAGTCTGAGATGCACTTTGCGGAAACAGTGTCCTTCCAATTACATGAAACAGGAAACAACTCTGACAAGCTGGCTGTAGGAATGCAATGCCTAGCACAGACGTTTTTCATCTCTGTTACCATACTGGTGCCCATCCGGAGTTGTCTGCACCATGGGCAAGGTCCTTCAACCAATGACTCACCAATCCAAACAAAGCCCTCTTTCAATCCTTCCTATTTGGAGGGATTAACAACTGTACATAAAAAGCTCGACACTTTTAAAAGTAGGGATGAACTTAACTTAAAACATACATATTATACATGCATTTTTCTTCAAACAAATACTCCAACCACATCACTAACTTCGGAAAACTGAAAGCAAAAATATCTATACCAAACCCCTAAAACAATCAGCAACAAAGCATGCCTTTTATTTCATCTTTCCCTTCAGTTTGTGTTTTATATCGTTTGGTACCATAAGTATTTCCCCTTATTCCATCTATTCTTCATAATGATCATCAAAACCATCAAGACCAGTCCCAGAAGGTCGAGGCTACAAACCCGACCTTGGCACTAGAAGCCGTACCCCTGTTGCCCTTCCTTACCCAGCCTGCCCCTCTCCCGGGACAAGCTCCCTAATGATGGTTGTAGCTTCCAGAAGGGAAGTACAAAAAAGAAACTCTGAACAAACCAAATGGATTCACCGTGGCCCATATCCTCTTCAAAGTCAAAAAGGTAAGTCACCAAGAGTCCTTTTGTTACTGGACTTTAGAAAGATCCAAGTAAGGCAAAGAAAAAAACGGGAGGCAAATGCATCTCCCGCCTCCTAGTTCCAGGGCAATCTACTTCAGCTGTCCTTTGACAAGGCTGTATTGCTACAGAGGAGGCTACTTACCCTCAGAATTGGCGGTGCTCAGCCACGTGAGGGACAGACTGCAGACTTCTTTTGTCCTCCTCCAGGTTTATATTTTATCTTGACCTTGGGTTGATAGCTTACAATTATCTCCCTTATTACCTTAAAATACCAAACACTTCTTCCTTAACCTTCAATTGTGCTACACTGAATTTAAGTTTAGATAATTACTAAGCATTAAAGCAGCTCTTCTAGGCCTCATAACCACCTCTTAATAAGTCATTGCCTCTATTTTAAAAGGAGGCGGAGGTAATGATGAACACAGTTTAAGAATCTTGGAAGGGCAATAAAATGACTTAGGGAGATATTACACACTAGCTCAAAAATTAACTCGGGGACTTTTACAGTTATTACATGGCTTTATTTTCTATTCCTGGAAACTCTGACTAATCCACGGAGTAGTCCAGAGTGGGAAATATTTCCAATGAGCAGAAAAGATGGTAGATTACCATACCACCATACTCACCATGCCCTGCCAGCTCACTCCCAACCCTCACATACACGCCAAGATACACATGACCCCCAGCAAATATCCTTCTGGGACAGTTTTCTTATATATGAAAAGGGGGGAGGGGCCTATTTCTATCTCCATACTGACACTTCCCAGGGTTGTCATGCAACTCAAATGAGCAGGACCAGGTGAGGCCTGACACAGGCAGCGGGCTCTCAAGTGACGTGAGCATGAGAATGAAAGCTTTCACTATTGGCTCAGTCCCATGTTCTTGAAGTTCAAAAGGATTCTGAGAAATAAAAGGTAACTCCGCCAAGAAAGATGATGGAGTCTCTTCCATCCAACATCTAAGAGATGTTTAACGACTGTGTGAACAAAGAGTACCACAAACAGCCTGGATATGTATAAGTGATGTAGGGAACGTTAACAACTGCAGAATCCAGATGACGGGTGTGTGGTGAGGGTGGGGAGGGAGACAGGAGATCACTATATGATCCTGTGGGTCCTTTAGAATATTCGAAAACTCCCATATAGAATTACTGTATGCAACTCAGCCAGGCATTGGCACCTTCAGTATCATACAGCACTTGTCCTGCCACAGCCAGGTTTCCTTAGTTCCGTAGAATGTTCTCTTTATGCAGCACATTCCATGTTTTGGACTGATGTAAGCTGTGGTTATTATACACCACTAGTTTGTCTCCACGAGTCCTGGAAAACGTCACGTCTAAGCTGCCATTCCCTCTGCACACACACACAGGAGGCTACCCTTTGCACATACTTCTCTGCTGTCTCTGATCATTAGAAAGTGATGGTGCAAATGTTTATTATTCTTGGATGGTGCATAAACCAATTCCTACCAAACCTCAATACTGAGTCCTAATTAACAATATGATAAGGAAGTGCCGCCTGTGGAGATGGCCCACGATAGGACCCAGTCAGAGAGGCTGGGTGTGAGGCCTGGCCCCACCGCGGCTTTGGCTTCCCGGGGGCAACACCGTTAGGCTGTCCCCTAAAAGCACAGTCTCCTTGGGACAGAACGGAGATCGCACACACGATGTCTGCTTCAAGCATTTGTTCTGAGGCCAGACTACTATACACAGGAAACAAGAGAGCACTGTGAAAACTAGAATGCGTAATACACGTCGGTATGATTACTAATTCACTTTTAATTGTTTTTGCACATGTGTTTGAAAACAGTGCATGCTTTTTCTCTATCATCCTGGAACAGAACTGCTAGAATTCAGAGTTTGGAATATGGTGACGCATAATACAACAAGGGCAGCTGAAGATGGGAAGGTGGAGCGTGCCTGGGCCTCCTGATCAGGAAAAGACTAAGTGGGCTCCAGTGAGACAGGTGAATAGATGAATCAAAAGGTCACAGGATAAAGAGAATTTAAGCTGCGCCCACCCCACCATGTTTCTGTTAAGAGAGATCAGAGCTCTCAGGTGCGGACCCTACTGTGGTAAGATGGGGTCTGGACAAAAACCAGAGCTGTGAAGAGGATGATCTGGCAACACGTCCATGATGTCTGCACAGCTGAACCCAGGAGTCACTGTTTCTCTCCCAAAGAGCAATCTGGACCATTCTATTGGGTCGTTGGGAAAGTCATGATATATTTTTGCATTGAAAAACATAGAAAAATACGTCATGACTTTCCCGATGACCCGACAGCTTCCTACCACACCCCACACCCCGCCTCCTCTGGGCAAGTGCTCAGGAAATGGAGGCCCAGCTGCGTGTGTGGGTCTGAAGGGCTAGGTGGGGCTGATGAGGCCAGCTACACATGCCCACGCACAAAGTTCAAAAGGACCAGTATAGACATGTACCTAGGAACTACACTGAAGAGATGTTCATTTCTTTACTTGGATGCAACACCTGATCCTAGACTAGACCCTGTACTGAAGGGAAGAAATGCCATAAAGAACATTTATGTCAACTGACAAAATGGGATTATGGAGTGTTGATTAGACAAAAGTATCACATTAATGTTAAATTTACGGAAGTTGGTAATTATACTTATGCTTATGTAAGAGATTCCTTATTCTTAAGAAATACTCAGTGAATTAAGTAGCATTAAAGGATCTTGATTAGGACCGGCTGAGTGGCTCAGTTGGTTAAGAGGTTGCTCAACAGTGCGAGCTCTGAGCAATAGGGTTGTCAGTTGGATTCCCGGCCCAAGCTGAGCAGTCGCTGAGCTGCCAACAGAGGGCAGGATGGCTCAGCTAAAAAAAAAAGAAAAAAAAAAAAGCGTCATGATTTAAGTAGCTTCTTACCTTCAATTGGTTCAGAATAAAATGGCCTGTACATGTGTGTACAGAGACAGAGAGAGACAGAGAGGGAGAGAGAATAAAATAAATGGAGCAAAAAATAAGAGATGAATCTGGGTTGAGGGTATATGGGTTTTGTACTATTCTTATTCTTGCCATCTTTCTGTTTGAGATTGTTTCCAAATAAAGAGTAAAGAAGAAGAAAAAGGAGGAGGAAGAGGAGGAGGAGGGGAACAGAATGCCTTTGTGATAGTCATTTTGAATTAATCATTGAAATGGAGGGTGGGATAAACTGAGTGATCCGACTTCAGTTAGTTTTGCTTAAAACAAAAAATAGACTTCAAAAGACATAAGATAGTGAAAGGACAACCCACAGAATGGGAGAAAATATTTGTGAATCATATTAGGACCCAGAATATGTAAAGAATTATTAAATTCAATAAAAAGACGAACAACCCAATCAAAAATGGGCAAATGATTTTATTGACCTTTCTCCAAAGAAGATATGCAAATGGCCAATAAGCACATGAAAAGATACACAATATCATTAGCCACCAGGGACATGCAAATCAAAACCACAATGAGATGCACTTCACAACCACAAGGGTGGCTGTACTATTGTAAAATCACACAGACAGACAGACAGACAATAACAAGTGCTGGCCAGAACATGGAAAAACTGAAGTCCTCATACAATGTTGGTGGGAATGAAAAATGGTGCTGTCGTTTTTGAAAATAGTCCGGCAGTTCCTCAAAAGGGCAGACAGTGAGTTAACATATGACCCAACAATCTCCTCCCAGGTACATACCTGAGAGAAATGAAAACTTATGTCCACACAAAGACTGGTGCATGAGTGTTCAAAGCAGCATTGCCCAACCAGCCCCAAACAGAAACCGCCTCAATGCCCATCATCAGATGAGTCAGTTAAGTAAAATGTGGCACAGCCATACAATGAAATACTATTTGGCAACTAAAAAATGAAATACTTATATATGCTACAACATGGATAAACATTGAAAAATTATGCAGGTGAAAGAAACCAGTCATAAAAGACTATATACCATATTTTGCCATGTATAACGCACTTTTTTACCCAAATTTGTGGGGAAAAATAAAGATGTGCATTATACATGGGTAGTACTAATTCCGCAAATGTTTTTAATAAATCTTTAAATAAATGTTTTTAATTCTTTTATTTATCTTATGAGTTAAAAGTGTAACTCTGGGTCCGGCCGAGTGGCTCAGTTGGTTAAGAGATGGCTTTGGCTTAGAGCGCATGCTCTGAGCAACAGGACTGCCGGTTCGATTCCCACATGGGCCAGTGAATACTGAGCCCTAGCTGAACTGTCGCTGAGCTGCCAACAGGTGGCAGGATGGCTCAGCTGGTGTAACAACAAGATTGCCTGTACAATGGTGGGCTACGCTCACCCACAACTAAGACTGAACTCGGCACCTTGAGCTGAGCTGCCACCTGGATGGCTCAGTGGATAGAGCGTGCGCTCTTAACAAGGCTGCTGGGTTCAACTCCCACATGGGATGGTGGCTATGCCCACCAGCAACTAAGATTGAACTCAGCACCTTGAGCTTAGAGACCACAAGCTGCAGATGGGAAGGTAGATGGCAACTGGCGCCCTCCACAAGGAAGACTGAAGAACAACAACTTGGCTGGTCCCCTTCCCCAATTCCCCAATACTGTTCTCCTCCCCCAATTCCCCAATAAAATCTTGGGGGTGGGGAAGCGTAACTCTGGAAATCAATAATGATATCCATATGCAAAATAATACCCTGGAATATGATCATCAGTTTTCTTGAACTTACTATGAACTTGCAACGCTGAAGAGTTCTTGGCCTCCTATGATGTGTAAATATCGGAAATTTGTTACCAGTTCATAAAATTTCTTGTACATTGTATCTGTTCTTCTGTTTTGTAATTATTTGTTACATCAAGTTCCTTGTACAATAATATGTTAAAAAATAAGTGCTAAGGGCAGGTGGGTGGCGTGTTGGTTAAGAGTCAGCTTGGGACGCCAGCTCTGAGCAGTAGGGCCCCAGTTTGGATCCCACATGAGGGCCAGTGATGCTGTGCCCTCTACAGCTAAGATGGTGAACAACAGCTCGACCTAGAGTTGGGCTCCTGTGAGTCACCGGTGACAGTGTAGGCTGCAGCCCCTGCTGCAGTGGGCTGCCATGAGCTACTGTGAGTAGCCAGCAGCCAGGGTGAGCGGCAGGCAGCTGGTGTGAATTACCAAGAGTGGCCGTGAACTGCTGTCCAATGACCAATGACCGACTGCCTCAGCAGGGAACAGAGCAATGATCACATTACCAACATGGGCCAGCGAAGTGATGTCCTCTACAACTAGACTGAGTAACAAAAACGACAGCAACTTGTCTGTTCTCCTTCCCCGATTGCCCAATGCTGTTTCCCTCCCCCAATACCCCAATAAAATCTTAAAATAAAAAAAAAGCATAGTTGGGGCCGGCCGAGTGGCGCATTGGTTAAGCGCTCGTTTTGGGATGCCAGCGGCCCCAGTTCGGATCCCACATGAGGGCCAGTGACACTGCCCTCTACAGCTAACAACAGCTCCACCTGGAGCTGGGCTGTGCGAGCCCCGGTGATGGTGTGGGCTGCAGCCCCTGCTGCAGTGGGCTGCCATGGGCTACAGTAAGTGGCCCTCAGCCAGCGTGAGCGGCTGGCAGCCAAGCGTGAGCTGCCAATAGCCGCGATGAGCGACATCCAGAGGCCAGCGACCGATCTGCCTCATCCGGGAAGAGCGCAATGACGATACCAACAGTGAAGCAACATCCTCCGCAACTAAACTGAAGAACAAGAAGACAGCAACTTGTCTGTTCCCCTTCCCCGATTCCCCAACGCTGTTCCCCTCCACCAAATCCCCAATAAAATCTTAAAAAAAAAAAAAAATGCTGAAAGAGACAAGGAACATATTTTCCCCTGGCACCTCCAAAGGGAGCACAACCCTGCTAACACCTTAATTTAAAAAAAAAAAAAAAAAGCATAGTTGAAGAAACGAAAACAATTTGGGGGAAAAAAATTAATGGATCAGTTAATAATGTAAAATGCCTTGGCATTCATTGTTTGGGCTACACAAACAATATGTGACTCTTTTCTCTGGTAAAATTACTGATTGGGAAGGAAAACGGTCCAAGGTAAAAACTTGTGCAGGGCTGCTTCTAAATGGGCTCTCAATGCAACCATACTCCACCTGGACTGACGCGTTCTCACCCTCCAACACCTTCATGAGGGTCTTTCTGATCTCTTTTTGCAACAAAATGATAATGCCCTCTAAAAATCACAGTAATCCTGCACTTCCAAATAAGGATAAATTTAGGATTCTCCTCTGACTTTGGCTGGCATAAAGCATTTCAAAAAGTAAACTGCTTTTAAGAATCTCAGACATAGCAATTAAGGCCCAAATATCGGGACAGCATCACAAAACAAACAAAAATTTTGGACAAGTGCTATTTTGTGAGATGATTTAAGAGAGCAAATGGGAAAAAGAGTCTTCAAGATGAAGGGCCAGCCAAGTAGCGTGGTGGTAAAGTGTTGGCTTCGGAAGCCAGCGGCCCTGATAGACAGCGGCCCCGGTTCGGGTCCCACATATGAGGGCCAGTGACGCTGCCCTCAAAAAAAAAAAAAAAAAAAAAAAAAGTGAGGGAAAAGTATTTAAAAATTCAGTATATTTGGTTTTAATTTTCTTACAGGACAGGTTTTGATTACCAGTCTTAAAAACAAACAATAAAAATTGTGCCTAAAAAGCAATATTCATATAAAATTTTTGTCATCTACTTCTGAAGTTTTTCAAGAGGGAAATCATGAAACTTTAAATTATTCTATAAACAACTGCATCAGCTAATCTCACCATAAGATTGAACTGTCTTAACTGAATGAGGAGCAAACTAGGAGAGGCGCGAAGGCCCGCATTCTGCCTTTGGTCAGCTCCTTCCCCATCAACGGGCTGTCTTCAAGGAACTGGATCCTGGTTTAAGGAGCAAGTTGCTCACAGGGAAAGGAAGCAAGTAAGCAAATCAAACCATTCACTGCTTTCCTTTATTAGTCCCAGTATAGAGTTTTGATAATTTGAATTTTTAAAAGATTTTTTCATTTTATTTAATGACTAGCTACCATCTCCGGAAGACTTTCATGATTGCTTTTAGGAGTTTGCCTTTCTCAAGTTACAATTTACAAAATGCCAGATTCATCTCACGTCTGAATTGTGTAAACTGGTGATGGAGTCATTCCAGATACTTCTGTGCTCTTCAGCCCAATGAAGCCAAAACCTGCGCCTTCCTTCAATTCCAGGCTGTCACTAACACTCCTGAGACTTCTGGGGCCCGGTGTGGGCTTTAACTATTAGGTCAGGTCTGATAATTCATGCTAACTTGCCTTAAAAAACCAAGACACTTATCTTAGGATAAATTAGATGGTTAAGAAAGTTCTTTTGTCCGGAGACACAAATTGTTAATCTCTGGAATTGAAGTTTTACAAGCAGCCTGTGATAAAGAGGCTTTGGGAGCTAGAACATAGCATACACAGCTGTGCCCCTTTTGCTTGTTACGACAGAAATTTGAATACACACTTGGGTACAATTACTGTTACCTTGGAATAAATAAATGTTCAGATCCCCCCGCCTGCTGGCCTGGAGGGAATTGTCTAATAATGGTGCAGAATGGGAAAGCTACCTTTGTATTCCCACCAGGTGGGGTGGCATAGCCTTGTCCCTTGGACACTGACAGCTGAGGAAAGGAGTCACCAGACAAGGATGTGAATACTCAGCCTCACGTTCTCCATGCTCATCAACACTAACTGATGAGGAGGGTGAGAACATAGGGCTGGCTGGAGCCCCAGCCCCATATCTGCCTATGCCTTCCCAGGTCCCACCCTGAGAATTGCTTGATCAAAGACCATACACAAAAGCTGGGAGGAAAGGGAAGGAGGGAGGGGGCCTGGCTTTCAGATGCTTTAAAATAAGATAATCCGGCCTGTTATCCTTTACACCTGCTTTTCAAAAGAACAAAAGCACAAGATCCACTCAGTACAGGTCACTGGGCTCCAGGAGATGCCATTGTGTTTACACCTCTGTGATTTAACAATATGATCCTCTAAAATGGGGGATTAAAGGGTCTCAGGGCGCTTCAACAGCAGTAAGCTGGACAGGGCCTCTGGATTTCTTAACGCTTAAGATTTTATCTTCTCAAAATTTCTGGGATCAGCATTATAGAAGGTTCTGTTTGTACCATGGTATTTTCGCTCCCTGAGTTTGTGTATCTCTCTGTTTATTTTCCTCCTGCTGTTAGTATTTTAAGCCACAGAAATTGAAGAGGGCCAACACCAGATGCCATTCTGATAAGATATGTGTCAACATACCAAAAAACTGACTATATATGGGTGACAGATTGTTTCAAGTTGTTCACTATATTTCCATATAGCAATTCACTAATTCAAAAAATGAGAAATGAGTCAACAATATAATGATTTTTTGAAGGAGACACCATTTTTCACTCAAATATATGCACAGTATGATACCAAAATACTCCATTAGTATTTCCTTTTTGAGAAAATAAATAAGGGTTTCTAACAAACACAGTCACTGTCTCTAGGTGCGAGAAGTAGCATTTCAGGTGTTAAATATCTTCCATTATATTTCTAATCTTTTCTTAAAATGTGAAAAATTTCAAAACTCACATTCCAAATTCACATCCTAAAATTAAACATTGTAAATCCCATCTCCTAAAAAAAGCAACCTGGCCATATCCCTTTCTTCTCCCAGATGCTTTATTTAAGGTTGAGTATAATTCAGAACGGCACCATATGTGTTTATTAAATTTGGTTATTAACACTATGGGGGCCGTGAGGCTACTTCTGAGCTGTCAGATTCTCTACCTGTGCCCCTGACACCAAACACACAGAGGAACCTTGGGTCTTGGCTGGACTCTCAAAATTCTTAGGTCAGAGACACCAATTCCTACCAGCAGCAGAAGACTTAGGACTCTCAACGAATGCCACAGCTTTATCATTCATCACGCAAGTTTGTGAAAGGAAAATCCTTAGGCTGGTTGGCAGAAGAAAAATGCACTTGGTACTGACAGTCACAATAGAACACAGAGACAAAATTGCTCCCAAATCTCATTCATTCTTACAACATAATTCTCTTAAACGGTTGCCCTTATTAAAAAGGATTAAGGGTCTGCCACTATAATTTCCATTCTACCCAAGGCACCCTTTTAAGATGGGGTATAATAGTCATTGCCAACGGAATGTTCCAAACTGATGACATTTCAAATGGGCTTGCAAGGTGCTGACAATGGATGCCCATCCCCCTTGTTTAGCCAGAGCACTCTCTCTCAGAATTTACTCAGAATTCAGGAAAAGGGTAAGCTATTTTCAAAGTCCAATTTAATTTGGTCTCAGTCTTGGAGGGTATGTCATGTCTGTCTCACTAAATGGCCGAACCTCTTTGTTCTCTTTCTCAAAAGATCTATAAATCACAGTTTGAATAGACAAATTATAAAACGTGATTTAAGGGGCCAGCTGAGTGGCTCGTTGGTTAAGAGTTGGCTTGGGAGTGCCAGCTCTGAGCAGCAAGGCCACAGGTTCAGATCCCATATGGGCCAGTGACACTGCCCTCTACAGCTAAGATAGTGAATAACAGCTCCACCTGGAGCTGGGCTGCCGTGAGTCACCGGTGACGGTGTAAGCTGCAGTGGGCTGCTGTAAGCTACCATGAATGGTCAGCAGCCAGCGTGAGTGGCTGGCAGCCACCGTGAGCTGCCATGAGCAGCCGTGAGCGATCTGCCTCAGCCAGGAAGAGTGCAATGATCACAATACCAACATGGGCCAGTGAAGTGACGTCCTCCACAACTAGACTGAAGAACAAAAAGGATAGCAACTTGTCTGTTCCCCTTCCCCAATTCCCCAACCCTGTTCTCTTCCCTTAAAATCTTAAAAAAAAAAAGTGACTTAATGTGTTACATAGCTGCACCCTATTTTTTCATTTCTAAAACGTATATTCACCCCATCACCCCTGCACATATACAGCTTGTTTCTGTGTCTTGTAATCAATACAGCAGTTTAACACAGTAGTTATTTCTCACTCCCTACCCTCCAAAAAATTAGTAATAAGTCATGTAATGGAGGCAATGTAAATGGAGGAGACTGTTGAAAATAATCCATTTAGATTAAATCCTATCAAACCAGTTTTAGCTACAGGCCACCACCTTAGCACCTAACAAATCAAGAATTTCAGGATGGAAATGAAAACATTCTTCTTTCAAAACAGACTGGTGTTTTATGTCTCCTGATGCCTTGCTTTGGGTTAAGCTTACTATACACAAAGAATTCAGTTATGATATTAGCTTTCTATACCCACGGGGTAATAAATCAAATATAGAATCAAACATCGATGAGCACCTATGAAAATAACTGAAACTATCCAAAGGCATAGCCCCTCCAAAATCATAGGTACATTTTCCTTTATATATAAAGTAGCGTAGGTGTACACTTAGAATGTCCATAAACAAAATATTAGTTTTAGGAGAACGTGATCTTTATTTTTGAATTTTACTTTCTAGGTAATGGCTCCTGACACATCAATTTCACAGGCAGTCAATGACCTGTAAACTAAAACTTGAATACACAAGGTATTCTTCTTTTATTGAAGATACAAACAAAAGTGGGGTGACATGAGTATTTTTCTCAACAACTCAGAGAGGTAAATTAAAACACAGCTTCTCTGGGAAATAAAATGGCCTTTTATTTCCTATAAGTGCCCCAAAGCACTCTTTGCAGGCAATCTGTCTATACAGCATCCATGCAGATGCCTGCTGTGTCTGGCTCAGGAGCAAGCAGTTTTCCGGTGAGTGGTTAAGGTGCAGGCTCCAGGGTCCTGCCGAACCCCAGGTGTGCCCTGTGCCAGAGCTCTGGCCCTGGGCAGGTTCGTTCCTTAGCCACTCTGAGCCTCCAAGTGCCCCTAGAGACCTGTGATCAGGTCAGTAAACCCTCCCATCTTCAAGGTCTCCAGGGACTCTACCTGATGCCTCCTAGTACTATTGTATATAACCATGAAACTTAGAACCCAAGGGTGCGAAATTATTATTTTTTTCAACGTTCAACCTGAAGGGGCATGTGTATGACTAAGAAACCTTTAGGCAAGTGTTTCAAAAGGAAATCTTATTGACATCACTAAGGGTTGATGAGGGAAAAGTGCCTTATAAAGCATCACTCGTTGCACATGATCCAAAAAATCCACTGTTCTCACCTCCTAGCTCCAATTCCCTACTTTGGGACATCCTACGCCTAATTCTGGTACTTAACCAAATTACTGGTTTTCATCGGTATTCAGTTTTATTTTAGAACAAATTTAATTTGAATAATACACTGAAATGAAAAGTTTGTAAAAGCTAAGTTACATGATAAAACATGTTCTTGCCTACTGGGTCTTCAAATATAAACATAACACAATGTGTAGGTCTCCCTAAAATCCACAAGAGTTTGGCTCTAAAACACATGAAAGCATTACAGATCTTTTAAGAAACTAAAAGGGATATGGGCTTTCTAGTATTAAGGTGATACACACAGACACACAATTTTTAAAAATCATGGTGAAAAATAGTGTTTCTGTGGACATAATTTAAATCTAATGGACGCTCAGTACAACCTGAAGGGTTTCTGAGCCCCACTCCTGTTATCAATTAACCTGTCAGCTTGATAATCAAATCTAATTAGTTAAATCCCTTTTTAATGAAAAGATTATGCCTTAAGCGGGTCTGCTAGTTCCAGGGCTATTGGCAACTACAAACTAATCTCCTGCAAAAAAAGAGGGAAAAGAAAATCCTTAAATTCCAGCAGAATCCAGAGCTTCAAAAGCTCGTCTGAGTCTTTACACTGTAATTATTACAGCACATGAAATGCAGTGGACATGCTGCACACAAATGTCCAAGCCCCTTGCCTCTTCCTACAGGTTTTTTTCACATGTGGCCTCTTCCCAAAGCGGCTCCTTCCGAGTAGTCCGCCAAAATGGCCAGTAAACTGGACTCAGCAGTGAAAGTGGTAAGAAAGCAGACAGAAAATGGGATTTTTTTTAAATTAAAAAGTAACTAGGTAACAAGTTAAATACCATATGAGGAAATTCACAATGTAGGATAACCTACAAGACAACCAGTCTGGGCTTCTCAAAAAGTCATTATTATTAAAAACATTTAAAAAATACATGTGGTAGGGGGTGGGAAATGGAGTGCTAGATTGGATTTCAAGAGGCTAAAGAGACATGTCAACCAATTGTGTGACCGACTGGATCCTGAATCCAAAAGAGAGGAAAAGCTTCCTATTTAAACACACTTTGGAAACAATCAAAGGAAGTTCAATATGGACTTCAGATAAAACGATGGAATAGCAGTTAACTTTCCCAGGTGTGATAAAGGCATTGCGGTTCTGCAGAAAAACGTGGAGGAATACTGAAATACTGATTTAATCTAAGATCTGAAGAAAGAGGGAAAGCAAACGAGACAAAATTCTAAGAATTGGTGCATCCAGGTGATGGGGATACACTGTTCATTGTATGCTTTCATTTTCTCTCTAGATTTGCAATGCTGCAACATCATTTTTTGGGGGGAAAAAATTAAAGGGAGGAAGGACATAGTTCATATTCCAACAGGCCTAGAGTCAATGTCTGACTGCCCCAGGAGACCACGAGCTGCTAAGGGCAATCGTCTTGTCTCAGTGCTCACTGCTCCGAGCACTGTCTCTGGCACAAGTAGGCAGTCAGCTGTCTGATCAATGGATGGTGGAGACAGGAATGAAGTCTGGCCCATCAGTTCCATGGTGTGGCCTTCAGCAGGCGTCTCCCCGAGCCTCTGCCCAGCAGCATAACACAGCCTTGCAGGTAGGGCTCTTGTCTCCATTTCAGAGTGTATGTCAAGGGCCAAGCAGAGCAGCTGGCATGTTCTTGGGACTCAGCAAGCAGTGCCGTAATAATAATAATAACAATAATAATAATAATAATTAAGTAGCTCAATGTTTTAAAAATCCCTGATATTGAAAAGTGCAAATGGTTTCAGTTTTCAATTGAAACTGCCGAATTTATTGAAGTAATGAGATTGGAGAGGTCTAATGGCTGTTTCCGCTGCACTTGCACATTACCTCAGAAACACTCCTTTTCTGATCTCTCCTTAAAGACTGTCCCACTTTATCAGTGTGAGCTGTTTCTTCATGCCATCACCTGACTGGGGACCCATCACCTCCCCCTGGAGGAATGTGAACTTGACCTGAGCTCCTCAGTATTAGGCGGTTCTTCACAAAGTACAGTGATGAGCTGTGTTCCCTGAGGGTGCTGGGTTTGAAACCATTTTGAAAAAAATTCCTCAGCTACTGAACCCCAATAACAGCTTTAAGGCGGTTAACAAGCCTGGGCTGTTGAGAAGGAAGAGAAGGGATTCCTCCTGAAAGAAGTCTGGTGGCAAGGCTAGAGAGTGCCTTTCCAGAGGGAAACAGGGCAGGGTAGTGAGAAGGTGTGCGCGCACGAGTGTGTATGGCTGTAAATGTGTGGGTATGAACGAGTGTGTGTGCATGTAAACCTGGACAGTAAGAGCCTTATTGGCCACTTCTCCCTCCACAGCACCCTAAAGGGAAGGCACCTGCCTGTGGGGACAGTGCTGAGAAGCTCTGGGGCAGCTTTCTCTCTGCCACTTTTCTCCCCTCCCTCACATAATCCCAACAGACTAGCAGGGGTGGTTTGTGGCTCAGAGACCCGTGTGAAAAACTAGTGTTCACACCCTAACAATATTCCCTGAGGCACCAGAGTACTTACTGTTTCCTTCAACTCTTGAGTCTGGTGAATATTAGAGCAAACAAAATAAGTTTAGGTTTCAATAAATCCCCGTCAGCCAGGTGGCATTAAAAGAAAAAAAGCTTCATGTTAAACTTTGGAGCTGCCTAGGGGTAAGGATTAAGATTTTGGCAGGAAAGGCTTTCAAGCTGCTTTTTAAATGGGGGAGGAATGTGGCAAAGACAAGGGAAAGAAAAGGGGAACAGGGACGTGAGGCTAGAGAAGGGAGCACGGAGCTCTCTCTTCTAAGATAAAATGCCAGTTTCCTAGGTAAGGTCAAGAACCTCACAGCTTACTATCCGGTCAGCAGGCTAACTTCAGCTCTTCCGTGACAGCATCCTAAATTACCTCCAGGGATGGGAACATGGTAAGGTAAGAAAAACCAGTACAAAAAAAGGCTCCGACTTTCACCTGTGGGGCTGGCTTCTCCATTTGTTTGTTTTGAAAATTTGTGTTTGAGAGAATAATAGTGACAGGGTAATCCCTACTTGTTCTATTCCAGGCCCCTTTGGCTCTTTGAGAAAAGGATTAAGTATTTCACTCCCATGAGGGAACCCTTTCTAGCTAAAGCAACCCTAAACAAATACTTACTTTAGAAGATGATACTCTTGTTTTCACTGTACATTCCTTCCAAGTAGACAGACATTTTGGAAAACTCTGCTAACACCTCAGAGGACATGGGAGCTGCAGGTCCAGGAGTCAGGCCGACGTTGGCCGTGGGCAGCTTGCTCGGCTCCCTGCGCCGCTGTGCCCCAGGTCAAAATGGCCCTAGCGACACTAGCTCAAAAGGCTGCCGTGAGGATTCCATGAGTAAATCCATGTAAAGTGATTAGAACAAAGCCTGGCTAATAGGTGAGTACTCAGTAAACGTTAGTGCCTATCCCTAGTGGATGACAGCACTTTAACAAACTGTGAAAGAACCCAGATTCTCAGGAGGGTGATCACAAGGCCCGGTCTGCAAGGCAGCCCACGGTCAGGCCTGTTGTCCCAGAGTAATTCTTAATAGCAGTTTGCTTCACTTTCAAAAGTCCTGGTCTACACAGTAAGAAATATCGTCACTTCATTACCACGCAGAAGGTATGCAAATGCAAAGTATTTTACAGGAAGAGGGGGTTGAGAAAAAGATACCAGAAAAGATTCATTTGTTTAAATACCTAAAGAAGCAGCAGGGCTAGAGCTGCTGTTTGCACTTGTGTTGTTACTGTGTTGTGGCCAAGGACCCAACTCCCTCCGGCTCATGAGGAAGAGACCTCCTGCCCGCCTGCGTCCAGGAGAGGAAAACTGAAGCTGTTCCCCAACAGAGGACCTCAGTCTTCCCCGAAAGGCGTCTGGGGGAGTGGGTGCCGTGGCGGCAGCCAAGGAGATGAGTCCGAAACAGCCATGCTGGGCAGTTATGCACAAAGGAAGGAACGGGTGAGTGTGGGAACAGCCTGGATGCTTTCAGAGCTCCAGCTGAGACCGTAGGATACAAATGTGCATGGAGTCATCTGCCCTGTGTTCTGCTTTCCTTCCAGGAAAGCTCAGCAGCCCAGGGGCAGGAATGGGGGAAATGAGATGACTGGCTAGTTGCTGAGGTTGGCAGATGGCAAGTGGATGAACAGAGCACGTGGTAGTGAGTGGTGGTGAGGCGGCCTTGGGAAAAAGAACTGCATTTTAAGGTTCAAATACCTCTGTGTAGCATTTTTTAAAGAATAAAAGATGCTTAACAATGATACCCTGCCCAAACAGCACCACTGCCCCGGAGGCAGAAGGGCAGAGCCAGAGATGGGACCAGATGCGAGCGGGCTGGGGGAGGGCTTGAGGTTCTTTACAGAGGAAGGTTCCAGGGGAAAAGGATGAATAGCAGGAGTTTCCTACACTTCTGTTACCAGATAACTAACTCAAAGTGAGCTGGACTATCTGGCTTTATTAAACAAAAAGCAAAAAGCAGAAGTGGCTTCATTGGGGATGAGTGCTACTCCTCAGGGAAACCCACCTTCTCTCCCTGCCACAGACAAACAGACACACCACCAAGGTGTGCTTTAAAAAATAAAGTGACAAGTACTAAACAGGTTTACTAACTTCACTGAGATTTCCATTCCTAACTGCATTGATTAGATCAAGAGTCAAACTTTCCCATACTTTCGTTTTTTTGGTTTTGTTTTGTTTTGTTTTTTAGCTGAGCCATTCTGCCACCTGTTGGCAGCTCAGCGGCTGCTCAGCTCGGGATGAGAATCCAACCGGCAACACTGTTGCTCAGAGCTCGCACTCTTGAGAGAGCTGTTAACCAACTGAGCCACTTGGCCCGTCCTACCCATACTATCTTTAATCAGGTCACTTAGAGCCTCTAACAATAACCTAAATTCTAAGGTTGAAATAACTTCTAGGATGTTACATCTTTTTTTTCAATGTAGTTCCAGGGGGCGCAGCCCACCATCCCATGGGGGAGTCGAACCGGCAACCTTGTTAAGAGTACGCACTCTCACAAACTGAGCCATCCAGCCACCCGTTGGCAGCTCACTGGCTAGTGTGGGACTCTAACCAGCGACCCTGAGCTCTAACCAACTGAGCCACTTGGCTGGCCCAGGATGTTCCATTTTAAGTCTCAACTGAGGTTCCACAGAAACAGAGCCCCTATTTTATGCAAAGTACCCTGCTGGTCACCATGGGGAGGTGGGGGCAGAATTCAGAGAAGAGGGTAAGACAGCCACGTGGGCCCCCCAACTCTAGTTAGAAAGGCAGCATGCAGGAAGAGTTCAAGTCTTGGGAAGGCAGGAGGGCTTCCTGGAGTATGTGGAATTTGAGCAGAGCTGTGAAGGATGACTTTAAATTCACATATATGTACGTGTGTATAATCTCATCTGATGTTGCCCTTCCAGATAGCATTGTCATTTTTAGACACTTTGTCCCTTCCACTGATAAACACAAACCATTTAAGAGAGGGCTCAAGGGATTAAAAACATGGGTTAGAAAAATGCAAACAGAGAAGGGTAGACATAGTAATAAAATTCTTAGAGGGGCACCTTCTTGCTCTGAAAATTTGCAATTGAAAGGAAAGAATTAAACATTGGTCTTGCTTTTCCTTTGATTACATCTGAGGGTAACCAAAGAGCTCTCATCTATGAGGGAAAGCCCTGTTGCACAGAAGCATTTCTGCCAATCAATGTGGAGGAATGGTAGAACAGTCACCCTTTTGCCGCCTGTGCAATACTGCATCAGGCAAGGCTCATCAGTGAATGGAACCACTAGACAACAGCGATGGGGAACTTGACAATGCAGGAATCAGGTTGCCACCACCTGAACTTACTGAACAATCCTGGTATCACTAAAACTGGGACGTCCAGATATTGTAGGCACCCAGATATGAGGCAACATAAAGTTCTGCAATGTCTACGTATGGCATTTTCTTACCAACAAGTCTAACCCAAATCTAGTCGAGGCTCTAGGGCCCAATTCCCATTATAGGAAATACGAGGGACAGAGGAATAAACTAAATGATGCCACAAGGTCTCCTGGAATGTGTAACCATCTACAAAACAGCTGACCTGGTTCCTTCAACAAGTCACTGACTTGAAAAGAACGGGAGGCTGGGGAGGTGTGGATAGCTCTCGATTAAAACAAGTAATATCTGATCCTGGTGTGTGTATGTGGAGGGGAGCAGACCATGTAAAATGACAGTTGTGAGACAATCAGGGAGATGGGACTGTGGATGGGTATTTAGATGATACTGAGCAATTCTTGTGTATTTTGTTAGTCTGATAACAGAATGTGCTTACATAGAAAAAAAAATACATTTTTTTTTTAAAGTAGATGGGCACTGAAGTATGCAGGGGTGAAATGACATGATCCCTGGTATGTGCTTTAAAATCAGCAATAAAGAGAATAGATATCTCATCACCCTACGTATCCTATCACCTACAAACTGTGGCAAAATCTTGATAAACATAACCCTGGATCCTGGGTATAGATGGGGGTTCATTCTAATGTTCTCTATGTTTAATTAAGTGGGACAATTTTCATTTTTTAGAGAGCTCCTGATGTGGATCTATTAGGAAACTGCATTCTATTTCATATGTAAGTCTCATTTCACACGTAAGACAGATATCATACAGTTTTCACCTGATTCTCATTTTGCTACTGGAAAAGGCATTTAAATTTGGAAGGCTGGAACATACACGAGTCTCAACGTGTATGGGCCCAGAAGCACGAGCCTCGTCTGGTGAGAACTACAAGTTTTTTCTCCCAGTTTCTATGTATTTTACTCATAGTAAAGCAAGGTTTTCCCCAAATCTGCACGGATTCTGTGTTTCTGCTAAGTGCTAGGTTTTTGTCAGCCAAGTAATAGAGATGGCGGAGGACAGCACACAGTGAAGAATCCAGTCACGGGCCGGCCGAGTGGCACGGTGGTTAAGCGCTGGCTTGGGATGCCAGCGGCCCCGGTTCGGGTCCGACATAGGAGGGCTAGTGACATTGCCCTCAAAAAAAAAATTCAGTCACGTTCATAATACTTGTGGATTTCTAAGTATGTCTATAACCTGTGGATTTTGGAAACCTGGGTCATTTAAAGCCCCTGGGAGGCAAAAACTGGTAGCATCTGCAGGGGGTGCAGGTGGCTGGGGTCCCTTGCAGAGCAGGCCACTGTGTGCTGCCAAGCTCTCCAGGTAGCTGACACTGACAGCCCTAGTTTTCTTCTTTGTTCCTCGCTGCCTCTCTGTGTCAGCTCCGCTCGCTCATCTGTGTGGGGTGAGAGCGAAGCAGCACCTCTGTGGGGTGTCCCCGGGTCGCTCACACGCTTCCTTGCCCTGTGAGAGGAAGTCTTTCCAGCTGGGGCCTTCTCTCTCAGTGCTGACCAAGGCTGCCTAGGGATGGACGATGCAGATCAGGTGAAGCCTTCTTCTCCCCGCAGTGCGCTGATTCTCCAGTGTTTTGTTTATGTTGCTCAAGTTTCTTAAGTGGACTCCAGGGCTCTCCTAGACCTTTTTGTTCATGGATCTCTGTCTACTTATTGATCTTTTCTGCAGGGACAGATTCTGGGGTCTCCCACTTGGCCACCTTGTTGACGTTACTCTGTAGATCTCAAATACATATTTGTTTTTTGTAAAAATTTTCTTTATTTTTCAATTACTGCTGACATTTAATGTCTCAGGTGTACAGCGTACTGGTTAGACAGACATTTATGTAACTTACGAAGTGATCCCCCCATAAGTCTAGAACCCCCCCAACACCATACAGAGTTATTATCATATTATTGACTATATTCCCTATACTGTACCTCACATCCCCATGATTATTTTGTAACTGCCAATTTGTACTTCTTGAACCCTTTACCTTTTTCACCCAGGCTCCTCTGCAAGATTCACTGAATCAGGAACTCCGAGTGGGGCCCAGGAATCTGTCCTAACAAGCCATCCAGATAATTCTCTTGAAGGCTGAAGTTGGGGAGCCACTAGTTTATGACACTCCAGTCCTGGGGGATGCCTGTTCTTGAAGGATACCTAGGAAAGCTTTAGTATTTGGGTGACGTGCTGAAACTCCTGAGGGCATTACAATTTTTGGAAAACCTCAACTTACATATAACTTTATAGCCTTAAGACTTTATGATATTTCACATGGAAGGGAAAAACACTTCAAAATACTGCTGTCCATTATTCTACAATCCCAGCGATCGCAATTTCAGAAGGAATTACACAGCACTTTGTTCACAAAGATTACTGGTAATCATAGCACATTTGCTGTGTGTGTGTGTTTTGTATTGTGATAACCCTCATGCAGATGGCAAGTGGGCATTCATGACGTGGCATCTACCAACAGGGAACTAAGCAGAACAGCTTGTCATTGAGAAGTGGCTGAGCAAGTTAGCTCAGCTGGTTATAGTGTAACACTGGCCCAAGGTCATGGTTCCAAACTCCGTTGAGATCAGACAACTTCACTTTACTACATAGCTCTAAGTACGGGCCTAGCTCTGCCAGCCACCCCAGACACAAGCAGTGGGCCAGTTCACCAGGCCAGAGAGTGGAAGGACTGGGAATCCAGCATGAGAGGACAGCTGAGTCCAACAGCAGGTCCAGCATTACCTTCAACAGGTCTGGTGCATCTGATGTTAAAGATAAACAAATAAAAAGGCTGTCTGACAGTGAACAGACCTACTCCCCGTTCAGCAAGAGTCTGGATTTCACTGAGTGATCCATTGATCACCTGAGCACTTAGAAAATGTCCAATGTTCTTCCTTGCATCGAGACCAGTGGTCGTCCGCATCAGGATCACCAGGAAGGCTTGTTCAGAACAGACCCTGGGCTGCACCCCCAGCTTCCAATTCTGAGATTCTGCACCTCTACCAGCTCCACAGGGCTGCCGGCACTGCTGTCGGGGACCGCGCTGGAGAACCTGTGGTCTAGACCTAATCCTGCACCTGAATTCCAACTGTCTATTCCTTCTAGTGGCCGAGTTGCTCATCAGCAGACATGGCCTTTTCCACTGAAATTACGTACTGGGCCGGGAAACCCAATCCAAGGAAGCCACGGTGAGAAGATGAGAAGGACACACAGTTGAATGCCAAGACTCTTTCAGTGATCTCCTTAAGTCAGCAGGACTGGGCCCTGATGGCAGCATGGCCATGGCCCTTTCCTCAAAAAGCTGACAGTGTATTTTGTGCAGCCCTTTCTGGGATGAGTGCTGCAGAAATTAAAGACAGGGTGCGTGTGTGCGTGTGTTTAAGGCCATCTTTTGCCACAGATACAAACGCAAATGGTCACCAGTCACCAGTACTCGAGACCCCCTCCACAGTTCAGCTTTGCCTGCCTGCCTCCCGCCCTCCCCGTTCTAGGATGTCAGTTGTTCACCTGTACGGAAATGACAGCTGCTTGTCACGGTCTACATGAGACACCTCACTTGCAGCAGTAACTAGCATGCCATTTCCAAGGCTGTCATTCTCTAGTGTCAGCACAACCCACTGTTCAAAGATTTGCTCTGACATGAACCAGGCAGTGTCGTGACTGTTTCTGCCGTGGACCCCTCTGTGCCCGACACCGATGGCAGCTGCTCGGCGCCCGGGGTTTGTTTCGCCCAATTATTTGTTTGTCACTTGGAAGCCCGGTGTCGCGCAGGTATTGTGGAGGTATTTTTGGCCTGATGCACAGGCAGAAAGCATAATGAGGCCCTCAGGTGAAGGTCTATTTTGTCAGTTAGGTGCTAGGATGATGTGCATTGCAGCCCAGAAGCCTGAGTAGCAATTAGGATATTTGAATAAGATAAGATACCTGGCAGGAGGCTGAGAAGGCTCAGAAAGTCAGGACTTAACTTTTAAAAGTACCAAAAAACCGGTAGAGTAGGCAGTTTTCAAGTTTGTCCTGGAGCTAATATAGAAGGAGGGGGTGTAAGAGCTTCTTTTCTCAGCTGGAAAGCGCTGAACCTAGGCTCGAGCCTGACCCCGAAGGTGTGCTCTGAGGCCCCGGCCAAACGGGGAGGGAGTTGATCTGGCACATCAGCTACCCGTGGCTGGCTGGCCTCGGTGGGCCTAAAGAGCCACCCTCTAACTAGTCACCCCCAGCCTGCCTACTGAAGTCAGGAGCTTCTCCTGCCCATGGGAGTAGACATCACTGATCTGATGTCTAACATCTTGGGAAGAGGCCATTATACAGGGCAATGTAGTCCCTATGGCCAGCTGCAAAAAATAAACCCATACAATTTAGTTTATAATCCAATATTCGACCAAAACACACAGCAGTACTGTCCATGCAGCGGATTCAGGAATTTGTCTCTAAGATTCTCAAGGTCTATTCAGTGATGTGTTTCCTTTACATTATCAATCTCAGAAAGAAAGGGAGACAGTCCAGGACAGCCTAATTCTCCTAGGTAACACACGATGGATTTGGTCATAATACAATTAACTTGACTCCTCCTTAAATCCATTCACAGTTTTACTTTGTGCTACCTCTTGGGGAACACCAAGGCACCCAAAGTATTATTTCTTCTCTTTATTCTATAGCAAACCCTTCCACAACAGATACGACATGGCTGTGAGTAAAGTTAAAACTCAGCAAACAGCACGTGTGGGACTGAGAGAATGAGGTTGATACTATCATCACTCCTGGCAAAAGAACAGAAGGAGGTAAAACGGCTTTAGTCCAGAAGGCCTAGCTTACCTTTGGAAGAAGCAGAGCTCTTAAGAATTATGAGCGTGTACGAGAGTGTACTGACAGCTACAGATAGGTGCCGAGGAGGTAACATTCCCTGGACTGTCTAGGAGGGTCCATCCAAGCCTCATTTTACCAATGTGGAAAAGAAGCCACCTGGCAGCTGGCCCCTGGGTGCTCTAAAGCAGCCGGCCCATCCTCATCGAACCTGTAGCAATCCCTGCCCAGGAAATGATCAGTCATGCCACTTGGGTCAAGTGCAAAGGAACCTGGCACCTAAGCTTTTTCTATAGTGGGGTTTTATAAACAATTATCAAGCAGGGCCGGCCGAGTGGCGCATTGGTTAAGCGCTGGTTTTGGGATGCCAGCGGCCCCGGTTCGGATCCCACATGAGGGCCGGTGACACTGCCCTCTACAGCTAACAACAGCTCCACCTGGAGCTGGGCTGTGCGAGCCCCGGTGATGGTGTGGGCTGCAGCCCCTGCTGCAGTGGGCTGCCATAGGCTACAGTGAGTGGCCCGCAGCCAGCGTGAGCGGCTGGCAGCCAAGAGTGAGCTGCCAATAGCCGCGGTGAGCGACATCCAGAGGCCAGCGACCGATCTGCCTCATCCCGGGAAGAGCGCAATGACGATACCAACAGTGAAGCAACATCCTCCGCAACTGGACAGAAGAACAAAAAAAGACAGCAACTTGTCTGTTCCCCTTCCCCGATTCCCCAACACTGTTCCCCTCCGCCAATTCCCCAATAAAATCTTTAAAAAAAAAAAAAAAAAATTATCAAGCAGATAAAACACCTCTTTTACCACCACTGAAAATGCAGACCAGCAGACAAGGGGGACTTTGCAAGATTATTCTTATTCTGGGGGTTATTCAAACAGTAGCCCTCACTCTCTCCCTTCTTCACCCATCCTGGAGACTCAGCCCTCTCTTACTTCTATGATCTTTCTTATGGAGATGGAATCTCCTGGAGAAGAAAGAGGTTTGTTTACACAGCCCTAGTCTTTCTCACAAGTTCAGGACTGAAGTCAGCATTGGGTACCAGGCACACTGTTTTCAAATGCCAAGTTCACAGTCTCATTCACAGCTATCTGGGAAAATGGGGGCCCTTTGTGCAGGCTTCAGGCTCGAAAGAGACCTAGAACACTCAAAAGCAAACTTGGGCCTTTAGACCTTGATGGATCTCGGTGTCCATTCAACCTTCTCACATTACCAATGAGAAAAACAAGTTTCATGGAGTGATCTGCTTGTCGTTACCAGTAGCTCAGCTCAGACGGAAGCCCAGGTCTTCTGTTACTAAAAGCAGTGCTTACTGTAATACACCCCATCACCTCCTTATAGTATGCCAACTGGGCAAAAATATAAGCAAAGAAAGCTAATGGAGGAAATATGGAAAAAAGCAGTCTATTGATAGGTGACACATAGAACTTGACAGCGCTCCCCCACGTCTTTTCATTAGCTTAATTAACTTAACAAAAGCATCAGTTTTTAAAATGGAAAACTCAAAGGGGTAGGTTTTGGTCTAAGTTAGCACAAGATGGCAAACTGCGGCTCTCCGAAAGGGTGACACCTGCGGCCTGCTGAGGACTGGACTCTTCTGGTTTGAGGGCCGGCCAGGGCTCACCTCAGGTCGGCGTTTCCTCCTGACCAAGTCTCTCAGCCATTTAAAAAACAATTGGTACGTGGCTTCTTTCCCATCACACCATTCCAAAAATCTCTTTCCAAATTTTAAAGTATGTTTAAGCTCTTACTTTTCGGGTTGTATGTTTAATATCATCTGTTCACTGCTGTTATCTCTTGAGCCTGTTACATACTCAGTGCTTAATATTTGTTGAATGAAAGAATAATTTCAATATGGCTTCCACTTTAAGCCAATTGGAGGAATAAATGGAACAAACATTGACATCATTTACTTAACAGATGACAAATCTGATTTCAGAAGAAGAGTCCTTGTTAAACCAAAGTTTATGGGTAAAGAAGACTTAAGAGATCAACCCAAGAAGTCCAGCAGAAGATGGTCCATACTTGGAATGTCAAAAAATGATGCAAAACAAGAGGAATTACATGGTTGGGCTTTCAGGGAGAAGAGCTTTACTATGGAAAAGGCTTTCCCAGCTATAAACAGATAATGAGAAAATGATGTAATCTTGGCTAAAATTAGGTTTTAGTGTTACTCTGCTGAGAGATGTGAAAGGTGATAGATAAGAGGGGGAAAATGTTTTCCAAGTGGCTTTTAAAGGCATCCGAATATAACCGCCTCCCACATCAGTCTATTAACAGGCACACTTGAGACAGTTGCCTCTTCAAAAGGACTCTTAGAAACGCAATGATGTGCTCTCAACCTCTTCCTTTATAAGACAAGGTTTATGAGGGTCAGAGAGGATTTGAGCGCCCACAGAACACTACTCCTTATTAATGGGCCCCCTCCCGCCTCAGCACAGAACTGGGCCTCATGCTTAGGTCACTGGTTGCTAAGGAAATGCTCCTGTTTGAAAATCCTAAGTCACTTCTAATCAAATCCGGTTGAAAATTAAAGATCAGTCCACTTATAGGCATAGGAATGGGCATGGAGAGTAGAAATATGGAGAAATATCCTGCTATCAGAGGGTGAGGGAACCAGAAATACCTAAAGCTGAGCCCTGGTGCGATATAGTAGCTATGGCGACTCGGAGTGCCCCTGGGATAGGACTCCTGGGATGCCAGAAGTCCTGGTGAGAGCCTCCACCATCAAGGAAAACTTCCTCCCAACCTCCAGGAACACAAAATACCTCATGATGAGTGGTGGGAAAAGCCTTAGGGATTTGTTCTGGCCATGACGGTCGGAAATGCCACCTACCACATCCAAGCTGAAGCCTTAAGTGGCATTCTATGGTTTTGACTCTACTTTTCCCTCCGGGCTGGCTGCTCCTTTGACCTGGGCCCTGGAATAAGGACCAAGAGACCTGAGGCTGGTCCATGGCTGACACTTACCATGAGGCCAGTGTTGTCATGAGCCTCTGCAGCATGATGTGCACAAGCGGGTGGATGGACACACAGAAGGACGAACACACTTCTCAGAAACCAGCTGTGAAGCCCACTGCTTGTACTGCTTGTACTAGTAAAGGCTTACAATGGAAAAGTGCACGGGACATGTTGGCTCTTCACCTAAGCTATACCATCAGTGGCAGGATATTTAACATTTATTTTTCAACTCTTGGATTCAACTAATGGTGAGAGGCTTTCTCAGATGGAAAATTCTGTACACAACCCCACAGTGAACTAATGGGGCACCCCACAAAGGAGGGGCCCTCCACTCCTACCCACAGGCTTCAGAAGCTGTTGAGAAATAATTTCTAGGAGGGGAACCAGAGACATGGCCATTCATGGCCAGATTGCCACTGATGTAAAATGAGCCTCCCCATACCAATTTATGGGCTGCTTTGCATAATCAGGCCTCAGAATGCACTCTCCCCCAGAGCCCAGGCACGCTTAGCCATGGTAGAAGTCAAGCTTGTGGGGTGGCGGTGGGGAGCAGGGGAGGGATGCAGAACTCCTGAATCCGGGCCCAGCATCTCTTTGGTGAACTCACAAAGTGGGTCGTCACTCTAGAGCCATCTCCCCTTTTTCAAGGTTAGACCAGGCAAGTGGTAAAACACTGATGGGTGCTCCAGGCAAAAGCAAACCAGCTGAGCAAAAGCTCAGGCCCCGGTGAAATGAAGACAGTCTCTGTTGCACTTGCTCGGCCCCCACAGGCTCAGGAATAAACTGGTAAAAATCCAAAATGCACAGAGGAGATTACTTGTGTGGGAATCAATCATGTCTCTGCTGAAATTCTGTGACATTTCCTTCCACAGTATCTTCACTGCACTCATAATTCACCCAAGTTGCTTCCTGAGACTGAGCATTGCTGGGCTTTCGGAGTAATTGAGACAAATTTTGCTTGTTAAATAAATTCCAGGCAAGAGTATATTTGACTTATGCACAGGAAAGGAGAGAATTCTTATGTAAGCTGCAAAACAATAGAGTTTTATCTTATCTGAGGAACTTATTGCCGCCTGCCTGTGTGTGTTTTACTGCCAAAATAAAATAAATTGAATCAGCTCACACATGATAACATGCTCTTTCCTAACTCATACTAATTGCTTGGCTAATTGATGTTTGTTGAACTTTCTCCATTTCATTGAGTGATTAGGTACAAAGCTAACAGTTGACATCTGTAGGCGCTTAACTGGCGTCTGTAATTACTGTTAATGTTAAATAATTGTTAGTTAATTGGAGTGGTAACTGACTGAATGGAATCCAGATTGTGAAGCAAAAAGAAACCTAGTTAAATAAACATACATTTTCAGAGAAAACAACATTTTTCTGCCGTTGTCAGAAACTAGAAATGATCCAGAGGCCATGGGATAGCCACAGGCTTCCTTCCTGCATGCAGGAAAATCCAAGCTTGGGGTGCAAACCGTCCCCTGGGAGGATGCTCTTTGTCCTTTAGTGGTCCCCATTAAAGACTCCAGAACTGACTGGGTGTTGTTGCTCATGCCAACTGCCTATGAGCCTGTATTACTTTCTGAGACAACCAAATACTATATCAGTGGCTACATAAAACACTGACCATGAATGGACTGAAAAGACAGGCTGGTCAACATTCCAGCTTTTTTGCTACTATTGACAAGTATCAGAGAACAGCAGCAATCACCCAATAAAGTAAGCAAAGAGCTGTATTAGTGGGTTCAAAAGTAAACAAAATAATATATTTATCTGACTAAAAGAAAGGAATCTTACACTGTAATGTGCTCCAGCTCACAGGGGGGTACAGGATCTGGCTGACGTTCTACCTTGAAAAGTGACATCATGCCCACTAAAGGTTCTACTCATTCTACTCAGAAGTCACCACACCAGATTGATTTGAATGTTCAGAATACCTTCCACCCTCCTCACTAAAACTCCAGTGATGGGACCCAGTATTTATGCAGGACTCACACTCATCCATACGTCAGGCAAAGACCATGTAGCAGATGGTGAAAAAATATCCAGAGGGAACACTTGCTCACACCATGAAATACCTTTAGACCCTTTCTGGTAGTTTTGCACCAACAGTACAAGTCATGTTTCCAAGAATTCTCGAGGAATAATTCTATACAAGTTCTGTCTGTAAGAGCCTGGCATCTATAGGAAGGTCAATTTCCATAACAAAAGGAACTGATTGCATGCTATTTGCAGTGTGGGGTGGAGGAGGGACTTGAGCTACTCAGAGCTCCTTTGTCTCTCATCAAGCAGCAATTACCCTTCAATAGTATTTAATTTCCCACACATCAGGTATCTCCATCTCCTCAAGATCCCAGGAAACACTCTGAACCAGTACAAAAAAAGGTCAAGAGAAAGAAAATTAAAGCAAGTTTGACTACTTCCCTTATCTAGGTTTTAAGACATTACAAAACTGCATCTAACTGACAGAGGCTGAAATTGGTTATTTATTTATTCTGTGCACATGTGCTTTGTGTCATGTCCCCCTTCCAACTAAACCCAAGACATTACAAGGAAATTAAAATGGTCTCCATGTGTTATTATAATTTTAAACTCTATATTAAAAAAAAAATTAAAGGAAGCTATCCCATAGTCAACAACTGCCATTATTTTCGCTTACATAAAAAGCACAGAATTATTTTAGTGCAAGGGTTTTTCTTAGGTAAATGGCGGCCTTGGTAGTAACATAATTTAGTTTCTTGGTTACCAGACCAAGAATTGCCCTTTCAAGCCTAAACCTAATGAATGAGGTGAGATCATTAAAGAATTGATTAAGTACCCAGTTATTGAACCTCATCACACCAAGCAGTATCTCTAGTAACTTTTCTCTCACCTGTCTCCTCAAATCTCAAGCAATTTTTTAACAAGGTTTTCTTTCTACGCTGCTGATAAAACCATACTGTCAAAAATATCGAAAGGCCCCACTAACCTAAAGGCTCTGAGTGCGTCTGTGTGCCAAAGAAGCCCTCAATCCAAAATGACCCAAGAGGCCAGGTGTACCCACCAGCAGGCCTGGCAGCACCTGGGAAAGGACAAACCGTCCTGGTCGGAGAGCTCTGGGCAGCCCCGGGGTCCCTCTGTACTCATCGTGGTGCATGACTGTCCACCAGAATTCCCACAGTGGAGCTGGGGGAGTGGGGAGAGTCCCAACCAGCACCCAGGAGGGTGAAGGCTGCTCCTGTGCTGTTCACATTTCAGTAGACACTGGGCGCTTACAGCAGGAGAGCAATCAGGGGCTTCATTCCCTCCTGGGTCCTTCCTCACGTCAGCACTTCAGAGACGCCCACTCAGCGAGGTGAGGCTCTCTAACAGCGGGCTAAGGGGACCTTTTCCCAGGAGGGCCACCTGTCATCTACAACTTGCCTTGGTGGCAGGAGAGATCCTAGAAGAGGACTCTGTGGCAAGGGGCAGTGACTTAGGGCCTTTTCTCTTCCCCTAAGCTAGACTGTGGACCCACGCGGAGCTGGTATGTAAATAGCGGACTCCACAGACCGTGTGGCTGCTCTTCTCCCTCCTCCCAGACAGGGCTTCCCTTCTTTCCTTTCCTTCTCAGGCAGCTCTGCCCTGAAACAATTCCAGAGTTTAAGAGACTGACTATCTTGCCAGGATGGTCATTTTGTGCATTTCTGTCTATACATCAAAGTGGCAAAACCACCAAGAAGCAGGTCCTGCAGTATGGAAGGGAGGATGGTACACACTGGGTGGTATGTTGACTTGACTGGGGAGTTCCCTTAAGGATAAGTGCTTCAGGATTTAGTCCTGCTGTTCCTACAGCAGTCAACCAACTAAACATGAGCAAGGAGTATGTCTTCCTCCGTGTCTCTGTCTCACCGGGAAAATTAATTTTTTCTTTGGCAGATGGTTGAGTCACAAAGACAGAAGGATTCATAAAATTCACATGAACATCCTGTAAACATTTAAACACATGAAGATTAAATAAGGCAACCATGACCTTTATTAAATTTAAACTAGTTTTTAATGCCCACAGCCCTAAGCCCTGCAATTGGCAGACTCATCTTCCCACCTCTTTTGACTGCTCAGTACATACTGGGCCTGTCGTGGGTAAACACAAGCATGCCTTGCTTAATTATTTTGTTTTAAAGTGGGAAATAAAAGGCATCAGAAACAAGCAACGATTTGGAACACCTCAACACAAGAAATCTTACTAGTCCTCTATTAAATAGGATGGGCTCTCCATCACAGAGAAAATAAAAATAAAATCAATGGGCAGATGTGATAGGAAACATTCATCGTACCTGCTGTTTCAGCCCCTCCTCACTTCCCAACTAATTGTCATAAAATATCCCACCAGACACGTTGGCCCAGGACTAGGAAGTTTTGCTATGATTCGAAATTCTGCCCTAAAGAGGCTAAATGACTTATTCAAGCTCACAAGCAGATTGCTGGGACTTGAGCCATGGCCCCTGCTGCTTCAGCCTGGAGCTTCCTCCCTAACATCAAAGCCGTGCCCCCCTCAACCCTCCAACACAATCAGTTTGTGAGATTAGCACTGCCCTCCCGCAGTCAAATTTTATGGCCCAAATCTGCCTGCCACTGGGCTCAGCAGCATAATCTCACCAGCAGCACAAAGCCAGGCTTCTCTAAGGCCAGAGCACTGTGGAACCCCTGAGCAGGAGAGGGGACATGTAGCTTTAAACATCTGGAGGTGGAGAAATACACGTGTCAGCTTCCCTGTGCGCTTGTTAGACTGTTCAATAAACTGAGGCTTTGAAGATTTTTCCCAGTAGCGTTTGTTACCTGGTGTAAATGTGCCCTTTCTTACAACGCTTTTTATTGCTCTTGGCTAAGAATACTGGACAGAGACTGGAGACCTGACTCGCAGGCAGGCAGGCAGGCAGGCAGGCAGGCAGGCTGCTTTGCGGGAGAACTTGAACTTGATGTGCATGAAGCTGACAATTCCTTGAAGGCCTTGTCAACCATCCATCCAGTAAACACTGCCACGATCGGGAGTAAAAACAGACTTAAACCCAAAAGCACGGAGGAGGCTCTCTCTCTGCACCTGTCTCGAGGCAATTACTGACATTATCACTCCACAATGCATCTCTTTTTGAAGTTGTTTTCCTGATGGTTAGCAGTTTGAATACTAATCCCCTTAACAAAACTGTCCCCGTGCCATCCATGCCCACCCCCTAATCTCCTCTCAGGGGAGCACGGCGGGTGCTGGATACCAGTCTAGTGGGCAGCACCTGGATTTGCATGAATTCTCTGGCTTGTCATTTAAGTTACCAACAGGAATTAGCATAAGGCATTAAGGGGGAACTCTGGAGGAGAAAAGAAAGGCCATTTTGATGGAAATAAGGGGCAAAGGAATAATCTGCCATCAACTAAAATGCTTATTTGTGTATGGTTTCCCAAGCAAGGCTTAGAAAAAGCCTATGTTGATTTTCGTGTACACAAAGAAATCTTAATCCTTTCAAGGCAACTAAATCACCCCCAGAAAAGCAGCTCAAAAGAAAGGCACCCCATCAGGGAATGACTATTCACAACCAAATAGATGCCACAAATCACACTCTGTAAGTAAACACAAATAAGAATGTGGGAAACATTTGATTGGAAAAGGGAAAACAGGGGGCAGAGCAGGAGGAAAGAGGCAGAGAGCGCTTCTGCTCATCAATCACTCTTCATCCGCCCTGAAGAGAGGCTTTCAGCCTGGGGAGGGCAGCCGCAGCCTGCACACAGGTCCCAGGGCCAGCTCTCATTCTAGGCTGATCTCTCAGCACGGGCAAACACATTCCACAGCTTTAGAGCAAACTGGCCAAAGAAAGGCACAGTCACATGGGGCCGAAAGGCCTGGGAGGGGCTGGCGTGGGCTGTCCCTGAAACACAGAGACCTCCTTCTGGTGACCTGGCCTATCTCAGTCTCCTCCCCCACCCCCCTTCACAGGGATACACCACTGTCTACCAATCAATCCTCTCCCTCATCAAAACGAGCAATAAACAATTATGCATTTTTTACATAAGAGCGCTGTGTGCTATGAACTGCACATATCTTCTTTCATTGGGCTTTTAGTGTTATGGTTAAAAAATTTACACAAACTTTCAAAAATATGATGAAATATAAAACTGGAAGACTCCATTATGCGATAAAAAAGATAAAATTCAATGACAATCATTCTGGGAGTAACAGCAATTACATAAGCATATACACCTCAAGGGAACTCTAAATATAATGTACTATTTAAAATTGCACTTCATGCCGATTATAAAATAATCTAGGGGCTCCGAATAACTGCACTTGGAAATGTGTCTTATTAACCAGCTAGCAAAAATGCTAGCCAAGGCGACTACAGAATGCTGAAGTGGTTTCAAATTTCAAAAACTTTATGAAGGCCCAACTCTTCCATGTAACATAGTGAGATCAGCACAGAAAGCTCGTCTCCTTCACCTAGCAATTATCACACAAGCACCTAAGTCAGGTTCCACAGTGGAGAGGAAAAGGTCAAACAGTTCATGTAATTTATACCTTTCAAATCAGACACCTTTGCAAAGCCTGTGATTAGACAGATACTTCTTCCTTAAATTTCATTATTTCCAACAAGACTGCTACAAATGAAATCTGCCCAGGAACCTATTGGCAATGATTTCAGATAAGTTTTCTCTTAATGTATTCCTTTATCATTAGCCTCTTTATATTGCAGTTGGGAAGAAAATAGGATAGCATATATTTAAATGTTGCCCTCTTCCTCATTTATTTATTTTACAGAAGGCCCACAGCAGAGTAAGGCTTGTTTCTGACCATGATATTGTGACTACTAAACATCTACTGGTTGTTTGAGTCTGTGGGACAAATTGGCTATTTATAGTTCCCCAACTGCTGGGTAGTTGATAAGTAACAATGAAGTTAAAAGGCTCTTTGAGAACTATTATTCTTCATTACCACTTCCTATATTAAATTAAAGTCACAGAGATAGTAATGATTTCTTAGTCAAATCAATAAGTAAGGATTCAATATATTCTTTTAAAATAAGCTGTTTTCAGTGCATCACAAAATATAGAATCATATAAAGCAAAAATACAAACATGAACAGTAGTTCCAGAATGAAAAAAAAAGAAAGACCATTGTTCTTAAATTTTTTCTTAGGCAACGACAATGAAACACATATAAAAATACGAAAACCATTGCTCAGAATTAAAGACTCTTACCTTTGTTTACAATAACAGTATTGAAGAGTTTTTCAGAGCTGGCATCTGATGCCTGAAAAACAAAGGGGGGGGAGTAAGTGTTATTATTGTCATTAATATTATCGTCACCATCATCATCATTACTATTATTTTAAATCGATTTACCACACTTTAGAAAAGCCGAACAGGGAAAGCAGCAATTTCCCCTCATCGCCCATAAGGTGGCGCTAGCTGACTGCACGAGAGAGACCTGCAGTGCAGCTCTTTGCCAGGGGGTAAAAAATCTGATTTTAAAAAACGTGTCCTTATTAGACATATTATCTGTGCAAAACATATTTCTCTGAGATGATATACAAAGCAATTAAGCTCATTCACATAATGATTTTGCAATTTTGTTGACAGAACATTATTTTGGAAATGGTACTTTTTACATATTTGCAGACATGCCTATTTTTCAATTTTCTTTCATAAACCAGAAATGCCTATTATTTAATGCTAAGCTTTTCCTCACTGAAAAGTGTCGACTAGCACTCCCAGAAATTAATTTTTAAATATTCATCTGATGACCCCAAGATCCTTATCCCTATTGTAACCAGGATGACCTTGGTGTTGAAACTTAAGCAAGCCAACCTGCCCCCAAGCCTGACACTACATGCCATCAGCATAATTTCTCTTCCATTTTCTAGAGATCATGTCTGCTAATTATTACAGTGGCTTGAGGGAAGTGAAATATGCCTGCTTAAACAGCAAGAGTAAAGCCAATTTAAATTATACACTAATGTTCTGGAAAATAAACATGAAGTCGGTTTGGAGGAAAATGCTGTTTCAGAAGCACTGAATATTACTAGAACTAGAAAAATTTAAAAATTAAAAATTAAGCATCCTCACTATATAATTTGAAGATGCATCTACATTTAAAGTTATAATGGCTATATTATATTTATGTTGGTTTGCTAATCAACTCTTGTAAGGAATGACTTATGTTTCACACTGTATAGAGATGCATGCTTGACAAAGCAAAGCATTGAATGTTGAATAAATAAAAAAGAAAGAAATGTAGGAAATAGAGGAAGGGTGAAATCTGAAGTATTCTGACTCAGGCTGGCTTTTGGAGACAAAGAAGATATTCAATTTAGTCTTTCCATGTTATGTTGAAGATGAGATATTCCTGCGTACATCTGGGGACCATGTTCTAGTTCTCAAAGCAAGTGATATAGGAAGACATAAAATATTTTTATGACTACTTTTCCCTTTATTCTCATTCTAATTTTCCAACTGTAGGGGTGGTTCAGAAGATTAACGGATCAACAAAAAAATGAATGTATGTACAAAACAAGTGAACTGCACATTCATACATGAACAGTTTAAAATAAATCCTAAATTGATGTTTCCTCTGACTCTGCAGGAATAATAAAAAAATACACCAAGGGCCTTCCCGACATCTTAAACATAATTAAATAAAATTATTATAGTAGCTTTTAATAAAAACAAACTGCTAAAAAAAGTGTTGCATGGTAGGGGAATAAACTATGCATTAAACAGATCGAGAAGATTGAGTTATAAAAGCAAAAATTATGGGAATAGTGTTGTTAAATTGTAACATTAAGTGAGATTTCTAGGAATGTGCGTTTCCCAGGTGAAAACTTACAGATAAGAATATTTCACCATTTTTCAATGAAAAAGTGTCTCAGATTTAACTGGAATGGGTATGATAATTAATGGCTTAAAAAATAAACACCCGATGATATTTTAAAAGAAAAAAAAAAAAGTCTGTAAATTAAATCATTTTACCAAACTGAAATAACCCTTGCAGATTTTGGAGTTACTTATTAAAATGAGCCTAACTGGCCCAAAGAAATATAAAAACAAAATACTGAACCCCAAACACAAAAAGCATGAGGAAGGAAAGGAAATGGTTCCTGAATGAGTTTTTAGTTGCACCTGGTGTGTGTGTGCATGAGAGATGGAATAAGACAGAAGCTGTAAGTGAAGGTGAACAGGCCCTTTGGTTGTCTTTCACACCCTCCTTGGGGCTGCCACCTTTGTCGGCTCCACTGGGCTGCACGCTGTACTCTCAAGTAGGTGGCTACGGGATCCTTATGTCTGATGCAAACTTAGAAGACGTGATTATTATGATGCCAACCAGTTAAGCTATTATAGAAATAAGTCTGACAGGATATTCAGCGAGGCTTAGGAGTACACCTTCTAAGAAAAGCTTTTTGAGCCCTTTACATGTCACAAAGCCTGAAATGATGCCTCTTGCAAAAGGGGAAGGGGGCGTCGCAAAAAGGCCATCACATGAAAACACCCAAAAGAAAATTATTGCAATGGGGTTTGACTAATCATAACATGATTCTGGATCCCTTCTCTCCCACCCAGGTGGTTTAAAACTGTGACGGACCGCTGCCCTTAAAGTCAGAAAAGGGCTTCTTAGCCAAAGTCTTAAGCGGAAACTACAAGAAAATTCTTTGCTTTCCCTCCATGAACTTTCCAAATTCTACTTACATTTTTAAAGCATTTGTGCAAATTCTTTGGCTCATTGGGTTTTAATCTTTGGGACTTTTTTTCGTTGTTTTTAGAAAAATGCCTGTTATTCCTTGTATCACCTAGACCATTTTCCTAGCTGATTTTTTTTTTTTTTAATCAGGAACGACAAATGGAGTCGTGGCGAGTCGAGAGTTGGTAGACGAGCAGAGCTTTTTCCTTCTCTACGTTATAACCCGGGGGTACCTTTACACAGTAAAGACCTTTAGATTTTGCTCGCCATTTCATTTCATTCCCCTTACTCGGTTCTGGAAGGTGACGGCGAGCAGTGGCTACATTTTTAAAAAATCAAAGCTCTATTTGGTTGCTTTTTATTTGGGGGGGGGGCGCAGATTTGTTTTTTAACGCTAAAAAAATTACTAGACACCATAGTTGCTGTTGAAAGAAAAGTTAAGTCAAGCAGATTGGAGGAAGGAACACGGAAAATGGGGGAAACGAATAAAAGCCTTCCGTGCAAACGCTCCCGTTCGGGGTCCACCTTAATTTCCCTGCACAGCAGATGCGGGCGACTGCCCTCCGCGCCCGCACGAAGAGGGGCTTTCCAACAAGAAATGAGAAACCTCCTCGAAACTTCAGCGTGAGTTTTTTCTCCCACTGCCGCCGATCCCGCGCCCAGGACTCCTTTCACTTCCCTAGGCACCGCGTGCGGGCCGGGATGCCGACTTCGGCGCGGGGCAGCGCGCCCCAGGACCGCGCGGTAGCGCCGCGCCGAGCTCTCCGACGCCAGTCGCGCAGGCCCGGCCCGGGTCCAGCGGAGCCCCTGAGCCGGGACGCGCGGGGGTCCCTCGGGCCCCCAGGCCCGACCGCGCCGCTCCCGCCGCCCGCGTTGCAGCTCCCGGGCCGAGCGAGGGAGCGAAGTACAAAGGCGGGCGCCCGGGCCGCAGAGGGAGGGAGGGAGGCCAGAGGGGAGCGGGGTGGGCGCGCCGGCCGCGAGGAGCCCGCCCCCGCCCCCCCCTCGCCTGCCGGCCCGGCCGCCCCAACAAAAGACCCCAGCGCCCCGGCCGCCTCCGTTCTGGCCGCGCACCGCGGGCGAGGGGCTTGTGCCCCTGGGGCTGCATTACCTGGTTGCAAAGGGTTAAGCGGTCCTGTCAGCCCAAGTTCATGGTTGGCTTCCTTAGCAGGGTTCACGTTGGGGGATCGGCAGAGACCAGGGGAAAACCAGCCAAACACACGGAGAGAAAACGCCCAACTCCGACTGTGCTCCGTCCGCGAGAGTCTCGCTCCTCCCGTCCTCGCGAACGTCTCAAGCGGCTGCACGAACCAGATCCGTGCCGGAGCGGCAGCCTCGCCGCGGCCGGGAGCCGGCGCCGCGCACATCCAAGCGCGGCCGAGCCAGGCGGGCGGCGGCGGCGGCAGCGATCACGCCCGGCCCGCGGCCTCCGGGCCGCTCCTGCGACGTGCGGGGCGCGGCGGGGACCCGAGCGCCGTCCCCGGCGGGCCTGTGGGCGGGCGAGGCGGCTAGGAGCGGCCCGAGCCGCGGCCGCGGCGCGCGGAGCTAAGAGCTAGGCGGCGGCGGCGGCGACAGGACAAAGGAGACCATGTGCGGAGGGAGGGCGGAGGAGGAGGGAGGGGAGGAGGAGGGCGCACCGCGGCGGCGGCGGCGGCGGCGGCGGCGGCGGCGGCTCCTGCCCGGCGCTGCCTCCGGCTCCGCGACCGCCGGGCCCGCCTCTCCCGCAGCGCCGCGGGCCGCCCGGTCCTGGTCCCGCCGCCGCCGCCGCCGCGGTAGAGGACGAAGGTCCGGGAGTCTTTATTTTGGGCCGACCTCGCCGGCGCAAGGCGCGGGGGGCGCTGCGGCGGCCGGGGCGCCGGGCAGGCTGCGCGGAGCCGACGGCGCCTCCTGGCTGGAGCTGGCTGGCGGGCGGGCAGCCGGGAAGCGCCCTGGGCTGGCTCGGCTCCGGCCCGCGCTCCGCTCGCAGGCGCCTGCCTCTGCCGCCGGCTCACAGCTCAAGTGAACTCCATCGGCGGCCGTCGCCGGCGCTGGCTGGACGGGTGGCAGCAGGAGTATGCGGCGGCCCCCGGCCCCCAGGCTCCGGACTTTGCTCCCCGAATGCGCCGAGCGTGCCTCCTCCAGACGCTCGCAGCTCAGGGCGCGCGCGGGACTTCCTCGGCGCGCAGAGCCCGAGCCGCCCGCGCCACCGCCCCTCCTCCGTCCCGCCCCGCGCGCCCCGCCCCTCGCCGCCCCTCCTCTCGGCCCCCGAGCCCGGTCGGCCCCGCGGGGGCTCAGTCCCCGGGCGCGACATCGACAGCTGTCGTTCCCCCCGCCCCCCGCGGCTCGGGCCCTAGGTCCCCAGGCTGCCTTCCTGGCGGACGGGCGCGGCGGGAACTGCAGCGCTCCGCTCCGCGCCCTCTCTGCAGTTGTGGCTTCCAGTATTGAGCCGAGGCAGGGAAAGGCCACTAGGCCCGCAGCCTGGGGTTCAATTGCAACTAGACCAGTCCCATCTACACAGAGCAGACTCTCTGGGCATCAGTGAGGGATCAATGAGAAAGTGATGTGTGTAAAACACATGGCACATAGTAGGTGCTCAATACAAAATAATAAGTACGCTATTGAAAATGGAGGAGGGGGGGTCAGAGTCTTGTACTAGAACAAAAAGGTTTTAATCTAACCTCATCTCCACCATGATCAAAGACTGAATGCAGTTTGTTAGGTCTTAAGGATAATTGAATGCATGAACCGGGCATTGAGAAAGCCCCCTCTCCCCTTATTCTTCAAATCCACTGACAAAGTGGAGCTGGTTGGTTCCCCTGGCATCTACCAGATGCAGGGAAAGGATTAAATCACTGCTACAGCCTCACCACATGGGCAGCAATTACTATCGTCCTAACATTTGTCATCATTGTGTTCTCTAGTGTAGGGCCTGGAAGCGGGGTGGGGGCGCTCAATGACCACAAACTTGGCCCTTGGTGGATTTCCCTTGAACAGCCCACTCCTGCCAGAGCATACCAGCCCCCTTATGTCCAGCCTGGTAGCCCCCTCTGCAGGCTTCTGGCCTCCTTATTCACTATCCCAACCACAGAGGCCCTGAAAAAGCACTAGGCCATACATGGAGGTGAGGGGACTCTCTGCAAATCTTTGGAGTGTTAATTCCACACCTGCACCATGCCAGGGTCCCTCTATGGTACACAGAAAAAATTGCTGTGATTTTCCCTCGCAAGCAAGGCCTAGACCGCATCTGGGAGAGTTAGGGTGGAGTGGGCACACCAGGGAGGAGCAAGAGGAAAGGGGCAGTTCCCAATTTCCTTTCCAGAGCCACTGTTACCTGGTGTGCAGCTGAGAAGAGAGCAAAGGAACAGGCTTGGGAGACCTACACTACATACCAATGACATGAAGACTGGTTCAAAGCAACAATGCCCATTCCTCACCTCTTTGAAGTTGAACATCCATCACTGTGTGATTTCATGGCACTCTTGAAAAATGTCTCAAGGGGAAAAAAAGGGGGCATTTGCTGTATGGCATACTTCTTTTTCTTTAGTCTCCAAATACAATTCATTTTGGAAATAAGAAGGTTTCTCTCTCTCTAGCCTCATGTCCTCCTCAACTGCTAGCATCTCACTGTGTTTCAAAAAACAACTTTTTTTTTTTTAAAGATAGGTAGTAGAGAGAGGTGTTTTTCTCCAAACCTATCCCTAGAGGATCAGAAGAAAAGGTGCTTTGGAAGGCTTAAGTTTGGAGTTGGATTTTCCAATGGCTTATACAATGTCACGAAACCCAGCTGAGGCCCTTCAGCTACAGAGCATTCATTCTGAAGCTGTTTCTGCAATACCCAGATAGCTCAAAGGCAAATATTAAATTTTCAAGAAAAGACATTAAAATGTTGTTTCTCTTGGAGCAATCAAATGGGATGGTTTTCTTGTCTTGTTGCTCTAATAAAATCAATATTACAGAAAAGAAATTGCCAGAGCTCCTGCCAGGTACCCCTCAGGGTAAACTGAGACACACAAAAGCATGGGCAACTTAGCTGACCAACTAAAACAAGCACTTAGCCCTCTGAAGTGCTTTTCTCAGGCAGCATTTCTGACACTTAGCATGCCTTGAATTAGATTGTCATCTCTGATTATCAAGAATTAGACCACAGATGAAAGCCTGGGAGAGGTCTGCATGTGTCCCTGTATCTTGATTATTTGTAATTGGGAGGAAGGCGGAAACGCCAATAGCCAAGCCTCTAGAGAATCCACAGAATGTGGCTTCTGCAGTGTCCACATTCAGCTCCCCTATGCCCCATGCCATGTCACAGCCCACCACTGCCACTTTGCTTCATTTCTCAGCCTCTCACCAGACACCTAAATGAGTCTATTCTGATTGGTTTCCAAGTTGCCCTATTCCCCTGTTTTCTGGGAGGGAGAGAATCAATAGCAAAATTGGAAGGGAACAGGTACAGGACAGCATCAGAAGCACAGAGATGGAAGACGGAAAACAAACAAACAAACAAACAAAAGGGATAATCTACACAATGGATAATTGGATATCCTGGTCTGAGAGCTGACTTTCAAGAATCAAGATTTATTATGGGCCGGCTGAGTGGCTCAGTTGGTTAAGAGTTGGCTTACAGCTTGAGCTCTGAGCAAGAGGGCCGCAGGTTCGATTCCCATATGGGCCAGGGAACGCTGTGCCTGAGCTGAGCTGTTGCTGAGCTGCCAACAGGTGGCATGATGGCTCAGCTGGTGGTATACCAACAAGATTGCCTGTTCAGTGGTGGGCTATGCCCACCCGCAACTAAGACTGAACTCAGCACCTTGAGCTGAGCTGCCGCCTGGATGGCTCAGAGGATAGAGTGTGAGCTCTTAAAAACAAGGCTGCTTGGGGCCGGCTGAGTGGTCTGGTGGTTAAGAGCTGGCTTGGGAAGCCAGCGGCCCCGGTTCAGTCCCACATATGAGGGCCAGTGATACTGCCCTCAAAACAAAACAAACAAAACAAAACAAGGCTGCTTGTTCAACTCCCACATGGGATGGTGGCTATTCCCACCTGCAACTAAGATTGTAACACAGCACTTTGAGCTTAGAGGCCACGAGCTGCCGACGGGAGGCCATATGGCTACTGGCGCCCTCCACAACGAAGATGGAAGAACAACAACTTGGCTGGTTCCCTTCCCCAATTCCCTAACACTGTTTCCCTCCCCCAATTCCCCAATAAAATCCTTAAAAAAAAAAAGATTTACTATAATTTTTTCCTTGAGAAACTTAGCTTTCCTTTATTGGAATTTTTAATCTAAACAGTAGAAAATCAAAGGCTGGCATCTATCATGTCTGTACCATTCAGAAAGTTTAATACACTAGCACTAATGGCTTCTTAACGTCACCTTCAGCCTCTGAACCAGATCTAAGGAGAGCAAGTCTTACAAAATGGAGACCCTAACAAGGAGCAGATAGCAAGAATACTGGACTCAGTGGTCTTTCTGGTGTTAGGTCAACTATTTCAGAAACAAAAACAATTTTTGATGTATGACCAAAGACCTTAGCTAAGTTTATGATTAACTAGCTAAAAGTAAAACAAAATAAAAAACAAAGCCATGCTAAATTAAAACATGGAGTCATTTCCTTAAATCTCAAAATATATCAAAATATATTTAAAGATAAGCTAAGTTCTTCTAAATCAATCTTAAATGGCAGAGTTTTAAAACATAAAAATGTGAGGGCTAGCCGAGTGGCGCAGTGGTTAAGCGCTGGCTTGGGAAGCCAGTGGCCCCGGTTCGGATCCCACATATGAGGGCCAGTGTCACTGCCCTCAAAAAACAAATAAAAAATAAAAAATAAATAAAACTTAAAAATGTGAGATTTGATTCAATTTGATTTGATTCAGACTGAGACTAAACATTTCCTGGTAAGATATTTCTTATAAATTCTGCTCTTCTGTTGACCATCATATACAGAAAAAGTTCATTAATTTCATGGCATTCTCCCTTATAAAAATACTGAACTTCAGGCACTTCCTAAAAGGACATGTACTGGGTGATTCTTGGGGTGGTTTAATAAGAGGAAATCTTCACAAAAAATTCTTCAAGCTTTTCTATTTTAAATTATGTAGTTGGAAAAGACCATGAGAGGGGAGTGATAACACAGTTCTGTCTCAAACTAGCCTTCGGAAAGATGTCATCCCCCTGGGTTATTTTTGTGTCTCCAGGAAGCTTGATCTTTGCAAATTCTAAAGCTCTTCAAGTTTTGAAAAATACAAGTTTCTGTCTCTTCTTCGGGTAAAGGTTAAGAGCCACCATCTGGCTGCCATCACGGCCCTGTCATATGAGTTAGAAGACCTTGGGAAAATCTCTTCACTGTGCATGCCTTATTTTCCACCTCTGTAAAATGAGATGACAACAGTTCCTGAACCTCATAGGGCTGCTGTCAGTCACAGTAGCTGGCACTTCGCAAATGGAAGGTGTGTTGGCTATTATGGTTAAAGATGACACTCTTATTTGGACTGCTGTGGAGAACAACGAAATTATAAAAGTATATTCTGGTATGGCTGCAATGTACATGGCCATACCTCCTATTGGAGTCTCTCAATAGAGACCACCACAGTGACAATAAAAATAACCCCATGAACATCAAAAGTGACACTAATTCCCAAAAGTGGTGACAGTGGTTTGCACCATCTGTATGAGAAAGCCCCACCTTCACACAGGCATGACTGCAAACAGTCCCTCCAGATGTGATCAGAACCTGGATATTGAAGAGCTGGGTCAGGGGTTTAGGCTGGGGGCTGGGAGTGACACAGATCTTCCTGATACCTTATAAAGTCCATTCTTGAGTCAAGCAAACTGTTATGAGAGTTCACCAAGCTTTAACATGAGATCAGTCTCCTAATAGTGAGGGCTTCAATTTCTTAAAACATAAAACAGCATTCATCCTAATTACATAACCGGGGCATGTTAAATGGTAACTTCCAGTTTAAAAGGGCCTACAGATTTGCTATGACTATAAATATGGTTTCTTACCGGTACAGAAGCGTGTTTTGTTTTTTGTTCCTTTTCTCAATGTGGGATACTCACCACCTCCATTTGATTTTAAATTCGTCCCCACAAAGACGGACTCGTGTGTCTTATTCACCCCATAGCCCTAGCAGCAGTATAAGGGCAGACATTGCCTGGAGATGGGTGTCTGGCACTGTATATCCATCTGTGCGGATGGAATGCCAGCCTGTTCCCTGTGACATGCCTTCTCTCTGAACCTACCTGGTTTCTTGGGGGATCTAATTCACATCTGGGCACATGTTCATATGTCATGTACCCAGCCCAGTACTAGCAGACCTATCTCAGTAAATGCATGATGAGAGAGAATGAATAGGTGACTGAGATTTTCCCAGCCTGCCAGTAAGGCTGGGACACCTGACAAGTGTCTGGGTAGCTGATAAAACGGATAGAGACTCAGGGATGAAGACAGCTGCTGAGAAGCCCAGAGGGACCTGCAGTTGGACTGAGGTACCTGCAGCTCCTTGCCCACGTGGGCCACCAAGGGACCTAGTGTGGGGAACTGGAGTCAACAGGTTACTCACCAGGAAAACCCCCCCCCATTGCCAAGGTTGTAGGGCTTCGCATCTCTGTTAATACCTGACACTGTGTCTTCTATGCTGTCCAGCCCAGGAGATTAAAACTCTTTCTGGGTGCCTGGGATGTGTCCTGTGGAGGCCAATTCCTTTTAAACTACAGGTTGTGATTTCATCCTCTAGAGATGCATGGCTAGCCAACCTTGGGTGCCAAGAGCCCTCTGCTCTGTGCCCCCCACCTCTTCTAAATAAGGGATTTTTAGAGGCATGTTTGTTACTTATCACTCTGAAAGGAGACTGCAATAGCTCTTGCCCTCACTGGTGTAAAGTGAGAGCCTCCACCATTAGATGCCTGTGTTGCTACAATTGATCATCGGGCCACAACAAGAGGGAAGTAAATAAACCGACTGGGTTAGTTTATGATGCACACTATTGAGACGCAGGGCGAAATAAATATTTTCCAAGAGTGGAAGTCAGGAAAAAGAATTTTACTTCCAAACTTCACAGTATACTATAAACTACAAAGGGAACAAAGTATAAAAAAACCCATCAAACATCTCTTACTTAACCTCCAAACCTACATTAAGTTATTAATATTCAGAATCCGACAATCCCACAAAGAGAGGCAATGAAAAACAAAAATACATCCAATCTCTGCTCATGTCACCAATGAGCTTCCTTTTTACAGATCAGGACGATGGGGCCATGTCTTCTTGGGTTTCCCTGTGCTTTGCTTAGTTCTCCATCATACCACTTAATACTCATGAGTGTGTAATTATGGGTCTAGAGACCTGCGTTTAATACCGAGTCCGTGCTCCTGGAGGACAGAGGTACTCTCACCGCCTTAGTTACCTGCTCAAATCTCCAATACCTGTCTCCTCTCACTATTTCCACAGGGAAATGGGGGTGGAATAGGAGACCAGAGGTAATGAAAACGAAAAATGTGTACAAAATGTCTGCATGATTTAAAAGGATGGGCGGAACAAAATGTGTAAATAAGTCAATGAAGGTGATACATTGAGGAAAGTAATGTGGTAAATTGAAAAGAAGATGCTCTTGGCAAGGCATTTCTTTTAGCTGTCTTTGTATAAATCACCCCAGAATCTGATTCTTAAATAGGCTTGCTGGATATTATTATAATTCATGGTCCTTGGCCTGGTGGTTAGAAGTGGCGGCTGAAGTTACAAGGACATGCCTTTGAATCCAGTCTCTATCACGACCGCTGGTTCCTCTTGAATGGTTACTTAGCTTTTCCTAGGGCTCATTTTCTGCATCTGTAAAATGGAGCTAGGAATAGAATTTAACTCTCACAGAGTGCTGTTGTAAACTTTAAATAAAAGAATGCATTATGATGAAACTTGTTGCTGTGCTTTTCATACAAGGATGGCTGGTTAGAAAGGCCTTTACATTGGTGCCAGCCATTTCTCTGTCTACGGGGCAAGTGAGAGGTAGCTGGTCTAGTGGTTAAACACTTAGCTACTGATAGAACTGCTGGTTTCAACTCTCGGCTTACCTTCCACTCCCACTTACTAGCTCTGTAATGGTGAAAAGACAGCTTTGTGTCTCTGTGCCTCAGTTTCCTCATCCAAAGAACAGGGCAATAACAGCACATACTGTTATTATAGCGAGGACTCAATAAATGAGCACCTGTGAAGTGCTTGGAGCGGCACCTGGTCTTAATGAGCTGCCAGCCATCTAAGAGCAGATGTTCTCAGGTGCGGTGCTCCTCAGTTTCCTAAACGAAGGTGGTCAGGCACCCACTCCTTTAAGACCCTGTATGGTGGCATGACAAAGGCAGTCTTGCCATCCTCTGCTGGCCAGATGGGCTGTAAGGCTGAATGAAGGAGGACTGAGCAGGGGGACACGGTGGTGGGGCTGTCATGGCAGCCATTTTCAAAAAAGAGCTACAGCGGGCTGGCCGAGTGGCGCAGCGGTTAAGTGCTGGCCTGGGAAGCCAGCGGCCCTGGTTCGGTCCCACATGTGAGGGCCAGTGACACTGCCCTCAAAAAAAAAAAAAAAAAGCTACAGCCTTGGGAAAGGGGCCCCATAAGAAGAGCAGTTCCTGTCATCACTGGTAGGGGTGCAACTGTCTGTATTTCAACAGAGGCACTAAATGGCTATGTCCAAAAGAGCTGCTGTGGGAAACCGGGGCTGCTGGGGCACTCATCGTGTTTTCCGATTTTCTACGTAAGAGACATGAGTTCAGATGGAATGAGCTCCCTAAAATGTTCAACAGTGAAGTGGAGAGAGGGGGTCCCTGGAAGCCACCCTACATCTTCCTCAGCTGCATGCCTGAATGATTCATATGAACAGTGAGGTATAGCCTTCCTTGGCCTCCATCCATCTTCACCATTAACCAAGTCCTACCAGGTACAGTATCATATTTTCAGTTAAATTTTGCTTGGAGAGAAACTGTTCTTCTGCATCTGATTGGAGAGCCCTCATTTCCAGCTTTAGTTAGTCCCAGGGAAAGGCTGTTGCTATTCTTAGTCTGGGTCAGGCTTCACGTGTGATTCTCACCTTCATTTCAGTGCCTTGAAATGGAAGGGAGGGGGAAACCAACAAACAAACTAGTGAACCCTAAACCAGGAAAAGAGCAAGGGCCATAAATTATCCACCACGATGCCTTTCACTGGTTCTAAGATCAGCCTTTCATAAGGGTACTGCCGTGCGTGCTTATAGTAACACACTTTTTTCAAAATGTTTACAATTATTATGCCATCTGCTTTTATATCAACCCTGTGAGGTAGACATAATAACTGCTATTCTCCTTCACCTTTCAGACGAGGCAACTGATACAGGGGGTATAAGAACGCCCTTTCGAAGTGGGGAGTCAGGATGACAGCCCAGTTCTAACAGAGTGCAGCATCTTCTTCACTCTCCTATGTGCTACCATCCACACTACTGGGTGAGTCTTAATGTCTCACTCCTTCGACCAAACCTGGAATTTCACATACTCTCATGGCTGAGATATTTCCATTCTAGATCTAAGTCAAAATAAATTCTGATAGCTGAAATGCCAAGGAGTTTTAAGATCCAAAGTGTCATGGTAAAGCTGTGTCTAAGCTATGTGAATACTACTAGGATATGTGATTAGTTTACCTTCATAGGTTTTGTCATTTCAACCATCATTGACATTCATGTTAAGGTAATGTGCAAAAGTAATGAGAAATCATGACCAACTGCCTGTCAGCACATCTACCCTACAACTTACCTTCAAAGGGTTTGCTATCTTGTCCTGGAAACATGGTACCTGAAAGTATTAATAATCCTTAGGGCACTGGAAATTCTACCCCTCCATCTATATTAGCACACATGGGCCTAACAAAGCTTTGGTGCTTTCATGTTAGCCTCATTACGGAGTATCCTGGTGGTCCAAATATTTACTCGCAGAAATTCTTGTCAGGTAAGAATGAATCACTTGCTTTTACTGTTTTGGTGAATCATACAGCTGCTGGGGTGCTAGGTGGGAAGCGAGAACGTCAAAGAACTCCCTTGGCTTAGCTTTTCTGAAAGCATTCACCCTTGTGTTGGTCTAGTTTTTTCTCCCTGTCCCTTCCTTCCACACTATCAGAATGAGTGGTAAACTCTAATATGGCCATTACAATAGCCTCTGTCTTTGTGGCTGCATGAGTCAATCAAGCATACTTTGTAAATGGTCAGCTGACATACACATGCCAATTGCTCTGATCATACACTGCTGACACACAGAGGAAGCACAAGCCTGCCTGCCTATAAAGACCTGCTAACTCCTCGCTGCTCCTGGAGAATCTCCATTTACAGACCTTTGTTGAAAATTATTCACACAAGCAATTTCTTCTGCTGCTCTAAACATAACTTATCTTGAAGGTTTCCTTAGGAAAAGCTATCCAAGAAAATGTCTGACATGTATTACCTGTTTCTTGGCTTATTTCTGAACACTGTCATTCCTTTTCTTTATTGAGAACAGGATACTGCTTTGAGGAGCAAAGGTGCAATTCCTCGAGGGCCAGGACTGTGCCCTTCCCCACCCCAACATCATCATTTCTCTTAGCAACTAGTACAGCACTCTTAGGCCTTATGGGTGATACGTGGTCAATAAACAATGGTCAGATCAATGAGTTAAAGAATAAATGACCATAACTCTGCCAATTAAAACAAAAGAGAATGAAGGCATTATCTCAAAAGTAAACTGAACTGTAAAGTCCTTTCCACAAACTGCCAACAGTTTAGGATTTCACAGAATATAGAAACCCATCATCATAAGGCTACAAACAAAGCACATACAAATTCTCTTGAAAACTGGTTACTAATTAAAATACCACAGCAACTATTGTGGTAGCTACTCTCTAAATATGGCCTCAAATAATCCTGGATGTGCCTGCCATTCTTCCATGAGAAGGTGGAGCATATTTCCTCTATCTTGGAACCTGGGCTGGACCTGTAACTGTTTGGACCAATAGAACATGGAGGAGGTGACATGGAACTTCAGAGCTTAGGTGTTGAGACGGCCTGGCAGCTTCTGCTTCTCTCCTCTCGCAACCCGGCCACCATGTTGTGAGGAAGCCCAAGCAGGCCCTAATGAAGGCCATTTACTGCTTCAGGACTAAAGCGCTAGTGCGTTCCTAGGCAACAGCAGTAATGTTACCGGCCAACTGAGCAGCACCAACCCCCACCACTGAAAAACTTTAATGTTTTCGTTTCTATAGAAATGTTAAGTATAAAAATGTTAAGTCTCCTCCCTAGTTCTTTAGTTGCTTAGCTCTTGGGCTTTGATTGCTCTTCTAACCAGTTTGTGAATCTTGGACTGAAGATCCCCCTTGCTTCTTAATTGCTTTGTAAATCAGTTTCTGAATCCTAAACAATAGAAGTCTCCTACCCTTGGTTCAGATAACTAGTTGAAAGCCTGAGACTTCCTAATATCCCCCAGGCCAGGAAGCTAAATGTCAAACCCATTCTGTGTCCAGACAACTGACTCCACCTGAGTGATGGACTGAATAGCCACAAGTTTCGTAAGAACTAACAGATTTATATTTTTGTCCTCATTCAGGAGCCTTGAGGATACAGGGGATACCCCAACAAGCAAAGAAGCCAACACGGTCTTCCAGGTGGAGCTTGAGACCCCTTCCTCTCATCTGAGATCAGCTAGGGTGAGAGTTCCGTGAACCCCAATAGGCAGGGACAGCTCTACGCCCCTGCCCAGCAGGAAGCAGATTCAGAAGCAGAGACCTCCTGTCCCTCAGCTTCCCACAGAGATTTTATGGGGATCACGTCTCTCAAGGAAAAACTAGGCAGGTAGTTAGAGGCAGGCATTGGGTCTCTGCATTCCTGCACGTCCCAAAGAGTGTGACCGCCTGGGGGACATCCCCTCTCCACCCAAAACTCCCCTTTGTATTGTAATTACCTACCCCTGCGGGAAGAGCAAATGGGCGCAAAATATCCCACTAGATCAGACCAGTCACTCACACCTACACAGTACCTCTTGTTAATCACAGAGGCCAATCAAGTGGTCCTATGCCCAGGAAGAACAGCCCATCCTGGAGAAAAAGGATAAAAACCCTAAGTCCTGGGAGGGAAGCATGGCTGCTACTGCTACTTCTGCTGCTGCTTCTTCCCTTTGAAGCCTCAGCTTTGCATGTGCCCCCTCCACACTCTTTGGTAATGAGCCCTTGGGCCATCTTCTCGTACTCAGGTCTACTTTTGCTTCTGGGTGTACTGTCTTTTCTAATAAACTATTTTACTGCTTTACCCTGGTATCTCATTCAATTCTTTGCTCGAGTTGCCAAGGACCTGGACTTTGCGCCGAGAAAGGCCCACTCTCCCACAACAGTAACAACACGCCAGTCCTGAGAACTAGCATCCTGGGTAGGCTCCTCCAGCCTAGCTGAGCTTGCTGAGTGGATGCTGTGTGGAGCACAGAGAAACTGTCTCTGCAGAGCCCTGACCAAATTGAAAAATTGTGAGCAAATAAGTAATTGATGTGTTTTAAGCTATTAACTTGGTAGCTTGTTACAAAGCAATAGGTAACATCCATCTTGATCAGCTCCAACATTCAGAAAAAGGGAGAAGGTGAACACATGCCAGGGAGAGACACATCCATAAGCATCACCTTTTGCTTTCTTGCCTTTGCAAGGGAATGACAAGGACCATGAAGTTAGAGAAAGAAGACCAGTGAACTAAAGATAAATCATGGCAACAAAAAAATCCAGAAATAAGGAAAATCTTTGTCAACGTAAGGAAAAGTTCTCTACTTGATCACTTAGAAGAAAACTTAACATGACAATGTTAATGAAAGAATAAATCTGATGGCCCCTTTCCTTTTGGAGGCTGTGAATGTTTGCAAAACTAACAAGTCGTTAGTAATCCCTTCTTCTATCTAAAACAGATTGCTGTTTTAAGCACAGCCTCATGAAACTGCAGGTTCAAAGGAACCTGAAACCAAATTAGCATAAAATCTGGAATTCTCATTTCCACCAAATGCACAGCTGCCATCTGACAGCTCTTCTGTGATTTTCATTTCAAATAGAAACCGAAAGTAGCTGAGGTGGCGGGTGGTGGTGGGGAGAGGGGTGCTCCATGCTTCTTCTACTCTTCCCTTCCTCCCACAAACTCTCACATTCAGGAGACAGTCCTCAGGCTTCCCTAAAACCTTCCGTAATGAACCCCCTGTGTAGCAACCTGCCAACAAAACCAGTGGGGAAAAACCCAGAGCCAGGGACAGCTTATAAGTAAGGAGGGTTGGGGGTTGTCCATATGATATGAATACTTTGCTAACAGTTTTAAGAATGTTAAATATTTCAAAGTAAATTCACACACATGAAAAAAAACACCAGTTGAATCTGCCAGCACTGAGCTGGGGGAGGCAGGGATGGGGGGTAAGCAGGCAGGGCACCCTTTCCCAGGTTTTGCATTACAAATGCCAAGAAACCCACACTCCACACAACAAAATTTAAACAGCAGGTATGCTCATTCTCTTTCCCAATTCACTTAACACTCCCAGCTTTCTCCTTAGGTAATGACAACTCTAAGCAACTACGTTCAGTTCTGGACAAACCCAAGGAGTGGCTGCTGTGCCTGCTGCTGAAAAGCCATCACCTCTGGGACAAAGAGTGACGTGTCTTTGTATAGGGAAGGGCAAAAAAACCCAAAAAACAAAACCATGTATCTGATCTCCCAGAGGAGTACCTGTGCTAGAAGTGGATTTTCTCATCCCAGTAGGGAGGGTACATTTGCCCAGAGCCATCCCAAACTTCCTCCTCTGATCCCCATGAGATGAACTGCAAGACTTAAGTGACAGCTGGTGGGGCCGCATCAATAGCATAAGAAAAGCAGGCTGTGCCCGCCAGGGGAGCCAGAGGCACGGCCCTCTCTTCCTCTCTCACACACTGCCCCCAGGCCTGCGGGGTTCACCGTCTGCCACGCCCCACTCGGAGCCATCTGCTCCAGAAGTTAACTTAACATCCACCACTGAGGCAAGGGACCGGGAGGGGCCCTGTGGGCCAAGTGTGGCAGCCGAGAAATTCACGGGGGTGCATGTGGACCTTCAGGGGCTCACTCTCACCCAGGTTTGCACCTCCTATACAGTTCCTCTACTGTGAGGTTACAACTTTTCATATTCAACAGGAGAAAAAAAATTTAGTGAGCATCTGGTATTTATACAGAATCTTAGAGGGAGCTGACGGATTTAATTACAAGTGTTAGTACAACAGGAAAATTGTAGCCAGGCTTTCAGATAGCCACTCGTCTATAAGTAACAAGACTTTCCTTTGTGCTGCTGGTAAAGAATGCGATCTATTTTCCCAGCAATGAGCTTTCCTGGAGAAGGGGAGGCTGGAGAAAACACAGTTGTTGGCTGGTAGCTTTTTAAAAAAAATTATGATGTTGTCCTTCTTATACAAAGATCGAGCTACAAACAACATGCTGAGTTGTTTTAACATTTGCACTAGTGGTGATGGATTTTCTCTTGTTACCAGTGCTCACTTATAGCTGACAACATGCATTTGTGACATGGCTGGCTGGGTTTACAGGCACACCATGTGGCCAGGAAGAGGAGTACAAATGACTGACCAGTACGAGGGTTAGAGAGTGACCAGAGCCTCATTGGCAGCAGGCTCTGGTGAGTTTTAAAAAATGGTTGCCAGGCTATCGCATACTCTGACAGGGATGACACGGTGTTGAAAGAGACCTGGGCCCAGTTAGCAAAGTCAGGAGACCGGGGCTTAGGTTAGGCCTAGTCCCCAGTGTGGCTCTGGGTAAGTCACAAAGCCCTTCTGTCGTCATGCAGATGTGTACAGGTTGGGATGGACAATCTCTCTCACTCCTTTCCATACAGAGGATCTTGTGGTTCTAAATGATCTAATATCTAGCTTATAAACAGAGAACAGTCACTGCCTTAGGAAATAACATTTTCCTCTTTCCATTTTCTTGGAGTTTATGTTATTAATTTCTAAGTAGGCCATACTGTTTGACTTACCTTTTCTGCCCCCTGCCCCCCCCCCCAGAATTTCCTGATAAATCAATGAAATGTCAGAAGTACACTATGGTTTGCATTTAATCCTTCCAACTGGTAAGTACAATTTAACTTCCTCATCAAAACAGTCAAGACATATGTGAGCCTCTTGAGCTCTGTGCCTCTGTCACTTGGTACCACGGGCCCATTAAACACATTTGTCAGCTTTGAGTTTTAAAAGCAAAACCAAAAGGGTAAATGTGTCCTCACGCACTCTTTAATCTGAAATCCACAGGGGAAGGACTTCAGAAAGAAAGGGGAAAAAAATACACATACCCTCCCTAAACTACCCACCCCCCCACCACCCCCAAACACACACAAATCAGAACCCTGCTAAATTCAAAGCTGGGCTTTGTCTTAATCAGACCATTCCTAGCCAAGGCCATATGCAGGCCACATTGGGAACCAATTTAGTCATTTCTGACTTCTCAACAATCAAATAAAACAATAAATAGCCTGAACTGGGCTTGAAGGGGAAGAGGACCACATGTATTTCCTCTCAGGACTCTTTTTTTTAACATGAAAGTTTGGCTTGAAAAGAACTTATTGCACAGACACATGTGGCCTCAATAGGAAGATCTTTAACTGATGAGACAGATTCCAGATTCAAGCACACAATATCAGGATTTAAATCCCCAGAATTTGGTAATGGAAAGTTTGGGTCACATTAAGGGCTGTGGGATCCAGGGTAAGATTTAGTTTTCAATTGGCCTCTCGAGCAGGCTGAGCATCCCCCTAAGAAGCACCATATGTCTCAGATTCCACCTCCTTCCTTCTCCCCTGGCAATTCCCATTTGATGGGCCAGAAAATTCTTGGCTTCAGACCACTTCCCTGTGTATTTATTGTTGACTCCCATCCTTAGAATTATTTTTTTTATGCTCTGTTTTAAAATGTGTCCCAAGTTTCTATTTTGAAAAATCTCAAACTTATAGAAAAGATGAAATGCTGGTGTGAATAACACCCCAAACCCTTCACTTATATTCCTCAGCTGGTAACTTTTTGCCACCTTTACTATCTCTTCTTATTGTTGAATTGTCTTACAACACACATACTGTGAGGTATCCATTCAATGATCTATTCAGATTGTGTTGGTATGCAGGGAAGGCAAGCTCTCTCAGCTTTCCTTCTAGTGCTTTCCTCATGGGTGGTAATCTAAGTGGTTAGCATGTAAGGTCCTGGGCCGTGTTTACTGGTGGATGGGGTCCCTGTATGTTGAAAAATCACATGTGTGTTTAAAAAATCCACACAAGCTTGATTCTTCTTTCTGCTTCCAGGACTTGTGATGACTAAACTCAGCTGGGGGCCCCCGGAAGTTTCTCTGGGCTTGGTGGTCCATCAGTAGTAAAACTGGCATAGGTGAAAAAGAGAGGACCTGCTTTCACAGGAGGCGAGGCAGGGGGTGGTGGGAAAGGCACCTGCACTAGCACAGATCACAAAGAAGCTTTTTTGGGGTATTGGGCATTCATCCCACTAACAATAAAGTGAAATTTGACTTTTCTGTAATTGTTTTCTCATCTATAAAATGGAAAGTATAATGTACCTACCTCAGAGTTGTTGTGAGGATTACATTAGCTAGCACAGTCCCTAGTGCTACTGTGCTAGTGGTACTGAGTAAGTACTGAGTAGTACTGGGTAAGCACTCAGTAGATATATCTGTTATTATCGCCATGATTATTGTACCTTCCGTCTCTTGTTCCCTCAGGTACCACTGTGAAGGAGAGCTGATACGGAAGGCAAGAACTGGACATCCATTTGGTCATGTTAGCCTCTTAATCTCATCAAAACCTTTCCTTAACTTCCCTTGTGGCCAATGTCTATTTTTTTTTTATTTTTTTTTGCTGAGCCATCCTGCTACCTGTTGGCCGCTCAACGGCAACTCAGCTCGGGCTGGCATCGTACCGCCGATGCTCAGAGCTCAGCTCACATTCTTGAGCGAGCTCTTAACCAACTGAGCCACTCAGCTGGCCCTATGTATGATCTATGTATGATTAATTTTTGTACAGTACACTAAAAGCCATTCAGTTGGTAATAAAGGATACTTTTACTGAGTATGGACTATATGCTCCCCACCCCAAAATAAATAAATAATAACAACGCCTGCTAATTGCCCTTAGAGAAGTGATAATTTAGGAGATGACAGAAGGCAAATGCTAGAACTAGGAGGCAAAACATGATAGGTGCCCTGGGCGGCATCCAGAACAGTGACCTGGGAGAAAAGGTTCACGCAACAGGAGAAGCAGCTGAGGTGGTCAAGTCAGACGAGGTAAGGTGAGAAAAAAGACCGGGGAGGCAAGGGAGCAAGATAAAGCGGGCAGATGCTGAGATCTGAAGCTTGGGAAGCTAGTTAAAATCAGGAACACGGAAGGAGGAGGGGGCTGCAGGGGGATATGAAGAAACTGTTTTGGGGCCGGCTAAGTGGCTCAGTTGGTTGAGTTGGCTTAAGAGTGGAGCTCTGAGCAACAGGGCCGCTGGTTCGATTCCAACATGGGCCAGTGAACGCTGCGCCTGAGCTGAGCTGTTGCTGAGCTGCCAACAGGTGGCAGGATGGCTCAGCTGTTGTAACAACAAGATTGCCTGTTCAATGGTGGGCTACGCCCACCAGCAACTAAGACTGAATGTGGCACCTTGAGCTGAGCTGCCGCCCAGATGGCTCAGTGGATAGAGCGTGAGCTCTTAACAACAAGGCTGCCGGGTTTGACTTCCGCATGGGATGGTGGCTACGCCCACCTGCAACTAAGATTGTAACACAGCACCTTGAACTTAGAGGCCACGAGCTGCCAAAGAAAGCCAGACGGCAACTGGCTCCCTCCACAACAAAGATTGAAGAACAACAACTTGTCTGTTCCCCAATTCCCCAACACTGTTCCCCTCCCCCAATTCCCCAATAAAATCTTTTAAAAAGAAAAAAAGAAACAGCTTTGGACAAGATGACTCTAAAGTCCTGGGAGAAAAGCCCTGCTATGCTCAGACATTCAGGACCGGCACACAGCTGAGGGTGTCCTCTACGAGGAGATGAGGGGCCATGACTGCCAAGGGCAAAACTGCGGAGTGGGAAGAGACAGAGCCAAGGACAACCCCCAGACAGCACCCCTCTTACGGGGTCAGGGAAGGAGCCACAGAAAAGGGGATATGAAAAGGGGGGATTAAGAAAGTATCACTGTAGAACCAAGGAAGAGCAAGATTTCCAGGAGGGGAACTCGAAATGGCAAATGCCTTAGAGGTCCTGTAGGACAAGGACTGAGAAGGCAGATGGGTTGGTAATTGAGGAGCTTGTTGGCCACCCAGAGAATTGCAGGAAAATGAAGTAGGTTGCATGTAAAAATTCAGTAAGTAAACAAAGTGGTAGGAACATAGAAGCAGTAAGTACAGACTATTTTTGAGAAGCGTAATGGAGAAGGACCAGAAAGAAATAGAAGTGAACATTTAGGCCATGAGTCTGTTTTCAATTGTATGTAGTAGAGGGCAGTGAATATGGACAGCATCCTTCAAACCACCACATATAATTTAACTAATGAACTTCCTTCCTTCCTCCCTTCCACCATCCCTCCCTCCCTCTCTCCCTCCTTCCCTTCCTTCCTCTCCCTCCCTCTATCTATCTATCTCTCTATCTATCTATCCATCCCATACCTGAGGCGCAGGAAGCACACGCACGCTCGCGCGCGCACGTTCATCCCATATATATGTATTTTTAAATAAAGAGTGTTCATTATGCCAAATCAGAAGTAAAGAATCGAAATGTCACATACTCTACATTCATAGACAATTTTGTGCTTGGGAAGAAAATTAAAGCAGAAGTGGAAAGAAACCTTAATAGAATTATGGTCGTTTTGAAACATGGCCACATGTCCTGTGACACTCCCATCTAGAGGTGAGGTCGCTGTCCCTTCCCTTGAGTCTGGTGAACTGGTGAGCGCTCTGACTCAGTGGCAGCAGCAGCTCCATTCCAAGAGGAGGACAGAAGACGCCTGGCTGCTTGCTTCTGCCCCCAGCCTTGGAGTGCTAGCTTTCTGGAAGCACCTCTTCAGGAAACTCCTCCCGGAACCCAGCTGCCATTCTGCTACAGGGCCACACCCTGTGGAAAGGGCTGGGTGGGGGGAGGGGGAGGGTGCTGTGCTGGGCGGTCCCAGCCAAGCTCAGCTTTGACTCATCCCTGCCCAGGTGTGGGACATGTGAGTGAAGACATCTCCAGGTAATTCTAGCCCCAGCCACTCAAGTCACCCAACCACCCTGGAGCTGAGACAAGGTGTGCCTGTCATGCCTGTGCAAAGTGCTATCCCATGAACTTTGTGAGAATAAAGGGGCTGTTGTTTTACACCATTAGGATTTGGAGTAGATAACCAGAACAAACAGTTCTTAAATATGGATTTTCTGCTTTGTCATTGGCATTCTCCATAATAAAGTAGTTCATTTCTGAGGCTGTTTCCATGATGGGTGGGGCGATGAATTTGAAATACTTGTGTAGCACAGGCCACACCTGAGGTGCAGGGAGAACTTAACAGGATGAAAACTGACAATCTGATTTGTGGGGTACAGCAGGTGTGTCAAGTCACCTCCTGGCAGCTCTTACTACGTCACTTTTGAGAGACTCAACAAATGCAAAATAACTTGATAAATGTTTTCCATAACAATACACAATTGGTTGCAAAGGGATCCAGCTCTGTTCCTCATTAGTTACCCTTCCTTTGTCAGACAAGCTCGTATCTCACTGAAATCCATGGTGGGTTCTTCATAGTTTGTTGGGGAATGTAACCATACATTTCCTTTCGACCGCATGCTTTCTTGAGCCTGCTTTTAAATCTAGAGTACATGCTTAGCTCCCTCTTCCCACAGGAAAAGGAGGTTCAGCTTCCAAAAAGAGGTTTGTAGAAGCAGGTCACAGCGGCTGCCTGTGAAGTGGCTCCGGAGCAGGACGGGTGGGGAAGGCCAGGCTGCCATTACCAGGGGCTACCTGGTGCCCCAGGATCACATGAGGTGATAAAACACTTGGCTGACACCAGAAAAAAGAATCATCACTCCTTCTCCTCTCCCCTACACTCACTCCCTTGCTCCCTCTTTTTTTTTTTAAAGGAGGCTTTTTACCCTCATTAAATGAAACCTTATCTCTGAAAGACTGCAGTCCTCAGCCAATGACAAGTGTGCCTAATCTTATTTTCTGACAAGTGATTCTGACAGCACCTTCCTTTTGATTTCTGAGACATGTAGTTAGACATATATTAATCTGTCAGTCATCATCTCTGAGAAGAAGAACAAGAGAAAGAAAGAATTGAACATTTGTGATTATGAGGGCAAGACAAGAAGCTAGCTCGGACACCAATTTTAACGGATGCATGCACATCCCTTTCTCAGGCATCCCTCCTCCTCAGGCACATGAAAATCCATAGAAGGGAGCTGAAAGCTGCCCACTCAAGGGGCCTGTGGGACGGCGGCCATGATGTCAGGTCACATGGTCTGGGGGAAAGAGCCTGGGCTGTGGTGTGGGGCAGTTCAGGTTCAAGTCCCCATCCTACCTTGAAACAGCTAGGTTGATTACACGAGATCATTAATCTCTGCAGGATCCTATCTGTAGGATACAGTTCATAGCATCTATTAGCTATAAAGATAAGATAATCTTTATTTGATGCATATGCAGGCATACAGTAGGCACCCAATACACAGAAACACTTCCTCCTAGTGTTGTTTGTTTGCATCTGGGAAGCAGAGAAGCACCCCATTCCCTAAGAGGTAATGTATGTATAGGTGTTCTAGAATGGCGTGGTAGCTCTCATGAGTGCCAGGAAGAACCACATTAGAAGTGGCACCACACAGCTATTTAAAACCCAGCCTATCACGCATTTTGCTCCTAAACCATGTTAAAAACCTGAGATCCACCACCACACATTTCCTTGCTTATCAGTTGAAAGTAGATTCTTAACTCTATTACTGAGACATTTGTAAAGGGGAATGTGTGTGTGCTCTTTTTGAGGAGTGGGAGGAAGCATGGAAACCAAATCTGTCTTGGTTTATGCTGGGGGGAACCAAGTCAATGTACCTGTTTGGTCTAATAAAAGTAGACCGGATATTCCTAACATCTTTCATTAGTTGATATCTGCATTGGAAGATGTGATCAATGTCCATTTTTTCTTTTCACTCAGAGGGGCAAGGACTTGTGAAGGGCAAATGTGAAGGCCTTCCAGCTTTACCTCAGGCTGAGGGGCATGAACACGTCCTTTCATTGGGGCTTCTCTTCTGAGAGCCACAGAAGATGGCCACTGAGGGAATGCGGTCTAATGGCAAAGCAAGGCTCTTCTCTGTCATTTATTTTCAAGATCATTCAAAGGCTTGCCAACATTTTGTGGAGTCACTGAGCCTGAAAACAGAATTTAGAGAGGTCTTCTCTAGAAGTACAGCACTCTAAGAGATGAGCTTCTGGGCTATATGCCTCAACTCCTCCCCACCTCTCCCCGCCAAAAAAGACAAAAAAACCCACCTCACTACTCTTCCAAGGCATTCAACTGCATTGATTCCATCTTCCAGGGCCTGTTATTAGATGGATGTACTTATTCTTGCTACATAAGGCTCAGGCAACAAAGGGATGAAGAAAGGAAAGGACAACTAAGAGTTGATGGAGTCATTTTCACTCATTTCTCAGTATTAAGTTTTGTTCCTTGAAAAAGTCACCTCCTATGACGTTGCTATTTGTTTTTCTCCTCTCCCTCTTTCTTTTTTTTAACCTTCTCTTCTGAGAGTTGAAGAAGACCACTGATAGAAAGTGCTTGGCCATAGGTCTGTCTTTATGGCTTTACAGCCTATACATAAGGAAATAAACAGAGATAGAAGCAGTTATGGCTAATGTAAGAGCGTTTGGGACAGGACAGACTGGGAAAATAAGAGATCCATACTCAGGCAAAAATTACTGCACACAATCAACCATGGGGGAAATAAACTGCTTCCTACCTTCTCCACCTCCCTCACCCACTCATCCAGTACTGTGCTAACTGGATTGTAATGGGCCCCAGAGGAGGAAGAGTTTCAGCACAAGGGTGAAACATAACCGAGGAAAAACCTTGGAAGAAAGGCAACAGACTTTCGGCTTTAGAAAAAATAAACTTGAAAGTCTCTAAACAATGGAAAACTTCCTTGAAGAAACCTGGCCTTTATGTAAACTGCTCCACATTTGTTAACTAAGATTTTAATCACAAGGAATATGGATCAAGAGAACAAATGAGCAGGCCCATTGCAACCCATGTCCTGTGGGAACACATGCCGTGTTAAGGCTCAGCAAGTCCTGGATTGGAGTCAGAAGTCCTGGATTGTGCTCTGGCTGCCTGTCACTTCTCTGCTCTAGGCCTTATCAGTCAGGCAAGCTTTGTAATACCAGCCCCTCTCAGGATTTCTATGGTGAGGATTATATTTAAAATATTTACACGTATATATTTAAAAAGCACTACATCAACTCCAAAGGGAGTTTGGAGTACATTATATGTACATAAATTAGTATAACTTTGGTATATATTTATATGACAAAATATTGGTTGTTACTGTCATTGCTGTGTTCAAAAAGATGTCCCCAGAACCTGAGGGAAAGTTACTTTAGAAAAGTTACAATTAACAGTAATTGAAATATAAAGAATCAGATTGGCCAACTGCAGCAGTGGCCCAAGAAATTGCCCATCAATTCATGGCTGAAGTGGTCTAGGATGACCCCAATTCAGCCCAAGTGACTTTAATGTAAACTCGGGGAGTCATGACCCAAATGTGATTAGGACTAAGAAAGCTTAAATTGATTCACATCAATCTCTCATCTGTCTTATCCACCCAACTTTCCATGTGATCTTCTGTCTGAACATCCACTCATCTGCCCCTCCCTCCCTCCCCCCGCTCTATCCAATAAACATCTACTCAGTGTCTAATATGTGACAAACACAGAATACCTTGCACCAGGGTACAAAGATAAGTAAGACATAGGCTCTGCACTCAGAGAGCCACAGTCCAGCCCTGGAAAATACATATAATCAAAAAGTATAATAAAGGGCCAGCTGAGTGGCGCACTGGTTAGGAGCTGGCTTCGGACACTAGCTCTGAGCAGCGGGGCCCCAGCTGGGATCCCACATATGAGGGCCAGTGACACTGCCCTCTACAGCTAAGATGGTGAACATCAGCTCCACCTGGTTGCCTCTATAGCTAAGATGGCCGGCGACCGTGCAGGCTGCAGCCCCTGCTGCAGTAGGCAGCCATAGGCTACAGTGAGTGGCTGGTAGCCAGCGTGAGCGGCCAGCAGCCAGTGTGAGCTACCAAGAGTCGCCATGAGCGGCCATCCAGAGGCCGGCGTCCAATCTGTCTCACCTGGGAAGAGTGCAACATGAGCCAGTGAAGCAACGTCCTCCACAACTAGACTGAAGAACAAAAAAGGACCGCAACTTGTCTGTCCCCCGGTTCCCCCAACGCTGTTCCCCTCCCCCAGTTCCCTAACAAAATCTTTAAAAACAAACAAAAAGTATAATAAAGTGCAATAGGTGTACTAACAGAAGTCGTTGTACACTATTGGGGTTCACACCGGATGGAATGGACAATTCTGTCTATACCTCCTGCTCTTACAGTCCCAGCTCACCAAGTGGCCTTCTGATTATAATCTGCTTCCTTCAGGATTATCTTTCAGGAGCAAACGTCCCAGCTAGTGCACATAAGTCATCCTGGTCGAGTTGGTGGTTATACTCCTCATTGTAAACAGAAAGATTTGTTATAATTTAATCAGTCTCCCTAGAGTCTGATTAATATGATCACCTGAGTTTTTCGGCTGGACTGACCCAATCAAACAACTGCCCTTCTATGAGGTTGGGCTAGAGCTGCCAGCTGAGCTCCCATCTCATTTTTGATCTTACTGTTCTATAAATACCAGAATAGGGTTGTTTTCACTGGTGTGGGAATTTCCTCTGTTCTGCTTTTAAATATCACGAGTCCCACTCCTTTCAGTAAGTCAGTGACTGTTACCTCTTCACCTTCCCTAAAGCTGTGCCACCAAAACAAAGGAGTGACACTGGCCTGTAGTATGAGTGGTCTCTGGCCAAGGACCTCCTAGTGAACAAATCCAGCAGCCCTTGCTGTCTCTCTGCAGAAATTGCTGCCTGTCCTCTTCCTACAATGACAAAAAAAAAATTACTGTCCTCTTATTTCATCAAGTGATATTGCCTTCTCTTGGTTCTCTTATCCTGTCATGGTAGGATTTTTTTTTCTTTTTTTTTTTTTTTTGGTTTTCAGTATTTAATGCCATAATGGGTGGAAGTAAGGTCAAATGAAGAATTCACTAAAATTGTATTTAGCACCTACTAACCTCCAGGAACTGTGTTAAGCTCTGGGAATTTATTACTGATCTAGATACAGTCCTTGTCCTCAAAGATGTGTGTTTTATCTGAAGAAATACTTTGAAATAATACCTTAAAAACACATACTTGATCTTGATGCATGTCACTGGGCAACTTCAGAGGAAAATAATGCATCATCATATTTTCCTGTTTTTATTCTTTTCTAAGAGATGTTGAGAGATGGGCAGCAGTGGATGGACAGGCTTTAGAGACATTAAATCCTTACTCAGTCATTTACCAGCTCTGTGTGACACAGGACAAGGAGAGCTAGAACAGTTATCTAATCTCTCAGAGTCCTAGCCATCCTCATCTGTAATACGTGTAAAATCACAAGGTATTAAATGAAAGAACCTGTATATAGCCTCTGCACAATAGAGGGCAGCCATTAGTATTGGCATCATTAGGTCTGATGTTGAAACTTTACAATAAAGTTATTCTTTTATCCCCTGTCACTCACTGAGCCTCTGGTATGAACAAAGGGGAATTTAAAATGTTTTACCCAGGGCTCATTACATGCTTTATGTTTAACAACCGTATACAATGACCTATAGATTCCATTCCCAGACATGGGTCAGGCATTCCAAGGTCTGGCTGCAGGTAAGCTGGGTACTAAACTCTTTTCAGCAGCCTATCTAGCTAGGTGACTATATACCTAAATATTGGGAGTGGAGGTGGGAGGGTCCAGTTTGGGTTCAGGTAACAACAATCACCGTAGGTTGGGCCAGAACCAATTCTATGGAGGAAAGCCATCTTTCCTCACAAAACTCGGATGTGCAGACTTGGAGCTGGGGCGTGGTGAATGAGGAGAGGCACAGCTAGATCAGCAGAACCAGTCCAGTGATAGGGGTGGGGGGAGGTAAGCAGCCGTTACACTCATCGGAGCAACCATCGGAATCATAAAAATGGAAAAATCACAACAAATCACCTACTTAGATGAACTGCCTAATCCTTTTTGCAAAACTTGAGTGTGTTACGTGCATTTCTCTGTCAAGATGGTCTCTACTTCTCATTAGATTCTCAGAAAGTCATGCCTGAGTAAAACGAGATTCGCTGTTAAGATTCCTCAGTTAACAGATGGAGAAACTGAGGTCTTGAGAGGTCAAAGCAGTTGCCTCAAGTCAAACAACGGGGGCAGTAAAGTGAAGGCTTTTCCATTCCAGTTCCGATCTCACATTCATGGGCCTGGCCCTGTCTGATGCCACCTCGCTTCTCGATAGGCCCTGACTGAGAGGGAAAAGGGCACGCCTCAAAAGCTAGTCACTAATGAACCCACTGCGGATCAAGGAGGGAGCAAAGAGCTCATGGTAGGATTCTTTGAGGTCTCCCTTTAGTGTCTAGAAAGAAGGAAGTAGGAGACTATCTTACCATTTCCCAAACTTCTACCATAATTTCTAAACAGATAACTCCCAAAGTTTCAGTTTCCTATTTCTTCTGCTTTCCAGACCCATATATACAACTTATCTGTTGGATGGTGGCACTGAATGCCCATCAGCACTTCAAAAACCAACAGATCTGAAAATGAACTCATTGGCATTTCCTGTGGGCGAGCTATGGTCTCACCCAGTCCATCCTCCCACCCCCAACTCCAAACCCAGTTCACTGAATCTTCTCTTCCCCATGCTGCTTCTCATTTTCTTCCTTCCACCTTCACTGTCATGGCTCATGCTCAGCTTTTCAGCCCGTTGGGATATTTTCTGTATACTGATGGTCTCTTTCCAGCCTAGTATCTTCTACTATCTCTTTTCATCCCAGTCAAGATTTCAAACAAGCTAGGCCCATTGTACATTTCCAGACCATCTCCTACTTCCTTTCATGCTGACAATACTAAGGGTCAGGTTAGACAGAGGCTGGTTTTCAAATTTCACCTCTGCCCCAGTAAAGCTGTACAGATCTTGGATAAGGTATTTAAGCTCTATTGAATGAAGGTCTCTTTTCAGTCATAGGGGGTGATTACTTGCTACACTCCAGGATGCTAGGAAATGGTCTGATGGAAAGCAGGGCATTGAAATATGCTGGTATCTTTGATGAAATAAAGGGAGATAGGAAAAGAAGACAATTTTATTTGTTTTCCTTGACCTGCAGTGCCTAGCCCAGTTTACTGTACATAGTAGGAACTAAAATATTTGTATTGTCTTCAAAATAAGGAACTCTATTTTAGCAAGTCCCAAGGAGACGGTTAGGGCCATCCTTTGAAGGGATAATTCCTTCCTTCACATAGTTACCAGGATTGACAATCTTTCCCTTTGACCATCACATCGAAGCCATTTTATCAAGCCTGATAAATAGCTGCCCTCTCAACACCTAGCTGGGAAAGAAGTAGACCCAGAAAGGCCACAAGTCATTTCTGTGTGAGCCCAATTTGTTTCTGATTCTTTATAAGGCCCTTCAGGGTGGCTGCAATCAATGGTGGGGCATAAAGAAAATAGGTAAAAAAATTTGTAATAGCATTTGAGTTGCAGCGGGTAGAAGAGGGCAGAAGTTTAAGGAATGGGATGGTTTATTCTCTTATCCTAAGGGCAACTCAATAACCACCCTTGAGAACCTGAAAAGCTATAAAGGCAGTGCCCTGATTTATGGAGACCACAGCCAAGCATGTAGATGATAAACTGTGTCTGCCCTGGGCTGTGCCTGGACACAGGGGAGGGACCCAATGTCTCTCCCAGGTCACTTCCAGCTCTAGGTTCTGTGAAGCCTTGTCAACCCATGGGTTGTACAGCCAGGAATCAAGTCCTCTGGGTGGATGGGTCTGAAGAGCTTCCCTCTGCTTTGATGGCTCAACTCGACAGCAAGAACTCGGCCCAATTTCCTTTCCTCACTTGATAATAATGGTGACAAATCTTATTCTCAGTTAATTACAATTTTCAGCCTTCATATTCAACACTTGCTGTTTTTTGACACATGCACATGAGGATCAGGGCTTCTATGTGGATGGAATCAATTATAATTTGATTAAGATTGAGCAAAAAGAAAGGAATAACAATCATCATTTCATTTATAAACCCTTCCTTCCTCATCCAGGCCCTTGGTGTGCTGAAAAGGCAATTAAAACAGGGTTCAATTAAAAACACCAAAAAACAGAAATCAAATAAAATATTAAAAAGCCAAGTGCCATTATTAAATAAGTGTTTGTAAGAGGAGGTCCTCAGACAATAACAAAGAGTCTAGAGAGAGCAGGAGATCGTCTCCTGCCAGGGAGGATGTGTACTTGAGGCACACCTACAGTGAATGCTACTTTGCTGTTTGCTCAAAACCTGTTTTGTAGAAAAGTAAACGATAAGACTACCCTTGGCCACTCAACAGGTGTGCAGCTTGCACTCATTTTCCATTTCCGGTTCTGAAGCGCCCTGTGCACCGCTCCCCACTTTGCTTCAAGAAGGGACACTGCTCACAAAGGTGCATTAGAGGTGTTGTGTGCGTATTAGAGTCTGTGACTTGTGTTTGCTTTCCTGCCCAGGACAGTGCTGATGTGTCCTCGGCATTCTTGTATCAAACAAAGAAGAATCCAGTAAGAATCCCAGAGAAAATGCTGTTACTATGGCTCTTTATGAAATGACCTCATCATGCAATGCAAAAGAGAGACAAGGAATTGTATACTTTTGATTCCGATTTTTATTAAGAATCTAGAAAGAAAAAGAATTATCTGCAAGCCAGTATGATACACAACAGAGAGATTTAGGAGGCCTAAATCTCTAGGTTTTAGCCCTAGTTGTGTGACCTTGGGCAAGTCACTTAAATTTCCCTAAGCCTCAGTTCTCTCATCTACAACCTAAGGGGCTGGACTAGCTATATTAAGTCCCTTTCAGCTTAAAACTCTCTGCTCCTATGTCTGTGTAAACAGCGCCCAGGCATTTTCTCTGTTGAACTTTTCTGTAGGGTAGACAAAAACTGGAGAAACAAGATCCTTAGAAGTACATACTCTGAATAACCAGAAGGGATGTAATTAAAACCAGGGTTCTGTTCCCACAAACACAGCCAAGGCTTTTCCCATAAAAACACTATGGTAATTAATGAACCTGCAAACCCCACGCTGCCGCCCTCCAGGCCCTGCCAGGCTTAGCTGCCAGGCTGACTCAGAACCAGCTCATGTCCTCACTCAGACAGCGAGCCTCGCTCCTGACTGCTGCTCGGGGTGTGTTAGCCCATGGCTCTTTGTGAGAGAGGAACATTTTCCAGTCATGCAGGGGCATGAATACATTTCTGGAATTTAAAAAATCATTACTACAATGGAAAGAATATTCCCGCATCTCTACTAGAGCTTCCTTTCTTCTCTCTTTGTCTTCAAGAGATTGCCACAGAGAAGTGCCAAATTGGTTCCTTGGGAACCTGGATCTCGGGGAGTCCTCCTCTCTCTTGAGCTGTTACCCCCACCCTCACCCCTCAGGGAAGTGGCTTCGCTGCCCAAATCCGCCAGGGCTGAGGAGTCCCATGGGTTGGGCCAGCCCTGGCACTGTTCTGACAAGAGTGAAATCTATTTTCGGAATTCTCCTCCACTTTAACACCCTTATGTCATACGTTCACCCAGACTGGCCTTGCAGCCCAGAAATTATATTTGTCTTGCCAACTGGCTACCCTGATAAACTTATACTGGCCCAGCCAGGAATTGTGAGGCCACTTAGGGACAGCCAGGGAGGTCTGCTATAAGCAGAGCATGGCTGTCGGGAGCTCTAGATAACATCAAGAAGGGTGTTCTCAATCATATTGCCAATGAGGTCCAGGGGGAGAAGCCTGAGGAAGAGAATAAGTTCTCAGACATTTCTAGAATACATTCATTCAGGGCAAGAAACGGCTCTGATTAGCTTTGTAATCTCCATGGGTTGACCACAGGGACCTGACCCTCTCTCCATGTGTCCTTCTCCTCTGCTGGTCTGAATTCAACAGCTGGACACTGATTTCTTTTTGTATAGCCTTGCTGCTCCGACCGTGGTCCAGGGACGCGCAGGGCGTGCATCTCTTGGGCGTGTGTCAGGAAGGGGAGTCTCGGGCCCCATGCTAGACCTGCTCAGTCACATCTGCAGTTGACTGAGCCCGTGACTGAGGCATACTTTATGCTTGAGAACTACTGTGAGGGGACAGAGATGGGAGCGCGAGCAAAGCCAGCTGTGGCACCACATTTGGAACTAACCAGGAGGGAGAAAGTGAACTTGGATTTGGGCTGCATTCAGATTTACAAATTTGATCATGTGAAATGCAAACCCCAAAATTTAAGCGGGAGCCCAAAGGTGTCAGGAACAGGTGTCCTCATTACAAACTCAGCCATCTGTGTTAAGTCAGCAGAATTTTACTTCAAATTGGAAAATTGGATTCTAGTCTTCCCAGAGTTCTGAGGCAGCCTCAGCAATGGGCCTATGCACGCCTTCCCATTCTTTGGGTGACCCACTGCCAGCTCATCGATTCTAGACACTGGCCGTGCCTGGCCTAAGCCTGGCTGGGTTTTCTGCCCAGTATTTGTCAGAGAAAGGAAAAGAAACGCCAAGGTGTTTTCTCCAGGGGACTTGTGCCCTTGGGCCTCTTCCAAAGGGCAAGCCAGGCTTTCAAAACAGCACTGTAAGGGCTTTCTTTATCGGTTTTGCTCTTTAGGCTGGATTAATAAACTCTGGTTTCTTTCTCAGCACAGGTATATTTTTCATTCGCTGATGATGGTAGAAAGCCTCCTGCTCACATCTGTATTATAATAAATGCATTATAAGTGAGTAAGTAGGAAACAGTAAGGAAACGATGTTTTACTTTTAAATGCTAATTACGAAGCCCCGGTGCAGTTAATGTGCAGGGTGTTCTGTCAATTTTTAATGTTTATGCCAAGTGCAGTCTTCAATTTAACATGAGCTTTTAATCCTCTGAGCACTAAATTGCCTTTTAATGCTTGCAGAACAACACTGTGTTTGCACAAAGTCAGTCTGAAAAATGTATTTAGTACAAGGTGTGTTGTGGGAAGGTGGGGAGGGAGGAGGACTTTTTTTTTTTTTTAAGAAGATGGTGCTGGAACACAGCAAAAGCAAGCTGCTCCCTGCTCCCTTCCAGAACATCATTTCCTATTCTTTCTGAGGTTGCTGGGAGCGCTGCTCTCTTGCTGCTGAGCTAACCCTACAGTGGGAGCTCCAGCCTCCTAGGAACACAGACAGCCCCAGGGCACACCTTGCACCATCAAAAAGACCACAGCAGACACAGGTGCAAAGGGGGTTGCTGATGGGCTCGGACTGCCCTCCCGGCACACACCCAACTGGAAGGGAAAAGGGCTCTAGGTATCTTTGGGGTTGTGCAGAAGTTACCTAGAGCTCTACACATACAAAAAAAAAAATGTACGATGAGAAAATGCATCTGTTTGCTATAAATACAAGGGCTAAAGATTTTAAAGCAGGAAGAGGGCAGAAGAAAGCACCGAAAGGTAGATAATGGGACAGATAACAAAGCCAGGGGGTCTTGGGACTTTCTCTACTCTGAGCACCTTTCTCCAGGTGGGGAAGTGGGTATGGGAGGGAATGTAGGGGTGGGTGATCAACTTGTGGGCTTCTTCCGCTAGTGGGAACCACCCCCAAATCACTGTCTTGTGATTTAAATCTCATCTTCCAAAACCTACTTCTCCTGCACTCCTAGTATATCAGGCTAAGTTCTCACTGCTCATCCAACATAGTCAATGCCTCAGAGCTCTGCATAAAACCAGCAATGACTTAGTGTGGTACAGGCACCGAGCTAAACACTTTGCATATATTAATGCATTTAATTCTGTCAATGAACTATCGTACTACTATTATTATCCTCAATCTGCAGATAAGGAAACTGTGCCAGAGAAGCTGAGTAACTTGCCTAAGTTCACACAGCCAATAAGAGGTGGATCTAGGATTTAAACCTGGAATCAGGGTCCCATGCTCTCAACCAGCTGTCAGTGCTGCATCCCCGATCAATCTCTGGTGACATGCCCTTCCTGACACCTTTTATCAACCAAGGCATCTTCCTCTCATCAGTAGCTTCTGTTGAGAGGCCATGTGCTATCTGTGGAGCAATTCTTGACACTGACTCTCCTGTCAGCCACGCCATCTGGGCACGTGGGTGGCGCTGTGCTGTGATGGGCCTGAGTTCACACTGTACGAAGTGCTTCTGCAGCTGGACCTGTGTCACCACATCAGAGGCTGTGATTCTGCTGATTCTAGGGGACCCCACGTGACTGGCTCAGAGGACTTGCTACATCAGAAATGGTGGGAAAGTGGCACCTTTAGCTTTGGGGACAAAGGCCTCATCAGAAACCCAGTTCAATGGTAGTTTGAATCCAACAAAATTGCTGTTTTGGACAAAAAATGGTTGAATATCAGCAATCTCATATAGTTCAATATATCATTGGTGAGGCCTCCACGGGGGTCAGGGGTTCCAACAGCATACCATGTCTTCCCCTCACCAAGCCACTGGCTGCTTCCCAGCCTTCAAGTGCAAAACGCACCCAGCAGGAAAGCCTGTAGCTCTCCCCACTACTGGAAATCAGTTTCTGGAAGAAAGAGTTTGTTTTCAAATGTTTCCATTTGGTTACATTTGAACCAAAGGCATTCAGAAAGAACAATGGCCACAAATACACACTTAGTAAACAGCCTAATGATTAAATAGTATATTACTAAAATTTGAATATAAAAAGGACATCTTTACATGTGAAAGCTAATGGGCTTGACAAACTTCAGTACAGCTGCTCAGACACAGAGGGAGCTACAAAGGGAGAGAAATTAGGTTTCATCAGTTTGTAAGTTCAACAAAAACACAAAATACCACATGGAGTTCCACAGCTGTCATTTACTCCAGGGCAAGTGCAGCATGAATGGCGGCCCTAAATACAGGCTTTATCAGTCTATTTGTTACATGGTCAGCTAAATAATAATTTGATGCAAAACTATGTGTTAGCTTTTCAGGTACAAGTACAAATGACTGAAGGGACAAGGCAGCTCTGGAATTATGAAAAGACAACAAGCATCAGGTATTTTTTTTTTTTAAAAAGGCAGTATCACTGGCCCTCATATGTGGGATCTGAACCCCCCAGCTGGCATCCCAAGCCAGCTGTTAACCACTGCGCCACTCGGCCAGCCCAACAAGCATCAGTTTTGATTTCTCGTAAGCTGAAGAGAGATTTTTGAGATCTAGTCTACTGTATGAACCAAAAATGTCAGTCAAGACAGAAGACAGAATGTCAGGCTATCCATCTTGCTTTAGCTGCCCCCCCCCAATCTACTTATCCTCAAACACAATAATTTCTACCTCAGTGCAGTCCAAGAAAAACCAACAGGCTGGGTAAATTTGAGTTCAAGTGCTGATCCCACAATTGACAGACACTTAAGCCAAGACCATGTGTCTCTACTGGTAAAATGGTGACAATCACAATGAGATGTGGCAGTGAATAATTATTATCCACAAATTACTCCCCAAACTCATGATCCTTGTACAGCACAGTTAAGCAATTGTCCAGCAAAGGACTACATTTTCGGGCCATACCCATGTCCTTTGCAACTAGTTAAAGCCACATGACTAGTTATGGCAATGGTCCATATGCAGAGGAGATATGTGCCAATCCTGGTCTCTTTTTCTTGGTTGGATAGATGCAGAGAAGAAGGAGGCTTAAACAATGGCAAAGCCACAAGATAAAAAGAGCTGGGTCCCTGAATCACTGCATGGAGGAACGTCATGTGCCAACCAGAAATATCCATGTCAAGACTGTCAGATGGATGAGAACTAAACATCGATTATATTTAAGCTGCTATTTAGTTTGGATTGCACCTGTGACATAAGCTGATTTTATTCTAATAAATATACAGAACCTCCAGTTATTCTGGGGGGAAAAGAAAGCCTATATTGTTCCATAGAACTTACTATCAAATGAGGATACTTTTTTGAAAATAATTAGCAGAGAACAGCGAGTAATAGCAAAAGCCAGCGATCGTATCTTCCATAATTAGGCTCACGACTCAATATTTAAGGAAAAAAACAGACATCAATTTACTTTATCCAAAATAACAAATGACAAAGTTGAGAGCTTAGTCTAAGCGCTTGCCCATTATGCCCTCTGACTGCTAAGTTCCTGCCCTGCTGTGGGCAGGAGCGGGAGAGGAGAGGCAGAGCTGGGAAAGCTTCCTTACGCCCATCTCTCACGAAGGTACAGCCCAGAAAGAGTTTTGAAACACCTGCCTACCCTCCATCACAGAACTTTCTCCCAGGAAAAGGCTGATGGAAAACGACATTATTATTTCCTCGTTTGGGATAAATGGCTACAGGCTTCGTTCGGTATGTTGGCAGCGGTGCCAGAGGAGTGATTTATGAAGTCCTGTTTGTTTCTCCCTGCAGCCCTGAGATGCAGTTACAGTTCTTGCTGTAACACTGGGGATTACAGCTTTCTAATGAATCACTGCCCACACATTATCTGCCAGCTGACCTGCTGGGTTTGGAAATGAGGACTGTTTCCTAGGCAGTAATTAGGATTTCCCTTTTCTTCCTTCAAAATTATTCTGCCTCTCTAGGACCCATGTCCACAGCTTGGCTTTGGGAAAGGCCGGGCGATGGTGCCGGCTCTACGAGAAAGCTTATCTTAGAGCCTACCTACATTTCTACATTCCCGACACAGCTGCCCAAGCTCCTCTCTGCTCCCACCCAGCGATAAACACACAGCATTCTGCTGTGGGGTGGGCTGGGAGAGCAATGCAGCCCTTCCCACTCAGGGCCAGCTTTCCAAGGGGCAGCTGTATCAGTGAGCTGCTTGGGCACGTGGGAGGGGCCGTCTGGCCATAGGTGTCCATGTCCCAACTGTCTGCTATCACTTTCAATCTGGCTCAGGCAAATGCTTGGTGGAACTACAAGAGAAGCGTCCAACCTTTCCCCCAGGAACAGAAGCTGTCATTTGGCAGCAATGGGACTGGCTTTCTGAGTGGTTGTTAGACTCCATGTTTTTTTATTTTATTTTATTTTTTTTTTGTGTGTGTGTTTTTTTAGCTGAGCCATCCTGCTACCTGTTGGCAGCTTAGCGGCAGCTCAGCTTGGGCTGGGCATCGAACTGCTGTTGCTCAGAGCTCAGCTCACACTCTTGAGCAAGCTCTTAACCAACTGAGCCACTTGGCTGGCGCTTAGACTCCATGTTTTAATGACAGAAAAAGGGCAGCCAGCAGATTCTGAAAAGCCAGTCATGTACCTCACATAATGGGTTAAGCCTTAAGTCAGTGCCTCGGCCTCTGCAGCCAGCCTGGGTGCACATTCCCAGTCTCGCTGATTAAAACTGCTCCAAGCCAACATGTATCGACTTCTTGGTGCATACAGAGCAGTGCCTCATTTGATTCTCACCATTATTCCCATTTTATGGATGAAGTTAAGGAAGACGCCCAAGGTCACAAAGTCATCAGGCGGTAGAACTAAAATGAGTCCTTCCCAGGAATGTGTATGCCCCAGGACCTCTCACACGGTCTGCCTTCTTCTGCCCTGACTGCCAGCAAAGCGAACTATCCCCTATCCAATCCTCAAGTCTTCCTGGCTGTTCTCCACTTCCACCTTCCTGTAAGCATTTTCCAGTGCATGCCTTCCTCTGGTCCCTGCAACCTAATTCCACTTGGGGCCCACCCACATTGCAAAGCCCATCCAAGAAGCACTTCCCTGGAAAAGGTGGCCGCAGGGGCCATCGAGCAGTTTGTGCTTCTCTTCTGGTATATCCCACATTCTTCCTGGTTTTTCACTTACTTCTGTCTTGTCTTGGTTCCCCTGTCAGGTTATAAGGTGGCATGCCAGAGTGCCAGCTGACTTGGGGTCAAACGGCAGCTCTGAGTAGGAACCAAGAGAGTCCACTCTTTGTACTTACATAAACACAAGTAACCAAATAGATAAGCAAGGCAACTGTGCACTGTAATATGTGTCATCAGTGCCAAACTGAGGTAGGGGATGGTCAGGGGAGCAAGAAGTTACTAGCTGAGCAGAAGGATGACAATGGACTATGTCTCCACAAGTATGGAGACTGAGCCACAGGGAAAGCTTTTTGAGCAGAGGGGAGGGAAAAGGTCTGTCTTGGCTCAGAAACTGGCAGTATGGCCAAAATGTAGGTAGAAAGCGGGAGGGAGACTGGAGAGGAGGTAGCAGGGGCCGGCAGGAGCTGGGGCCATGTGGGCAGAGTCTGGACTTTATTCAAGCTCATTGGTAAACCTCTGGACAGTTCAAGGAGGAAGATGCCATGACTTGATTTCTCCTTTTTGTTTAAAATGCTGCTGAGTCATGTATAGAGAATGGGTTGGGCAGAAGAGGACGCAGAGAGTGATATGGGGGTCAGTGATTTAATGATCCAATGCCAGTCTGTGGCACACCGTAGGCTTTCCACATGCATGCAGATCCCTCAGGGAGAGAGAAGGATGCAGGCTGAGAGGAAAGACTTTTCCTGTACTGGCTGTGCAGCAGCATGTGACAAGAGCAAGTGATCACATGGTAGGGCCCCAGCTCCCTCCAATGCAAACCAGGGTGAAAAGCCCAATGCCCCCTTCACTGGTGAGGACGCAGGACAGGATGCCTTAGCCTGGTGGCCTCCCGTGGGGAATGCTAAGGGCAGCACTGACATGAGTAGCTGTGGGGTAGGAGACAAGGGAAGCGGTGAGGCTTCCTCCCACCCCTTCATTGTGCCCTGAACAGTTCTTGCCTGATGCAGGGGGTTCACACAAATCTGCTGTCCTGGGTCGGTGACTCCTGGGCTTCTCCCCCTTCTCTGAGCCTGTGCTCACTGAGGAACTGTGCACACAGCAGGGCTCATCTTCACCACAGACGGCCATCGGCCAGCTTGGCAGCACACAGTTTGGGTCCTGTCTTCGGGGAGCTTCTAACTTCTTGGAAAGACATCACACTGACAGCTCATGTACCTGGAGTGACATGGCAAGAAGGCAGATACCTAAGACGTCACCAGCTGCTGCACTGTTAAAAGCCAGGTCCCGACTGGGCACCTCATGGGCATCTTCTCCTGCCACTTGCCACCCCCCCATTATCTGTCTTCACAGCTGACCACTATTCGACAGTACAGTAAATCCTGCTGAGTTTGTTTGTTCTCCCACCGTCTCCACGAAGGCAGGGCCTCTGGGCTACCTTTCTTCTCCAGCAGGAGTGATCTGCAACCCAAGGCGCCATAGGCGTCGTACCAGCCGCATCCTGAAGAGGGAAACGACGAGGGTGTAATGTGTGCTGACATGGAATCGCCTAGACAGAGGTGGAAAGTAAGGAATCTCAGTGCCCAGGCCATGCCCAGACCAGTGAGATCGGATTAGGAGCGGGGCCGAGGGGCCAGGGCTTATAAAGCTTTCCAAATGAGTCCAGTGTGCAGGCAGGGCTGAGTAGCACGTCTTGAGAGTAACCTAAGCAAGTGCTCAGGAATTAGAGGAGGAAATACAGGGGTGGCCAGGGAGCAGGAACTCCTAGCAGGCCACCAGCAAAGCTGACAGTGAAACTTCCTCCCCGTCCATGCTGCCCTCCCACCGAGAATCCCCAGAATCCCACTGCTGAGGTAAGTGACAACGAGGCTCCTGGTCTGCCCTGAAAACACCAGCAGCCAGGGTGCCCCCAGAAGCTGTAGGTGTGTACAATACCACTCCAACAACCCCGCGGCCCACCAGGGAGAGGCTGGAAAACCAGTTTAGATTCGCAAAGAAGCTGGTATTAAAATCACTGAGAGCTTCCTGGCTCCAGCGGCCATGCATGTTAAGGCCTGTGAATGATAAAAGCGGAGCTTGTAATTCTACTAAAAAATGAAATTTCCCCATTTCTGCAGAATAAACAAAAACAAAAACATTAGCTCTGCAATATGTCTGTGCTTCAGGGCCTCAGATTGTCATTAAAGTTGGATTTTATCCATGACAGATTTCTTTACTCCCCTTGCACCCCAAGTAAGGAAACATGCAGCCTCACAACGCGTTTCCTTTTCTTCCCATTTTCTATCTGCATGTGGCTTATCCATACTAAACTGTGGAGGAAGCTGCCCCGACACTGGGCTCCTGTTTGCAGCTCTTTGCCTTTCAGCCCTGAAGCATCTCCCAGGGCATTCTTAGGAATCCCATAGGATAACACTGAAGTAAGCACCCCTCAGAGTTTAGGGAAGATAAAAAGACACCTTCTTCCCTGCCCCCCAGGCTTGGTTGTGGGAAGTAACCCAGAGAGAGTTACAGAGGGGCTGATGGCCCTGGGTTCAAAGCCATCGGCCTGCTAGCGGCTGGATTCAGCAGACAGATGGATCAAAGGCTCCTGTGGGTGGCCGTAGCCAACACCAAGGTGGCAGCAGAGCTTTGAAGCTCTTATCTGAAAAGACCTGGCACCCATTCCTCTATGCAGGAGCATGTGTGCAAGGGAATGTCTTGGGGTGATGGGAAGAGGGACGTCTTTCACCACTAGCACAGGTGCCCCCAATGCCCTAGACAGGTCCCCAGGGTCTCCACCAATGGGGCAAGCCTCCTCGGGCTGGAGGCTGAGGCTCCCGCTCCAGTACCTGTCACCTGCTCTCCAAAGGAGCTCTACCATGTCTGTAATAGGCACTGACTGAGCTTACGCAGTGTTCAACTGTCCCGACGACTGGGGGACCAGGAGAGCCGAGCAAATAGAAGACTCATTACAATCAAACCATTCTCATCTCTACTTTAGCAGAAGAAAGGAAATGTGACTTTCATGGTTTTCCAAGCCCCTCTTCCTCTGCTGGGCAGAGAGAGTACAGTGCCTCAAACATAGTTGTGCTCAGAGCGGGTTAAGAAAACCAAAGAGGCTAGGATGTGCCACATACTGGGAAACGAATCACTTGCCAAATCCGGGACTCAGTGGAAGAAATCCTCCAAGGGTCTCAAGGGGATCAAGTTCTCGAGTTCCTTCCCGCCTGTTCTCAGAGACATGAGGTTCCTTGTTCACATGTGGCCCAGTACTGCTGGGATGACTGGAATGCCAACTTAGCTACTCCAGGGCGAGATCCCTTGCCATGATGGGGATGGAAACAAGGCCTGATGACAGCTCTGGGTTAGATTACACAGCCCAGATCCCTAGTGCAGAAGTGGCACTAGGGGAAAAATAGCAGCGAATTAGGCACTGGGTAATATTCCAGAGACGCCTCCACAAGTGGCCTGGGCTGACAGAACAACTCACATCTAGCTTTGATGTCTTGATAGGTTTTTAACAAATTCTCCTCCAGCTATCCAGCTGCTTAGCTAACCAGATATTATTACCTCCTTTGTGCTTCCCTTCCCTGCTCTAACTCTGTTTATCAGGCCTGCCTTGCAGTAAAAAGAACTCCATAATGATCCCTATCTAAATATTTCACTTCTAACACAAAGCCGAGCATTCTCCATTCTGGAGAGACCCTCCAGCTCACTCTGCTAAGTTGCTCCACTGCTTCTTTGGCAAATATAAGTTGATTTTAGTGGTACATGATCTCTGTGGAACTTTCTATACCATGTACCTCAGCATGCAAGACTGGGTAGGCAGACAGCAGGACTGCGGGCTAACTCCAGCCCTCACACGCTGAGGACGGCTGCGATGAATGCCGGCTGGCAACCACATCCTGCTCATCCGGGGCTTTGTCCTGACATCTGAAAACCAGAAGGGATATTTGGGCAAACCGCAGAAGGTCATTAGAAAGCCACAGAGAAACCATCAGAGGGCGCTGGGGAAGCACCCATGGTGGCCTAAAGAGGCGTAATCAGCAGGGCTTGGCATTCTGCCTCCATGTTCTCATCCCTAAGAATGTTCCCGGGGGTCTTCCTGTGATTTTTAAAAAATACAGATATAACCTAGTCCTAGCATGAAACACACGCCTGTTGATAGGACGTGAATGAAATCTGGGTCTGGAAAGTCAGCACACAGGTGGGGTGCTCCTCATCCCCAATGCTGTCACTCAGAGCAGAGTCTCCCAAGGGTGGAATGTCACTGGTTCTGATGTGAGAACCAAAGAGGTCACTAGCAGAAGGCATGGCCAAATACCCCAGGGCATTAAGGAGCTCTGCCCGAGACCTTTGCTAAGCAGTCCAACAGATGTGTGACGTCGGGTTGCCTGAGGATGGGTGTGCCCACCGTAGCCATGCCACGCTCCTGTTCACAGGCGTCTGTCAAGTTCCCACGACGTTGGCAATGAAGTCCAGCATCCTTACTGTGGTCTGCGAGGCTCTGTGGACCCGCCATGGCTTTGCCGTCCCCATGCTCCCGGGGCTCTCGCTGCTCTAGCTCCAGCTCCTGCCTCTCTGCATAGGTCTTGGACACATTCATGCATTCGTCTTTTCACTTGCTGTGCCATGTGCCTGGGACATTTCTCCCTCTAGACCTGCCTATGGCTCACTCCTTCACATCCTTCATCTGCAGTTCTCACCTGCTGAGAGAATCCTTCCTTGACCATTCTAATAGCAACCCCTCTCGCCTGCACCACCACAGTTTTCCCAGTTATATCACTAGTACCTACAACAGCGACTGATAAACAGTAAATGTTTAATACATATCTACTGAATGAATGAATGGATGAATGAATGAATAAATAGTAATTTCAGATGCCCTTCACAGAGGATACCAATGCAGTCATTATGGTTTCCTAATGTCAATTCGGGTAATGTTTTTTGCTGCTTTTGCATACTTTTTTCTGCAAGCTCTTGTGGTAGTTTCCTATTAACTGTTCTTCTCCATGTTTTCCACAACACTAGAATTTTTATCTCATGTGGCAGTCCAAAACAAAAACTACATTTCCCTGTCTTCCTTGAAGCTAGGAGCAGCTGTGTGGCAGGATTCTGGCAGTTTCCAGGCACCTGACTTTTGATCCTGGCCCCTAGCTCTCTTCCTCCTTTGCCCCTTCCCCCTAGACCTGTCCTGCTGCCTGGAAAGGTTAATGCCTGGCGGGAGCTCCATTTTGGACCATGAGAAGAGAGCCGTATGCAGCACAAAGCCAGAACACAGGGTCCCAGAAAGCTCTGAGGAGCAGGGCTCTGCACTGTTTACTTGCAGACATTTACATAAGAAAGAAACTTCTTTTTCTAGCCACTGTTATTTTAAGGTTGTGGTTACTTATAGCTGAACCTTTATACCCACTCCTCTTGCATTTGTAATTTCTTAGTGGAAATTCCATCAAAGGAAAGAAGAAATCTCTGAGGAAGTCTGGGCAGAGTAGCGGAGGTTGCAATGAGCAGATAGCATGGCTGGGCCATGTGGATATGAATGACCTCTTTAATCCTACCACATCATGCCACGGACACTGGAACTTTTGCGGAACACAAAGGAAAGTAACTCAGAGATAGGCTCAAAAGGGCCAGCTCCAGTACCAACTATGTTAAGTCTGGTAAGACCTGACCAAGTCACCTTCGTTCTTACAGCCTTTTTCTTCATCTGTAAGATGGGGACAATAGTTATGGAAAGTATTATAATAGGTATGAAAGTGCTTTGTAAACTATCAATCCCTAAAAATACAAGGTATTTAAAAATTAGCTCCATTTGGCATCTCACAGGTTAAATTAATTCTTAAAGTTCTTAAACAACTTCCTACAGTTTTATATACGCAACATCAAAAAAACCAAGAGCCAATAGTTCAGATCATGGGATTAAATAACCTTTTAAACTATCCCATGAAATTAGATTTGCACAGGAGAACTCTTCAAATGTATTGGGTTGTCGGAAAAGTCATGACGTATTTTTTTCTATTTTTCGTTGCAAAAATGCGTCATGACTTTTCCAAAAACCCAACATTTGAGTTTTCAGAATCTTATCTATTACTTAAAAGTAGTCTATTAAATAATACCAACTCATGTGTTTTTGTGCTGCAGTGGAAAAAAATGCAGACATTGTATGATTTTACTGTGAAAAATGAAATTACTTTTCTGGAAGGCATGAAGTGTCCCAAAGTGGCTTATCCATACCCCAGAAGGAATAGATCAGTGTGCAGAGCACCAAAAGAGGCTTGCTAGGTGGATAAGACATAGTATCCAAAAGACTCAGCAAGCTCAAATCCTAGTAGGCATCGAGAAGTCCTGCCAGGTAGAAAACGCACTGATGGGGAATCCAGGTGTCTGCTAATGACCAGGAGCAAGGAAAGACTGCTGGCGATAATTCCAGAGAACTACCCATAGATACTGGCCTGTTGGCAAGGGTTTGATTCGTGAGTCAAGGCCAAAGGTGCTGTAGTTATCAATTGGGGGGTTAGATCAGGTGCAGCAGACACAATTGGCTGTTTCCCCAATAGCCACTCCCCTTTCTTCTCTGCCAATAGAACCATCAGTGTGTTATGTATCCAGTGCCAGGGGAGACTGTGATGGGTCTGAGCCAGCCATGGCAACTCCTTCCCCTACGCTGGAAGGCATGTGATGCTGTTTCAGCTAGCAAGCCCCCAAATGAAACCACCGAAGGCTTCTGGGAAAAAAAATTCCCTGCTGAAAGAGAACAGCATAAGGAAGAGCCCCTTTTTTATCTGCCTTTCTTCCTTCCTGCATGGCACGGTCCCACAGGAGGGCATGATATCACACTTGGATCAGCAGCCATCTTGCGTCTGTGAGGGACCTCATTCTTGAAACACTGAGACTGGCAGCATGGAAAGACTGAGAGTGCGAGGTCCTCTTTGACAACACCGAGCATCTACACACCATGCTTGGTATCACCTGTCTCTAGACTTCCTGTAACTGAAGACAGGATCTTTTGTTAAGCCACATCCCATCACTTGCTGATAAACAGGGCTGCAGTCCTGTTGGACCAAGGGACCAATTGAGATGCCAGTTGCTCAGCTGGTGTCAGCATGAGGAGAAGAGGTGCCTATGACATGAGGAAAACGTGGGGGCACCAGCTTCTTTCCTTGTTGGCCGGCTTGGGTCTGACCAACAGCAGAGAGACTTGGCATGCGACTCAGAGGAGCCCCTGGAGCTGGGCCTGGTCTTGGCCCTGCACTGGAGAGGGGTTCAGTCACACCCAGGGCTTGGGGGAACACTCTTGGGTCAGAGTGAGTGCTGCAGAGGGCCTGAGCTTTGCGGGGGCTGTTATAGCTCGGGGCTATGAGAAGGCAGAGAAGAAGCCCAGGAAGGGGACAGTCCCGGGCAGGCACTTACAGATAATGCTATGGTGTGTGATGTCCCATGTGCATGGGACCCTGCTGTTGGGATGGTTTTCCACAACAGGCTGTGACAGAGTCATTTTTGAATCAGAGTTCTAAGACACACATTGTGGGTGTCCAAACTCCAGAGACTAATTATTTCAAGTCAACCTGCAGGGTATCTGGGGCCCTGTTTTAAAAGTTTACTTCACATGGTTGCATTTATTGGCCTTTTGACTGTCAAGAAGAAAGGTTATTATTCCGTGCAGTAATTTAAAAAAAGAAGTGACGATTTTTCAAGTAATTATCAGCAAAAATGCCAAACAGGAAGGTAGAGACTGAATATCCCACTGAGAGAAACTACCAAGACAGAAAATAATGTGCCACAGATAGTACTGAAAAGCAAACCTCTTGGCAGACAAGGTGCTTTATCATATCATACTCACCTTTCTTTAATGAACTGCCCTCTGCGGCTGTGTTTAAATCATAAACTGAATTTCATCTCATTTCTTATGCTGACAAAGACTAGAGACCATTAACCCTGCAATATATAATACTGTATATTATTGCGAATAGGTAAACAAGTTTACTATCCCATCATTTTTCTTTCTTTGCAGGCACTCCTTGGCTATTACAAAGGAAGTAGAATGAATGTGATTAATACCATTTTTAAAAAGTGACCAGTATCATTTACACTCCCATGTGTACTCTATGCCTTAGAGCAGACCTGCAGGCCAAATCTTGCCCAATGTCTGTTTTTGTAAATCAAGTTTTTATTGGAACATAGTGACATCCATTCATTTCTGGGTCATCTTTGGCTGCTTTCGCTCTACACCAGCAGAGATGGGCAGCAAAGACGGTGCTGGCCCTCAAAGCCCCAGACACTTAGTATCTGGACTTTTACACAAAGAATTTTTGCTGACCCTGGTATAGAGTAATGGTTATTCTTTCCTCCAAATTGACAGATAATGTTCATTTTGACAGTGCCTCCCAATTGTGCAGAACAGTAAAGCACTAAAGTAATGCCCTAGTTCCATAACCATTAACAGTGATTGCTAGTGTATTATGAGCAGTGGCACGGAAAACAATAGGCTGTGGATTACATACAGCGTCCTAGGTCCTGACTCTAACTCTACCCATTGTTTTCCATTCAAGAAACAAATCACAGTGCAAGGAAGAAAGTCATATTGATAAATGAAATAACAGTGAAGGATGATGATATTATTATCATCATTAGAGGATATTACTGAAAGGAATCATTCTAATTTATAAAAACAGTAAATAGTTTGCAAATTTCCAGGCCCTAACACTCATTAATAACAAATAACTACAACATAGTTAAAATTGATTGCAAAGCCCCAGTAGGCCCAACACCATCATTGAGAACCACTGATTTAAAGCAGTGATTAAAAAAAAAAAATATAACCAATGACCTCAAGATTAATTAATTAATTCATCCTTTCAACATCTCAGTGCTTACTGTGGGCAAGCTCTGTGCTGAGCACTGTGGAACACAAAGACAATGAAACTACTAAAGATACAACACTAGCTCTCAAAGAGTATGCACTTCAGATGGACAGGAAAGAATGCCTGTGGGTTATTGCTAGTTTGAGGGAAATGAAAAGGAAGGAAACCAAGGAGAGCTTCAGGAGGTAGCATTTGAACTGGGCCTTGAGAGGGACAGGATTTGAACTGGCAATGGTTGGAGACCATTCAGGGAAGGGAGTCTAGAGGGGCCTGGGAGTCATGGAGGTTAACCGCACTTCACCCAAGCTCACAAAGTTAAGTTTTGGAATTAGGATGAGAACACAGGTCCTCAGTGTGAAGCATTTTTGTCAAAAGCCATTTACAAGGGTATTTGAAATACACTGAGTGGTAACATTTCCAAGGAGGAAATATGAAAGTATGAGAGATAATGTTACTTTTAAAAATTTAAACATTTTATTTAGTAAGATGGAAAGGTTGTTATATAAACTATACTAGGAAAAGGAATCTGGATATCAAGCAAGATAAAACCAACAGACCAGCAAAAACCACACCTTTGTCAAGAGTCAAAAAAGATCTGAATGTCTAAGAGTAAACTAGAGTTCACCATTTACTTACAGTGATGGAAATAACCACTAATAAAACTATCCTTGAAATTCAGTGCTACCTCAGTTTTCTATGACTTGGTTCCAACTGGGGATGTCTCTCTCTCAGGCTAATAATAATAGCCTTTTAGATTTACTTGGGTGCTTGATCTTCAGCAGAAATGGTGATCTAAGACATTATATTCACTAACTTTGGTGTTTCGACGATGTCAATCCCCTTCCCTCTAGCTGCCAAGTAAATTCCATTTTAACATCTTAAATGGTATAAATTGTTTAACCTTAAAAATAAAGGAGGAGGAAGAAGGTAGGGGTACTATGTTGAGACTTAATTCTGTTTGGTACCCTCAATCATAAGTCAATGGGCCTTGAAGCTTTCCCAATAAACATCTGATCATAGGAATACACGTGGGATCAGGGCAGTGTGCAATTACGATGGCATGTGCGATATATTATATGATCGTAAGAATCTGGTGATGTCTTTACTGTGTATAGATACACATAAACATCCCTTACTTCCAAAATGGAGGGGAAAAAGTATGAGGGAGAGGCCATATTCAATGTTGCATCTGTTCTTTGTGTTACACGTGTCCGCTCGTGTTTTCTGGGATCCAGAGGCCAGGCCAAGCTCTAAGCACTTCTGAATTTAGTGAAAACTTTCCCTTTCTTACTTATCTCCAAGACATCTTGCTATAAATCATCACCTCAGTGAAATCAATATATAGGCAGTCTCCTCCCAAAGCCCTGAGCTCTCCTATCTCACGAGTTTGCTCACACCAAGGAGGCTGAGCACAAGCGAAGACCATGCAGCATGTCCCCTGGGTCCAGCTTCGCCACTTACTAACTGCATGGCCTTGGGGAGCTGGTTAGCCTCTCTAGATCTCATTATCCTTACACTTAAAGTGCAAATAACAGGAAAACATCTAGTAGGGTGGTTTTGAGAGGATAAAGTACGTTAAAACATGTAAAGTGCTCAGAATTTTGTCTTGAAAACAGTGAGTGCTCAATAAATGTTGTGATCAGTACTATCAAGATTATCATCATCGGACTCAGACTTCCTCCTCTCTCTCCTCTCTGTTAACCAAAACCCCTTCCTCAGACCGCAGCCATGCACCCAACATGATCCTTTCTTCCCCTGATTTGAATCCAGGCTGATCAATTAGCTGGCACGACTGATTTATGTGTAACTGTCATGGGTACAGGAAGCGTTTTCTTTTTTTTTTTTGAGGGCAGTGTCACTGGCCCTCATATGTGGGACCCGAACCGGGGCCGCTGGCTTCCCAAGCCAGCGCTTAACCACTGCGCCACTTGGCTGGCCCAGGAAGTGTTTTCTTATCTATACTGGAAACCTTTTCAGGACAAGGACTTCTGTGTGTGTTGGCTTTGCATGCAGAATGAATCTGATGAAATGGCTGGTTAACGGTCATAGAAGCTAGATTGGGGCATCTTGATGTGAATGTACATAGGTCTTATTTTTAAACAACATTCTTGGTAGCAATTGACAACATAGTTATTAGTGGTAGCAGAATCAACCAACATGCACAACTATTATTTGTTTGATATTAAGAATTTGAAAAGGAAAATAATGCCAGAAAACTGGAGTGAGGATGAGAGTGAGAGTAAGAGGAAACAGATTCTAGTTCTAGATCCGCGACTAGCCAGTTCACGTTCTTTGAGGTTAAACTGGCCGATTCCTCGTCTACAAAGTGGTAGGTCAGAACCAATGACTTGTAAAGGCTCAGACAGATGCTGTTGGTTGCCCCAGTCAAAAGCCTTTGAGTTCGCTGAGCCCAGATTTTGTCTGGGGCCTTGGGGCAATGTTCTGGGCAGGGAGCCTGCCCCCATTACAGAGGCACAGACTGACTCTGGAAGTCCCAGTGGCCTTTGCAATGACTGTTTGAGGAGCAGGGCTAGGACCCAGTTCTAGACACTAGGGCATAAGGGATGTTTGTTGTGAGGCTTCTGGAAAACAATTTCTACCGCACCGGATGAAGAGAGGCACCTGAGGAACCCCTGGCCCCTGCTTTCTGTCTATGAGTGTCACTTCTTGAGGAAATGGTGACTGATAACTGCAGTGTCATCTTGAAAGTATGGAGAGAAAGCTAGGAGAATGTAGAAAATCCAACACGGTGCTCCAATAGAGTTACCAAGTTCACTTAACGAGCCCATTTTGGAAATAATAACTCTCTCTACTGCTTAAGCCATTTTAGTTCTGTTACTTGTGCCTGAAATATTCCTGATTGTCAACATGCTAAGAACCCAGGCACCACACAATTGATGCACGTTGTTTAATTATAGGAAATCTGACACATAGATAGATAACCTCTGGTGACTCAGAAAATCCCTTCTGGGACATTCTTAGATAAATGCGGCTACGGCTGGGCCCTGCGACCCTGAAGACCACCATTTATGTTTCTGTGTAACTGATGTTTATTCATCTCACTTTGACGTGTAGGCTTCTTTTTGTAAGCTGAAGCTGACATATACATATTCAGAGGTTAAAGTTAATAAGAAAAGGTATGTCCTAATTTCAAAACAGATTTAAATTCTATTTTCCACAATCCTTTATCCAGTGGGGTTATTTTAATAAGCTCATTTTTGCACAGTTACTATTGATTCTTTACAAAAGTTCCTTGCATTTGTTTTGATGATTTCCTAGTTTGTCTATCATATTTCTAATCTAAACATTCTACTATGGTTATGCTCAATGATCTGAGTATATAAATTCCATTCAAGATCATAAAACTCTCATTGGTGCATGCACAGGTAACACCAACTTGCAAACTCGTCACAAGCACTGCGGAACTGTCAGAGTAGAAAGCACAGCTCTGAGGCTCAGCCTTACCCTCTCCCTCATGCTGCAGATGGGGGAGGGGGGAAGCCTGAGGTCTGAAGAGGCCACATACTTTGGTGAAGGTGACTCTGTGAGCTGGTGGCATCATGGAGTGCAAGAAACTGTGGTAGTTTGGTGGGAGTGATTGCAGTGACGCCAGCGTACCAACAGCAACTCCACTCATACTGGGCTGAGGACAGAGCAGGAACTAGTCTAGGTTCTTTATGTGTTTTGATTCATTTAACTCTCACTAGAGCCCTAGGAGAGGTAGGGACTGCCATTATTCCCATATTATAAATGAGAAAACTGAGACAAGAGAAAGGTAAGTGCTTGCTCCAGGTTAACCAGTGCTCAATGCACATTCAGCCATTTGTCATCCTCTCACACTAAACTGGTCCATGGGGTGACATTTCCTGAATGGCTACTATTGGTAGGTCCGTGGCTTGAATTGTGATGAAATAATAAGTACAATGGATTTCTCAAATCCTGATTTTCTTCTCACTATTTGTAGCTAGGGCATATTAGATGATCTGAGTTCCAAAAAGAGGCCAATGTGTCATTCCAAATGTGGCAGCACAGTCGTTCTGTTGTCAGCATCACTTGATTTCCTAGCACCCTACCAGTGGGGATGAGAAGGGGAAAAGAGAGTGCTGGTGGGCAGGTGGCATGTGGGCAGGTAAGAGACATGGATGATAGAAAAAGTTGGCCTCCCTCCCTCCTTGCCTGCTCTTACCAAAGTACAAGTCCTAGAAAACATACCACAGAGTAGAAGAGACCTAGTGTGACCCAAATGCCTTGTCTTAAGTTTGTGGAGAGAATAAGGGAGAAGGCATCGTAAAAGCAGCATCATTTTTCAAGGAGCCATCACCATTTCTCACTTAAAAGCAGAGCTGGCCAAGCTGAGGTAACGGCTTCTCTGGGTTTTTATTGTACTTCAAAGCAAACATAAGCATGGATGAAAGTATGAAGAGCTGGAATGGCCTCTCGCAGTGACCTCACTGAAGCACTTTCCATGGACGCAGAGGGGAGCAAGCCAAGACCCAGAGACGTTCAGTGGAGTGGCCTGGTCGCCAGGTCTGCATAGCCAGCTGGAGACCCTCGCTGTGATGTGTCGGCACTGAGGGTGGTGATCTCTGTTCTGAGGTAGAAGGGAGCTTCAGAAAGGGCCATGAGGGGGCCTGAACATGATCCTCAACATGGAACCCAAGTCAAATAGTAGGGGATCCAATCGGCTACTAAACCAAACCAACCCCCACCTGGGTACTGTCTGACCCAGAAGGCTGTCCAAGGCTGGGCAAGGCTCGGGTCGGGCTAAGACCTCGCAGCTCATCCCAGACACAGGTGGCGGGATCAGCCCTGAGTCCCAAACCACTCAGCCAGTCTGACAGCTCCCCACAGCCTGAGCAGACAGCATCCAGAATGGGCTAAGGCAGTAAACTGGCAGAGCCTCCTCCTCTGATGAGACGGGTGGGCCAGCAGCAGCCCCAGCCGCAGCCTCGCTGCCCGGGGCCAGGGCCATTGCATGAACGCAGGCCTCAAGCCACGGCCTTGCGTGGCCTAGATTACTGGCACTGCATCTGAGTCAGTCCTGCCTACAGCTGTCAGCAGCACAGTCTGTTTGATGCTGCATGGATGGCAGCGATTCAGTCATTCTGAGGATGCAGTGTTCTCGGGGAGGGGAAAAAGAGAATCCCCTTGGGGGACCAGAGGCGATGGGCCACACTGCCAGGAGACTGGCTCATGCCCATCTAAACATTGCCTGCCAGGGTGGTTCTGCTGAGAGCTGGCACTTGAATGGCCCCTGACATTTGACTCGGGTCCATCCAGGTGACCTATTAAGTGAGATGTACCCTTGATGGCTAACCTTGGTGGATGTGACAGCAAGCTTGCGCCTGCTCTAAATAATAAAAATTCTTCCTGAGAGTATTTAGGCAGAGAGGGAAGTGGCCCCTTTGGTGGAACCCCATGGACTCTGCCTTCACCTCACTGCAGAGTGCTGCTGATGCAGAGGCTGGTATTTGCCTGCAATCTTTCCCTGGGAAGTAATTAGTTTCCATTTAGAAGGATGACAAATTGATCAGGCAGGAGTCGCACTGAGCTCTGAATTGAAGCTAAACTGTGATGGCTGTGGCTCTCGCCAGTCAGGTTTGTAGGTCTGTCGATGCATTTTACAGTTTCAAAATTCAATCACCCAACAGCAGGAGAGGAAAGACACTGCCCTGGAAAGAGAACCAAAGCCTGCATTTCTTCTGCAAGTTCATTATCGCCTCGCTAAAGCATGACGGCGGTGTGAAATGGGCTAGACGCACGGATGCTTCTGTTAACGGCCAAAGAAAAAAAAGTCGCACATCATTAGGAATGGAATAAACGATACTGAGGCACAGAGCAGAAATGATTTGATTAGTAATTTCCAGTTTTGAAAAGACCTGGAAAAGTACCAAATGACTATACAGAAGGTGTGATGGAGTTCTTAATTGCTATAACTGCTCTGGGAGACTTGATGATTTGTGACATAGAATACAGCACAGTACGCTAACGCTAATAACCGTTAATTAAATGCAGCAATGATATACTCTCAAAATGCACATACAAGTTACCATAATTTCTAGATTAAAAGCTGCACTGTCAGAAGCCAAAGGCAAAGAAAGGTGGAGGGAGCAAGAGACCTCTTTCCTGCCTCCGTGAGCAGGCCCCATGGCCTGCCCAGAGCAGAGTGGGCAGAAAACACTACGGGAAAAAAACACACTTAGCCGGAAAATGTGAAATGGTTCCTGAATGAAGCTGGCCCTCTGGAGGGAGAGTTATGAATTCCGAAAGGCTGTTGCAGCACCAGACCATCTGGCGGTGTGGGGAGGGTTCAGTGTGGTGCAGCTTCCTGTTGGATCTGCCTCACACCCCCCGTGGCATCTCCCACCTGAACTGTGATCACGCCAGATCCAAGATGTTTGGAGGGGAAGGGGGAAGAGAGGAACCTGGTGAGATCCTGGGGCACAGCAGTTTTAGCTGCTCTCCTTTTCCTGTCCAGCCCCTAATGAATAAGGGAGATTATGAGGGCTGATATTGGGGGGTGGGGAGGAGAGGGCAGAGGGGGATGGGATGGGACAGGACGATGTGATTCATATGAAAGTCTCATTTGAATGGAAGATCAAAGAAGTCAATTAAAGTCCCTCCCTTTGGGTGAAGAATGCTTGTGAGCCTGAAGGAAAGAAGATGACAGAGACACCACTACATCCAACTCAATTATCTTGATAATGGCACATAGAGGAAGCTGGGGCAAATAGAGAAATCCAGAAAGAATTCAAATACCCCAGTTTAGGCCATAGCCTTGACTTTCTCACTTAGTTATTATTAAAACTACCAGCATTTAGGAAGCACAAGAGATGGTCCTGGGAGAGGTCAAGGAGCAAGAGAAATGCTTTTGCCTGCCGTTCAACCAATGTTCACTGCACCCTCACTGGAATACAGAACTGAGTCAGGCAAGCCATGTACAAGGGAGCCGTGTCATAGATTCTGTAACAGTTTTTGGGGATGAATGATCCTGCAATGAGGAGCAAGACAAGATTTTAGGTGGAAGAACTGGACAGCTTACTGCAGAAGGTGGAAACTGAGCAAGTCCTGAGTAAGTGACAGCACCTGGACCTGAGGCAAACAGGGAAAGGCGCTCCAGGGGAGGAGCAGCACAATGGCTGCCCGGGTCAGCAGAAAAGGTCAGCAGAGTGAGCTGGGAGAGGCCAGGTCAGCCTCAGTGTGAAATGAACAAGTGAAAAGGTAAGTGGGAGACAGTTCATAGGGAGCCTGAAGGACAGTCATACATGGCGGCCTCTTATTCTGTAAGGGAAGTGACCCAGTCAGGACAGTGTTATCTGGAAGAATTTGCAGTACCTCTGTTTGAAACTCTCTCTTCTGGTACCTGCTCGAATGCTTCCTAAACAGAAAGCGTTCCCCAGCGACCCTCTCCTTATCACCACTCTCCTACCCCTTCACCCTCCTTGGTTTTCCCTTAGCATGGATACCTCTATCCATCCTATTATCCATGGATTTGTTCTGTGTCTGCCACCCCAGCCCTTTTCAAGACTGACTATTTTATTCCCTGCTGAATCACAGAGCCAGCCAGCACTGCTGCTCAATAACTACTTGCTGAATGAGCCCACGGGTGGATGGGTGGGACAGCAGTGGAAGCAGTGGTTCTCAAAGAGCTGTCCCACTGGCAGCCTCACGCCACCTGAGCCTTGGTGACGAAGGCAAATTCTCAGGCTCTCCTCCAGTTTAAATGAGCCAGACGCCAAGATGGTGCCCAGCGACCTGTGTTTTAATATACTCTCCAGGTGACTGATGCTGCACACTTAAGGGGGAGAACCACTGGGTTAGAAGACAGTGGAGACAGGGAGACCAGTCGGGGTTACAGCAGAGGCTGCTTTGATAGAAAGGAAGGGCAGAATGGGCAATCTTTTGAGAAGTAAAATACATAGCACCTGGCCAAGGAGGCATGGAGAGAGATTGGTCAATTGCTGGCTTTGGTAACTGGCCGAACTGGGAGCATGGGAATACAGGAGCAGAAAAGATTTGGGCGGGGATGGGGACAGAGATCAGAGAGGATGTGTGCAATTACTACTTGATAATAAACTTACTTCCTTGCATTTCAAAGGCAGTCTAGAAAAATTCCCAGGATCCCATCTTAGGACACTGGTGGTGTCATTTAAAAAGCAGAGAATCAGCAGAGGACAATAGATTGGGAAAGATAAGTTCAGTCTGGCACACTTAATTTTAGGTACCCAAGAGACACTGGTGGTGGTGGTGGGGAGATGGCTTGTTGGCGGTAGGTATATGGATCCAAAAGTCACTGAAGAAGATCTGGGAGTTGTTCGAGAGATACGATGGAGACAAGGAAAGGAGAACATTCCAAAAAAAAAAAAAAAACAAAAAAAAGAAAATGAAAAAGAAAAAAAACCAGAAGGGTAGTCGTAAAGTTCCCAGTGACTTTCAGCAATGAGTGCAGGAAGCTCTCTGTTCGGGGAGGCTGATGAGAGCAGATCATGGAGACCTCTGTAAGGACAGGTCAGTAGCACTGCAGGGCAGAGACAATGCCAGCTGCCATGAAAGGATGGCAAGTTAGTGGGATAGGGCACAAAGAGCACAAGAGAGAAGAGCTGGGAGTGGCGGTGAGAGACCTTCTTCATGTGTTAGTGGGAGACACGTAAGCCTGTTTCTACTGAAAGGGAGACAGAGCTTACCAGAGAGGGGAGCACTAGGGAGGAAGAATGGGACGGCAGGTGGGGCCCAGGCGCACCATGGCTTCAGTTTAGACAAGAAGAGACTGAAAGAGACCTCTCGGGGAGTGTGTGTTATGGGTCCTCTTTCACTGAGAGTGCAGAGCAGGACTGCAATCAATAGGGACACGCACGCAGGTGGGCCAGCCAGGCGAAGGTGAGGCAGAGTTGAGTCTTCAGTGGTGAATGTAACATAGCACTGCTTCCAAGAACTCAAATCTGATTGTGGATATGGATAGAGACAAATTCAACACAAACTCTGGTAAATAGTACAAAGTTTTGGTGGATGAATTAAAGACCTGAAAGTGAAAAATAAAACTATGAAGCTAATAAAAGAAAATGTAGAATAATAGCTGCAGACTAAGAACGGAGAAAGGTTTCTTAAAACAGACCTTTCAGAACTTAAGTGAGACCAAAAAAATATTTGCGTGTCACTATAGGGAAATTAAGGATATTTATTTATTTTTTAAAGAATCTATTGGGGAATTGAGAGAGGAGAACAGTGTTGGGGAATTGGGCGAGGAGACCAGCCAAGTTGTTGTTCTTCCATCTTCGTTGTGGAGGTCTCCAGTTACCATCTAGCTTCCTGACGGCAGCTCATGTTCTATGTTCAAGGTGCTATGTTCAATCTTAGTTGCGGGTGGGCATAACCACCATCCCATGCGGGAGTCAAACCAACAGCCTTGTTGTTAGAGCACACGCCCTATCCACTGAGCCATCCAGGTGGCAGCGCAGCTCAAGGTGCCGAGTTCAGTCTTAGTTGCGGGAGGGCATAGCCCACCACTGAACAGGCCATCTTGTTGTTACACCAGCTGAGCCATCCTGCCACCTGTTGGCAGCTCAGCGACTGCTTAGCTCGGGCGCATCGTCACTGGCCCATGTGGGAATCGAACCGGCGGCCCTGTTGCTCACAGCTCGTGCTCTAAGGCAACTTTTTTTTTAAAGATTTTATTGGGGATTTGGGGGAGGGAAACATCGTTGGGGAACTGGGAAAGGGGAACACACAAGTTGCTGTCCTTTTGTTCTTCAGTCTACTTGTGGAGGACATTGCTTCACTGGCGCATGTTGGTATCATCATTGTGCTCTTCTTGGCCTCTGGACAGCCGCTCACAGTGGCTCTTGGCAGCTCACACTGGCTACCAGCCACTCACTGTAGCCTATGGCAGCACACTGCAGCAGGGGCTGCAGCTATGCCGTCCTGGGGACTCACAGCAGCCCAGCTCCAAGTGGAGCTGTTGTTCACCATCTTAGCTGTAGAGGGCAGTGTCACTAGACCTCATATGTGGGATCTGAACCGGGGCCACTGGCATCCCAAGCCAGCTCTTAACCAACACGCCACTCGGCTAGCCTCCAAACCAACTCTTAGCTAACTGAGCCAGTCGGCTGGCCCAAAGATATTTTAACAAAGATCACTGCAGAATGTAAATGGATACAGATTAGAAGAAGACATTTGAGTGTCTAAAAATAACAAAAGACCCATAGTTAGGATATACAAAAAACTACTGCAAATCCAGAAAAATGGTCAACTCACAATAACACTTTATGCTGTCAAATGGCAAACACTAGAAATGTGGATAACAGCAAGTAGTGGCAAGGACATATGGAGGTGAGAACTCTGCACTGCAGGTGGACAGTGACATTCATAGAGCTCCTGAAAAGCAGTCGGCACTATTTAAGGACATCCATCTTTATTTGCTTTATGACCCAGTCGTACCTCCTGGGAGGTATCTCAGAACAATGACTGCTGAGTTTCATACACGAACACATTCTAGGGACGACTGTGGTGGTCATATTTGTCCTGGGACGAGGTGAAGGCAACCGCAGGTATCCTTTACTAGGGGACTGTGTGTTATGGGTCCTTGGCAGCACCGAGAAGCAACAAATACGTGTGCAGCTAGCAGCCTGGACAGAACTTAAAGATGTGGTGTGTAGAGGTAAGAAACAGGACGAAGATTTATAGCATATGAGCGCCTGAGTAAGCTGAACACATCCGCAGAGTAATACTACCCAGGTGCCGAGGTTACATACGCTGCCGGTTAAGCTAGGTGTCTGTGAGCGGCGACAGCTGCCCAAAATAATGGGGGAAATCAAGAGGGGCTCCCAGAGATCTGGGGCAATGGTGCACTCTGGAGAGGAGTATAATAGTTCAGTGATCTGCCCTAAAGCTCATATTTATATTTATTTATAAAATAATCAAAATAGATTTATGGGAGAGATATTTCAAGCTGGTGTCTGGTATACCTTCTGGAGGTGGTGGGGTTCGTGGTGTGTCTTAAAGGATGGGACAGGACTTCAATTCGAGGTAAGAGTCACTCTGAGCAGGGGGATGGCGTGAATGGAGATGGGCAAGTATTGGGTACGACTGGTAATGGACCAGTATAACTGGAGCCAAGAGCAGTGGGAGGTGGGGCCCTTCTGCACTTGAGTGAGGAAGATAAAAAGTCCATCATGGATGACTTTGGACGCTTGGTCTGGAAGCCCAGGAAAGATGGGCCACACTGGCTGCTGCATGGGACGAGGAGATGGTGAGACCAGGCGGGAAGGTCCAGGAGGAGTAGGGGCAGGAAGTGACCACAGCTCGGGATCCAGCAGTGGGGAGCTAAGCCTGCAGGGCCTGCCCAGTGGACACCTACAAAATTCTAAGATAGCAGTGCTGCAGCCCACATCAGAGCTTAATGATGACTTTCTCCAAAAACAAATTGTCCTTGTGGCTGCAGAAAAGTGTGTTACTGTTCTAGGCCCACACTCCTAGCCAAGGGGACCAAGCCTTCTTTCAATTTCCACCCACAACACCACTGGTATCAATGAAAGCCTCTATGTCTCATTTAGTTGGTCTGTCAATTACGCATGTGCGCGCGCGCACACACACTGAGCTGTGTACTAATCAGAGAAGTAAACAGTGTGTCACTCTTGTGCATAATGGGATTTCTGCATCCACTTCCAATTTCTATTAGGTAAGCAAGCCAGTTTCCCCACCTTATGCAGGTTTTTTTTTTTTTCTTTCCCTGTGAGTTTATTTTCCAGAGTTTGGTTTAGCTTATTCTAAATTAGTCAAGAGTTGGGGCTCTAACTTTTTCCCTTGAGAGAATTATGACTGCTCAGAAAAATTTCCTGTTTCATCCTAAGCTGTCTTCCTACCATCCGGGCCACCATCAGCCATTTATTTTTCTTACGGGCACCAAGAAAAATGCTTTAAAGTATATTTTCTAAAGAGATGAATGTCATGAGACATACACATCCATGTATGATTTATGTCACAGCCTCCCCAGAAAAGGGACCACAATGCTCCCCCTAGCCTCCAAAAGGCATCCCAGGGGATTCGGTCTGCTCCAAGTTAGAGCATAAACATCTTCTTCTTTCTTTCTTTTTTTTTTTCACTTTTTGGCCTGGCAGTCTTAATCCCTTTAAAAAGACTCAGCCATCATTACAAAAGAGGACACACTTAAGGTTTTCAAGTTCTGCTGTAAAACACAGGAAAACCACTCAGAAGAGCACAGGGGAGCCTTTGAAACCTCTGTCACACAGAGCTGCACGGACAGTGCTGGACTCAGTCTGCAGTCCCATCAGCCAGGCAATGGCAGGCTTTCTTTCCTTCCCATTTGCAACCAGGAAACTGAGGCAGGTAAGCATACGGCCGCCAGGACTGACCTAAGGGCCTGGCGGCAAAGTCCAACTGGGGATGATTGATTCCATACTTCTCGGTGAGCTGCTCTTAGAGGAAGAGGAAGAAACGTTTAAATCCTCCTGGGGTCAGCTCATTTGCTCCAAACTCAAAAGCAATTACATAGTCCCTTCTCAATGCTGAGAAGACGGTATTTCATTTGGTTTTATCTGAAACACAGATTTTTTATTTTCTTTTCTCTAGTGAAATGGCTATAAAAGAAACAAGGATTTTGGTGTGGTGGCGGCCGCAGGGAGTGGTGGTTGGGAGAGACGCATGAAAAATTATACTTTGACATATATTATGCGCTTAATCTTTTGTGGCAACTTTTGTACATTTGTAAGAGTTATGGATTTTAAAAGTCAGGGCTAAGATGGCTTAATGAGCATTCACCCCCCGGAAGTAGAAGTAGGGCTGATGTGTGTTAGTCAGCTGTTAGCTTTATGGCCTCTCTTCTGTACTAAAAGTGACAAGCTGAACACATTATAGTGAGCTCAGATGTGTTATGCAGATGAAGCCTGCAGCAATATCTGCCTGCTCTCTATTATTTATGATGTCTATATACTACAATGGACTGAGATTTAAACCATTGTGATGCAGTTTGTTTTCCAGGGTGCTAAAGTACAGAACATTTTACAGAGAATTGCATCTCTGTTACATATTAATCAAATCCATCTTACATGCAGCTCTTACACTGTAAACTAAAGGGAAAAAAAGATTAAAGTGCTTGGCTTTTCCTCAGCTGTCAAGGACTGGCAATAAAATAATAATAAGGGCTTCTAAATAATGTGTGTGTGACAGGCCTGCGCCCGCTCGCACAGTCCTTTATGGAGGTTAACTACAAAATAAGTTCCAGTGAGTGATCGGGAACAGGCGTGTGTGCAAGACTGTAATGCCAACGACGGCATAATTCTTGAAAAGTTCATTTGCAGGAAATTCTCTGACTTGATGAGGCAAAGTTTGGCCTCGTGAATCATTCTGCCATGGTGTGTGGCATTTGTAGAGTTGTTCTGAAGTTTACAGTCCTCGCACTTTTGAACTTGCTTCAGCTGCAGTCCATTAAAAGCTGAGAGCTCCCTTCCCTGGCACCCAGGCAGGGGTTTACCAGCCGGGAAGTCATGGGAAAGTGGTTTTACGACAGGGCTAGCACAGAGGCTGTAGCGCTCTGTGGTCGCGGCAGGACTGGGGGATTATTCTCTTTTTGAACATGGCAGTGACGGAGCCTCACTGTTACCTGGATTGGGAGGAAGATGGTGAATCTTGGTGAGGGAAGTCCAGCTCTCTGGAAATTCTGAAGGTGGCTCCCCAGGCCCGTCACACAGGCAGGTACCACACAGCACCTCCTGAGACTCATGTACCTTTATGTTTAACTCTACAGATCCTCGGAAAAGAATGCAGGTTACAAGTGTCATTGCTGCTTCTCATGTTTCCATTCCCCAGGAATGGAAAACCATGCCAACCTGGGCCCGACTCGCTTCCACTCAAGGTGATTTCTAAAGAAAGGAGGGAAGGAAAATGGCACTTGGAAGCACTTGCTCAGCTGGCCAGGGAGGCAACAAAGGGCCTGAATTGACTCTTTTGGAGTCATCATCAGACAGGACACAATGGTTTCCAAAGCTGCCTCTCTACCCTAAAGCTCAAAGTACAAAGTTTACATTATTAGCCCCCTGCCCACCATCTATATAAAACAGCCCCCAAATATCCCTACTTAGGGAAATCACTTAGCCTCCCAAGGTCTGTTTTCTCCCTCTCCTGTGGAAGAACAAGGCCTAGTTCTTCCTATTTCCTAGGCCTCACAAGGAGGGGGTTCTAGAATTGGGTAACATTATATTGCTTTAGTTTCCTATGTCCTTCAACTTCCCTCAAATGTACACCTGTTATCTGAATTATTAATGTGAATGCTACTTTTAAACTACTTAATTCAATTCACAAATCTAATAGCATTTATCCAGTACCCATGGTTTCCAAACCTCTGTGTCCCTGACTTAGATCTTACTTAGAATTCCCAGCACCTCTGCTGAGACGGAACCATGGTGGTGTACACACAATGCAGTGGTTTTCAGCCTTATCTACACATTGCACATATTCAGGGTACTTTTAAAGAAACATTAATGACCAAGCCCCATCTCAAACCAGTGGACTCAAAAGCTCAGTAGTTTTGAAAGCCCCACTGGCAATGGTTTGGTCAGGGTTGATAACATGCACAAAGCATAATAGTTGAGAGCACAGGCTCCTAATGAAACTTCAGAGCCACCATGGAACGAAGCTGAACTGGATTAGATATCCTGCCCTGCCAAGTTATTTAAACTCGAAGCCTCAGCTTTCTTTTGTGAAAACTGGGATAATAACAGAATAACATGATACAGAGGAATCGCTTACTGCTATCTGGAAAATGGTAAATGCGCAATAGATATAAGCTATCATTTTTTTCTGAACTTTTTGCAAACTGAAAACCATGACACCACCTTCTGTATGAAACACTGCAGGTTAACACAGTACTTTTATGGGGCATCCATTTAACTTTAGCCCCACAAAAGCCATGGAGGGGATGTACGACCATTTTTACAGATGAGGACACTACCCAAAACGTTCGATGCTTTCCCAAGGTACTTTACCTCTGTGGGCAGAGGTAAATGGAAGAGGACTTGAACCCAGATTTCTCGATGCCAACAGCTTCCGCCTCACACAGCTGCCAGAATTCAGTCCACTGTCAGTGGACGTGAACTGTCTTCACAGCAGTCAATGTGAACGTGCTGCTTAGAGCAGTAGATCTCAAAGCATGTCAGCGTCACCTGGGGGGCAGTTGTAACCAGTTCCCAGGTAAGGTCCATGCAGCTGGTGTGGGACCATACTTGGAGAATATCCCACCCTAGAGTTTGTGAAAGGAGGCGAAGGAGCCACCCCACACTCTGCCTGGGCCACTTTCTTGTGACTGGGCCTCACCCACCGCTTTCCACGATGCTGCTGCCTACTAGCCTAGGTGGTATCTCCTCTTTTGGTTTCTTCCTTCAGAGTTTGAGTCTGAGGAGCTGTGGGGGTGTACTAGACCTAAGCCCATTTGGCCAAATCAGCCCAGAGGAAGGAGTGACCCCCTGGCATCCCTGCAGGCGGCTAGGACCTCTCTGCTTTCTGGATGGTGTTTCCAGACTAACTGGCTGAAAGGGCCTGAGTGCTCTGCATTTCAACTTCTATCCACCTGGCACATCATCAACCACTCTGCAAAAGCCTTTCCTAGCCTCCATCTGGGGCCTAGAGTTCCCTGAGAGCACAGACAGGTCCTTCTGCCTGGAGTAATTTTAGGCAGGAAAAGTAAAATCTGCCAACCCTGAAAGAACACAATTTAACCTTTCCAGAGAATTCAGAACCATTTTCCAGCAAGAGTCCTCAGAGAGAAACTGAGAATTAAAGGATGCTCTTTTCACTCCCTCATCCCTACTACCTGTCATGTTATCCCTTCCTCCTCCCCCACATGCTTAGGGACGTGCACACACACAGGACTCACCCTGACTTTTCTTTGCATTCAAAGCCCCCACTGGATTCTCCAGGAGGACGAGCCACTAGGAGCTTCTAAGGCCTGTTCCATGCCCCTCTCTGTGTAGGCCTTGTCAGCTCTTAGGAAGCCCAGGCCTTCAGGTCCTGAGATACAGGCTGAGGAGAGGGGCTGGTCCCTCACTGTGGTCCTGTATATCTAACCCTAACCCCAACCCCAACCCTAACCTAATGGAAGAGCTAAAGTACCTCCTCTTAAAGGCGGCACAATTTCCTGAGAGCACAGACCTCCATGAAATCTCCTGCCTTCATCATGTTCAGAAGACATCACCAGGAGCCAGGAAGGTAAGTCACCAAGTTGTGTGGACGCACGGAAGAGGCACCTCCCTGGAAGGGCCCGTGTCCTTGTGATGCAGATGTGTAAGAAGCTCACGAAAGCTGCCCTGTCAAGCCAGGCCTGGCTACACGCAGTGGGAGTCCATCGTCAACATGGCATGAAAGACACCGAAGCACTATCCATTTTCTGGGGAAGTGGAATTCATAAGGTACTCAGTAGTTTGCATCTTAGCATCACATTCGGTTAGAGCCTGATGAGACTGCAGAGGTCACTAACCCTAACTGCCAGGGAGAGGTGTGAGGTCCAGTGATCCACTCAAGGGTTCAGCTACTCAGCAGCAGAGCAGCAGGCAGGTGCCAGGTTGGCTGACTTTGGCCACAGCACTAAGCTGCCCGAGGCCCGGGGTGTTGAGAGAGCAAACAGAGTTTCTGTGATGTGCAGTTCCTTATCTGCCTTCATATACATTAATCTTGTTACACTCCAACTGCTTTGAGAGGAAACAGCAGCTTACCCCCATTTCACAGGTGAGAAAGCCAAAGGCTTTGAAAAGCCCAGTGGTTGGCTGAAGTCACCAAGTTGAATGAGAAGGGAGAATGGAAAAACTGGGACCAAGTCCACATGGGCTTTCTTATTCCTAGCCTGGTGCTCCCTGCTTTTCACCAGCGCAGGAATGATCATGGTGTAGACAGGACACAGTAGATGACAAACGGGAAGGGGCCAGGCCAACAGTCACACTCTACAGATCACAGGGTCTCCGCAGGTCCTGCCTGTGCGACTTAAACCCAAAGGTCTCCCTCAAGTACACAGAGTCATTACCAAGGCTGGGCTCACAACACAGCAAGTGAGCGAGCAACGTGCCCACGTGGTGGCCATGCAGGCAGCCAGGTATTTCCGTTCCTGCTGGCTGTTCCCTTGGCCTCCAGTGTTCTGCAGGGCCCCTCCCCTACCTCCTTAGAGTCTTGTCTCACATGCCCCCTTCTCATTGGGGTCTACCCCTTGCCTACTTTAGATAGCACCCTTCCCGCTGCAGAACTCCCAGCTCCCCTGAGCAGCCTCCTAACATTCCATGTTTACGTACCCTCTATAGTGCTGTCTCCTACCACCAGCAGGGGAGCCCCATGAGGGCAGGGAGCCCCACGAGGGCAGGGAGCCTGAGGGTGGAGCCCCACAAAGGCAGGGAGCCTGAGGGCAGGGAGCCCCACGAAGGCTGGGAGCCCCACGAGGGCAGGGGACCTGAGGGCAGGGAGCCCCACGAGGGGCAGAGATGTTGCCTGTTTTCTCATGGCTGACATGTCTAGTACTCAGAATAATTTTGGCACACAGCAGACCCTTTATAAGTAATTTTTCCCATATGTTTTACTTTGAAAATATTTCAAACCGACAGAAAAATAGAAAGACTATAGTGTATACCCATCACCTTTCACCTAGAGTCAATAATTGTTAATATTTTGCTACATTAGCTTTATCTCTCTGTATATGTATGATATGTATATGTTTATACACACACATATATTTCTTTTTCATAAACCAAAGGAAACCAAGTATTTCCCAAGAATAAGAAAATTATCACACCACAGATTGCAGTTGATACATCATCTAATATACAGTTCACATTCAAGTCTCCCTAGTCTCCCCCAAATATCCTTTAAAATAAATTTTAAAAAATTTTAGGCTCAGGGTTCAGTCAAGGATCAGGTGTTACATTTGTTCCCACGTCTCTTTAGCTGCCTTTGACCTGGAGCAGCTCAATCAACGTCTGATAAGGAAGGAAGGAAGGAAGGAAGGAAGGAAGGAAGGAAGGAAGGAAGGAAAGAAGGAAGGAAGGATAGAAGGGAAAGAGGGAGGGAGGGAGGGAAGGAAAGAGGGAGGGAGAGAGGAAGGAAGGAAGGAAGGAAGGAAGGAAGGAAGGAAGGAAGGAAGGAAGGAAGGGTGAGCCACATCCTTCCTCCAGAGATCTGCTGGCAGAGCCAGTCAGGGAGCTGGAGGGTCCTTTCCCTGGATTTTCTCTATATGTGTCTCTGCTACATGAGGACAGGATGTTTTACCACCTGTGGCCCCCACCCCCCGCCCTGGAAGGTGCCTGGACTGTCATTTTCTTGCCACCCATCCCATGGGGGTGGGATGCTGCTCCTGAAGCCCTCTGTCCAGGCAAGTTTGCATTATCCTCCAGGACAGACTTTTCTTTCTCAAGGTGCAGGGCTTTTTTCTACTGCTCTGGGCTCACGTTTTTAAAAAACACAAATACAGACAGCCAAGTGTGTGGTTCCAACCCTTAACAAGGCCAGCTTGAAACTGCCTGCAGGGCAGGGGGACACTGGCTCCTTGAAGGAAGTGTGTTTTGAGTCACCAGCAGGGCTGTGTGTCCTTGCTAGCTCACAGAAGGCTGTTTGTTCTGTCAGAGCCAGCCATGGCTATTATGAAGCCATTAATGGTGTGAGGCGTGGGATGCTCAAAACACAGGAAAAGTGCTCAGGGAGAGGGCAGGAGGAAGAACCCAAGAGAGACATAAAAAAGCAATAGGATTTAGAGAGCACACTTAGCAGAGAGGAGGGTGATGGATGGAATGGAGCGGGTGAAAGGAGGGGTACGCATGCGAGTGGGGAGGAGGACAAGCTAGGGATGGGAGTGGGGGCAGCAGGGGGTCAGAACCTAAGATTCGCGGGACTGTGGCTCAGTGGGAGGCAGACATGCCAGGGGACAGCAGGCCCAGGACAAGCCTGGGGGAGAGAGCAGGAAGGGCTCTAGGAGGTCAGAAGTCCAGCGCCACTGTCCCAGGGTGCACCGGGTAAGGGCAACCGGGTTTAACTGGAGACCAGCAGGGGCTCCTCCTGTCTCCTTAGTGAAATCTGGGGCTGTGATTAGGAGCCAAGGGGGCCCCAGCTCCCCTGGGCGCCGTCACCTGCCCGCCCGCTGCTCCTCTCAGGACTCTGCCCTGCCCACTGCCTCACCGCTGCCCTGACAATGGATACTCTCGATGGCTTCCAGTCTGACTGCACATGCTGAATCACATTTGCCTAGCAACTCCTCCCACTCCCTCCACCCCCTTCCCAGTGTCACTGGAGCCTGGAGTTGGTTACAACCTCCACTGTAGGTACTGACCATCTAATTTCCTAGTCTCCTAGGGGCTCTAAATCCAACCTCCTCTGACCTGCCAGCAGGAGAGATGACCTCACATTTGTCCTGCTTATCACTGGTAATAACCATTAGGGACAATGGCAGGCAGTCACACCTGCTGCCCGCTAGGATGGCAGATCGTGTCTCCACAGGAGGCCAGAGATGCAAATCTCCTTGTCTTTTTCATCACAGGGTCACTCCCAGGCAATCTCCCACATGGATACCACCAAACCAAGGGATGCTGGGAGAATTAAGCCCAAGAGACAGAGTTTCCCCCCAGTAAGTTAGCAAACACTGGTCCACGGGTTTATAAGATGTTGTCAAGCCGCAGTGTTGACTAACAGACCTTTTGGCTGTAGACCCCCTTACCAAGGCCCAGCCTGAGTGCAAGGGCTAAGGCTCAGGACGCGGGACTAGTGCTGCCAACCGTGGGCCCTTTCTTTGTGATGAGTGATTTTCTGCAGCGTGCTCATTTTCATGGCTGCTCTCCTTGTCCCTGAAATGGTGCTGTGAACACGTGGGGCAGAGCCTGTGGCCCCGGGGTTCCCACGGGCACAGTGTTCTCTACACCCCAGGCTCATGGCCCCCTTTCCTGCCCACCCTCCCCCATGACTGAGAGACCCCGAGGGTGTCTGACTCCCCCACAGAGCCCACGGGGCTGGTCCTCCCCACTGACCGGTGCCCACGGGCCCCGGGCCTGCATGGCCAGCCCTGCCCTGCATTCTTCTGAGGCGGCCAGCGGCCCCAGCAGCCAGCAGTAAGCCAGGGCCCAGCCCTGCTGTAAAGTATTAACTCATACTGAACACAGTTTGTCTCCGAGGACCCTCTTGGCCCCTTCGTCATCCTGTGCTGACATTTTAATCGTGCTTTTGTGGGAGCTGGCTGGCAGTTTGTCATCAGGAATGGCGCGGCGAGGGGCCAGAGCGGGTTGCTGGCTGCGGCTGCTGCTGAGGGAAGCAGCCCATTCTGACAGACTGAGCAATAATCTGAACTTACTGCGCCGAGCCTGTGGGACACCAGCCGGGCCGCTTTATCTTCTTCATTAAAGCGCGCTCAAAAAAAAAATCCATTTTCCTTTAAAGTCTCAGGAACAGATGGAGTAAAATTAATTGCGCCATTAAGTCCCGATAGACAATACCAGAGTGGTTTTCTTTCAACTGTGCATGTGTGTTACAAAGTGCTCTTCGTAAAAGGCAATTACTGCAACATTTGCCATAAAATAAAGGTTGCTTTAATGGGCAATAAACACAGGCTTCAAATTTTGTATGAAATGGGTCTCCAAAGGGCGCTGTTAGAGGCAGCTCAAAGGCACGGCTGACTTTAGTATTTCTGCTCCGGCTGCAGCTCAGCCAGTTCCGAGAACAATGATTCCCCACCCTTGGATGTATTCTGATAGAATTATGTCTGTGATGCTCACTCATTGCATGGGCCTCTCCAGCCAGAGTGTTCTGGGCAGCAAATGGCAGGCAGAAGAGGGGGAGTGGGAGACGGGTTCACCAGGGCAGCCGGGGCAGTGCCCGCAGCCTGTGGAAGGAGCCAGTTAAAGCCTCAAACCCCACTCGTGGCAGCTAAAGGCCGCGATTTACTCGTTTTCCATCTCAGAGGTCTGGTGAGGGTTTCTAGTTGATTCCTGGAAGACGGGCTCAGTGAAAAATCTATATTTATGTACATTTAGAGCCCTTTAGGACAGAGATTTGGCAACGGGGGGAAACAGGCTGTGCTTTGCAACTGAGACGAAAATGATGAGGAAGGTCTGTCGCAGATTGATGAGCCGGCTCCTGCTGGGGCTCAGCTTTCTGCTCTGAGGACCATCCCACAGCCCTGGGCAAGCGAACCCGGAGAGCACTGCAGGATGCAAAGCCCTAACAGCACAGTGGAGGAAGCGTGGTTCTGAACCCCTGCCCGCTTCCTTTGCAAACCTGGCATATAAATCTTCCCCTTTCTAGGGAGCAAAGCTGCTCAGACCTGGCTGGATGGGGGCAAAGACCAGAAATCCATTTCACTCCACTATATTTCTACATTTCAGTAATTACAAAGTTAGCATGACATATAAATGATCCATTAATTGAAATATGAACTACACCAACTCCAATATTTATGGTATAAATCCATATTTCATTAAACAAATCCAATAAGCAAATATATCAAGGAGAACAGGAGAGCATATTTAGTATGAGATCAGGAACTAAAAGGATCATTTTCTGTCCAAAACATGGCCCTACAGTTTATTAAAAAAAAGCATCTTTAGAAGATTTGAAATTCAGTAGGGGCTGGTGAGACAGAGAAACTGATGGTGATGAAAATTAACTTCAAGTAAATTCAGGGTCAGTTGGTATGGTCAGGGGAACACAGCAGCCCTGGAAGCCCCACCGGCTACCAGCTGCCATGACCCAAGTGGCTCTTGTCTCTGCTCAGACTGCAAGGGGTTGAAAAGAGGCCACATGGTCTGCTCTGGCTGCTCCAAGCACAGCAGGGCAGGCTTTCAGCTGTATTTTAGAAGGGGGGTTTGCTTGCACTGGGCCATCCATGCTGCAGCCTGACCTTTGCTTTGCATCAGGAGTTTCCAGCTCAGCGTGGCAGTGGGGTGAGGTCTGTGGAAGCACAGCAAACCTGACTGCCTCAGGACATGTTGGAGCCTGCCACCGGGACCTCAGCCCTTGGCTAAATGCAACCTCTGCTGGCTGTCCCGCAGGCACTTCCCTGCATCCAGCTGCAGTGGCCACCTGCCCCCTAACAACTGTCTTTCCTCCTGTGTTATCTCAGGTCAAGTGAAGACACCGCCACGTACCCAGCTGCCCAGCTCAGAAATCTAGGAATTGTCTTCAGACCCCTCCTTCTCCTTCATTCACGCCACTCAGTCTGAAGCCCCCACCTCCTGGCCTCCACCTTCTCAATCCCTGTCTTAGTTCAGACCTCATTATCTCATCTGGATGTAACAGCATCATAACTGGTCTTTCTGTTCCAGCCTTGACCTCCTCTCATCGCTTCTCTAGATTACTCACCAAGTGGCTCAAGTGAGTTTTCGTACACCTGGTATTAGCTTGGGGGTGGTGGGGGGCGGGGGGGTAACAATTACTAGTACACTCACTCTCAAAGTATCCCAGTTTGGATGACACATGATACCCCCAGGTAACTCACAGTTTTTGTAGGGCTCCAAGCTTATACAGTTGTGTGTGTGTGTGTGTGTGTGTGTGTGTGGGGCCTATTGAATGGAAAGTACACAAAATATAAAATTATTATAAATATTTACCCTAAATATCTTTCGACAAAATTTTAAAAGGAACCAAAAAGAACAAAATCCAACATGTGGCCATGTGAAGATGGTGCGGGAGCTCTGGCTGGGGATGGAGGGCCTGCAGCCTAAGCTTCAAGAGCCTCGCAGTACATGTACCCAACATGCCACAGGCTCATTGCCTGTGACCTGGCCTTGGCCTGAGTCTTCAGGCTCCCTTGTGACTTTGCCCAACCCCCTGCCCTGGGCTTCAGCCACGAAAACTATGTATAGTTAGACCAATGTGCTTGCACTTCCATGTCTGTGCACGTGTCCTTCCATCAGCGAGGCAGGGGACAAGGGGGCGGGGGGTGGGGGTGTCCAGGCAAATGTCTGTGCAACTTTTTAGAACTCAGTCCTAATATCACCTCCTTCAGGGAGGTTCATCTGACTCCAGGCAGGAGTCAGTATCTTCCTTTGAAGCTTCCATGACACCCTGTCCATCTTTATCTCAGCCTTGATTGCACAACACAGAAATTAACTGTCTTCTCCTCCACTGAGTACCTGGTAAATGCTAAATACATGTCTAATGAATGAACAAGCAAATCTGAGATCACAGTACCCCTTTTCCAGTGCCATTGGGATCCCTGCTACTGCTAACCACTTAGGCTAAACACGCTGGGAATGGAATGGAGAAGTGATAGGAACTGGGGCAGTCCTATACCAGGAAATCTGAGTTCTGTCCTCTCTGAGTCAGGGAAGTTACCAGACCAGAGCAAGCTGTGGGTGGGTGTTGGCAGGGATGGAATGAGAGCTGGTACTCATTAATACCCGGAGACTAGGTGGGTAGTTCTCCACTAGGTTTGTGCAGTAAAACATCAAAGGTATTAAAAAATGTTCGTTGCCTGGTACCTAGCCCCAGAGATTACTTTTTTTTCCCCTGTGGTGGTATCCAGTCATCAATACTTCTTAAAAACTCTTCAGATGATTCTAGAGTTGTAAAACAATGAATTACCCAATCTAGTATCAATCAAAACCTGCCACTTCAAATATTTTTATTCACATTTGGATATGGTGACAGTTACCAACCTATCTGCAGCCACAACTGTCACTTACTCCGGACGAATGAGCACTGCTGTTAAATGTCTGTGCAGAGAGACAGAGATGATGACTTGACACTTCCCATCATCTCACTGGTTCAGTCAACAAACGCTTTGTCAGTGTTTGATGCAAAGCACTCACAGAAAATACACAAAGGTAAGACTTAGCCCTTATCCTCAAGGAGCTTATGATATTTGAGTCCAAATCACATTAAAAGTTGGTAGCAAAAGAACATTCACAAGCCTGAAGCTGATCAAGTGCCATATGAGTGCTAGTGGTAAGTGCTTTGTGTAATGATGTCCCCCCATGGCAGTGATGTGACTGCCAAGTATTCTGTGAATTCCAACATGTTGGATTCGTGGAGGAAATAGCAGCTCCCGCAGCTATCAGTCAGGAAATAACTCTAAAGTCGAATTGGATACTCACTCATTCATTCCTTCTACTTATGGCAATAAATATGTATCAAATACTACATGAAGCACACAGTGGTGGGCTCCAAATATACAGGGGTGCAAAATATGAAGGTGATCCCCTAGCCCGAAGGAATATGGTATGAAAGAGTTGCTGATTCTTTATGCATTGATGTCCTCAATGGCCACTGCAGTTAGTGCGGTAAAGGGAAAGCCCAGGGTCCCAGGATGTGAAAGATGCTTATAAGTCAAGAACCACAGAGATCTATGTCCCAAGATCACAGGAGGTCATGTGCTCAACTTCAATGGTACACCAGGCTGCTAACTTTGAAGTGGAGTGTCGGAACAGCCTTGAGAGGAAGCAGGTGAGCTGAGGAGAGCTCAGGCTTGTCCTCCCTGCCGGACAAAATTCTCTCTCACTGGTAGAGAAATAACCTATGGGGACTTCTATAGTGCCAGGTGCAGATGGGGTTTAATGAATGTGGTCATGATAATTATTCAAATTCTTTCCTATCTCGACACCCCAGGGAGGTTAGTGCTGCCTTTTGTCATCTGACTAAATTTGAGAGGTAACCCTCCTTCCCAAGTTTATTCTGTAATGTCTTACCACTCATGTGATGTGTTTCTCTGCCTTTACATCACTCAAATCAGCATATGCTCAGCAGTATGCTAGATACTCAGGAGGGTACGAAAGAAAAATGAGATTGTCAGAAGATACCTGTGCCATCCTGACACTACTGCCAGGGCCAGGGGTTGGGGTTTGCACAGGGAATACTTTAAAATGAAATATCAGGTGTGAGGGCCAGATAATAGTTTGTATTCATTTGTTTACACTTTACCTCTTTCAGAAAAAAAAAAAATTACGGAGAGTTCAATAGACATACAATAAAGTTAAAAAAGAGAAAGCAAAATTACAACCATGGGGAGTAATAAAGTGAATTATGAGTGAGCACTGAATATCACTCTGGCGTTTCCAGGCGATGGGGCAAAGGGGAAAGAATGGGCCACGTAGTTTGTATTCCCCAGTGGGAGAAAGGCCAGATAGATCCTGAGTGCTATGCAATAGCTTACATGGATGGTCCCCATCTTTAATAATGAAGGAATGATTTTCACAGCTCGTGCAAGTTATCTTCATATTAGTTTTTTTTTTTTTTTTTTTTTTTTTTAGGGCAGTGTCATTGGCCCTGATATGTGGGACCTGAACTGGGGCTGCTGGCTTCCCAAGCCAGCGCTTAACCACCGCGCCACTCGGCCGGCTCCATATTAGTTTTTTAAATTGTCAATAAGTCCAAGGTATAAACATTAAAGGATGATCTATCAAAGATCATTCAGTTGAGAAGATAAGCTAATATCCTTCAAGTATGTGTTTCCTGGTGATCTAAGTTGATGAAAGGAGGGAAGGGGGTGACTGGGGGGGTAGGGGGCGTGTCCCTTCACTGATCCTCGGTGAACATCACTTTTCTTTCTTGATTTCCAGGAAAAGCTGGAGAGTAGTGGTACAAGAAACACCAAGGCTCTGGGCATCTTTGAGAGGGCGTATTTGGGATGCTCAGGATGGCTGACATTCTGATCAGAGACAAAACAGGGTTGCTCAGTGCTCTGGCTGGACCGCAGGCTGCCCTTCTCCATACGGTGACAAGGCATTGGGGTACCTTCAGGAAAACCAAGATGTCCCACAAGGGTGTGGCTTTGGGCCCACTGACTCTCTGCACAAGTGGTATGTTGGGACTCTCTCTAGTCGTCTCATGTGGCATCAGGCTCTTGAAATATGTCACTGAGGAACTGAAGTTCAGATTACATTTAATGTTAATTCATTAATATTTAAATTTAAATACCCATGTGTGGCTAGTGACTACTGGACTGGACAGAGCAGGCCTAAAGACCCACAAAGCGGAACTGAGTGAAGGTATCCTTGGTTTGCAAAGTTTCATAGCAGACATTACTCGGAACCTACACAGGGTATAGATGAACCTCAGAGGCGCCCTCGTGGGCCTCTCAGGGTAAGTCAGAGCTCCAGGGCTCCTGCAGGCATTGAATAAGCTGGGCTGCTCAATGAAACTATTTACTGTCAGCCAAACAAATTCTGGAGCATGTTTGCCAAACATAACAGTAGAAGTTTTCACAAATCTGGGGTTGGGCCATCCTGATATCGGGTGACTATGAGGACCAAATGCTTCCCCAAGCCATTTCTAATTCCCACCTAATCCCTGGTCATAAACTGTGGCCAAGCACAGAAGCAGCCCCGCGTTTCCTAATTGCTGTGGCAAGAGGGCTCACATAGAGTTCACATGAATGCGGTAATTAACTCCCACCTTAATGGTCTAGAATCAAACACATCTCTGTTTTCAGCACCTGTGATTAAGATCGGACATGTCTGGATAGTTTTTTGGCCTACCCCTAACTCCTACAGTGGTAATAAAACACAGCTTTCGCAAGGGTATCAATGGCCAGTGATTTGGGTTACATTTGGCCCTTAGCTGACTTCAGCCCACAAAGAAAAAGGTCAGTGAAAGATGCATGAAAGCTGCCAACCGCTCTGGACACATTTTTCTATAAATCAAAAGGTCACACCCTTTACATAAAATGTTTAGAAACGTGAGTTAAGTTTTGTCATCATTCATTAAAGCTAATTTCAGAAAAGAAGTTACAAACCTTTTTCTAGTCTTACATATAATAACAAATATTACTTTGTATTAAAAGACATTCTTGGCAAGAGTGAATGAAGGGATTATGGTGACTTGACTGGAGGGGGTTTTGATTCCAAGGAAGTCTGGGAGTTGGCAGGAGCAGCGTGACCAAGGGCCCGGGCAGCCCCCATGGGGGTGACGGCAGTGATGGAAGTTGGCTGACCACCACGCTCTGCTCAACAAGGACCTGCTTCCTAAAGAAGAGCGGGAGCATCCCCCCGAACACACGCCGGGTTCCGCTGGCAGACGGGAGTCAGACACGGGGTGCAGAGAACAGCAGCAGCCCCTGCCTGAGGCCCGAGGGGGTACAGGTCAAAGAGAGTTTAAAGAGAACTGGGAGAAAGGATTTGGTGGGAGACAGGAGCATGGAAATCAAGTTGCCTGAACATCTCAGCCCGCAGGTTGCCTGAGGAACTTGGTCTAAACACATTTTTCAAAAGGCTACGCAAAAGTGAGTCCGACTCTCCACAGCATTATGTGACACTTAGTGACTGTGCATTGGTTCTCTGTGTCTGCCATGGTTTACCCTAGGCCTTCTTCCTTAACCGTTAGTTTTGTTCTGATCCAATTCTGCTGTAAGTGTATGACTAAAAATGATGAGCTAAAAGTTTTTGCAGGTTTGTGTTTCCCAGTCTAATATCCTACATGTGGAGCTGTCCCATATCCCCCACTTTCAAAAAACCAATCTGGCAGAAGATGGAAAACACAGCCAGAAAAACTAAGGGGTCTGTAATTTCGAGGGAGGAAAGGACTGTACTTTGGGTGAATCCAGAGATGCCTGGAAATGAGGAGAAAATTGCTGGGGAATGTTTAAAAATAACCGGGATCAGCATCCAGAAGAGGATTTCAAAATGGTGCAGATGGCAAGACATCTCTTCTGTGTTATCATCATTCTGCAGTGACCAGTCCACTGAGATGTGGGAGAAGGCAAGAATTCCCAGTGACAGAGTTAGTAATCTTGGCACCCTCTTTATTTGTTTTGTTGTTTTTGGAAGGCAGTGTTACTAGCCCTCACATGTGGGACCGAACCGGGGCCGCTGGCTTCCCAAGCCAGCGCTTAACCACCGCGCCACTCGGCCGGCCCTCAGAGTTAGTAATCTTGGACTTGAGAAATTTGGAGGAGCTGGCTGCCCAGATGTGTGCCCCAGCTCACCGCGAGGCTGCACTGAGGGTCACGACACCCCAAGCCTTCGATGTGCCCTCATAGTCTCAGGGCAAGGGAAGGGGAGAAGAGACATTTGTGGACAGGAGCTATCCCTCGTCTTTCCAAATTCAGCGTCAGCTCTCTGCTCCCTCGTCTTGGCGCTGCAGCCACTCCTCTGCCAGCCACCATACCTTCATTTATCCTCACTGCCAAGCACACCTTGTGCTCACTCACTGACTAGCTTTCCAGCCATGCCTCTTCCCTGCACCCTCTCTTCTGACAACCCTCCCCTAAAACTCCCCAGTGCCACAAGGGAGGAGTAGCAAATACCAAAACACAACAGAGAGGCCATGAAGCAGGGCTAGCAAGCAAAGCATGGGGGAGATGGAGCCCAGTGGGGCTCTTTTCCCTAAAGGAAGATTAAAGACACGCGCATGAGGAACTCGCTCCCAGAAGCTCTGCCTGGGGCCCAAATGAAATAAATGAAAAGGGTAGAAAATCCTAATGAAATCACCAGTTCAAACAGCACAATGACCCGAGGACACAGAGGGTCAAGGTCATGACCACTCAGTGGGAAGCTGTGAGGGCTGTACCACATGGGACAGAGGCCTTGGCCTTCCCTTTCCCTCCATGGCTCATGTGGCACCGCTGAGTGTCTACTGCCGCTGGTGGACTTACAAAGGTATGCTCTTCAGCACCGACTCCTTGAACAGGTAAATCGGGTGAACAGGTAAATCAGGAGTGAACACGTGCTGTGTGAAAGGATTTTTCATTTTATAAAAGGAGCTGTGTGAGTCCAGGTTCCTACACCAGCAAGTAAAGACGGTGTCATTAGGTTTTCTGCTTCATTTTGACTGGCTCTAAACAGGGTTCTACCTGCCAAATTCCATGTACACTCCATGTTTCAGGAGCGGTCTCTTCTATAAGTGTAGGTACACCAGTGCCACATGCTCAGGAGTGGACAAGAGGGTAGGAAGAAGGCTCAAAGAAAGCCAGCCCCTGGCCTCGGCCCACACTCACTCCAGGCTAGCGGGGAGGTTGGTGGCCAAGTGCACCAGCGTGGGAGGCGCCACCCCTGGAGGGAGCCCTGCGCCAGGCTGGCCGCATGCCGAGTATGCCCTCCTCAGCGGCTGTGCTGTGCAGAGGGCCGCCACTGTCTCTGCATTCCGCCCTTCCTCCCAGCTCTGCAGCTGGGACCTGCACACCCTTGTAAGTGTGCCTGGGGGCGAGCCCTGGTCTGAGACGGCACCAGGAGGCTCCTCCCTTAGCAGCTGGTCAGAAAAAGATGGAAAGAGAGAAAGTGATGAAATAGAATTTTCTAAACGCAGGCACATGCGAATTCCCTCTTCTCTATGCTAGAGGCCCAATCCTTTTAACAGACTGTTCCCCTCACCAGCTTCAGGGCTGCCACTGCTTAAATGCTAATTATTCCTTAAGGCTCCAATGGCACTCAGGACACAATAACCTCTTAAAAATCAAAATGCCAGGATTTCACAATATATTTTTCCCCTCTTGGCTTTTTTTTTTTTTTTTTAACCTTGACTGGTACTTCTAATTATTTTAGAGGGAAGATAGGAAATCAAAAGATCTGGTTCAAAACACAGCTCTCTCTTCCTCCTCCTGGGGTGAGTTTGCCTCCTGTGAGATAATAAGCATGAAGTGGACGGCAGGCTGCAGGCACTCCCCAGACAATGGCCAGGGACCAAAAGGAAGTAGCTAGCACACAAGAGCCGGTGGCCTGCTGTCAGCAAAGGGTTAAAGCCACAGCAGCCCCCAGCTCCCAGCTGCCTTTCCATAAAGAATACTAGGCTCAGTGGGGCAGGGGGGAAACTCCCACAGGGTCCCCATTAAAACAGATCAAGTGACACATGTCAGTATCCCCATTTCATAGATGCTATAATTTGTCTGACAGGAGTGAACCCTGCTGATCCAAGTCAGGACAAGGGAAGAAAAGGTCTGCTAGAGAGGAGGGCCCACAGAGAGCGTGTTGTTTTCTGTATCTGAGCTTTGTAAGCAACCCTCAGGTCTGCAGCAGTGCTCTGAAAACAGGGTGTGTCCCGAGGAGAGGACACGGATACACACACACACACACACACACTGCATTGTTCTGATCTAACTGTGAGATGGTAAAGAAGGTACAATGAAACCCGCTCCTCTCCCAGTGGAGCGCAGGATCAAACCTGCTCCCCCTCCGGTGATCCTGATAAAACGCAGGCCTGTGTTCTAACAAAACGCAGGGCCACGGGGAGAGCGCCTTCCATTCACTCCTGTTCTCCTTTTGTGTTTTCCTTTTTTCTTGTTCTCTCTTCCCTCTCTCGGTCTCTGTCTCTTGCCAAAAGCATTAAAAAGAGATGAGAACCACTCCACTAAGGGGGAAAGTGTGTGTGTGTGTGTGTGAGAGCTCCTAATCCACTGGCCCCGCTTTGCTAGGAAAGCAGGTTTTGAACAAGGCCCCTGGCACAAATGAGATGAGTTTAGTGATCACAGTTTAATTCTTTTTTTTTTTTTTTTTTTTTTTGAGGGCAGTGTCACTAGCCCTCATATGTGGGACCCGAACCGGGGCCGCTGGCGTCCCAAGCCAGCTCTTAGCCAATGCGCCACTCGGCCGGCGCCACAGTTTAATTCTTAATGGGGCCCAGTGTGCTCTGTGGGTATGAAATATACAAGATGGGGAAAACGGAGTCCTTTTCAGAACTGGTTTTGCCTCTTGGTTAATGAGGGTCGGACGAAAATGAAAGCACACACTGAGACACTAAATACAACCTGGGAGGCAACCCCCACAGGGAGACACCGCTGGAGAGAGGCCCAGCCACCTGTGCTGTCCCTTGGGGCAGCTGGGATCATGGAAGGCTGAGTGGGGCCTAGGAGCTGCGATGGTCCCCTGAGACCTGCCCAGTCTCCCCACAGAGAAAAGTGACCTGCCCACAGTAACAACAAAAGCCCAGGGCCACCGCCTGGTCTCTTGAGAGGTCTCCTGGGCCCAGCCCCAGCCACCACTGGCCCAGTCAATGCCTTGTTCTCTCAACCAGTAAGGTCATAACGGTAACTGGGAAAAGAGCATGTTGATAGGTGTTCAGGGCTAGGCTAAGGGGGAGGGAGGACGCATGCTTGTTCACCTCAGGATGCCCTTGGAAGGCTCTCCACAGACCTCAGGTGGAGCTGCTTTCGCTTATGTCTGTTTCCCCATTTGCAGGTTAAGTTGTTACAGGGAGTATATTTTCTGGAGATCTGAAGTAGAGAGACCATCATTTTAAATGGAGATATTGGGAGAAAACAGCTGCTTCTACTAAGGAGAATCCTTTCTGTTATGTGTAATGGTTACGTTTCCTTTGGAGGGGGTTGCGGAGACAGAAGAAAGCAAAGCAGAGGACATAAACTTCAGCAAAAGTGAATTTCACAAACTACAGTGCCTACTTAGAGCTCACAGGTGCGGCTGCTCCCTGCTCTCTCCCCTCCTCTGTCCCATTCACTGAGCTTCCTGGAACTTCCCCACAAACTTCTTTTATTCTTCATAAAGCAGAAGTCCTGCAGAGGCTAGGTCTCCCTCACCCTCCCACTCGGCTGCAGCACCTGCAGGATAACGACTGGTCTGGTGGCACCTGATCACTTCCCTGGCAGAGGCTAAATGCTCCCTCTCTCACCCTCCTTGCTGTTGTAATCAGCAAGAGAGAGATCTAGGCCAAAGTCAGGGGGCACACTCCTGGTTTTCAGGTTAAAAAAAAGGCTAACAAGAACACCTCCTTGAATGCAGACGTGATGCCAGGAGTTGCAATAGCCATAGCCATCAGGAAAAGGCCAGAAAGGTCTCAGAGATGTTGGTCCTTACTGCTGAGCCACTCAAGGACAGAAGCCACCTATCTGTGGCTTCCTTGCAAACATGTGGAAAAATCGATCCTTAATTGTTTTGGGCACTGCTAGTCAAGCCCTCTGTTACCTGCTGCTGAAAGCACTCCTAAGCAATACAAAGCCCAAGTCTGCTGATGGGAGTCTTTTTTTCTCCCCTTACCTCTGGTCTCTAAGGAGCAAGTGCCCTCCTTTTTGTTAATAACAATTCTCTGCTTTTAACCCTGTCCCTTAATATCTCCTCTGGGACCTCATTCCATCAATCATCTCATATTCCCTCTCCAGTAATTCCTACTGCTCATGCTCAAGTTTCTTCCATCTTAAAAAATTTCACTTTACATCCTGTTTTGAGGAAAATATTTCTGGGTTGGGAAAGCATGCTTACTTGTGCTAAAGGCATGCACTTTTAACCCTGACCACTCATTGTTTACTTTGTCACATGGCAACTATGTGCTGAGCACACGGCTGGGCAGGGCACCCTTTAAGGCACTGGGGACTCGATGGTGTGCAAACAGGGTGGTGTGCAAACCTTGCCCTTGTGGAGCCCAGGGCCATCAGATCACCCACCATCACTGCAGAATTCCAGCTGCAGCTCACAGTGGTGGCCATGCCAGGCCTATGAGCAGCGAGACCCAAATGGTACTTCACTGGTCTCTTGTGGGCGAGAGTGTGGTCCTCAGGCCAGACCCTGGGTCCTCCCCACGGTAGCTAGATGATGCTGAGAAGAGGCTCTGAGCCAGCATCCTCACCTGCCCCGTGGGGTTGATGCCGTACCTCCCTCCCTGCACTGTCTCCAGAGTGACACAACACCAGTGAAAAGAGTTCAGCGCAGTGCCTAGCACGGAGAATGTGCCTGCTCCTTGGCAGTGCTGGCTAGTGTAGTTTGCCTCCCTTCTCAGTGGACTTGGATTCACAGGACAGGGAAATGTGAAGAAGACCTACAGAAAGCATTTCATTCAGGTCCTTGTCTTTTCCTTCCTGGAGGAACCCCTCCATTAAACACCTTCCAGTAAAAGAGAACTTTCTAACAGAATACACTGCCCTTTTGCCTCCTCCCCATCCCTTAGGACAACTGTCTACCTAGTAAAAACAGCCCAGCCGACCGCTCTCTATGCCAAAGGAGGGCAACACACATCAGTGTCTGGATGGCTCCTAAGCAGCATCCATGCTTTTCACATCTTCCTCCTAAAAAACCCACAAACTTTGTAGGCTGTATCTTTTGTAGTCTAGGCAGGAAAATGCTAAACCTGAGAATCCTAAAATATCCTAAGTCCTATCAACTGAGCAATCTCTAGACTCAATATGAATCATAGTGAGTGGGACCAGCAGGGCTGTCGGCCCCTGCTCCCTTGCAGGACGCTGGTTCAAGTAAGGGAGTTTTTACCTCAGCCACGAGTGTGCTGGGAAGGTAGGCTCAGGCGGGGGGCCCCTGAAGTGTGGGGTCCAAAGAGGTTTCAGCAGGGTTTTACTCAGGGCATTTTCTTACATGCACACACACATCTAAAATTCCCGGGGCCCCTAACTCCATCCTCCCTATCCCTGCCACCCACTACCCACCCCGTCATCCAAGGCAGATGTACAAGCTCCTTTTGAACTACAAGGGACTGAACTCACAAGGAATTTCCCTCATGTCACTGACCTCAAGCCGGGAGAACAGAAAGACGGAGGGAAGTGGTCCCGAAATCATCCCCAGTGGAGCTGGACAACCAGCCGTGCCTCATCCAGTACTCATGTTTTTTATTCCTAGAGAACCACACGGGCGGCAGTGACCGAGCTGTGAGTCTGGAAGGCAGTGTGCAATGCATGTGTGACCCAGAGCTGGGGGGCCAGGGCACTGGTGCAGGCCGGCCCTGCAGCCGCAGGCCTCTGGGTCCCCTGCCAGGCTGCTGGTCTGCCAGGGGAAGTGAATGTGCTCAGCACGAGAGTGCCAGCTGGCTGGGCTGTGTCCCCAGGGGCAGGCTGTAAGCACAGATTACCAGGGACTTTGTTCAGTGCTGCTGCCGCGCTCCCGGAGGAGAGGAACATCACAGCCCAGCATCAATACTAATAGGCTCTGAAGTGCCAGACCAAGCTGAGAAGGCCAGCGCCGCGGGGGCGCGGCAGAGGGGACAAAGGCCACACCTTCGAAGGCAGTGATTGGCTCAGCACCGGGCCGAGGAAGCTCTCTGAGCAGCACATTCCAGCCCCTGCAGAGCAGCATGGAGGAATAATGTCATCACTTCCCCACTCTTTGCTATCCACACCAAAAAGCAGCCTCCACTTAACCCCGTCAGGGGAGCCCCAGAGTCCACTGAATGACAGAGGAGAAACTAAACTTTCCTTTGCTTCATTTCAAGGGCCTGTGCCTGTGAAGTCACATGAGCTGCCAAGCCAAGGAGTTGTCATGGAGACAGTGTTGGTAGTAAAACTGATATTGGTCTCCACTTTCATTAAAAAAAAAAAAAGTAATTTAAAATTTTATGTGTAAAACCAGTTCATTAGGCTGAGAAATTAAATTGATAATTTCTTACTTTTTCCTCCCAGAGGGATTTCTGAGGAGAGCTGCAGACTAACTTCTGTAAAAGTTTGCTGGGATTTCGGCTGTAAAATGTACACCCAGGGAGGGTGTGTGCCAGTGACACCTCTGACTTGAAAGTGGCTTATCCCAAGCACTGAAGGTGGCTCCTTCTCAGCGTCACCTCCATGTGCCTCGTTCAGGGACCACCCGCCATCCCAGCCCTTGTGTCAGGTGTGGTGGAGCTCACTGGGACCCAGGCAAAATGGCTTGGTGACATTTGTGTCACTCGTTGGCACCATTTGCACACTAACCTAAACCCGTGTGTGTGGGGGGGGGTTATGAACGCGTATCTGGGGGACCACAGGCAGGTCCCCAGGGAAACTCATCTTTCCCACTGCGTGAGTGACCGGTCACATTGCCCTGAATGGGGCACTGCAGGGAGCCACAGACACCCCTCAATCAATCTCTCTGCTTGCATGTATGCATCTCGGCTTTGTCCCCTTCCCTACCCATTTCCCTTCTGTATGGGGGCCTACTCGTACTGTTACCGGCCAACTGAGCAGCACCAACCCCCACCACTGAAAAACTTTAATGTTTTCGTTTCTATAGAAATGTTAAGTATAAAAATGTTATGTCTCCTCCCTAGTTCTTTAGTTTCTTAGCTCTTGGGCTTTGATTGCTCTTCTAACCAGTTTGTGAATCTTGGACTGAAGATCCCCCTTGCTTCTTAATTGCTTTGTAAATCAGTTTCTGAATCCTAAACAATAGAAGTCTCCTACCCCTGGTTCAGATAACTATTTGAAAGCCTGAGACTTCCTAATATCCCCCAGGCCAGTAAGCTAAATGTCAAACCCATTCTGTGTCCAGACAACTGACTCCACCTGAGTGATGGACTGAATAGCCACAAGTTTCATAAGAACTAACAGATTTATATTTTTGTCCTCATTCAGGAGTCTTGAGGATACAGGGGATACCCCAGCAAGCAAAGAAGCCAACACGGTCTTCCAGATGGAGCTTGAGACCCCTTCCTCTCATCTGAGACCAGCTAGGGTGAGAGTTCCATGAACCCCAATAGGCAGAGACAGCTCTACGCCCCTGCCCGGCAGGAAGCAGATTCAGAAGCAGAGACCTCCTGTCCCTAAACTTCCCATAGAGATTTTTATGGGGATCACGTCTCTCAAGGAAAAACTAGGCAGGTAGTTAGAGGCAGGCATTGGGTCTCTGCATTCCTGCACGTCCCACAGAGTGTGACCGCCTGGGGGACATCCCCTCTCCACCCAAAACTCCCCTTTGTATTGTAATTACCTACCCCTGCGGGAAGAGCAAATGGGCGCAAAATATCCCACTAGATCAGACCAGTCACTCACACCTACACAGTACCTCTTGTTAATCACAGGGGCCAATCAAGTGGTCCTATGCCCAGGAAGAACAGCCCATCCTGGAGAAAAAGGATAAAAACCCTAAGTCCTGGGAGGGAAGCATGGCTGCTACTGCTACTTCTGCTGCTGCTTCTTCCCTTTGAAGCCTCAGCTTTGCATGTGCCCCCTCCACACTCTTTGGTAATGAGCCCTTGGGCCATCCTCTAGTACTCAGGTCTACTTTTGCTTCTGGGTGTATTGTCTTTTCTAATAAACTAATTATTTTACTGCTTTACTCTGGTATCTCGTTCAATTCTTTGCTCGTGTTACCAAGGACCTGGACTTTGCGCCGAGAAAGGCCCACTCTCCAACAACAGTACCCCCCTCTCTCTGACTGACATCCAGGCACCTACATCCTCCGGACTCAGCAAACAGCCCCTCCCTGCTGTCCTCCTCTCTGTCCCTGGGTTAACATGGTCATAATGGGACTTACTGAGCCAACTACCCTTGGCAACCCTCCCCAGGGCCTCCTGTGGTCCATCTCTGAAGTCCTCGGCCTGGGAGGAGGGAGACATAATGAGTTCTCACCAGGGTCAATCCCTAACAAAATACACCTAACACAATACCCACCTCATCTCTTTTCATAATGTGTAGGCAACTGTCATCAGAATCTACTGTGACACTCCTGAAAATCTAATATTACTTGCAAAAGAGCATTCTATATTCTCGGGGGGAATGTCTCCACAGCCTTGATTTCAGTGGTTCAATCAGGAAGGGGATGATGCACTTTTGAGGCAAAAATATATTACACACACGTATATATGCCTCTCCATCCTCTTTTCCTCTTGCTATTCTGGGGCTTGTCTTTAATGAGCAGCTCGAAATGACAGCTTTAATCACTGCCTCTGGCCACTGAAAGAGACCGCTAATGATAGGAAAGAACATAGGGCCATTTGCATCAATCAGCTCCAGTCTAAATCACTTTTTATGATAATGCACCCAAGCGAAGAAGAAAGTCTCTGATGTCGCCTGCATGATGATGCACCACCGTGCTGTCTCCCCTGCTCAGACCACCACATCAATCTCTTAAAGAGGCATGCACCCCAGACTGCACTGCCCAGGACTGCCCTCATTTTCTGCACCATTAATGATCTGCACCAGGGCAAAGTCACGAGGGGCCAAGCAATCTGTTCCTTCAGTTCTCAGTCTGGGGGATACACCCTCTGCTCAGACATAAATAAATAAAAAGGTATGGGAGAAGAAATAAATCCTGACTCACTGAAAAGATGCTATTCATTTTGCTTGTCTTTGAACCTTTCAAACAAAAATAAAGTTGGAGACATTGCCACCCTTGGTATTTGCTAGTCCTTGAAATAGGAGGCCATGTTGTATGATGTTAAGAATAGTGGGAGGGAACTCTGAGGTCTGGATTCCAGACTGTACTGCACCCAATTCATATGACCTTGGGAAGATTGGCCAGATCCCTGGGCCTCGGTTTCCCCAACCAAAAGGGCAATGCTAGATCATCTCCAAGGTTCCGACTCTCAGGCTGCTAGAACAGGTGAGGTCTATGTTTAGAACCCCATTCTCCTGGAAAAAAGGCTGACCGTCCCTCCTCCTGGACAAGAGGGATTGAGCAGCCCCAGCTACTGATGTCAGATCTGCAGCAAGCAGCTCTCTCCAAGGGGCTCCCTGCAAGACAGAAGTCTGGAGATGCCTTCCACTATTTCCCATCAACTAAAAAAGTAATTATTATTCAATCATATAGTCAATTCTGATGCTGAGATGGTTCAGACACAGGAATTTTCTAATTATGTACTCTACATAGAATTAAGAAGCCTGTAGTACTCTTCCCATTCCCCCCAAACTACTGAGGTCTATCAGCAACTGATAAGCTGGGGTTATCTGTCCCCTTGGTATAGTCAGAGCAGATATTTTCTGCTACTTTAAGTGTAACAACCAATACATACATACATACATACACACACACACACACACATATATGTTCCAGGGAGTTTCCAATTTCTTCTGTGTATTTGGAGAAATGCTGAAAGGTTGCCCATATGTAAGGATCCCTTTATAGGAAATGTCACTGCTCTAATGGACGTGACTCTCAGCCCTTCACGGAAGTCTGGTTTGGTTTGCTTGCCCACATGGCAGAGTAATTAGTAATGCTTTTATTAAGCACAAGGCCGTGAGAAGCACTTTGGTAAAGCTGGTTAGAGCACATTCTAGTGAGTATGAGATTTCTATTCTTCTGTGCATTTAGCACCTGGCCATACTCCACATGAAGTGTAGGTACTAACCAATTGTGACTGTGTCACTGCAACAAAAAGACGATAGAAGAAGTGACTTCCAAATGTTAAAAACTTAGGAAGGTGAATGATAGCTGCTTTTAGAGCTATTTCCCCACTGGTCAGTTAGGATTAAGTCTGGGGACAAGTGACAGACAACCTCAAATAAAAGTTGCTTAAACAAGAGTTCCTACTCTCTCGCAAAGTCCCACAAGTAGGGCAGTCTAGGCCTGGTACGGCACTCTTTAATGTTAGGGACACGGGGTCTTTTTCTGCCTTTCTTACCTTCCATCCCCAAAGCCACACCATGGCCCAGGACAATGGCTGCAGCCCCCAACCTTATGCCCACACGGTAGACGGGCATTTAAGAATGTGCTTTACAAGCAGCACTTCATTCTTTCATTGACACCCGTTAGCCAGAACTCATTTATATGACAGCATCTTGCTGCAAGGGAGGCTATGAACTAGTGTTTATTTTATCTAGTTGGGCCATTTGCTCATCTAAAAATCATTAATTCTTTTAATGAGGAAGAAGGAGGGAGAGTGGATGTTAGAAGTCAACTAGCATTCTTTGCCACACATCACTTTCCCATGAAGAAAGTTACCAGGAAGTAAATTGTCATCACCGGAACCGATACCAGAGGACAACAATCACACAAACCCCCTGGGGCGTGGGGGCAGGGGAGCCCTAAGACACCTCTCCCTTTTCTCGGGGTATCACATCTGGGGATGCTTTTTTTTTTTTAAAAAAAATTTTTTATTGGGGAATTGGGGGAGGGGAACAGCGTTGGGGAATCGGGGAAGGGGAACAGACAAGTTGCTGTCCTTTTGTTCTTCAGTCTAGTTGTGGAGGATGTTGCTTCACTGGCCCATGTTGGTATCATCACTGTGCTCTTCCCGTGTGAGGCAGAATGGTCGCCGGCCTCTGGACAGCCGCTCACAGCGGCTCTTGGCAGCTCACACTGGCTGCCAGCCACTCACACTGGCTGCCGGCCATTCACTGTAACCCATGGCAGCCCACTGCAGCAGAGGCTGCAGCTATGCCGTTCCGGGGACTCACAGCAGCCCAGCACCAGGTGGAGCTGTTGTTCACCATCTTAGCTGTAGAGGGCAGTGTCACTGGCCCTCACATGTGGGATCTGAACCAGGGTCCTGCTGCTCAGAGCTGGCATCCCAAGCCAACTATTAACCAACGTGCCACTCAGCTGGCCCAATGTGTACATTTTTTTGGCAACCCCAGTATAAGTATCTGATAAAGGAATAAATAGATCTTTAGAAGAATAACTGTATACATCTCACATAAATGTAATTGTTTGGGTGATCCATGTGTCCAGTCTATCTCCATCTACAGGCATGGCAGTTTATGGCTGCCACACTGCTGCATCCCCAGACTGGAGAACAGGCTGGGAGGAGATGGCGTGGAGGCTGCACGTCTGGGGAGGCAGTAATCATGCTCATGGGTGAAAATCACCCGGTGCCCACCGCCTCTTCCACCTCCCGAAGTTCCCCAGACTTTGGCTCCCACTGTTGCTGTCGGGAGTTGTCATGCACCTTGTTTAGACTTGGCCTTTCGAACACCTGGCACGTGGCTGTTCCGTATCTTCCGTATTGCACATCGCCACCAGTTTAGTTTTCTCCCCTGGTTTTCTGTTGGTGGATTTTGCCCACAGGCCTCAGCTCACGACACATTCCGACACTGAGGTAGGCATATTTTTAAGACAGGGCATTCTGTCAGCATTGAGTTGTGGACTGCACTTCAAGGTCTTACATGGGTTGAGCCCCATGCGGCCAAGGGAGCTGTAACCTTGGCAGAGCACTGCTGAGAGCAATATTTCCTCGCTTTATGAAGTAGGCCAAGTGCAGAAGGGTCCTGGACCTAACCAAGAATGACCCGTATATATGTATAAGGACATACGAATGTCATGTTGCCCAACAAAGACTATTAAAGTAATTGAAGATTTTCTGAAAAGTGTTACCTACACTACACTACGTAACATAAGCTTCGCCACGATATATGTTCAGTTCCTAATATATTGCCTACATGTAAATGTTTGTTGCCTGAATGTATGAATGAAGCTTTACAACCAAGAACCAAGTATGTCGCAAACATAATTATTTATAGGTTGCAAAAATAACATTTTTTCTTTTAAGAATCACAGATGACTGGAGTGGCAGGGATTCTCCTAAACCCTAAATCTACATAGTCCCATGAGCTTCCGAGAGAACCTTCTTTGCTATCAGATCTGGATGAGACTCACTTTTAAAGATTTGAGGCAGTCTAATCACCTCTTTTGATAATCGTATCCAGTGCCTAATAAGCTTGTATAAGGAAGCTGACCTCAGACAACCTTTAATTTCCCACTATTTACTAGAAATGTTCCAGACAGATATGGTACATGAAGTAGATTTTTGTGGGAGTTTTTATGTTTACATAAAAGAAGGAAGGGAGGAAGGAAAGAGAGAGGAAGAAAAAAGACAGGAAAGAATAAAAAAAGAGTCGGCTGCAGCTGACAGTGTGCAGTCTGGGAGTGCCGACACGTGAGCACGCCTGACTACAATGGCTGTGTTGTTCAACATCTTTTCCATGTAACACACTTAGCCCAGCCCCTGTTTGCTTACTTGGCCTGTGAACATCAACACTATATTATTTTGGTGCTCAGGTCATTCTTTCAGTTCCTCTCATTTAGCAATAGGTGTAGGGAATGTCAAAACCCAGAAACAGGCAACGACTTCCCAGGATTTTCAAGGAGTGCAACGCTGAGCACAGTGCAAGGGCAAGTACTTTTCATGCCGTTTTAAAGTGGGTGTGACACTGCCTGTAAGTGTGGCCTCAGTGAAAGATGGGGAACATTATGCACAATTCTTCACATACTTTGAACATTAAGATTCAGAGCAGAAGGAGCCCTTAAAAGACAGTGTCTGTACTACTTACCCTCTCAACAGAACTGCCCTAAAACATCGCCAAAAGAAAAGATTACAAGGACACGGAGTGGGAGGTCCCTCTGTATCCCAGGGACCAGCACATACCTCGTGGCTCTCATTCCACCCAGCCCATCACCAGTCGGGGGGCGAAAGGAAACTAGGCTGAGCAACATTACAGAAGTTTGGATTCTGAGCACATACAAAAAAGGTGACTGACACATGTCATTCTGTGGTGAGAAATGCACCCTTTAAAATGACCATTAAAAGGAACAAAATTGCCCCAAGAGGTTCAGCCAATCATTTGTTCAGCCAGTAATTACCAGTGGCCTTGGTGAGTTGACAAAACACAGCTTGCAGCATCTTACTGTAAGTTCTCCTGTGTGCCAGGAACATTTTCCACCACAGTGGTAGGAGGCCCAGGTTCAGACCTGGGCAAAATAACCTTGCCATGCTTTAGTGTCCTCACACAGGCATACCCCACTTTATTGGGCTTCGCAGGGGTTGTGTTTTCATCAACATCGAGGCAAGACCCTCCACCAGCAAAAAAGTTGGGACTCCGGGCCAGCCGAGTGGTGCAGTGGTTAAGCGCTGGCTTGGGAAGCCAGCGGCCCTGGTTCGGGTCCCACATGTGAGGGCCAGTGACACTGCCCTCAAAAAAAAAAAAAATAAAATAAATAAATAAATAAATAAATAAATAAATAAATAAATAAAAAGAAGCTAAGGCGGGGGAAGGCATCACTGTTAAAAAAAAAAAAAAAAAGTCGGGACTCCATGAAGGCTGAGATGGTGGTTAGTGTTTCTTAGCAATGAAGTGTTTTTTTTTAAATTAAGGCATGCACACTGTTTCTTTTAGACATAATGCTATTGCACATATAATAGACTACACTATATGTAAATGTGACTTTTGTGTGTACTGTGTGTGCCTCATTTTACTGGGATACTCGCTCTATAGCAGTGGTCTGGACCTGAGCCTGCAGTGTCTCCAAGGTGTGTGTGCTTATGCGCAGGGTTTTCGAGGGAGAATATACTATGGTGCTAAAGCAACTGCCTCCTGGTCCTCGGTAAAAATTAGTTATTATTATCTCTGCATCAGAGACACTGGGGGAGACTGGGTATCATTAAATACACATTTCTTAATTAAGAGTCGAAAGCAGCCATTTAATCTATTGGCAAAACCATCTCCCTAACAATGAAACATTTTCTCTCTTGCTCATTCTCTTTTTCTTTTATTGCTAGGAGACCTAACATTTGCAGTCCCCTCCTATAAAACCAGGGCTTCCTATGGGGGTTATGTGGAAAGCACCAGCGGAGGTCGCTGAATACATCCTTGGATGACAGCAGTTCGTCTCTGAAGCGCCTGCCCTGCACCATCGCCTCAGCATCTCTAAGTCTGGGGAGCAGGGGGCAGAGGGTAGGGTGCAGGAATGCACACTGCAGAGATGCGTGGAGGCTTCAGTGGGGACCTTCTCAGGCTGAAGCACTTCCCCTCGTGTTCATGCGCCCATCAGCCTCTTCCAAGTTGTGGTTGTCAGTTGGGAGCATGAACCATGGAGGCTGGTGCCTGGCATGGAGACACCAGGTGGAGTGTAGGTGAGGGGTTTTAACTGCAAAGCTCTCACCCCAGAGAACACCGAGCGACTGGCTGATTGTCTCTCTGTCTGCTTGGCATTTAAGAACAAGGAAAGAAAACTGGATAATGGCGTACAATACCACTTATGCCCATCCTTCCACCTCCAATCTGTGCCTGTGATTCCCAAGAGCTTTCACATGTCCTATTCTCCATGTGTAGAAGTATTCTATACAGATGTGACTGGCTTTAAAAACTAGGTAGGTAAAATTTCTGATCGACAGAAGAAACGAATGGTTAGAGGCAGAATAATTTGTTTCACAACACAGTGCTTTGTTTTTTCAAGAGGGTTCGCTTTTACTGAGCATGTGAATTTAAACATAGGCTCGCACAACGGAAGCCTGACTGACACACAGCTTTTTAGGACACATCATTCTCTTAGACAAGGCACGTTTGCGAGAGCTCAGCTGGGGACAAAGGGAGGAAAGTCACAATCCTGCGTGTGGGCTCTGTAGCACACACATTCCGGCCCACTCTTGAATTCTGCAGTGCCAGGATTTTGTGCTGTTTGTGTTCAAGAAACAGTGACTCAAACACTCTGTTATCCAGCCTCCTGGAAAAACTGAGAACTGAAGTCCTTTCAGGAAATATCCTGACACCTCAACCTCTCTGCATACCTTTGAGACACATCTTTCCTGACACCAAGGGTGATCTCAGAGCACTTGAAATATATTATGACAATGGGACACACACAGCGCCAACAACAAACAAACACAAATGCCTGGTATCATGAGACCCTGAGCCTCCTGGGAGCTGATCTACTTATATAACAAGGACCAAAACATCCCATCATCAGTCCTTAGCAACCTGTGAAATAAAACTCACAGACAAGGGCATTGGGCCAGGTGTCGATGGGCCAGGGGTCAAGTTCTGGTCATGCATGCCATCATCTAACCTTTGACACTAACCAAGTTATGTCTCAGAACTTGCGTTTCCTCACCTTGAGGTTGGGTAAGTTAGGCGGCACAGCATAAGGGGAAGGTAGCTCTTCTCGTCAGTATCGGGTGCAAGGCCCTTCTGGGTGAGAGCAAGGCAAAGGCTCTGCTTTAAACACCTCTGTTAGGAAGTCCTGTTGCTCCAATATTCCATACCCCAGGTGTATTGCTGCAGTTAGCGAGACACTGACTGGAAGCCCTAAAGGCTCACCTGATAGTCTCGGGGACCTTGAGAGAGGTGCTGCCCTGGGGGGTTGGGAGGGACTTGGCACCATCACAGTGAGATTGGCTAACAGGGAATTGGAGACTATTTGCAGACACCTGCAAACTTTTTTCTCACTGTGATATAATCCCACTATGCAAACACTTCCTCACAGAGTGTTATAACCAATCTTTACAACCACTGATAAACAGAGGAGGCAAGAGTCTTTTCTCAGAGGAAGAACAGATCGTGTTGCCTTCCCTCCTCTTTTTCTACTCTTACCTTGTCCTCTCAGCACCTTCAGTCTTCCCAGGAGCCTCCAGCCTCCACAAAACCACCCCACAACCCAACTCACACTCTCTCCCAGGAGCTCACTCAGCAGGCATCCTGAGGCTGCCCAACAGGGCCGGCCAAGCGACCCCGGTTCGGGTCCCACATATGAAGGCCAGTGATACTGCCCTCAAAAAAAAAAAAAATGCTGCCCAACAAAGGCGCTGAACAGACATGTCTCCAAAGTGGAGACACTGATCCCCAATGAGGATGAGAAAGATACTCAACGTCATTCATCAACAGGGAAATGCAAATCAAAACCACAGCGAGATACCACTTCAGAACCATTGGGAAGGTCATAATACAATGACAGATAATAAACATTGGAGAGGCTATAGAGAAATTGGAACTCTGATATACTGCTGGTGGAAATGTAAAATGGTGTAGCCACTTTGGAAAACAGTTTGTAAATTCCTCAAAAAACTAAACATGGAGTTATCGTACCAACTCAGCAATTCTACTCCTAATAGAATTGAAAAAATATGTCTACACAAAAACTTATACATAAACGTTGATAGCAGCATTATTCACAAGAGTCAAAAAGGAGACAACTTATAAATAAAACGTGGTATATCATACAATGAAACATTGTTTAACCATTTTTAAAAGATGAAGCACTGATGCATGCTACGATATATTGGGTTGTCGGAAAAGTCAAGATGCATTTTTGCAACGAAAAACATAGAAAAAATACGTCATGACTTTTCTGACTACCCAATAATAGATGAACCGCAAAAACATTATGCTCAGTGGAAGAGAAGAGACACAAAAGGTCACACATATTGTATGGTTCCATTTGTATGAAATGTCTAGTACAGGCAAATGCACAGAGAGAAAAAGATAAGCGGTTGCCAGGCTTGGAAGAAGGCTGTACATAGTGACTAATAGTGGGTACTGGGTTTCTTTTTGGGGTAATGAAAATGTTCTGGAATTAGTGGGGATGGTTGCACACTGAAAATCACTGGCTTGTACACTTTAAAATGGTGAATTTTATTATTGAGATGGAATGTGAATCATATCAATAAAGCTGTTATTAAAACTCAAAAAAAAAAGCTACCTCAGTGCAGTGATTCTCAGACCTGAACTGTCTGTCATCCGTAGAACTTGTTTAAACACAAGTTTCTGGGTGTCACTGCTCCGGCTTTCGCTTTAGCAGGTCTCGGGTGGGGCTTGGGAACTTGTGTGTCTGTCTACTCAGCCCCCAGTAGAGGTGGTCTAGAGCCATCTCTGAAGGAACTGCTGGTCTAGAGCCATGTGCTGAGAACCCCTGGCTTCTGCGAACTCGGATATGGTGGTGGGTATTGTCCAGTGAGGGACGTGTTGCCCAGTTGCTAGGAGCACTGTCAGCAGGGCATTTGAAGGCCTGACCACAGCTGCCCAAGGTGGGACGCCTTAGAGGCCAGTCTGGCCTGGAGCTCCTCACGTGGTTAGCTCAGCCCGCTGGGCCTGGGTACACCTTGGCGCCTGCCCCCACCTACCTGCCTCCTCCCTCCCACAGGTGCTGATCCTAAGGGCACTCCTGAACAAAAACACTCGGCTTGCAACACCATCTCAGATCTGCATTATGGGAGAGCCCAACCAGTCACAGGGCATACAGATCATCTGGATATCAGAGTCTGGTTAGAACATCAGGGGTCTAAGAACATCAGCAGGTCTGAGGTTCAGCACGTCTAAGAAGCTCCTAGGTGATGCCTATGCTGTCGATCCATGTCCAAACTTTAAGGAGCAAGGGCCCCCATGACCTTGAAGTACTCTTCTGAGTCCATGATGGGACGACGTCTATGAGCCACCAGGTTGTGTAAATGGAGAGAGACACTGCCTTTTATAGGTCACAAAAAGGCACCACCATTACCCTGTCCAAGGATGCAGGCCAAGGAACTGGATCATAGGTGAGTGTTTCAGCAAGGCCTTTCAGGTGCTTCCAGTGGATAATCCCCTTGGACAGGGGCCAAGACCAACTCCAGTGTTACTTTCTTCTATGCCCTATTGTTACAGGGTGGCTTCAGGGCGTTACTTGGCAGAAGTGAGTAATCTGCATTGTGCAACCAGCAGACAAGTGCTGACTGATACCCCCTCCATAACCTCTTCAGGGAACCCAAGACTGAGTGGGATGGAAGATGAAAAAGGTGAGGCAGAAGTTGTGACTGCTAGCTTTTCCTGTGCTTTTGCCCTCAAATTAACAGTGTATTCTAAGAGCCAGTTTGTTTCTTGTTTCCACGTTGGATCATTTGATCTAGAATTTGGAATCTGTTTTTGACTTGAACCTGTTCCTAAGTTGCTGGGAGCCCCATAACCTGTCACTCAATTCTTCTATCTGTTCAGGCTGATTTTAGATAAATGCATGGGTGTCACACTCAGCAGACTATAAAAAGAAAGGAAATCTGGGACCAAATGGTAAAGATGTTATGGCAGAAGGGACCTTTCATGCCACTGTATCAAACACCTACTGGTCAGAAAGAGGCTCTGGGGTAAGCTAAACCCAGGCAGCATTTCTGAGAGGAGGTCACCCTTGGTCCTGTCTCTCACACTATGACAGTCACCAGGCAGGTGTGTGAAGGGTCTGTGAATGCTTAGGGAAAGGGGGACCACAGGAAGTTGTGATCTTTCATAATTAAGTCTTATGAAAAGCTATAAAACTTGGCAAGTTATCATTCTTGAATGCTACAAGTATCAAACTTCCATCCCTGCGTGTATTCAAGAATCTGCCCGTTGTATAATTTCATGAAAAATAAAAGGAGTCCGCTGTGCCTTGGGAAGGACAGATAAAAGGAGCAGCAAACCAGTAAGGTAAGCCTGCATTAAGAAGCCACGGTCCTGTCAGGGCACAGTGAAGGTGTTTACACAGCTTTGTTAGATGTTCATAGCAGTAATGACCAAACAGGGCTAGGGGACAGGAAAAATCAGAGTAGGGAAGTTCTTAAAATTCTGGGCAGTAACATCAGAATAACCTCAAGTCACCTCCCTCTTGTCCCCAGGCAATTGCAAAGCACCTGGAAGGGCTGAGGCTGAGAGCACACCTGCAGCAAATGTCCTTCCATTCCTGCTTTCTCGGACTAACAATGGGGAATTATAATAAGTTTCCAAAGCACTCTGCAAACTTTAAAACCCATGGAATATTACAGATGCACTGTCCCACCCCTGCTGCTTGCTGTCTCCTCTGGAGTGAAACGCGACTTCAGGGGTGCCCCCTAAGCCCACTGGGTGGTGCGGAAGCCCTCCAGAGAACACAGGCCCTGCCCATCTTGAAAAAATCTAGACCTTGTGAGAAAAGAAAAATAAATCAAGGCACAAATAAATATTATTTGAAGTTCTGGCTATTCATTCACTGGTATGCCTGCAACCTACTGATTTCCAAGTCTGCTGGAGCTTCTTAAGAGAAATAAACACATGAATCCCAACTCAGGGTTAAAGGGATTCCCAAGAACCTACATCAAAAATACAAGAAAATTATCCTCTGGGAAGGGATTTCTCCCCAGTCTCACTGCTTCTCACAAGGGGAACAATTTCACGAGAACATAATAAGACAGGAAACAATACGCCACCAAAGAGGAAAATAACATCTTTATAATTACAGATTAGTTCTCAAATTCCATCCCTACACACTTGCTCTGCGTTGAGGCTGGCAACTTCGGGCGAAGCTCTCCCAGCTCCTTCAGCTATCCACATTTACAGCTTAACAGCTCAATCACGAGATTTTCGATACAGAAACCCCAGACAGCAAAACACTCTCCAATGACCCCTTCATTTCATTCTTGGGGAATGAGGAAAGAAAGCACAGTTACAGAAGGCACAGATCAGGGTGAATCCCACTGCAGGGAGAGCTGAGCTTGGCTGTCCTTGGAACAGTGAGATGCCAGTGTCAGAGATTACCTAATAATTTCAAAACATTTCAGATTTGTATCAGGCAGGAATTGGCATCCAACAGAAATTCCTGCTTGGCTCAGGCTGGCACATCCCTTTATCAGGAATCCATCTAAGTTCACACTATTTGAGCAAGGCAGCCACATTTATTTCAACCCACTGGTTACTTATCCATTAAATGGGTTTCTTAACCATCTCACTGGTTATTTAATTCCTACCCCATGGCTCCCCCAAGAAATAAAAAGCGCACTATAATTATATAAACTCTTAATTAAACTGAAGAATTCAGTGTTGCCATTACCCGTCAGTAATTCCACTCAATTAGGACAATGGACTTCCAGTTATTACTGAACTCCTAATTGCTGCTCATTTTCCTGGTTAGTAATTGCCAATCCTATCAATGTGCTGCTTCTAGAAAATCCTGCCATGACATTGTAGCTCTGCCCATCAGAGGAAAGGTGCAACAGGAGCGCCCTTACTTGGTCAGGAGTTGAGTCCTCTTCTCCAGCCCCAGGCGACTCCAGGCTGGGGATTTTAAAGGCTGACGTTCCCCGGTTTGGATACTGGTGCTGCGATCCACTGGAGACTTACTCACCAAGGAAAAGGCGTATCCAGGTGGCCAGAGGATCCCAAAGCCAGAGCCCAAATGAAGACGCAAAACCAAAACCACCGCCGCGCTCTCTGGATTTCCAGAATTCAGTCTGCGAGAAAGGCGCGTGTGAGGTCTGCGGCAGGGGCAGCCTTTGCTGCCTCCGGGCCAGGGGAGCCCAGCCCAGGACCAGGGGGCTCAGCCGCGCAGCGCCCCGCCGGGGCAAGCCAGCGCTGGCGTCTCCAGAGTCCCGGGCTGGCTGCCGGGGTCGCGGCGCCCTGGGAAGCAGCCCTGCACGGTGCTGGCAGCGGCTCCGGGGGAGCAGCCTAGCGGCGGGAGGCAGCGGCCTCGACCCCCGGCAAGCGTGCGGCCGGCTCCCGGCTCGCCCCGGCCCGCGGAGCGCTCAGGCCCTCCGCGATGCTCATGCCTGCTCTCCTAATTAGCCAGAAAGAGTGAAACCGGCGGCGGGTAACTTGACAATTTATTCCCAGCCCGGGGGAGGTCACCCGCAGAGCACGCGCGGATTGGCTGCGGCGAACGCCGGGCGCCGGCGCGGGGTGTGGCGCGCAGAGGAAGAAAGCTTGCTGGTTCTGTGGACGGGGTCCGGGCCAGGTAGGGACAAGTGGGGACAGGGCCCGGGGTGTCCCGGCAGCCCCGAAGCAACCTGATGCTTGGGGCCGCGTGACAGGGTAGTTGGGGTGCCTGGAATCAAAGAAGTGCCCCACCCATCCGGATTGGATGGTTTGAAAGAAAAGCCTCTTGCTGTTTGGGCTTTTAGACGGTACAGTCTCTGTTTGAGTCTTCCACTTCACCATGGGCTAGAGCCCTTTGTAGCCAGGAGATAATTCCGACTGGAATACTGACTCCCACTCCATGGTGCAGAGAAGGCAACTGAAGATGAAAGGATGAAGGGGCCTGTGAAGGTGAGTGGGTGGAAAAGCCAGGCCAGGCCTCGGCCTCCTCCTCCCAGGAGTTGTGCAGAGCACCAGGGCTGCCCTTGGGCAGACAGCCCTAATTTCAGGGCCACGCCCAGGAATGTTCAGCAGAACACTGCACATGTGCGGTTAGGTTCATCCCACAGTCTGAGAGGCTGATAAATCAGAGCGTTATCTCCGTCTCATACATTAAGAAATGAGGCTTGGAATGGTTCTGAAACCCCACTTGCCCCTGAGCTAGTAAGTGACGCAGTGGGCATGCAAACCCAAGCTTCCAATTCCTAGGTTTCCGCCGCCCACCTCAATGCTGCTTAACCAAGGAGGCGTGCTGAAGAGGGGCCAGCCAGAAAGAAATGTCTGAGGATGACAGTCCTGCAAATAGTGCCGAGCCCCTAAAGGGGGCTGCTTCAATGCCAGCTTTGCACATCTCCCCAGACAGTGGCTAGCAGTAATTCTTACTGCCCACCCCATTTTGGTGGTTCTGGACATATTGATCCCTAACTAAAATCAATGCACCCCTACTCCCCACTCTGTTCATTGTGTCTAGCTTGGCTTTTACAGTCTCCATCCACAGAAACGGAAGGAAACTTGTAGGGTAGAGAGAAGCAACAAGCTGCAGAGAGTTTGCAGGGCCAGAAAGCTGCTAAGCTTCTCTGTGGTCCTTGAATGTACAAAGTGAAGAAGGGGTCCTTGCCTGGTGGCCTCCTGTTGGATTTGAATTTGCAGAGTTCAGCATCTGAACTCCCCTGTCATGTTCCTGAGCAGGGAGGAAGCCTGGCTCACCAGTGCTGTCAAAGGAAAGTTCTCCAGTGTGGTCTCTGGACCAGCATCATCCAGGAACGTGTTGGAAATACAAATGGTTGTGCCCAACTCCAGACCTACTGAGTCAGAAACTCCGGGGTGGGGGCGGCAATCTGTTTTCACAGGCCCTGATATGCCTCGGGAGAGCAAGCACTACCCGGAAAACCTACATTTCAACAACGGTCAAGGCCGAACGACCTGCTGGGCCATCTGCATCAAGGCCAGGTCCTAGTCTGGTGACTGTGCAATTAGAGACTCGTGTCCAGCACCGTTTGTAGCACATCCCTTAATTCATGGAGATTATTGGGGGTGGGGAGATCCACAGGCCCCTATGCTTTCACCAATGATTTATTTTCTCTACCAAACACAAAGTGCTATTTAGTCCCCAACACACCTAGGAAAGCAAAGGGGGCTGTTTTTCCATTGAGTGGAAGGGAAAGCCGAGTCTCCCTGGTAGGACTGATGGATTATCTGCTCAGTGGCCAGGTCAGGAGGAGAGCAGTGAGGCCAGCTATAACGTTGCAGCACGTGTGGACTACAACTGTGCTACAAGTGTGGGGAGCCTGCTCAAAGGCCCTGGGCACTGACGGACACAGCGGGCCATCCTGCTTCCAGGAACCAAGGCTTCCTGTCAGAGTGGGCAGGTGTGGGTCTCAGAACTTCCTTTTCTCTCCAGCAAAGGGGGATAACATGTCCTATGAACCAAAAGCTTCTAGTGGGCAACCACAGATTGCATCTGTTATACCACATCTGGCAGAGCTTGGCCCGTGGTCACATCCAGGAGCACCAATTGTTCCCATTTGCCTTGGAACTCTTACGGGGGGCGGCGGGACGAGGGGGCAGAGCAGGTATCACCGCTCTTTCTTTCTGAGCCTTACAGAAGCAGATACACCTACTCAAGTCATGGTTACAGGCACCAGGACTAGCACTGATGTCTTCTAGGTCACAGTTCAGTGTTCTCTTACCACCCAGTGTTGCCAATCTAGATGGATTTGTAAATCCCGGTGAGGAAACATAAACTGCAACCCCTTTAACTCTGGAGCAAGTTAAATAAAAACAACTTAACAGACACTCCACTTAGTAACAGTGTCATAAATATCCATACAATGAAACTAAACTCATAAAGCTTCACACAGGAAAGCTACCTAAATGAGGAAAGCTACATGGTACAAAACACAGTTTGCTTACTGGGAGAGTTTTAAGTTCACAGCTACAAGCATGTTTGTTACGACTTGGAAATCTGTTTACGTTTAGTTGACAACTCAGAAACAATTTTTACATTTCTGCCATATCACCGGGAGATTTAGGTGCCCAAGGACAGAATGCTTTCATCTGTTTAGTCACGAGAGCTTCTGAATTTATGATTTAACAGAAATTTCTTTTCAGTCGTAAACGTATGATGGCTGGATCGAAGGTCTGCAGGGACAAACTTGGGGCGGAGGGAATTACCTTATAGTCACACAATGCTACCCTTCTCTTCAAAACAAATCCTCATGGCAGCCGTGTTTACTGTTGTGTATCTAGCACGAGTCCCTAAAATAAAGGAACAGTGTGCCCCAAAAAAGTTCTCAACTTAGGAAGGCAGGAGTCGGTAGGAACAAGGAACTTAGACTCGGAAGCTCTCAGTTCTGAGGACCACATGACCACCAGCCCCGGGAACTCGGCCAGTCACTCCCACCTCCCTAGGCCTCAGTGTCCTGCCTGCGAGTAATACACGAGGGAACATCGTCTCCCACAGCCCCTTACGAGGGTGACAGCAGCTCCGCAAAGTGGCCCTCAGGAGCTACAAAGAATTGCCCTCTAGCTCAAGGGGGTCATCAGCACTTCTTGGGGCTCACTGTTCCCTTATTTTAGGGGCTCTTTACATACACAAATGTGACAGTAAGCTCCTGGCCACTATTCTGTAGGTCGCTATGAATGTGAGTGCAGCTTTGAGACCGAGGTCAGGGCGCAGTCTGAACACATAAATCATAGGCCTCACCTGTGCAGACGGCTCTCACTCTTTTTTGGGAAGGAAAGACACGTTTCTGGACTTCCAGTGAGGGGATGGACTTTTGTGGTAGGGAGCAGCGGAGGCGGGAGCGGGAAGGAAGAGGAGGTGCTTTTGTACGAGGCTTTCTCAGAGGCCTGAGAACAACTCGGGTTCCTCCCAGAGTCCCCTAAAGGGGGATGAGATCTGTGACAGAAGCTGTACAGAAACTATCAATCATATCGCCAGGACTTTCTAGGTCAGTGTTTCAGCAGGGTTTTGCACACAAATGGGCTGGCTTTTGATTTTTCTCCCTGTGAACCCAGGCTGCTCCTTGGTTCCCACTCATGCTCTGTCCATGCCGGAAGAGCCCTCCTTTCTTCATCCTCCCATGGGAGGAGGAGAGGGAGGAAATGCACACCCCCAGGCCCACTTTTCCTGCTGCTGCTGGATGCAGTGGTTGCCTAGCGATGTGGCTACCACTCCACCACCCTGGGAGGCCAGTGGGTAAGGGCCCCACTGTGGAAGAGCCCGCCTTCTTACTGTCACAACCTCTGTAGGAAAGCTCTGAAGGGATTTTGGAGGACATGGGGTGTCCAGCAAATGTTTCAAAGTAGATACTTCATTTTCGGGGAATATAGCTTTGTAACCCCTGATATACAGATTGCGGTCTGAATATGCTTAGATCTCAGAGTGAAAGGGTTTCTAAAGAAAAACTCCAGAAATACCCGAATTCAGATGTAAAAAAAAAAAAAAAAAGGTGTGAGAATCAAGAACAAAGCCACTGAAAGCAGAGGGAGTGAATAACCTTTCACTTCAAGCTGCTTTCCCCACTAGAGACAGTCATGATCTGCGTAGCACAATTTGATGCAAATGCCTCTCAGAAAAGAGCCAGTGGATAATAGATAAAAAGATTATCTGTGACATTAAATGCAAGTTTAAAAATGGCTACAAGTCCCACAGAAAAAATCCTAAACTTTATGCAGTCTTGTTGAAAGGCAATAGCGGAACTGCGTTTTGTTCAGCCTCTGGGGGCCCTGCCTCTGCCGTCATTGTTCTAATGCCTTCCACCAGCTCATCAGTCTCAAAAATCTTTCCTGCTGGTTTCTCTTTGCTGGAAACATAGGTCCAAGAAGCTATCCCAGCCCTGCTTCTGTCCTAACTGGACTCTGACGCTGGGAATCCAGGTGCTATGGCTCTGGCCCCTCTCTTTTCCCTCCCTGCTGCCCACCCCCCATGGCACTATCCCCCCCCTCCTCAGTGCCAAACCACCGGCTGCACACTTGATTTAACAGATGAATTACAGATTCCAGACATGGGTTTCCAGGGCAGAAAAGACTGATTTTTGTCCAGGACTCTCTTGATTGGCTCAGCACGGAAGTCTTTCATTTAATGGGCCAGGTCCTGCTGAGAACACCTCTGCTGGCATCATATTGATTTCTTTCTTTGCTGGAGAGAGGAGCAGAAATCCGAGAGAGAGATTTTCCATCTTCCAGACTGCTGGTGTGCTTACTACATATCATTCTTTTTAAACAGAGCATCATGAGCATAAACTGAGACTCCAGGGAACGTTTAATTCATTTGACCAGCCATCTTTGATCTCCAAGTTGGCTGTCGTGTGGAAGAATTGATCTGAACATCTAAGCCTTGAAAACATGCCTTTGTCTTCCACCCAAGGTGGCAGCGCCCTGCCCTGGTTCTGTGCGAAGGCATGAAGTTGGACTAACTGGTTCAAATCCCAGCTCTGCCACCTGCTAGCTGGGAGGACTCTGAGCTACTTTCAGTGTCTGAATTTCTCCATCTGTGAAACAAACGATTACTAGATTGAACCATATAAAGTTGCTGATATCTCACTGTATTTTTATACAATAAGATTATTAGACTAAGCCACATAAAATTGCCAACAATGGACTGGCTTTGACATACAAAAATGGCAGTTTCATATGATGCCTCCAAAGACATACAAGGTCAGACAATTAAGTTCACGAACTCATCCTAGAAAAAGTGCTATATACTTCATTGCTGAATATCACTACGGTCACCTTTGAAGTACTCCCCTTGGGAAGCTATGCACAGAAGTCAGTGCCTAGTACACCCTTCAAAGCAATTTTGGAACTCTGTTTCTGAAATGGCCATCAGGGCTGTCATTGTATTACCCTTGATGTCCTGAATGTCATCAAAATGTCTTCCTTTCAGTATTTCCTTTATCTTCAGGTAAAGAAAGAAGTCAATGAGGGCCGTATCAGGTGAGTAGACACATTGTTCCAATACAGTTATTTGTTTACTGGCTAGAAACTCCCTCACAGACAGTGCCGTGTGAGCTGGTGCATTGTTGTGATGCAAGAGCCATGAATCACTGGTGAAAAGTTCAGGTCATCTAACTTTTTCACACAGCCTTTTCAGCACTTCCAAATAGTAAACTTGCCTAACTGTCTAGTTGGTACAAATTCATAATGAATAATCCCTCTGATATCAAAAAAAGGTTAGCAACATGGTTGCAACAAGTTTGCGAACTTAATTGTCAGACCTAGTACTTCAAAGGGTGTCTGTGAGGAATAAGCAAAGAGCCACACAAGTGCTTTGCCAGAGCCTGGTGCACAACATGTGCAAGCAATGGTTAGTTTAGCTATTGCTATTATCGATCAAGAGGCTCCTATTAATCACTTGCTGCATGCAGATCACTGTACCAAGTGCCCCAAAATAAAATACTCAAATCTAACAGTTACCTGCTTGCTAACCACCACCTGCCTAGTCAAACCGTGCTGACAAACATCATGGTGGATAAAGTAAGAGGTGCACTCAGCCCAAACTCCACGTTCTACGACTCTATCTTTTGTCTCATTTCTTCTTGAGAACTCCATTCCCATGTGGAATGTTCCTATCTCGGTCTCAGGCCATCTTACCCACTCCTGGTCGCTCTCATAAACTAGTTAGTATGACTGGAATTACACCTATAACCTACTTAGATAAACATTCCAGAAATGTGCTTGAAAATACACATCAGACGTAAAGATGCAAAAAGAGAGTGGGGGGTGAGGGGAAAGGATGTCTGGCTCCTTTGTGCCCAGAGCCACAGTCTCTGGAAGCCAGGCAGTTCTGAGATCAGGATCAGGTGTGGTTGTGGTGTTTGCAGGGAAGCCACAACCCTAAAAATACAGCTTACCAGGCAGAAATAAAGCTTCCTCAAGACTCACTAACTAGAGGAATCTTTCTGATTTCAACATGATGCTTCCTTGACTCAGGACACAGCTCTCCAAAGGACTCGAGGGACCACCTGTGGCGCCTGGCCCCTCACCCGAAGGGTTCCCCTATTTCTCTTTGTGCTCCCACTGTACTGCAAGTAGTGAGAGAAAGGACCTGCATTATTGCAACTGTTGGACTCAGAAGAAAATAGAAGAATTATGAAAATCTATGGGCAAGTGCTGACCTCAAGGACACAACAGTAAATGTCACCCTGCCATTGAATGTGACTGAACAGCAGAGTCTGTGGAGGTGAATCCACCCAGAATGCAAAATGTGGTTTTTTGTGTTTTTTTTTTTTTTTTTGAGGGCAGTGTCAGTGGCCCTCATATGTGGGACCCGAACCGGGGCCACTGGCGTCCCAAGCCAGTGCTTAACCACCGCGCCACTTGGGCAGCCCAAATCGTGGTTTTTAATGCTGGATCTGGGGATGCCACCCTTATTTCTGGGTACAAGAAACATCACGGCCAGGTACCCGGTGCCAGTTACCACATGTCCTCCTGGAGTCCCCATCTACCAGCATTCTGCTGACACAAAGCGCAGGGTTTCCTTCATTCTCTCAGCGGCACGGTGTCTAATAGCCAATGGCGATTCTTGAGATGCTTGGCCCTAAATGTAACCTCCCCCCTCACCACACACACACTCACACTTCACGTGCATGCACTCACAACATGCTCTCTCTCTCACACACATGCATACACACAATCTCTCACACACACATGCACCCTCACACTCACACACGCACTCTCACACTCACTCACACATGCACTCCCATACTTTCAGGCAATCATTCCCCATTGGCTTAATCATAATTATCTTGAAAGCTTTTTTTGAAACTTACTTTTAAATTACGAAATATTTCTGCCTACAAGTAGAAGATAATACAAAAAAATATATAATACAAACCTACATAGCCACCATCCTGCTTAAGAAATATATATTTCAAATACCTCCTCACAGGAGATACTGTCACTCATTTGATATTTATATGCATAGTATGGTACTTATATTTTCGCTATGTATGTATATGAATACAACAGTATGTGATATTTTTCTGCGTGTTCTTAAACTTTATTTCATTGCTTTTGCTTAGTATGTATTCTTCTAAAAGAGAGATTCTGATTCCCTAGACCCACGATAGTTCGTTATTTGCTGTGAACCGACTGGCTAGGTTGTGGGTGACAGATGGGGTGACCATATTACGTAGCACTCTAACTAGGATGCCTTTAAGAGTGAAAGGGGTTGCTATTAGAACTACACCATGAATACACTGGACTGTCCCAGGCAAACCAGAACATACGGTCCTCTCAGTGATGGCAGGTCAGTTCCTATTTTAACACTATGTGATTAGCATGACAGGTTAGAAGCCTTCAGCCAGAAGTGCCTGATGGGCATTCTGAATTTTTTTCTTAAAGCAGCAAGTCACTAACGAGCATCCCAGTTTCCTATTTGTGAAATGGAGACTTTGTAAGAAGGGGAGGGTGGAGCTCTGAGCAGCCTCCCCCTTGCTGTTACAGGCCTGTGCTATAAGTGCTCAGAGAAGGAAAGACACCAGCAGCCCCCATAAAGCCACAGAGCTCCCCACAGCACAGTGGCAGCCTTCCTGGTGTCAGTCCCCGTTTCCACATCAGGGCAGGGACTGCCCCCTGCAGGACCCCTAAAGGCTGACTGGTCAGAGCTCTCTAACGGTTTTTCACACATAGCATCTTAATTATCCTGTTTCTTTGGAAATGAGCTTATCGCTAATCAGGTTTTCTCTCCGCTCTGCACTGGTTACCGATGTACCCTTCAGATGTGAAATAGTGCCGAATTTGATATTTGCTAAGTAAACAGAAGCCAAAAAGAGTATCAGAGGAGTCGGTAATTTTGGCTTCCCTTTGAAAAGAAACCACGAAATCCAAAACCCAGACTCGGAGCTTACAGAACACCTTGAGAAGCAGACTGGGGAGGCACAATGAGAACCTGCACACTCCGCAGGTTGTCCTAGGCCCGGGTGACACCAGGAGCAGCGGCCTGCACGTGTGTCCGAAATGACGCCAGCAGACCAAGGAAACATCAGGCCCACAGCTGGTACTGTGGCACGCACGCTGCCCCTACCTTCTTCCGGCAGGACACGGCGCTTCTTCCTTGGCCCTCCCTCCTTCTGAGGCACGGCCAGCGCTTACAAACCCGGAACAGGGGACCCTGCATTTGAAGGGGTGCTCTGCACCTGCACTCCACGTGGCTTTCCCCGGCCTGTGTCTGCACTGTCCCCAGACCTGGCTTTGGTGCTCTGTGTGCTCGCTGTCCCACAGCTTGCCACCCAACATGCCTTCCTTATTCTGGCCCTGTGTTCAGGCATTAAGATGCACCGCCATTTTATCGAGTGTTGTTCCCCTCCCAAACTGCATTTGACCAGTTTCATTTCTGCCTGAAATTAACACAGAATTTATCAATCCCAAACTGTCACAGCGTGAACGAAACCCTAGAAATAAATCCAGTCTAATGACAGAGCGATCTGGAGACCTCAGTGGGAAACAAGATACTTTGTTTAATAATTATCAGCCTGTTTCAGGGCTTGTCTGCCAAAGCAGTGGTGTCAGAAGCAGCAGAGAGGAGTACTTTTTCCCCCCAGATTTCATCCTGCGAGAGACTGAAGCCATTTAAAACCAGACTGGATGCTTTTGATTCATGTTTCTGATATTAAAAGCAAAGCGGCTGTCTGCACGTCTGCTACGAGGCATTACTTCAGTGCGAAGAATTGGGGTGGTGGCAGGAATCCAGTTTACTAATGAACAAGCTTATCTGGAGGAAAACAGCTTTTCACACCGTAACAAACAATGAACACCCCTTAGATAACAAATTCAATGGTAAAAATATAGCATTGTACATGTCACAGTCCCATAATTTAATGGAAGCACTTGCAGCATTAGTGGTTTACATTAATTTTTAAAATTAATTTTGTTTGGCCCACAGGGAAAATATTTTCTTTTTTGTGTCTGATATCCTGCAGCTCATTAACACTGCTTACTGCTGCTCTACAATGCTATCCGTAATCATCCTCCTGGTAGCCAGAGGCTGTTTTTCGTTTTTTGTTTTAAAGAAAGCTGGAAGAGGAGCAGAAAGCAGGCTTTTCGGCTTCCTTCTACAAGGAAAGGCTCCCCAGTTGGACAAAGCCACATGGTAGCCCTGGAAGCAGAGGTCTTTGGTATCGGCTGTCATGGTGTCCAGGGGACGGCTTCAGCAAGACTAGAGAGGCTGTCCTCTGCCACTCACCATCACTCCCCCAGAGCAATGGCTCCCAAGCCTGAGGATGCTCAGGATTACCTGGGCAGCTTCTGCAACGAGAGATTGCTAGGCCCCACCGTACACCCATAATTAATTTCCTCTGCCGCCCACTCCTCCCCTAAAGGGGTTAACAACCGGCTACCAAGAAAACAGGCCCCCTCTCCCTCTGCCTGGGGCATGGAGATCAGGGAATTCACTGCTAATCACTGCGGTTGTGATTTCTGATTTCAACTGGCAGCAAAGAGAATTGAACTGGAGTCCCCCGAGAGCAGCCAGCTCCACGAGGCAGACCTTGAGCTTGTTAAACTGTGGTGCTGCCATGCGATTATCAATTTTAAATTAATCTCCTCAGTCTCTTTAAAGTGGTGGCTAAAAATATAATCTCTGGGATATCTTACCATAAGACTTAACTAAAGGGAAAAATTTGGATACTAATTAAGTGCTTCCCTCTGTCTAAGCTTCCTGTAAAACATTCTGGAGGCTTGGGCTAATCCGCTGGCAGCCAGGGCAGTCTCAGGTCTGAGGGAGCTGGTTTATAAGTTACACACTTTCTCTAAATAAAACTTACACAGGCACTATGCATTTGGACAAAAGGTTAAAGATACAGTACTATACTGTATTAAAACAAATCCTTCCCTATTTTTAACCCAAGGAGGTTTGGGAGGGAAAGCCAAAAAAAGTTGTCTAGACATACTTTTCCTAAGCTCACGAGGGAGTCATTACAAATTCACTTTATAGGGACATAATCTAGGTTATATATACAACACTTTTTTTTTTTTTAAAGGCAGCAACATGGTGGGACAATCTGAACAAAGGTGAAAGGAGTTCTTATTCGCAAGAAAGGGGCTCTCTGTGGAAACATCTCTGGCCCTAGAGAAGGCTCGAGTTAAAAGCAGACACAATTTCTAAAAGCTACTCTAAGAACGATGAAGAAGCAGGGAAACTGACAGCAACTCACGAACAAACCCCACCATTCTACCCACACTCAGCAGCTTTCTGCCAGATGAAAAGACACTTCTATACCTGGAGTCCTGGGAAGTGGCAAGTGTCAAGTTTCCCCAGGGGGAAACACGCGTGGTGCTTTTCCTTCCCTTTCCCCTGACCTTCCTATTTCTTTGGGCAGCATGGTGGGAAGACCGGATTGTGTAAAGCAAGAGCACATGAACAAACAGATGTGTTTCTATGTGGAACCACAGGGGCTGGAGAATGCCATGTCCGGAGGGCCCAGCAGGAAGTCCTCTGCAGGGCTCGGTGGGGGTGCGTTGTACACACAGCTGGACAAGGAAGAGGGGGGTGAGTGGGATAGACAGAAGAGGAAGGGCATGGGGGAAAGGGTACAGATCTGAAAGGGCTGAGAAGATGGACTTCCGTGGTTGCATATAACCACACTGGGCCTCCTTTTAAGGATAACCGCAAAGCAAATCTCCAACTTTGTAAAACTCTATTAACTCTATAGTGTCCTTTCTTCAATAAGAACAAAGAAGAAAAGAACACATTATCTCTATTGCTGACTAGATGTGTGACCTTGAAAAAACGTATTTCACATCTGTGGGCTTCTATCATAGAAGCCAGTTGGGTAAGACAAACTCTAAAATTCTGATTTCACTATTCTAGGTAAAAGCAAATGTGGCTAGATACAAGCCAAAGCTCAATTCTGGCCCTGCCTTTTACCAGTGATGAAAAATCGGAACAGAGACATTAAAAACACACATTTTAACTGTATAAACAATATAAACTATAAGGGCTTAAAAAAAAAAAGTCAATCACACCATATCAAAAAATTGCCTGAACAAAGGTGGAATTAAAGTGATTGGCAAGTCTCTTTTCCACACGTGCAAGGGTCTAAAGCCTTTGCTGAATGAAAACATGGCTCCCTGGGACCCAGGGTCTGTCTTGTTCAGGCTCCAGTGAGTGGGGAGACAGGGGTCAGGATGGTGGGGGCATTTGTGGTGAATATGGAGCAGGGTACATCTGAAGAGACGACTTGCGCGAACTGAGTCTGCTAGCCCAGCGAATACGGACTTTTTGTTGTTGTTACAGATCCACTTGAAAATCTGATGAAAGCTTTGGACCTTCTTCTGAGGCAAATGTACAAACACACAAATAAACAAAATTTAAAATACATTTTCAGGGCATCCCTGGGCTCCTGGAAGCTTATTCATAGAACCTGGAGTGATGCATTAATCACAGATAAAACCCGTTTTAGGCCTAGACATCTATTGACCCTCTCATTTGCCTTGAAGGTGTTAGAGTTCCCATTTTCCGAAGAGGAAATTTATATTTTCAATTACAAAAGTAACCTGACTCTCCTTGCACATGAAATCAATTCTACAGGAAGTCTGGTGTGTTCTGCCGGAGAGCGAAAGGTCAGCCACAGAAGACCTGCAGTTGTGGCCCTAAGGCCTGAGTACCTGAGAGGTAGGGCTTGTGTCCCAGGCTTAACTTCTGAACCCATTTCCACAGGAGAGAATTCCTCCCAGCAAAGAAGTAGTTTCCCCCTCACCCCATTAGAGACTGCGCTCCTTTGGACAGACTTCATCCATCCCTTTGACCTGCCTCCCTCCCTGAAAAGCTAACAGGAAATGCCATGCCAGGTCCTGAGGGGAGGGCTGGCTGGAGGCGCCCTCTGGAATGTCACTGACACTGGGGCCTGGACACCTACCCCATTCCCATTCGGCAGGCAGCTGAGCCACTGCGCAGGGCACATCTGCACAGCCTAAGGTCAATATGGAACCAGCCTGCCTTCCAACTCTGAAACCCCACTGTTTCAGGGGTTGCAAGAGTGAAGTGCTCAAGTATGTCCACTCTGACTGGCACTGGGCTGCTGGCAGCTAAATGCCGGAAATGTGCTTCGGTGCCCAATACATGTGAGAGCAGTATGGTTCCACCAAGCCTGTGCTGGTTATTTTCGAAGGCACTCTTGTGGTTATAAAGTCACTAAAACGGTTGCTTTCTCAGGGACCTATATCCTGGCATGGAAGGCATCTCTGAGTCTGTCCTACTAAAACAATCAACTTGTCACAGCAGCCTGCTTTTCAGAACAGCTAGTCATCCTCTGTTATCTTCCCACTGCTTCCACGCTGATTATGAACCATGTTTGAAGAGGAAAGAAATGGTGGCTCAGGGGCAGATTCTCCCCTCAGTTTCCCCTCCAGCCAATCTCCCAACTAAACAGGTCCAAAATCCTTTCCTCAACAAAATGATGAATGAGGCACTAAATCAGTGGATCTGTGAATTCAATCACTTAGCCTGAATGGAGGGAGCCCTACAAGATGGATTCCATCACATTAGATAGCTTGACTCGTGTCAGGAGAGAGCAGACTAGACCACTGGATGAAAAGCTTGAGGGGCTGCCCAGCCGAGTGGCGACAGCTTGGGACGCCAGCTCTGAGCAGCAGGGCCCTGGTTTGGATCCCACATGAGGACCAGTGACTCTGCGCCCTCTACAGCTAAGATGGGGAACAACCGCTCAACCTGGAGCTGGGCTCCTGTGGTGGCAATGGCACAGGCTGCAGCCCTTGCTGCAGAGGGCTGCCATGAGCAACCCATTGTAAGCGGCCGTCCAATGACCGGTGACCGACTGCCTCACCCGGGAAGAGTGCAATGATCACAATACCAACATGGGCCAGTGAAGTGACATCCTCTACAACTAGACTGAAGAACAAAAGGACAGCATCTTGTCTGTTCCCCTTCCCCAATGCCCCATTGCTGTTCCCCTCCCCCAATGCCCCAATTAAAATAAAAAAAGAAAAGCTTGAAAAAATGATTTATTAATTGCACTTATTCTGTCCTATCCCTGGACAAGGTAGGCTTGAAACTCATGTCTCCAACACTTATGAAGATGTGATGAAATGTTCCATCAGTAAGTATGTGAACAAGACTGCTAACCTGATTTATGGTGAGCTAAGGCAAAGAAGAAACAAGACAGCACCAATTTTTATTAGCCAATTGTTTAGGGAAAATAATTCCACTGTCTCAAGAAAAAAAATCCTTAAGAGCCAAACTGTTCATCTCAATCTCATCTGGATTATTACCTCAAAAAAAAAATTGCTAATGTGATATTTTTTCAGCATTGGCCATGGAAACAGCAAATTTGGCAAATTTGATTTTACTAAAATGCTCCTCTCCTATCTTTTATTTTAAGAAAAGAGAATATACCTTAGGAGTCATAAACTTCTTAGTTTGGCTTTGGCTAGCAACATATCTGACTAAGTAATTACCCAGGGGAAAAGAAATTAATGGAGGTTATGGCTCAATAAAAGGCTTCATTAAAAAAATAGAATCAAGATAATTTGGCTAAATGTAGGCAAGAACGATGTGTTAGGTCTACCATGGAATGGCCTGTGTCTTAACTCTACCAGAAATTGGGAAAAGGACTGAAGAAAAGGGATCTGTCTTGTATTTTACAATTAACTCAATGGGAAATCTAGAAGCAGTCTTATTTATCAGTGCTCCAGTTTACTAATTTTGTAATTGGAAGAATAAGATTTACCTCAGCAAGATGGGATAAACAGAGTCCTGGAATTGGAATAAGGACATTTGATTTCTAGTGCCATATCAATCTCAGGTAACTGCATCTGTCAAAAGGAAGAGACTGGGCATAGAAAATGTACGATGCCCAGACTTCCTTTCCTTCTTGCCATCCTCCTAGCAGATATCAATAATCGATCTGGCCTTTTATTCCTTCTTGGCCCACAATTCTCAACGCACTACTCCAGGCAGCCACCTAAAGACTAGAGCTAGCAGGACAACTGAAATCTGCCAGCCCCAGGACAGAAAAGCTTTGAGGCCTTTGCTTATCTCTAAAGTTTTAGAATACCTTACAGAATATCGTCATATCCTAGTGGGAGTCTACTGAGGACAGAAGGACAAAAATGCTTTAGAAGCTTGCCATAAAGGAGAAAAACATGGAAAATATAGACTAGTAAGTTGTTTTCATGGCTTCAGTGATGGGATAAATGGAAAAACAGGGGCTGCCATCCTTGAGAGTCTCCCAAGCCAACAGGACCTATGCCCTGGAACTAAGTAACTAACTCTGACCACACTGTGTCTGTACATCAACTGCATATCAACCCTGTTGTTGATAAGCCCAAAAGCGCCAATAGTCTCAGACAAGTCAATATCAATTTATCAATTAGGTAGCTAAGACTAGGAATAAGTAACATGAGATATCACTTACCCTGCCCTAGGCCAAAACAGATTTAAAGCAGCTTTAAAAGATAATGAAAACTGTTTTTTAAAACTCATGGTAGATGAGAAGGAAAATAAACAAAGTAGGTATGCGTAGCAGGGATAGGAGTGAGGTTTGTCTGTCAATCACTCGCCGCTTATTTACAACAGGTGGGTCGGGTCACAAAGCTGGCTCTGGGCTCCTTGCAGCATTGTAAGGAAGGAAACCTACTCAGTAGCACAGTTCCTGGGGGCCACAAGATATAGAGAAGCCAGCCATTCAGAAGAAGCTCAGCGCTTCCTGACTCCACAACCGTGTGTTACTTCTCCTGAGGGGCTCCATAGAGATACAATATCCAGTGCACTAAATAATATGTGCCACTCATGGATCCAGAGGTCCCAGCAATGTGGTTGGCGTGGCTATTGGCATCTTTCTGTAGAGCCCACGGTGCCCTTCCAAAGCAGGACGCAGTCATGGCTAGCTCGGGTCCTCTGGGACTCACAGGGTCTGGAGTAGCTACAGTTACTATGAGATGTTACCAATGACCTATGAGATGGTACAGGTATCCAAAGGCCAAACCTCTTTGGTAAACACAGCATGTTATTTCCATGCCTGCCCCACCCCTCCACAGAAATTTGCCTAACTTGATCGAACCCGAAAATTCTAAACAAAAGCTTTTATCCTAGGGTCATCTATTCATATCTTATGGGAGGATGACTCCAGGAAACATTTCGTAAAATGCCAGAGTAGAAGGAAAGGACCGCGTATCTCTTCGGAATCCTCTGAACCACTGTTCCTTTCAGGGAACTTTAAGAGCTACAGGATGGCAGCGAGTCTGAAAGGCTGCTCCTGGTCATTACCTGGAGAGCTTCACCTCCCAATTGCTGTTCGGAAGCGGAAGCGTGTACCCCCAAGGAGAGCCAGTGGGATGTGTGGCCAGTGGGGACACTGAAAGCTACATGCACGATGTGCACCCTCCTAAGTGTCGTGTTCCATGACATCTGTCCTTCCCTCCAAAATCGAAGTGCCGATATGGACCAGGGACAAAATGGAGTCTTCAAGGACAGAGAAAGGGGTCACTGTGGTAAGAGTGAACCTTGTAGTGAGTGGGAGGAATGGGTGATTATAAATAGAGGTGAGCTGTGGTAGTGGTACCCTGGATCTCTTGAATCCCTCTTTGATCCACTTTTTTTTTTTCTTTTTTAAATCTCATTGGGCCCAGAGGAGAGCGGGCCACTCAGGCTGGCCTCTAGTCCAGGCCTTGTGCTTTGGAGCAAGAGGGGTCACTGAGGCACAGTCATAGCCCAGTAGGAGATTACACTGGAATTTGGGGCACAAGACCCAGCAGATCATAAAATATGTCCATTGCCTAGAGTTCCCTTCGGAAAACCAGGAGGCCAGTGAAGGATTTGGATTCCAAGGCACAACTTCTCTTGGGAACCCAGCTAACGGGAGTCTTCTAAATCCATGAAGCACTGACCATATTTATTAAGAACCACAACCTACTGACTAACTGGGGGTAGCTATGCTGCTTTCCTTTGAAAGTAATTACTACTCTCGATCTGAAATTTAAAAAATAAATGTCTACCAATATCAAAAAACCAAATCTTTACTAAGAGGCAGTGCAGGGTGATCAGCAGAGCTTGCTGGGTGGCATGTCCATAGGCGTGGAGCCGCCCATCAGTATATTATAGCAGGTTATTTCTGAAGACCCCATGACGCGCCCCTAATGGGTATATGGATGTGCTGACTTCCAAGTGGGACTGACAGCCCTGCAGTTAACTGTCATTGCCATCACAGGCTTAATAGCTTTGCCAGGCATCCTCCCAGCAATGGAGAAGAAAGGTCTTGCTATATGACAGCATTCAGAAAGCATGCACGTGAATGCCATTATGGTATTGAAAGTGTCAGGTGCCAGCGGAAGGGCCCTGATCAGACAGACAAGCATTGGGCTGCATGCTTTAAGGTTATTTGAAGCCTGTCATTTCCATTAGCTAGCTAACCACAAGTGGAATCGTTCATTAGCTGGCTTTCTTTAGTACCAAGGTGGGGCCGAGGGTACGGGTGGGGTGGGAGGAGGTGGAGAGGCCTGGGCTTGGCACTTTTGGTCCCTACCCTATTAGCAACTCATGATGGCTAGCAAAGGGAGGGGGACACACAGGCGGAGATACCCCAAGTGCCTGCTCATTAGTGGCTGGCGGTAAAGCACAGAAACGAGTGGACATTGGCACAGGCTGGCTTTCTGTTCTTGGAGAAGGCCAAAAATAATCTCAGTAGATTTAATTAAAACTGCAGTGAACAGATGGGGAAGATGGAAAGAACTCCAACTGGAGACCACTCATCTGTCTAGGTCTCTGGGAGTGTTTTAATGAAGCCTTCGCTGTCTGCAGGTCCCAGGACTGACACATCCCTTTCTGGTTATGCAACCAAGCGGAACCATTACCCAGCAACTCTGCTTAAAGAGGCAGAGGCCAGTTTCCCGAAGAGAAGTATGGCCTGTCCCAATCCAACGGCTATCACAGAACAGCAACA